>CM060687.1:13042204-14387204 GCA_030686995.1 Artemisia argyi
AGCTGGCCTATGGACAACAATTCTTGCACGTTGGTAACGGAGCGCATGCAGGAGTTGAAGCTATAGGAGTATTTAATTTAGTGTTGCCTTCGGGCCTAGTACTATCTTTAAATAATTGACATTATGCACCGTCAATTGTTAGAGGTGTAATTTCATTTTCATGTTTGTTGAACCAAGGTTTTCATCATACTATTTCAAGCAATGGAATTTCGGTTTCTTTAAATAATGTTTTTTATTTTAATGCTATTGCTGTGAATGGTGTATTTGAAATTGATATGAATGATAATGATAATGCTTTTGTTACAAATAATTCAATGTATAGCATCAACAATAAGAGAATCAAGAAAGGTCTGGATTCATCTTATCTTTGGCATTGTCGACTTGCTCACATTGGCAAAAATCGCATGAAAAAGCTGCAACATGATGGGCTTTTAAATAAGATCAATGATGAATCATTTGATAAATGCGAATCTTGCATTGCTGGGAAGATGACTAAGAAACCCTTTAAAAATAGGATTGAAAGGGCTAATGATCTACTTGGTCTTATTCACACAGATGTGTGTGGACCACTTAGACATGTGTCAAGGAGGGGTGCTAGCTACTTCTTAACATTTACGGATGATTACAGCCGTTATGGTTATGTTTATTTACTTAAACATAAACATGAGGTGTTTGAAACATTCAAAGTGTTTAAAGCAGAAGTAGAGTTGCAACTAGGAAAGAAGATTAAAGCTCTTCGATCCGATAGAGGTGGTGAATACCTGAGTCAGGAGTTCATAGATTATCTAGCAAAGGAGGGAATTGTCCAGCACCTTACTTCTCCATATACTCCACAACAAAATGGTGTATCTGAGAGAAGGAATCGTACATTGCAAGACATGATACGATCTATGTTTAATCTAACAACTCTTTCTTTCTCGTTTTGGGATTATGCCTTAGAATCTGCGGTTCGCATTCTAAATATGGTTCCAACAAAGAAGGTTGATAAGACACCATATGAGGTATGGACTGGAAAAGCTCCTAACCTGTCTTATCTTAAGGTCTGGGGTTGTGAGGCGTATGTTAAACGTGACTCAGCAGACAAACTCCAACAAAGATCTGTGAAGTGCATCTTCGTAGGATACCCTAAGGAAACTATGGGATACTACTTTTATTACCCACCTGAAAACAAAGTATTTGTTGCAAGGTATGGAGACTTTCTTGAAAGAGAGCTCATATCTCAAGAATTCAGTGGGAGAGTATATGACCTGGAAGACGGTCATGAAGATGTAGAACCTTCTGAAAACACTAACGAACTTCCGGTAGAACCTGAAAGTTTAGGTCCTCCACCAGAAGTTGAAGTGATTCCCATTCGTAGGTCAACAAGACCAGTAAAAGCTCCTACTCGTCTATGTCTTAATGTAGAGAGTGATGAGTATATGCTGGGTGATCTTGATGAGCCTACAAGTTATAAAGCTGCCATGAATGGTCCTGAAAAGGCCAAATGGAAAGAAGCTATGGATGGGGAAATGCAATCCATGGAAGACAATGATGTCTGGGAAGAAGTAGACCTACCTCCGGGTGCCAAACTAGTTGGGAGTAAATGGCTCTACAAGAAAAAGACAGACATGGATGGCGTTGTACACACCTATAAGGCCCGTTGTGTAGCTAAAGGCTATACACAAACTTTTGGTGTTGACTATGAGGAGACCTTTTCTCCTGTAGCTGACATAAGGGCAATTAGGATTCTTATAGCCATAGCCGCTTACTATGACTATGAGATTTGGCAAATGGATGTTAAAACCGCCTTCTTAAATGGTCGCCTAGATGAGGACATCTATATGGGGCAGCCTGAGGGGTATGTAAATCCAGAATTTCCAAATCGTGTATGCAAGCTTAAAAGATCCATTTATGGATTAAAGCAAGCGTCACGGCAATGGAATAAAAGATTTGATGGTGAGATTAAAAAGTATGGATTCACTAAAAATCTTGATGAGCCATGTGTATATCACAAAGTTAGTGGGAGTAATGTAATTTTCCTTATATTATATGTCGATGACATATTGATCATGGGGAACGACATTCCAAGTCTACAAAAGGTTAAGGAATATCTTGGAAGTTGTTTTTCTATGAAAGATTTAGGGGAAGCTGCATTTATTCTGGGAATCAAGATATATAGAGATAGATCTCAGCGATTAATTGGATTAAGCCAAAGTGCTTACATTGATAAAATATTGAAGAGATTCAATATGCAAAATTCCAAGAAAGGATATTTGCCGATGCAAGAGCAACATGGCTTGAGCAACAAGGTTTGTGCTTCAACACCTGCAGAGGTGCAACGCATGAAAAGAGTCCCTTATGCTTCGGCTGTGGGATCTATAATGTATGCGGTGAAAAGTACAAGGCCTGATGTGGCGTTTGCTCAGAATTTAACCAGTCGATATCAGCAAAATCTAGGTGTAGCTCACTGGACTGCTGTTAAGAATATTCTTAAGTACCTTAGGGCAACTAAGGATATGTTTTTGGTTTATGGGGGAAATCCATCGGCAGAACTTGATGTTACAGGTTACTGCGATGCTTCTTGGAAAGGTGATAAGGATGATACGAAGTCTCAGACGGGTTATGTCTCTGTCATTAATGGAGGAGCAGTGGATTGGAGGAGCAGAAAGCAGAGTGTACTAGCGATGTCTGCTACAGAGAGTGAGTATATAGCTGCTTCAGAAGCTGCAATGGAAGCTGTTTGGATTAGGAAGTTTGTTTCAGGGCTTGGAGTCATGCCTTCGATTCAAAGACCTATTAAAATGTATTGTGACAATTCTGCTGCAATAACATTTGCCAATGAGCCTGGAATCATGAAAGGCACCAGACATTTCCCGATTAAGCATCACTATGTTCGAGAACAAGTCGAAATAGGTGAAATCGAAATGCTCAAAGTTCACACAGATGATAACTTGGCGGATCAATTAACAAAGCCTCTACCTGGCACTAAGCTTTACAAGCATGCTGCAGGTGTAGGACTTAGATTAGCTGAAAGTTTCATGCCCATTTGTGATTAGTGTTTGGATAAAGGATGTAATGTACAATTATTATTTTAATGGAATAAAATAAGTTTTATGTTTATTTATCATTGTCTTAATAATATATCCTATATTTGCATGTTTAAGATCCTTGAATAATTAATTATTCTAAATGTCCATTGTCGATTAATGATATGGGAATATCATTAAACTAAGACAAATTTGAGTATTGGTTCAGGATATACTTGAAAGTATATTGATGCGTAGTCATACCAATTTCACATGATATTCGATGAATTGAATATTGGACTTATCCCAACAATATGATTTAATGTATTGTGAGAATCATATTTAAAGTTATCCTCAGACTTGAGATACCAGATAAGTGTCATGGATGTAGTGCATTTTTGTGAACCAATCTACCGCTCACCGTAACAGGGAGTCATAAGGATTGTTTTCAGAAGTGTTGCAAAGTTCATGGGTTATTCTTGTAGTCAAGAAAGAATTCATTCCTTCTGATTTGTTTAGAAGTTTAATACTGCTGGGCCCCTCGTAGGGTTGACAAAATGTTTGCATGGCCATGCCCAAAGTCTATCTGGAATACGTTCAGATGTTTTGGTAATTTTGTTCAATCATAAAGAAACGAGAAACAGAATTTTAATAAAGGAACTCACATCTTTATTAATGCGGTATTAGTAATGAAAGGATAATTATAATGATGAATCATTAAAGGTTTTTCCAGGAAACCTAGCTCGGTTTGAACTAGGGGCATTGGAGTGTTGCAAGACGCTAACCAATGTCATTTTACTATTAATGAATATACGAGTGGGAGCTGTTAAATGTTACGTATAAACATTAATAGGTAAATGTCTAGGATCGAACACGAGACCTCGGGATTGCACACTTTACAAACAAGAATAATGTAAATAAATTTATATATTTATTAAATGTATGAAATATATATATTTATGTCACTTAATGGACTAAACGGTCGTTAGTTGTTAACCGTATGGACTAACTATCGTTAAATAAGAAAGACAAGGGCTAGAGTGTAACTTGGGAGTCAAGGAGGTTCTAGAAACCCCCTTGGGTTTGCTTAGGCCGGTCGACCCACAACCCATAGGGTCGATCCACCCTTGCTTGGTCACCAAGAAATCACCTAGTATAAATACAAGGCCTTGGGGTTAAACCTACACATCTTTTGTGCACACACACTAACCCTAAAAATCTTGTTTTCTTTTTCTTTGCTTGGCCGATCGTACCCCCCCCCCCCCCCCTCCAAGGGTTCTTTGGTTCGATTTTTCCAAGTGAAAAACATTAAGTGATTTGTTTACTTGCAACAACCTTTATTCGTTGGTAGTTTGTGTGTACAAGAACGAGGTAATTACTTACTTTAGTAATTATCAAGAGATCGATAAACAAAACGGTAAGGGGTTTATCATTGATCTAAATTGTCCAAGAATCAAGGTTTATTGAAGTGCATCGGGTACGTTTACTATTTACGTTTTGGTTAATATTTATATGTTATACTTGATCCTAGCTTCCGCAATACGTGTATTTAATTATGCAACTCTAACAGATTCTACGCTCAGAACACGCCGTTATGGGTAAGAGTTGTGAAGGCTATACATGGCGAAGAAGGGAAGGCGGGTCATAATATTTCGTCTCGATCTTATTCATGCCGGTTAAACATTGTGAATGAGGTCAATGTTTTGCAAGCAAAAGGAGTAAATGTTATGAATTATATGAGACTGAAACTGGGTAATGGAGAGTCTTCTTCTTTTTGGGAGGATAACTGGATCAACGGTGGAGTTTTAAAAGATGTTTTCCCTCATTTATTCGCTTTAGAGATGTGTAAGAAAGTGTCTGTAAGCTTGAAGTTGAAAGATTCGAGCTTGGAAACATCTTTTCGTCGCAAGGTAAGGGGTGCAGAACAGTCGCAGTTGGAAATCTTGTCAGATATGGTTAGGGAGGATGGTCTTGTGCCTATGTCGGAAAGGTATATCTGGTCTTTAGAAAGATCCGGGGATTTCTCGGTAGCTTCTATTAGAAAGGTGATTGATGATAAATTCTTGCCGAATGTTAGTTGTAAGACTCGATGGGTCAAATACGTGCCTATCAAGGTGAACATTTTCGCTTGGAAAGTTAAGATGGATGCTCTTCCGTTTCGTTTCAATCTTTCTCGACGAGGTATTGACATTGGGTCCATTGTGTGTCCAGTTTGTGAAAGCAGGGTTGAAACAGTTAGCCATCTGTTTTTTAAATGCTCGGTTCTAAGACAGATTGCGCGCAAAGTTTCTTCATGGTGGAACATTGATTATGTTGACGCTAATTCTTATGAGGAGTGGTTGATTGGCTGGCTTTTTTGAGACTTCCGGCTAAGTTAAAGTTGATGCTTGAAGGAGTGTTTTATGTGGTATGGTGGTACATATGGATTCATCGTAACAAGATTATCTTTGAATCAAAAGCCCCATTGAAGTCGACTATATTTGATGATGTAATTTCTAGTTCGTTTTATTGGTGTAGGTTTAGAAGCAAAAGTTCATTCAGTTGGGACGAATGGCTTAAGAATCCTTATTTAATTGTCTTGTAATCTAGCTTCTTGCTAGTTGTTGAGTAATAAAATGCCGTTAAAAAAAAAGTTATTTATTTATTTTAAATTACATCAAAGTAAATAGACATATCAGAATATAAGACGGTGACATTTTTTACTTTCGTACATTTAATAGTTAAAAACATGATTATTACGAGTAAGTTAAACTTAATTTACCACTACAATACCTCGTAACACATAACTGCTATCTTCCTACATCCATATAAGAATAATAACTTATTTGTTATAACACAAAAAACATACAAATAGTCAACCATAAATTTGCAAAGTGAAAAAAAAAAAAAAAAAAAAGTCAAGAACTTATACTTAATTCAAGTATACAAATCGCCAACTAGTTTTGCAATCAACTCCATGGGCAACCATGTACCTGAAAACATAGTATTCATATTGACATGTATGTTGCCCAATTCATTATAGTATATAAACAATAAAGATTTCCCTTCTTTAGTCTATGTGGGACGCAAAGTTTGATGGCCTTTTATTAAAAGATGTATATACCTACGTGTTGACTCTTGCATTTCTTTACACCATTTATTGGTTCATTATAGAGTTTAAAAATGGTTATATAGTCCGCAACAATTCATTTGTGGTGTAAATGAAATTTTGAATAGAAATGGCGGACCTATATAATTGTTGTACTTTGCGATAAATATATGGTGGGATCGTACACTCGTGACAATGAATCACAAAAGGAGTAACCAAATAATAGAGAAAATGCAAAACAACACAACACACAATTACTCAACAACTTGTATATTTAATAAAAACAACTAAAACGATATTTAATGGAATGAAATGATAAAAAAACATGATCCACTTAAATAAAAGCATAGTGAATATGCCATGGCTCCTGCATAGTCCAGCAAGACTCATAGTCCTCATCTTTATGATGTACTGTTGTATAAGTCTACTTCCATTGTTGCTTAATATAAGCATTCATTTTGCATCTAGGAGAATATTTGTGAATAAAATCAGTAGGCTATTATTATGTGACTAATTACGTTCGTGTTTCGGAAACTTCAATTGTTTGGTTTAGCCGTTTAGGTGAACAGCACTCATGGACGGAACTTTGTAGGGACAGGGGAGGGTCCAGGCCCCCCCAAAATTTGCGGCACCTAGTGTAAATATTATAGGCTTTAAGGGTAATTTAGTTGAGGTTACAAATAAATCTCCGATTCGGCCTTCCCAAAATAAATTCGGCCCCTCCAAAAAAAATGTTCAAGTTCCGTCTATGACAGCACTCAACTGAGTGTATGAGATAGTTTAGCTTCTTTTGCCTTTTTCACTCGATGATTGGACTGTTGGGTTAACTAACAAAAATACTTTGCAAACTATTCAAAATCCAGCTTCTTAAAAGGTAACATATGCCTTTGCTGAGACCGGACATCTATCTGACACGAAAGAAAAAATAATATTTGTACGTTCCGGCCTATAACACTTCACATTTTAATTAATGCAAATTGAATGATAATTTGTACATATGCTAAGGGTTAGGTAAGTTCAGGTGGATTGGTGACATGTTTCTATTGAACATCTATTACTTATTCTAAAAATTCTCTAGGTTAACAATTAAATTGAGTATGATGGTGTAGTTACGGTTTTGTTTTATTATAAAAATAGATAAAAGATTCCTAAATAACTTAGTTATATAAACATATGGACAATCTTTGTAAATAAAAAAAGTTTCGATTACTCATTTTTTATTTACAAAAGATAAAAATTCAAGAATATTATATATATTCTGAGGTCCATGGGTCTTTGAAATTTTTAGTTGTATAGTCAACTTCATAAATACATGTATCCCAAAACATAGTACTCCAACATGTACATTTGTCATTCAGTATAGTATATAAACAAGAAAGATTTCACCTCTTTAACCTATGTGGGATGTAATTATTTGACCATCTTGGGTCAAAGTTTAAATATAGTACTAGTAATACTTATTAAGGGACGACGCAATTATAGTGATTTAATAGGCTTTACGCTAATATCTTCATTCTTTCTTGTTTGGTTGTGGTCAAGTTAAAAATTGGTGATAAGGCAACTTGTTTTGTGTTTCTTGAACTACATGCCACTAAGTTGTTGGTAATTGATGTAAAGTAAGGTTTTGTGTGTAAATTGGTCGCGAAACTCACTCGGTATTTATGTCACTTTTAGTCAAATTTTGTTATAGTTTATGAACATTGTTTGTCCTATGTATCATAAGTTAAGTACAACTCTATAGTAATATTTCACAAAGTATAGATTAAATTTAGTCCATATTTATTAATGTTCGTGTAAAATGAGTTGATATTGCGCCCTTGTAGAGTCCACAACAATTCATTTGTGGTGTAAATGAAATTCAGAATCGAAATCGCGACCCTATATTTATTGTTGTATTATGCGAGTGAGTATACCAAGACTCCTACAGAGTCTTGCAAGAACCATAATCCTTCATCTTTCTGGTGATGTACCAGCATACGTTGTTTATTTTTGTGCAACTAAATTATTCTGCTCTGCAAGTAGTTTAGTTTAGCATTTAAGATAAGTTCAGCGAATAAAACCTATATCCAATCGCCGTGTGACTAATTAAGTTACCTTTTGCGAAACATCAACAATTTTGGATAGGTGAACCGAACTCAAACTCCGGGTTTCATGCGTATTTTAGTTGGACGCATGAGGGAGACACATCCATGCAGTTGGATAATTCTGGTGACACACATTGGTTGGTACCTTGTGATTGATTGAGCTGTACTGTTGGTAGGACAAAAGTTGTCACTCTATCTCTTGATATCTTCACTAGAAACTAAACCAACAAAGAGAGCTCAAATCACCAATGTTGTATCAGAGTTGCCTCATATCTCAGTCATCTAGATCAGTTTGAATGATTGATCGAACTATATGACAATAAGAGCTTAAAGGACCAAACTCGTATGTGCTCAACAGGGACGTTACATCATACATGGAGGGCCAAGCCTTAATTCATTTTCGTAACATGTCACAACCGAATCAGTATGGTTACAGGTAAGTTTAGAAGGATAGGTGAAATGTTTAGAGATCGAAATAAACACCAACGGCTAAATTAATGGATATACATAAAAGATTACTAAATATTTAGTTAGCTTAAACATATGGACATTCTTTGTAAATAAAAAGTTTGGAGTACAAATTTTATTTTTGTGACAGCAAATAATTAAAAGAGTAAACTACACCGTTCGTCCTTGTGGTTTGCGTTGACCGACAAGTTTCGTCCTTTGACCGAAAAAAATGCACCATCCATCCTTAAATGTGAAACGTTATGTATCCTTCGTCCCTTGATTTAACGGGACACACTAACAATCGTTAAGTCTACACGTGTTAGGGTATTTTTGTCTTTTTACAATTTCTCTCTCTACTTCCTCTTCCTTACCACCAACTGTCTCCACTTTATCTTCCCTAGTTATCTTCCATCTTCATCTATCATATTAGTCAAAACAATATTCAATCTTCAAGATAAGTTTAATCCGAGACAATTTCAAACACCACAACTATTTATTTTTTATTCTTTTTTGTTTAAAAGGAAAAGAAAAAAATATACAGCAAATTTACCATTATACCCTCATTTGGATGTCAAGTGGTGTAACTTAATAGCTGTTAACAAAGCCCGTTAGAAGGAGGGACCAACGATACATAACATTTCGCATTTAGGGACGGATGGTGCATTTTATTCGGTCAAAAGACGAAACTTGTTGGTCATCGCACACCACAAGGACGAACGGTGTAGTTTACTCTAATTAAAAAAGTATTTGTTAAATTACAACAAATGTTAAAAAAGTCAAGACTTTCATATCAATTTTCAGCAACAAAGATTCAACAAGATTTTAATTTTTCGGTGATAAAATAAATTCTTATGAATCATGTAACCGAAAACATGATTAGCATTCTCAACACAGATTGTTTTCTTACAATGTAGTATATAACCACATGAGATTTGACTTCTTTCACCTATGTGGGAATATAAGGTTGAACCAATTTCTATCAAATAATAATGGATAATATATCGGGAGGTCACCAAACTTTTAAGTTTTTCTCATATACGCCACTCATTTTTTAAAAGTAACTTACGGGCCATCAAATTATGTATTTATCCTCGTTTACACCAATTCCAGTAAAATTATTCCGGACAATTATCAAACGGTAAGAATGAAACTAACAGTAACATATTAAACTAATACGAATAAAAAACCAGTTGCGAAATTTCAATTTTATCATTCTAAAGTATTTTTAATAATATAATTCACACTTATAATAAGGGAATAATCGGTATTTCAAAACAAACTTGTCATTCGTCTTGCTTGAATAAGTTAAAGTTGGTTTCTTATTTATACTTCATATGTTTCGGGCATAAATTTGGCCGGAATTGTTGTAAACGAAAACAAACATATAGTTAGGCGCCCTATAAGTTCATTTCAATAAATGTGTGACATATATGTTAAAAGTTGAAAACTTGGGAGGCCTCCATGTACATTATATATATATTCTAAAAGGCGGGCGCTTCGTGACAAAAAACCCGACCTACAGTAACTTATTACGCAAAAGTAACGGGCATTTTTGTGGTTGTGGTTTGTAGTAAAACCTGGTACATGTCAACTGTAGGTAGTGGTGCGTGTGTACAGCTGCTATTGGCTAAAAGGAAGGCTCCCCGTCACGTTTTGTACCTGCCATCCCGTAATACAACTGTAGCATTCACTGTTACACCCCGTAATACGGGTGTAATCAGTCCGTTATTTTTTTTTATACCTGTATTAGAGTGATGACATATACATGAACCTATAGTTTGTGTTATATATATATATATATATATATATATATATATATATATATATATATATATATATATATATATATATATATATAGAGAGAGAGAGAGAGAGAGAGAGTTAGGATCAAATAGGAAGAATAATTAAAATAGGAATGATAAGAAGTAACCACAACCACACATTTTAGATGCACCTACAAAAATGGATGCATCTTCATTCAAATTTTTCCTCCCATATAAAAATGTGTGGCTAGAATTACTTCTTACCCTTCTCATTTTAATTATTCTTCTTATTGGATCCCTACCCTATATATATATATATATATATATATATATATATATATATATATATATATATATATATATATATATATATATATATATAAAGCTCGGTCATATAAGTACAACATATCTATATATATAATAAAAGAAGGTTTTTTTGAAACCTTGCCACCTCATTAAAGCCATGCTGGCAAATAAAGCCAGCTCACTAATGCCACGTCATAAATGCCACTTCATCTTATATTCAATCATCTTATATTCAACCAATTTACGTTTGACTAAAACTTTAAAAACGAAATTCTTCCTTCAACTTTTATAAAGAAATTGGCTCTTTTCTAAAACACGCATTCAATGGCAACCGATCTGTAACATTCCATTATTACTATCACTTTCCGAAACCAATTTCAGTAGCAAACGAAAATCAAGGAACAGGTTAGCATCTATACTCTATAAGGTATAATTGATTTATTCAGTTTTTACAACTGATTTCTGGTAAGATTCACAATCGATGTGATTGAGGTTTTTTTTGGGTGTAACTGACAATCGAATTGATTGATTGAGGATTTTTTACACATCAATTTGTTATATTTTTAATGTTTTAATTACAAAATAAATATATGTTTTGGTCTATGATTTACAATTCACATATAATTGGTTTTAACAATACCGTGTGTTCTTCAATTGATTTTGACTCAATTGTTTCATAATTTATTTTGTGCATAAATCGGTTATGGTTTACACTCAATTGTTTCCTAAATGATTTTTATAACAACCTGGTAAGTACTCTTTGTTTATATTTGTTAAATATTCTTTCAACATACATGATTTCATCATATCCATACCCATTGTCTATCAACCCTATAAATTGAGACATATGGGTATGCCACATTCACAATACATGATTTCATCATATCCATACCCTTTTGTTTATATCTTTTTAACCACATGTTTCATCTCTTTTATTTGGTTATGCATTAAAACAAAGTAATGACTCAATTTGATTATTAGTTTTTATGTGACTTTTTTTGGTGATTGTCAATTTTCAGTAATGGATCGATCAATATTTTTTTAGGGATCTCACAAGTAAGTTTTTTTTTTTTTTTTTTTTTTTTTTTTTTTTTTTTTTTTGTTTTTGTAATTTCAAATGTAAAACGACTTGCTCAATGGTTTCCTGGATAAATGGGTTATAGTTGATGATGAATTGCATCATTTATTGTAACAAAACAATCTTCAAACAATGAATTTCTATGAACTCTTATTTACAAAATCTATTTAAAATTAAATTTTAACTAAACTCATATACCAAACAATCGTTTAATTAAGAACTACAGGAGATCCATTGAAGTTCAAAATAGAATTCGCAATGATAAAATGAATTACATGCTTACCGGTGAAGAAATTAAAACTAAGCTCTATTTTTGTCTTTCTTTTTGTGTAGGTTGAACACGAATCATCTAAAGGCGCTTTGAACGACACTTCATGATACTCTTTAATTCTTCATTACAGGTAGTCCAATATTTATATCATGGGTCAAAATGTATGTTTTTCGCATTGGTCAAATATGATTGTCCTACAAAATTGACTTTTTCTTCTTTGTTTGGGTTCTATATATGATCAATACGTTTTATTAGAGTTAGAAACAAAATTGTTACAATATTAGTTTAGACTTTTTTTTCACTAAAGCTATCTGCAAAGAACTGTTTAGTTGAATATGTTTTAGATGACCTTTCACTCGGTTTGACCCATTTCTTTTAATTAATTATCTTAGCTTAATTTGACATGCTTAACCCATTAGAGATACAACACAACCGGATTGAGTCATTTCTATTTGAATCTGTGAAACATGTATCATATAGACTTTCTCCTTTATATTGGACAACTTAAGACTATGAACTGAACAAATAAAATAGTCCTACATGTGTTAGTTGTAGGGTAATCTATTTGCTTCATTTGGAAATGGAGATTGTGTAGCCTTTAGGATATGAGATTAGGCATAATATTGTTTTGAGGGTGAGAATCCACTCTCCTAAGTGCTAAAGATATATGTTCAAAAGAAAGTGCGAAAAGTAGTTAGGTAATATATGCAATTCTCATTTGTTTTGTGATATATAAATAAGTATCACTATGATATGCCACATTTTTGGTTTGCTTATTCTCTCTTTGTCGTTTCTTCATGATCATTGAAAATGTGGCAATGTCGACTCATTTACTTATATGCGGGTCGAATAACGTTGTATTATATGCAAGTGTGCAAATTTAGTAAAAAAGCTTACAAATAACTACAAGAGAAATGCGACTCATGAGCCAAAATATTTTTAAACCTACTAAATACATTATTGGACAAGCTTATTTATGGTGATTGTTGGTTTGGATTTTGTAGATATTACAATGCCTTATGGTCTATATTGGTGGTGCACTGGGGGTGATGGAATTAGCATGGTTGAAATGTTCCGGTTAATGGTTAAAGAAAAGTTCAAGACTCCTTAAACGATGGATCTTTCCTTGCAGTGAGTTGCCTGGTTTATATTCGTCTTTAAGTTTATTGATCAAATGCAATCTCAACAGTTGCAGCAATGTTTTGCATAATGTTGTATATGTGAGTAAATAGAAAGACATTGTGTAACACCCCCAAAATTTGATACAGCGGAAGACTCAACAAGCTTTCGGGGTGCTACGGGGATTGGTATCCAACACAAGACAATATAGAACGAGATAAAGTAAACATAATAAAAACACAACCAAATACGGGGTTTTAAGGTTTACATTTATCCCAACATCATTCAGAGTCAGGCCCAAAATAAATAACAATAGGTCCAAATTTAATTATCAGAGTTTAGAAAATATAGATCCATAACCGCGTGCCTTAGCCGAGCCTTCCAATCCAAGCATGCACCTCAACACTTAATTACCTGAGAAAACGTGCTAAAAGTCAGCTTTCGCTGGTGAGATCATAGGTTTAAATTCAACTAATAATATAGTGGACATATACGCAAAACGCTTGCTGGCTAGACTAAGGATTCGCTAAAAGACTGCGGATACCCTCCGCTCTCAATCACAACACACGGATACCCTTCCGCAATAACCAAAACACACGGATACCCTTCCGTAACAACATAGATATTCGGGTAACCCCCGCAATACCAATAAATACTCGGATAACCTCCGAAGTATTAATAACCTATAGGTGCACACTACAGTATCTAATAAGTCAACCTTGAATAGTACACACGAAACTATGTGACTAAAGCTGACAATCCAAATAAGCCAACCTTGAATAGTACACACAACAAATATGTGACTAAAGCTGACAATCCAAATAACCAAATAAGCCAACCTTGAATAGTGCACACAAAAGGTGTGACTAAAGCTGACAATAGATCCTAGTCCATACGCATAGCAAGTTTAGAAAGAATATAAAAGCGATAGTAGTCCACGTAAAATAATTTGCACGTTTCTCACCCCAATCGTTGAAAACATAGTTCAAGAGTAAAAAGTGGGGCTATGACTCACCTCAAGTCCAGAAATCTAGCAAGACGAGGTAGGTAGCAATAAGATGTATGATAACTCACGAAACAGCAACTACGGACTTGGCACGACCTAACAATATTAACTCTTTCAGAAATCATTTCCTCAAATATATAATATTCCCAAACCCGGACGAGAATCCGTTTTATTACCGAAAATCCATTTCGTATTAGTTTGGTGTATTTGCGTTTGGTATCCATACGGGTGGTGGGTCGACTCAAAACAAACCAACAAGATCACACGTAGAACATATAATAAACTATAGATCTAATATTAGCCCAATATATCATTTAAATAAATCGCCAAAGTTTACCAAATCCGTCGATTTGATAATCCTCATATTTATTTACGTAATATACCGTTCCAAGATTACACCCAATCTAAAGCACATATAAAGCACATAGCACGTAATTACTATATAGTATATATCATAGTTTAATAAATTACTCGTATATATCGTCAAATTGGCCAGATTTCCCGATATATACACTCGCAATCTATTACCCTTTACATATACTACAACCTATGGGCGTCGTAGGATACGATGCCCACTAATATATTCGTTTCATATAACCAAACAACCCGGCTCAACCTTACGGTTGAGTGGTTATTTACTTATAGAAAACGTCTATATTAGTCGTCATATATCCGAGACAACACGAATGTCGCAAATAATAACTTACCTGGACCCGAGTGACAACAATTTCGCCTAACTCAATAAGTTTATTCGTTATATATCCGAAATGACTTTTTATTAAACGTTTCATAATTGTCGGGAGTTTCCCGTTTATAACAAAATTTTTATAAGTATAATACGTTTAATTAATATTACGCCACTTTCGTAGCCTAATATATAACTACTCGTATTATTTATAATACGACTCGTGATTATTATTATTATTATTATACGCGTTTATGTAGTTATATATACGTTATTCACGTATATACTTTCGTATAAACGTTCATATTATTAATAATTATTATTACGAGTTTTATTATTCTCGTTTCACTTTTAATATTTATTGAGTTACACGAAATGGTCATATGTCCGAGTCATGACTCTCGGCTCATTGTCCAAGTCCAATAATAAACCAAAGTTATAAATAATAAATCTCCGTCCAATCACAATCTCAACCACGGGCTACAACAATAAGGTCCGACTACGGTACCCGACTAACCTATCTCCGTCATCTAACGACCGTCTCATAACCGGTCCTCATATCACATACCACTCGACAACAACTCCTCAATACCAAAACAATGTTCAATTTGACCCAAATACATACGGCCGAGAAAATAAATGCCACAACAATAAATATCAACAAGTTCACAATTATCCAAATTATAACATTAACAAAGTTAATGTGTGGGTCGGTTTACCAAGCCGACCCGAGCCCTCGACTCACTTGAGTCTCGGCTCCGAACCGCGAGTCATTTAGACTCGAACCAACACAAGTATCACAAGTACCATCTAGCTCACAAGAGCTAAACTAGAAAATTATACCATTCGACCCAAATGGTCCATTCGGCAAACAACATAGTACTCGGCTAAAAGCCGCGACTCAAAGAGTCGAACCATGTTACCATTCGAGCCAATAGGCTCGAACCACACCCAAAGAGAACCCCTTGAGGGTCTCGGCCTGCCATACGAGCACAAGAAAAGAACCCCGAGACCACAAGGTCTCGGCTAGCATCGAATCGAGGTCACCACACCCTCGATAACCATCTAAACAATCAATCAATCAAAGGACTAAAGCCACCAAGGACCCAAGCCATACGAGGCTTCGAACCAAGTTAAGCCGAGAGCTTGGCTCTCGGTTCCGAGTCAACCACGACCCAAACCCATGAAACCGGATACCAAACTTTATATAAAACGTTTTTCCAATCAACCATCCATGAGTATTCACGTTTTTAATTAAAACCCCATTCGGATCTTATCCATTCGTGACCTAGGGTCGCGTTTTTATTAACAATACGAGTGGAAACTCGCTCACCTTCGAACCAAAAACTCAAAACCGTGATAACTCTTCAAGAATCAACAAAAAGTGGTGAAGAAAGTGGTGATTCGTGTGTTAAAAATGGTGGTAGGAAGCGCGTGGTGTAGTAGATCTAGTAGATTAGAGGTTGTAAATCAAGAATATGGTGGTGGTTTAGAGTGGTGGCCGGCGGTGCGCTGTGGTGGCCGGATTTTCAAAGTGGCGGCTAGGGTTAGAGTAGCAAGGGAAGAAGAGAAGTGAGAGAGAGAGAGATGGATTTGTGTTGTGTTGGTGTGTGTGGGTTAAAAACCGGACCACACTCCTTTTTGTTAACTTTTTTTTTTTTTAAATGTAATAATAATAATAATAATAGGAGTAATAATAATAATAATAGTAATGATAAAGATATTATTACGGTTGAGCGGGTAAGGTGGGTAGACGTAAAACACGTGGCCCGAACCCGAACTCATTTTAATATTTCCATATCACACGAGAACCTCTCGTAATTAATTAAAATATATAACGGACTCGTAAGACGAATCATAAAATTATGTTAGGAAATCCTAGTGCCAAAGTCAACGTAGTACCAAGTGAGAATCCAATTATACATCACCGATCACATAAATCAAAAACGAATTATGAACATAATTCACGAATACCATAATGTCATTAAATAAAATTTCCATAAAATAGGTCTTACAAGTTCGTTGTGAAATAAAAATTTCAAATAAAAATTATAAACGAACTTATATCGAAATGCGGATTTTTAAAAATGGCTCCCTAAACTGCCGGTTGTCACATCCTCCCCGTCTCAGAAGGAAACCCGTCCCGGGTTTCACTCGGAAAAATTTTCATCTACGAAGTGAAATTCCCGAACTCGTCCTCACGTTCCCACGTATATTCTGGTCCATGTCGGGAATTCCAACGAACCTTGACGAGCGGAATGCGACTCCTCTTGAGTCGTTTAACTTCACGATCTAAAATCTCGATCGGTTCCTCCATGAAATTCAGTTTCTCATCAACGCGAATGTCCCTCATTGGAATGACGGGCATTTCATCAGAAAGACATTTCTTCAAATTACTCACGTGAAACACGTCGTGAACTTTGCTCAGTTCAGACGGTAATTCCAACCTATAAGCCACGGGCCCAATTCTTTCTAAGATCAAGAATGGTCCAATGTAGCGCGGGTTGAGTTTACCACGTTTCCCGAAACGTATTACACCTTTCCAAGGCGAGACTTTCAGCATCACTTTGTCTCCAACCTGGAACTCTAAAGGTTTACGTCTCTGATCGGCATAGCTCTTCTGCCTATCTCTGGTGGCTTGCAACCGATCACGAATCTGAGTTACTTTCTCGGTAGTTTCCAAAATAAGCTCAGGGCCTGTAAGTTAACTATCTCCAACTTCTGCCCAACCAATAGGCGAACGACACTTTCTGCCATACAAAGCTTCGAATGGTGCAGCCTTAAGACTTGTGTGGTAGCTGTTATTATAGGAGAATTCCGCAAGGGGTAAATACTTCTCCCAGCCTTTACCAAAGTCTATGATGCATGCACGAAGCATATCCTCTAACGTCTGAATGGTCCTCTCACTTTGACCATCGGTTTGGGGATGATATGCAGTACTCATATCAAGTCTCGTTCCCAAAGCCGTTTGAAGTGATCGCCACAAAGCTGACGTGAAACGACTATCACGATCCGAAATAATCGATATCGGGACTCCATGACGCGAAATAATTTCTTTCACATATAACCTTGCAAGCTTATTCACACTGTCATCTTCGCTAATAGCTAAGAAATGAGCAGACTTTGTCAGACGGTCCACAATTACCCAGATAGCGTCACAACCGCTAGCTGTCCTCGGTAATTTGGTAATGAAGTCCATAGTAATCCGCTCCCATTTCCAGACTGGAAGTTCTGGTTGCGTTAGCAGTCCTGACGGTCTCTGGTGTTCAGCCTTAACCTTGGCGCATGTCAAGCACTTACTAACGTACGATGCTATATTTGCCTTCATATTTGGCCACCAATAGAACTCCTTAAGATCTTGGTACATTTTATCGGAACCAGGGTGAATGGAGTACTTTGACTTATGCGACTCATGCATAATCAATTCTCGAATTTCTCCATATAACGGTACCCAAATCCGATCTCCAAAACATAATAATCCATCCGAACGCTTAACAAATCCTTTCTCATTATTAGCCATCCCAAATATGTTCTCGGCAGATCTATTTTCTGCTTTCAATGCTTCCGTTTGAGCTTCGAGTATTTGAGATGGTAATGGCGATACGATAGTCATTCCCAATGACTTAACTCATAATGGTGGTATTCTTTCCTTTCGACTAAGAGCATCAGCAACAACGTTTGCTTTACCAGGATGGTAGCGAATTTCACAATCATAATCGCTTAGTAACTCGATCCAACGTCGTTGTCTCATGTTGAGCTCTTTTTGATTCAAGATGTGTTGTAGACTTTTGTGGTCAGTAAATACGACACACTTGGTTCCGTACAAGTAATGTCTCCATATTCTTAAAGCAAAAACCACAGCACCGAGCTCCAAATCATGGGTAGTGTAGTTTTTCTCATGCTTTTTGAGCTGTCGGGAAGCATAAGCTATCACCTTCTCTCGTTGCATTAACACGGCTCCTAAACCTTTATGCGAGGCGTCACAATAGACGACGAAATCCTCGTTACCTTCTGGTAACGCTAAGATAGGAGCACTGCACAACATTTTCTTAAGCAATTGGAACGCTTCCTCTTCTTTATCTCCCCATTCATACGTAACACTCTTTTGAGTC
Source organism: Artemisia argyi (assembly GCA_030686995.1). Classification (NCBI taxonomy): domain Eukaryota; kingdom Viridiplantae; phylum Streptophyta; class Magnoliopsida; order Asterales; family Asteraceae; genus Artemisia; species Artemisia argyi. The sequence continues at coordinate 13,061,172 of CM060687.1, forward strand.
AATCTGGTCAATGGTTTAGCTATCTTCGAAAATCCCTCGATGAATCTTCGGTAATAGCCAGCTAAACCCAAAAATTGACGAACTTCGGTTGGGGTTGTAGGTGCAGCCCAATCTTTTATTGCTTCAATTTTTGCAGGATCCACGTGGACTCCTTGTCTATCAATCACGTGACCCAAAAATTGTACAGTCGGAATCCAAAATTCGCATTTCGAAAACTTGGCATAAAGTTTCTCCTTCCTGAGCAATTCCAAAATGAGTCTTAAATGCTCCTCATGTTCTTTCTCACTCTTTGAATAAATCAGAATGTCATCGATGAATACAATCACGAACTTATCCAAGTATGGCTTACACACACGATTCATGAGATCCATGAATATTGCTGGTGCGTTAGTCAACCCAAACGGCATCACCTGAAACTCGTAATGCCCGTAACGGGTTCTGAAAGCCGTTTTCGGAATATCCTCCTCACGAACTCGAAGTTGATGATATCCCGATCTCAAATCGATCTTCGAATACACACTTGATCCTTGAAGTTGATCGAACAAATCATCGATCCTAGGTAACGGGTATCGATTCTTCACCGTTAACTTATTCAACTCTCTATAGTCAATACACATACGAAACGATCCATCCTTCTTCTTCACAAATAAGACTGGGGCTCCCCAAGGTGAAGAACTTGGTCTTATGAATCCCTTTTCGGCTAACTCCGCCAATTGTTTCGACAACTCTTCCAGTTCGGTAGGTGCAAGACGATAAGGTGCTCGTGCTACAGGTGCAGCACCAGGTATCAACTCAATCTGAAACTCCACTTGCCTACTTGGTGGGATTCCCGGCAAATCATCGGGAAACACATCAGGAAAATCACGAACTATAGGCACATCTCCAATGCACCTTTCCTTTTTCTTCGTCTCTCCCTTCTCAGAAATTTGAGCTAAGAAAAGATAACATCCCTTCTCCATTAGCTTAGGTAGCTTAGTGCAAGAAATCACTGCCAATCGGGATGGGCTCCTAGAATCCTTTCGGTCTCCTAATATATTTAGGACCTCCTTTCCGTATGGTACACGCACGATCTTCTCGTCGCAAAGTATGTGAGCACGATACTTCGACAACCAATCCATACCAATGATTACATCAAAACTTCCTAACGTGACGGGTAGAAGGTCTATGTTGAAAGGGTGGTTCAAGAAATTTAACGTACAACCGCGAATGATGGTATTAATCCTTTCTATGTTTCCATTAGCTAACTCAATATCATATCCAATTCCTATGGCCATCGGGGGTTTCTCTAGTAAGGGTGCAAATGTAGTGGACACAAAACTTCTATCGGCACTAGTATCAAACAGTATGGAAGCATAACGATTATTGAGAAGGAACGTACCAGTAACGACGTTCGGATCTTCTCCTCTCTCGTTCCCGAGTGCATACACTCTTCCTTGAGCAGCTCCAGCTTCCACACGTTGGTCCCCATTATCTTGTTGTCCACGATTTCCTCCAGCTCCACGGTTTCCATAATTGTACCCATTTCCACCCGAGCCTTGATTTCCACGGTTCCGCGATTCTCTACACTCATTCCTATAGTGTCCCTTCTTTCCACACCCATAACAGGTAACATCTGCCTTGTTTCTCATCTCAGGAGCAGCTTGAACCATTGCAAGAGGTCGAGCTCTACAGTCCTTAGCTGTATGTCCTTTCCTTGAGCAATTCTGGCATGTCACCCTACACCATCCAGTGTGATGCTGATGGCAACGATCACACTTGGGTGCATCACCGTTCTGATTCTTCTTATCTCCATTCCCAATAGCATAAGCCTTAGCTTGTCTCTTGCTTCAGTGATCATTACTCTTAGAGTGACGGTCTCTCTTTCTCTTTCCATTCTTCTCCTTATCAGCTTCTTCTAATTCCAACGAATCCATAAGTTGTTGAGCAATTGTGATTGCCTCATGGATGTTTGCAGGCCTAGCAGAAATTACATCATTCCTCGTAGCTACAGGCAAACCATCAGTATACCTCTCGATCTTTTGAGTTTCAGTTTTCACCATATCTGGGCACAACAAGGCTAACTCCTGGTAACGACGATTGTAAGTCGCCATATCATTACCTTTCACCTTGTGATTCCAAAACTCAATCTCTAGCTTCTTGACCTCATTCCTTGGGCAATAAGTCTGAATCAACAAGGACTTAAATTGCTCCCAAGTCATAGCATATGCTACATCACTCCCAACTGCATTTCGGTAGTTGTTCCACCAAGTCAAAGCTTCATCCTTGAAAGTAAAGGAAGCAAACTTTACCTTCGCATTCTCCGCACAACCACTGACATTAAACACTGACTCAGTTTTCTCAATCCATCTAACTAAGTAAACCACTCCCTCATTTCCACCAAACTCAATGGGTCCACAAATCTTGAATTCCTTGTATTGACATCCATTAGCACGAACAGGTGGAAAAGTTCCAGCAGAATTGTTGGAATGATTTGACTCAGCGAGTAGTTCAGCAACTCTTTGCTCCACGAGTTGGTTGATCATTGCTTGATCCACAGTAGGTGCATTAAGTGGAACATGACCATTGTCTCCCTGAACATCAACATTTTGATTCCTGTTGTTACGGTTAGTGGTGTCCAGGTTGTCAGGAGTAGGGGTTTCAACATTTCGAGTAGGTCGACGACCTCGACGAGCAGGAGTAGGAGTAGTCACAGCAGGACCAGTCCTGGTAGACCTAACAGGGTTTCGACGGGGTGCCATTGATCTGTAACATCACACAAGTTCATGAATCTCCATAAGAACTTATCGACATGCTCAACAAAACATCTCAACGAAATCAAGTCATAGAAAGAATGGCAACGACACGCTATGTAATAATAAGCGAATAAGGACTCAATTTCCATATCACCCAAAATCACATAATACCATACACTAATAATCATCAACCATACCATAGCGATCTAACATCGTTCCAACTAACGGATAACACAAAACATACTAATCGTTCCAAAAGATACGAATACCGAACAAAATACATCAAAATATGATAACTAGCTTTTCTAACCGAACACTCCTCGGCTAAGAAAGCAACAAGATAATATAACTCAAGCAACTAGCCACGGGGCTGACGGAGAATCCTCAACTCCTGTCTCAAGCCATCAAGATCCCTCCATAACGATCCTAACTCCACGCTATGGGTGTCTCGGTCTCTCTTGAGGTCAGCCACCTCCTTCTCTAGCTCGGCATTCCTTTGCCAAAGCTTGCGGTCGGCCTCACGAGCAGTAACGAATCCTCGCTGCAAACCATCGATATGCTCATGAATATCCATCATAACTCTCCTCAGCTCAGTAGCCCTGCCCACAGCGACAGTCAGATCAACTCTCAAATCTGCTAAAAACTCTCCAATAACTCTCTCAAGTCGATCAGATACGCGTGCAACTCTGTCACTAAGCTCAGTAATCCGAGCCCACAACCTGCCAACCTCACCCAACTCTGCATGCTCAGCAGAAACCTCCGAAGTTGCATCCGACTCAGCGGGACTGCCAGGTGGCAACTCAAACAAGAACGGATGATCAGGTGAATCGGGCTCAATCGGGTGTACAGGTGAATCAGGCTCCTCAACCTGAGCTGGTGGTGCTAACTCATCATCATCATCATCAGGCATCTCATCCTCCTGAGGGTCATCCTCCTCCTCAGGGTCATCATCATCACCATGCTCAGCCTCCTGAGGGTCATCCTCCCGCTCAGGGTCATCAGCCTCATCCTCACCCTCGTACTCCTCCTCCTCATCGGAAGAGTACCTCATCACTCGTCGTCTCCTACTAGGTGAACCATGTGGAGATGTAGTAGGTGATCTAGGACGACGACGCAATGATGTGGGTGGCGCCTCAGACAGAAGAGAATGAGCATCAATCTGTAAAGGTGATGGAGTAGGGCGTACCGACATGCGTGCCGTAGCTCGGTGGGCAAAGCGTGGTGCCACACGAGCCAAAGCCTGATGAAGAGTAAGCTGCCTCGATGTACCAGGGAGCCCTAGAGAAGATGAGGGTCCCTGCGTAGATGCAGCAGGTAGTGCTGAAGTAGAAGCTGCCTGTGACACACTAGCTGAAGACATGGCCATCTGGTAAGGGTCATCAGATGCCATAGTGAACTGTGCAGGTAAAACTGGTGCAGTAAGGATGTCCTCGACGACATCAGGCATATGGGAGGCCATAGTCTGTGACAACGGAGTAGGGTAGGTGTAAGTGTTTCAAAACAACTTAAATCACAACTCATAAAATCGTACCAAATATTCACATCAAATAATACCATATAATCTTAATAAAAGAATTTCAAACACCGCATTCCTAAAAATGTTTATAAAACATATAGACCATATAAATCCTCGAGAACGCCATCTTAATACTAAAATCCATAAACCTCAAATCATCTAAAATATCTCATAATACCTCAAATAATAGAAGATGCTTTGGCTTGGCGGGCTGGCGGGCGGTAGTCAAGGATCATTTTCTATAAAAATACGGTTATAGTTTAGGCGTTTATTTACCTAGTTCTCTATAACCTTGGCTCTGATACCAATCTGTAACACCCCCAAAATTTGATACAGCGGAAGACTCAACAAGCTTTCGGGGTGCTACGGGGATTGGTATCCAACACAAGACAATATAGAACGAGATAAAGTAAACATAATAAAAACACAACCAAATACGGGGTTTTAAGGTTTACATTTATCCCAACATCATTCAGAGTCAGGCCCAAAATAAATAACAATAGGTCCAAATTTAATTATCAGAGTTTAGAAAATATAGATCCATAACCGCGTGCCTTAGCCGAGCCTTCCAATCCAAGCATGCACCTCAACACTTAATTACCTGAGAAAACGTGCTAAAAGTCAGCTTTCGCTGGTGAGATCATAGGTTTAAATTCAACTAATAATATAGTGGACATATACGCAAAACGCTTGCTGGCTAGACTAAGGATTCGCTAAAAGACTGCGGATACCCTCCGCTCTCAATCTCAACACACGGATACCCTTCCGCAATAACCAAAACACACGGATACCCTTCCGTAACAACATAGATATTCGGGTAACCCCCGCAATACCAATAAATACTCGGATAACCTCCGAAGTATTAATAACCTATAGGTGCACACTACAGTATCTAATAAGTCAACCTTGAATAGTACACACGAAACTATGTGACTAAAGCTGACAATCCAAATAAGCCAACCTTGAATAGTACACACAACAAATATGTGACTAAAGCTGACAATCCAAATAACCAAATAAGCCAACCTTGAATAGTGCACACAAAAGGTGTGACTAAAGCTGACAATAGATCCTAGTCCATACGCATAGCAAGTTTAGAAAGAATATAAAAGCGATAGTAGTCCACGTAAAATAATTTGCACGTTTCTCACCCCAATCGTTGAAAACATAGTTCAAGAGTAAAAAGTGGGGCTATGACTCACCTCAAGTCCAGAAATATAGCAAGACGAGGTAGGTAGCAATAAGATGTATGATAACTCACGAAACAGCAACTACGGACTTGGCACGACCTAACAATATTAACTCTTTCAGAAATCATTTCCTCAAATATATAATATTCCCAAACCCGGACGAGAATCCGTTTTATTACCGAAAATCCATTTCGTATTAGTTTGGTGTATTTGCGTTTGGTATCCATACGGGTGGTGGGTCGACTCAAAACAAACCAACAAGATCACACGTAGAACATATAATAAACTATAGATCTAATATTAGCCCAATATATCATTTAAATAAATCGCCAAAGTTTACCAAATCCGTCGATTTGATAATCCTCATATTTATTTACGTAATATACCGTTCCAAGATTACACCCAATCTAAAGCACATATAAAGCACATAGCACGTAATTACTATATAGTATATATCATAGTTTAATAAATTACTCGTATATATCGTCAAATTGACCAGATTTCCCGATATATACACTCGCAATCTATTACCCTTTACATATACTACAACCTATGGGCGTCGTAGGATACGATGCCCACTAATATATTCGTTTCATATAACCAAACAACCAGGCTCAACCTTACGGTTGAGTGGTTATTTACTTATAGAAAACGTCTATATTAGTCGTCATATATCCGAGACAACACGAATGTCGCAAATAATAACTTACCTGGACCCGAGTGACAACAATTTCGCCTAACTCAATAAGTTTATTCGTTATATATCCGAAATGACTTTTTATTAAACGTTTCATAATTGTCGGGAGTTTCCCGTTTATAACAAAATTTTTATAAGTATAATACGTTTAATTAATATTACGCCACTTTCGTAGCCTAATATATAACTAATCGTATTATTTATAATACGACTCGTGATTATTATTATTATTAATATACGCGTTTATGTAGTTATATATACGTTATTCACGTATATACTTTCGTATAAACGTTCATATTATTAATAATTATTATTACGAGTTTTATTATTCTCGTTTCACTTTTAATATTTATTGAGTTACACGAAATGGTCATATGTCCGAGTCATGACTCTCGGCTCATTGTCCAAGTCCAATAATAAACCAAAGTCATAAATAATAAATCTCCGTCCAATCACAATCTCAACCACGGGCTACAACAATAAGGTCCGACTACGGTACCCGACTAACCTATCTCCGTCATCTAACGACCGTCTCATAACCGGTCCTCATATCACATACCACTCGACAACAACTCCTCAATACCAAAACAATGTTCAATTCGACCCAAATACATACGGCCGAGAAAATAAATGCCACAACAATAAATATCAACAAGTTCACAATTATCCAAATTATAACATTAACAAAGTTAATGTGTGGGTCGGTTTACCAAGCCGACCCGAGCCCTCGACTCACTTGAGTCTCGGCTCCGAACCGCGAGTCATTTAGACTCGAACCAACACAAGTATCACAAGTACCATCTAGCTCACAAGAGCTAAACTAGAAAATTATACCATTCGACCCAAATGGTCCATTCGGCAAACAACATAGTACTCGGCTAAAAGCCGCGACTCAAAGAGTCGAACCATGTTACCATTTGAGCCAATAGGCTCGAACCACACCCAAAGAGAACCCCTTGAGGGTCTCGGCCTACCATACGAGCACAAGAAAAGAACCCCGAGACCACAAGGTCTCGGCTAGCATCGAATCGAGGTCACCACACCCTCGATAACCATCTAAACAATCAATCAATCAAAGGACTAAAGCCACCAAGGACCCAAGCCATACGAGGCTTCGAACCAAGTTAAGCCGAGAGCTTGGCTCTCGGTTCCGAGTCAACCACGACCCAAACCCATGAAACCGGATACCAAACTTTATAGAAAACGTTTTTCCAATCAACCATCCATGAGTATTCACGTTTTTAATTAAAACCCCATTCGGATCTTATCCATTCGTGACCTAGGGTCGCGTTTTTATTAACAATACGAGTGGAAACTCGCTCACCTTCGAACCAAAAACTCAAAACCGTGATAACTGTTCAAGAATCAACGAAAAGTGGTGAAGAAAGTGGTGATTCGTGTGTTAAAAATGGTGGTAGGAAGCGCGTGGTGTAGTAGATCTAGTAGATTAGAGGTTGTAAATCAAGAATATGGTGGTGGTTTAGAGTGGTGGCCGGCGGTGCGCTGTGGTGGCCGGATTTTCAAAGTGGCGGCTAGGGTTAGAGTAGCAAGGGAAGAAGAGAAGTGAGAGAGAGAGAGATGGATTTGTGTTGTGTTGGTGTGTGTGGGTTAAAAACCGGACCACACTCCTTTTTGTTAACTTTTTTTTTTTTTTTTTTTTTTTTAAATGTAATAATAATAATAATAATAGGAGTAATAATAATAATAATAATAGTAATGATAAAGATATTATTACGGTTGAGCGGGTAAGGTGGGTAGATGTAAAACACGTGGCCCGAACCCGAACTCATTTTAATATTTCCATATCACACGAGAACCTCTCGTAATTAATTAAAATATATAACGGACTCGTAAGACGAATCATAAAATTATGTTAGGAAATCCTAGTGCCAAAGTCAACGTAGTACCAAGTGAGAATCCAATTATACATCACCGATCACATAAATCAAAAACGAATTATGAACATAATTCACGAATACCATAACGTCATTAAATAAAATTTCCATAAAATAGGTCTTACAAGTTCGTTGTGAAATAAAAATTTCAAATAAAAATTATAAACGAACTTATATCGAAATGCGGATTTTTAAAAATGGCTCCCTAAACTGCCGGTTGTCACACATTGGGATACAATAGATTTGTTAATCACACAACCAAAAATGATAGTTTGTTGTATATTTTGTTTAATATTAGCAACGAGGAAGTAACTACTCATATGTGTTCCAAATAAGCTACTTTTGTATTAGAACTTATTTATATGAGTTAATGGGTATACTCTTAATGTATGATACGTTCAAACTTCATAAACTTTTGAAAACAATGCCAAGTAATCAAAAACTATACATGTTTATGCTGTATGTATTCCTAATAAGCTAACTTACTCAACCTTTTCAAACTTATTATAAGCCACCCGTGATTTATCACGGGTTTATAGGCTAGTTTGACATATAACCAATAATAGTCATTTATTTTTTTTATCTAAATTAATAAAAAATCATTTTTCACTTTTTTTTTAAAACAACGTATCTTGCAAACGATAAATCTTCAAGCTACAAAAAATACACCATCGCGACGAGAATTAAATTATCTTACTATAGATATGCATTGTTATATATTTTCGACAATTTTTTTTTCAGTGAACTTTTTTTTTTCAAAACTTCCGCCCAGAAAAATCATATGTGATTCCTAAAAATCACATATGATTTGAATTTTATAAATCACATATAATTCTTGCGAATCACATGTGATTTTTACAAATCACATGTGACTAATAAAAATTACAAATGATTTGATTTTAACGAATCACACGTGATTTTTACAAACCACATGTCATTTTTCTAGGCGGAAATTTTGAAAAAAAAAAAGTTTGTCAAAAAAATTCGTCGAAAATATATAACAATGCATATCTATAGAAAAATAATTTAATTCTCGCCGCGATGGTATGATTTTTTTCGCGTAACGATTAGCGGTTTGCGAGATATTTAATTTTTAAAAAAAGGGTGAAAGTTTATTTTTTTTTATTTTGATAAAAAAAACAAATTGCTAAAATTGGTTCATTGGTTCTATGGCAAATATGAGTATTATATTGATATTTTCCCGTATATCTTTTTACTCAAAAAGTGTTCGTACTCCAAAGTCCAAACTTTTTATTCTTTTCAAGTTTTTTAAAGACATTATGAAATTTCGCTTTTAAGTATTTCTTGTTTATATAATATAGTGAATGTGGATCATACATGTCAATAATACTAGTAAGGTACTCGCATGTTGCGGCGGCGGACATCCTGTAAGTAAAAGTTTCAGCAAGTCATATTGATGTTATAATATATTTTCATGCTTGTTTATTTTTGTGCTTTTATTATTTAGAATTTAAAAAAAGATGTGTAACTGCAATTAATATGAATCTGTATCCAATGGGTTAATTATGTTAGGCCAATATGATCAGATTAGTTAGCAAATGTATAATAAGTGCCTCCAAAGTCGAGTATTTCTCTTATTTTAAATCTCTTTGAGACACGTACTATTACCATTGTATGAGTTATTCATTTTGTATCAAAACATTTTTATAATTTGTATTAAAGTTGTTCATCTTTATGACATACCTTGCACATTTGACATAGTTGTACGTGTTTTAAGATGTGCGGTTTTTTTCTTCTAGTATTAAGCTTATTGGATTTTAACAATAGATGATTAGTACCTTGATTAGGTCGTACAATGTGATAAAATGGTTGTATATTTGAGTGAAGGGGTGATTTAAACAGTGTATTAATTGTATGTGTTAATGTATTTGTGCTTTAACTAGTTGTAAATGATGCTTTAATAGCAAAAATAATACAATTCTTTCCATTATAAGCAAGTATTGAATCTTAATTTTTTAACCTTTCTATTTCAAAAATGTCTGAAGTATTTTATAATTTAGCATAGATTACTATATTTTCATGTTTATGTTTGTTGGTAGAATTGATTATAAAACTAAAAGAATAAATAAATAAATAAATAAATAAATAATCATACTTTATCTTGAAACTTTTATAAGAGAATGAGTATAAATTCTTGACCTTTTAGTATTACTAGACGAGTACCTGTACATAGCAACGGAATTTTATATCGATATATAGTTTTAGTGATAAAAAATAGTTTATGGGTTATAAACGAAAAATAATAAAAGTTTGAGGATTTAGAGATTAAACATAATGTTTTAAAACCCGGTTCGACCCAGGTGTTTCAACCGGTTCAACCGTTGCGGTCGAAAAACAGGTCCATTTAAATAGGGTCAACCATATGGGTTGGGTCGAAAAAACAGGTCAAATTATACCGAGTCAACCCGCCGGTTTGAAGGTTCCCCGGTCAACCCGATGTGTATTAATAGTTTCCTTTTGTAACATATGTTTCAACATTTCCTTTTTTGGTTTCAACATTTCCTTTATTATAATGTTTTAAGTTTTTTTCTTACCTAATATAAAATTTTAAACATTTCACATATTTTATTTTTTCACTTTTCCACATTAACGATTTTGCTTTTATAGCCGAGTACCCGCGCCTAGCAGTAGCGACGTCTAGTTTCAACCTAATACCCCTCGTATAATATTTTTCAACAAATTGTATCTGTAGCTCTAAGGAATCATTTTCTATAGGATTATTTTAAGTTGCAATGTTTTTATGAGGATTATTTTTGTTATGGCATGGTTGCATTGTTTTTCTAAAAGCGTTGATATTTGTGTGAGAGAGAGTTTTCTTCAATAATATTGGTTTAAGTTTCGGAAGTCGATTAAGATTGTAATAATAATAGACTCAAAAGTTGTATCCAACAAGATTCAAAATAATGCACACAAACAAATCGAATAATGCATTTTGTTTTTTAATAGTATATATTTTTTTTACCAATAAGGAAATTATGTGATTTACATTTTCTCATCACTTCAATTACTTATGTAAGAGATATTAGTAAATGCTTTGTATTTTTAGAGTGTTTAATTGTTCACGAATATTGAGGTTTTCGCAATACATTCTCTACATATATTTAAAGGCCTGTTAGGTAGTGAAGATGGTAGGGGTGGCAATTTCTGACCCGACACGAAACCCGATCTGAAATCGACACAAAAATCAACAGGTTCGGGTTGAGCTAAATAGATTGTGGGTCAGGTTTGGGTTGACATATCTAACCCGTTTATTAAACAGGTCAGGTTCGGGTCGGGAATAAAATAAACGGGTCGAGCCGCCAACCCGTTTTAGTTTTTTTTCTTAATTAAAAATTATTTATATTTAATTATACGGGTTAAATGGGTTACCCACTAACACGTTTAACCCTTTTAACTCGTGTAATGTGCTAACTTTTTTATATAAAACGGATTAAATGGGTCAACTCGAAACCCGTTTAATGTATTCAACCCATGTAACATATTTAACTTGTCAACCTAAGTATATATACGGGTTAAATGGGTCAGGTTCGGGTTACGTGTAAACAGGTTAGGGTTAACATAGCTGACCCGATAATTTAAATGGGTCAGGTTCAGGTTGGGGTTTTCTGACCCGCCAACCTAACAACCCGAACCCGCCAACCTGAACCCGACCCGAATTACCACCCCTAGAAGATGGTTCCAAAAAGCTATATTTAAGCAGTAGGCATAAAGAAATGGTTGTCGAAAGTAGCCTATTATTTTTCAGTAGATGGCCACTTCGATATATTTTTGACAAAATATCGAAAAAACTGTTACTCGAAAGTATATAAAAGTGCCCCTCTATAGATAGTTGATTTCATTCTTGTAATGATGGTATGATTCTTTTCGCCTAACGATTAATGGTTTGCGATATATTTATTTTTTTTTAAAAGTGAAAGGTTTTTTTTTAATAAAAAATGGATGACCATAATTGGTTCATTGAATCTTTAAAAAATATTGAATCTACATTAAACTTTTCTCTAAACAATGTTATATTGTCTTTTTTATATGTGAGGTGATTTGCACACTTTTTAAATTGATTGACACACTCTAATTTTGAGTATCTTGACATTTATAATCTTATAGGGTGAAAATGTGTAATAGTGATGTGATTGTATAAATCTTAAGACACTTAAAATTACGGCGTCACAATCAATTAAGAGAAGGTACTACAATGCCTTGAGATGTCCTCTTATTTCTTTTTCATCCATAGAGAGAGGTACACTAAAAGGGTTTGACATCCCAAATCTAATCGCCATAAAAAAACAACACACTGTAAAGTTTTTAGACAAACCATTGTCTCTAAGAGTATTGCGCATTGACCTTTGTGAGTTTAGATTTCAAGGAACGAAAAATGTCTTTCAATCTCTCAATCTGATGACTTAAACTTTCAAATGTATCAAAGGATGACTATGTCCTAAAAGTTTCCAAATGTCTTTAAATACTACCTGCTAGTCCTCCTCGTTCTCTACAATCCAAAGTCCAAATCACAACTCAAATATTTGTATTTGCTTCGTCTCAAATATTGATCTCAGCAGAACCGGTTATATGCGACCACACAAACACAGATGGAGGAGTCACCCTCAATAGATCTATTCACTCACTCTCGCTTGGAACTTAATTAACGGTTCATGAAATAATAAAGGGGACTTGTCCTGACGTAGTAAATAAGGCAACTTAAGCAATGTATGAAATTTTATACTTAGGCATGTACACAAAAATAAGTAATGCAATGTATTCTCCCCCGTGGGATTTGAAATCAAGATATTGAATTAAAACAGGGCTATGAAACTCACCTCGAAATGATGGTACAAAGATGGTACAATGATGGTAAAGTAGTCGGGACAATGAGGCGCGAACACTAGCCGCAACCTAAATGAATAATCGTGATCTAATTTAGATCATGCCGTGATGTAATGAATGCACATGCACATGATACATATACCACTCGTAATTTAGAAATACTAGTTATTGTCAAATAAAATACTTTCCATTCTTAGGAAAAATAAGTCCAAATGGAGTTATAAAAACTTGTCGTAATATATATCGTATAAAAATGTTAGTGTTATATCCCTCGTCTTGAAAACTTTAAAATAATGTCTAATAGTCGCGTAATAAACCTTGAGTCGTACGTACTTCATTAGTTAAAAATAAACTCCTTGAATAAGAAATCTAGAAAATATATTATTTAGTAAGTAGTTATATTATTTTCTAGTAGTGACTAAATATATATATAGTTTTGACGATGTTAAAACGCGTATAACTTGGTCGTTTTAAGCTCATTTTACTCGTTCTTTATATCCAAGGATTCGTTTTAGTGTATACTAATATATTTTTGATAACTCGGCTCCTCGAGGTTACGTTTAACGTCTCTATTTGCCCGTCGAAAACTGTCAAACAACATGCAGTTTTTCAGAAAAATAGTTTTCGTTGTTAAATTTACAAAAATCATATCTCCTTCGTTATAAGCTCGTTTTAGTCCGTTCTTTCGCCAAAAGTTTTGCTTTTAAAAGTATTTTCTAAATCTTTGGTCAAAAATTAACCACCATCTACTGATTTTTCCACGATTTAAAAATAGAGACAGTAGGTAATTATATTGTTTCAAAAACCATTTCTAGGGTTCCAATCTAGTTCTAACTTCAACCAAACCACTTTCAATCACCACAAAACTAGTCTAATCCTACCATACACCTTCTTAGGGTGTCATAGATTCCTAAACATCATAAACCAAGTAGATCAAACAAGGATCTAACTATAATCACTTTCTAGGGCTTAAAAGTTAAAAGTTTGTTTTTACCCAAAAAAAAAGTTAAAAGTTTGTAAAATAAAGTGGTATAACTAGCATATGCATGTAATATAGTATAGAAAACCATATGATCATAATAAATACTTGAAGAAATGATAAAATAATTTTTGTAAACTTACTTGAAAGATGGTGTGATTAGATGATGAAAAACCTTAGTATTCTTAAGTTTGTATTTCAAAACCTTACAAGAATAACCTAAATAAACTAGATAAACACTTGATCTTGAGAAAATATTTTGGTCTTGCTCCACCCCTTGTTGTTGCCGTGTATATGTATAGAGAGAAAAGAGAGAATGAACTTTTTCTTGGCTAGTGAATTATGAGGTAAAATGAGTGGAAAATATCTTATGTATCTTGTATGTATTATTGTAGATAACTAGGACAAGCAACAATTAATGGAGTTAGTATGAAATTTTCAAAGGTGTAAGAGTTTAGGAATGGGAGGGGGGCGGCAAAATGGTGAAAAGATGGAAACTTGGACAAGTAAATGAGTTAGTGGTAATAGGTGTAAGTTTATGTATTCATTTGAAATTTTAAGGTGTACCAGGTACCGGGTTAACTAAAAATAAATTTTAACGGAGTTAACCGGGATAAAATAAAGTTGTAAAAATTATAAAAATATGTTGGGTATAAATATTGAGTGTTTGGTTAATCGTCGTTTAATTTCTATGAAAACCGTCGTAATTAAATTAGGCGTACGATACGAAATAATTAAATTTCCAAAATAACGGGTAAATTAATATTATAATTTTTATATTATTAAAATGAATATAAAAATATATTGGGATCATAATCGGGAGTGTCGGACGTGTTAGTCACATTATTGATCGTTTGTTAACGTTTATATAGAAATAATTATACTTAAAAAGTAAATTATACCAAAAGTATTAATTTAATTATCCTACGAGTGGAATAGTATGCAAGTGGCATAATGATGATATACAGACTACTTCTAGTCCGTATGAAGTGTCCCAATGATAATGCATGAATTCGCTCTTGAACCAATACGGTTACGCGAATTTTGAATACCCATAAACTAAACTTACGATGAAATGAGTAATGCACATGAATAGTGGTTTTCTCTCGGAAATGAATAGTGTCATGTGAATAGTGAAATTTTTGAATGTTTCTCGGAATGTCAAATTGACCTCGAAAATGATGAATAGTAAAACGATGAATAGTAATTGGTGAATAGTAAGATTGTCGAAGTTTGAAAAATGACAAGAAATTACGAGTTGTGACAAAAAAGTAAGTAAAGAAAAAGATGAGGGGGTGGCATCGTAGTCGGTTTAATGTTCGGCAAAGCTCGGCGTGCATCGGCAAAACAAAGCCACTCAATCGGCATGACCAAATCGGCGAGAGGAGCGGTATACATTACCAATTCGGTGTGGTTGAAATGCATTCAATATTTGACCGTTACATGCATTCAATATTCGACCGTTTGGTACATTTTTCAAAAAAAAAAAAAAAAAAAAATTCTTTCAATACTAAACCATTTTCCTTTTCATTTTCACATCTAAACTAACATCAAATCACACATACAATTTACATTCTAAAACCATGTCATCATCGGGTTCATCCTCAAACGACATAATTATTCCACCCGACTCATCCGAAGAATGGTTATCCGGTAGTACAATCGAAACTTTTTTAGCCGCGTACGAAGCTCTTGAAGACACGGGAAGCTCTACCTTCATCCGTGGTTATGTAAAACGTTTTCGTGATAAATCTTTAGAAAATTTAATGAATGACTATTTCGTTGAACAACCAAAGTTTAACGAAGATGTTTTTCGTGATCGTTTTCGTATGAGTAAAAGATTGTATTTACAAATTGTAAATGACATTGAAGCGCAATTTGAATGGTTTCAAGAGGGTCAAGACGCGTATGGAAAGACTAGTTTCACGGCGTTACAGAAATGCACATCGGCAATAAGGCAACTCGCAACGGGTGAACCTCCGGATAGATTCGATGACTATTTAAACATGGCACGAAGAACTTCAGGTTATTAATATATTTTTTTTCGTTAGTATTTTTTTTGTTATTTATTATATTTATTCGTTTGTCATTTTTTTTTGTTATTTATTATTTTTTTTGTTATTTTTTTTAGTCGTTAGTCATTTTTTTTGTTACTTATTAATTTTTTTGTTATTTTTTGTAAGTCGTTAGTAATTTTTTTTGTTCAATATATATATATATATTTTTATAAAATAATATTTTGTTTTTTATAGGTGAATGTCTTGATAAATTTTGTGATGCAATTATAAAGTTATACGGCCGAGAGTTCTTACGTAGGCTGACAACCCATGACATTGCTCGGTTATTCGAGGTACATGAAGAAAAACATCACATTCCTGGAATGCTTGGTAGCATTGATTGTACACATTTCACTTGGCGAAATTGTCCTAAATATTTGAAAGGCCAATATAAGATAGGTGATCACCAATACCCAACAATTATGCTTGAAGCGACGGCTTCATATGATTTGTGGATTTGGCATTCGTTTTTTGGTCCGCCCGGCTCAAACAACGATATCAATGTTTTGAATCAGTCTCCATTATATGTTAACGAGCGAAATGGTACGGCGCCAAACAGTTCTTTTTATTTACGTGGACGTCTCTACAAACGTGGATATTATCTTGCCGATGGAATATATCCTAAATATTCAACTCTTGTTAAAGCATATCTGTATCCCACTGACCCGAAGGAAAAGAAGTTCAAGAAACTACAAGAGTCTGCAAGAAAAGATGTCGAGCGAGCTTTTGGTCGTTTGAAGGAAAAATGGTTTATTCTCAGTCGTCCTCTACGACCTATGACCGTCGCAAAGATTCGACAAATTGTTTATACGTGTATTATATTGGGCAATATGATTTTAAAAGACGATGGTGTGGCAATATCACCGGTTCATATAATGGATCAGCCGGTCACGCCAGTTTATGACGATAGTGTGCTAGAAGAGTTACTGGACGAAGATATTCATAACCGTCTTCAATATGATCTTACAGAGCACGTAGCGGCGCAAGACTTACCATACCTCGATGAGTAGTGATTTCCTTTTTTTAATTTTTGTTTTGTTTTTATTTTCCTAAAGTATTATGTAACTTTTATTTGAATTATTAATGGAATTTGATGTTTTAAATTAAATTGTTAAATATAATTATAAAAAAAACAAGGTTTAGGCATAGTTAGGCATCACATTGCCACTAAAATTATGGACTTAAGCATCATTAGGCATGAAATTAGTTGGCTTAACATGATTGGCTAATTACTATTAATGTTTAGGCATGGTTGCCACCCCCCTGAGAAGTAAGGGGGGTGACAACCATGCCTAAAGGTTTATGAAGTTTCATTTTAATTGACCAATAAAAAGCATGCAACCCATTTTTTTGCCTAAACATGCCTAAAGTTGGTTTTTTAGTGGCAATGTCATGCCTAAGCATGCCTAAACCTTTTTTCATTTTAATTGACCAATTAACTCCTCCAACGTTCCAAAGTATTAAATGCTTCAAGATGTTACCGATTCGGTAATTGTTACCGAATTGCATGCCGAAAAGGCCATGCCGAGAAGATGGCATTGTTGATGCCGAGCCTCGCCTAGCCATGCCGAGTTACGTTGCCACCCCCTAAGGTTGTATTTCACCCCATTTTTGGGTGAAAGTTTTCAAAGCAAAATCTCCCCACTTTCATCCATTTACTTCCCTTTTTATTTCTAAAAAAAACTTGAGAACACACCTTTTATCATTTTCACTTTCCTTCTCCCTTTTACTTAAATTGAGAACACACTGTTAAAGTTATCCTTTACCGACAAAATAAAAAAGACATGTTACATCTCATTATTGGCCATCTTTAATGCTTCATTTATATATAACCCATTCTTGGTTGTTGATAGACATATGCTGTTCAACCAACTTGCTTTGCTCAATTAGCCATATAGCCCTACAACCTGTTCAAAAAAAAAAAAAAAGACTCTACAACCTTGAGAGTTCGTGTGATAGCACTAGAGTTGGTGTGATCTCTGAAATCTATCTTGGTTTTCAAGGTAATTTTACTTACGTATATAGCATACATTTTTCGTATAAGTTACTAAGTGTAGACCAAATAAGATTTTATTTGCCCAGGTGAATAAGGCTCGATATATGTTTTCGTTTTTGTTAATATCATAATACTGCATAGATCCATCTATTTTAGTTATAATCTTTTTAACGTTTGAATATCTGTAATGTGAATCAATTTGACTATGTTACTTGTGTAATAAAATTATAACTAATTACTGAAAGTATGTCGTAAGTATGTACGTACTTCATAAGAGCACTTCGCAAGATCAAAGTAGGATTGTAAATAACATACAATGGGGCTGAGATCGTAAGATTGTAGGATTAGTATCAATACCAATCCTACTATAAAGCTAAAAATTTGTTATTGAACAAGCTTTTTTTGAAAAAATTATCCCCGTTCTCCAAAATTTGACCCAATGTTATTCTTATCAATAGTCTTGTAACAACAGATTTATCTTTACCCAAATGTAAAAATACCTTAAAATTAAATTAGTATCGTGAAGTAAACATGAAAGTTGAAATCATACTAGGTGGTGGTGAATAGTTTGAAAAAGAAACACACTATGATTTTTGATCTTTTATTTTTGAACAAGCACATTATGATATTGGACTTTTGGTATTTAGGCTATGATATTCTTAAAACTTTTACTGTTTACATTTGTTGTCCTATTTCTTTTTACATGTAAATCGTTTATGTAGCATTGAAACATGGAGTAATAGATCATTTCGTGCCTACCAATCTATTTGGTCGAGACTGTAGATTGAAATTAGTTTTTAATTAAAAGGGTATTGAAATAATTATTATCGGGGAGGGGGGGGGGGGGTTATTTTGTTTTTTCACGCGAGTCACCTAACATTCCACCACCATACATTCAAATAATTTGCAACATTTTTGGTTATAATCACACGTGATTTTGAATATAATCATGTGATTTCACCATTCAAACTAATTATAACATATGTGTAATCACATGTGATTTAGTATTCGTAATCACGTGTGATTTCCACCTTTTGAGAATCAAACATTATCACATTATCAAGATTTTATTTGTAGTATTTCTATATCGAATATTATGAAAAGTCGTATAACACTAGAAATCCTATACATTAAACTCGACATTCTAGTAAGATTTTAATATTCTGATTCAATTTTAAGATTTTGATTTTGCAAAGATGAAAGAGATCTTAAATATGATCCTGATTTTGTGTCTACCTGTATAATTAAAAGTTTAAGTTGATTTATTTCGAATACTATGTTTCTCAAAATTACATTTTGGAATTACAAAAGTATTTATATACATAAAAAAAAAAGTTTAGTTATTCGATTAAGACGATTATGAAATCAACTAGAGGTTATTGTTTGTTTTAGTCCAATCTACTATGTATTCTAACAAGTTAGATTCTTTCTATGCGTTACGGCAGGTTTCTAAGTACTTTTTAGCAATGATAAAAGATGTTTAAATATTTAGTAGCTTTTTTGCGCAACTTTAAGGTATTCTCAATATTTTCACTTCTAAAAGAAAAAGCAAAAAGAAAAAATGAGCGGCCAAGTACATAGCTATTATTATTATTATTAGTTTTTATTTTTTATTTTTTTTTACATCTGATTTCGTACACAATATTATCAATTTTGACTAAATTGAATGCCATTTCTAACTCTTATTAACTAATAAGAATGTTTTATTTTGCTATGTAGCGAGATTGGGCTTTTATATTGGTTCAATTTGGTTTTCATAAAACATCTTTTTTTCAATTCTGTGTTTCATTTATTGTACTACAAAAGATTAAAGAAAAAAAAGTTTCGTTTTTTATTCTATGCAAACTTATTTAAAGGTAAATGTTGATTTTTAAAACACCAACACTTGTTTAGTGTTAGCAATGTTATTATTTATATAAAACTAGTTGCATGACCCGCTTGGTAAAAGACTTACTTTCATTGTATTGTTTGTTAGTATTACTCAACTAATACTACTGTGATGGATAGTAATAAACAAAGAATCATAAGTTGTAACAATTCGCATTTTCAGGATAATTACCATTCCCGGAAAAATTTTACTATTCACTTTTTACTATTCACTTTTCACTATTCATCTCAGAAATTTTTATTTCATATTCTCGTAAGTTAAACTATTTTAACGATAATCCGAGAGTTTGACGCTCGTCGGATCATTTCTGCAAAAATCACAAAGCCGTGTCCGAGATTTACTTTTAGGTTTAAACGT
The DNA here is from genome assembly GCA_030686995.1 of Artemisia argyi. Lineage (NCBI taxonomy): Eukaryota > Viridiplantae > Streptophyta > Magnoliopsida > Asterales > Asteraceae > Artemisia > Artemisia argyi. The sequence continues at coordinate 13,081,321 of CM060687.1, forward strand.
CCTTCCAGCATCCCGATATATCCATAAAACATTATAAACAATAGAAATATGATTTTCTATCATTTTATGACAAATTCCAAAAGTTTTGGAATTTTACGTTTTTCAGTTCAGCGTTTTACGCGAATTGCGCGTTTTAGACCCGTGTTTCCAGTTTTTAGCAGGGTTTTAGCACCCGATAGATCCTACCACTCATTTTATATTTTATTATGGACTATATTGACATGTTTAACAATACTTTCAAGTTTCATATTTTTACGATACCCGGTTTTACGTTTTGAGGCTTAATCATTTACGGTTAGCTTTTTACGGAGTCAAAATGCACAAACTAAGCAAGATAACACCAAGACTCATCATCTAGTCATCTTATCCTCCTTGAACCGCCATTTAGGGGGGGAGTCACCATTTTGTGGCTTGATCTTGACCATTGATCTCTAGGATGTTTACAAGTGTCTGAACTAACCATGGTTAAATTCTAACCCAATATATGGTTAACTATTTTTCCTACCCTATAAATACCAAGCTAAAACACATATAAATCTTGCACCACACCTTCTTATAACCTTCAAGTCCTAAAACCTAAGGCACTTTTCTTATATTTTGTAAGAAAGTTAACTAGTTTTTGAAAGAAAACTAGTGTTTGATCTTCAATCTTGGAAATTTTCTAAGAAAAGTTGTTATAACTTTAAAGTCTCCAAAAAGACGTCGTTATAATCTTCAAATAGCTTTGGACTTCAAGAAGGCATCGTTATAATCTTCAAATAACCTTGGTTTATCAAAGATTGCAAAGGGTTGAAGCAAGTCTATCAAAGTCCACTTCCTTACTTGTTACTTCCTTTCTTTATTAGAAAGCCAAAAGTTGTAAGCCTAAACCTAACATGCTTCTTGTTAATTTTTGTCCAAGACATTGTAACTGATTACAATGGTCTCATTCATTTTCCAAGACATTGTGAGATACAATGGTCTCATTCATTTTCCAAGACATTGTGAGATACAATGACCTCATTCATTTTCCAAGACATTGTGAGATACAATGGTCTCATTCATTTTCCAAGACATTGTATGATACAATGGTCTTAATCATTTCTCAAATGTTTTGAGTCATACAATGGCCTAACCTACTTCCCAGACATTGTGAATTGCACAATGGTCTAACCTACTTCCGAGACATTGTGTTTTGAGCAATGGTCTCTAGAATTATTCCATCACATCATCAATATCATTTCATATGATATCAAAAACCCGTCACAACCTATCAATTTCTAAATAGAAATATGAGATTTATAAAGGACAAACAAATCCATCACCTACAAAAGCTGAAGTTCAGCCCTACATTCATCAAAGTTTCTTCTGAAACCTTCATTATTAAAAGTTCGTGATCCTGGCCAAGTATGTTCTATTTTAGAACTACTTAAAACTTCCTTTCCACACGTACCTACCCTTACTATCTTCTATGCAATGGAATATGAAAACATACGTTACAAGTCTTGTATGGACGGGGCTTGCAACTTAAGGGTTGACATCGCCTTTGTTTAGTGGTCAGTTTCCCGAAAGCAACGGACATATCAAAAGTATACCTAGTTTAGGTATTTGAAAATTTTATCGAACCTTGGCTAAATATAGACTAGTCACCTATATTTAACCTAGGGACAGTGGAATATAGTCTGACTAACTATATTCGACTTAAAATTTTCAAATACTGAGAATAGTTGTATTAGGGTTATGTTTAGATTGATTTCCTACATGAAACACGATAAACCACCAGAATACATTAAAACAATCTAGAGACACGATAGTGTCTTACCACTCAGCGAAATCTTAACACCTTATTTGTATGATCTAAATTCATTCTTGAAATTTTCATTTATGAGATAATCCGAACTACTATCTTGGGATAGTTATCAATTATTCTTTTCATCCTGTAGAAGTACTATCCTGTTTAGGTCCTAAGGATACCATTCCATCATAAACTTTTAAAATCTCTTAAGATTTTTAAAGCAAACTCAACATCTATACCTAAGAGTATTAACATTAAGCATACACTAAGCATTTTTGTTCATCAACATATCACAACATTACCTTCACAACCATGGCTCATCCAATGGAAAGCATATATGATAAGAGAAGAAGAAGCTTATCAGAATCTCAACAACACTGTAGAACAATGAAGTTTAGAACTTAGCAGTCATATTTATTTATGCATTATGTTGTACTACGTGTATGTCATCCCTAGTAATGAGAGTTTTATGACTTAAGAATATTTGATGTTCAATGAACAACTCTTTGTGAAAATTCTCATCTATTGTACTTTCTATCTCTAAACCAATTTGATTGTTTAGTAGACTATTACCATTCTATAAGATTTACTCAGTTATCTTATAAACCATTCAACAAATTTTACTTCAAGCTATTTTGTTATCACTTTATTGTTTCACATCATGTTACTCCAAGATATTTTACCACCATCTTAGAAAAATCACTTCGTTGATACCACCCTATAAATCAATATCATGCCTTCATTTCCAACTTTCATCACAAACCACTAAATCTCAACATACCAAAATGAAGGACACAAACCTTCTTAACCTTCTCACCATCATCATCTTCACAACCCTTAATCCCTCAAGCTCACTTTCTGATCTTGATGCACTTTTAAAGCTCAAATCATCCTTAGTTACACCACAAACACCCTCACCAGCTTTACAAGATTGAATATTCATCTTGTACTTTTGGAACACCAGTATCATCTCGTAATACACTACCTTGTAACTCACCGACTAATTGTGAATGTTGTGTTGGGAATTCTTAAGTAGGATGATTTGTAATTATTTGAATGGATTGGGATGCCTTTTCATTTAAATAAAGAAATTGTAAATCACCGAACCATAAGTTTATATTTCCATATTTACATTGTTTGGGATGCCTCTCTATGTAAATAAAGAATTATAAATAAGTGGACTTATTTGTATCCGAAATAACATAAGTATGAAGTCAATAAACACTAAGTACAACAACCGATTACCTACTAGGCTATGATTGCAATTACTATCTCAATTCCTATTAATATACGACTGCTATATCAATTTCCTTTGATATTCGACTATTACCATACCTTTCCTACATAAAAGTAAGCCTCATCCTACACCATTCACTGAAATGACAAATCAAATTACATCACCGGTAATCCCAGACTTTAGTCCTTATAAGTAACCACACCTTTTCATCGATACCACTCCAACATATGACACACATAGAACTTCGGGACGAAGTTCCCCGTAAGGGGTAGAGACTGTAACAATTCGCATTTTCAGGATAATTACCATTCCCGGAAAAATTTTACTATTCACTTTTTACTATTCACTTTTTACTATTCACTTTTCACTATTCATCTCAGAAATTTTTATTTCATATTCTCGTAAGTTAAACTATTTTAACGATAATCCGAGAGTTTGACGCTCGTCGGATCATTTCTGCAAAAATCACAAAGCCGTGTCCGAGATTTACTTTTAGGTTTAAACGTCCTTCCAGCATCCCGATATATCCATAAAACATTATAAACAATAGAAATATGATTTTCTATCATTTTATGACAAATTCCAAAAGTTTTGGAATTTTACGTTTTTCAGTTCAGCGTTTTACGCGAATTGCGCGTTTTAGACCCGTGTTTCCAGTTTTTAGCAGGGTTTTAGCACCCGATAGATCCTACCACTCATTTTATATTTTATTATGGACTATATTGACATGTTTAACAATACTTTCAAGTTTCATATTTTTATGATACCCGGTTTTACGTTTTGAGGCTTAATCATTTACGGTTAGCTTTTTACGGAGTCAAAATGCACAAACTAAGCAAGATAACACCAAGACTCATCATCTAGTCATCTTATCCTCCTTGAACCGCCATTTAGGGGGGGAGTCACCATTTTGTGGCTTGATCTTGACCATTGATCTCTAGGATGTTTACAAGTGTCTAAACTAACCATGGTTAAATTCTAACCCAATATATGGTTAACTATTTTTCCTACCCTATAAATACCAAGCTAAAACACATATAAATCTTGCACCACACCTTCTTATAACCTTCAAGTCCTAAAACCTAAGGCACTTTTCTTATATTTTGTAAGAAAGTTAACTAGTTTTTGAAAGAAAACTAGTGTTTGATCTTCAATCTTGGAAATTTTCTAAGAAAAGTTGTTATAACTTTAAAGTCTCCAAAAAGACGTCGTTATAATCTTCAAATAGCTTTGGACTTCAAGAAGGCATCGTTATAATCTTCAAATAACCTTGGTTTATCAAAGATTGCAAAGGGTTGAAGCAAGTCTATCAAAGTCCATTTCCTTACTTGTTACTTCCTTTCTTTATTAGAAAGCCAAAAGTTGTAAGCCTAAACCTAACATGCTTCTTGTTAATTTATCATGTTCATATCATTTACATGTTATTCTTGCTATATTATGTGTTGTATTTATGTCCATGATGTATAAAAATGAGTAAAAGATGTTGTTATAATGAATTATTGCAACAAGTTACTAAAACAAGCAAACTAGTGAATTTCTTGGTAAGACCTGATCAAAATGGTAAAAATATGATATTGGATTATTACATATTGTAGTAGAGGACCTAACAAGGAAACCATAGCAATTTGAACCACCTAAAAAGAGTATACGAGTCAAAAGTTACGCCCATTTGAAGTTACCAAAGATTTCCGGTAAAACTGCCCAAACCTTCCTGTCTTGCATTCTGAGTTTTTGAAAGTCACCCTTCTGGTCCGATTCATCAAAAAGTTAAAACATGAAAGTTTTCCGGAATGCCGTTTTCGTTTAGGAACAAAGAAGCTCGAGACCTAAAAATGCTTTCTGGGTGATAAAATTCTTCAAATTCTAAACAGCCCATTTTTAGGCGAAAGTCACTAGATTATGGTTATCCTTTAAAAGGAACAAGAGGTCTTATGACCTATAATCAAGACCACCACCATGGCTAGAGCCAAGGTTGTGTCTCATGACCTTGGAACAAGGACCAAAGGTCATGGCTAGGCCATGACGAAATGACCAAGTAAACTTACATAGGCGTAAACATGAAACAAGGAATTGGCGATATATTGAACAAGCAATTTGGATCTACTTCACTTAAAAAGGAACCATGAGATATTACAAAGAGAAAATGGTCATACAAGACTTATGAAACTACCCCTAATAACAATCTTCATGTACTAATAAACTTTCCTAAGTTTATTCAAATATCGGACATGTAACTTTTCGGATCAAAACTTATATCTATATACTTTATCAACTACTACAATAGTAGGGAGCCTCATGTGAGGAGTTCATTATGTAAGCCGTCGAGTTGAGTTGTGGATTTACGAGTTAAAGTGTCCTGGCTCCTCGAACGCTTACTAACATGACTTCTGAAATATGTCAGCCCGAACGGTAGTAAACGATATACAAAACATACATGTTCCTGAATCTTTTCTTTCAAGGACATACAATATACATCATACCACATCATGGACTAAATGCAAGATATATATATAGGCACTACTTCATGTTCTTTACTCCGAACCTAAGTCGCAACATTCGATTATAGGTTGCTCGTAGAAACCTTCACGATTCAACCGTTACATTCATTACTTGCTATCTTACTTAAGGTGAGTTCATAGCCCCATTTTCCATTACTTAATTGTTTTACAAACCCTTGGGGGGAATACATGCTATTTTAACCAAGCACAATGTTTTTAAATTGTATGCGTGCCTGATTGTTTTATTATCACTAAGTACCATCCTTGCCAAACCGAGATTCTTTATTATGAACCATTTAATCACTAGAAATAGTGAGCGCGAATATTGTGAATAGGCCTATTGGGATTGACGAATCCCATTTGTATTGACTAAGTTCAAACAAATGCATTAATATTTGAGACATTAGGTATGACGGCAAAGTATCTACCGGGATAAATCTGCCAATCGATATTGGTACATGTTAACGTTTTGGTGTCATAAGCTTAGTGTATAATACATTTTATGGGCGTATAATAACGTAGCCTGCCTGTTTTGTTTTCCAAACATTGGTGCGAGTCTATAACTCACACTACCAACATATTGTGTTCAGACGATTTAACAAACTCTATGAATATCACTCAACCTTTGTGTTGACCTCTCAAGCATGTATTTCAGGTTCATGACGATCAAGGATGGCACGGAAGGACACGGATACTCTAGAGGGCTATAAATTTTCTTATCATTCAAAAACTCACTTAATGTGATTTGTAAACATGGAACCATTTGGGACCTCATTTTGTAACCTCTGATATTTATATAATTTGAATGATAAATCTTTTTAATACGACTCGGTTAGAGATCGTTTTCTATTATTGTGACTATTGTGCCGTCAAGTAACACCCAGTTCGAATTCCGCTGCATCCATGAATTGGGGGTGTTACATAAGTTGTGTTTAGAGTGTTGCGTATAACCTCATGTTGAGCTCATATGAGACTGGTATAATTTTGTTGAATCTTCTCAATAATTTGTTCAATTTTTGTCCCTGCATACAATCATACATGTAGGGGTGGCAATTCGGGTCGGGGTTGGGTTGGCGGGTTCGGGTTGTCAGGTTGGCGGGTCAGAAAATCCCAACCCAAACCTGACCCATTTAAATCATCGGGTCAGCTATGTCAGCCCTAACCTGTTTACACATAACCCGAACCTAACCCATTTAACCCGTATATATATTTGGGTTGGAGGGTTAAACAATTGACACGGGTTGAATAGGTTAACGGGTTTCAGCCTTTCAGGTTGACTCATTTAACCAATTTTTTATATAAAAGTTGCCACATTACATGAGTTAAACAGGTTAAACGGGTTTGCGGGTCGACCCGTTTAACCCATTTGACCTGTATAATAAAATATAAATATTTTTTAATTTAAGAAAAAATCTTAAACGGGTTAGCGGGTCGACCCACTTAATTTATTTCTAGTCTGAACCTGACCTGTTTAATAAACGGGTTAGATGGGTCGACCAAAACCTGACCCGAAATCTATTTAACTCAACCCAAACCTGTTAATTTTCGTATCGGATGAAAAAAAAATTACAAACAACAAAATGAGCCTCGTGTGGGATGCAAAAAAGGAAACGTTAACTAACACCTTTCTCTCTCTTCACACAATCTAGTTTTGTGTAAAATAAAAAAATCAACTCTTGTGATGTACAATATGGTACTGTTTATCCTTTCAAAAGTTAACACCTTCCTCTCTCTTCGAGCATGTCCAACGGTAACTCGGGTTAAACTTTAACACACTGCCACGTCAGCGTCACATCAGCTTTAACATTTTCACTTTAACTCAACATAAAACACCCACAATCATAACTCAACATTTTGGGCTTCACTTTTTTCTTCTTTTCCAATTATTTAAACAAAATGCAAATTAAAACAAATTACATTTTATTTAAACAAATCACTAAAAATACAAATGTTATTTACTTAAAAAGATAATAAAAAATAAAAAAAATAAAGAACAAGGACTAAACTGTAAATACAGAAAATGTTAGTATTTACTTTAAACAATTAACCACAAAGACTAAACCATAAAAGCCTTAACCATAAGGACTGAAAGTATAACTTTACAAAAGTTATCTTCTTCTTTTTTCTATGATTGAAACCTGCAACACACATAGTGGCGGAGCTTGAAGGTTTTCGTTGGGGGGGGGGGGGGGTGGGGGGGAAATCATTAGCGGAAAATTTATTTTCTATCCGAACCTGAAACTAATTGTTTGAAGCTAAGCATTAGCCAATTTCTCGAAAGAATTAGATGTTGTTATTAGACCTCAGAAATAAATGTTTTAAAATAACGTAAACTTGAATAACGGATGGCAAATTGTTTTTCCCTGGCAAATTCTTGATTTATGAATTCCAAAGTTAAAGACTTAAAATACTAAAATATATAAAAGTCTAATTCTAGAGTACTTGTACTCTTGTAGTGTCAGAGAGGTGTAAGGAGCACACAGGTACATTTTTTGGTTTTGTTCATACATATTTTGTTTCTTTCCAAAAAAAATCCTTATTTCATACATATATACCATTAATGACTCAAACTTTTTTGGTGGGTGGGGGGGGGGGGGGGGGGGGGGGGAGGGCACAACCCCTTCCTGCCCTCACTATGATCCACCCCTGGACACACACACTAAAACACACACATAGCACAAACACACGTTATTATACAAACACACCAAAATACCCAACAAAACCCACAAAAAATCATTTAAATTGGAAGAAAAAAAAGAAAAAAAAATGATTAACGCCGCGTCAGGATGGTAACGCAGCATGAAAATTAAACTTTCTCCTTAACGCAACATGGTACTGTGGTAACGCAGCCTTAACATGGGTCAAAAAGAGGTCACATCAGCCTTAACGAAGGTGGTGCGTTACCGTTGGACATGCTCTTCACACGATCAAGTTTTGTGTAAAATAAAAAAATCAACTCTTGTGATGTAATATGGTACTGTTTATCCTTTCAAAACACGTGAGTACATATGTATGGTAGTGTTTAAAGTCAATAAAGCAATGTCTGGTATGAAGAAGAGTCACTTCATGCATAAAGTTAACTCCAATTTACTGTAACAAGTTATCTCTCTCTCATTATTTACTCCCCTTAATCTACTACCACACTCAATGCTTGCTTCATTTCACACTCCTGAAATTTTCAACCAACTTGTTTTTGTTCAGTAAACATTGTTTGATCCTTGAGAGCTAGCTGGTGAATCTCTGAAATCGTTATAAGGTCTTAACATATTTAACATATATTTTCTATAAGTCACTAATTGCAGACCCCATATTTTTACTTTTCTTCTAGTTATGCATCACTACTTTGAGACGTACTAATTTAAGGAGAAATAGATCTGTTTATTTATAGTCGTTTTATAGATTAAGCTAGTTGGTGTTTGGCAGGGGCGGTGCTGAGAATGTCAAAAAAAAAAAAAAAAATAGGCCCGGCACGGGAAAAAAAAAAAATAGCCCCTATATTATAATATCCATAGTGGGTTGGGCCTAGTATATATAATGAGTATAAAAAAAAATTAGTGCCCCTTAGTGGGTTGTGCCCGGCTCGGTTGCTGATGATGCGCCAACCCAAAACCGCCTATGGTGTTTGGTATTGCTTATTTATTTTTAGTTAAATTAAACAAGTTTTTGATATGCATGCTTATTTTTTTGAGGTAAAATTAATATTAGCTCAGTTTTTTACTTTCATATTTGACCTTATTATATGTATTTGATAAATTGATTTGAATGAAATTTTGTAACAAATTGTTATTTTCATAACCCGAGTGTTTATTTTTAAGTAGCTTGTAAGTACTTTTTTATAAGCAGAAAATAATAAGCAATCCAAAAGTATGAATACTGTAATAAGATTATCATCCCTTTTGTTGGTAGTTCAGCCGTGTTTCGATCACAATAAACCAACCATGTGAACTAACCCTGTTTAGACCCAAGCTTAACTTGTTTATTTTCCTATCGTTTCCGGAATTGCCACCCCTAATTTTGTTAATATAATTTCTTGTGTCTCAGGAAAATGGAAGTTGTATCTCTAATCATTGAGCCTGTTGTGAAGGCTTTGATGGGTCATATTACGCAAAAGTTGAGAAACCTCACTTCCTCCGCCGATCGTGTGAAGAAAATGGTAGAAAAATGGGAGGTTTTGGAGGGTCACAGGACTAGTATCGAAAATCGCGTGAAAGAAAATGAGGTAAACATTCGTAAGATACCTCCTCCAGTACCAAGGTGGTTGAAAGAAGTTGAAAAGATCAAGGAAGATGTTGACAACATTCCAAGCAACAACATTGGATGCTTTAATGTCAAAAAGAAGTATCTAGCAGGAAGAAACTCATTGAGGGTAACCAAGGATATCGAATGTCTTATCGATGAATATGACAAGATCTCTTCTGACACCATCTGGCTTGAACCTACAGGATGTCTTGGCAGAGTCGATTCCCAAAACCCGGCATCAACATCAAAATCAGGTGAAAGTGTGTTCGACTCAAGAGTAAAGGCATTCAATGGTGCATGTAAGCTCCTTCAACAAGATGATGATACGGCTCGAGTGATAGCCTTGTGTGGAATGGGTGGTGTGGGGAAAACCACGTTGAAGAAACAACTGAAAGAGGTTGTAATAAAGGAAAAGATGTTTAATTGCATTGTGGATGTAGTTATTGGGAATACTCCCAACTTGCTTCAAATTCAGAAAGAAATAGCAGTGCAGACAGGCGAACCTCTAACCGAAACTGATCTAATGGCAACTTATCTTTCCAAAAGATTTGAAGTATTTTCAGAGCGTAAAGAAAAGACTCTGGTTATACTGGACGATGTGTGGGAGAAGAGCAAGATTAAACTTGAAGATATCGGATTGGCGAGTCCTTTGCCAAATGGTGTTAAGTTGTTGCTCACATCCCGGGATGTAAACATTTGCCGACAGATTGCAAAAGATGCTGCTCTTAAAGTAGTTGAAGTTGATGTCTTGAAGGAAAATGAAGCACAGGATTTCTTTTGTCAAAAAGCAGACATTTCAGCTGAACATGATCATGATCTCTATGAAATAGGATGTGAAATTGTCAAAAAATGTGGTTGTTTGCCGCTTGCAATTGAACTCATTGCAGGAACTCTTAAATGTGAAACGGACAGGGCTATATGGAGATGTACACGCGATCGTTTAAAGTTAAATGATCTTGATGAGAACGTGCAAGAAATTATTGAGATAAGCTACAAGAGTTTAAAACGAGAAGAGGATAAAGCGATTTTTCTGCTTTGTGGCTTGTTCCCCGAGGACTCTAATATCCCCATAGAAGATGTAACAAGATATGCATGGGGACTAAAACTTTTAAAACAAGTTTCTACTATGGGAAAGGCTAGAGACAGCACTCAAACAAGTGTGAGCAATCTTAAAAATGCCTACTTGTTGATGGATGGAGATAGTCATCACAGTGATTGTGTGAAATTGCATGATCTTGTGCTTGCATTTGTGGTAAATACTGTTTATAAATGTGGTGAGCACGGATGTTGGATCATTCACCATGAAGATGATTTCTCAAATTGGAGTGAAGCTAATAGTATGAGCGAGTCTTGCAAACAAATTTCGTTAACATGCAAGGGTATGTCTAAGTTTCCTAGTGACTCAAGGTTTCCAAACCTTTCACTTTTGAAACTTATGCATGGAGATGAGTCGCTAAGGGATCTTCAAGCCTTTTATGCAACAATGGAAAATCTTCAAGTTATAGCATTTGAGAGAATGAAGTATCCACTAGTTCCCACATCATCCACAAAGCTTCGAACTCTTTGTCTCGATAAATGCTCGTTGAAGTTTGATTTAGCTTGTATTGGAAATCTTTCGAATCTGGAAGTTCTTAGCTTTGCTAACTCTGGCATTACAATCCTACCTTCCACATTCGGAAATTTGAAGAAGCTACGACTACTGGATGTAACAGGTTGTTGCAATCTTGTTATAGATGACGGTGTCTTGAAAAGCTTAGTGAAGCTTGAAGAGCTTTATATGATACCACCTTATGATAAAAAAGCATGCTGCTTCACAGACAACAACAATAGTGAACTTGCAGAACGTTCAAAGAACCTTTGTGCATTAGAATTTGAATTTATTGGTAACAATGCGCATATGAAGAACATGTCTTGTGAGAAACTTAAAAGATTCAAGCTCTCAGTGGGATGTTCTTTTACAGAAGTTAGAAACGCGCTGGGCACAAGGCAAGTTGACACGCACTCATATGAAAACATCTTGAAGCTGATCACCAACAGAGTGCAAGTTGACACGTACTCATATGAAAACAGCTTAAAGCTGATCACCAACAGAGAAGAGCTCGAGCTACTGAAATCTATGATCAATGAGCTGTTTAGGATAACAGATGCCCTTTATCTACAAGTGAATGATATGAATACTCTGCCATACTCTTCGTTTTCCAATTTAAGACTCCTTGTAGTTTCAAAATGTGAAGAGTTGACTTACCTTTTCACACCGAGTGTTACAGCAAATTTGTCAAAGCTCGAGTATCTGGATATTTCTGAATGCCCTAATATGAAAGCAGTCATACATACCAAAGATATATTTGAGTTTTCAAAGTTAAAGTATCTCAGGTTGGCTGACCTACCAAAGTTATTGCATTTCTGCAATAAAGTTGATGTAGTAATTGAGTTGCCACGTCTCATGGAGTTGCGACTTGAACGCCTTCAGAATTTTACAAGCATTTATCCCAGTAGTGCATCATCTTCTGTGTCGAGTAATATTTCCCGCATGCAATCTTTCTTTCACAAAGAGGCAAGTCTGTGTTTTATTTTAACAATCTTTTATACTAACAGTGGTTCAATAAGTGGTGAGTATCTAATGAATGAATACATTTTAAATAATTTGCAGGATGCGACTCCTATACTGGAGAAACTGGTTGTTTCTGATATGGAGAATTTGAAGGAGATATGGCCTCCTCAGTTTAGTATTTGTAATCTTTGCCCATTGCGAGAGCTTACGGTCAAGGGTTGTGGTTCCATTGAAGTCTTGTTCAACATGGATTTTGGTGAAATCGAGCAACATAGCAGCAGTTTGAGAAGCATTACAGTGGAGAGATGTGATAGTCTTGTGAAGCTTTTTTCATGCAATCCATTTCCATTCTTGAATAATCTACAAAAGCTTAAAGTTGAAAGTTGTGGTTCCATTCAAGTGTTATTTAACACTGACTTGGGACGTGCATGTAAAAGTGAAGAACTGGTTTGTAGCAGCAGTTTGAGAAGTATTATAGTGAAAGAATGTGATAGTCTTGTGAATCTTCTCCCAAGAAATCCAATGCCATTATTCAATCATCTAGAAAAGCTTGAAGTTACATGGTGTGCTTCTGTTGAAGTGATATTCGACATCGACATGGGATGTGTTGGTGAAATGGATAAAGTTAGCAGCAGCAGGTTGAGAAGCATTCGTTTGTGGCGATTAGGGAAGCTTAGAGAGGTGTGGAGGATAAAAGATGCTGGAAATAACTTGATTCATGGATTTGAAGCTGTTGAAAGCATAGAGATTGAAGATTGTGAGAGGTTTGAAAATTTAATCACACCTGCCACAACCACTTTTGATATGAGAGCACTCAAACAAGTTGACATTAGAAGATGCGGCAGAGAAAGCGAGAGAAAGAATGAATTGGTTGAGAAAGAGAAAGAGGTACAACTTAATAAATGATTTCCATTTTTGTTTTTATCCTTTTGTGACCTCACTTGAAAGTTATTTATTCTTTTAAAAAAAAATGATATTAGGTTTTTTATTAATTTTAAACTAAATAGAAAAATAATACCGTATTAGAACAAAAATTGAAATTGTGGCTTTCTTTTCGTGATTTTTTTTGCCTTCTCATATCTTAAATAGTGTTTGCCAACTATTTCTACGATGTTTCTTCTATCTCATATCCAGATGTTTCTTCTTGAATAAATTATATATTTAAAAAAAAAATTATTGCAGTTATATTCATATTTTCTCAATGTGAATTATTACTAAATATATCATTTGTGGTTGTGATATGCAGATTTCTAAAATTGCATTCCCATTACCCACTTTTAATAACCTTCATAAACTTGAACTTTGGCGGAGCTATGAAGATGTGGAGGTGGTTTTTGAGATAACGAGTCCAATTAGTAGAGAATCACCTCACAATACCCAGCAACAACTGATCATACTCCCCAATCTTGAAGTATTGGAGTTAGGTGGTTTGGAGAAGATGAGTCATGTGTGGAAGTGCAATTGGAATGAATTAATTCTTCAAAAACAACCGTCACAGTCCTCATTCCATAACCTCACAACCATAAAGATGTCCTTATGCAACAGCATCAAGTACTTGTTTTCACCTCTCATGGCGAAACTTCTTTCCAGCCTAACGAAAATTTATATACGGGATTGTGATGCTATTGAAGAGGTGGTTTCAAACAGAGATGATGAAGATGCGTCTATAAATTCCCACACAACTGCTTCTGTTAGGATGGTCTTTCCTCGTTTGAAGTCCCTTGCACTTGTCAATCTACCAAACTTTGTGGGTTTCTTCTTGTGGAAGAATGAATTCACATGGCCAGCATTGGAAAAGGTTGAGATCCGTCGATGCCCACAAATAACGGTGTTTACTTATGGTCAATCTAAAGCTCTGGAGCTTAAGTTCATAAACACAAGCTTAGGCAAACATAGTGTTGAATGTGGCCTTAACTTTCATGTGACGACCACCTCGCATCAGGTATTATTTTTATTTTAAATAAAAAAGAAAAAACCTTCCCATGTCAGTTTCTTTTCTAGTATTAGAGCCAATTAACCTTGTTGATAACTGTAATCTTCATCAAAATTAGAGCGTAGTTATTTGATCGAAAGTAATATGATTAGCAAATATCAACGGTTTGGTTATGTATGTGATCCCCAAAGCCCAACAGTTTTACAATCATGTAGAGCCTTTTGGCTTATTTTACTCGCATATGAAGGTTTTTTTTTTTTTTTTTTTTTTTTTTTTTTTTTTTTTTTTTTTTTTTTTTTTTTTTATCATTGAACCAACTGATGTACAATTATCCGTGACATAAGCTTGTGTATGTGTGGTTTTATTTATTTATTTATTTATTTATTTTAATTTATTTTTTACCTTGCAGGCCCGATTACCAAGTTCTGAGAGTTCAATCTCATACTGCCCTACTACTATTGAACGGTTGCCTTGGTCTCATCATAATTTGATCGAAGTTGATATGGATTATAACCCCCGTGGTGGACAGACTCTTTTTTCATCTGATGAAGTGTCACAACTGCAAAAGCTTGAAACTGTTCATTTGAGGGGAGGACTCTTTACTCGATGGGGGGATACTGAGCAGATATTTGATTCACAAACTGATGAAATTCCAAACTTGAGACAAGTGGACTTGGAGGGGTTAGATATCAAGTATATATGGAAGAGCAAGCAGGGGACAGTATTGAAGTTTCCAAACCTAACAAGACTGTCAATTCAAAATTGCGGTAAATTAGAATATGTATTTACATGTCCCATGGTTGGTAGTCTATTGCAACTCCAGAAACTACATATAAGTTGGTGCAAAAGTATGAAGGTAATTGTGAAGGGAGAAGAAGAAGAAGAATGTGATGACATAGTGAATGATATTGTGGTGTTTCCTTGTCTAAAGTCCTTAAAACTTGAAGTTCTTGATAGTCTGAAGGGATTTTGCTTAGGAAAGGAAGCTTTTGAATTTCCATCATTGGATACCTTGGAAATTAGAAGTTGTTCAAAAATGACGGTTTTCACCAAGGGAGATTTGTCTGCTCCAAAGCTACACGCAATTCCTTCACTTTTGAAACGCTGATTCAGAACCAACTCAATCCAACGAATCTCATCTTGATTCGCGTGTAGAATCAGAATCTCAGGCCAACCGCCATGGCTACGGGCACCGGAATGTACTCCGCAAGTTACCGATGATGTTCTCTCAAATCACTCAAACACGTGATCTGTTTTCAGGCAAGCTGTTAAGTTTTTGTTTATATTTCAGGCAAGCTGTTAAGTTTTTGTTTATATTTGCATAATGAACTCAATTTATATAGGATTAAAGGTAATTAGAAAATTTGAATTTGAAGTTATTAATTTAGGGTGTATGTTTTAGTCTAATTGATTCGTGTGTTTGTCTATTGATTATTGTTACTTTAAACTGTATTAGATTAATTGGTGTTACCTGAATGTTTTTATATAGTTTAATTTGGATATTGCAATGTGGGTTAATCTGTGTTAGTGATTCATGTATTTTGAATTTTATTAGATTCATGTTCTAATAAAATGATGCGTAATGCGGTAAGTGCGATGTTTTTAGTTGATTGGAGCACTTTTGGTGTTGTTCATAAGCTATAACCTGTGTTTTTATTGGCTACTTATTTACATACATGTTTGAAAGTAATTGTAAAATCTTGTTTTGATCAATATTGAATATCACAATTTGGTAAAGGGTGGAAAAGTGTACCTTTACTCTTTTAGGGATAATTTCTTGCTTTTAGAGTGGGAATGGAATGATCTTTCGTTGCAAGATATAGGCTTCAAACCTCATTTTATGGTAATCAAACCTTTTCCTAGTACCAAATACAAGATCAACGAAACAGGGGAGGAGGAGACTTAACTAATTAAGTCGACTAAATGCAAAGAAAATGTGCAGTTAGCACCTGCTTTAGCTTCCTATATTAGGGAATGTTCTGTGCCAACCTCATCTACTGACTTGATTATACTCCGTAGTAAACTAGTGAATCAACGTGTGATTAAGAAGAGATCAACATCAAAAGGAACAGTCAACTTCCTTTTATCTTAGAAATATTCCAGTTATATTATTAGACTTGAAATGATAGAGATCAAATTGTAATTTTACTTGAGTTATAATTATATGAGCAATATGAATTTGAACTATAGCAATTTCCCCCAAAATTTTTGTATCTGTCAAGAACCAGAATTAGGTTTCTACAAGAACTTAAAATTAAGCATGTCGGATATATCCAACTGCCTTTGACAGTTACCTTTTTTCGTGTCTCATATTTACAAATTGTGTGCTTTCGTATGAACTTCAGAAGTCTACAGAAGTTGCAACTTGTGGTCTTCATAATGCTCTGCCTAAATTCTTGGGAGTTTGGGCATAAAATTTGGTTTTAGACAAGCAGATTCTATACATTCTGTTATTCCAAAGGAGTTTGAGAGAGGCGTGAAAGGGCCCAAACAGCAGTTATTGTCCACATTTGTCACAGAAACTAATTTAAAACGTAATAGCTAAATGGGGGCATCCGCTAAACATGTGGGAAGAGTTGCTAAAAGTATGGGATATGTGTGGTGTTTTCATTTTGTGTTGGTGCAAAATGGTTGTTTAGGTGGTGCAATCATGGGGCTGCTTGATGTTGCTATGTTTTCTCCATCATTTGTAGCTATATACGTTTGTGTTCTTTTGGATACTCGTAGATGCATGAATTCATAGCTTTTTGTCGAACGGGTCGTTGAATTGAATAAACTTTTGCTATGTACTTTGCTTGATTGCTTTTACACATGTCTGCTTCATCAAACAAGTTATGCATGATCTTTTCGGTGAGCTTATTCTAGGCTTCTGGCTGAAAGCAAATCATCCAGGCTCGAATTATAGCTTGTTACTATTAAAAAGGGAAAATTGTCCAGAAATACATCAAACTTGCCACATTTTGCTTTTGTATACCATGAACTTTTTTTTCCTATTGTAACTACAAACTTTCTTAATATTGCTTTTGTATCCTAAAATTGCATATTAGCTGACGTGGCATGTATTAGCGTCCCTAATCACCCTCACTTAATCACCTTGCCACGTCAGCTAATTGGCCATTTCAGGATACAAAAGCAATATTAAGAAAGTTTATAGTTACAATAGGAAAAAAAAAAAGTTCATGGTATACAAAAGCAAAAGGTGGCAAGTTTGATGTATTTCTGGACCCTATTAAAAAAGCACTGAGCTTGAACAATGAAAGAAACCACTCTAAAGGATAGAAGTCATGTAAACCAATGTTTGAAACCAATGGCTATATGGTATAGACACATTTTTTATAACATCCTAAAACAGAATACATCTATTGTGATGGAAATCCCTCCAAAAAATTCAAGCCGAGAGCTGAAAACCATTAAAAAACTTGATACTTGAGTCATTAGCTCCTCTACTCTCCAGTCCTGATAAATGTACAACTTCAATCCATTAACCCCGGAAAACAAAGTATTATCATCATGCAATTAAATACAAACACAACTTAGACGTAAATACTTGTTGATCACACTGAGGTTGGTCAACCCATATGAATATCTTCGAATCCAATTGCATCTTCATTTAATAACTGTATTTAAAAAAATGGCACTATTATCATAGTAGCTTCAAAGTACAAACGCTATATAACCAACAGATACTTTGTATATAGAAATGCAAGAGTCAACTTGTGGGTATGTATATTATTTGATAAAAACCTTTCCAAGTTTTGATCCCACATAGGTAAAAGAAGTGAAATCTTTCTTGTAAGTGAAATCTTTCTTGTTTATACTATAGCGAATGATGTACATGCATCTCTAGAATATTACTATGTTTTCTACCGCTAGTTTGTTATGATTACAAACTTGTGTTGGAAAATGAATATAAATTTCTTTTCTTTTGGCACATGAAAAAGCGGGTACTAAAAACTTTGTAGTGAACAGAAAATCAAGTAAAAAGATACCATTCGAAATATCCATGTGAGTATGTGACTAAGAATGAGGCGACATTGGTATAACAAGACGGCTCGAGTCCTCTTATTTATAGAGAACGAGCGGGTTAACCCGCGCGTTGCTATGGGAGTTTTGTGGTAATGTTTATTTAGATGCAATTGTTAGTATATGAGTGTGTTTTGAATAGGCATTGTGTTGATGGTTAGAACTTTATGATTAAGACATCATGTGAAACTCATTTGTATAAAACAAATGATTTAAAAAGACATTATTGTGTGACAATTGTCAGATGTTTCTTAACATAGCCTCTTTTGCAAGTACATACAAATTCTTATACAATTACATATAATAAGAACAATTTATTTAAACATATCTATTAATAATTTGTTTAAAAAGTTTATTTATGTACAAATCTGATGGATCTCAAGTACTGTACATGTAGCCGTAACTTTCCTTCAGTTTGCATAGGTCATTAGGAGTTCCAATAAGCGGATAAATATAGTATATCAACTTACTTCTTTCATCTATGAGGATGAAATAAAATGAAAGAACCCGCGGATATGTGCAAAACTTCGTCCATTCTTTGGGTGATCCCTTGCTCTCTGATGAAGAAGACCATATGGATAAAAAAATAAGTTACGAAAATAAATTCTCACTCATATGTTTCACTTATTGATACAAAATATAAAATATTATGCAACTTGTTAAAGACCTGCAATGATAAATGATGTGTAAAAACGAAAGAATTAAGTTTGTCTTCAATTTTTAAAATGCCATTTAGTTCATCATGGTATGTTTGACATAAACACCACAATGGCAATGCTTTATAGTTTGAAACTTAAAGTGCCCAAAGGAACAACCATTCATAAATGAATGTTTGTGTGTGCTTTCCTTAACATATAGGTGAGGTCTAACCTTGCAAGCTAAGAAAATCACATATAAACTACATCTTAATTCAGTATGTATAATATACCAAAGTAGAGGCGTGATCAAACCTGAATACAGAATGCAAGTTCCAATATATTGTTAGCCGGTGAATGCTTCTGTGCAACATACCACCCCAAAAAAAAGAAGGCACCAGGAATAGCAACAACCAATTCAGAATTTGTGAAGTCAAAATTCAAATGCGCATAAGCTGTAAAAGAGACGTTTAAGTAATAAACATTATAAAAAGATAAATATTATTGTGAACTCAACTATATTTGAAACAAATAACAGCATTTATACACCTAATGAGCCAACGATCTTTTGATTAACAATGCTTTGCAAGATTAGGAAAAAATTAAAACAGTCAACTGCTTGACCAGAAACCTGTCAACACCAGGAAGCTCTTCATGATTTACTTACACATTCTCAGAATAAGTGAATGTTTGTACGTGTTTTCCTTATTGTTTGGTTCCATGTGATTATTATATAAATATAAGACCACGTTCTCATGGAAAGAAAGGGCCAATCGTAAGAAGCAGCATCCTAACACATCCACCTTTCACAAATGCAAATAGAAGCAAAAAGGGATTGTGGAAGCATCCAAGGAAATTAAGTACCGCTGCAGTTGTTAGTCTATCCGTCATCTCATTAGGCTACACTGATTGTGCTAATTTCAAAGTTAAAACGGGTGTTTGGTTAACTGCATTAAGCTGCATATAGCGTTTGGATTCATGCTTCGAGCAACGCAAAGATGAAATCCAAATATTTATTAAAAAAAGTTGAACCACCATTGATAATTTAGAAAAGATAATAAAAGCCCAATTTCTTCGGTTTATAAGCTTATCAAACACTTGGTTGTTATTAGCCTGATATCAGGATTATAAAACCATTATCGCCACTGAAATCAGCATATGCAAAAGCGAAATAGTACAAATGACACAAACCTTAAACGTTTTGCTCCATAAACAATCTCTGTTGTTGCATTTCTTGTCATTTGAATTTTCCATATAATTGACTTCAGCATACTTTCGAACATAATCCTTCTCCACAGGAGCTGAAAATTAAGCAGGGGTAGATCAGGTACATCTTTTGTAAAAAGTTAAAATTCACTACATATATGTGAACGTAGGCATCATTCTTGTTAACTGTCAATTAGTTTCATGAGCTTCGTTGGCCTTCCTACCTTTTTTCTGCAACTATTGAGCTACCATCTGCAGCCATCATCAGTAAACTAATAAAAAAATAAACAAATATAGTAAGCTGATAGTTGTGCACGATAAAAACAATAAATTTTGATACCTGCTACGGTTGAGTTTATTATTTCCATGTGTTTGAATATTGTGACTAACCTATCAAGCTCAGCAGCCGCATTTGCAGCCACCGCTACTGTTTCAGCTGCATCCGTCATCAAATGGGCAAGTACCATTATTAATCATGTGATTTTAGAGTTATTTTTGTGTAAAACATATACGCTAGAGACGGTAAAAAGATTACCATTTTTGCTCTTCTAACTTTGCTTTAGCTCTCAAAGTGGAGTCAAAAGTGTTTAATTGTGTTGTATCTTTAACATGTCAAATATAGAATGGTAGCTAATAAAGGAACCATTTCACATTTATTAAGAAGAAACTGTTACTCACATTGAGAATCAATGTCAATTGATCCTGCAAGCTCAGTTTCCATAGCACGGGTCAGCAAAGGACCATAGGAACAGCGTTGTTCCAGATCCTGCAAGCTCAGTTTCTCTAGTCGTATCTTTTTTCCTCTCGGACTGTAAGCAAAACATACGCCTGCATTTAATAGTTTTTTATAACCAAAACAACGATTAAGCATAAGGGTAACCTATAAAAGCATATTTTCAAATCACTACGATGTATTAGGAAAGAACTATTACTCACATTGAGCCTCAACATCGATCGGTCTTGCACATTTATATTCTGCAGCACGGGTCATCAAAGAATCATAAGGACGTCCTTGCTCCAGATTGCTATGAACAATATGTAGTCCTCTATTTGTTCCTCTCAGACTGTAAGTAGTACAAACGTCTGCATCCAACGATTTTGGAAAACGAAAACGACAGGTAAGTATGAGGATAAATTTTAACAATTTATTAATTAAAAGGGATGGAAATTGCAACACATAGTTGGTATATATACTTGTATTCCATAAGAAAAGATTACTTCGGCAAACTAATTGTTTAGAATCAGTAAACAAACACTTAGGTATTGCTTGCACCTGACTATCAAGAATGGCGTAGGGGAACTCCAAAGGTAGTTTTAATGACCTAAACTCGAATGGTAAGCCATCTGCAATTCTAGACCTTCTTACCAACCCCTAAGAGAGACTCGGACGCTTCCTACCATGTAAATGCAAGCTGAAAATTGAACAGTGCTTACTTCAAAAACGTCATATAATAAATGATTAAGTAAAGATTCAATAACTGCTCAGTACCATGAAGTACTATCTTATGTATATGTTAAGTTAAAATACCATGACATAACATGTGACCTGCTATTACACCTCCAAATATGCCTTTGTCTTCGAGGGGCTTGATAAATTCTCGAACTCTTTTCAGGTTGTCTCAGCCCTGCATATTCAATTTAACACCAATATTCCACATTAGTTAACAAAATCACAATTCTACACTCACAATTCTAACCGAAAATATTAATCCTCACTTAAAAATTTGTCAAAGAATGAGCACCGACTGCTATGTTAAGCCGGCTCCATTCTAGAAAACCAATAACCAAAAATCAATATTATTTCATAAAAGTCGCCCAAATGTCCAAAATACCATAACAAACACAAACCTTAAGTACGTAACAAAAGAAAAAGTAAGCATTTTTTTTCACTAACTCGTAGAAACAAACACCTAGTATGCATATACCTCCAGTTTGGTTTAGGTAAGAAGATGTATAGATTAGTTAACAAAATGTTATGAATTTATGATCATGATAGAAAATAAAAACAAACTTGTTCGGACGCTCGACTATTTAACAGTACACTATGATCAAAGAACTAATTTTTACACCCATATTAAGCCTTGGAATGTTGGGTAAATGGCAGTATCAACTATGAAGCAAGTGCTCATGAAGGAGAACTTTTATACATAGGATGTGGAAACTATGGAGTTTAAGCTACTACAAAAGAGGAAGCTGATGATATATGAAAAGTAGACAAAGTGCTCCCACTAAAAAACCTATAGACACAATCCTATACTCCAGATGATTAACAAAACTAATACCGTCTATAAAATCAGAAAAGCTCTTCCAATCATGGCGAATATTTTAATAAAACAAAAAACAGTCTAATTTACATCAAACAATCAATCCTCGAGAAAAAAGTAGGGATGAAGAGTACCTTACAGTACATCCAAGCTAGAACCTTCGAGTCATTATACTAAACAATATAACTATTACCTTAATTCATCATATAAACTACTGTAACAAAATCAAAAACCCACATCCCAAATCACAATTTACAACAAACCCATATCATGAACTTTAGTGAAATGAAGCATAAATTAAACAAGGATTCTTAAAAAAAAAAAAAAAAAATTCTTGATTCTTGAAAGTAGCTCGATTCATGCTTGGCTATTGAATATGGGAAAGTTATTGGTTTTGTATGTGGGATTGATGATGGTGCCGTTTTTTTAGTGGTTTTGTATTTTGATTATTGGAATATGGGTTAGTGATAAAGATCAGATGTGCGTGGGCGTTTCAGTGTGCGTGGGCGGTTTTGATGAAGATGAGGAGGTGTATGAAGATTGTTCTGGAACTGTATAGCAACGGGGAATGTGTGTTTTTGTGAACTAGTTATAACGAGCGAGGAGACCCGCGCGTTGCAGCGGGAGTGTTTAGATATGTGTTTTGTGTTTTGCGTGTTATAGGTTTAACGGCTTTAAAAGTTCGGCGATATTCCAATATTGGTTTGTGACATAATATTATTGTTATATTGAAAGATGCATATTTACACTTGTTTTCGTTGGAAAAATTATTTCGTGAACAATGGTTCAAGTTTCGTAATTTTTTGAGTCCGTTTGGTACGTCAAATGAGGCCCAAAACGTTTTGACGAAAAGTATTACTAACTTGGCACTTATACCCCCTCCGCCCCTACTTTTCACTTCACACCCTTACTTTTCATATTTTCATTTCTACCCTTTTCATTTTATATTTAAACCTATTTTTCCTTTTTATTTTTTTAATTCATACATAACACTCTCATCTCTCTCTCCCCCTTTCTCTCTCTACCCCGCCGGCAACCCAACGCCGGCCATCTTCATATTTTCCGGCGAGTTTCTGGTGACACCAGCAGATTCCGGCCACTTTTTCCGCCCAACTATTTTTATTTCACAGTCTTGTAGATCGGGACATTCCCGTTCTTCTCGTACCACTCACGCACCACCAAACCCCCTCGGACCACCCCACACGCCTCCACCGTGACCACGGAAGCCCACCACCACCTTCACCTTCATTCCACGCGCCACCAACACCTTTGCCGTCCACCACCGAGACTCCACCACCACTCCACCATCTCTCTTCTCTCGGTAAAACTTTTACACGCGCCACCCTTCTTATTGTTTTCAAATTAAACCGAAACAATTACCAAACAGGTGGTTAGTTAGAATTTATGGGAGATAAAGAAGTGAGGGAGATGAGGAGAGATGTGGGAGAAGATCAGAAGATGGATGAGGAGGGTTCTGGGATTTGTGGGGAAGGGAGGGGCGCATTTTTTTTTTAATATAATTACCAAACAGTGAAGTACAATCCGGTTAACGGATTTACTGTGCGAACCACTGTTACTACTGTTCATTCAACAGTGTTGTACAACAATTTGATGCGGAGCAAATTCTCATCTTTAGTATATATATATAATGACGCGCGGGTTTTTAAAAATTTTTTGAATCATATATTTTTATTTATTAAAAAACAAATAATTTAATATTTGTTTTGTTTGATTTATGATGTTTAATTATAGTTTTTTATAATTAAAGATAATTATTTAAAAATTTTAATCCTATTATTAATTGCATCTTATTTATATTTTTTGTATTTATCTTCTACTTGTTTTATGGATAAATATAAAATGTTACCTAATAAGAAAATAATTTTTTTTTAAATACAATTACACTATTACTAAATAAGGTATGAATTGATTTTTTCGAAATGAAAAATTCTAATAGGGGTTTTATTTTATTATATAAAAAAGATGCTAGATTGCTAGGTGTGGAGAAGAAATATCTAGAATCGGAAGTTGTAATAACAGTAACTTATTGGGCTCCAACCAATGAGAAAGCATTTTGGGCCAAACGAAAATCCTGCCTTTTAGATATATTTATAATTATAATTATAATATAATATATGAAGAGATAGAGGAACAACTTTTTCATAACAATGTAGAGCTTAATCAATCACAAAGTACGAGCAAACGTGTATTTATCCAAAATGGATAGATGTGTCACCCACATGAGTCCTACTAAAAAACCTCATGAAACCCAAAGTTCGAGTCCGGTTCACTAATCCAAACTATTGGCGTTTTGCAAGGGGCTACTTATCAGTCACACAAAGATTGCCTACTGATTTTATTAAGAAAAATCTTTTATATGCGAAGGGTGTATCTTCTTCCTATAAAATGCTTGAACTAAACTACCTGCAGGGAATAATACTTAATTAATTTCATGGCATGTAATTCAAGAAACACAAAACGAGTTGTATTATTGGCGTAGAAGATCTTTGTCTCAAAATTGCGTCTTCACTTAGTAACATAATTTAAACTTTTTCATTAAGAATCCAAGTAGCTTCAAATACGAAAAGCTCTATTATGAATAAATGAATGATATAGATTAGAGTACTAGAAATGCACAAGTCGGCATGTAAGCATCTACAATATTATAAGTTTGAGAAAACCATTATATTTGTATCCCGCATAGGTGAAACTTCCCACCTGATGGTTATGATCAAACGTAATCTCATCTCTGTTTCTATGGGATCATCTCCATAATAGATGGCAATTTCGAGCAATTAACTTATAAGCGTGTCTTGGCTTTTTCATATCTTTAACGGGTCCAATGTCTCAAATCAAGTTTAGTTAAAAGAGGAACACATCAAATGGGTCGAATGGGTCAAAAAGGTTGAAAGTCACGTCAAGCTTTTGTAGGTTCCCAGTCTGACCTAACCACCTGTTTGAACCTGAACCACTTTGACACTCTTATGGACCTTAATCCGATTTGACACTCTTACGAAGCAAATCGATTTTGATCTGTTTCAACCCGACCTATTTTGACTCACCATCTCTAATCTCCCTGCACCTTTTATATCATTGCATGTTTGCAATAAAACCAAACTAATTTTATGATTTTTGTTGTTATAGTTATGCAGAAATGCCCAAGAAAGAAAAGAACAAGATTTCTCATCACGGAAGAGCTCTTGCAACGGTAAAATCCCACTTTGCTGAGGCTGGTTATATATTCGAAACCTAAGATAGAAATTTATATCTATTGTTGCAAAACGCTTTAGATTCATATTGTACTTCTAAACAAGATATTATAGCTGGGAGTTTTTGGTTGTGATTTTCTCACTTCACATTGCTTTTTTCCCAATGAGGCATCCACTTTGTATTTTGGGTTCAAAAACTGATTGTTGCAGATACAGTATAACACCCCGTAAAATTTTTCCTACGATTAACCCGTTGCCATAACATAAATTAACCCTTTTTACAGGAACAATTTTTTTTTTTTATATTATGCATGACATATTATGTGAACCACTATGACATTTATGATTGACCATTTGCCTAGGAACGTTGCTTGCACACAAACCTAGATAGTCTAATTATCGCGAATATTTATATATTAAACGTTTATATTTTTATAATATACGTTTCGTATATTTAAGGTACAATATTTATATATTCCCGGAGCCTACGAAAATTCCCGAAATCACTCATTAATATTATTTGACCGTAACCCAACTCTCGAAACTCATGAACTGGGCCCACGTGACCCAAAGGGCCGATCATACCCAAAACTGCTGCTAGTAGGCTCATTTTAAATTTGTTTTTATTTCTTTTCTTTGGTTTGGGCCCAACTCACGCAACAGCCCACCAGGCCCAAGCGCCCTTTTAATATTCTGTTTTCTTTTCTTTTGTTTTCCCTGCCGCGACCAGCCCCAAAAACCACCCTTATATCTTACGATTTCAACACACGACACCTACATATTATTGCTCCTCTCGATTCACCTAGTACCATAGAAACACGAATGATGAAAGATACAACCTCCCCTACCCGTTTACTACCTCAGTTAAGACCCAAATGAACCTTGAAAGATCACTAAGAATAAAAATAGTGAAATGTGTCATAAGTTTTCTACCTGCCTCCCATGTCCCCCAATCGCTTGGATACATTCTTTGGGAACCTCCTGCTCGTTTTCACACTCAAGACATCCTTATAAAACTTTCTAAGTCATCTCAACTGAAAACACACACTCAAACACATCACTTTCAAATTTTTGAGAAGTATTATGGAGTTTCAAGGGACAAATCGTTGGCCAAGCGTACAAGAGTTAGAACCAAATTCAAGAATCATCACTACCCATTCCTAGATCCTTGGTGTGAAGTGAACCAGGCTACACAGCCCTCAATGCCCTACTCGACTTACACAAACGCATGTTGCACCACTTTGTGTGGTGAGGTGAATACATGAAACCCTTTTCATTATTTTCTTCTCACTAGTTGATTTTAGCACGTTTACTTCACCTCTTTATTTCGTAATACATATACATAACACATAAAAATTTATTCAACCTACTAAGAGTTTAACATGCTAGCAATCGAATAGTATAATGTTTTTGATCTAAAAATAACGTTTGCCTAAATAAAAATCACACGTTTTGTGAGTCATTGGACCCATACGTTTTTAATAAAACACTTAGAATATTTCTTGGCTCTAAAACTGTTTCAGAAAATGAATTGAACCCTCTAGTTTGGTCTCGTTATTTCAAAATCTAGATACATAACATATTATTTTTAAAACATGAACTCGTTGACAACCTGGCAAACAATTAGGAAACACATTTTGTTCGACCTTATGGACTTATTTAGGCCTTTTGCCCGACCCCTTTTGATCGAGCAAAAACAGTTTTTCTAAAACCTTAAATATTAACAAATGGGCTTATAAGCCCAATAAGCTGATTTTAGCTTATATCGATAAGCTGATTTTGAAAGCTCTTTTGAAATGAGATTAGAACTAAAAATGATGAATTTCGATGAATCAAAAGTCCTCCCAAACCTTATGGATCGAAAAACACTAACAGGCCCTTAATGGATTCGTTAAGGCCTTTTTGCGAAAAATGATAGAAATAAGCTAATAAGCTGTTCTAATAAGCTTTTTTTTTTTTTTTTTTTTTTTTTAACATTCTGAACTTATTGAAATAATAAAAATGATAAACCTTGACTTTGGCGAAATTTGGACTAACTTTGCAAAATTTTCATAACCGGGGACTAAAAGTGTAAACTTTGCAAACTTTGGGTCAAAAGTGTAATTTTTGATTTTCTGAGTTTAAAACTGTAAATAATGATAATTGGAGATGAAAAATGTAAATATTGATGCTTTTGGACCTAAAATGTAAATTATATATATTTTGGACTAACGGTGTAAAATATATATATCGTTAGGGTTAAAAATGTAAATTTTGGAAACTTAAAGGAATTTTCTGTAAATATTATTTTATAAAAATAATATTAACCTTTTACATATATAAACATATAATTAATATTATATAAACATAAACTTATATATATATACGTTATATATTCGTAATTAAAATTAAACGATACGTTCATTTTGTTTCCATTATAAAAACTAACTTTATATCAATCATCGATCATTTTACTTACAAGTTATATGTATATATAACTTTGTTTTTGAACTTTGGGCACTTAAACAAACACGAGTTTCGTTCGTAACTAAATAACAAGTATTCGCAATAAAAACTAGACTTAGACTATCAACTAAAACATATCATATCTTTTAGGTTGTGTTGTGTGAAGCCGTTTCCTTGGTTTGTTGAGACTACGATACCACTGTACTACTAAGGTGAGTTCTTAGCCCCATTTTTATAATTATTTTATAAATATTTTGGGGGAGATACATGCTTAACTATTGTTTTATACTTTTACAAGTACTCGTTAACTATTTACATATTACTGTGATTTCATAGCCCACTCTTTAACTATTTTCCCGTGGGGGGATACATGCTTAAAACTCGAACACAAGTCTTTTTACCGGGTATTGAAATACCGTCAGGCCAATGTTATTTGCTTAAGTTACTATTGCCAAAAGTCCCTCGATCATGAACCTTAATCACTTGAAGGGTGAACGTA
Organism: Artemisia argyi; assembly: GCA_030686995.1. Taxonomy (NCBI): domain Eukaryota; kingdom Viridiplantae; phylum Streptophyta; class Magnoliopsida; order Asterales; family Asteraceae; genus Artemisia; species Artemisia argyi. The sequence goes on from CM060687.1 coordinate 13,109,834, forward strand.
AATAAATGTGGATAGTACTATTAGTGATTGACAATCCTCGTTTGGTTGTTAGAGAAAACACCAGGCGCACTTTATTGTTCTTATTATAGGTTATTGGCAAATACCTATCTTGAGGGCCTACTACTTACCGTCATAACTTGAGATTATGATTGGCTGTTAATCGTTGAGTATCATGAGCTTAAGGCAATAACAGGAACGTTGATTTAAACTTATTGATTGTATGTGATCACAATACATTCTTAACTTGTGATTCAAATCTCGTGTTGAATGGATTTATAAACAAACTACTATTTTGGTGTTGGCCCTGTGAAGGGCAACCTAACGAACTATTTTTGAGAGATAAGGAAATCACTCATTTTCTAATTAACAATTTAAACTATAAACTCTATGAACTCACCAACCTTTGTGTTGACACTTTTTAGCATGTGTTTATCTCAGGTAACTAAACAAGAAGGAACTTGAAGGCACGGAGTGGGCTTGTAACCCGGCATGGGCTTAAATAAACATTTTGACATATTTCAAATAAATATGTTGTTTAAATTATGAAACGTCTTGATGTCTCGAATATTTGGTATTTTGAATGAATTAAACTTTAAAGCGTCACTTTTGTGTCGTTTTCTATGATTGTGACAAAGATCCTCGAAGTAACACCCAAAAAGTCTTCCGCTGACATTTTAAGTCTTCCGCTGACGTGATGATTTTGGGGGTGTTACAGATTGGTATTCAGAGCCACGGTTATAGAGAACCAGATGTTTTTAAACATTGGACTATAACCACACTTTAACTGGACCATTTTTACAAAATACCACTTCATGCCCTCCGTGCCTACATTCCAACATCTGGTAAAGTTACTTCTCATTATTTCTTACTTATATAACTTGATATATGCTTACATGTTATGATTATGCTAATGACTTACAATTACTAATCGGGATTATTACAAATACCGTGTCTTCATATTTCCATCCGCTAAACTATTATGTGACTTTTAAAATAGTTTATGGTACAACTACACTCTAGTATATTAATATATATATTTATATGCTCCCCCAACTATTTTGAGTACTATGCAAATCCTCTTTAATTGTCTCTATAGATGCTTACAACATACTCTTTTTGTACTCTCGGAAAATCCGCACATAAATTATTTTGACAAATAGTTAAAATCTTAAAATAATTTACAACGTCTTAATTTGAATGGATTGGGACGCCCTTTTGTTCAAATCAAGAAATTGTAAATTATTGAACCATGAGTTTATATTTCCTTAGTTACATAGTTTGGGACGCTTCTCTATGTAAATAACGAAATATAGATAAATAGGCTTAATTACTTCTGAGTTAACAGGCATATGAAACCACGAACCCCTAAGTCTCACTAGAAACCATGAATATCGATACACAACGATATGACTAAACATCAATAATGCTAAACGTTATCAAAATCATTAGGTAAACCTTGACGTCACTAAACGATTGATTCTCCCAGCTGATAAAAATACCATGTGCACTCACTTCTCCCCAAACTAAATTTCTATCCACAAAAACTGATAATTCAAGAGATTTTTCTAAAAACCTATATTAACAAAACTCTTTTGTTTAACGGGTAGGTTACCCGCACAGATTTTTGTAATTATTAATTTATCTAAACATAAACAGAATAAATTCTCGCCCAATGTATGATCACAAGGAATTTTATTCAAACACCATATTATTAAAAAGCAGACTGAACGGAAATACATAAAAACATTACAAACAACTCTAAATTAAACATCACACTTCAGCGGTAGTCTGGGTGATCCGAAGTCTGAGAATTGTTAGAATCATATCCATCATCATAAGGGTCGAAGCTTGCCAACCTCTCTTCTTCTATTTGAGCCTCCAACCTACTCAGCTCCCGCTCCATGTCAGAAGTCCAACCACCATCATCGACCGCCACATTTTCCTCAAAACTTGGCTGGAATTGATCCAGATGAGGCAATTGTTGTTGTTGCACAGTCACACTTGGTGCAGAAGAACTCGATGCACCTTGTTGAAGTGATTGCTGTTGTGGTTGTTGTGGTGGTGGTAGTGGATTTGGTTGTTGTTGCTGTTGCTGTTGCTGTTGCTGTAGTTGCTGTTGTTGTTGTTGCTGTTGCTGTTGCTGTAGTTGCTGTTGCTGTTGTTGCTGTTGCTGTTGCCGTTGCTGCTGTTGCTGTTGTTGTTCAATCCTAGCAGCTTCAACATTCTCTTTAAAACTCCAACAGATCTTGCTGGAACTATGGTCCTCTATCTGATGAACACAAACCCATAACGATTCAATAATAGCCGCATCCTTACGATATCCGTCATACAAGAAAGTATCAATCACATGTTTCCGATCATCCGATATATCTGTGCACTTTGCATAACGTTCTCTAAGCCGTTGCTTCAATTGTTTCGCCACCTCCAACTCCAGGATGACCCTCAAAATAGCATTTTTGCGATCCACATCACTATTTTCGGCCTCTGCTTTGATATATTGTTGAATTTGTTCAGCGGTATGTGGCAGCTTGCAAGCCATTGATTGTTTTGTGTGTGTGTGTATGTGGATAACCCAACACGTACCAATGGTATTTATAAAGAATTGGAAAAATAATTCTCAATTATTGTATTAAATGTGACCGTTTGTTTTGCAAACGGTAAAAATTTTCAAAAAGTCTGTATCTATTAAAACTAGCAACAAAATTTTTTTGGGAATACGTGGTAAAAAAAAAAAAAAATCTATCTTGGATTTCGCATTTCAACACAAGTGGCAAGAAACAGATCACATTAAACACATAACACCATAACTTAAATCATGAACACGCCACGTATAAGTAATACACTCTCACATGATTGGACCCCTCAATCTCTAAAAAAAAAAAAAAAAAAAAAAAAAAAAAAAATTGTGAACTCCTCCATAATCTTTACAAACTCTCAAACATTATACGATACCTTAACAAATCTCAAATCAACTCGTTACCTCGTGTATATTAGAATTAAACGTACATCAATGAAACATACCCGCAAAAACCTTCTTAACTTGGGCCTTAACCCACTGCTTCCATATACCAACACACCTTTGGGCCACAAAATCACAATAACCCAACGCACCATTGGGCTGACCACTAACTTGAGCCCGGCGTTGCTCAAATCTGAAACATAAACATTACTTCCGAACGACTCGTACCTATAATTTCGAACCATTTTTCCGTAACATTTCTACACACCCCGTCAATATTTTTGTACATCTCAATTTATCATAATCCCAAGGAACAAGTGTGACGAATCTTTTCCAATTAATCGATCCTTCGATGGTCAAATTTTCATCAAAGCTCAACCAAATTGCTACACTCAACTATTACTAAAAATCGTATTTATTTAAGTATTCGAAGCCAAATAAACTCCACATATAGTTTTAGTCATAATTTATTGAAAACCCACCGTTGTAAACTTGACTACAATCAAATGAACCGACTCTAAATATTCTTAACACATGATAACATTCTATATAACGATGCATAAGCAATAAATACAAGCGAAAAATCAACATAAACCATGGCATCAGAAAATGAAGAAAATTTTATTCATACACTAGAGGTTACATGGAAACACAACAAACCTTATTTCAACATTCCAACCACTACACTACGACACTATTCCTCACTTCCAAAACTTGTCAATGAAGATCGCTAGAACCACGAATGGTGCAAGAAACATTAAGATCCCAACCAACATAGCACGATCTTCGTTCGGAATATACATTAGATAGATAGCGGTAACAATGGCATACATGATTGCAAGGTTGGTGATGAAGTGAGGCATGTCGACGAAAATGATAAGGTGAAAGAAAAGTTAGGTAAAAAGGAGTGTAAAAAGTGGGTTATTTAAAGAGAATAAGAGTTGGGTACTGTACACCACTGTGGTAAAATACTGTTTACACCATAAATAATACTGCCAAGTAACAACTATAATTTTGGACTAAAGTTTCCCCAAGTTTTTCTTTCAACCTCATACTAAGATTGGTTATCATCAAGTAAAAAGCTAATGTAGTAGTAGATACGTTAAGCTGGAAAGTACAATTAGGAAGCTAATAATAAATACGTTATATGTTCACCTTTTCCACTCACCTTTACAGCTACCTTATCTTAGAATCCCGGGACGGGATTCCGTTTAACGGGTAGGTAATATAACACCCCGTAAAATTTTTCCTACGATTAACCCGTTGCCATAACATAAATTAACCCTTTTTACAGGAACAATTTTTTTTTTTATATTATGCATGACATATTATGTGAACCACTATGACATTTATGATTGACCATTTGCCTAGGAACGTTGCTTGCACACAAACCTAGATAGTCTAATTATCGCGAATATTTATATATTAAACGTTTATATTTTTATAATATACGTTTCGTATATTTAAGGTACAATATTTATATATTCCCGGAGCCTACGAAAATTCCCGAAATCACTCATTAATATTATTTGACCGTAACCCAACTCTCGAAACTCATGAACTGGGCCCACGTGACCCAAAGGGCCGATCATACCCAAAACTGCTGCTAATATGCTCATTTTAAATTTGTTTTTATTTCTTTTCTTTGGTTTGGGCCCAACTCACGCAACAGCCCACCAGGCCCAAGCGCCCTTTTAATATTCTGTTTTCTTTTCTTTTGTTTTCCCTGCCGCGACCAGCCCCAAAAACCACCCTTATATCTTACGATTTCAACACACGACACCTACATATTATTGCTCCTCTCGATTCACCTAGTACCATAGAAACACGAATGATGAAAGATACAACCTCCCCTACCCGTTTACTACCTCAGTTAAGACCCAAATGAACCTTGAAAGATCACTAAGAATAAAAATAGTGAAATGTGTCATAAGTTTTCTACCTGCCTCCCATGTCCCCCAATCGCTTGGATACATTCTTTGGGAACCTCCTGCTCGTTTTCACACTCAAGACATCCTTATAAAACTTTCTAAGTCATCTCAACTGAAAACACACACTCAAACACATCACTTTCAAATTTTTGAGAAGTATTATGGAGTTTCAAGGGACAAATCGTTGGCCAAGCGTACAAGAGTTAGAACCAAATTCAAGAATCATCACTACCCATTCCTAGATCCTTGGTGTGAAGTGAACCAGGCTACACAGCCCTCAATGCCCTACTCGACTTACACAAACGCATGTTGCACCACTTTGTGTGGTGAGGTGAATACATGAAACCCTTTTCATTATTTTCTTCTCACTAGTTGATTTTAGCACGTTTACTTCACCTCTTTATTTCGTAATACATATACATAACACATAAAAATTTATTCAACCTACTAAGAGTTTAACATGCTAGCAATCGAATAGTATAATGTTTTTGATCTAAAAATAACGTTTGCCTAAATAAAAATCACACGTTTTGTGAGTCATTGGACCCATACGTTTTTAATAAAACACTTAGAATATTTCTTGGCTCTAAAACTGTTTCAGAAAATGAATTGAACCCTCTAGTTTGGTCTCGTTATTTCAAAATCTAGATACATAACATATTATTTTTAAAACATGAACTCGTTGACAACCTGGCAAACAATTAGGAAACACATTTTGTTCGACCTTATGGACTTATTTAGGCCTTTTGCCCGACCCCTTTTGATCGAGCAAAAACAGTTTTTCTAAAACCTTAAATATTAACAAATGGGCTTATAAGCCCAATAAGCTGATTTTAGCTTATATCGATAAGCTGATTTTGAAAGCTCTTTTGAAATGAGATTAGAACTAAAAATGATGAATTTCGATGAATCAAAAGTCCTCCCAAACCTTATGGATCGAAAAACACTAACAGGCCCTTAATGGATTCGTTAAGGCCTTTTTGCGAAAAATGATAGAAATAAGCTAATAAGCTGTTCTAATAAGCTTTTTTTTTTTTTTTTTTTTTTTTTTTTTTTTTTTTTTTTTTTAACATTCTGAACTTATTGAAATAATAAAAATGATAAACCTTGACTTTGGCGAAATTTGGACTAACTTTGCAAAATTTTCATAACCGGGGACTAAAAGTGTAAACTTTGCAAACTTTGGGTCAAAAGTGTAATTTTTGATTTTCTGAGTTTAAAACTGTAAATAATGATAATTGGAGCTGAAAAATGTAAATATTGATGCTTTTGGACCTAAAATGTAAATTATATATATTTTGGACTAACGGTGTAAAATATATATATCGTTAGGGTTAAAAATGTAAATTTTGGAAACTTAAAGGAATTTTCTGTAAATATTATTTTATAAAAATAATATTAACCTTTTACATATATAAACATATAATTAATATTATATAAACATAAACTTATATATATATACGTTATATATTCGTAATTAAAATTAAACGATACGTTCATTTTGTTTCCATTATAAAAACTAACTTTATATCAATCATCGATCATTTTACTTACAAGTTATATGTATATATAACTTTGTTTTTGAACTTTGGGCACTTAAACAAACACGAGTTTCGTTCGTAACTAAATAACAAGTATTCGCAATAAAAACTAGACTTAGACTATCAACTAAAACATATCATATCTTTTAGGTTGTGTTGTGTGAAGCCGTTTCCTTGGTTTGTTGAGACTACGATACCACTGTACTACTAAGGTGAGTTCTTAGCCCCATTTTTATAATTATTTTATAAATATTTTGGGGGAGATACATGCTTAACTATTGTTTTATACTTTTACAAGTACTCGTTAACTATTTACATATTACTGTGATTTCATAGCCCACTCTTTAACTATTTTCCCGTGGGGGGATACATGCTTAAAACTCGAACACAAGTCTTTTTACCGGGTATTGAAATACCGTCAGGCCAATGTTATTTGCTTAAGTTACTATTGCCAAAAGTCCCTCGATCATGAACCTTAATCACTTGAAGGGTGAACGTAAATAAATGTGGATAGTACTATTAGTGATTGACAATCCTCGTTTGGTTGTTAGAGAAAACACCAGGCGCACTTTATTGTTCTTATTATAGGTTATTGGCAAATACCTATCTTGAGGGCCTACTACTTACCGTCATAACTTGAGATTATGATTGGCTGTTAATCGTTGAGTATCCTGAGCTTAAGGCAATAACAGGAACGTTGATTTAAACTTATTGATTGTATGTGATCACAATACATTCTTAACTTGTGATTCAAATCTCGTGTTGAATGGATTTATAAACAAACTACTATTTTGGTGTTGGCCCTGTGAAGGGCAACCCAACGAACTATTTTTGAGAGATAAGGAAATCACTCATTTTCTAATTAACAATTTAAACTATAAACTCTATGAACTCACCAACCTTTGTGTTGACACTTTTTAGCATGTGTTTATCTCAGGTAACTAAACAAGAAGGAACTTGAAGGCACGGAGTGGGCTTGTAACCCGGCATGGGCTTAAATAAACATTTTGACATATTTCAAATAAATATGTTGTTTAAATTATGAAACGTCTTGATGTCTCGAATATTTGGTATTTTGAATGAATTAAACTTTAAAGCGTCACTTTTGTGTCGTTTTCTATGATTGTGACAAAGATCCTCGAAGTAACACCCAAAAAGTCTTCCGCTGACATTTTAAGTCTTCCGCTGACGTGATGATTTTGGGGGTGTTACATACAGGATGGTGCAAAAGCCACCTTTATGTGACTGAATGTTTGACCACATTAACAATGTTTGACCACATCAACAAAGACGGTACATGGAGGACCATGACTTGATACATTTTCGTAACATGTTATGCGCAGCAGAATATGGCAAGGTAAGTTTGGTGAATCGGTGGAACTGTTAGAGATTGAAATGAACACCAAACAGCTATTGGATATACATAGAAGATTACTATATATTAAGTTGCATAAACATATAGACATTGAAATACACCAAACAACTTTGTAAATAAGAAGTTAGGAACCACTTTTTTAAACGAAAACAAATAACAAAAAAATATTTGTTAAGTTAATATAGTTATATAGATATTGAAAAAAAGTATAGAATTCTATATCAATTTTCAGCTAAAAATACTTGGTATATATTTATATTTTATATTTATATTTTATATTTATATAATAAAGGAATTGCATCATTTCGGAGTATTTTTAACAAAACAATCTTAGTGGGAAAAAAATTGGACCAATAGGGAAGCTCGATTTTGACACAAAGGCGAAATCGAGGAATATGATTGGCCAATAAAAAGTCAAAATTGAATTGATTTTGGTCAAACTTTAATAAATTTGGTGGAGAATTTGATTGGAAAAAAACACATAAAAATATAGGCGTCAAATTTATGAAAATAAAAACTTAAAAAAAGATGAGGCAATTAATAAAACATTAGTGGTTGAATTTTAAATATATAATATAGAGTTAAATGTAAAATTATAAATCTCCATGTTTTTTGATAACTTTAGATAATAAACAAATAACCCCTTACACTTTATACCCTTACACTTTATAATATGAACTTTGTTTACAATTACATGAGTATTAGTATTGGTTTGAGACTTCATTCATTAAACTTACACAATTTTATAAATGTACGAATTAGTTTTAATATACGTTAAATACTTTAAAATAAATATTAGTTTTAAACTTTCATCTATTAAAATATCTTTTACTATGTACGTTAGACTTATGATCAAATGATAAATATAATTAAGATGAGAAGAATAAGAAAAAAATCACAACTACAAATATTAGATGCACCCAAAAAAATAGGTGCATCTCCCTATTAATTCATTTTCCTTATTTGAAATATGTGGGTTCAATTTCTTCTCACTCTTCTTATTTCATTTATTCTTCTCACTAGATCCATACTCATGTACGTTAAATATAAATAAGAACTCATGTTATCCTATTTAAAAGTTTAATCTATACGTACACGTGTTTGAATATTAAATACAATTAAATTATTATTAACTGTAATCTAAATATCAAATGGTAAGTACGAGTTACTGTGATATGAAAATAAATATACGCGATTGTACTTATAACGACTCAAGTAATTATTATTTAAAGTTTATATCCGGGTATCCGGAAAAACATTCTTAAAAAACTTTACGGAGTATATTTTAACTTCATCAATGCTCATTATGTGCTACTGAACTTGCACATTTTATACAACATGATATTAATAGTTACAGTTAAATAATAAAATCAACCTCAACATTAACATCTATGTCAGTTAAATCTTTCATCCAATAAAATTTTTACAAGATATTAATACATAATGAAAAACTCCTGCATGCTCACTACTAGAAAGTGGACTTTCAGCGACAGAATTTCCGACGGATACTATTCCGTCGCTAATTTACCAACCATATTCCGACGAAACAACGACAAATGTGCTTTTCCGAGTAATTTACGACTGAATTCCAAGAGATTGGACTGTTGTCGGAAATCCGTCAGTAATTCACATAAGCTACCGTCGAATTTCCGACGATATTCCGACATCTATTCTTGTTCGTCGCTAATCCGTTGGAAATGTTTTAATTTCTAATGATTTTTTATTTTTTTAATATTTTCGTCGGAAATATTATTTATCTCCGACGGAAATATTAAAATTTATTATGTACACATATATGATATGTTAAACTATGTCGACTCGTGTTTCATTTGACTATTTTTGGGATTACACTATTCGGTGTAAATTATTTTAGTTTTTGGGCTTTTATTGTGTGTGCACCCTCAACTCATGTTTTAAGTTAGTGAAGTGGTTGTTACATTACTCATATTTGGCTCGTGACTTGATGAGCCGGCCAAGTGGTTATGTAGTTTGATGAAATTTATAACATATAGTCAAATATATTTTTTGATGGTGCTTAAAGAAATGAATTAGTATTTTTATTAAATTTAGAATAATATACAAAACTAGACCATAACGTAAATTTACCAACTACATAAAAGTAGTCTTCACAAATATTATTTGTCATAATATCGGCTTGACCCGCCCATGTGGTTATGTAGCTCGAAACCGGAAGTGTTTTATATATTTTTCTTTATGAACTCTTCAAATTAGGTAATTTTTTCATTTGTCATAATACCGGCTTGACCTGACGGTTCAACCGGTTGAACACGTAACCCAGTGAATCGTTGACTCGACCGGGTCAAATAAAAATCCGGGTTTTAAAACATTGATTATGAATACAACAATGTGATGTTCTCTACTTATCATAAGCTTTTTTTCTATTGCTACTCTAAAATTGATACATTGAACTTTTATATATATTCTCAATCTCATTTATTATAAACTTATTAACAACAAAATTCTCAAAAACTTTTTATAACTTATTAAAATCTTCAAAAACTTTCAAACTTCACTTCTATTTTCCCATAAACACTAAAACGTGATATCACATTTTACTTCTTTTATACACTAAAACCTCAATAAATTAATACTCGATAAATTAATAAACTCGATAAAATTAACAATTTGTCCAGTTCCAACTTGGGACCAGTACAAATTTGGACCCCAATCAATAAAATAATATTTTTTTTAAACTTCAGTGTATATATATTGGTCCCAATGAAACTATAAATTAATAATTAAAAAAAATTTCATAATATACATGTGATAATTTATTTTTCATATATAGTTAGTATACATTGTAATTTATTTCATATTTAACTAGTATACACTGTAACTTGTACATATTAAAACTTGTTTTTCTAATTTATTTTTCATTTATAACCGGTACACATTGTAATTTATTTTCATCTCTAACTAGTATACATTAGAACTCGTTTTTTTAATTTATTTTTCATCTCTAACTAGTATATATTGTAAATAGTACATATTGGACTTGAAAATTTAAAAGATATACGTAAAACCTCTTTAAATTAACAAATTATTAATTTATCAATATAATAATGTCTCGCTAAATTAATACAATATCATGTTTTCAAGACTATCTATACTACATATAAAGGAAAAATGGTCAATCTTGAAAAAATGGTCAATCTTGAAAAGTGAAAATCTTGAAAAATTTTATTAAAGAAAATTATGAAATATAATTAATACTCTTATTAAAATACCCCATTACTTAAAAGTACAATTATTTATTCACATTGTACAACCAATTAAAAACATATCTACCAAATTAAATACAACCAATTAATACAAATCACAAACCGCGTTGACCCGGGACGCTTCAAACCAGACGGGTTGAACCGGTTTAATTTGACCCGTTTTCGACCCAACCTAGCAAGTTGACCCGGTTTAAATCGACCAATTTTTCGACCAGAACGGTTCACCCGGTTGAACCACTCGGTTCGAACCGGGTTTCAAGACATTATGTTTAATTCCTAAATATTCAAACTTTTATTATTTTTCATTTATAACCTATAAACTTTTTTTGATGAATAAACTATTTGTTGAATAAACTATTTGTCGCTATAAAAAATGTATGGTCAAATCTTGAGAGTTAAAGGTGAGAGAAATGCATAGTATAATTAATACTCTTATTAAAACACCCATAACTTTAAAGTACAATAATTTATTCACATTGTACAACCAATTAAATGTATATATATCAAATTAAAAACAACCAATTAAAACACCCCTTATTAAAAAGTATAATAAAATTTTCACAATGTACAATTTAAACAATCTACAACATAATCTAAATATAAAATAATTAACACACTAACTATTGTTATTTTACACATTATACAAATTAATAAAACACACAAAGCTTCATACAAGCTAACAAGTTGATGGTACATATAGTTTTAAAAACTGGACCGGACCAACGGGTTCAACCGGGAACAGGTGTCGCCACCGGTTCGTCTAACTAATAAAAGCCATACGAAAACATATATTTCAAAATGAAACTATTAATACACATCGAAAACCGGGTTGACCTGAGACGCTTCAAACCCGGCGGACCCAGTTTAATTTTACCTGTTTTCGACCCAACCCGTCGGGTTCACTCAATTTAAATCGACCCATTTTTCGTCCAGAACGGGTCGAACCGGGTTTCAAAACATTATGTTTAATCTCTAAATATTCAAACTTTTATTATTTTTCGTTTATAACCCATAAAATTTTTTTTATCACTAAACGATCTATCGCTATAAAATCCCGTTGCTATGTTCGGGTACTTGTCTAGTTAATTTAAAAGAGGTTTTGCTGTATATATTCCCAATCTCATTTCACTTTACTTGTTTTTAAAAAATTTATAAAATACACATTTTCATTCTTCCCTGCCTCATTTCACTTTCACTGTTCCATGACTTCCATCCATTCACCGGCGTCATCCGCCACCGCCGTCCTCCGTCGACCACATTAAGGTTTAACTCTTCCTTTTGCTTATTTTGCCTCAATTTTGCCCCAACTTTTGCTCTAGTTGATTGTTACTAGCTTGTTTGATTGATTGATTTTAAGTGGATTGCATGTGTACACCAACTGATCGACGAAATGCTTTGAGTTGATTGTTTACTGAGTTGTGTTATTTTAAGAGTTGTTTTGTTAGGTTATAGAATTTTAGGTGTAAATTTGTTGCAATTGATAGGTAAATAGTCTTATAGTACTTGACACGTTATTAACTTCTGAAGCATGACAATATGACATCAAAATTGGGCAGTTGTTTGTTGTCTTAGAAGTTGTGGCAGTTGTTACACAAAGATCTTATATATATACTACTTTACTATGTGGTGAAATTTATTAATATAGTTCTAAGAAGATCTAACAAATACATGAACATGTTGGGGATGTGAGGGGGTTATAGTGAGCATTTGCCTAGTATACATGAACATGAATATATTATGGAGCAACAGGTGAAGTAAAGCAGATAGATGTTCCTCGTATCCGTGAAAAGCTGGATGCTCACTCTATTGTGCTCCTAAGTAATCTCGGATATTCCAGCTCTAGGGATGTTTTAAACTGCAAGTACGTTATTTGGCTTTTACTTATCGGCACCCTTGTGAATAAAAGTCAAAATATAGTGTTACCATTTAATCCTTCCCTAAGGTAAGTGATACAAGTGTTTACTTATTAGTGTTATTTGCGTTCAATGATGCAGCACATATGAAGTTACCACAGCTTGTGCTTTGGCTCTTGAAGCAGAGAAGCTTATATGTGTTATAGACGGTCCCATATTGGATGAAATGGGCGTCTCATTAGGTTTTTGACTCTTGAAGATGCAGACAGACTAATTCGCTAGCGAGGCCAACAAAGTGAGATAGCTGCTAGTTACGTAAGAGCCACTGGTGAGGAAGACAGTACTAAATCACCAAATGGTAACGTATGTAGTTCAGCATTTCAAAATGGACTTGGGTTTGCCATGGGAACGGGTTCTGGTCAAGTGGTTTTGCCATTGGTGGTCAAGAGAGACTCAGTAGATCAAATGGTTACCTCTCGGAATTCGCTGCTGCTGCTTATGTTTGCAGAGTAAGTCTTTTCTTTCAGTGTTTTGCATGGCCATTTGCAGAATCTTGTTTGCAGTCACATTGTTCAATGGATCACAATTGCATCCTTTTATACCCATGTTAGAAGCCTTGTCAAAGGAACTTGATGTTGGCCTGGATTATATTCTGAGTCTTACCACAGGTACTTTTAATAATTTACATTTGTCGGCTCAATTACTGGTTCATTTATTTTTATGATCATGTTTACTACTGCTGGACATGTTTAGCTTAAAATATCAGGAAATATATCTTTTTTATAGATAATACTTGTGATGGTTTTGAAAATGAGTGCTTTTTTTTTTATCTTATACATACATAGGCATCAGAAATCTTAGAAACTCTTGCTGCAATGTCCACTGACCTTCCTGTAAGCTTCAATATCGATCATTGACAGAGGTTGAGTATCTCATACTATAAAAAGATATATAATGATAGATGTGTACTATGTCATAAATAAATTTGTGGATGGTAGTCTTAAAATGTTTATTCAATGGGATTTTCTATCTGAAATAGGTGAGCTTGTGTAGCTATTTATTCTTAATAAGGCTGCTGGTTTGATAAAGTTATGTGACCGTTATTAACTTAAAGTTAATAACGAGAACAGCCTTCTTATCCAGGAAAGTGGACCAATGTGTGAATTTGCAATCCCTGGTGCTCAGAACACAACTGTTCTCGTTATTGGTGCTCCTAGTCATGTTGGTCATATTATTGTCCGCAAGCTCATGCTCAGGGGCTACTCAGTCAAGGTATTTCCACCTTATTATCTTAGCAAGTTAGGCTTATGCCTTATATAAGCTTATTAGCTTATCAGTTTGAACTTATGGTTTATCTAAGCTCAAATTGATAAGCTGGTTTTATCTTAAATAAGCAGGTTAGGATGATCGAAACTGCTTTTCTACTAAAAAGTAAGCAGATTGATAGATAAACATCAAACTATAAGCTATCACAAACACCCTCTTACTTTTCTATAAATTGGGCTCTAATAAGGAATGCGGATCAAGAAGTCATGGACATGCTGCCAACTTCTGCAAAGATTGTGATTGGGGACGTTCGAGATCCTGCAGCTCTGAGAAGTACTGTTGAAGGTTGCAACAAGATTATCTATTGCGCCACGGCTTGTTCTTCTATAACTGTCGATCTCAACAGAGTTGATCATCAGGGTGTATACAACCTCAGCAAAGCGTTTCAGGTATTCCCTTTTTTTCTTCATGCTCCTTGAAAAATACGAACTTATTAGGTTTCAACGTTCAACAACATATGTTCCGTGTTCTATTTATATCTTGGGCTTATCAAGTTAATTTGAAATGTCAATCAGTAAACTGAGAAACTAATTTAAGAAAGTTTATTGTTTTTCGGGTTGTTTCAGATAAGCTAGCTCGAAAAAGAAGCAAAAGCAAGCTTTTACTCGCAAAGTTCAAGTCTGCAGAATCATTAAAAGGGTGGGAGGTTCGCAAGGGAAATTATTTCCAGGATGAAGCTGCCGCCAAATATGGAGGAATGGATGCTAATTTGAATTCACTGAGAGTGGAGATGCAGTTTTTTCAGGTAAACATGCTAAATTCGAATATTTGAGCGGGGTGGAACGCTGTTTAGTTTGCTAGCGATATAGTCGGGGGCCTAGTAGATACAACCGGTCAAGCCAAAGTTATAGTTACTGAACAAACAACGGGGTTAATAGATACGGCAGTGGACGTGGGTGAAAAAGGGGCAAGTTATGTAGGAGAAACAGCCGTTGCAGGGAAGGACTTCACAAGTTCACATTGGAAACTGGGAAAACTACCGCTCAATATGCAGGTAAGGCGGCAGGTGCGTTGAAAGATACAGCTCTAAAAGTGGGGAGGAGCGCTGCTAAGTTGGCTGGTGATAAAGCAACGGGTGTGACAGAGACGGTAGGGAACGTGTCATGTGAAGCTGGAAAAGCAGGGTGGAACGCGGCTGAGTATGTTGGTGATAAAGCAATGGGTGCGATAGAGACAATGGGTAATATGACCAGGGGAGCTGCTGGATTGGTCGGGGATACAGCTGTGGCGACTAATAATGCTTTGTCTAGTGTAGGAACCAAGACTGCGGAGATGGTCTCAGCGGAGGAGTGTGGTAGAGATTATGCTGCAAGAAATATGGCAGAGAAAGAGGGGAATGAAAACCAATAATTCTGCTTCAGCAAAGGTAAACTATAGTTGCCATGTATGAATCTGTTTTTGTTGTGCAGCTACTAACAATGTTTCCATTTCAAAACATATAGGTTCGAGGTGAATCAGGTGGTTATGGACAGCAAGGGACTGGTGGTGTGATGTTAAAAGGTGTTTCCGGGCATCAAGCGAGTGGTGGTAGAAGGTGGTCTCGAGCATCAAGGAGGTACTGGTGCTAGTGTAGTAAGGGTGACCCGAGAGACAGTGGAGATAAATAAGGACAAAAAGCAAAGGCAAGGTGGTTAATGGAGAACCGCGACTTTTGTTAAGGTGAAGGCAAAGGAGATGTTGGATAGTACTAGGTAGTTAAGTTGTTGGATCCGCTAATTTCATCTTCTATGTTTGATATGAATGATGACATTTTGTAATAGACATGTTTAATTTTCAATGATCCTTTTTACGGGTTTCATTTAAGCTATTTTAATATAAAGGATTGCTTAAATTTGAGCTTTAATCTGTCCAGCTATTTACCTTTTTTCCATAATATTCTGAAAACTATCTCCGATAGAAATGCGACCCTTTACCATCTACAGTTTACCGACGGATTTCTGAGGGAAGTATTACCAACAGATTTCCGACAGAAAATACACCGACAAATTTGCGACAGATCATTACCAACAATATTCCGACACAAACTATCTGTCACTGTTTCCGACAGATTTCTAGCAGATACTAATTACCGACCATAGATTCAACGACAAACTATTTCCGTCACAAATCTGTCGGAAACCACCTATACCGATGGATTTCCGACAGAACCGGCTGTCGCTAAAGACCAGCTGTGTAGTAGTGTGTACTTATTAGTTGTACTTATATCATAGTTTTCACGGTTAAATTCTTATATGTACATATAGTAAACAAAAATTATAAAATAAATTTGATTTATGTGTAAACCCATGTGATAAAAAAACCTTTGACCCAATCTTAACCTATATATAGAACAAGTGTGATTGCTATTTTTAGAGGCAAAAACTCTCCCAAAATTCTAAAAGAATGACACGTGGAAACCTCCCTACTAATAGAAAGATTTCAAAAAAAAAAATTAAGTCTAACTTCAGGAGAAAATTAAGGGAGCTAAATTAGGGAGTGATTAATTTTTTCTTCAATGTCAGTCAAACAAAATCTCTATCATCCACTATTTTCACTCGGCATTTTCAAATTCAAATCCCCAAAAAACAAAACGCATATTCTAATTCATCCCATCCCCATTCCATAGCATCGACATCGGCATCATCATCATCATCAGATCTCACATATTCTGATCCGGTTATCTCAACCATCAAAAGATCTCACCAGCTACGACATCATCATCAAAAAAGGCATTATAACCCTAATTCCCAAAATCTTCAACTTTGAGTAAGTGATTTAATAGCAAATAAAAATTTTCCAATTGATATCACAAATACAAAATTCGAAAAAGTTTAAATTGAAACAATTTGTGGGTTTTGTTTGCTAAAGATTTGAACTTTATGATCAGTATATGTAAATGATTTGCGTATGTTATTGGTTTTTTTATTTTAATTGCAATGATGATATGAAAACGATGTTAGACATCTATTAATATATGTTTCATCCGGGTAATTTTTGTAATTACTTTTGATCTACCAGTAATGCTTGATTCTTTAGAGGAGGAGGCTATTGACGTATATACATGGTGCTTCCCCTCAAAAGGTAACATATTTGTAATGACTATTATGTATTTATCTATGCTTATATTAATTCATCAAAGTGAAGGATACTATAACTGTGTGTTGCTTGTGTACCTACTTTGATTTCTATATGCCCTGTACAGCTAAGGAACCTGGTGTGGGCTACCTCAAAACACGACATACATCTCATGTCTAACTACTCGATCATGCACCGGTCATCATTGTCACAAAACTTGAATGGGATCCTTAACTTCTCTGGGCATGTGCCACCTACTGAGGTACTTTACTTTTATCATAAGTTTCCCTAACGTTCTAGATATTTTATTTAAATTTGCGATCCTTCATTATAATCATATGTGTTTTAAGTAATTTTAAATTTTTAGATACAATTCTTATCTACCATTTTAAAGTAGTGGTCTTATTATTATCTTTTTTGAAAAAAGATTGATAGTTTGAGATAAGCAATTCCAAACACACCCTAAGACGGTAGTTAATTCTTGTGTTTGAGTAATAATATATGGATAGCATAAACAGTTTAGTAAAAAGAGAAACCGAAACAACTTGTGAAATTTTAAAACTGAAAACTATAAGATCATTGTTGCAATGCAGACTTTTGAAAGGCCATATGATCTCAGCTACTCTTCCATTAGAGTTTTCCAAGCTTCGCTACCTTAAAACTTTGTATGAAAAAACTATCTATAGAATAAGACAATAATGATTAATAGTTCAATTTTCATAGAATGTTAATGATGCTTTATTTAATTTGATGCAGGGGTCACAGTCGTAACCTTCTGAATGGAATTTTTTAGGCCACATGGGCTACCATGCAATTGAGCAACCATGCTTATTTTTAAAGATAGTTTTGTTAAAACATTTAACCAACTCATAAGACGTTACGTCTACATTAAGTAGCAAGAGCTGGAAATGTAGAGAGAATTCTGGAACTACTCGAACAAGGTTTTGATCATTGTGTTATAGATGAAATGGATAGACACCTTACAGGCTTGCAACTGAAAAGGAAGTTAGGAATACATTTAGACGTTTTATGGCATTAGACGCTGATAAATGGGATTGGAAAGCTGCCAAAGTGCCCAATCCATTGACAAAAGGAATGGAGGAATCTCAGCAAGCTAAGCAGGTAACTCACTCGATTATTTAGTCTTTCTGGTTAGAATATTTTTCTTCATATACAATATTAACATTTATAGTAATTATTTTTCTACCAGGGGAATGGTTACCAAAATGATCTTTTTAAGATGGTTGCTGATTTAAAGCCAGGATTTATCAGGTTTCCAGGTAATTGGCATTTGTCTATCAATACCGCAACTTTGGCTCCTATTACTCTAGCATAAGACCAGATGGATATGTCTACCATAGAATACGATTTTGGAACGTATATTTTATTATTATTCCACTACAAATATAATATATAGCATAAATCTGTTTAGAAGATTTGTACATGACAAGTACACTAGGTGCGTTCATTTTAGAACCCTCTAGAGATAACGTAGACTCAAAGTGTTTAATAAGTAAATGGGTCGAAAGTGCACCTCAGCAAAAACTTTAAGAATGATCATATGTGATATTACGTTTTGTACATTAGGTGACAGATTTGTTGGAGGAAAATCATTAAGAAATGCATTTTGGTGGAAGAGTACCATTGGACCATGGGAAGAGAGACCTGGACATCTGAATGATGTTCGGTATTATTGGGCGGATGATGGACTCAGGTACTCTGAATATCTCCAGGTGAAATGATTTATGCTTATCACACACACTTTTTTTTCGTTAATTAAACTTGCATGCTAAATCTCAAATAATCTAATTTCTACAGCTGGCAGAAGACTTGAGTGCATCACCAATATGGGTAGCGAACAGTGGTATTATGAACTTCTGTTAAAAATATATGTCGTATGATTTAATCTCAAATGACATTTTATAATTTTTTTTTATTTTTATTTTTATTGTGGTAATCTAAAGGATTTAGCCAACGAGAGGCAGTCAATCTGTCCAATATTGGACCTTTGGTTCGGCTATTTACTGCCAATTGTGACCCATTACCTAACCCACCAATATTTTAGTAGTGCATAACAGGTTTTTCTTTTTGTTGATTTCAGGATGTCCTTGATGGTATTGATTTTGCTAGAGGTGCTCCCAAATCAATGTGGGGGTCTGTCCGAGCTGATATGGGACACACAAAACCATTTGGCATGGAGAAGAATAGGTTGGTCGTTTTTTGAGTATCATACTCTATTTGTTCCTCTGATTGAAGTAATTATATCTTACTAAGCATTAGTATGTCATTCTTAGTGACTCATGTTTGCCTGATAATGTTCTCAGGACTTTGAGGTTGATGAAAACTCACTCGAGTATCGGGCTCTGCATCCTTTAGTGGCACCGGCGCAACAGTCTTAGGTGAAGGAACATTTTGAGCCTATTGAGGAAGATGAGGATCAAAGTGTTTCTGATGCAAAAGACGATCAGCCATCAGATGATCAACTTGCAAATGGTAAAAGTAAAGATGGAAAGAAAATTCGAGCTCCAAGGTAATATGATCAAATCCTACATTCTTTATGTGCTTATTCTAAAGGGCTTATTTTTCATTCAAAACTTTTAGACACTTTGTTTCTCGTGATCTGGTGAATCCCAATCATACAAACACCAAGTGTTTTTTATTGTTACCTCTACCCTATATTTGTGCTCCTATTGACACCTTATATAAATTTTCATTATCTAACAATGTGCGGATTGTATGAAGTGAAGGATTAGAGGCATGCAGAAGCATTTAATAACCGTAAATCACTTGCCAAAGAGGATGCTCTACCACTTGAAGAGAGGGTAAAAGATCTATCAAACAATGAAAGCTCAAATGGTTTCAACAAGGTTAAAGCAGGCCCAGGAGGATCGCGAGAAATTTCATTTATATCTAGAAGCAAAGCGAAGTATGAGGCCGATGATTAGATTGATGAAGATGATAACCCACGTGAAAAAAGAAGGGGTATGCGGTCACTGGGGCTGAAGTCAAATAGTAGGTTCCAAGGACGGTGTCGTAGAGGTGGTAGAGGCTGGGAGGCGGCAGAGGGAGAGGAGGAGGAAGAGGTGGAGGTTGTGGAAGAGGTGTTGGCGGTAGAAGAGGCGGTGGAGGAGAAAGATGAAGGGGTCGACGGTGAAACCTTATGTTAGGTTAAGAACCACATATTAGTGATCCAAATGTAATCTTATATAACGAATCACTTTAGTATGAAGATGCATTTCCATCATGAAATTATAGAGCTATCAGTACATTTTTAAGATGGGATTCTATTTTAATTATAATGAAATTATAGAGCTAGCCCGCCCATCGGGCGGGTCTTGAATCTAGTAACATTATAAGGAGACAAGCTTAAGAATCCAATACAAGGTTTTCTGTTTTTAAACGATAATTCAATATATTTACAATTTCTGCTAACTATTTTTCTTACTTTCGCACATGTTCATGCTCTAACTTTTTAAAATATAAATAAGATTTTCTGTTTTTAAACGATAATTCAATATAATTAATTTTTTCTGGAAGACCCCCGTGCGTTCACGGGTATTATAACTAGTTTAACTAATATAATAAAGGGTTAATTCTTTCCAAACGTATTATACTTGTCAAAAAAATCACTTTTGCGCAGCGAACAAAAAAAAAACTTATCTGAGCAATAATGTTGACATTTTTGTCTTTATTTGAGTAGTAAAGACAAATAATTTTTTTGTAAAGACCATTTTACCCTTAAGTTTTTGTAATTTGCATCTAACGTCCCTATTTTTTTTCCAAATTTTTTTTTTGAATTTTTTTTTCGTAAATATTTTTTTTATTTTTAGAAAATATTTTTTTTCGAAAATATTTTTTTTCAAAAATATTTTTATTTCGAAATTTTTTTTTTCAAAAATATTTCTTTTCGAAAATAGTTTTTTTTTTCAAATTTTTCGAAAATATTTTTTTCCAAATTTTTTTTTCCAAAAATATTTCATTTTTCAAAAATATTTTTTTTTCAATTTTATGTTTTTAGAAAATATTTTTTTTTCGAAAATATTTTTTATTTTTAGAAAATATTTTTTTTTGAAAATATTTTTTTTTCAAATTTTTTTTTCGAAAATATTTTTTTTTCAAATTTTTCGAAAATATTTTTTTTCCAAAATTTTTTTTTCGAAAATATTTCATTTTTCAAAAATAATTTTTTTTCCAATTTTTTGTTTTTAGAAAATATTTTTTTTTCCGAAAATATTTTTTTATTTTTAGAAAATATTTTTTTTTTTCGAAAATATTTTTTTTTCGAAATTATTTAAATAAAATTAAAAAAAAAAAGAATTTAAAAAAAATCAGAAAAATAAGAATTTCGGAAAAAAGAATTGGAAAGAGAATAAGGATGGGGGACGCAATTTTCGCAAACCAACAGGGACCATTTATGTAATTTGGAAGGGTAAAACTGTCATAATACTTAAAGAAAGACAAAAGTGTCAACATTATTGCTTAGATAAGATTTTTTTTTTTTTTTTTTGTTCACTACTCAAAACTAATATTTTGAGCAAGTATAGTACGTTTTGCCATAATTAACCCTATAATAAACTCCAATACATCACGTAACCGAAAATACATGACATCATTTTAAACACAAGTTACCCTCTTACAATGTACCAAATAACCAAAGAAGAATTAAGTTCTTTAACCTATGTGGGATATAAGGTTGGATTGGTTTTTATCTAATAATAATAATCTGCACTAGTTCTTATGTTCATTATAGAGTTTGTAGTTTGGAGCTACTTTGAAAGTCAATGCAAAGTTTTAATACATTTATCAAGTGACAACGCAATTTGATTCGGAGATCTTCTATGGGGTACAAATTTTATCACGGATTTCAAATGGGTGTACTATCATATTTTTCGTTCTTTTATTGTTTGAATAATTGGCGATAATGCAACTCATTTTGTGTTTCATGGCATGAAGTTAATTAGAGATTCAACGCTGCAAATAGTTTAGTTTAAGTGTTTTATATGTCAAATATACAGTACTTCCCATATCATATAATTAGGACATTTTTGTGCGAGTAATTAAGCTCCCTTTGTGAGACATCAATAGTTTGGATAAGTGAATTGTACTCGACATGTGTGAAGTTCGGTGATTTGTTTAGTAGGATTCGTGAAGATGAACACACATACACTGACACAGCTATCCGTTTTAGATACCGTTTTAGAAATGAACATAGGTAGGACAAAGTTGTCACGTTTTCTTCGATAGAAATGAAGGCAAGTAAGAGGGACTCGAATCACCAGTTTTGTAACGTAGTCACCTCAATTGATAGTTCATTTGTCGTAAAATGATAGGATTACCACCCTTGATATTTTATATTACTTTCTATTTTTATTATAAAACTGTGAATTAAAAATAACTGAACAGAAAACATAAAGGTCTACAAGTCAAAAATAGGAAAGCATAAGATACGGAGCAAAAAACCAAAAAATTTGTCTTGCTCTGTTAATAAAATGTGTGGAACTGCCAAAAAAATGCGGAACATAAAATATAAAGTTTGACATGCAAAAGTAGTACTCACTCCGTCTCAAAATTGTGGTCCACATTTCCTTTTTGTGATGTTTCAAAATAATTGTCCACTTGTAAAAACTAGAGAATATATTAAGGGAATATTCTCTTTAAATGGTTGAGATTTATAGTGATCACATTTTTATTAAACTTTGTGATTTCTCTATCATGACAATAATTTTGAGACAGAGGGAGTAAATAAAAAAAAAAAAAAAAAAAAAAAAAAAAAAAAAAAAAAAAACTCTCTCATCATTTGGGAAATGTTATACCATTACATTTTTATAACAGCCGTGTTCACTTCAACTTATGCCTTGGAACAAAAAATGAAAGATCCCTATTTGTAAAATGAAATGCTCATATATTAAAATGAATAGAACATTTCAATTTATGAGTTGGGAATTAAAAATAAAAGATGTCCTGTTCTCATTGAACAAAATTTTATAAGTCAAAAGTAAGAAAACATAATACATACGGAGTAGAAAACCATAAAAAATTGTCTTACTTTGTTAATAAAGTGAGTAAAACTATCGAAAAAAGTGCGAAAAATAAAATAACGTTTGACAAGTAAAAGTAGTAAATAAAAAAGATACGGAACAAGAAAATTGTCTTATCATGTAGGTAAATAGGGGTACAACCCGATTAAATACCATTACATTTTTATACTAGCCGTATTCACTTTAATTTATGCCTTGGAATAAAAAATGAAAGATGCTCTATTTGTGTTAAAAATGGAATGCTCATATATTAAAATGAACAAAGCATTTCAATTTATGACTTGGGAATTAAAAATGAAAGATGTTCTGTTCTCATAGAAAAAGTCTTACAAGTCAAAAGTAGGAAAACATAAAATATACGGAACAGGAAACCATAAAAATTTGTCTTGCTCTTTTAATAAAATGAGTAAAATAGTCGGAAAAAAATACGAAACATAAAATAAAGTTTGACAAACAACGGAGCAAATAACTGTCTTCATGTGGGTAATAGGGGTAGGGGTACAACCCAATTAAAATACCATTACATTTTTATACTAGCCGTGTTCACTTTAATTTATGCCTTGGAATAAAAAATGAAAGATGCTCTATTTGTATTAAAAATGAAATGCTCGGTATATTAAAACGAACAGAGCATTTCAACTTATATGATTTAGGAATTAAAAATGAAAGATGCTTTGTTCTCATTGAACAAAACAAAAAATTACAGAACTTTGGGTATGAGAGAGAGAGAGCGAAGAACAAGGTACAAGTTATGATGCATAATGTATAAAAAACAAGTATAAATACACAAAATACTTGTAGCAAAAAGTATAAATTGTATGTTATATGTAATAAAGATAAACGTTACACAAAAAACTTCTGTGGCAACTGGCAAGTAACATTTGGAACGGATTATCACCTTTTTCTATGATGTAATGCACTTTGCCTTACATGTTTAGATTTTTTTTTTTTTTTTTTTTTTTTTTTTTTTTTAATATAACAACAAGTATCTATCTCACGATATATATACAACAATTTTATCTCGCATGTCGTAAACAAAGCTTAAACTTACAACTATTTGATTCATGAGCTTTTCACGCAACAAAAGGGTGCCTTTGAAACGCAAACCCTTTTGTGCATTATATGTCTAGATAAAACATTCTCAAATATATTGTTTTATAACATGGAGGTAAATCCTTAGCTCGCGGCAATGAAAAATGTTACTTCTTTTACAAAGCAGATGAAACCATCACGTATGGTTTTGAATAGTTTGTCAAATATTTCAAGAGATGAAAATTTTAATGCCTTGTAATTCGGTTTTGTAGTATGTTATTTTGCGTTGGATACTTGGATGAAACCATTATAAAACCAACATAACCCTCATTTAAATCCTTTTGGATTTGCTAAAACTGTTTCAGCATAAAAACCGTTATATATTAAGATTAATAACAAGAATATTAACATTTTTTTTTCAAAATTATTATTTACGGATGATAATACACATACTTTAATTGAAAAATCGGTGTATTCCAATATTATTAATTTTATATTTTAAAACTTTTTTGGTAGGTTTATTGTTTGAGTAGACAGTTATTTACTTATTTTAAATTACATCAAAGTAAATAGACATATCAAAATATAAGACAGTCAGATTTTTTACTTTCGTACATTTAATAGTTAAAAATATACGAGTAAGTTAAACTTAATTTACCACCATACTACCTCGTAACAGATAACTGCTATTTCCCTACATCTATATGATAACTTATTTGTTATAACATAAAAACATACAAATAGTCAACTGTAAATATGCAAGGTGAAAATAAAAAGTCAAGAACTTATACTTATTTCAAGTATACAAGTTGCCAGGGAGTTTTGATTCTTTACGTTTTGCAATCAACTCCAAGAGCAACCATGTACCTCAAAATATAGTATTCATATTGACATGTATGTTGTCCTTTCACTAAAGTATAAACAATAAAGATTTCCCTTCTTTAGTCTATGTGGGACGCAAAGTTTGATGGCCTTTTATTAAAAAATGTACATACCTACGTGTTGACTCTTGCATTTCTTTACACCATTTATTGGTTCATTATAGAGTTTAAAAACGGTTATATAATCCGCAACAATTCATTTGTGGTGTAAATGAAATTTTGAACAGAAATGGCAGACCGATACAATTGTTGTGATGTGCGATAAATATATGGTGGGATCGTGCACTCACGACAATGAATCACAAAACGAATAGCCAAATAATAGAGAAAATGAAAAACAATACAACACACAACTATTCAACAACTTGTATATTTAATAAAAAGAGTAAACTACATTTTTGGTCCTTGTGGTTGTATCAAAATCTCAGTTTTGGTCTAATTTTCAAAAAATCGCACGGATTAGTCCAAAAGTCCACGTGGACTTCAGTTTTAGTCCAATTTTCTTAGCTAGTTAGTTTAGTTGTTAAGTACGTTGCACCGTTAGTCCTTTAACCTAACGGTCGTTAGCAATGTTTGCACCGTTAGTCCTTTAACCTAACGGTCGTTAGCAAATTTTTGAAAAAAAATAATTTCCAAAAAAAATAATTTGAAAAATTCGAAAAAATTTCTAAAAAAAAAATTTTTGACGAAATTTTTTTTTTTCCAAAAAAAAAAATTCAAATAAAATTCTTTCTTAAAAAATTCGAAAAAATTTCAAAAAGAAAATTCTTTTGACGAAAATTTTTTTTTCCAAAAAAAAAATTTGAAAAACAAATTTCACATAAAAAAATTTTAAAAAAAATTCGAAAAAAATTCTAAATTTTTTTTTTGATATACATATTCTAAATTTTTTTTTACGATTGTCCCGGTTTGACACTAAAATTAAAATGTATATATACGTAAAAAATTTTCTTAAAAATTTCTAAAATGTATATATATATTTTAATTTTAGTGTATACATTTTAATAAAAATTTTACGTACATATACATTTTAATCTTAGAAATTTTTCGAATTTTGGAAAAAAAAAATTCGCCAAAAATTTTTTTTTTATATATTTTTTCAAATTTTTTAAGAAAAATTTTTATTATAAATTTTTTTTTCAAATTTTTTTTTTTGGAAAAAAAAATTTCGTCAAAAAAAATTTTTTTAGAATTTTTTTCGAATTTTTCAAATTATTTTTTTTTGGAAAAATTTTTTTTTTTCGAATTTTTCGAATTTTTCCAATTTTTTAACTGAAAGGACTAACGGTGCAAACATTGCTAACGACCGTTAGGTTAAAGGACTAACGGTGCAACGTACTTAACGACTAAACTAACTAGGGACGAAAATTGGACCAAAAGTGAAGTTCACGTGGACTTTTGGACTGATATTGAACGTTTTTTGAATTTTGGACCAAAAGTGAGATTTTGATACAACCACAAGGACCAAAAATGTAGTTTACTCTAATAAAAACAACTCAAATGATATTTAATGAAATGAAAAGATAAAAAAACATGATCCACTTCAATAAAAAGCATATAGAACTGAACCGAGGCCTTGGGTTTAGATTACACTCCACTTGCCAAACTATTGCAAGATCGTATGAGTGAATATACTGTGGCTCATCTTTTTGATGTTGTATATTAGGGATTTAGGGGTGTTCATAGGTCGGGTAATAAATTGAACAAACCGAAAATCGAACCGAACCCAAAAAAAATTGAACCGAACATATAACCGAACCGAACTTGTTAAAACCGAACCGAACCGAATTAAAAATTCGGTTTTCGGTTTGGATATGGGTTTGGCTATCTGAACCGAAAACCGCACCGAAAACCGAATTTATATAAAAATATATTTTTTTAATATATTTATATTATTTTATATATAAAAATGTCTATTAAAATTTTATACTAATATAAAAAACACTTTTTTATGCTCGAAATATTTTTTTTTTGCCAAAAATATATATAATTAAATTTAAAAAAAGATAAATAGTGTAATTCAAGTATAAAATTCGGTTTTCGGTTTTGACCTATAACCGAACCGAACTTCGGTTCGGTTCGGTTATAGATATTTTCGGTTCGGTTCGGTTTTCGGTTATGACAAAAAAAAAAATTTAACCGAACAGATGAACACCCCTATTATACCGTATTCATTTAGCAAGACACATGTATCTGAAAACATAGTAGTATTCTGGACGTTTGATTGTCATTTTCTATATTATATAAATAAGAAAGATTTTACTTCTTTAACCTATGTGGGATGTAAAGTTGGAATGGTTTTGATCAAATAATGTACATACTTACATGTTGACTCTTGCATAACATTTATCTTTTCGACTGTTCGTTATATACTTATACAGTGTTTGTACTTTGAAGCCACTTAGATAATAGTGCCATTGATCATAGTCTCCCATTATCATTCTTTTTTGTTTGGTCGTGGTGACAAATTGGCTATAATGCAACTTGTTTTGTGTTTCTTAGAATAACATGCCCCTGGAGTTAATGAGGAACCAATACAATGGGTCAAATCATATTGTACTTCTAAACATATACTACCGCTTGGAGTTTGTGGTTGTGTTTTTCTTACTTTGCGTTAATTGCTTTTTCCGAAAGAGGTACACAGTTTGCATTTTGGGTTCAAAAATTGATTGTTGCAAATACAGTGCAAAATCCACCTTTATGTCACTGAATGTTTGACCACATTGATAATGTGTCGATTAGTGAGTTTGTTTTTTGGTAAGACTAGTAGGGCAAAGTTGTGCCTTTGTCTCTTGATACTTTCACTAGAAGCGTAGGCAACAAAGAGGGCTCAAATAACCAATGTTTTATCATACTTGCCTCGTATCTTAGTAATCTGGATCAATTGAATGGTACTTTGGGCATGATTGAACTGTACAATGGTAAGAGCTTAAAGGGCCAAACTCATTTGTGCTCAACAAAGACGTTACATGGAGGGCCATGCCTTGAAACATTTTCGTAACATGTTACGTACAACAGAATCAATATGGCTAGGTAAGTTAAGGTAAATTGATCGAACATTTAAAGATTGAAAATAACAATAACATCTATTGGATATACATAGAAGATTACTAAATAATTAGTCATCTGGATTAGTTTGAATGATTGAATTGTACGATGGTAAGAGCTTAAAGGAACAAACTCATATGTGCTAAACAAAGACGTTACTTGGAGGGCCAAGCCTGAATTCATTTTCGTAACATGTCACAACAGACGGCTAATAGATATACATAGAAGATTACTAAATAGTTAGTTGCATAAACATATGGACAATCTTTGTAAATAAAAAGTTAGGAGTACCACTTTTTTTTAAGTGACAACAATTTAAAAAAAATAAATAAAATAAAAGTTTTTGTGAAGTTACAACAATTATTTAAAAAAGTCAAGACTTCTATATTAAAAAAAGTCAAGACTTTTATATCGATTCTCAGCTAAATGATGGAATTGGTGTTTTTCTTCCTTCCTAATTTAATAAACTCCAATTGCATCATGTAATCGAGAACATGATAGCATTCTCAACACAAGTTGTTCTCTTACAATCTAGTATATAACCACATGAGATTTCACTTCCTTCCCCTATGTGGGATATCTATAAGGTTGAACTAATTTTTATCAAATACCAATAATCTACACCAGTTATATGTTCATTATAAAGTGTTTGTAGTTCGAAGCTAATCTAAGTGCCAAAGTTTGAATACAGTTATGTCACTACAACAAATACCCCTTTCCCCATCGATATTTTCCCCGGCGATATTTGTCGCTGGGGAATGTCAACTAAACGACAAAAAAGTATCCTACGTGGCACAAATTCTAGTAGAAAAAGTCAGATATTTTTTCCCCACTTTTCCCCAGCGACATGTCGCTGGGGATAAGTGCGTTACACTTTGACCAAAAAAGTCTTCGTAAAACGTGGCGGGAACTTTTCCCGCTAACGTTTCCCCAGCGACATGTCGCTGGGGATTCTTGTTTTGAATTAAAAAATTTTTAATTAGTGGCTAATCACTCTTAATTAGCGGACCGAAAATTATTTACTTTTCCCCGGCGACATGTCGCTGGGGATACTATTTAAGCTTAATATTTGTTTTTTATTACTAACTTTTCCCCAGCGACATGTCGCTGGGGATAATCTTTGACTTCGTTGACTATTAATGAAACTACGTTTTTTATGTTTGTTTCGGTCCAATATTCCGTAACCATAACATGTCGACTCATCCGTTGAACGTCTAATGTGTAACCATAACATGTCGACTCATCCGTTGAACGTCTAATGTGTAACCATAACATGTCGACTCATCCGTTGAACGTCTAATGTCCAACCCTAACATATCGACTCATCCGTTGAACGTCTAATGTGTAACCATAACATGTCGACTCATCCGTTGAACGTCTAATGTGTAACCATAACATGTCGAATCATCCGTTGAACGTCTAATGTGTAACCATAACATGTCCACTCATCCGTTGAACGTCTAATGTGTAACCATAACATGTCGACTCATCCGTTGAACGACATTTAAACACTTGTTTCCCTATCTATCATGTTGAATATTCATTAGGAAGCAAAGTTTTAAAGACTTATTCGGATTTTGGTAAAAGTTGTGATGTATTTGTATTGCGTTGATCCGTTATATTGTATTTGTGTTTTGGTACAAGTTGTAGTGAGTATATACAGGTTTTGGTAGATTTTTTCCGGAAAAAATCCGGAAAAAATCTGGAAATTGCCTGCTGTGCAGGCTGCATTAAAAAAAAATGACAGGGTTTCCCTAGCGACGTGTCGCAGGGGATAATCCCACTAATACGTTGACAAGTCAACGAAAAGTCATAGTTTCCCCAGCGACATGTCGCTGGGGAAACTATGACTTTTCGTTGACTTGTCAACGTATTAGCAATAATCCCCAGCGACATGTCGCTGGGGAAACTATGTGTTTTCGTTGACTTGTCAACGTATTAGCAATAATCCCCAACGACATATCGTGGAGTCCCTAGCGACATGTCGCTGGGGATACCTTGCCACCGTGGCACTATTTCTTTGACTAAAAAATGAGTGGGACCCACCTCGTCGCCGGGGATTGTCGCTGGGAATACAATCCCCAGCGAGGCTTCCCCAGCAAAGATTCCCCAGCGACATGTCGCTTAGGAAAGGATACTATTTAAGCTTAATATTTGTTTTTTATTACTAATTGTTGTAACTTCACAAAAACTTTTATTTTATTTATTTTTTTTAAATTGTTGTCACTTAAAAAAAAGTGGTACTCCTAACTTTTTATTTACAAAGATTGTCCATATGTTTATGCAACTAACTATTTAGTAATCTTCTATGTATATCTATTAGCCGTCTGTTGTGACATGTTACGAAAATGAATTCAGGCTTGGCCCTCCAAGTAACGTCTTTGTTTAGCACATATGAGTTTGTTCCTTTAAGCTCTTACCATCGTACAATTCAATCATTCAAACTAATCCAGATGACTAATTATTTAGTAATCTTCTATGTATATCCAATAGATGTTATTGTTATTTTCAATCTTTAAATGTTCGATCAATTTACCTTAACTTACCTAGCCATATTGATTCTGTTGTACGTAACATGTTACGAAAATGTTTCAAGGCATGGCCCTCCATGTAACATCTTTGTTGAGCACAAATGAGTTTGGCCCTTTAAGCTCTTACCATTGTACAGTTCAATCATGCCCAAAGTACCATTCAATTGATCCAGATTACTAAGATACGAGGCAAGTATGATAAAACATTGGTTATTTGAGCCCTCTTTGTTGCCTACGCTTCTAGTGAAAGTATCAAGAGACAAAGGCACAACTTTGCCCTACTAGTCTTACCAAAAAACAAACTCACTAATCGACACATTATCAATGTGGTCAAACATTCAGTGACATAAAGGTGGATTTTGCACTGTATTTGCAACAATCAATTTTTGAACCCAAAATGCAAACTGTATTCCTCTTTCGGAAAAAGCAATTAACGCAAAGTAAGAAAAACACAACCACAAACTCCAAACGGTAGTATATGTTCAGAAGTACAATATGATTTGACCCATTGTATTGGTTCCTCATTAACTCCAGGGGCATGTCGCTGGGGAAAAGTTAGTAATAAAAAACAAATATTAAGCTTAAATAGTATCCTTTCCCAAGCGACATGTCGCTGGGGAATCTTCGCTGGGGATTGTATTCCCAGCGACAATCCCCGGCGACGAGGTGGGTCCCACTCATTTTTTAGTCAAAGAAATAGTGCCACGGTGGCAAGGTATCCCCAGCGACATGTCGCTAGGGACTCCACGATATGTCATTGGGGATTATTGCTAATACGTTGACAAGTCAACAAAAACACATAGTTTCCCCAGCGACATGTCGCTGGGGATTATTGCTAATACGTTGACAAGTCAACGAAAAGTCATAGTTTCCCCAGCGACATGTCGCTGGGGATTCATTGCTAATACGTTGACAAGTCAACGAATACACATACTTTCCCCAGCGACATGTCGCTGGGGAAACTATGACTTTTCGTTGACTTGTCAACGTTTAGTGGGATTATCCCCTGCGACACGTCGCTGGGGAAACCCTGTCATTTTTTTTAATGCAGCCTGCACAGCAGGCAATTTCTAGATTTTTTCCGGAAAAAATCTACCAAAACCTGTATATACTCACTACAACTTGTACCAAAACACAAATATAATATAACGGATCAACGCAATACAAATACATCACAACTTTTACCAAAATCCGAATAAGTCTTTAAAACTTTGCTTCCTAATGAATATTCAACATGATAGATAGGGAAACAAGTGTTTAAATGTCGTTCAACGGATGAGTCGACATGTTATGGTTACACATTAGACGTTCAACGGATGAGTGGACATGTTATGGTTACACATTAGACGTTCAACGGATGAGTCGACATGTTATGGTTACACATTAGACGTTCAACGGATGAGTCGATATGTTAGGGTTGGACATTAGACGTTCAACGGATGAGTCGACATGTTATGGTTACACATTAGACGTTCAACGGATGAGTCGACATGTTATGGTTACACATTAGACGTTCAACGGATGAGTCGACATGTTATGGTTACGGAATATTGGACCGAAACAAACATAAAAAACGTAGTTTCATTAATAGTCAACGAAGTGAAAGATTATCCCCAGCGACATGTCGCTGGGGAAAAGTTAGTAATAAAAAACAAATATTAAGCTTAAATAGTATCCCCAGCGACATGTCGCCGGGGAAAAGTAAACAATTTTCGGTCCGCTAATTAAGAGTGATTTGCCACTAATTAAAAATTTTTTAATTCAAAACAAGAATCCCCAGCGACATGTCGCTGGGGAAACGTTAGCGGGAAAAGTTCCCGCCACGTTTTACGAAGACTTTTTTGGTCAAAGTGTAACGCACTTATCCCCAGCGACATGTCGCTGGGGAAAAGTGGGGAAAAAATATCTGACTTTTTCTACTAGAATTTGTGCCACGTAGGATACTTTTTTGTCGTTTAGTTGACATTCCCCAGCGACAAATATCGCCGGGGAAAATATCGATGGGGAAAGGGGTATTTGTTGTAGTGACATAACTGTATTCAAACTTTGGCACTTAGATTAGCTTCGAACTACAAACACTTTATAATGAACATATAACTGGTGTAGATTATTGGTATTTGATAAAAATTAGTTCAACCTTATAGATATCCCACATAGGGGAAGGAAGTGAAATCTCATGTGGTTATATACTAGATTGTAAGAGAACAACTTGTGTTGAGAATGCTATCATGTTCTCGATTACATGATGCAATTGGAGTTTATTAAATTAGGAAGGAAGAAAAACACCAATTCCATCATTTAGCTGAGAATCGATATAAAAGTCTTGACTTTTTTTAATATAGAAGTCTTGACTTTTTTAAATAATTGTTGTAACTTCACAAAAACTTTTATTTTATTTATTTTTTTTAAATTGTTGTCACTTAAAAAAAAGTGGTACTCCTAACTTTTTATTTACAAAGATTGTCCATATGTTTATGCAACTAACTATTTAGTAATCTTCTATGTATATCTATTAGCCGTCTGTTGTGACATGTTACGAAAATGAATTCAGGCTTGGCCCTCCAAGTAACGTCTTTGTTTAGCACATATGAGTTTGTTCCTTTAAGCTCTTACCATCGTACAATTCAATCATTCAAACTAATCCAGATGACTAATTATTTAGTAATCTTCTATGTATATCCAATAGATGTTATTGTTATTTTCAATCTTTAAATGTTCGATCAATTTACCTTAACTTACCTAGCCATATTGATTCTGTTGTACGTAACATGTTACGAAAATGTTTCAAGGCATGGCCCTCCATGTAACGTCTTTGTTGAGCACAAATGAGTTTGGCCCTTTAAGCTCTTACCATTGTACAGTTCAATCATGCCCAAAGTACCATTCAATTGATCCAGATTACTAAGATACGAGGCAAGTATGATAAAACATTGGTTATTTGAGCCCTCTTTGTTGCCTACGCTTCTAGTGAAAGTATCAAGAGACAAAGGCACAACTTTGCCCTACTAGTCATACCAAAAAACAAACTCACTAATCGACACATTATCAATGTGGTCAAACATTCAGTGACATAAAGGTGGATTTTGCACTGTATTTGCAACAATCAATTTTTGAACCCAAAATGCAAACTGTATACCTCTTTCGGAAAAAGCAATTAACGCAAAGTAAGAAAAACACAACCACAAACTCCAAGCGGTAGTATATGTTTAGAAGTACAATATGATTTGACCCATTGTATTGGTTCCTCATTAACTCCAGGGGCATGTCGCTGGGGAAAAGTTAGTAATAAAAAACAAATATTAAGCTTAAATAGTATCCTTTCCTAAGCGACATGTCGCTGGGGAATCTTCGCTGGGGAAGCCTCGCTGGGGATTGTATTCCCAGCGACAATCCCCGGCGACGAGGTGGGTCCCACTCATTTTTTAGTCAAAGAAATAGTGCCACGGTGGCAAGGTATCCCCAGCGACATGTCGCTAGGGACTCCACGATATGTCGTTGGGGATTATTGCTAATACGTTGACAAGTCAACGAAAACACATAGTTTC
This sequence comes from Artemisia argyi, assembly GCA_030686995.1. Lineage (NCBI taxonomy): Eukaryota > Viridiplantae > Streptophyta > Magnoliopsida > Asterales > Asteraceae > Artemisia > Artemisia argyi. The sequence goes on from CM060687.1 coordinate 13,144,190, forward strand.
CCCAGCGACATGTCGCTGGGGATTATTGCTAATACGTTGACAAGTCAACGAAAAGTCATAGTTTCCCCAGCGACATGTCGCTGGGGATAAGTGCGTTACACTTTGACCAAAAAAGTCTTCGTAAAACGTGGCGGGAACTTTTCCCGCTAACGTTTCCCCAGCGACATGTCGCTGGGGATTCTTGTTTTGAATTAAAAAATTTTTAATTAGTGGCTAATCACTCTTAATTAGCGGACCGAAAATTATTTACTTTTCCCCGGCGACATGTCGCTGGGGATACTATTTAAGCTTAATATTTGTTTTTTATTACTAACTTTTCCCCAGCGACATGTCGCTGGGGATAATCTTTGACTTCGTTGACTATTAATGAAACTACGTTTTTTATGTTTGTTTCGGTCCAATATTCCGTAACCATAACATGTCGACTCATCCGTTGAACGTCTAATGTGTAACCATAACATGTCGACTCATCCGTTGAACGTCTAATGTGTAACCATAACATGTCGACTCATCCGTTGAACGTCTAATGTCCAACCCTAACATATCGACTCATCCGTTGAACGTCTAATGTGTAACCATAACATGTCGACTCATCCGTTGAACGTCTAATGTGTAACCATAACATGTCGAATCATCCGTTGAACGTCTAATGTGTAACCATAACATGTCCACTCATCCGTTGAACGTCTAATGTGTAACCATAACATGTCGACTCATCCGTTGAACGACATTTAAACACTTGTTTCCCTATCTATCATGTTGAATATTCATTAGGAAGCAAAGTTTTAAAGACTTATTCGGATTTTGGTAAAAGTTGTGATGTATTTGTATTGCGTTGATCCGTTATATTGTATTTGTGTTTTGGTACAAGTTGTAGTGAGTATATACAGGTTTTGGTAGATTTTTTCCGGAAAAAATCCGGAAAAAATCTGGAAATTGCCTGCTGTGCAGGCTGCATTAAAAAAAAATGACAGGGTTTCCCTAGCGACGTGTCGCAGGGGATAATCCCACTAATACGTTGACAAGTCAACGAAAAGTCATAGTTTCCCCAGCGACATGTCGCTGGGGAAACTATGACTTTTCGTTGACTTGTCAACGTATTAGCAATAATCCCCAGCGACATGTCGCTGGGGAAACTATGTGTTTTCGTTGACTTGTCAACGTATTAGCAATAATCCCCAACGACATATCGTGGAGTCCCTAGCGACATGTCGCTGGGGATACCTTGCCACCGTGGCACTATTTCTTTGACTAAAAAATGAGTGGGACCCACCTCGTCGCCGGGGATTGTCGCTGGGAATACAATCCCCAGCGAGGCTTCCCCAGCGAAGATTCCCCAGCGACATGTCGCTTAGGAAAGGATACTATTTAAGCTTAATATTTGTTTTTTATTACTAATTGTTGTAACTTCACAAAAACTTTTATTTTATTTATTTTTTTTAAATTGTTGTCACTTAAAAAAAAGTGGTACTCCTAACTTTTTATTTACAAAGATTGTCCATATGTTTATGCAACTAACTATTTAGTAATCTTCTATGTATATCTATTAGCCGTCTGTTGTGACATGTTACGAAAATGAATTCAGGCTTGGCCCTCCAAGTAACGTCTTTGTTTAGCACATATGAGTTTGTTCCTTTAAGCTCTTACCATCGTACAATTCAATCATTCAAACTAATCCAGATGACTAATTATTTAGTAATCTTCTATGTATATCCAATAGATGTTATTGTTATTTTCAATCTTTAAATGTTCGATCAATTTACCTTAACTTACCTAGCCATATTGATTCTGTTGTACGTAACATGTTACGAAAATGTTTCAAGGCATGGCCCTCCATGTAACATCTTTGTTGAGCACAAATGAGTTTGGCCCTTTAAGCTCTTACCATTGTACAGTTCAATCATGCCCAAAGTACCATTCAATTGATCCAGATTACTAAGATACGAGGCAAGTATGATAAAACATTGGTTATTTGAGCCCTCTTTGTTGCCTACGCTTCTAGTGAAAGTATCAAGAGACAAAGGCACAACTTTGCCCTACTAGTCTTACCAAAAAACAAACTCACTAATCGACACATTATCAATGTGGTCAAACATTCAGTGACATAAAGGTGGATTTTGCACTGTATTTGCAACAATCAATTTTTGAACCCAAAATGCAAACTGTATTCCTCTTTCGGAAAAAGCAATTAACGCAAAGTAAGAAAAACACAACCACAAACTCCAAACGGTAGTATATGTTCAGAAGTACAATATGATTTGACCCATTGTATTGGTTCCTCATTAACTCCAGGGGCATGTCGCTGGGGAAAAGTTAGTAATAAAAAACAAATATTAAGCTTAAATAGTATCCTTTCCCAAGCGACATGTCGCTGGGGAATCTTCGCTGGGGATTGTATTCCCAGCGACAATCCCCGGCGACGAGGTGGGTCCCACTCATTTTTTAGTCAAAGAAATGGTGCCACGGTGGCAAGGTATCCCCAGCGACATGTCGCTAGGGACTCCACGATATGTCGTTGGGGATTATTGCTAATACGTTGACAAGTCAACAAAAACACATAGTTTCCCCAGCGACATGTCGCTGGGGATTATTGCTAATACGTTGACAAGTCAACGAAAAGTCATAGTTTCCCCAGCGACATGTCGCTGGGGATTCATTGCTAATACGTTGACAAGTCAACGAATACACATACTTTCCCCAGCGACATGTCGCTGGGGAAACTATGACTTTTCGTTGACTTGTCAACGTTTAGTGGGATTATCCCCTGCGACACGTCGCTGGGGAAACCCTGTCATTTTTTTTAATGCAGCCTGCACAGCAGGCAATTTCTAGATTTTTTCCGGAAAAAATCTACCAAAACCTGTATATACTCACTACAACTTGTACCAAAACACAAATATAATATAACGGATCAACGCAATACAAATACATCACAACTTTTACCAAAATCCGAATAAGTCTTTAAAACTTTGCTTCCTAATGAATATTCAACATGATAGATAGGGAAACAAGTGTTTAAATGTCGTTCAACGGATGAGTCGACATGTTATGGTTACACATTAGACGTTCAACGGATGAGTGGACATGTTATGGTTACACATTAGACGTTCAACGGATGAGTCGACATGTTATGGTTACACATTAGACGTTCAACGGATGAGTCGATATGTTAGGGTTGGACATTAGACGTTCAACGGATGAGTCGACATGTTATGGTTACACATTAGACGTTCAACGGATGAGTCGACATGTTATGGTTACACATTAGACGTTCAACGGATGAGTCGACATGTTATGGTTACGGAATATTGGACCGAAACAAACATAAAAAACGTAGTTTCATTAATAGTCAACGAAGTGAAAGATTATCCCCAGCGACATGTCGCTGGGGAAAAGTTAGTAATAAAAAACAAATATTAAGCTTAAATAGTATCCCCAGCGACATGTCGCCGGGGAAAAGTAAACAATTTTCGGTCCGCTAATTAAGAGTGATTTGCCACTAATTAAAAATTTTTTAATTCAAAACAAGAATCCCCAGCGACATGTCGCTGGGGAAACGTTAGCGGGAAAAGTTCCCGCCACGTTTTACGAAGACTTTTTTGGTCAAAGTGTAACGCACTTATCCCCAGCGACATGTCGCTGGGGAAAAGTGGGGAAAAAATATCTGACTTTTTCTACTAGAATTTGTGCCACGTAGGATACTTTTTTGTCGTTTAGTTGACATTCCCCAGCGACAAATATCGCCGGGGAAAATATCGATGGGGAAAGGGGTATTTGTTGTAGTGACATAACTGTATTCAAACTTTGGCACTTAGATTAGCTTCGAACTACAAACACTTTATAATGAACATATAACTGGTGTAGATTATTGGTATTTGATAAAAATTAGTTCAACCTTATAGATATCCCACATAGGGGAAGGAAGTGAAATCTCATGTGGTTATATACTAGATTGTAAGAGAACAACTTGTGTTGAGAATGCTATCATGTTCTCGATTACATGATGCAATTGGAGTTTATTAAATTAGGAAGGAAGAAAAACACCAATTCCATCATTTAGCTGAGAATCGATATAAAAGTCTTGACTTTTTTTAATATAGAAGTCTTGACTTTTTTAAATAATTGTTGTAACTTCACAAAAACTTTTATTTTATTTATTTTTTTTAAATTGTTGTCACTTAAAAAAAAGTGGTACTCCTAACTTTTTATTTACAAAGATTGTCCATATGTTTATGCAACTAACTATTTAGTAATCTTCTATGTATATCTATTAGCCGTCTGTTGTGACATGTTACGAAAATGAATTCAGGCTTGGCCCTCCAAGTAACGTCTTTGTTTAGCACATATGAGTTTGTTCCTTTAAGCTCTTACCATCGTACAATTCAATCATTCAAACTAATCCAGATGACTAATTATTTAGTAATCTTCTATGTATATCCAATAGATGTTATTGTTATTTTCAATCTTTAAATGTTCGATCAATTTACCTTAACTTACCTAGCCATATTGATTCTGTTGTACGTAACATGTTACGAAAATGTTTCAAGGCATGGCCCTCCATGTAACGTCTTTGTTGAGCACAAATGAGTTTGGCCCTTTAAGCTCTTACCATTGTACAGTTCAATCATGCCCAAAGTACCATTCAATTGATCCAGATTACTAAGATACGAGGCAAGTATGATAAAACATTGGTTATTTGAGCCCTCTTTGTTGCCTACGCTTCTAGTGAAAGTATCAAGAGACAAAGGCACAACTTTGCCCTACTAGTCATACCAAAAAACAAACTCACTAATCGACACATTATCAATGTGGTCAAACATTCAGTGACATAAAGGTGGATTTTGCACTGTATTTGCAACAATCAATTTTTGAACCCAAAATGCAAACTGTATACCTCTTTCGGAAAAAGCAATTAACGCAAAGTAAGAAAAACACAACCACAAACTCCAAGCGGTAGTATATGTTTAGAAGTACAATATGATTTGACCCATTGTATTGGTTCCTCATTAACTCCAGGGGCATGTCGCTGGGGAAAAGTTAGTAATAAAAAACAAATATTAAGCTTAAATAGTATCCTTTCCTAAGCGACATGTCGCTGGGGAATCTTCGCTGGGGAAGCCTCGCTGGGGATTGTATTCCCAGCGACAATCCCCGGCGACGAGGTGGGTCCCACTCATTTTTTAGTCAAAGAAATAGTGCCACGGTGGCAAGGTATCCCCAGCGACATGTCGCTAGGGACTCCACGATATGTCGTTGGGGATTATTGCTAATACGTTGACAAGTCAACGAAAACACATAGTTTCCCCAGCGACATGTCGCTGGGGATTATTGCTAATACGTTGACAAGTCAACGAAAAGTCATAGTTTCCCCAGCGACATGTCGCTGGGGAAACTATGACTTTTCGTTGACTTGTCAACGTATTAGCAATAATCCCCAGCGACATGTCGCTGGGGAAACTATGTGTTTTCGTTGACTTGTCAATGTATTAGCAATAATCCCCAACGACATATCGTGGAGTCCCTAGCGACATGTCGCTGGGGATACCTTGCCACCGTGGCACTATTTCTTTGACTAAAAAATGAGTGGGACCCACCTCGTCGCCGGGGATTGTCGCTGGGAATACAATCCCCAGCGAGGCTTCCCCAGCGAAGATTCCCCAGCGACATGTCGCTTAGGAAAGGATACTATTTAAGCTTAATATTTGTTTTTTATTACTAACTTTTCCCCAGCGACATGCCCCTGGAGTTAATGAGGAACCAATACAATGGGTCAAATCATATTGTACTTCTAAACATATACTACCGCTTGGAGTTTGTGGTTGTGTTTTTCTTACTTTGCGTTAATTGCTTTTTCCGAAAGAGGTATACAGTTTGCATTTTGGGTTCAAAAATTGATTGTTGCAAATACAGTGCAAAATCCACCTTTATGTCACTGAATGTTTGACCACATTGATAATGTGTCGATTAGTGAGTTTGTTTTTTGGTATGACTAGTAGGGCAAAGTTGTGCCTTTGTCTCTTGATACTTTCACTAGAAGCGTAGGCAACAAAGAGGGCTCAAATAACCAATGTTTTATCATACTTGCCTCGTATCTTAGTAATCTGGATCAATTGAATGGTACTTTGGGCATGATTGAACTGTACAATGGTAAGAGCTTAAAGGGCCAAACTCATTTGTGCTCAACAAAGACGTTACATGGAGGGCCATGCCTTGAAACATTTTCGTAACATGTTACGTACAACAGAATCAATATGGCTAGGTAAGTTAAGGTAAATTGATCGAACATTTAAAGATTGAAAATAACAATAACATCTATTGGATATACATAGAAGATTACTAAATAATTAGTCATCTGGATTAGTTTGAATGATTGAATTGTACGATGGTAAGAGCTTAAAGGAACAAACTCATATGTGCTAAACAAAGACGTTACTTGGAGGGCCAAGCCTGAATTCATTTTCGTAACATGTCACAACAGACGGCTAATAGATATACATAGAAGATTACTAAATAGTTAGTTGCATAAACATATGGACAATCTTTGTAAATAAAAAGTTAGGAGTACCACTTTTTTTTAAGTGACAACAATTTAAAAAAAATAAATAAAATAAAAGTTTTTGTGAAGTTACAACAATTATTTAAAAAAGTCAAGACTTCTATATTAAAAAAAGTCAAGACTTTTATATCGATTCTCAGCTAAATGATGGAATTGGTGTTTTTCTTCCTTCCTAATTTAATAAACTCCAATTGCATCATGTAATCGAGAACATGATAGCATTCTCAACACAAGTTGTTCTCTTACAATCTAGTATATAACCACATGAGATTTCACTTCCTTCCCCTATGTGGGATATCTATAAGGTTGAACTAATTTTTATCAAATACCAATAATCTACACCAGTTATATGTTCATTATAAAGTGTTTGTAGTTCGAAGCTAATCTAAGTGCCAAAGTTTGAATACAGTTATGTCACTACAACAAATACCCCTTTCCCCATCGATATTTTCCCCGGCGATATTTGTCGCTGGGGAATGTCAACTAAACGACAAAAAAGTATCCTACGTGGCACAAATTCTAGTAGAAAAAGTCAGATATTTTTTCCCCACTTTTCCCCAGCGACATGTCGCTGGGGATAAGTGCGTTACACTTTGACCAAAAAAGTCTTCGTAAAACGTGGCGGGAACTTTTCCCGCTAACGTTTCCCCAGCGACATGTCGCTGGGGATTCTTGTTTTGAATTAAAAAATTTTTAATTAGTGGCAAATCACTCTTAATTAGCGGACCGAAAATTGTTTACTTTTCCCCGGCGACATGTCGCTGGGGATACTATTTAAGCTTAATATTTGTTTTTTATTACTAACTTTTCCCCAGCGACATGTCGCTGGGGATAATCTTTCACTTCGTTGACTATTAATGAAACTACGTTTTTTATGTTTGTTTCGGTCCAATATTCCGTAACCATAACATGTCGACTCATCCGTTGAACGTCTAATGTGTAACCATAACATGTCGACTCATCCGTTGAACGTCTAATGTGTAACCATAACATGTCGACTCATCCGTTGAACGTCTAATGTCCAACCCTAACATATCGACTCATCCGTTGAACGTCTAATGTGTAACCATAACATGTCGACTCATCCGTTGAACGTCTAATGTGTAACCATAACATGTCCACTCATCCGTTGAACGTCTAATGTGTAACCATAACATGTCGACTCATCCGTTGAACGACATTTAAACACTTGTTTCCCTATCTATCATGTTGAATATTCATTAGGAAGCAAAGTTTTAAAGACTTATTCGGATTTTGGTAAAAGTTGTGATGTATTTGTATTGCGTTGATCCGTTATATTATATTTGTGTTTTGGTACAAGTTGTAGTGAGTATATACAGGTTTTGGTAGATTTTTTCCGGAAAAAATCTAGAAATTGCCTGCTGTGCAGGCTGCATTAAAAAAAATGACAGGGTTTCCCCAGCGACGTGTCGCAGGGGATAATCCCACTAAACGTTGACAAGTCAACGAAAAGTCATAGTTTCCCCAGCGACATGTCGCTGGGGAAAGTATGTGTATTCGTTGACTTGTCAACGTATTAGCAATGAATCCCCAGCGACATGTCGCTGGGGAAACTATGACTTTTCGTTGACTTGTCAACGTATTAGCAATAATCCCCAGCGACATGTCGCTGGGGAAACTATGTGTTTTTGTTGACTTGTCAACGTATTAGCAATAATCCCCAACGACATATCGTGGAGTCCCTAGCGACATGTCGCTGGGGATACCTTGCCACCGTGGCACCATTTCTTTGACTAAAAAATGAGTGGGACCCACCTCGTCGCCGGGGATTGTCGCTGGGAATACAATCCCCAGCGAAGATTCCCCAGCGACATGTCGCTTGGGAAAGGATACTATTTAAGCTTAATATTTGTTTTTTATTACTAACTTTTCCCCAGCGACATGCCCCTGGAGTTAATGAGGAACCAATACAATGGGTCAAATCATATTGTACTTCTGAACATATACTACCGTTTGGAGTTTGTGGTTGTGTTTTTCTTACTTTGCGTTAATTGCTTTTTCCGAAAGAGGAATACAGTTTGCATTTTGGGTTCAAAAATTGATTGTTGCAAATACAGTGCAAAATCCACCTTTATGTCACTGAATGTTTGACCACATTGATAATGTGTCGATTAGTGAGTTTGTTTTTTGGTAAGACTAGTAGGGCAAAGTTGTGCCTTTGTCTCTTGATACTTTCACTAGAAGCGTAGGCAACAAAGAGGGCTCAAATAACCAATGTTTTATCATACTTGCCTCGTATCTTAGTAATCTGGATCAATTGAATGGTACTTTGGGCATGATTGAACTGTACAATGGTAAGAGCTTAAAGGGCCAAACTCATTTGTGCTCAACAAAGATGTTACATGGAGGGCCATGCCTTGAAACATTTTCGTAACATGTTACGTACAACAGAATCAATATGGCTAGGTAAGTTAAGGTAAATTGATCGAACATTTAAAGATTGAAAATAACAATAACATCTATTGGATATACATAGAAGATTACTAAATAATTAGTCATCTGGATTAGTTTGAATGATTGAATTGTACGATGGTAAGAGCTTAAAGGAACAAACTCATATGTGCTAAACAAAGACGTTACTTGGAGGGCCAAGCCTGAATTCATTTTCGTAACATGTCACAACAGACGGCTAATAGATATACATAGAAGATTACTAAATAGTTAGTTGCATAAACATATGGACAATCTTTGTAAATAAAAAGTTAGGAGTACCACTTTTTTTTAAGTGACAACAATTTAAAAAAAATAAATAAAATAAAAGTTTTTGTGAAGTTACAACAATTATTTAAAAAAGTCAAGACTTCTATATTAAAAAAAGTCAAGACTTTTATATCGATTCTCAGCTAAATGATGGAATTGGTGTTTTTCTTCCTTCCTAATTTAACAAACTCCAATTGCATCATGTAATCGAGAACATGATAGCATTCTCAACACAAGTTGTTCTCTTACAATCTAGTATATAACCACATGAGATTTCACTTCCTTCCCCTATGTGGGATATCTATAAGGTTGAACTAATTTTTATCAAATACCAATAATCTACACCAGTTATATGTTCATTATAAAGTGTTTGTAGTTCGCAGCTAATCTAAGTGCCAAAGTTTGAATACAGTTATGTCACTATGTGCTTTCGTTGACTTGTCAACGTATTAGCAATAATCCCCAACGACATATCGGGTAATAAATTGAACAAACCGATAATCGAACCGAACCGAAAAAAAATTGAACCGAACATATAACCGAACCGAACTTGTTAAAACCGAACCGAACCGAATTAAAAATTCGGTTTTCGGTTTGGATATGGGTTTGGCTATCTGAACCGAAAACCGCACCGAATACCGAATTTAAATAAAAATATATTTTTTTAATATATTTATATTATTTTATATATAAAAATGTCTATTAAAATTTTATACTAATATAAAAAACACTTTTTTATGCTCGAAATATTTTTTTTTGCCAAAAATATATATAATTAAATTTAAAAAAAGATAAATAGTGTAATTCATGTATAAAATTCGGTTTTCGGTTTTGACCTATAACCGAACCGAACTTCGGTTCGGTTATAGATATTTTCGGTTCGGTTCGGTTTTCGGTTATGACAAAAAAAAAATTTTAACCGAACAGATGAACACCCCTATTATATCGTATTCATTTAGCAAGACACATGTATCTGAAAACATAGTAGTATTCTGGACGTTTGATTGTCATTTTCTATATTATATAAATAAGAAAGATTTTACTTCTTTAACCTATGTGGGATGTAAAGTTGGAATGGTTTTGATCAAATAATGTACATACTTACATGTTGACTCTTGCATAACATTTATCTTTTCGACTGTTCGTTATATACTTATACAGTGTTTGTACTTTGAAGCCACTTAGATAATAGTGCCATTGATCATAGTCTCCCATTATCATTCTTTTTTGTTTGGTCGTGGTGACAAATTGGCTATAATGCAACTTGTTTTGTGTTTCTTAGAATAACATGCCCCTGGAGTTAATGAGGAACCAATACAATGGGTCAAATCATATTGTACTTCTAAACATATACTACCGCTTGGAGTTTGTGGTTGTGTTTTTCTTACTTTGCGTTAATTGCTTTTTCCGAAAGAGGTATACAGTTTGCATTTTGGGTTCAAAAATTGATTGTTGCAAATACAGTGCAAAATCCACCTTTATGTCACTGAATGTTTGACCACATTGATAATGTGTCGATTAGTGAGTTTGTTTTTTGGTAAGACTAGTAGGGCAAAGTTGTGCCTTTGTCTCTTGATACTTTCACTAGAAGCGTAGGCAACAAAGAGGGCTCAAATAACCAATGTTTTATCATACTTGCCTCGTATCTTAGTAATCTGGATCAATTGAATGGTACTTTGGGCATGATTGAACTGTACAATGGTAAGAGCTTAAAGGGCCAAACTCATTTGTGCTCAACAAAGACGTTACATGGAGGGCCATGCCTTGAAACATTTTCGTAACATGTTACGTACAACAGAATCAATATGGCTAGGTAAGTTAAGGTAAATTGATCGAACATTTAAAGATTGAAAATAACAATAACATCTATTGGATATACATAGAAGATTACTAAATAATTAGTCATCTGGATTAGTTTGAATGATTGAATTGTACGATGGTAAGAGCTTAAAGGAACAAACTCATATGTGCTAAACAAAGACGTTACTTGGAGGGCCAAGCCTGAATTCATTTTCGTAACATGTCACAACAGACGGCTAATAGATATACATAGAAGATTACTAAATAGTTAGTTGCATAAACATATGGACAATCTTTGTAAATAAAAAGTTAGGAGTACCACTTTTTTTTAAGTGACAACAATTTAAAAAAAATAAATAAAATAAAAGTTTTTGTGAAGTTACAACAATTATTTAAAAAAGTCAAGACTTCTATATTAAAAAAAGTCAAGACTTTTATATCGATTCTCAGCTAAATGATGGAATTGGTGTTTTTCTTCCTTCCTAATTTAATAAACTCCAATTGCATCATGTAATCGAGAACATGATAGCATTCTCAACACAAGTTGTTCTCTTACAATCTAGTATATAACCACATGAGATTTCACTTCCTTCCCCTATGTGGGATATCTATAAGGTTGAACTAATTTTTATCAAATACCAATAATCTACACCAGTTATATGTTCATTATAAAGTGTTTGTAGTTCGAAGCTAATCTAAGTGCCAAAGTTTGAATACAGTTATGTCACTACAACAAATACCCCTTTCCCCATCGATATTTTCCCCGGCGATATTTGTCGCTGGGGAATGTCAACTAAACGACAAAAAAGTATCCTACGTGGCACAAATTCTAGTAGAAAAAGTCAGATATTTTTTCCCCACTTTTCCCCAGCGACATGTCGCTGGGGATAAGTGCGTTACACTTTGACCAAAAAAGTCTTCGTAAAACGTGGCGGGAACTTTTCCCGCTAACGTTTCCCCAGCGACATGTCGTTGGGGATTCTTGTTTTGAATTAAAAAAATTTTAATTAGTGGCTAATCACTCTTAATTAGCGGACCGAAAATTGTTTACTTTTCCCCGGCGACATGTCGCTGGGGATACTATTTAAGCTTAATATTTGTTTTTTATTACTAACTTTTCCCCAGCGACATGTCGCTGGGGATAATCTTTGACTTCGTTGACTATTAATGAAACTACGTTTTTTATGTTTGTTTCGGTCCAATATTCCGTAACCATAACATGTCGACTCATCCGTTGAACGTCTAATGTGTAACCATAACATGTCGACTCATCCGTTGAACGTCTAATGTCCAACCCTAACATATCGACTCATCCGTTGAACGTCTAATGTGTAACCATAACATGTCGACTCATCCGTTGAACGTCTAATGTGTAACCATAACATGTCGACTCATCCGTTGAACGTCTAATGTGTAACCATAACATGTCCACTCATCCGTTGAACGACATTTAAACACTTGTTTCCCTATATATCATGTTGAATATTCATTAGGAAGCAAAGTTTTAAAGACTTATTCGGATTTTGGTAAAAGTTGTGATGTATTTGTATTGCGTTGATCCGTTATATTGTATTTGTGTTTTGGTACAAGTTGTAGTGAGTATATACAGGTTTTGGTAGATTTTTTCCGGAAAAAATCCGGAAAAAATCTGGAAATTGCCTGCTGTTGTTGATCGGAGATATTATCAGTTTTTTAAAACCACTAAACTCAATTATCAGATCTGAAATTGGGTAATGCATCTGCTTATTTTTGTTTCATGAGATTTTGATGGTTCTGTTATTTAGCATATAAAAGATTGTGCCTTTTATAAATTAAAGAAAGTTGGAGATGATCAGATGATGATGCATTTTAGGAGAGAGAACAAGAAAAAAATATAAGAATGAAATACCCAAAATGATGAAGATGGTAGAGTCACGCGTGAGGCTTAAAGAGCTGTTGAATGAATATTTTAATAACTTAAAAAGGTAATAAACATTTCTACTTTCTAAGCTTTAATTTGTGCAGTGGGTTACCTACTAGTATATCTTTTACTCTTTTAGAGTTTGTTGTACTTCTTTAGTTGGGTTGCAATGTTGCATATTTTATGTTAAGACTTTTCAACAATAGTTATTGTTGATTACCTTTGAAGATTTAGTATTTTTCTATCACTTAATCAATTATTTTTTATAAAGTTAATAAATTATATTTTATAAGATTCATCAGTTATTTTTGATATTTTTTATAAGGTTCATCAATTATTTTTTGTAAGGTTCATCAGTTATTAACCTGTATTATCATAGGTTCATCAGTTATTGTTCCATGTTATCATATGTTCATCAGTTAGATTATTAGGTTCATCAGTTATCATAGGTTCATCAGTTAGGTTAAATGCACTAATTTTTGTCTCACAACGCATTATTAATAATTTTATTAATGTAACATTCAAAAAGTGATGTTTTTTAATCATTATTTTTTTAAATATACATTTAGTTTATCAGTTAAGTTATTAGGTTCATCAGTTAGGTTATTAGGTTCATCAGTTAGATTATGTTTTGTTCATCAGTTAAGTTATAGGTCATAGGTTCATCAGTTAGACATTTTGTTCATCAGTTACTTTGGTTCATCAGTTACTTTGGTTCATCAATTTCAAGTTCATCAATTTTTTCAGATTCATCAATTTCAGGTTCATCAAATTTGATCAAATTTTTAGGTTCATCAATTTTTTCAGGTTCATAAAATTTCAGGTTCATCAATTTCAGGTTCATCAATTTTTTCAGGTTCATTAATTTCAGGTTCATCAAATTTGATCAGATGTTTGGGTTTATCAAATTGATCACAGTTCTTTTCAGGTTAATCAAATTTCAGGTTAATCAAATTTTTCAGGTTCATCAATATTTTCAGGTTTATCAATTTGATCAAATGTTTGGGTTCATCAATTCTATTTAACAAAACAAACTGATAGCTTTGTTAAACTGAAAATAACTTGACCAATTAGTGCATTTAAATGTATTTTTATATGAAAAATCTCTTTTAGTCATTTTATCAAACACTTTGTGTGCACTAAATATGACTAAGACGTCATCTTTAACGCGCAATATCTCACTCATATCACATCGGATTTGAGTGATTCAAATTTATGGGTAAAGAATGGGCAAGAAGCTACAACTTTCGTGTTTTAAGTTTTGCAAAATTCGGCCTTTAAACTAGACAAAATTAGAGCCGAAAATACTAAAATTTTCAAGAAAATCATGACCCAATGACTATGTCAAAAAAAAGTTTCAAAAAATTTAAAAAGATTTATACCAAATTAAAGAGGATTAAATTTTAAAATTATGGTGAAATCGATTTTTTGTAAAAGTTTGTCATTTGAAAGTTATTTGCATTTGAAATTTAAGGTAGAATTAAAAAATTGAGTCAAATGACTAAAATACCCTCTAACCAAAAAGATTAAAGAAAAAATGGAGGGAGTGGGTGGGGACACATGACACTTGCTTAGTGGTTAAAAACCTTTTTACGCTTTTTAATTTTGATCCCCTTTCCAGAGGATCGCAACCCCAAGCCGTAAACACATTATATGTTAAATAGAGGTAGGAATACTTGTATCATGTGGTGGGGTGTAGGTCATTTGGTATGCGTGCAGTACTATCAATAGGATTAAACTTATTAAATAATTAATAAAACAAAACAAAGATTAATTAATTTATTTTTTAATAAATAAAAATACATCATTAAAAAAAAATGTACGTGCGCGAGTATTATAACTAGTTTTATTTGATTTTAAAAAAAATCTAAAGCATTTAAAATTTAAAAATAAAAGTTAAAGAAAAAAACTTCTTCAAAATCGCTATAAAGTCGAGTGAACATATTTTCAAACACTTGAACTTCTTCAAAATCGCCATAGAATTGATTGTTCTAAAATCACTTTAACATTTTAACTTCATAAAGCTTCTCTGCATTTCCTGTCATGAATGTCCATCAAGCTATCTATTAAAACAACTCACTCATGTAAAAGTGCCTTTCAAACTGATCCGGATATTCAACGACATCCATGTGACTATAAATTGAGGGCTTTGAGACGACTTTCTAGCAAAGATAGAGTGACAACTTTGTCCTACCAGTGTATAACTCAATCAATTAGTGGTAAAGGCATAAGTAGTTAAGCGAGCCCAAGTGAGAGTAGTACCGGTTTGGGTGACCGACCGGGAAGTCCTCACTTGGGAACCACAAGCTCTAATGATATCAGGCGAATCGGGAATAGGAGTGGGGTTATCCCCTAAGGAGAGGCTCGTGGTTGGTATCTCTGCCCGAGAATGCGACACTAACTCGAGCCAACAACTAACAACTAATATCTAACAACTAACCCGCCGTAAAAAAAAAAAAAAAAAAAAAAAAAAAAAAAAAAAAAAAAAAAAAAAAGGTCTCTAGGTACCAACATACACGATCCACCAGCATTATCCAAAACGGATAGATGTGTCGCACTCACGAGTCATCACCAAACCCAACATAGTTTTGAGTCATGCTCACCTAAACCATTCTATTGAAGTTTCCGCCGAAAGGATAACTTGATCAGTCACATAAAAATAGCCAGTTGAATTTATTCACATATGCATGTTCTCCTAAAAAGCTTGTATTAAGCTAGTTGCAGAGTAGAACACTACAATTGCCAAATTAACAAAGAAAGTATACTTATATGGGTTTTTCTAACATATGCCCTTAGGCACATGATAAAAGGTGGGCACATATGTCCTTTTTACTCAGGGATTCACAAAAAGGACACAATTTTTTATTTGAGAAATCACAAGATCATATAGAAAAGGACATACATGTGCCTAAGGGCACATGTTAGAAAAACTCTATTTGAAAATATATATAGCTAGGGGTGTTGTCGGGTCGGGTTGTCGGGTTATCAGGTCTTGTCGGGTCGGGTGAGTCGGGTTTTGATTTTTTATAATCTCACCCGCAACCCGACCCGATACGGAATCGGGTTATCGGGTTCGGGTGGTAATCGGGTCGGGTTATGTCGGGTCGGGTGATTCGGGTTATCGGGTGATACTACAAATTAGCAATAAAATTAATGTACCCAAAAAAATGCTTGCTAAAATTAATATACACATGCGGTCTTATTAAGAACTATACGAAAAAAACATATATAATATATAATAGTAACATCCAAATTAGTAAAAGTCACTACTGCTTACTCCAAAACAATATATCAGTCGAACATCTAATTATTACTACCTCCGTCCTAAATTTATTGTCCCTTATTGACTTTTTCGGTCTTTACTTTTCAACTTTGACCTTAAAATTTTTTGTTTATATTACATAATACTTGATACAAAATATATGAACGGATTGAGTTTAAAATGTATTTTCATTTGGTATAATTTTTATCAAAATTTGTATAACACAAACAAAAATATTTATAGTCAAAGTTAAGAATGAAAGACCGAAAAAGTCAATAGGGGACAATAAATTTAGGACGGGGGAAGTAGTAAAACTTTCAGTTCACACCAATGTGATGTAATATGCATTACAGTTTCTCGTATTTCTTCCAAGACTTAAAATCACAAATTCACACCAATGTGATGTAATCATTACTAATGAGTAGACAATGTATGTATGTGAGTATATCTTTTATAAACATACAATAAACAAATACAAATACTGAACATTTATAGATAATTAAAAAGAAAAAAATGCGCTGCAGTAACATAGAAGTAAACTCTTTATCACTTTATGATTCAAGAACTCTTTTTCAACATAATTATATTCTACTAATATCCAAATTGGTTGCTACGAAACGGTATTGGGCTTTTAAAAATACTAGAATAAAAATTTTAATATTGATTTTCGGGTCTTATCGGGTTGACCCGATAACCCGATAGCAATAATTATCTAACCCGAACCCAACCCGATAACACTATCGGGTTATCGGGTTCGGGTCAAAACAACCCGACAAGATTTTTTAACCCGATTTAACCCGACCCGATAAACATTGTCGGGTTCGGGTTCGGGTCGGGTCAACCCGACCCTACTGACACCCCTATATATAGCTATTGCATGGCTTAACCCATACTTTATTATTAATTTATTAAATTATAAACCTTGTTAATAATTATCTTATTTTGTATTATTGAGTTTTTGAGAGCACTCTCAATTGTAACTCAGGTTAAAGTTTAACACACTATCACGTCAGCGCCACATCAGTTTTAACACTTTCATCTTAACTTACAAAAAAACACCCCCAATCATAAATCAGCTTTAACTCAATATTTTGGGCCCCATTTTTTTTTTCTTTTTCAATTATTTAAACAAAATACAAATTAAAACTAATTACATTTTTATTTAAACAAATCACTAAAAATACAAATGTTACTTACTTAAAAAAAAGGATTGAAAATGTTATTTACTTTAAACAAATAACCACAAGGACTAAAACATAATACCGAAAACCACAAGGACTGAAAATGTAACTTTGCAAAAGTTTTCTTCGCCTTCTTCGGAGTGAAACCTGCAAAAACACACTGAAACACACACACACACAAAACCCAACAAAAAACCATTTAAATCATTTAAATCGGAAGTAAAAAGAAAAAAAAATGCTTAACTCGGCGTGAAGTTTCTAACGCCACACGTTAACGCGGTCTTCACTTGGACAAACGCAGTGATAACCCAGCTTAACGCGATGACATGGCAGCTCCACGTCACCCTTAAAGCAAGCCTTGCGTTAGAGCATTTACAACAATAACGCAAGCCTTGCGTTAAGTCCTACGTGGACAATCTTTAACGTGCGTTAAACCCACGTTACCCCTGCGCCGGATCGCGTTAACGTGAAAGATTCAACCTGGGTGAAGCAATTCACGCGGCGTTAATCATTTTTTTCTTTTCTTTTTTTTTTTCCTTCCGATTTAAATGGTTTTTGGTGGGTTTTTGTGTGTTGCAGGTTTCAGTGTGTGTGCAGGGGTGTGTGTCGAGAGGTTGAAGATGAGTTATATCTTTTTTTTTTCTTTTAGTCCTTAAGGTTTTGTGTATTTACAGTTTGGTCCTTGTGAGTTTATACAAATTGGCTTTTTTTTTTTTTTTTTTTTTTTTTTTTTTTTTTTTTTTTTTTTTGGTAAATAAAATTTTTTTTTTTAGTTATTTGTTTGAATAAAAATGTAATTTGTTTTAATTTGTATTTTGTTTAAATAATTGGAAAAAATGATAATAGTGGGGCTCAAAATGTTGAGTTAAGGTTGAGTTATGAAAGTGAGTGTTTTTTTGTGAGTTAAGGTGAAAGTGTTAAAGCTGACGTGACACTGTGTTAAAGTTTAACCCAGGTTATTGATGTAAATGTTTTTAGCGTTGGGAGTGCTCTAAGTGCTCTTAAAGGTTTACCTAGCATAGTCACCAGTATACACTATCTAATTTTGTTTATTTTACTTCATAATGCTCGTTTACCTCTTAAAGAACGAACAAAATATATAATTCAAGTCTAAACAGTAAACAAAATTATATTCTCGTTTTGTTAAGATCAAAAGTCATTGACTTTAAATTAACAGTAAACAAAATTATATGTTCACTTGACTTTACAGTGACGTCAAAAGTTTTTTCTTTATTTATTTTTAATTAAAAAAAAGGTGAATGCCATAAGACAACAAGTTGTTAGTTTCATATATTTTGTTAAAAAAACTCAAATAAAATTAAAAAAAAAAAAAAAAAAAAAAAAAAAAAAAAAAAATCTCTAAAAAAAGTGAAAATAAAATTGATGATGTATAACACATTTGAGATTCGAACTAGGGACCTTTTGGTTATTATACAACACACTTACCAAATGGCCTATACCCGGTCATATCCGGCCTTAACCCGGTTATATCTGGCCTTGACCCGGTTACATCCATCCTTGAGTCGGTTAGATCTGGTCATATCAGCCCAGCTATACCCGGTCAATAGAGACATTACATGGAGGGCCACACCTTAACTCATTTTCATAACATGTCACAGCAGAACCAATATGATATTGTACGGAGGTGATATCAATATAGAACTCATATTTATCATAAAACCAACTAGTTATAATGCCTGCGCACGAAACAAGAACTTTTTTTTTTTTTTTGAACGGCCAACAACACTTTATTAATAGACTAGCAAGGTGCTAGCAAAACCCGGGATACAAATTCCGACATTACAATCCGACTAAAGAAAAAAAGACATACAACCCAAAACAAGAACTTGATCAGTCATATAAATAGAGCTTATTGAGTTTAATCACAAATATTCTCCTATATGCTAAATGAACGCTTATTGTACGCAATAAGCAATAATAAAGGAAGTACACTCATACAATGTCATAAAGATGAGGGCTATGAGTCTTTTTAGACTATGGCTATGTTTGTCAAAAGTAGCAGTGAGTTGTGAGCCGTAGCTGTGAGCAGTAGTCAAAAAAGCTCACAGCTTTATAAAAAAGCATTGAGAAAATGAGCTTTCCTAAAAAATAGCAAAACCCACATCTCTCATGCCAAACGAACACTAAAAATCAAAAAGTTCATTGTTTACCGCTCATTGGCCAAAAAAACTTCAAAAAACTTTGTGCCAAACATAGCCTATGCAGGAGCCACAATATATTAATTCATACGATACAATAGTTTTATGTTAACTATGATGAAAGAAGTGATAAATCATGTATGCAGATTGGTTCATTTGATATAAGTGGAGTGTATAATACTATAATCTAATATGAAGTTCTACGCTTCAATTCTCTCATGAATCAATCTCCAAGTTTTTTTTTTGTTAAATAAATCAACTTTTTAATCTTTTCATTTTCATTAATATCATTTGAGTTGATTTAATTAAATGTACAAGTTGGTGAGTGATTGTTTGTTGTGGTGTTTTCCGTTCTCTATTATTTGGCTATTAGTTGTGTGATTCATTGTCGTGAGTGTATGATTCCACCATAAATTCATCGCACAATACAACAATTATATGGGTTCGCCATTTCTATTCAAAATATCATTTACACCACAACTCAATTGTTGTGGACTATATAACCGTTTTTAAACTCTATAATGAACAAATAGATTGTGTACAGAAATGCAAGAGTCAACATGTAAGTGTATATACGTTCAAAAAATATGTAGGTGTGTACGTTTTTAAATAAAAGACCATCGAACTTTGCATCTCACATAGATCAAAGAAGAGAAAATACTGAAGTGAATAAGCAACATACATGTCAATAACAATGCTATGATTTTTAGGTTCATGGTTGCTGATTTTTAAAACTTAAAAATGCAAGACACAATCTTGACTTTGAACCTAGAAATAAGTATAAATTCTTGACTTTTTATAGTATATTTTCTCTTAGAAAAGGCAATTTAAGTTCCTTTTATTTTTCGAAAGAGGTTATTAGACATAACTTTAATTGAAATAACTTTTACATGTCCAACGAAAATTATACATCTGTTTAATTTACCATTTCAACTAAAATATGACAAGTAACAATTTTTAAAAACTCAAAAAACCTTGTGTTGCATAGAAAAGACGACTTTGAAATTTAGTCGAGAATAACAAAAGTTGGATACTTCACATTTAATGTAACGTAATACATAGTACGTTTTTGTCGATCTGTTCTAAGGTAATAGTTACTACAATTGTTTATATTTTACCATCATACACAGGCTTTTTTTTTTTTTTTTTTTTTTTTTAATTTATTATTATTATTATTTTTTAATAGAGACCACTAATTAGAAACTTTTTTCAAAATGTGATAATGTCAATAGTACTTTAAAATTTAAAATTTAGCAATTACCATTTTTAAAGAAACCTATTTCGTCGTGGAGTCTTTAAAGTTTCACCCATAGTTATCAAGATTTCGATCCGATCTTACGATTTTACGATACTACAAAATAAAAACGATCCGAATCCTATGTAAGATCTTAGCACACTTAAGATCTTATAGGATCCCGATCTTGACCATAAGATCTTAAGATCTAGTCCGATCCTACTTTTCTCGGATAACAAACTAAAAAACTGCAAATTTTTTGATTATTTTTTGTAAAATTTAAAAAACAACATGTTAATCTTCTTAAATTTTATAATCATAATTTCGGACAACATTTCTATAAAATATTCATATGATTTTGTGTTTTTGATATATAATAATTTGTAAATTTGTATAATATTACAAAAAATATTAAGAAATTGATGTTATAGTAAAATCTTAATATATCGATCCGATCTTACGATCACGATCTTGTAAAAACGAAAATAATCTTGGGTAAGACCCAATCTTGAAAACCTTTTCACCAATACATGGGAACCTACCTAGCACCTACCACACAATGCCATATTCAATCTGCAGCGACATGTTACCTAGTTAATTAAGACACGCACAAGGTACTATTCAAACTTATTTAGATGACTAAGATATGAGACGTCTCCTTGAAGGGGGGGAAAAAACACTCGCCATCTAGTTTATTGGGGGGAAAGTTCAAACGTTGGTCGGTTAGTTTTGGAAGGCAATTCTTACGATTTAATTATATTTATTTTGAGCATAAAAAACCAGTTCGGTTTAGAAAATAAGTAAACTCAGTAAATTGGATGGTGACTAGTGAGGGCCCATCATTTAACTCATACAACCACTCCAGTGAAAAAGGAAGCGTTGTATTCATTTTAGCCATGTAATTGTTGGCCCCTACTATCGCCATTCGCCACCTCTATACAACAACTAGGAGTCCTATGCTATAACTACTTTTCATTACAGTTTAATGCAAAAAAACAAAGCGCAACAAACTTATTAAATTCTTTTTTTTTTTTTTTGAAAAGCAAATTTCATAAAACACCAGAGAACGGGGGATCACCAAGGCGGAAAACCCCACGAACCCAACAAACTTATTAAATTCTTAACACGTGGTTTTGTTCTTGATGCTTCTTGAGTTTTGACAACTTTTTTTCGAAGCAACAAATATACTGTATTATATTACAGTAATAATAAAAGAGTCTCTAGCGAAAAGATATATGAATACAACTCGCACAAACATCACAAGAATAACAAAACAAGAGTTAACATGCAGCAAATGATCGGTATATATGCTGAAAATAATATGATTCACAGCAGACTCGTGTCAATTTTGGTTAACTTTACTACGATTCGATATCCAACAAAACAAAGTGTTTGTAACCTCAACATAACACGACTCAATATGACTCAATATTAATATCGATTAATATTCAATATATATATTTGTTGAAAGAAATATTTGACTTTCTTTAACTAACATGTTGTTTAAACTTAACAATTCATAATGTTTTAAAAATTATGTGTGTTTGATAGCACGTAATTACTTTTGAAAAATGATTTTTAAAATATCATTATTTAAACTATAAAAAGGAATTACATGTGTCTTCGCTATATGTAAAATCTAAATATATAATGTATTTAGTTTTATCTCACAGTAACCCGTGGGATCTTGCATTCATTTTAATATTTATATTACTGTTAATAATAATTTCAGTAGTATTTAATCTTTTAAATCCATATACACCATTAGTAAAAAGAATACTTTTGCAAATATCTTTACGTAATCTCATAAATAAGAATAAAGTGAGTCGTTCATATATGTACAATATATTCTCGTATAATCATATACATATCACAATAATTCGTGCTTTTGATATATATAATTTAATGCATCTACATTAGTTTGATATACAATGATAATAACATTTATTAATGACAAGAACATTTTTTTTAAAATATAAAGTCTAAGGAGTATCTATATAATAACTAGCGGGGTTGCCCGCGCGTTGCGGCGGGTGTGTTTTGTGTTTTGTATTTTGTCGGTTGTACGGTATAATTAATAATTTTGTTATTTGAAGTATGCATATGTTTACTTGGAAGCATAATTTGTTTATATTTACGGATTGTTTTTTTTTTTTTTTTTTTTTTTTTTTTTTTTGCGTTGCGGTTAAAATTTTTTTTGGTTGTTTGTTTTCTCGGTATGTTTTTTTTTTTTTTTTTTTTTTTAAATAAACAAATTTGTATAAGAAATTTTTTTTAAGTGTATTATTTTTGTATTTTTTTTTAAAAACAAATTTTCTTAAGGAAATTTATGTTAAAAAAAAAATGTACCGAGTACTGTAGCGACTCAAAAAAAAATGTATTATTTCTTGTATTATTATTTTATTATTTTTTTTTAAAAAAAACAAATTTTCTTAAAGAAATTTATGTAAAAAA
This sequence comes from Artemisia argyi, assembly GCA_030686995.1. NCBI lineage: Eukaryota > Viridiplantae > Streptophyta > Magnoliopsida > Asterales > Asteraceae > Artemisia > Artemisia argyi. The sequence continues at coordinate 13,167,457 of CM060687.1, forward strand.
AAAAAAAAAAAAAAAAAAAAAAAAAAAAAAAAAAAAAAAAAAAAAATTACTGTAGCAAATCACTGTAGCACTGTTCATGCTACAGTGATTTGCCACGTGTCGGATTGTGGGAGAGTGCCTGGGTTTTAGAATATATATATAATAAAGTTATTAAATATTTAAATATGTAAATAAACTTTATCATTTAACATGTTTTTCTAACTATATATTTAAATAAAAAAATAAAAAAACATTTAAAGATGTGCTCTATAACTTTCTTACATGATAGGTTTTATTAGTTACCCCATCATTTTTATAGTATTTTTTTTTCCTTCTCTCTTTAAAAAACCTACACATGTTTTCAACGCATATTTATTTTGTTGTAAAAAATTTAAATGAGCTTGCACATGCTAATCGCCGCTACTGGAAAATATATTATAGTTCATCTAAAAAAATTAAAGATGCATCTAATTTAAATCGATGCATCTTTAATATTTAGTTATAGTAATTTCTAATCATTTTAATTTTAAGTTTTCTTCTTATTTGATCTTAAGTCCTCTTATATATATACATAATCTTATTAGATAATAGATTTAACTTAGAACATATATCATTATATAGATGGTAAAAAATTAGGAGACTTAAATTGTGTACCTAAATTCATGGCTAAACATATGTGGCATGATCCTGCAGCTATCAGGATGATGACACGTAAGGTTAGACATGAATTTAATCATATCTCTTAGGCCTCCCAAAGACTACTCTGTGTAAATATTCCATATTTAAGATATCCTTTACCGACAAAATAAAAAACACATGTTACATCTCTCATATTTACTCCTCTTAACTTGTCATATGGCTACCTTTAATGCATAATTTATATATAGCCACATTCCTGGTTGTTGACAGTCATCACGTGTTCAACAAACTTGCTTTGCTCAATTGCCCCTGCAACCTGTTAAAAAAAAAAAAAAAAAAAAAAAAAGCTCTACAACCTTGAGAGTTCGTGTGATAGCACTACAACCTTGAAAGTTCGTGTGATCTTTGAAATCTGTCTTGTTTTTCAAGGTAATTTTACTTACATATTTAGCATGCATGTTTCGTATATGTTACTAACTATTGACCAAATGAGATTTTATTTGCCACGCTCTATGTCAAATTAATAAGCCTCGATGTTTTCATTTTCGTTTTTGTTATTATCATAATACTGCGTAGATCCATCTATTTTAGTTATAACCATTTTAACGTTTAAGTATCTGTAATGTGAATCAATTTGGCAACATTACTTGTGTAATAAAATTACGAGTCGCCAAATATGACTGATTACTTTGACAAAAAATGACTAATTATTAAAAGTATGTCGTAAGATCTTACTTCATAAGAGCACTTCGCATGATCGTAAGATTGTAGGATTGGTATCGATACCAATCCTACTATAAAGCTAAAATTTTGTTATTGAACATGCTTTTTGTTGAAAAAATTATCCCCATTCTCCAAAATTTGACCCGATGTTTTTTTTATCCATAGTCTTGTAACAACAGATTTATCTTTACCGAAATGTAAAAGTACCTCAAATTTAAATTAGTATCGTGAAGTAAACATGAAAGTTGAAATCATACTAGGTGGCGGTGAATAGTTTGAAAAAGAAGCACACTATGATTTTTTATTTTTTATTTTTGAACAAGCACACCATGATATTAGGCTTTTGGCATTTAGGCTATGATATTCTTGAAACTTTTACTGTTTACGTTTGTTGTCCTATTTCTTTTTACATGTAAATCGTTTATGTAGCATTGAAACATGGAGTAATAGATCATTTCGTGCCTACCAATCGATCGAGACTGTAGATTGAAACTAGTTTTTAATTAAAAGGGTATTGAAATAATTATTATGGGTGGGGGAGGGGGGGTTTATATTGTTTTTTCACGCGAGTCACCTAACATCCCACCATACATTCAAGTAATTTCCAATATTTTTGAATATAATCACACATGATTTTGAATATAATCATGTGATTTCACCATTCAAACTAATTATAACATATGTGTAATCACATGTGATTTAGTATTCGTAATCACGTGTGATTTCCACCTTTTGAGAATCAAACATTATCACATTATCAAGATTTTATTTGTAGTATTTCTATATCGAATATTATGCAAAGTCGTATAACACTAGAAATCCTATACATTAAAATTCGACATTCTAGTAAGATTTTAATATTGTGATTCGATTTTAAGATTTTGAATTTGCAAAGATGAAAGAGATCTTAAATATGATCCTGATTTTGTCAGGCTTAATTATATGAAACAATCAAAAAATTATGGGCAAATCACACAAAAAGATATCGAACTTGCCTTCAATTTCAATTTAAGATACTTAACTCTTTTTTTCTCAATTTAAGGTATCCAAGTTATTTTTAGTTGCAATGTTAGACAATTGACAAGTTATCCGGTCACATCTATACAGTTAGCAGGTTACCACATTTCCGGGAACATGACTTGTAATTTTCCGGCAACTTGCTCAAGTTCTGAAAAATTGATTTGCAATTAAAAACTGAAAATGTCATAATAAACAAAATATTTTACAATCAGTCAAATCCAAAAATATCGTTAGATGCAAAAATTAACCTTTTTAGAATATCAAACCTGATGGTTTAGTAAACTTCCAAATCAATGGCATTAAGTGATTAGCGATATGGACAAAGAAAGATTAAATCAAAATTGAAATCAACAAACAGTTGGTTTAAATAATGAGTTATAACTTTCTTGATTAGCTTATTTAATGAGAGCTTTAAAAAGGATCTTTGTAATATGTGTTGGTGTGTTTTTATGGATGGAGAATATGAAATAAAGACCTTTTTTTTTTTTCTTTTTTTTTTTTTTTTTTTTTAATGAGTTTTAGTCACAACAGTTGGTGTGTTTGTGGGGAACAAGGGTAACAAACAAAACACTTTTATACGAATTTTTGAGATAAATGTTTTGTAGAATATAGTGAAGATGTGTATATTGGAAATCAAATTAAAGTAAAACAAAAAATATAAGTTTTTGGCCGGAAGTTGGCAGTAAGTTGGTTTAGGAAGATGAAGCATGATGATGGTAACCTGGAACCTTTGCGTAGGTAAAAATTTCCCGACATTGCAATCAAAAATAACTTTGATACCTTAAATTGAGAAAAAAAAAATAGTTGAGTACCTTAAATTGAAATTGAAGGTAAGTTAGATACTTTTTTATGCAATTTGCCCAAAAATTATTTGGTTTCAGATCACTAGATTGTGTCACCTGTATAATTAAAAGTTTAAGTTATTCGATTAAGAAGATTATGAAATTAATTAGAGATTATTGTTTGTTTTAGTCAAATCTACTTTGTATTCTAACGAGTTAGATTTTTTCTATGCGTTACGGCAGGTTTCCAAGTATTTTTTAGCAATGATAAAAGATGTTTAAACATTTAGTAGTTTTTTTGCGCAACTTTAAGGTATTCTCAACATTTTCACTTCTAAAAGAAAAAACGAGCGGCCAAGTACATAGCTATTATTTTATTTTATTTATTTATTTATTTATTTTTTTACATCTGATTTCGAACACAAAATTATCAATTTCGACTAAATTGAAGGCCAATTCTGACTCTTATTAACTAATAAGAATGTTTTATTTTGCCATGTAGCGAGATTGGGCTTTTATATTGGTTCAATTTGGTTTTCATAAAACATCTTTTTTTCAATTTTGTGTTTCATTTATTGTATTACAAAAGATTAAAAATAAAAGGTTTCGATGTTTATTCTATGCAAAACTTATTTAAAGGTAAATGTTGATTTTTAAAACACCAACACTTGTTTAGTGTTAGCAATGTTATTATTTATATAAAACTAGTTGCATGACCCACTTGGTAAGAGACTTACTTTCATTGTATTGTTTGTTAGTATTACTCAACTAATACTAATGTGATGGATAGTAATAAACAAAGAATCATAAGTTGTATTTAGAGTGTTGCGTATAACCCATGCTAAGCTCATATGAGACCGGGATAATTTTGTTGAATCTTCTTAATAATTTGTTCAATTTTTGCCCCTTTATACAATCATACATGTACTCAAGTCTAAACACTAGGTTGAATTGTGTTGTGTGAATACACTAAAATAAGCACTTTATATAAGCAATTTGAAACTGGTTTAACATGTGTCTTTAGGTATCAAAAACTCAACACAAAATAGAGTGAAACTGAGTAAGCATTAACTCATCGAAAGATTAGTTAAACTACTTGATGGTATAAAAAATCTCATACCATAAGATTTATCTAATACCATGCTCTTATTTATGGCATTCTCGATCTCCCCTCTTGTCTAACACATCCATGAATCTGTAAAAGAAAACACAAAATCATTATTATTATATGATGCATAAATGGGAACTCTAGTAGAAAAAAATAGGGAAAACCGCTTTAAGTATATATGCTCATAAATCTCTAAAAATATCTATGATGGTGTTATTCCCATACTCTCTTTCGACTTAATCCATTTTCCACAAACACATATGTGTAAATAAATATATTAAAACTTGAATCGAGTGGTATTATTCATTCATAAATCTATAATAAGTTAGCAATTAAAATATGCACACATGGGCGGAGCCAGAAAAAAATCCAAGAGGGGCCCAAAATTTCTTTTTACATCGAGCCAGTTTTAGAACGGAAAAAGCGTGTCATTAGTGAACTTAATAGTTAGCTCAGTAATTAATTTGTTAAAAAAAAATTGTGATCATCGAATGAAAATATTAAAGTTAAAACTCCGTTTTTGTAACACCAAATTAGACTCGCTTAATAGTGAGGCTAGAAGTTACGAACATCACTTATGTTAATCAATATCGATTTTATGTGCCAGGAACCATATTGTAAGTCTACAAAATATATTCAAGTAAATAAAAAAATACAAAATCCAAAAGGCTTAAAAGGTACAAAAAAACTCATTAAGAAAAAATGCAAAACCCACGCGACTATCTATCCGAAAACCCAAGGAACATGTTGCTTCCTTCTTTCCTTTTTTCATCTCTATCTAGTAACTGGTTACATCCTTCTCCTCTTCACCATTGAAATAACTTTTATTATTATTATTATTATTATTATTTATTTTATTTTTTTTTATTTTTTATTTTTTTTTTATTATAAACCATCACTTTTATAAACAATAAATATGATTTTACAAGAAATTGGTGGGGAGCCGAGAAACCAACTTTTATTATTATTATTATTATTATTATTATTATTATTATTATTATTATTATTAAACGCTTAAAAACGTTTTCAATGCTTTTCATCCTAAACACTTACTTTTATTTTCAGCAAGACACATACTCTTTAGGGGGGCAAATTCAGAAAATACCTCAAAAATTCAAAAAATTTAAACTACATTTTTTTCTAGTGAGGGGGCACTTGCCCACCGTGCCCCCCTCGTGGCTCCGCCCATGGCACAAACCCATCATTCAATCTAACACCTTAAAACAAGGAGCTTAGCTATATTAAAAAGCAATAGTTTTTTTTGGTAAAAGGTCAAAAGACCCGGTAAATATATTACTCCAAAAAACATTTAAGAACAACGGATATGAGTGAATCCCATATCTCAGCCCGTTACATAGGCGAAAAGCTTACATAACAAGATACTTCCTATTTTCTAGACAAGAAAATAAACCACTACCTCATCATATAGAAAAAACTCGGACAAAAACTACTTCCTACGACCTTGGAGATTAAAGCCATAAATGGCATTAAGAGCATCCAATTCCCCTGGAAGATCATGAATTTGCTTCGAGTAATCATCATAGTCATCAAACTCATCTTCACGCTCTTGACTTCTACCAAAAAGATTCGCAGATTCGTCGAACGTGTCAAGGACCTCCTCCTCCTCACTATCAGTAACCACAACCTCACCCACCTTGGAAAATGGGTTAGCCCTCTAAGTGACAGAGGCAGATGGAACAGGATGACCATCATCATCCACAAGAGTACCTTTCCCTTCAATAAGAATCTTCTCAAACTTACTAATTTTATCAACTAAAGGAGTAGAACCAACTTCCTTAGTTCCCATTGAATCACTCACAAGTGGTTCTTGTGATGTAGCACTAGTCTTTATCGACTTATCCACATTAACTTCCATTGAACTGCCAGTATCCACATCCATGCAGGTGTCATAAGTAGGAATACCAAACGTATCCGTATCATCCATATTAAGCGCATCAAATTTGTTAGATGTAGAGATCGTAGTACCACTCGTACTAGCCACATCAGAAGTCTTCCTCTTACCATCATTAACTTTCTTGGGTACAGTAGGAGTCTTCTTTGGCTGATATTCAAAATGCTTACCCACAACAGGTTTAGTAAAACCTCCGCGACCCGTATTCGAGGCAGCTTGCTTACCCTTCTTCTTATTGTTAACAGTCTGAAAACCATCATTAACATTCTTAGAAGGTTGAGCAGTCGGTATCACACCCTTAGGACAATCCAACAAAACATGTCCAAACACCTTGCATTTATCACAGCAAGGCGGTTTCCACTCATATTCCACACGGATTTTCTCAATAGTCGAACCCGAACCGTCAAGTAAAGGAATCTCAACAGTAAGGCTGTCCCTAAGTACCTCATCCGACTTCACTTCAATCATACATCTAGCAAAACTACTCCTACCCCAAGATTCTTTGCACATCTGACTAGTAAAGGCATCCAATCTCTTGGGAGTCCCAATCAAAGTAGCAAGCAAACTAAGACCATCATCAGAAAACATCGCTAAAGGAACATCATGAAATTTAACCCACACCGGAATGTGAGTTAATTCCTCTTTCAACAAATTGGTATTCAAAGTCCAAGGTTTAAGAATAATAGGAACATTACGGATCAACCATGGACCATTATCAAGCACATCATCAACACCTTTCTTCGAAGTAAACTTGAAGAAGAAGAACCCCTTAGCGTTCATCATTACCTTTTGTAACCCATACTTAGCCCACGCATTGCGAACAAAATAATCCACAACAGGAAAAGCAAGACGATGACCAAGAAAATATCCATAGAGTGTATGCTCAAACCTCATGTTCACCTCTTCCACTACTTTCATTGGGACTGAAAGGTCAACATTTTCCAACTTTTTGCTGCATTCTAATCTCCTAAAATTAGACACGTTCTTATGAGATTCGTTAGAAGCAACACCCGCATAAGAAACCGACTTCACTCCATTACAACTAGTAGAATCAACCTTGGGTGCATTAGGAGGAGGCCCACTACCACTCGAATTGTTCAAGTCAGAAGATGAAGCCATATTGGCAATATCACAATCAATTTTAGACATTGCTTCATCAAACTTCTTATTCGCATTAGCAATTAATAGCTCCACATTAGGTTGTATTGAACCATGAGAGGATTGCTCCAAATCATCCAAAACAACCTTTTCGTTACCCTTGTTTACATTATCATTCACCACATCAACATCAACCATTGGAACACTAGCATCCTTCTTACCAAGCTTAGGACTCAAAAAACCCCTCTCCATCACCCACCACCACGTACACAACGCAACAAATAATCAACCAGCAGCAATCATGCAATACAAAAAATAAAAGAAAACCCTAATATAAGCGATTAGGGTTTAAAGCAATAGAAACCAAATCACTAACCTCCCACCATATGAAGATCGATTAATAACGGATTAGAGTTAAAAGAAATCGATCGAAACAAATAATAAACCAAAACAGCCCCACGAAACCCTAAAGAACCCTAAGTAAAGATCCAAGCAATCGATGAAGATCAGTTGGTGTGATAAGAACGATTAGGGATCAAAACCGATCGAGTAAACTAACCAGATAGGTGAGGCTTAGGATCGATTTAGAAATCAAACGATTTAGGGTTGTAGGGGAATCGTTGTTCGCCAAAGTCGCCGAAGGGTTTTAGGGTTTTTTAGTCTTAACACCCCCTTAAAAAAAAATAAATAAAAAAAAAAAAAAAAAAAAAACAATAGTTTGACAAGTAGTAATATTAAATTGCTAGAGTTTCTGTTATGATTTTTTTTTCTTTGAAAATATCAATATGTATAAAGGAGCTAATTACAAAAACTAATACTCCCTCCGTCCCAAAATTATTGTCCTCCGACAAAAAACACACAGTTTAAGAAAAATACATTTATTACAGCTTTCTCTTTACTTTTTGACAGAATGACAATTTTGCCCTTAGGTAATTAATTAAAGTCTTCTTTAAGGTATGTAATATTAATTTTAAATAAGGGTAATATAGTAAACTTGGCTAAACTTCCATGTCTATTTTTAGTAGTGGACAATTAAATTGGGACATCCTAAAAAGGAAACGTGGACAATAAAATTGGGACGGAGGGAGTAAGAAAATAGCCTATAAGCTCACAAATTACTTAACATAGTGAGATGAATGGGGTGACTTAGTTAGCAGTCACTAGTCACTCTACTAGCTCCACTGATATTCCCTGAATCATTTTAAAGTATCCCCTTTTGTTCTCTTTGAGTATACAAATTCCTCCCTTGTAAGTCGCTTACGCTCAGTTTTTGAGTTTCAATTCCGTTTCCTTTCCCTTTCCGCCCAAAAGTGGGAGGAAGATTTCACTATCAAATCTTCCTCTCACCTTCTTTACGGATTCCCCTTCCCCTCTTAAATAAAGCTCAAGAACACAAAAAACTTTACATATCCTTTCCTTTCTTATCAAATTTCAACTCGATAACTGAGTTTTAATGTCATTGTACTATATAAATTAAAGAAAAGTGTCTAATGGACATAGAACAAAAACTAGATACCTGACTAGCAAATAGGCTATTAGTACGCATTAAGCTATTACTCAAATAGGATTCTATGATGAGTTTTTGTTACTTGAATTCCAAGCCCGCAATAGACCCATAACAGTAACAGAAAAGAGCATGCTCAACATTGTAACAATAACTACAAAAGACCCATATCACACGAAAACCGCTAATATATAAAATTGGCTCAAATAACAGCGATGCACATAAACAAAATTATACTCGATTTTATAATAAAAAGTTGAACCTTAACAGCGTATATCTACTTAAAAATTTATCTTAAAAATTTATTGTACACGATTTTCAATAAGTAACTTAAAACAAAACGAATTTCTTTGAAAAAATCTATTATATCAAAAACTCAATTTTGAACTCAGTATTTATAAATACATTTAATCCTTTATACAAATATATAAAACATATTTATAAAATATATGTTATAATCATTATTTTATAAACGCGTCCACAAACCAAATGGGTAAAGGTTTTAACACTTTAAGGTTTAAAAATGGGTCATAACGTGTCATCAGCATGAGGTGACGTAGAAGAATATTATATTTGAGTGGTTGAAATTTGTAGTGGTCCAATTTTTATGGAGGGAGTATTCTTTTCATCTTAAAATTATTATCACAGACAAAAGTACACAATTTAAAAAAAATAAACCATTACACTTATTAATCAATTAAATATCATCTACACTTATTGAACTATTGTTTGATTGGTTAACACAAGAAGAATATTATTATTGTGAGACATCTTAAAATAGAAATGAAGATTATAATTTGAGATGAAAGTAGTAATAACTAGTAAGGTACAATTATGCATCCACACATACCCACGCCAAACGATTGGAACTTCTTTGGGTGTGTTTGGTAGAGAGAAATGAGATAAGAGAAATGGAAAGAAATTGAATTCTATTGTTTAGTAGATTAGAGAAATAAAAAAGTGGAGAACTTGAGAGAATAGATAGAGAATTGGTAGTGTAATTTTTAAAGTTTCATTTCCATCACTTTTTGTTTGGAAATTGAAGTAATGAAAAGGTTAGTTTTTGTAATATTTTTTTACGATATGTATTTTTCCTTTTTTAACTTGCATGTGTATTAGTGTCAAATAGATTATTTAAAAAAATAATTTGTTTAATTTAGAAAAAAACATTTTTAAAGAATATTTTTTTTAAATAATTTTTATAAAAAATAAATTTAAAAAAAATAATTTTAAATATATATTTTTTTAAAATATATTTTTTTATAGAATTGTTATTTAGGAAAAATAATTTTAATTTAAAAAAAAATAAAAATTAAATAATTAAAAAAAATTAAAAATAATTTTAAAAGATATTTTTTTAGAATTGTTATTTAGAAAAAATAATTTTTTTTTAGAAAATCAACAAACAAATACATGTGAGTGTCATATGACAAAATGTTATTTAATTTTTTTTTATTTATCATTTATTTTTTTTTTCATTTCTCGGGTCAAGTATCTGTTATTACCAAACATTAGAATTGAACAAAATTTTATATTGATTTCTATTATCTGAATTTCTATTATCTACTTCATTTCATTTTCTTTGAAATTCTCTTTACCAAATGTGCCCTTAAGGTCAAATTTTGTAGAAGGTATATTGTTTTATCAAAAGTTCATTGACATAAAAGTTAGTGGGTGCTTCTTTTTTCTCTTATTCCTACTTAATGAGTGGGCCCATTACTTATTCTCTTTTAATGGAGGGACTCTCAAAAACAACTCTCTCTTAAATAAGTTGTTCATATGGACAAGGCCTTCAGCACACCCCTTAGTATGATAAAGGTAAAAAATGACAAAGTTTATTACAACATTTTTTTTAATGAAAAGAGTAACCGGAATGAAAGCTATTTTTTTTTTAATTTTTTTTAAATTTATTTTGGAAGCCCTTAACATTTCGTATCATATCATGAATAAGATATTGTAAGCGTGTTGGTTATGAAGGACCTATATTGCAATAAGTTAAGATAGTTTAAAATACTAGTAGAGTATTCTTGCGTTGAGGCTGCGGGTACTTTATAAATAAATATGTTGTCGAAAAGTAGTATAATAATAAAACATAATAACAAAATAAGTATCATTATACAAAGATGTACCAAATATGATGCTCACGTAATGCGAGGATGAAAGACAATGTGACAATTGATACTTTTATTAATAGTGGTTGCATACTTTATACCATCGAAAATATTATGCAATTATATTAAAAGATTTCAAATATAGTATATCATTTATCATACACAATCACAAATTATTACAAATATCATTTATCATTCAATAAATTACAATAAAATATATTTGTATACTAAAAACATGAATCAAAATGGTAGTTATGGTTTTAGACATTTTTTTTTGTTAAATTACATTGTAGTTTGTTTTTTGTAAAACATTTCTATAAAAGGTGTTTTAAAATGTCGTAACCTACTATGTTGTAACCAACATAATTCCATAATAGGTAAGTGTGTTGGCTGAAAATTTTAAGACTTCTCATTTAACAAGTCCCAAATGCTTTATAATGTAATACAAATGCTTTACAATGATCCTATGTTGTAACCAACACAATTTTATAATAAGTAAGTCACTTGGCTGAAAATTTTAAAATTTCTCATTTAGCTGGTCCCAAATCCTTTATACTCCGTAATGTATAGAGGTGCACATTTAAACCAAGAACCGGTTCAGTTTAAACCGGTTTACCCAAAACTGGTTCGATTTAACCGGTTCTCAAACTGGTTGACAACAAATAATGCTAATCGGTTACTAAACCGGCGATTCAGTTTTCGCTAAACTAGTTTTTGATTTTTTGGAAAAACCGGTTTTTATTTTTTCTCCGGTTCGGTTCATAAACCGTTTTTTTTTTTTTTTTTTTTTTTTTTTTTTTTTTTTCATCTCTAGTAATGTAGTATTACAGATAGTTTATGTGATTTAGTGATTTGTATGTATAAAGTGATTTGTCATAATTTCCTTCTATATGTATCGAACAATTTTTTTTTGCTATTATATGTACTAAACTTACATTTTTGGTATTTTATGACCGTTTTGCCTCTCTTGGGGTTAATAAAATGAAGGAAAAAATGGTCAGAAAATACCCAAAAAATAACAAAAATGCAAGTTTAGTACTATATTGATTAGCAAAAAAAATTATTCGATACATATATAGAAGAAAATCATGACAACTATGATATATTATCAAACCATTAGCCCTATATTTGAAGATAGACATTAAGCCTTATTAAAGTTTGTTTTATAAAACAATTAGTGCATGTGTGCGTGAATATTAAAAATATTGTTGCATATTACGAGTAATAAACAAGAATATTTTTCATGTTTTATTAAAAGTTTTAACACTTTATGGTTTAAAAATAAGTCATAACGTGTCATCAACATAAGTAATTAATGACATATCCTAATTATAAATGAACAATTTTGAAAGCTTTCTCTTTATAATAGTATGACAAGGTGAACCATAAGTTGTGCGTACGCCCTAGTTCGTTGCAACTTTTGATAGATAAGTGACGTGCAAAGGTGGAAAAAGATCGTTACAAAGTTGAGTTCTTTTTCCTTCAATTGGAACATGTTGTTTCTTAGTCGTAGGTCATAGAACGTATCTATACGTACCCACAATGACATGTTTATAGTTTCTTATCTAAATTTGTTAACAACAAACTGTTATCGATGTATTAATCATTTTTATCATAAACGTTCAATTAATTGTTAATGAGAGTTTTGAGGAAATAGGTGACGAGTTTAGCTTCAACTTCTAGTTAAAGGTCAAATAAAACATGTATTTATTGTTTTGGGGTAAAGTATTGAGGAAGAGGTTAGTCGACACGAAAAAAGAAATATACAATTATAAAATATCAAGACTTTCAAGCATATTTAAACCTTTTGAGAGATTTGTTAATATCAAAATTATCATTATCATTATCATTAAGATGTGTAACATGTTTAGCAAATGCATGTGTTTCTAACTTTGTATATGCAATTATACAAAGTATTAGGGTGTGTTTGGTAAAAGTAGCAGTGAGCTGTGAGCAGTGACCATAGCTCACAGCTTCTTAAAGAAGCATTTGAAAAATGAGATTTCCTAAAAAATAGCAAAACTCACCGCTCTTTTAGCAAACGAAGAATAAAAATCAAAAAGCTCGTGCTCACCGCTCATCGTCCTAAAAGACTCCAAAAAGCTTCGCGGCGCCAAACATAGCCTTACTCTGTAGTATAAATTAGTTTTCCATCTTCAAAAACAAATATGAGTAAGAAATAGTATAAATTAAGCTTATCATATTACTTATTATTACAAACTTTAAAAAAGTTAAAAATTAATTACTTAAGGATAAAACTGTTATTGTGTAAAAAGTTTTAAAAAAACAAACTGTAATGATGATGTTTTTTCTAAAGAGTGATGATAGAGGGGCCTAATTAGGTCCATTTAAAGGGGACCTAATATATTAATGACTTATACATTGCATAAATGTATAAGTCATCAATGCGTTAGATCCACTTTTAGGTCCATTTAGTTAGGCATCTTTATTATTTTCGAAATCAAAATGTGGACAATAAATATTAAATTGACGGAGTAAAAAAGAAAAAAAGTATTCCATGTAAATACAAACAATAAAATGAGTCGTGTGGGATGCAAATAAAAGAAACGTTAACACTTTCCTCTCTCTTCACACGATCTAGTTTTGTCTTCTCCGTCAAAAAAAGAAACATGTTTAGACCCTAGCTTAACTTGTTTATTTTTATATGGTAGTGTTTATTCTTTCAAAACACATGAGTACTATGTATGGTAGTGTTTAAAGTCAATAAAAGCACTGTTTGCTATAAGAGTCACTTCATGCACAAAGTTTAATTAATTCTCATTTGAATTATTATTATTATTATTATTATTATTATTATTATTTATATGTTTTTTATGTTTAGTGTAGCTTGCTTGGTTTTTACGATATGTTTATTAAATTGTATTTTTCATTAAAAAATTGCTTTTAAAGTATCATTAATTAGCATAACTTTAAATGACCAAAAGCGTATATCAACATGTAAAATGATATTTCAAGGCATAAAAGTATTTTTGTTATCTTCAAATTAGTACACCCATATAAAATAAGCCACAGAATCTATAAAATCCATTGTTGTAAGCTTATAATCTCAAGCTAATAAGGGGTGCTTGGTGGGGTTAAGGGGGTGAGAAATGAGAAAAAGATTGATTAAATGTGCTTGGTTGGAGGGGTAAATATAATGATTACCCACTAATAGATAATTGACAATTATAGAGTAATACCGTCACCCATTTCTTTGCATTCATTTTCTCTTTCCCACTTCTAACCAGGCACACCCTAAAATTACACAAAACATTCATGCAACTTTACTTTGACCATATAATTTAAGAACCTCTCAAATCCCTAAAAGGCTAAAAAAGAAAAACTTAAACAAAGACCCCCCAAACACTATAAGAAATTCGAAAAAAAAGAAAAAAAAAAAAAAAAAACCTTGTACACATTGGCTTAAAAAAAACGTGTAAACGCAAGTTATTCGGACCCGGACCCCGACCCCGCAGATAGAATTAGCCTTTCAAAACCCGTGAGTAAATATGGTACTGTTAAAGTCAATAAAGCACTGTCGCCTATAAAAGTCACTTCAGGCATAAAGTTAGCTCCAATTTACTGTAACAAGTTCTTTCTCTCTCATAATTTACTCCCCTTAATCAACCACATTCAATGATTGCTTCATTTCACACTCTTGAAATTTCCAACCAACTTGTATTTGTTCAGTAAACATTATTTGATCCTTGAGAGCTAGCTGTGAAATCTCTGAAATCGGTATAAGGTATTATTCTTAACATATTAATTTAGCATATATTTTCTATAAGTCACTCATTGCAGACCCCATATCTTTACTTTTCTTCGAGTTATGTAACTTTATTTTTAAGTATAATGCATCACTACTTTGAGATGTACTAATCTAAGGAGAAATAGATCTGTTTATTTATAGTGTTTTTATAGATTAAGTTGGTGTTTGGTATTGGTTATTTTTTTTTAGTTAAAATAAACAAGTTTAAGATATGCATGCGTATTTATTTGAGGTAAAATTAATATTAGCTTGGTTTTTTACTTTCGTATTTGACGTTATATGTATTTGGTAAATTGATTTGAATGAAATTTTGTAACAAATTGTTATTTTCATAACCCGAGTGCTTATTTTTAAGTAGCTTATAAGTACTTGTTTATAAGCAGAAAATAATAAGCAATCCAAATGTATGAATACTGTAATAAGATTCTCATCCCTTTTGTTGGTAGTTCAGTCGTGTTTTGATCACAACAAACCAACCATCTGAACTAACCCTGTTTAGACCCAAGCTTAACTTGTTTATTTTCCTATCCGTTTCGGGAATTGCCACCCCTAATTTTGTTAATATAATTTCTTATGTCTCAGGAAAATGGAGCTTGTATCATCTGCAATCGTTGAGCCTGTTGTGAATGTTTTGACGAATCATATTACGCAAAAGTTGAGAAACCTCACTTCCTACGCCGATCGTGTGAAGGATATGAATGACAAAATGAAGGTTTTGGATGGTCAAAGAATTGATAACGAAAATCATTTTAGAAGAAACCGTGAAAACAATCTAGAGATACCTGCTCGTGTAGAGGGGTGGTTGAAAGAAGTCGAAGACATTAAGAAAGAAGTTGAAAAAATTCCAAGTAACCACATTGGATGCTTTAATGTCAAAAAAAAGTATCGAGCAGGGAAAAATGCATTGATGCATATCAAGGATATCGACCGTCTTATTAACGAAAAAATCACCTGGACTGATGCTGATATACCTCTTGGAAGAGTCGATTCCGAACGCCTGCCATCAACATCAACATCGACATCAACATCAGGTGGAAATACTGAAATTGTGTTCAAGTCAAGAGATAAGATATTCGATGATGCATTGAAGTTCCTTCAACAAGATGATGATAAGCCTCGAGTGATAGCCTTGTGTGGAATGGGTGGTGTGGGGAAAACCACACTGATGAAACAACTGAAAAAGGCTGCACATGATAACAAGATGTTTAAGTGGATTGTGGTTGTAGCTGTTGGGAAAAGTTCCAACTTGTTTAAAATTCAGGAGGTCATAGCAGCACACACAGGCAAATCTCTAACCGAAACTGATGAAACACTAAGGGCAACTCTTCTTTCCAAAAGATTTCAAGCATTTTCAGAGGATAAAGAAAAGAGTCTGGTTATATTGGACGATTTGTGGGAGACGATTAAACTCGAAGATATCGGATTAGCGAGTCCTTTGCCAAATGGGGTTAAGTTGTTGCTCACATCGCGGGATTTACAAGTTTGCCGACAGATTGCAGATGATGCTAATTCTGCTCTTGAAGAAGTTAATGTTGGTGTCTTGAAGGAAAATGAAGCACATGATTTCTTTTGTCAAAAAGCAGGGATTTCAGCCGAACGTGATCATGATCTCTATGAAATAGGATGTGAAATTGTCAGAAAATGTGGTTGTTTGCCCCTTGCCATCAAACTCATTGCCGGAACTCTTAAATGTGAAAAGAACAGGAGCGTATGGAGATGCACACTCAAGTGTCTGAAGAATAATGATCTTGATAAGAATGTACAAGAAATTATTGAGATGAGCTACAATAATTTAAAACTAGAAGAAGAGGATAAAGCGATTTTTCTGCTTTGTGGCTTGTTCCCTGAGGACTCTAATATCCCCATAGAAGATCTCACAAGATATGCTTGGGGATTAAAACTTTTAAACAAAGTTTATACTATTGAAGATGCTAGAGACAGAACACAAAGGAGTGTTAGCAATCTCAAAAATGTATATTTGTTGATGGATGGTGATAGTGATAACTGTGAGTGTGTGAAATTGCATGATATTGTGCTTGCATTTGTGGTGGGTACTGTTTCTAAAGGTGGTGAGGAGGGATGTTGGATCATTCACCATGAAGATGATTTCTCAAAGCAGAGTGAAGCTGATAATATGAGCCAGTCTTGCAAGCAACTTTCGTTAACATGCAAGGGCATGTCTGAGTTTCCTAGTGAATTTCGGTTTCCAAACCTTTCACTTTTGAAACTTATGCACGGAAATGAGTCGCTAAGGTTTCCTCGAGGCTTTTATGAAGTAATGCAAAAGCTTCAAGTTATAGCATTTGATGAAATGAAGTATCCGTTAGTTCCAACATCTTTTGAGTGCTCCGCAAACCTTCGAACTCTTTGTCTCGATGAATGCTTGTTGATGTTTGATTTAGCTTGTATTGGAAATCTTTCGAATCTGGAAGTTCTTAGCTTTGCTTACTCTGGCATTACAACCATACCTTCCACATTCAGAAATTTGAAGAAGCTACGATTACTGGATGTAACAGGTTGTTGCAATCTTGTTATAGATGACGGTGTCTTGAAAAGCTTAGTGAAGCTTGAAGAGCTTTATATGATACCTTATGATGAAGCATGCTGCTTCACAGACAACAACAATAGTGAACTTGCAGAACGTTCAAAGAACCTTTGTGCATTAGAATTTGAATTTATTGGTAACAATGCGCATATGAAGAACATGTCTTGTGAGAAACTTAAAAGATTCAAGCTCTCAGTGGGATGTTCTTTTACAGAAGTTAGAAATGAGCTGGGCACATGGCAAGTTGACACGCACTCATATGAAAACAGCTTGAAGCTGATCACCAACAGGGAAGAGCTCGAGCTACTGAAATCTATGATCAATGAGCTGTTTAGTATAACAGATGCCCTTTATCTACAAGTGAATGATATGAATACTCTGCCATACTCTTGGTTTTCCAATTTAAGACTCCTTGTAGTTTCAAAATGTGCAGAGTTGACTTACCTTTTCACGCCGAGTGTTGCAACAAATTTGTCAAAGCTTGAGTATCTGACTATTTCGAGATGCCATAGTTTGGAAGCAGTCATACGTACTGAGAATAATGGATCCAGTATAATCATGTTTCCCAACTTAAAGTATCTCAAGTTGGCTGACCTACCAACGCTATTGAGTTTTAGCAATAACGCCAATGTAATTGAGCTGCCATGTCTCATGGAGTTGCAACTTAAAGGCCTTCCGAAAATTACAAGCATTTATCCTAGTAGTGCATCATCTTCTGTGTCGAGTAATATTTCCCCCGTGCAAGCTTTCTTTCACAAAGAGGTTAGTCTGTTTTATTTTAACAATCTTTTATACTAACAGTGGTTGAAAAAGTGGTGAGTATCTAATGAATGAATACATTTTAAATAATTTGCAGGATGCGACTCCTATACTGGAGAAACTGGTTGTTTCTGATATGGAGAATTTGAAGGAGATATGGCCTCCTCAGTTTAACATTACTAATCTTTGCCCATTGAGAGAGCTTATGGTCGAGGGTTGTGGTTCAATTGAAGTCTTGTTCAACATGGATTTTGGTGAAGTCAAGCAACTTAGCAGCAGCTTGAGAAGCATTACAGTGGAGAGATGTGATAGTCTTGTGAAACTTTTTTCATGCAATCCATTTCCATTCTTGAATAATCTACAAAAGCTTTACGTCCGAAGTTGTGGTTCCATTGAAGTGATATTCGACATCGACATGGGATGTGTTGGTGAAATGGATAAAGTTAGCAGCAGCAGGTTGAGAAGCATTGTAGTGAAAGAATGTGATAGTCTTGTGAATCTTCTCCCAAGCAATCCAATGCCATTATTCAATCATCTAGAAGAGCTTACAGTTGTAGGATGTAGTTCCATTGAAGTGATATTCGACATGGACATGGGATGTGTTGGTGAAATGGATAAAGTTAGCAGCAGCAGGTTGAGAAGCATTCATTTGGAGGAATTAGGGAAGCTTAGAGAGGTGTGGAGGATAAAAGATGCTGGAAATAACAACTTGATTCATGGATTTGAAGCTGTTGAATCCATAAGTGTTATAATTTGTGAGAGGTTTGAAAATTTAATCACAAACAATTTGGATATGAGAGCACTCAAAGAAGTTCACATTATGTGGTGCGGCAGAGAAAGCAAGAGAAAGAATGAATTGGTTGAGAAAGAGAAAGAGGTACAACTTAATAAATGATTTCCATTTTTGTTTTTATCCTTTTGTGACCTCTTTTCATTACTTGAATGTTATTTATTCTTTTTAAAATAAAACAAAAAAATTATATTGGGTTTTTTTTTTTTTTTTATTATTTTTAAAATAAATAGAAAAATAATGCTATTTCTACCCTGTTTCTTTTATCTCATATCTAGATGTTTCTTCTTGAATAAATTATAATTAAAAATAAAAATAAAAATTGTTGCAGTTATATTCATATTTTCTAAATGGGAATTATTACTAAATATATCATTTGTGGTTGTGATATGCAGATTTCTAAAATTGCATTCCCATTACCCACTTTTAATAACCTTCATCAACTTATGCTTTCGATGAACAATGAAGATGTGGAGGTGGTTTTTGAGATAACGAGTCCAATTAGTAGAGAATCACCTCACAATACCCAGAAACAACTAATCATACTCCCCAATCTTGAAAAATTGTATTTGGCTAATTTGAATAGGATGAGTCATGTGTGGAAGTGCAATTGGAATGAATTAATTCTTCAAAAACAACCATCACAGTCCTCATTCCATAACCTCACAACCATATCAATGGGAAGATGCAATAGCATCAAGTACTTGTTTTCACCTCTCATGGTGAGACTTCTTTCCAGCCTAAAGGAAATTTATATATCGTCTTGTGATGCTATTGAAGAGGTGATTTCAAACAGAGATGATGAAGATTTGTCTATAAATTCCCACACAACTGCTTCTGTTGGGATGGTCTTTCCTCATTTGAAGTCCCTTTCACTAGTCAATCTACCAAACTTTGTGGGTTTCTTCTTGGGGAAGAATGAATTCATATGGCCAGCATTGGAAAAGGTTGTGATAGGTGAATGCCCACGAATAACGGTGTTCACTTATGGTCAATCTAAAGCTCCGGAGCTTAAGTTCATAAATACAAGCTTAGGCAAACATAGTCTTGAATGCGGCCTTAACTTTCATGTGACGACCACCTCGCATCAGGTATTATTTTTATTATAAATAAAAAAGAAAAAACCTTCCCATGTCAGTTTCTTTTCTAGTATTAGAGTCAATTAACCTTATTGATAATGTAATCTTCATCAAAATTACAGCGTAGTTATTTGATCGAAAGTAATATGATTAGCAAATATCAACGGTTTGGTTATGTATGTGATCCCTAAAGCCCAACAGTTTTACAATCATGTAGAGCCTTTTGGCATATTTTACTCGCATATGAAGTTTTTTTTTTTTTTTTTTTTTTTTTTTTTAATCATTGAACCAACTGATATGTACAATTATCCATGACATAAGCTTGTGTATGTATGGTTTTATTTATTTATTTTAATTTATTTTTTTACCTTGTAGGCCCGATTACCAAGTTCTGAGAGTTCAATCTCTTACCACCCTACTACTATCGAACAGTTGCCTTGGTCTTATCATAATTTGATCGAAGCGGATATGTACCATTATATCCCTAGTGGTGGACAGACTCTTTTTTCATCTGATGAAGTGTCACAACTGCAAAAGCTTGAAACTGTCCATTGTAGGAGATGTCAGGACATTGAGCAGATATTTGATTCACAAACTGATGCTGAAATTCCAAACTTGAGGAAAGTGGACTTGGACTGGATAGATAGTCTCAAGTATATATGGAAGAGCAAGCAGGGGACGGTATTAAAGTTTCCAAACCTAACAAGACTGTCTATTGATGGATGTCGCAGTTTAGAATATGTACTTACATGTTCGATGGTTGGTAGTATATTGCAACTCCAGGAACTAAATATAAGTCACTGCGACAGTATGAAGGCAATTGTGAAGGGAGAAGAAGAATCTGATGCCATAGTGAATGCTATTGTTGAGTTTCCTTGTCTGAAGTCCTTAAAACTTGAACGTCTTTCAAGTCTGGAGGGATTTTGCTTAGGAAAGGAAGCTTATTCATTTCCATCTTTGGATACCTTGGAAATTAAGGAGTGTTCAAAAATGACACCAAGGGAGATTTGTCTGCTCCGAACGAGTTTAAAAGGTGAAGAAATATCGAGGGGCTAAAACTGTAAAAGTTCTTGTTGTTACGCTTCACAACACTTTCACTTTTGAAACGCAGATTCAGAGCCAACTCAATCCAATGAATCTCGTCTCTATTCGCCGGCAGAATCAGGATCTCAGGCCAACCGCCACGGCTACGGGCACCGGATTGTACTCCGCCAGTTACCGATGAATCGATGATGTTTTCTCAAATCACTCAAACACGAAATCTGTTTTCAGGCAAGTTTGGTTTATGTTTGTATCTGCGTAATGAACTCACTTTATATAGGATTAAAGGTAATTAGGATTTTTGAATTTGAAGCTACTAATTTAGGGTGTATGTTTTAGTCTAATTGATTCGTGTGTTTGTCTATTTATTATTGTAAGTTTAAACTGTATTTGATTTATTGATGTTGGCTAAACGTTTTTATATAGTTTAATTTGGATATTGCAATGTGGGTTAAATCTGTGTTAGTGATTCATGTATTTTGAGTTCTAATTAAATGATGTGTAATGTGTCTTGATAAGACAAGTTAAAGAGTAATGATGCGGTAAGTGCGGTGTTTTTAGTTTATTGGAGCACTTCTGGTGTTGTTCATAAGCTAGAACCTGTGTTTTTATTGGCTACATATCTACATATGTGTTTGAAGGTAGTAATTGTAAAATCTTGTTTTGATCATTGAATATCACAATTTGGTTAAGGGTGGAATGGAATGACCTTTCGTTACAAGATATAGGCTTCAAACTTCACTTATGCTAATCAAACCTTTTCCTAGTACCAGATCTATGTATTCTAATAAAATGCACTTTTGTACCACCATTTGAAGCTGAATAAAATTCAATGTGCTGATGTGTTCTTCCTTATTTAACCTGTTTTGTACAACACCACAATGCACCTTTTTGTTTAACCACTCATCTATACGCTTATTCCTCTACACAGTTTCTTCCTTCATACGCTTTTCATTTGAATTAAGTTTCTCCGACACATTCAATTGGCAGTTTCAACTCCTCATTTAAGGTCTAACGCGTTCAAAAAATCATTCAAATATAACATCTGATTTGGTCTTCACATCTACGATTCAACGATATCATCCCGTAAATCAAAATACCATAAAGGCAAATCATTTTCATAATTCTTTGATGCCATACCGATTCAACCACCATCAAGAAAACTTTTTGGTTACATCCATCTATATATGGTGAGTATCGATTTTGTTATAGTTTTTAGGGTTTTGAATTTTTAGTTGCAAATTGCGGTTATTTTGTTTCAATTCAGATGATGAATTATGTGGCTGTAATTCCGATGATGATTTATGAAAATGGAACATAGGTATTGTAACAAAAACACCAGCTATTTTTCTTTTGTTTAATAATATTTGGTTTTGAGTTCATTTGTTTAATTGTGTATGTTTCCATGTTTCAGTCTGAGTCGCATGGTTATATTATCCTTCTAGACGTGCATGAGAATTTAACATATGCATTTTTTACGAATTTCAAAATTACTGAAAATATAAGTAAGTTCTTTGTATTTGTATAGGATTTTGTGATGCAGACATCTAAAGACACACGGAAGAATATGAAGAGAACACTTTGTTGTCGATGAAGGTAAATTTCTTACAATTTTAATGAGAGATTGGTTGTTTTGTTTATTGGTGTTTGATGCACAAAGCCTATCTGTTAATTTGTGTGTGTTTTGTATGCACACAAATTGTTTGATGAAATGTATGTATGAACCAAATATGAATTACATTCTTCCACTTTAGTTTATTGTTTTAGAGATCCAAGGTCGTGTAATTGCAATTTAATATATCGATTATTTGTCATCATTCTTTTTTCCCTTTTTACTTCCTGATGGAAGGACATGAATGTAATAATATATAGTTCTCTTTATAATTTTTAAATTGTTTTGATTGGTTGTTGTTACTTTGTCGATAATGATAGTTTTGGTTGATTTGTAGTTCGATAAAAGGACATCATGTCAGTTTCAATTCATACGCTCCTCATTAAACGCTCCTCATTCAATGCATCCAAAAATACCAGCTCCAATATCAATTCAATGTCAGTTTCAATTCATACGCTCCTCATTAAACGCTCTGTAACACTTTACCATTTTGCAATTATCTCCCAAAATAAACATCTGATTTGTGTTAAGAATTTGTATGATAAAAAACTTCTTCTGTAAGGTACTCTTCACATTCAAATCGACAGTTACGATTTTTTGATTATCTATTTGATTCAGTCATTCTTATAAAGCCGTAATATCTCGAGTCGATGACATTTTTTGGTTGCTGGCCATAGGTAAGTTTTGATTTATCTTCCTTTGTTTAGTTTGATGTGTTAATTTGGTACCTCTAGATTTTCTATTGATTATGAATATGAGGGTCGTTATATGTATGGTGTCATTTTTCTGTGATACATGTTTGTGTAGGAATTTCAAAATTGAAAATCAAGGTTTGTAAGTGATTTAAAGAGTGCAAGGTGTTTGATGAAATGTTTGAAAGAAAGTTTTAGTAGCACGGTATGATATCTTTTAAACCCTTTTAATCAAAATTGATGTTTCTGTAAGTGAGGTTGTTTATATAGAGTGTACTAATTTTGAATGTCATGGATAATTAGTAGTTCTCCTAGGTTATATGCCAAAGATATGAGTTTTGATTTTGTCAGTTTAATGGAACTAATCACAGTGTGGCTACGGTTAATCAATCGCCCCGATTGCTTGATGAGGATACAAGTTTCGATTATTGGAGAGAAATTGGCTCATTACGCCATAGTAAAGGTATTTTGACGAATTGGTTTTGTTTCGATTCAGTTTAATATATTTGCTTTAATCCAATTTAATTAAGAAAAATTAAACTTTGATGTTACACATACGTTTTTTATTTGCTTGTAGCAGGTTTTTTATATATCAGGTTTCTATTAGTTTTTTCAATTTAATTTTGTGTCGATTAATTTTGATATGTGTGATTCGATTGTTCTGATATTTTTTTAATTGGATATGCATGTGTACAATGCCCTATCTCAAAGTCTCCATTCAGATTCAATGGTACAACTTTTTCTGAAAAAATATTCCTTAATATTAGTATGATAATTTTCTTAATATTACATATACATTTGTAAGTTTTAAGTTATCTTCCCTTTTTTAGTTTGATGTGTAAATTTGGTACTTGAATTTTCCATTGATTATGAATATGATTGGTATCATGTTTTCTGTGATACATGTATGTGCTGGAATTTGAAGATCGAAAATCAAGTTTATTATATGTGGTAATTGCTAATGGGGTGTTTGGGATTGCTTATATAAACAATTTATTTTCTTATGTGTTTTGATATAACATATCAATAGTTTTTCCTTGGTTTGGGGTTGTTTATCGCAGCCTGATATATTTTTACTCAATTATGTTGGCCTGAATAAGCATTTTGGAACTTCTTATCCGAGTTTTTGGGACTGAGCTATATTTTTTAAAAATAAAAACTTGAAACAAGTAATTCGGAAGAGCTAATTTCAAAAGACAATAAGTATTTTTATTAAACAATCCCAGACACCCCTATATTTATTTGTATAGCATGTAAAGGTATAAATTATCATGGGGCCACAAAAGTGGTTATAGGCTGATTTGTTTGAAAAATCCTTCTTTTAGCTTGAGCATATGTTGTCACTATAGCTCTATATGACTATATGATATGATTGTTGTTGTATTTGTTTTAATGACTTATTAAAAACTAAAAGAAAACGAACACAAAACCCATCAGATAGAACAATGTGTGTTACTGCTTTGAACTACGCCGCTATATCTTCATATTATGTTACAAAATAAAAGTTTATTGGGAACCTAACGGAATAGCATCAGATAGAATAGTAATGCAGGTCTAAAACACTTTTTAGATGTTTTTTTCCGTGCATACACTTTGTGCACTTGGTGGTTGATTTGGTAGGTCACGACGATTCGGGTGAGCATGTGACGACGAAGGCCGGTATGATGCCCAATACGTGTTTACACTACTGTAAATAGACATTGTGAAAATAAAAATATAATTGATTAGTATACTCAATAAAAATATAATTGATGAGTATACAAAATTTTTATTAGACTAACTACCCATAAAGATGTTTGGATTGCTTATTGAATAATGATTATAGAGGTTGATTGGGTTTACACGACTTGGATGCAGCCGAGTATAAAGAGGCTCGTGCGATACCTTTTAATTATCCTCAGGTAAGTGAAGCTTATTTCCATTGATTATGAATATGATTGGTATCATGTTTTCTGTGATACATGTATGTGCTGGAATTTGAAGATCGAAAATCAAGTTTATTATATGTGGTAATTGCTAATGGGGTGTTTGGGATTGCTTATATAAACAATTTATTTTCTTATGTGTTTTGATATAACATATCAATAGTTTTTCCTTGGTTTGGGGTTGTTTATCGCATCCTGATATATTTTTACTCAATTATGTTGGCCTGAATAAGCATCTTGGAACTTCTTATCCAAGTTTTTGGGATTGAGCTATATTTTTTAAAAATAAAAAACTTGAAACAAGTAATTCGGAAGAGCTAATTTCAAAAGGCAATAAGTATTTTTATTAAACAATCCCAGACACCCCTATATTTATTTGTATAGCATGTTAAGGTATAAATTATCATGGGGCCACAAAAGTGGTTATAGGCTGATTTGTTTGAAAAATCATTTTTTTAGCTTGAGCATATGTTGTCACTATAGCTTTATATGACTATATGATATGATTGTTGTTGTATTTGTTTTAATGACTTATTAAAAACTAAAAGAAAACGAACACAGAACCCATAAAGATGTTTGGATTGCTTATTGAATAATGATTATAGAGGTTGATTGGGTTTACACGACTTGGATGCAACCGAGTATAAAGAGGCTCCTGCGATACCTTTTAATTATCCTCAGGTAAGTGAAGCTTATTTTCATTTATCCAGTTATTAACTAGATAATAAGTTTAAGTTAGATGCAAATGGTCATTTTGCACATAATCTTCAAAGGGTTTGTAGCACGAAATACTAAACCACTTTGTACATCAGAGTGTTTTGAAGCTAAAAGCCCCTTATAACCGGGTTTCAGGAATAATCATTTTTTTTCATAAATATGTTGGATTGCATATAATGTTAGTTTTAGGCGTTAAGTGATTGTAGGTTCTGGATAAGGTAGATGTTCGTAACAGATTACTCGAGAAAATGTGTCAAGGTGATTGAGAGTGTTTTGCGGTATTATTTTGATTTGTTAATGATGTGAATAGAATGATAAAGGAGTAGGGTATTTCTATAACTTAATGTTTTCGTTTTGTTATTGTTTATCTATTACATGGTTATTCGGCTCATTTAATTTCCACGACACTTATGCAACAAGCTACAATTTAAAAATGGATGTTATTTGAAGGAGGCAGGACATTTCTTTTCTACTATAGTTAAATGGAATTCATGATCGGAATAGTTGCTTATGTGTTCTTTTGGATTATCAAAGAAAAAAAAGGAAATAAGAAGGGATATGTGTTTTTAAATGTATCCGAGTTGACATGATATGTTATAGTGTGTATCGTTCTTTTTTTTCTCTAATAAATGTTCTTATTGCAGCGTTGAAGTCGGTTCTCTTGAATCCTTTTTGAGAAACGGGGAGCATCCCAAACTCTTGGTGCAGTCAACGGGTCATGCTCTTCACGTGTTTATAAATGGAGAACTTTAAGGTACAACATAGTAATTACAGAATTGTACTAGGAATATCCTCCAAAACGAGTATGTA
This sequence comes from Artemisia argyi, assembly GCA_030686995.1. Classification (NCBI taxonomy): domain Eukaryota; kingdom Viridiplantae; phylum Streptophyta; class Magnoliopsida; order Asterales; family Asteraceae; genus Artemisia; species Artemisia argyi. The sequence goes on from CM060687.1 coordinate 13,194,072, forward strand.
GATCACTAATTATTTTTCAGTAAGTTGTACACACATTAGTATTACATGGAATAAATGTTTGATGTATTTTACTTTGTGGCAGAGCATAGATAATTCATCCAATTTGAGCTTTTCAGTGCTAAAAACCTTGGACATCCCAACTGCGGATCGAGTAGAATTCGACAAAAAAATCAAAGAGAAAGAGATGATATACAAGAGATACTGAGATGAGGCAGAGTATGCAAAGATGGTATTGTTACACTCTTTATGCATAAATTTTGTTGTTGTTGTAATACTTCAACGAAATAGATTTTTTTAACATGTGGTCGCTATAAATGTGTAGATGGATGAAGAGAAAGCTATGAAACAACTAAGAAGGACTTTGGTGCCTCATGCAAGACCGGTGCCATCCATTTGCTTCAATTTTATCGTTGTGATATGAAGGTAAATATATCTCTTCGCCTATTCATTAGTTTAATGTTACGTTACTCATACCCTAAGCTCTGCAGATTCTGTTCATGGATTGCTACTCGAGAAAGTTCCTGGCTTCATGTTCGTGTAAGAATATTAATAGTATTGTAAATCTATTTTCAGAATTTCAATTCAATATGAATGGTTTTTTTTTTTTTTTTTTTTTTTTTTTTTTTTTTTTTTTTTTTTTTTAAATTTCTCTCAGTTTTACATGGGTTAAACATTAAGCTGTTTTCAAATTAAAACCATTTTGACACATTACCCAACCCACTAAAATCTGACACCACAACTGTTTATTCCTTGGCGAAGAGAGAGAGCAATGCTCAGTGCTCACACTCACAAGCCTCCTAAAAACATGTAATCACAAATTGTTTGCATGTATCAGTTCCCAAATTCCTTACTGTAAAATTAAATGTATGGTGAGCAGATATTCCAATCATGAATTATGATAATATCCGGAAATGTTGCAGGTTCATAGTTAATTGGCACAAGGAATCCATCACAAAGATGGTAACTGAGAGGTTTTCTGACAGGCCAACTGCAACGAAGAAATCTGAAAGGACAATCCGTATGCGAGACCACACTAATCTGATTCGGTTCATGTTGTAGTGCCTGAAGAAAATTCAAATGGTAAGGTGTGAAATTCTTATAGGAAAATGCTTTGAAATGTAATCTACAATCCCTTGCATAAGAGATTATGTGGACAGTTAGTCAAGCTGAATTAAGGATATTGACAAGAATTTGAGGAATAAAAAGATATGCATTTTCATGGTGATACAAGGATGGGATCTTACGCAACTTCAACTATTTTGGTCAGACTAAACACTTGTGGATCTGTTGGAGACCGTAATTCCGACATTGAAACTTTTCAAAGGGCTTTTACAAAAGCAACTATTGCTTCACTGTCCATCCTTTGGCTATGAGCAAAAATGTGGTTAAGCTCAAAATTTCCTATCTGTTCAAGCAGGTTCAAATTGGAAATGAAGTTATTAATTTGATCTGTGGTCAGTGGTCACCAATCTGGAGGTATTAGCTCCCAGAAAAGTGTTGTCATATGAACTGCCTCGAACAACTACCATTATAACTGAATTCCGGAGGGTCGCTTTCTTTTTCAATGATGTAATATTGGACCTCAGTGATTTGTCGTCTGATTCAATGTTTGATCCACTTAAGAAAGATGCATCAGATGGAGCAACCTCTCCCAACAACTGTAAATGCTCAAATCGAGATAGACAAGTCAATATGTATTCCCAGGAATCCCTGAAGATAATTGCCTATCAATAAACCAAACTTAAAAAATTAGTCTATGATTAACACACTGTTACTTGACATACACCACAGGAAACTACAGTGTGTGCATTGCCATAGCATCTATAGGGCAAGGGTCGGCCTTGGCCCCTCCAAATTTTCGGTTATGTCTTTACTATGAATTGTACATTCAGTTAGTGCAAAAAAGTATTATTTCCTTTTCATTATAGAAGTCTCTTTTACACGGTTTAAGATCTTCACCTTTTATACTATTTTTCATGGTTATGAAAATGATATTGGTAAAAGTTAAGTAAGAATTATCCACCACTTAATTCAAGTTAGTGGATGCATGTCGTAATAATTTACCTGCAATGCTTTGTTGAACTTTGTGGAGAGTACATAACAGTTGATAAATGCCTTCAATTATCAAGCATGACATTTCCTCTTTAAATGTAGTTTTAAACTCATAGGCAGTTGATGTTTAATTGTGTTTACGTGCTCAGATTGGCTCGCAGGATCTCACATTAAGCATTATCCAGAAGCAACTCACATATCCACATTTTTAGTTGCATTGTTACAATAGTTGTATTTGTTGTTACATAAACTCAAATGGCATGACATGGTCAACGAAGGAATTACTTTAGTGCATTATTTAATACTACAATAGTACAATTGAATTTGAAAGTTGGTTTATACCTACCACGCCCTGTTTTCACATACGGACAATTATGCATGGCTCTTTCACGCGTCAAAAGTAAAAAAGGTTTGAAGGTTATTGTTTCTCATGCCGATGGTAATTTATCAAAGACTACTACAAATGTAGTCTACAAAGAGGTTCTTCACGGTCTATGATCAAATTTCAAGAGGTATGTACGAATATTCATATCATGTGATATGCCGCTTTTCTTACATATTTTATCAATCACACAAATGTTTTACTTGAACCTTATTTTTATACTTTATTAGGTGGTCACGAAATGTTCATTAGCTTTTCACTTCATCAACTTCCCACTACATACATTTGCTTTTTAAAGGCGGTCAAGATTGGAGGCTACGTGCATGCACGTTTATTATATTATTAGTTACAAGCATTGTACTCGATACTCTCATTGACTTATTACTTCATATTCCTTTCAATTAAATGATTTAGTCTGTTTACTTATTTCTTTTCCTTCTTTTCTTCACACACTATTTTTATTTTCTTTTTTCAATATCTTTTCTAAAAACCCGTGGATTCCACGGGTCTTGTAAGCTAGTATAAGATAAACGAAACAGGGGAGGAAGGGACTTAACGAATTAAGTCGACTAACTGCAAAGAAAACATGTAGTTAGCACCTGCTTTAGCGTCCTATATTACAGACGTATATAAGGTATAAATTTATGACAATGTTACAGTAATTGAAGATATTATGATAAAGATCAAACTGTAATTTTACTTGAGTTATAAATATGTGGGCAATATGACTTTAAACTATTGTAATTTCCCCCAAAATTTTTGTATCGTCATGAACTAAAATTAGGTATCGTAATTTCTTCCAGGCGGTTACCTTTTCATCTCTCATAACAAAATGTGTGCTTTTGCAGGAACTTCAGAAGCCTACAGAGGTTGCAACTGAGGGTCTTCATATTGCTATGCCTAAATTCTTGGGAAGTATGGGTATAAAAGTTGGTTTTAGACAAGCAGATTCTGTACATTCTGTTGTTCCAGAGGAGTTTGGAGAGGTACGAACGTGCCCAAACAGCAGTTATCGTCCACATTTGTCACAGTAACCAATTCAAACATAACAAGAAAATGGGGGCATCTGTTGAACAAGTGGGAAGAGTTGAGTTGCTAAAGTATCAGATATGTGTGGTGTTATCATTTTGTGTTGGTGCACAATAGTTATTGTTCTTATGCTTCACAACTCCTTCATTTTTGAAACGTTGATTCAGAACCAACTCAGGCCAACCACCACGGCTACAGGCACCGAAATGTTCTTTGAAACACGTGATCTGTTTTCAGGCAAGTTGTTTGGTTTATGTTTGTATTTGCGTAATGAACTCAATTTATATAGCATTAAAGGTAATTAGGAATTTTGGATTTGAAGTTATTAATTTAGGGTTTTGTTATAGCCTTCTTGAGTTGTGTGTGTGTGTATTAGATTAATTGGTGTTACCTGAATGTTTTTATATAGTTTAATTTGGATATTGCAATGTGGGTTAATCCGTGTTATAGTGATTCGTATATTTTGAATTCTATTAGATTCATGTTCTAAAAAATGATGCGTAATGTGTCTTGGTGTTGTTCATAAGCTATAACCTGTGTTTTTATCGGCTACTTATTTACATATGTGTTTGAAAGTTGTAAAATCTTGTTTTGATCATTGAATATCACAATTTGGTAAAGGGTGGAAAAGTGTGCCTTTACTCTTTTAGGAATAATTTTTTGCTTTTAGAGTTGGAATGGAATGACCTTCCCTTACAAGATATAGGCTTCAAACTTCACTTATGGTAATCAAACCTTTTCCTAGTACCAGATACAAGATAAACGAAACAGGGGAGGAGGGGACTTAAGGAATTAAGTCGACTAAATGCAAAGAAAACATGCAGTTAGCATCTTCTTTAGCATCCTATATTAGGGGATGTTCTGTTGGTTATTATGTATATGAGTGTTTCCAGATTAGGGTAAAGATAATCAATGAGTACCGGATATTCACTTGAAATCGTGTTATCACTTTCCAATAGAAACTATTCGACCCTATGCCTGGGTTACACGAATATCTCTATGGGATAAGACCAAGTGATGTTCTTGTTTTTAGGCACAAAACAAGAGCATAATCGTATTCCATTTTTTAGGGTTTGTGTTAATAAATCGTATTCATGCAGAATGTTATGACCTCTATTTATAATAGAGAATACTCAAACCCTAGCCCATGAAATTATGTATAATTAACGGCCCATTAATTGTATCATAATACTTTCCATAATAGTAGGAATCAGTGGTTAAAACGTAGCAGTACTTTCCATAATAATGAAGCAGTACTTTGATCAAGCAGTACTTTGAAGCAGCAGAGTCTAGCAGCAGATTCAACTATCAGCAGAATCTAGCAGCACATTCAACTATCATAACCACTATTGAGTCAAGGGATTCAGTGACCAAATGGGTGTACACTCCGTACCTCCAAACCCATTACCAGGTGTGAATTAATCCTTCAAGCGCACTAAATTTTTCAACAATCCTCCCCAAATTTAGTTCACTACATTTGCATGAAAAATTAAACACAAAACAAAACATATGCATAAATGAAAATATCTTGAAGATAGAATTCTCATCTTAGTACATTACACGTTCAAATATTCGAGAATCAGGGTGTTCTAAGAATTGAACCCTTCAACCCATTTGAATACCTGAAGATAAAATACACATACATTTTCAAACACTTAAATAAACCTGACACTATACAAGCCATGTGTCCATATCCAATTTATAAATGTTGTAAAAGCTAAAAGTCCAAAGCTTCCTGAAGCGGCAAAACTTCAACATTTACATAGGTGGTTCCTATTTATTCATGCTCCTGCTTAGCACTTTTTCAAAGAAAATAACCATTGAGAAGTAAAGACTTCATCCTCCTTTTCCAGTAGGTTCTGAGCACAACCTTGGGATGACAATAAAACATGTGCTCCAATGTAATCTCAAGAAGCAAGTTTCTCAACAATTCAGCTTCTTTACCAGCAGCTGCTAAAGCCACAAATTCAGATTCCATGGTTGAACTGGTAATGCAAGTTTGTTTCTTGGATCCCCAAGAAATTGCACCTCCACCAAGTAGGAATACCCAACCACTAGTAGACGAATTGTTTTCAGTGTTACCGATCCAACTTGCATCAGTATATCCTTCTAAAACTGAAGGATAACCAGTATATGAAAGACTATAGTCCATAGTTCTCTTCAAATACTTAAAAACCCTCTGAATTGCTTGCCAGTGATGAGCACTAGGATTACTAGGATATCTGCTCAGTTTACCCATTGCAAAAGCAATATCAGGTCTTGTACAAGTCATGGCATACATCAAGCAGCCAATCACCCTGGAATACTCAAGTTGAGATACAGCTTTGCCAGTATTAAGCATTAGCTTCTTACTTGTATCCATAGGAGTACTTACTGGAGTACAATCAAAGTAATTAAATTTCTTTAACACCTTCTCAATATAATGAGATTGAGAGATAGAAATTTTGTTACTTTCATGTTTAATCCTTATACCAAGGATAACATAAGCCTTCCCCATATCCTTCATGGAGAACTTTGATGACAAAAATGCCTTTGTAAGGTTAACTTAATATTGGTCAGTGTCAAAGATCAACATGTCATCAACATATAGACAAATAATGACTCCTTTACCATATTCATCAAATTTGCTATATACACATTTGTCAGCCTGGTTAAGTAAATAACCACTAGACAAAACCACTTCATCAAACTTTTGATGCCATTGCTTAGGTGCCTGTTTAAGTCTATAAAGAGACTTAATCAGTTTACACACCTTGTTTTCATTGCCAGGCATGATGAAGCCCTGAGGTTGGTTCATGTAAACCTCCTCATCTAAATCACCATTCAAGAAAGTTGTCTTCACATCCATCTGATGAATAACCAGATTGTGAATTGATGCCAAAGCAATCAACAATCTTATGGTACTGTGATACGTGGGAATTGCACCAGGTTTTACCTCTCAAGGGATCTGGAGAAGCTTACAACCCCCACCAGGCAGTGTACCTGATCGTTGTAGTATAGTATAGTGACAAGTTGTAACACCCCCAAAATTTGATACAGCGGAAGACTCAACAAGCTTTCGGGGTGCTACGGGGATTGGTATCCAACACAAGACAATATAGAACGAGATAAAGTAAACATAATAAAAACACAACCAATACGGGGTTTTAAAATTTACATTTATCCCAACATCATTCAGAGTTAGGCCCAAAATAAATAACAATATGTCCAAATTTAATTATCAGAGTTTAGAAAATATAGATCCATAACCGCGTGCCTTAGCCGAGCCTTCCAATCCAAGCATGCACCTCAACACTTAGTTACCTGAGAAAACGTGCTAAAAGTCAGCTTTCGCTGGTGAGATCATAGGTTTAAATTCAACTAATAATATAGTGGACATATACGCAAAACGCTTGCTAGCTAGACTAAGGATTCGCTAAAAGCCTGCAGATACCCTCCGCTCTCAACATAACACACGGATACCCTTCCGTAATAACCAAAACACACGGATACCCTTCCGTAACAACATAGATATTCGGGTAACCCCCGCAATACCAATAAATACTCGGATAACCTCCGAAGTATTAATAACCTATAGGTGCACACTACAGTATCTAAATAAGTCAACCTTGAATAGTACACACGAAACTATGTGACTAAAGCTGACAATCCAAATAAGCCAACCTTGAATAGTACACACAACAAATATGTGACTAAAGCTGACAATCCAAATAACCAAATAAGCCAACCTTGAATAGTACACACAAAAGGCGTGACTAAAGCTGACAATAGATCCTAGTCCATACGCATAGCAAGTTTAGAAAGAATATAAAAGCGATAATAGTCCACGTAAAATAATTTGCACGTTTCTCACCCCAATCGTTGAAAACATAGTTCAAGAGTAAAAGTGGGGCTATGACTCACCTCAAGTCCAGAAATATAGCAAGACGAGGTAGGTAGCAATAAGATGTATGATAACTCACGAAACAGCAACTACGGACTTGGCACGACCTAACAATATTAACTCTTTCAGAAATCATTTCCTCAAATATATAATATTCCCAAACCCGGACGAGAATCCGTTTTATTTCCGAAATCCATTTCGTATTAGTTTGGTGTATTTGCGTTTGGTATCCATACGGGTGGTGGGTCGACTCAAAACAAACCAACAAGATCACACGTAGAAGATATAATAAACTATAGATCTAATATTAGCCCAATATATCATTTAAATAAATCGCCAAAGTTTACCAAATCCGTCGATTTGATAATCCTCATATTTATTTACGTAATATACCGTTCCAAGATTACACCCAATCTAAAGCACATATGAAACACATAGCACGTAATCACTATATAGTATATATCTCAGTTTAATAAATTCCTCGTATATATCGTCAAATTGGCCAAATTTCCCGATATATACACTCGCAATCTATTACCCTTTACATATGCTACAACCTATGGGCGTCGTAGGATACGATGCCCACTAATATATTCGTTTCATATAACCAAACAACCCGGCTCAACCTTACGGTTGAGTGGTTATTTACTTATAGAAAACGTCCATATTAGTCGTCATATATCCGAGACAACACGAATGTCGCAAATAATAACTTACCTGGACCCGAGTGACAACAATTTCGCCTAACTCAATAAATCTATTCGTTATATATATCCGAAATGGCTTTTTATTAAACGTTTCATAATTGTCGGGAGTTTCCCGTTTATAACACAATTTTTATAAATATAATACGTTTAATTAATATTACGCCACTTTCGTAGCCTAATATATAACTAATCGTATTATTTATAATACGTCTCGTGATTATTATTATTATTATTAATATACGCGTTTATATAGTTATATATACGTTATTCACGTATATACTTTCGTATAAACGTTCATATTATTAATAATTATTATTACGAGTTTTATTATTCTCGTTTCACTTTTAATATTTATTGAGTTATACGAAATGGTCATATGTCCGAGTCATGACTCTCGGCTCATTGTCCAAGTCCAATAATAAACCAAAGTCATAAATAATAAATCTCCGTCCAATCACAATCTCAACCACGGGCTACAACAATAAGGTCCGACTACGGTACCCGACTAACCTATCTCCGTCATCTAACGACCGTCTCATAACCGGTCCTCATCCACACTTACCAATCGACAACAACTTCACAATTACCAAAACCAAAACCAATATCCAATTCGACCCAAAAGTATTCGGCCGAGAAATAATTACCACAACAATATACACAAGTTCACACTAGACAAATAATAACATTAACCAAGTTAATGTGTGGGTCGGTTTACCAAGCCGACCCGAGCCCTCGACTCACTTGAGTCTCGGCTCAATACTACGAGTTACAAGGACTCGAACTAAACATACAACAATCACCTAGCTCACAAGAGCACCACAAAGTAACCAAATAATCCATTCGACCCCAAAAGGTCATCGGCAACAAAATAAAAATTGAGGCTAAGAGCCGCGACCCACCGGGGTCAAACTAAGGCAACAACGAGCTCAAGGTTTGAGATACAACCAAACAAGAACCCCATACGGGTCTCAACCTAGTTATACGAGCGACCAAGATGACCCCGAGACCTCAAGGGTCTCGGTTAGGCTCGGATCAATAATCAAGCCATCGACAAAACCATGAAACACGCGAATCCATCCACCAATCGTACCCAAAGAACAAGTACTCGAGCATCATAGCTCGGATTAACACCAAACCCGGATACCAAACTCATTTTTAGTAGCAAAATCATTATTTTCCAATCATTTTAATTCGTCACCCATAAAAACCATCCGTGTAGCCACGGAGTTATCACCAATTCGTAGTCCCCAAGAGCCAAAACCGATTATACTCACCTCCAAGAACCTCCAAACGATTAGATCTAGTAAAATAACAAAAACTCGACCGGATCTTTAAAGATTTCGTGATGTTAGGGGTTGTTTTAGGGTGTGTATGATACACCAAAAGAAAGAGAATTTGATGAGGAAGAAGATGGTGGTGTTCGTTTTGCAGGGTGGTCGGCGTAGTGGTGGTGGTGGCCGGATATTGGGACCGGCGGCTAGGGTTAAACAAAAAGAGAAAAGAGAGATGAGAGGTGAGAGAGATATGTGTGAGGGTTTGTGTTGGTGTGTGTGAGGAACCGGATCCAAAGGACCCTTTTAACTTTTTTTTTTTTTTTTTTTTTTAAAGTTAAATGTAATAATAATAATAATAAGAATAATAATAATAATAGTAATAATAATAATATTATTACGATTGAGCGGGTAATGTGGGTAGATGTAAAAACACGTGGCCCGAACCCGAACTCTTTTTAAAATTTCCATATCACACGAGAACCTCTCGTAATTAATTAAAATATATAACGGACTCGTAAGACGAATCATAAAATTATGTTAGGTAATCCTAGTGCCAAAGTCAACGTAGTACCAAGTGAGAATCCAATTATACATCACCGATCACATAATCAAAAATGAATTATGAACATAATTCACGAATTCCATAACGTCATTAAATAATATTTCCATAAGATAGGTCTTACAAGTTCGTTGTGAAATGAAAATTTCAAATAAAAATTATAAACGAACTTATATCGAAATGCGGATTTTTAAAATAGCTCCCTAAACTGCCGGTTGTCACATCCTCCCCGTCTCAGAAGGAAACCCGTCCCGGGTTTCACTCGGAAAAATTTTCATCTACGAAGTGAAAAGCTTCGGATATCTCTTCCTGAACTCGTCCTCACGTTCCCACGTATATTCTGGTCCATGTCGGGAATTCCAACGAACCTTGACGAGCGGAATGCGACTTCTCTTAAGTCGTTTAACTTCACGATCTAAAATCTCGATCGGCTCCTCCACGAAATTCAGTTTCTCATCAACACGAATGTCCCTCATTGGAATGACGGGCATTTCATCAGAAAGACATTTCTTCAAGTTACTCACGTGAAACACGTCGTGAACTTTGCTCAGTTCAGATGGTAATTCCAACCTATAAGCCACGGGCCCAATTCTTTCTAAGATCAAGAATGGTCCAATGTAGCGCGGGTTGAGTTTACCACGTTTCCCGAAGCGTATTACACCTTTCCAAGGCGAGACTTTCAGCATCACTTTGTCTCCAACCTGGAATTCTAAAGGTTTACGTCTCTGATCGGCGTAGCTCTTCTGCCTATCTCTGGCGGCTTGCAACCGATCACGAATCTGAGTTACTTTCTCGGTAGTTTCCAAAATAAGCTCAGGGCCTGTAAGTTGACTATCTCCAACTTCTGCCCAACCAATAGGCGAACGACACTTTCTGCCATACAAAGCTTCGAATGGTGCAGCCTTAAGACTTGTGTGGTAGCTGTTATTATAGGAGAATTCCGCAAGGGGTAAATACTTCTCCCAACCTTTACCAAAGTCTATGGTGCATGCACGAAGCATATCCTCTAACGTCTGAATGGTCCTCTCACTTTGACCGTCGGTTTGGGGATGATATGCAGTACTCATATCAAGTCTCGTTCCCAAAGCCGTTTGAAGTGATCGCCACAAAGCTGACGTGAAATGACTATCACGATCCGAAATAATAGATATCGGGACTCCATGACGCGAAATAATTTCCTTCACATATAACCTTGCAAGCTTATCCACACTATCATCTTCACTAATAGCTAAGAAATGAGCAGACTTTGTCAGACGGTCCACAATTACCCAGATAGCGATACAACCGCTAGCTGTCCTCGGTAATTTGGTAATGAAGTCCATAGTAATCCGCTCCCATTTCCAGACTGGAAGTTCTGGTTGCGTTAGTAGTCCTGACGGTCTCTGGTGTTCAGCCTTAACCTTGGCGCATGTCAAGCACTTACTAACATACGATGCTATATTTGCCTTCATATTTGGCCACCAATAGAACTTCTTAAGATCTTGGTACATTTTATCGGAACCAGGGTGAATGGAGTACCTTGACTTATGCGACTCATGCATAATCAATTCTCGTATTTCTCCATATAATGGTACCCAAATCCGATCTCCAAAACATAATAATCCATCCGAACGCTTAACAAATCCTTTCTCATTATCAGCCATCCCAAATATGTTCTCGGCAGCTCTATTTTCTGCTTTCAATGCTTCCGTTTGAGCTTCGAGTATTTGAGATGGTAATGGCGATACGATAGTCATTCCCAATGACTTAACTCGTAATGGTGGTATTCTTTCCTTTCGACTAAGAGCATCAGCAACAACGTTTGCTTTACCAGGATGGTAGCGAATTTCACAATCATAATCGCTTAGTAACTCGATCCAACGTCGTTGTCTCATGTTGAGCTCTTTTTGATTCAGGATGTGTTGTAGACTTTTATGGTCAGTAAATACAACACACTTGGTTCCGTACAAGTAATGTCTCCATATTCTTAAAGCAAAAACCACAGCACCGAGCTCCAAATCATGGGTAGTGTAGTTTTTCTCATGCTTTTTGAGCTGTCGGGAAGCATAAGCTATCACCTTCTCTCGTTGCATTAACACGGCTCCTAAACCTTTATGTGAGGCATCACAATAGACGACGAAATCCTCGTTACCTTCTGGTAACGCTAAGATAGGAGCACTACACAACATTTTCTTAAGCAATTGAAACGCTTCCTCTTCTTTATCTCCCCATTCATACGTAACACTCTTTTGAGTCAATTTGGTCAATGGTTTAGCTATCTTCGAAAATCCCTCGATGAATCTTCGGTAATAGCCAGCTAAACCCAAAAATTGACGAACTTCGGTTGGGGTTGTAGGTGCAGCCCAATCTTTTATTGCTTCAATTTTTGCAGGATCCACGTGGACTCCTTGTCTATCAATCACGTGACCCAAAAATTGTACAGTCGGAATCCAAAATTCGCATTTCGAAAACTTGGCATAAAGTTTCTCCTTCCTGAGCAATTCCAAAATGAGTCTTAAATGCTCCTCATGTTCTTTCTCACTCTTTGAATAAATCAGAATGTCATCGATGAATACAATCACGAACTTATCCAAGTATGGCTTACACACACGATTCATGAGATCCATGAATATTGCTGGTGCGTTAGTCAACCCAAACGGCATCACCTGAAACTCGTAATGCCCGTAACGGGTTCTGAAAGCCGTTTTCGGAATATCCTCCTCACGAACTCGAAGTTGATGATATCCCGATCTCAAATCGATCTTCGAATACACACTTGATCCTTGAAGTTGATCGAACAAATCATCGATCCTAGGTAACGGGTATCGATTCTTCACCGTTAACTTATTCAACTCTCTATAGTCAATACACATACGAAACGCTCCATCCTTCTTCTTCACAAATAAGACTGGGGCTCCCCAAGGTGAAGAACTTGGTCTTATGAATCCCTTTTCGGCTAACTCCGCCAATTGTTTCGACAACTCTTCCAGTTCGGTAGGTGCAAGACGATAAGGTGCTCGTGCTACAGGTGCAGCACCAGGTATCAACTCAATCTGAAACTCCACTTGCCTACTTGGTGGGATTCCCGGCAATTCATCGGGAAACACATCAGGAAAATCACGAACTATAGGCACATCTCCAATGCACCTTTCCTTTTTCTTCGTCTCTCCCTTCTCAGAAATTTGAGCTAAGAAAAGATAACATCCCTTCTCCATTAGCTTCGGTAGCTTAGTGCAAGAAATCACTGCCAATCGGGATGGGCTCCTAGAATCCTTTCGGTCTCCTAATATATTTACATCTCTCGGGTGTAATAAAGTATAAATTACAATATGGAAACGGAAGATATCTCTCACTACCTGTCATAGCAAAATAGATTACCATAGGCTTGGTAAAGGATCAAACCTCCACCACATGGCGTAAGCACCTAGGATAAACTATCAAAGAGGTCTTTTAAAGGGTTGTAACGTTAGGTGTAGGGATATGAAATACACGGTTTTGTTGGATAAAGGAAGTTTTTCTGGTGGCGAGTTAACAATCTTGGTTAATTACATGTACAATATGGCGTTGCTAAGCCAAGACTAGACTCGACTTAAGCTAATAAATGAAAAATAACAAAAACATAAAATGAACATAGAATAAAAAGGGATGGTAGTCCGTATATTTTTTCTCTTTTCCCTTTTTTTTATATATATATATATATTTTTTTTTTTTTTTTTTTTTTTTTTTTTTTTTTTTTTTTTTTGCATACACTCTTGCCCTGCCATCCAAAATAATACATCATAGGGAATGAAAATTCCCCTTACACTTGAATTTTTACATACTTTACAATAAACTAATCTAATGACTCGAATTAAGAAAATCAAAACACTTGGAGTACTTTTAAGATTAATGTACATATGCGGGTAATAATATGATGTTCTTCCCCATTACTCCATAAAATAAGTACTTTACCCATGAGTCCCAATCGTCCCAAAACAATATGTACAAGGATATGACTCGACTTAGCAACCATGTAATCAATTAGATAGTTAACTTAGGGTTTAAACAAATAACAATAATGCATTAAAAATGAGCGCATACACGGAAGGCTAAGGCGATTTGGTTGTACATTTAAGTGGGGTGTAACAAATTCTTCCTTTAAGTAAAATGCTTAAAGTTAGAAACGAAAAGATAGGCTCGGAGGGGTGTACTAAGGGTTTCGTGTACTAAAAATGAGTACAACGCTAAGGGTGTGGGAAAAATTAGTTGACTTAACTAGCCAAGTAATATGACTTAAATGGTCAAGTAATTATGATACGGGTTTAACACAAGGGTGGTCCTAATGCCTCTTATCATGTAGTAAATCCTACCATACGAATGTAGTCTCACTAGCGGTCTCGGGATGCATCACTAACGCAAGTTCTAGAATCTAAATGTTACCGGTACACTCATAAGCACTAATAGTAAATGCTTTTCCTATCAAATCTAAAGGCGAACCTCACATATTTTGGTGGAAATTTTTTCTGAAAGTACGGTTATGTGCTAGTTATACAATCTCCTATCCATGAGACGCTTGCTATGGCTAAAGTTTCACTCCTAAATGTTGTAAAAAAATTTAAATTTGGCGCTAAAATTGCACTAACAAGTGTTTCTCATAGTTTTATTACACATCTACCATTAAACAAAACAAACTCAAGCGAAAGTGCATATGTAAGGTATCATCTTTTTACCTTCCCCTTACACTTAAGATGACATTGTCCCCAATGTTCAAGTAAAGAATGTAAAAGTGAAAAAGTAAAGAGAATGAAATCAAATACTCCCCTGATTCGCTCGGTATGGATAATAAGGTGGTCAGGTTAAATCTTCCTCCAAGAAAATGAACAATCAAAGCTTCCCTTCCTGAATATAAATCATCTTCTTGTCATAAATAACCTGTAAAACCTAATAAAATAGACAAGACAACCTCGCGTAAAATCGGCGGCATCCTATATAAGTTACTAAATCCTAGAAAACAAGATAAGATATAATGCTTGTGGAATGAAGTTTGCAAATCTCCTGGAGATTATAAAACTTAATAATTCACAAAAACTATAAGACTCCGTTAGAAAAAACAAAACTGGTAAAATTTCCAGATTTTTACACTTGACGCCGTCAAGAGTAAACTCTTGACACCGTCAGAAGTGACCTGCAGAAATTCTTATGTTAAGTTTCCGGAAAATTTCTGGAAAAACTTGGTCCTACTTCCTGGAAAATCCTGCAAAACTTCATTATGACTCAATACAAGCATTTGAATCTAACAAATACGAATATACATGTTCATTTAATATTGTGGAGAATCATGATCGGTTTGTTTCTTAAAAACATATTTGGGGTTTCCCCTTACACTTATCTTTTGCAAAAAATACCTTTAGGTGGAGTTAAGACTAGGCCAAAACAACAAAGTAAAGTATTTCCACTATTTAGTTTAGAAACATGATCTACCAACAATAAAAATTAAACATGCATACGGAAGCAAATAACAAACACACAAATAAAATCACACAAAAACATGGGTTGCCTCCCAAGAAGCGCTTTTCTTTATTTACGAGTCTTGTAGCTAGACTCAAGGTCATGGGTTACTACGTGACACGGGTGAGTTCCTCATTGAGGACATCTTTGGGATCAAACTTAGGTTTCAACTTCCTATCGGTTTCCTTAGTATGGTATGATCTTTCAAACTTTTCTCCATCCGGATCATACAAAGTCATCCTCATATGCCATGATCCGTCACCTTCTTTAGGTGGCTTGTCCCACCTCCATTTACACTTGTCTCCCTCTCTTTTCCATTTATTCATTTCTATGTTAATGGGCATTACGCTTAAGAACTCAATCATCTTCCTAAAGACCAAGGGGTCCTCAAAAGGGTCTAACTCTTCATCTCTAGCTATGAGTTGTTCCCCCGAATGTGTCTTTTCAACGGAATTTTTCTCTAGATAAAATGGGTATTGAGGTCCTATAAAGTTCCTTTCTATCCAAGGTCCATATCTAGATGGTCTCCTATTCATCTCTACCCTTCGGTTCATCATCACAATCATAACTATGCTTCTTTACATCGTACACCGACCAAGTATCGCCTTCACCTACCGCTATCTTAGACTCCTTACAATCTATCATGGCGCTAGCGGTTGCTAAAAATCCTCTTCCTACCAATAATGGGCATGTAGTGTCACTAACCATGTCTAGGACGTGAAAATCTGCTAATATAGTTAACTTTCCTACGTGAACAACTACATCCTTAATCATTCCAACCGGGTGGGCAATACTCCCATCCGCTAGCCCTATCAATACCTCCGTTTCCTCTAACTTTCCTAGCTTAAGAGCGGTGAATAAGGATAAGGGAATCAAGTTGAGGCTTGACCCTAAATCGGCTAGTGTGTCGAAAGCTTCGGATCTTCCTATCTTACAAGGCAAAACAAATATACCCGGATCATCAAGCTTTTTAGGCAACTTGTTTTGAACGAAGGCAGTCCCATTTTTACCTAGTTTACACTTCTCATATTTTTCTAGGAGGGCACTATAGTAAGGAGCACGCGCTAAGACATCAATGATGGGGCGTTCAAGGTGAAGTTCTTTGAATTCATCGTCAAGGTCTTGCGTAGGAGGTGTTTCAACTATACTTTTGACCGGCTCTATATTGGGTGCCTTATTTGATTGGTCCTTTTGAAGAATTTGATTTTGTTTGAAACACGTGCTTGTTGATTTGACCGAGTAGTATTGTGGACACGAAGTGGGTGACAAAACTGAAGATATGGAATTAACGTTTAGTTTCGGACTTTTTATTGTGTCGCTTGGAAGGGCTCCCATTTCTCGGTCATTGAGGACTTTCAACAATGCGTCAATTCTAGTGGTCATCTCGCTTTGCTTTTGTTTGAAATCGGCTTCAAACTTAGATATGCGAGCTTCTTGAGATGCCATGAACTTAGACATTAATCCTTCAAGGTTTTTGGTACTACCAAAGTTGTTAGAAGGATTGTTGAAAGTACGGTTGGAGGGTGGACCGGTTGGTTGGTAACGATTAGGCGGATTGGAAGAATTGGGTTGATTTTGTTTCCACCTAAGGTTTGGGTGATTTTTCCAAGAGGGGTTGTATGAATCACCGTAAGTGTTTGGCTCGGGCTTGAAAGTGTACCACTTATTTCCCGCTTCATCGGTACGCGTGGATGCGTAGTCCTCAAAAGCTGTTCCGGGGAGTTCCACACAATCACGAGTGTCGTGGGGACCACTACATAATTCGCATGAAGAAGTGATTTTGTTCACTTGGCTTGAAGGCTTAGGAGCTTCGTAAGATTTCATGAGAAACTTGACTTGGTCCTCAAGTTCCATGATCCTACGGTCGGGAGTGCTAGAATTGTTCGAAGGCAAAGATATTGCCTTGACCGTTTTATTCAAGTCACGGGGATCATTCCAACTTTCGTTGTCATAGAGAGCAAGATCTTCTATGAGTTCCCATGATTGTTCCGCACTTAGATCACGTAGCTTACCACCGGCCGATTGGTCAATGGCTCGCCTCGTGGAGAGATCGATATGGTCATAAAAGATTTGGACTTGGAGCCAAAGATGTATGCCATGATGAGGGACTTTTTGGAGTAAGTCCTTGAAACGAGTCCATGCTTCATAAAGAGATTCATTTTGACGTTGTTGGAACATCAAGATGTCATTTCTAAGCTTAGTAGTTCTCCCCGGCGGGAAAAATTGAGCAAGGAAACGAGTGGTGAGATCATCCCATGTGGTGATGGATCCCGCGGGTAAACGCTCAAGCCATTGACTAGCTTGATCCCGTAGAGAGAATTGGAATAGGCGTAATCGGGTTGTCTCTCTAGTTGCAACATCTAGGTCTATAGAATCTACGATTTTGAGGAAGTCCTTAAGATGTTGGTTTGGATCTTCGGAACGAAGTCCATGGAATGCACCTCCGCTTTGCACCAACCGGATGGTGTCGGATCGCAAGGGGGTCACATTGGCTCCGGTGAGCTCAATGGTGTTTCGGTAGCCTTGGTGGCTAGGTCGGGAATACTCTCCTAAGGTTCGGGGCCTAAGGGGTTCTAATGGTGGGTTTTGTTGTGGTGGGATGACGGGTTCAAAGATGTTCCCGTTGTCCTTGATGTCGGGTGGTTACGAACAAAGGCACAAAGAAATAAGATAGACTAAAGAAAATCTAAAAATAAACAATAAAATCTTACTAGAAAGGAATCTAGCAAGTAGACCTAATAAAAAGAAATTCTAACCTAGACAATAACTATTCCCCGGGCTGCGGCGCCAAAAACTTGATGACGTGGGAATTGCACCAGGTTTTACCTCTCAAGGGATCTCGAGCAGCTTACAACCCCACCAGGCAGTGTACCTGATCGTTGTAGTATAGTATAGTGACAAGTACCGGGGGATTGGTCATTCAGCTTAGGAATAGTGTCGCTAGGATTAGAAAGCCTAAATACTAGTTTTAAAGGTGAGGGATGATTCTTTTTGTATTTTATATTTTATAGAAAGCAAGTAAAAATCTCGGGTTTGAAGGATTTGGGCGGAATTAGTTGCTAATCAACTAACCCAATACTAAAGATGCAATCAAAATAAAATACTAGAAATAAAAATAAACTAAATTATACTAAAGTTGTGAGCAATAAGTGGAGAAAATGTGGTTACTTAGATTTCACTACTCCCTAGACATCTTTTACACGTTAATTACTTGTTATAATTGCATGGATGACGGATCTTATTCCTTAATACCATTCATGGGGTGGCACACTTAACTCCCCAATTCTATGAGCTCTTATCTCCTCCTACACCATGCCCAGCACAACTATAGGGATTGTAAATAGTGGCTCATGCATTAAATACAACCAATAAAGACCTAGTGCGCGTCGGTTCATGTTTCTTAAGACGTTCAAGCATGTTACCAATTGGAGATCTGCCAGTTTTCTTAAGCCTAACATATAAATCATTCATCCAAGACAAGTATAAACAAGTAATCAACACATAATTAACATCTAGGTTTCATTAGATCCAAACAAACACAAGATAGATCTAGCCTAGCATGATGGAATTAAGACAAGAACAAGATATTGTTAGCCTCGCTCTTTTATAAAGATAACGTCACATACGTGAAATAGACTAGATTAGTAACAAGTAGTACCTTTAGGGACTATTATTGTACACTAGGCATAGTAATGCTGTTATGAGCCTATAAATACCCTCATGACTCTCCATGAGGGGTGTGAGAAATTGTGTATTCATTCTTTCATCTTAATATTATCCATTTTCTTCACCCTCTCTCTACTTTCTCTCTCTAAAACCAAACATGGATTTCATCTATAATCATCAACCTAGACCTCCCGAACCACATAAATCATCTATATTTTCGATCCTACAATTGGTATCAGAGCCTCGTTGTGTTATTTTGATGATTCTTTTGTGGTTCGATCATGTTTTTAAGCTGTTTTTTAAATATTTTTTGAGATCGGGAATTTTTTTTCCTTATCTTTGTTTATAAACAGTTTTTTAAACAATATTTATGTATCCATATGGTCTAAACAGTCCTGCTTTATCTGTTTATTGTGTCCTTTTAAGGTACCAATATTGCAACTTAATGTTTCTTTTAGCAGTTACTTTTTGCACCATAACGTGAACAGTGGTCAAACACATATATCTACATGGTCTTTAATATGGTCAACGGTGGGTCAATATTAATATTTCTGGTCTTCAAAAATGGGTTGTATGCTGCTCGGAATTTTTCTGACCTGAATCTGAATGGAAAAGGTCATCGGAAAGTGGTCAAAGGGTCAAAACCCTGTTCCTACGCGTATCTTCAGTTTTTCTACGCATAACTTGGATAAGTTATGCGTAAGGTGCAAATTAGGCAAAAAAAACCCTTATCTTACGCGTAATTCTTACGCAAAAGATGGGTTTTACGCAAAGATATAGTTTTCTACGCGTAAGATTCCTACGCGTAAGATTTCTACGCGTAAGATTTCTACAGGTCTACGCGTAACTTTATGCGTAAAAGGGTCGAAAGAAGAATATTACGCGTAAACTTGCCATATCGAAAAGAAAAAAGAATAGAGATGAAGCAGAAATTGTGACCACGACAACCAAATACCAACATTCATTGAACCTCAGATATATTACCATCATCAGTCCATGAGCATTAAAAAAAATAAATAAATAAATAAATACGAACAGATATCAAGAAGAACATCTACACATCTCAGCCAGTCTACAACCGACATCCACAGTCCACAACTCCAAAACTAACCTTCACCTCACCACACTCATAACAAAATAAAACCAGTATTATAAGATCTCAACCTTACATCTTTCGTGCTATTCAGAAAGACCTTTGAAGATCAAGTAAACGAAGAAAGAAACATCATCGATCTATAAGTAGTTTGATTTTTTTTCGAATATAAAGAAAGAGGAATAACAAGTGTGTTACTCTCTTTCTTTAGGTTCGTTCTAATCATAACACAGTCAACGAAAATAACACAATAACCTACCCGTCTTCTTGATGACTCGTCTGTGAGTTCTCTTTCAAACTAAAATGAAATAGAAGGATATTGTTGTTGTTCGTTTGTTGATGGACAGAAAGAGAAGAAGAGTGATTGCACTTGTTTGATCCGTATGATGTAGATTAGGTGAGTTTGTGTCTGGTGTGAGATGGAAGTTATCTGGTGGGTGTAAAGATAAGAGTGGTAGGCGCATTATTATGTGTCTACATATGAGTGAAATTAGGGTAATCGGTTATAAATATCACTTTTGGTTGGATCAAGTTTATGGACTGGGCCGAGATATATTTTTGGTTTTGGTTATTCAATCGATTAGGCTGTAATAAAAACTTATTGGGCTTACATGATTTACACAGATTGAGCTGAGCTTGCTTCACTCAATTCGAAGATGGTAATGCTGAAAAAGTTATAGGACTATCAAAATTATTATCCTAAATTTAATTTTTGGATATAATTCTTTGGTAAATGAGTGGTATTTTGGTTTATAAATTTCACGGGGATACATATATTCATGGCTAGAATTGCTATGGTTTGAAAAAATGACTACGGAGTTCATGTACGGTATTGTTGATTTGATTTGGAAGTGGAATTTCATCAAGTGTACTTATTTATCTCAAAGTCTAGGGGTGGTTGGATGCACGACTTTTGAAGATAACTTGTCTGCGCAAATTAAAAAATTCAGTCTTGACAATCTAGTTATTACTGATGTAAGGAGTTACGTTGTAGTGCTCACAGTATAGCTATCACTTAAAGGAGTTACGTTGTAGTACTCAGTGTCACACAAAGTAGTGGATTGTTCAAGTGGCGAATATTTCGTGCAACCTCATACTTAAAGGAGTTACATTGTAGTGCTCAGTATAGGTATTAAGTCACATCTATCGTACAAGCATTAAGTCACAAGATGGGATGATTACTTCTTTTTCAAGCTGGTCATATCGGGCTGTCTCCATATGTGGTCATTACTATTAGCCGGTGAATTCAAAGGAGGTTTGATTACAGGTTGATTTGAGAGACAAGTATTGAGAGTATTTTTTGCGACATATACTCACAAATTATGCTTACACGGTCTATCTATATTGCATCAGAAGTGTAAAGTACGGGTAATTATGGCATGTACACACAATAGTATGATGATTTCGATACATCACAACCATCAGGAGGGAGAAGAACATGCCAAAAGAAGTAGTGTTTCATCTCTAGTACGTTGGTTGATCGAGGGAATTGTGCTTACACTGGAACCGAAGAAGTACTAATGACGTGTACATCGGAGCGTATTACCAACCTTCTGTGCAATGTTATGTGAGTTATATTGTCATGATGCTCCCCGAACGACAACCATGTGCCTACACTTTTGAATCTACTTTATCCGCTGCGTGATGAAAAGAGAGTTGTCGGTTCAGGAGGGAGCAGGAAAAAGAATAAAGGCTCACTAGTTAGGAGGGAGTAATAACCTAACTAGACCGTTACAGTTGAAGTTCAGAGCTACAAAGATCTGTGCCGTCAGTGCCAAAGATCAAATACGCCGAGTTCGTCGGAAGAGAGAACTTCAAGTCTGCCTCAGTATCTAGACTACAGAGACTATGCGCTTCAACAACGTCAACATAGTTTACTATTGTTGTTATTTACATTTTTATGTATTTATAGGTCTCATTGTAACCATTCACATGTGACGATATCTTGGAGGGAGATTGTTAGCCTCGCTCTTTTATAAAGATAACGTCACATACGTGAAATGGACTAGATTAGTAACAAGTAGTACCTTTAGGGACTATTATTGTACACTAGGCATAGTAATGCTGTTATGAGCCTATAAATACCCCTCATGACTCTCCATGAGGGGTGTGAGAAATTGTGTATTCATTCTTTCATCTTAATATTATCCATTTTCTTCACCCTCTCTCTACTTTCTCTCTCTAAAACCAAACATGGATTTCATCTATAATCATCAACCTAGACCTCCTGAACCACATAAATCATCTATATTTTCGATCCTACAGATATAGACAACCAACACATAGACATATTGATTGAATTGAAAGAACACTTATCTTAATTACACATGAAAGGTATCAAGGGTTTGGAACCCTTCAAAAACCTGTAAAATTCTCACCAAAATCGTACTTAGGGTTTCTCTAAAACTCCTCTCTCTCCTTCTTTTTTTAATGTGAAAATTAGAAAACTATATATAGGAAAAGGGGTCTGACGGCGTCAAGACCAACCTTGTGACGCCGTCACCTCGCCGCCAAAACTATTCTCGGATTGCCTTGATCTGCATTTGACGCCGTCAAGACTTAATCATTTCCAGGCCGTCATGACTTTTACTCTTGACGCCCTACCTTCGTGACGCTGTCAAATCTGTACTGGGTCGTCAAGGAATTTTTCTCTTGACGCCGTCAGAGAGTTACTCTTGACGCCGTCACCTACTGTTCCCAGCATGGAAAATTAAGACTTTGCCGTTTTCTTCACTTTTATGTTCCAAAAACGTCCGAATTGCTTCCTTTTCCAGATTTCACTCCCAAAGTACCTAAAATCACAAAAGGAACGATTTAGGGCAATATTTGATCAAATAAATTTGAATTCGGGCTTAAATGACCCCCTAAAAACGGATCATTTTTCGCCTCATCATACTGATACGAGCCACAGGAGCATAAGTATCAAAATAGTCTATTCCTGACTTTTGTCTAAAGCCTTGAATAACTAGTCTTGCCTTGAACTTTTCAACAGTTCCATCTACCTTCATTTTGTTTTTGAAAATTCATTTGCTACCTAAAGGTTTGCAACCAGGTGGTAGATCAGTCAACACATAAGTGTTATTGCCCATGATGGAGTTCATCTCATCATCTATTGCTTCTTTCCAGAAAGCAACATCCTGGGACTTCATTGCTTCTTCAAATGTTTTGGGATCCTCCTCAACAATGAAGCAATAGGAGTATTGTTCAGAGACCTCACTCCTTGTACCTTCAATTAAGTATAATCGAAACTCAGGTCCAAATGACTTTGGAGTCCTGACCCTATTACTCCTTCTGAGTTCAGGTTCAGGTTGTTGTTCCACAACCTCATCAGGGGCCTGAGATGGTAATTCATCAGGGACCTCTGATACACCAATGTCATTAGTTCTATTTGGAATCCTTTGACTTGGTCTAGGAACTGATGAGAATCTATTCTCATCAAATAGTACATCCCTTGATTCAATTATTGAGTTAATTGAAACAGATTCATTAGGTTCAATAACATAGAACCTATATGCCTTGGAATGCTCAGCATATCCAATAAAGATGCATTCAATGCCTCTTTCACCCAAAGTTTTCTGCTTTGGATCAGGGAGTCTTACAACAGCCCTACAACCCCAAACCCTGAGATAATTCAGGTTGGGTTTCTTTTTATTCCAGAGTTCATAAGGGGTAACCTTGTTCTTTTTATTGGGAACTCTATTTAATAAATAGCAAGCAGTTAACATAGATTCACCCCAGAACCCTTGACTCAGTCCTGAGTAGGACAACATGGAA
Source organism: Artemisia argyi (assembly GCA_030686995.1). NCBI lineage: Eukaryota > Viridiplantae > Streptophyta > Magnoliopsida > Asterales > Asteraceae > Artemisia > Artemisia argyi. The sequence continues at coordinate 13,217,957 of CM060687.1, forward strand.
TTAACCATCTCCTTCAGTACCCAGTTTTTCCTTTCAGAAATACCATTTTGCTGAGGAGTATAAGGGGCAGTCATTTCATGGATTATACCAACAGACTAAAAATACAGAGTATCCATGTACTCACCTCCCCTATCATTCCTGAATCTTTTGATCAGGGACCCAAGTTGCAATTCAACTTCTGTTTTAAATACCTTGAATTTATCTAATGCTTCATCCTTGGTATGTAATAGATAGACATAACAAAACCTAGAAGCATCAACAATAAATGTCACAAAATACTTCTTATTCCCCAAAGAGGGAGTAGCATGAAGATCACATAGATCACTATGAATCAGCTCCAAAACTTTAGTTTCACGTTTTACACTTTGAAATGGTTTCTTAGTTATTTTGGTCATCATGCAAGTTTTACACTTTTCAGTGTCCATATCAAAGGCTGGAATTAACCCATCCTTAGACATATCTCGCATTCTTTTAAAGTGTACATGGCCAAGTCTTGCATGCCATAGGGTTGAATCATTAAGTTTAGAGGTTGATATAAAAGCAAAATTATCAATATCATTAACAATATTAAGTCTGAACATTTGATTACACAAATAGCCAAAACCAATAAACACACCATGTTTAGATAAAACAAATTTATTAGATTCAATCACTTGTTTATAACCACAATTATTCAAAACACTACTAGAAACCAAGTTCTTCCTAATATCAGGAACATGTAAAACATTAAATAAAGAAACAATTTTTCCAGAACTAAACTTCAAATCAACACATCCTTTTCCATGCACCAGGGCAGTTGACTCGTTTCCCATATGAAGAATAGAACCATCATTCATTGACTCATAAGTCTTGAACCAGCTTCTATCTTTACACACATGAATTGTTGCACCAGAGTCAACCCACCAAGCAACATCATCATCCTGCACAAAATATATTTCAGATATATATGTAACATAATAAATCTCAAAAGACTTATTAAATATATTCTGACCTTTCAGAGAATTGGTGTTACCATTCCCTCCACTTGTGCCTGATCCATTGGTTTTATTGCCAATCTTAACACCTTTACAATCCTTCCTGAAGTGTCCAGTTTTACCACACTTCCAACAAGTCACTTTTGGTTTCTTGTTAAGATCAGATTTGGTGTTATCCTGATGCTTACGTTTTCCCTTGTTGTCATTGTACCTGGAGGAGTTGTTATGCTCCACCATATTGACAACTGATGGAACAGTAGCATTGCTACTCTTTGGCTTGTCAATGTCTTGTGCTTTGAGTGAATCCTCAATACGCAAGTGACTGCCCAACTCAACAAGAGTTAATTCCTCCTTCTTATGTTTTAGCATATGCTTGAAATCTTTCCAAGAAGGAGGCAATTTATCGATGATACAAGAGACTGAAATAGCCTCATCCATGTTCATCTTATGTTGTGTGAATCGATCAAGTATACTAAGAAGTTCATTGTATTGTTCCATGACAGGTCTAGAATCAACCATTTTGTAATTGTTAAAATTACTTACAAGGAACTTCTTACTTGATGCATCCTCAGCCATATATTTGGCTTCCAAGGAATCCCATAGTTCTTGAGAATTTTCAACATTCTGATAAATATCAAATAGAGAATCAGACATACCATTGAGAATTAAACCCCTGCATATGTAGTCATCATTCTCCCATTTGCTTCTATCCCTCATCTGATCCATAGTAGCATCATCTCCAAAATCTTCTGGAATCTCAGTTGTCAGAACATAAACCACATTCATACTTGACAACAAGAAGTGCATCTTATTTTGCCATCTTCTGAAATCAACACCTTCAAACTTTTCCAACTTTGAAAAGTTAGCAGCCATTTTTCTCATAGCAGCAGCCATCGATTATCACTAATAGTTTCTATTGATTGTTGGTTATTATGTGTATGAGTGTTCCCAGATTAGGGTAAAGATAATCAATGAGTACCGGATATTCACTTGAAATCGTGTTATCACTTTCCAATAGAAACTATTCGACCCTATGCCTGGGTTACACGAATATCTCTTTGGGATAAGACCAAGTGATGTTCTTGTTTTTAGGCACAAAACAAGAGCAGAATCGTATTCAAGTGTTTAGGGTTTGTGTTAATAAATCGTATTCACGCAGAATGTTATGACCTCTATTTATAATAGAGAATACTCAAACCCTAGCCCATGGAATTATGTATAATTAACGGCCCATTAATTATATCATAATACTTTCCATAATAGTAGGAATCAGTGGTTAAAACGTAGCAGTACTTTCCATAATAATAAAGCAGTACTTTCATCCAGCAGTACTTTGATTAAGCAGTACTTTGATCAAGCAGTACTTTGATCAAGCAGTACTTTGAAGCAGCAGAGTCTAGCAGCAGATTCAACTATCAGCAGAATTGATGAGGCGAAAAATGATCCATTTTTAGGGGGTCATTTAAGCCCGAATCCGACTTTATTTGATCAAATATTGCCCTAAATCGTTCCTTTTGTGATTTTAGGTGTTTGGAGAGTGAATTCTGGAAAAGAAGCCATTTTGGACGTTTTTTGGAGCATAAAAGTGAAGAAAACGGCAAAGTATCAATTTTCCATGCTGAAGACACTAGGTGACGGCGTCAAGAGTTATACCCTGACGGCGTCAGACATCAAGAATAAAACACCGTAGTTGATGACGACGTCAAAAGTCATCCTGACGACGTCAAAGTACAAAGAATAAAATACCGTGGTTGGTGACGGCGTCACATAGGCCGTCATAAGTAGATCAAGACCGTCCGAGGAAGTATTTGGCGGCGAGGTGACGGCGTCACATGGCTGTCTTGACGCCGTCAGCCCAGTTTTCCTATATATAGTTTTCTAGTTTTTTCATTGAAAGAGAGAAGTTTTGGTGAAACCCTAAAGACGAATTTGGTGTATCTTTTACAGGTTTTTCAAGGGTTCCAAACCCTTGATACCTTGCATTGTAATTGAGATAAGTGTTCTTCTAATTCAATCAATATGTCTATGTGTTGGTTGTTTATATCTTGTTCTTGTCTCAAGTCCATTATGCTAGGCTAGATCTCTTTTGTGTTTGCTTAGATCTAATGAAACCTAGATATTGATTATGTGTTGATTACTTGTCTATTCTTGTCTTGGATGAATGATTTTATATGTTAGGCTTAAGAAAACTGGCAGATCTCCAAATGGTAACATGCTTGAACGTCTTAAGAAACATGAACCGAGGCGTACTAGGTCTTTATTGGTTGTATTTAATGCATGAGCCACTGTTTACAATCCCTATAGTTGTGCTGGGTCATGGTGTAGGAGGAGATAAGAGCTCATAGAGTTGGGTAGTTATGTATGCCACCCCACGAATGGTATTAAGGAATACAATCCGTCATCCATACAAGTATAACAAGTAATTAACGTGTAAAAGATATCTAGGGAGTAGTGAAGTCTAAGTAAACACAATTTCTCCAATTACTGCTCACAACCTTAGTATAATTTAGTTTAATTTCATTTTTACTATTTTATTTTGATTGCATCTTAGTTTTGGGTTAGTTGAATAGCAACTAATTCCGCCCACTCTTTCAAAACCCGAGATTTTACTTGCTTTTATAAAAACATAAAAATACAAAAAAAATCATCTCTCACCTTTAGAACTAGTAAATTAGGCTTTCTAATCCTAGCGACACTATTCCTAAGCTGAACGATTAATCCCCCGGTACTTGTCACTATACTATACTACAACGATCAGGTACACTGCCTGGTGGGGGTTGTAAGCTTCTAGAGATCCCTCGAGAGGTAAAGCCTGTTGCGATTCCCACGCATCAAGTTTTTGGCGCCGCTGCCGGGGAATAGTTATTGTCTAGGTTAGGATTTCTTTTTATTAGGTCTACTTGCTAGATTCCTTTCTAGTAAGATTTTATTTTTAATTTTTAGGTCTTCTTTAGTCTATCTTATTTCTTCGTGCCTTTGTTCGTAACTCTTTACCATCCGACATCATGGAAGGTGGTAACATCTTTGAACCCATCATCCCACTACAACAAAACCCACCATTAGAACCCCTTAGGCCCCGAACCTTAGGAGAGTATTCCCGACCTAGCCACCAAGGCTACCGAAACACCATTGAGCTCACCGGAGACAATGTGACCCCCTTGCGATCCGACACCATCCGGTTGGTGCAAAGCGGATATGCATTCCATGGAATTCGTTCCGAAGATCCAAACCAACACCTTAAGGACTTCCTCAAAATCGTAGATTCCATAGACCTAGGTGTTGGAACTAGAGAGACTACCCGTTTACGCCTATTCCAATTCTCTCTACGGGATCAAGCTAGTCAATGGCTTGAGCGTTTACCCGCGGGATCCATCACCACATGGGATGATCTCACCACTCGTTTCCTTGCTCAATTTTTCCCACCGGGAAGAACTACTAAGCTTAGGAATGACATCTTGATGTTCCAACAACGTCAAAATGAATCTTTTTATGAAGCATGGACTCGTTCCAAGGACTTACTCCAAAAAGTCCCTCATCATGGCAAAGATCTTTGGCTCAAAGTCCAAATCTTCTATGACCATATCGACATCTCCACGAGGTGAACCATTGACCAATCGGCCGGTGGTAAGCTACGTGATCTTAGTGCGGAACAATCATGGGAACTCATAGAAGATCTTGCTCTCTATGACAACGAAAGTTGGAATGATCCCCGTGATTTGAACAAAACGGTCAAGGCAATATCTTTACCTTCGAACGATTCTAGCACTCCCGACCGTAGGATCATGGAACTTGAAGGTCGAGTCAAGTCTCTCATGAAATCTTACGAAGCTCCGAAGCATTCAAGCCAAGTGAACAAAATCACTTCTTCATGCGAATTATGTAGTGGTCCCCATGACACTCGTGATTGTGTGGAACTCCCCGGAACAGCTTTTGCGGACTACGCATCCACGCGTACTGACGAAGCGGGAGATAAGTGGTACACTTTCAAGCCCGAGCCAAACACATACGGTGATTCATACAACCCCTCATGGAAAAATCACCCAAACCTTAGGTGGAAACAAAATCAACCCAATTCTTCCAATCCGCCTAATCGTTATCAACCAAACGGTCCACCATCCAACCGTACCTTCAACAACAATCCTTCTAACAACTATGGTAGTACCAACAATCTTGAAGGATTGATGTCAAAATTCATGGCATCTCAAGAAGCCCGCATAGCTAGGTTCGAAACCGAATTCAACCAACAACAAACGGAGATGACCAACAAGATTGACAACTTGTTGAAAGCCCTCAGCAACCAAACATTAATCACACCTAGGAAGGACACTAGGGACACCAATAGTGGAATCCAAATTAAGGACCCCTCATCATCCAAACATGTCCACTTTGTCAATGTTGTCGCCATTAAGCCGATAGATAAGGAGATAGAGGAGAGTGACAAGGATGAAGTTAGAGTAGAAGCCGATAGTGAGGATGAGAGTAGGGAAGTTGAGGTTAATAAGGATGAGGAATTGGAGGAGGTAGAACCTATAGAGGAATACTTTGATAAGTTGCCAACCGAGGAAGAACGGGAATACCATAAGGATTTATTCGATAGTCCCGAGAAAACATATATCTTTGGCGACCCCTTGATCAAAATGGGAGACCCCTCTAACATTAACATCCCATGTAATATCGGGCACATGCATATATGGAAAGCTTACATCGACCTTAGATCCCCCGTGAACATTATGACTAGAACCTATTACAATTGGGTGATGAAGAAGCAACTCAATTTTAGGATGATGCCCGGTAAAAATTGGATAAGTAATTTTGCAGGAAGAGTTAAGGGAGTACATGTGATTATAGGGAATCTCACCTATGAGATTGATTTTATGATAGTGGAAGACACTCGTCCGGTGATAGATGCTTGCCTAAGCCAAATAATATTCGGGAAACCATTTGTTGAGGCCACTAGGATGAGTTATGATCCGACTTTAGGGATAGTTAGGTTCAAGAAAGATAATGATGAGGTTGCTTATCAAATGCCCTACAAGATCGAACAATACCGCCTTCTCTCTAATTTCGAAAAGGAACATAAGCAAGCGGCTTATTATAGGAATGAGGAGGATAGACGTAGAGGAGTAGAGTATGTTAGAAATAGGATGCTTGGTTTCTATAAAGAATGTTTACAACTAGGTCCGGAATACAAATCTGGCTTAGAAGACGACCTAGAGAGTGGAACCAATGATGAGATCATGTAGTAACCCATGACTTTGAGTCTAGCTACAAGACTCGTAAATAAAGAAAAGCGCTTCTTGGGAGGCAACCCATGTTTTGTGTGATTTTATTTGTTTGATTGTTATTTGCTTCCGTATGCATGTTTTATTTTTATTGTTGGTTGATCATGTTTCTCAATTAAAATGTGGAAATACTTTATTATGTTGTTTGGCCTAGTCTTAACTTCAACCTAAAGGTATTTTTGCAAAAGATAAGTGTAAGGGGAAACCCCAAATATGTTTTTAAGAAACAAACCGATCATGATTCTCCACAATATTAAATGAACATGTATATTCGTATTTGTTAGAGTCAAATGCTTGTATTGAGTCATAATGAAGTTTTGCAGGATTTTCCAGGAAGTAGGACAAAGTTTTTCCAGAAATTTTCCGGAAACTTAACATAAGAATTTCTGCAGGTCCATTCTGACGGCGTCAGAGTATTACTCTTGACGGCGTCAGGAGTTAAAAATCTGGAAATTTTACGTGTTTTGTTTTTCTAACGGAGTCTTATGGTTTTTATGAATTATTAAGTTTTATAATCTCCAGGAAATCTGCAAACTTCATTCCACAAGCATTATATCTTACTTTGTTTTCTAGGATTTAGTAACTTATATAGGATGCCGCCGATTTTACGCGAGGTTGTCTTGTCTATTGTTGTCAGGATTTACAGGTTATTTATGACAAGAAGATGATTTATATTCTGGAAGGGAAGCTTTGATTGTTCATTTTTCTTGGAGGAAGATTTAACCTGGCCAACCTATAATTCATATCGAGCGAATCAGGGGAGTATTTGATACCTTACATATGCACTTTCGCTTGAGTTTGTTTTGTTTGATAGTAGATGTGTAATAAAACTATGAGAAATACCTGTTAGTGTAATTTTAGCGCCAAATTTAAAATTTTTTACAATATTTAGGAGTGAAACTTTAGCCATAGCAAGCGTCTCATGGATAGGAGGTTGTATGACTAGCACATAACCGTATATTCAGAAAAATTTTCCACCCAAAAATGTGAGGTTCGCCTTTAGATTTGATAGGAAAAGCATTCATTATTAGTGCTTATGAGTGTACCGGTAGCATTTAGATTCTATAACTTGCGTTAGTGATGCATCCCGAGACCGCTAGTGAGACTACATTCGTGTAGTAGGATTTACTACATGATAAGAGGCATTATGATCACCCTTGTGTTAAACCCGTATCATAATTACTTGACCATTTAAGTCATATTACTTGGCTAGTTAAGTCAACTAATTTTTCCCACACCCTTAGCGTTGTACTCATTTTTAGTACACGATACCCCTAGTACACCCCTCCGAGCCTATCTTTTCGTTTCTAACTTTAAGCATTTTACTTAAAGGAAGAATTTGTTACACCCCACTTAAATGTACACCCAAATCGCCTTAGCCTTCCGTGTATGCACTCATTTTTAGTGCATTATTGTAATTTGTTAAACCCTAAGTTAACTTTCTATTTGATTACATGGTTGCTAAGTCGAGTCATATCCTTGTACATATTGTTTTGGGACGATTGGGACTCATGGGTAAGTACTTATTTTATGGAGTAATGGGGAAGAACATCATATTATTACCCCCATATGTACGTAATCTTAAAAGTGCTCCAAGTGTTTTAATTTTCTTAATTCGAGTCATTAGATTAGTCAAATGTAAAGTATGTAAAGATTCAAGTGTAAGGGGAATGCTCATACCCCTATGATGTATTTATTTGGATGGTAGGGTAAAAGTGTATTTAAAAAAAAAATTAAAAAAAAAAGAGAAAAAAACATACGGACTACCATCCCGTTTCATTCTATGTTCATTTTATGTTTTTAGTTATTTTTCATTTGTTAGCTTAAGTCGAGTCTAGTCTTGGCTTAGCAACGCCATCTTGTACATGTAATTAACCAAGATTGTTAACTCGCCACCAGTAAAACTTCCTTTATCCAACAAAACCGTGTAATTCATATCCCTATACCTAACGTTACAACCCTTTAAAAGACCTCTTTGATAGTTTATCCTAGGTGCTTACGCCATGTGGTGGAGGTTTGATCCTTTCCCAAGCCTATGGTAATCTATTTTGCTATGACAGGTAGTGAGATATATCTTCCATTTCCATAATGTTATATTACTTTATTACACCCGAGAGATGTGAGTATCTAAACACTATTTGTGAGGTGCTTGTATATGACCTCCGTGCTTGTCTATTGGTCTTTAGTGGAACGATTATTTGTTGTAATTACTTTTATATTAGTGTTAAATGACCCCTAACTTGTCTTTTGAGTAGAATAAAAGCTCATTTGCTTGAGGACAAGCAAATCTCAAGTGTAAGGGTATATGATGAGGCAAAAAATGATCCGTTTTAGGGGGTCATTTAAGCCCGAATCCGACTTTATTTGATCAAATATTGCCCTAAATCGTTCCTTTTGTGATTTTAGGTGTTTGGAGAGTGAATTCTGGAAAAGAAGCCATTTTGAACGTTTTTGGAGCATAAAAGTGAAGAAAACGGCAAAGTATCAATTTTCCATGCTGAAGACACTAGGTGACGGCGTCAAGAGTTATACCCTGACGGCGTCAGACATCAAGAATAAAACACCGTAGTTGATGACGGCGTCAAAAGTCATCCTGACGGCGTCAAAGTACAAAGAATAAAATACCGTGGTTGGTGACGGCGTCACATAGGCCGTCATAAGTAGATCAAGACCGTCCGAGGAAGTATTTGGCGGCGAGGTGACGGCGTCACATGGTTGTCTTGACGCCGTCAGCCCAGTTTTCCTATATATAGTTTTCTAGTTTTTTCATTGAAAGAGAGAAGTTTTGGTGAAACCCTAAAGACGAATTTGGTGTATATTTTACAGGTTTTTCAAGGGTTCCAAACCCTTGATACCTTGCATTGTAATTGAGATAAGTGTTCTTCTAATTCAATCAATATGTCTATGTGTTGGTTGTTTATATCTTGTTCTTGTCTCAAGTCCATTATGCTAGGCTAGATCTCTTTTGTGTTTGCTTAGATCTAATGAAACCTAGATATTGATTATGTGTTGATTACTTGTCTATTCTTGTCTTGGATGAATGATTTTATATGTTAGGCTTAAGAAAACTGGCAGATCTCCAAATGGTAACATGCTTGAACGTCTTAAGAAACATGAACCGAGGCATACTAGGTCTTTATTGGTTGTATTTAATGCATGAGCCACTGTTTACAATCCCTATAGTTGTGCTGGGTCATGGTGTAGGAGGAGATAAGAGCTCATAGAGTTGGGGAGTTATGTATGCCACCCCACGAATGGTATTAAGGAATACAATCCGTCATCCATACAAGTATAACAAGTAATTAACGTGTAAAAGATATCTAGGGAGTAGTGAAGTCTAAGTAAACACAATTTCTCCAATTACTGCTCACAACCTTAGTATAATTTAGTTTAATTTCATTTTTACTATTTTATTTTGATTGCATCTTAGTTTTGGGTTAGTTGAATAGCAACTAATTCCGCCCACTCTTTCAAAACCCGAGATTTTACTTGCTTTTATAAAAACATAAAAATACAAAAATAATCATCTCTCACCTTTAGAACTAGTAAATTAGGCTTTCTAATCCTAGCGACACTATTCCTAAGCTGAACGATCAATCCCCCGGTACTTGTCACTATACTATACTACAACGATCAGGTACACTGCCTGGTGGGGGTTGTAAGCTTCTCGAGATCCCTCGAGAGGTAAAGCTTGTTGCGATTCCCACGCATCAAGAATCTAGCAGCAGATTCAACTATCATAACCACTATTGAGTCAAGGGATTCAGTGACCAAATGGGTGTACACTCCGTACCTCCAAACCCATTACCAGGTGTGAATTAATCCTTCAAGTGCACTAAATTTTCCAACATGTTATGTGCCAACCTCGACTACTGACTTGATCATACTCCGTAGTAAACTAGTGAATCAAGGTGTGATTAAGAAGAGTTGAATATCAAAATGCTTGATGACACTAAAATCATCAACATTTCTGGTATCTGTTGGCACATGAAAAAGTGGGTACTCCAAACTTTGTATTGAACACAAAATCAAGTAAAAAGATACCATTTGAAATATCCATGTGAGTATGTGACTAAGAATGAGGCGACATTGTTATAACAAGATGGCTAGAGGCTAGAGCCCTCTTATTTATAGAGAATATATGGAGACAGAGGAACAACTTTCTCCTAACAATGTAGAGCTTAATCAATCACTAGGTACGAGCGAACATGTATTTATCCAAAATGGATAGATGTGTCACCCACATGAGTCCTACTAAAAAACTCATGAAACCCAAAGTTCGAGTCCGGTTCACTAAATCCAAACTATTGGCGTTTTGCATGGGGCTACTTATCAGTCACACAAAGATTGCCTATTGATTTTATTAAACGCTTGAACTAAACTACCTGCAGCAAATAATACTTAATTAATTTTATGGAATGTAATTCAAGAAACACAAAACGAGTTGCATTATTGGCGTAGAAGATCTCAGTCTCAAAATTGAGTCATCAATTAATAACGTCATAGTTTAAACTTTTTCATTAAGAATACAAGTAGATTCAAATACAAAACACTCTATTATGAACAGATGAATGATATACATTAGAGTACTAGAAATGCACAAGTCGGCATGTAAGCATCTACAATATTATGCGTTTGATAAAACCATTATATTTATATGATTATATCCCACATAGGTGAAACTTCCCACCTGATGGTTATGATCAAACGTAATCCCATCTCTGTTTCTATAGGATCATATCCATAATAGGTGGCAATTTCGAGCAATTAACTTATAAGTGGTCTTGGCGTTTTGGGGTCCAATGTCTCAAATCAAGTTTAGCTAAAAGAGGAACACATCAAATGGGTTGAACGGGTCAAACAGGTTGAAAGTCACGTAAAATTTTTGTAGGTTCCCAGACCTAACCACCTGTTTGGACCTGAACCATTTTGATACTCTTATGGACCTTAATCCGATTTGACACTCTTACGAAGCAAATCAATTTTGATCCGTTTCAACCCGACCCATTTTGACTCATCATCTCTAATCTCTGCACCTTTTATATCATTGCATGTTTGCAATAAAACCAAACTAATTTTATGATTTCCATTGTTATAGTCATGCAGAAATGCCCAAGGAAGAAAAGAACAAGATTTCTCATCGCGGAAGAGCTCTTGCACCGGCAAAATCTCACTTTGCTGAGGTTGGTTATGTATTCGAAACCTAAGAAATTTATATCTATTGGTGCAAAATGCTTTAGATTCATATTGTACTTCTCAATAAGATATTATAGCTGGGAGGTTTTGGTTGTGATTTTCTCACTTTACATTGCTTTTCTCACATGATCGTGCATGAATCACCAGGTTAGTGTTGATTTTTGATTTTTAAAGTTATTATTGATGACATCGTCACATTTTCTTAAAAAGATCTCCTGAAAAATCAAAATTGAGAATGTTGATGTAATTGTGTTTTTGTTTTATTATGTAGATAGAGTAAAGGTTAGTAAATATTTCTCCAAATGGTTTAAATCATGTCGCGCGTACACCTTTTTTGAATGCCATTTGACCCTTTAGTTGAAGCATCAACAAAAAGTTTGTAAATAAAAGCTAAGAATGTATATTAAATTTTCACAGTACACAAAACAATCAAGTTTTTGATGTTTGAAGTTTTGAACTAATCTGTAAACTTCATTAACCATGTACTTGAAGACATAACACTATTCTCAACAAGTAATTAGATATTCATTCACTATACTATATAAACAAGCAAGATTTCGCTTCTTTAACAAATACATGCATGATAACGTATATACCCTACACTAGTTATAATGCCCGCGCACGTGCGTTTTTTTTTTTTTTTTTTTTTTTTTTTTTTGAAATAATTATTTAAAAATTTTAATCCTATTGTTAATTGCATCTTATCTATACTTTTTGTATTTATCTTCTACTTGTGTTGTGGATAAATATAAAATAAATAATCTTTTTCTTAAATATCTTATTTATATTTTTTTGTATTTATCTTCTACTTGTGTTATGGATAAATATATAATCTTTTATATAATAAAATAAAACCCTTAGAATTTTTCCATTTCAAAAAAATCAATTCATTCTTTTTTTAGTAAATTTTTTTAGATTTTTAAAAAAGTTTCATAATTATCAAATTAACCTTAAAAATTACCATTTTTGTGTAAAAAGTGTATAAAAAACGTTTTTATACTTTTATATTAAAAAAAGTAGAAATATACACATGGGCTGGAGTGCTAACTTTTGATATTTTGATGATAAAAGTGTATATTTTTTAGAAAAGCGAAACATATTCACAAATAAACCAAGCCCCAATTGCCTGGGAAAAAAAACACACACACTAACCTAAGTTGTGTTTCAATCAAAATAAGTCAACAAAACATCCACCAACACCAACAAATAGATTCCGATTTTTAAAACTAAGTTAAGTTTCAATCCAAATAACCCAACAAAACATCCACAAACACCAATCCTTTCCTCTCCTCGTGGAGATTCTGATGAACGAGGAGATTGGACCCTGTTTTGAAGAAGCTGTTTCATCAAACAACAAATATGAGTTTTAAAAGTTTTTCAAGAAAATCAGAAGCCAAATTAACACCTGATTAATTAGTGGTATGGTTTATATGATTGTATTCAGGTTTTATTTATCATATGCTAATTGATTTATGTTTTGTTTTTGGATTTTTTGTGGTTTTTTTGTAATTGAATGCATTAGTTTCTGTTCGAACTTTAGGTTAAAATTGATTTGATTTTGCTGCTTGTAAAACTTCTTTGAGATATGTGGTCGCGTTTGCGGGGCGAGGAGCTAAGGATGTGACTCGCAGGTTATACATTTTTCCACTTAGTGATTCATTTTTTGTATTGATACGATAATCACTAATGAATGTAAGCAACGTTGAACTTACAGGTATTGTGCAGAGTGGCACAAGATTGCATCACATCGAGTTGATTCAACTTGGTGGGACGGAGTGTTGCGGCCACTGAAAGAATTAGAGGCCAAGTCAACAACGAGTGTCATAAATGAGGATAATGTGAAAAAAGAAGAAAGAACGTATCTTGAGGATATGGAGCTGGAGACGAAAGCATTAACGGAGCCTCTTCCAACTAATCAACAGGTTTGGTGCATAAATGTGGAAATTTACTAATTTTTTCATGGCTACACTTTTATGCTCTTATTTATGATTATGGGATTTCATTGCTACATCCAGGCATATAGAAAATTATAAAAGATACAGGCTGCCGGATGACCCAAATGGGACACTGAAAAAAGTACTTCAGCATTTTATGCAAAAAAAAAAAAAAAAAAAAAAAAAAAAAAAAAAAAAAAAAAAAAACCCATCCTTAAATAAACATAATATACCAGACATTCAAACATCTTTTATCTGATATTTTTTTGGTTGAATTAGGAGGGAGAATTTGGTGCTAGGCCTACAAATGTAGATGTTGGAGAAGTGGTAAAAGATGTGGAGAACAAAAATATTTTTGTTAGGGGGGATAGTTCTTTTACCTGGTGATCATGTATGCCATTATGTTCTACCTTTCTTCATCAGTAAAATTTTCCACTTTTCTATTACTTTTGGCAGTATAACTAAAAGACCCGTGTACTAATATATATACTATTGCAACTATTTGATGTGATAGCTTTTGGTAAACCCATCCCCAACCACTATATAACATTACTTTGCTTGGCGATTGGGGTTTATACTAGAGTTTTTGTTGCATGATAATAACAGTTTCCTGTTTTCACCCACTAATCCAAATTGCCTCTTCGTCAAATCATTGGATTTAATCTTATTCAAATCATATGTAATCGAAACTATTGTATATTTATTAATGATATTAATTATAATCGAAACTGTTAAAAATCATAAGGCAGGGTGCCTGTTGTAAAACTATTATATATTCTCCACAAAACCCTTATCACATGTGATTGAAAGTGATTAAATATGCATTGGATTTTAGACACATACATACTTATTTTTAATATGCATGTCTGAAAATCTCTTCTTCATACTTATTTTTTTTGGTAATTTCTTGCAAATTAATGTTCCTTTTTCATTTTGCAGCATGTTTTTGAATACTTCACTTAGAGAACTCCACGAGCTTGCTATGAGCTGCACGAAACATCAATTGTTTGGAATTATAGGCATGCAAGTTAGCTCTTAACATCCCACCTCATATTCACTATGTTTCGTGACTTCAAGTTATCATGTTTTTGACATTTGGGTTTATCTTTCATGAAAGATATCGAGTTTGGAAGGCTTCAAGCTAGGGACATGTTGCAGCATTTATGGACCGGACCAAACCGAATGCCTTAGTAGAAGTTGACCAAGGTGGGAAGATCAGTAGAGGTTCGAGCCAATGGAGGCACCAAGGTTCGACCTTTTTCATCACACTTATCACGTGATTGTATTATCATGAACCCACATTGATCTTTGAAATTTCTTTTTTTTTTCAAAATTTACGCAGCACGTGCGCGTGTCACTTCAAAAGCTTCTCTCCAAATACTTAAAAAGGTACAATGTTTGTCTTCGATTTAATGTTTTTAATTGTATTGATTTTGGGTTTCTTGATCAATATGGTTAGGTCAAAATATTTTGTTGAGATAGACTTGTGTTATAGTGTTTGGATTTGAATGATGTATTGATGCACTAACATAATATATTGTCTATACATCTTTTCATGCTCCTTACAATGTCCAGTTCAGTGTAACCTGCATAGAAAAATGATATCACTTTAGAGTGAAATATGCACATTCAGGACTTACGCGACCTTCTAAGCAATGGTTATCTGAAACTTTTAGTTGTTCATTTGGTATAGCTAGATTAGGTGCTCAGTGTTCTACACGGACCGCATAGCCTCATAGTAATTGCTAAGTTGTTTAAGAAGCCTACACAAAGGAAAACATAAGTTGCTAACTCGTGCCGAAAGCATTTGGAAAACAGAAGGGTCTATGTCTCTATCGAACCATTATAAATTGTGTTGTCTTTACTTTAACAAGGTCTATGATTCAATCTATTAAAATTGATATATAAGTAGAAACATGCTTGGGATACACAGGTTGAGATTTAATCACCTTTTACAATATAGACTGTGACTATGATATATGTAGAGGAGCTTACGAAATAATGCCTTGATGTAGTTTTCATATAGTAGATCATTCGTTTGTTTTTTAGGTTATTATAATAAAGGAAGATATGCTAAATCTATACTAGAAACTCACTTTAAAAAATACTAAAAGCTTAAGTTGGGTAATCATTATGGGTAGGGGTGTTAATGGGTCAAATTGGTTGGGTTCGGGTCAATTTGGGTCAGGTCAAGGCTAAAAATAGCATACGCGAACGTGGCCCTATTTGAATTCGGGTTAGTCGGGTTCGGATCAATTCGGGTCGGTTCCATTCGGGTTTGAGTCAACCCGAATATGAGTAAAATGTAACAAAATTCCTATTTTTACTAATTTAAATAGATATATTAAAAAATTAAATTAAAATAAATAAAAGAATCCTTATTCGGGTCAATCGGGTCAATTCGAATCCGAGTTAGTCATACATTTTCAACCCAAGCCCAACCGTATTTAATATTCGGGTTATTTGGATTGACCCAAACAAGCCAAATAAAACTATTGATCCAAGTAACACGACCCGTATATGCTTATTCTGGTTCGGGTTTTTTTACACCCCAAATTGTGGGATAGGAAATAATAGCACAACAAAAAAGAGGCTGACATGGGTTTAGTAGCATACTAACATAGTAACATATTACTAATTGTTTGAGAAGGACTTGTGAGCCAAATTATTGTTAAATGATGTTTGAATAAATTGAAAAAACTATACAAATATATTGAAAGTTATTGTGCTGAATGAACCAAGGTCCAGTATTGTTGCTTTTACTTGTCTTATAAAACAATAGCTTATAGATAAAATCCTTAAGGTGTTTTATGTCTTCCAAAAGAGATTGTGGTTGTTTTGTCTTTAAACTCTTTGTCCATTGACTCAATCTATTAAATATATAGTTTTGTTTCAAGATCTACCCATTGGGTTATACGTTAAGAGACACGTAAAAGGATCAAAATAAATAACTCATAAATTATCTTTGCAAGGTATGATTATCATTTTGGATTAACCAAGTAAGTGGTTATTAAAAGATCAGTAGATTATTTTATTATATAATCAGATTAATATAAGATCATTAGATTTTCTTTACTATAAAAACAATTAACTATCACAATATGTATCACATTTTACATTCAATAGCTATAAATTTGAAGTCAAAATATGCAGTTTACCAATTTCCATGACCTGAGTAGTGTCATCGAGGCAATAACCAAATATTGTTGTGTTCGTATATGCTCAGTGGCATATTCATCGTTTTCATATAGTTTGGATGGGAAGTTTGCTACTATAACCAATTGTGACACTTAAGATTAAATGGTAAGTTTTACTTTGAACTAAAACCAAACCAGTAGACATCTATCTAATCTATTGAAAGATAGATTAACTTGAGGTCAGATATTTGCAACTACTTTACTTATAACTACTGTATATTTGTGATAAGTTGGCTTATTTGCGGTCACGGACAACTTCTATAGCCGCGCTATATCTGTGGTGGGAATACTGTTGATCCAGGTTAGTACATCGTACATTGTTAATTTATATAATACAACTCTTTTAGCTTCACATTCTAGACACATTTGATATCATTAGGTGATGTTGTTGTTAATATTTACATCAATTACCAGAAAATGTATGCTCTTCTAGAGATGAGGTCAGTCGAAGAGACCCAGCAATGCAATGGCTCTGACATTTTATTAGAGGTTAATTTTAGCAACCATTAATATATCCAAGTCTTACATAGTTTTTCATCTATGAATACATTTTAATCTCAATTATCAGGGAACCCATTTAAGGTCCGGAGTCCAGTTGATTACAATTCGTTACAAGCTGCAATTATTCCTGTAAGTCTACCTATTCTTAACCTAAATCTACGTGTTGTTGGTCTAACACCAGGTTCTAGGGTCTACTGGATCGCTTGAAGGTCCAGACTGCCTATTTGTTGGTGGACTTCCCTGCTATGTTACCGAGCCAGATCAATGAGCTATTCAAGTCTTTTGGCGCTCTTTGGGGGATTTGCACTTAATATAATTTGTTAGAATCCCCATCAAATTTGCTGCGATAATTGGTGCAAATATTGCTCAACACGTCAGACATAATCAAATATACATGTTTATCACCCTCTGCAACTATTTCATTTTTTTTTTCTTTTCTCACTTTTGAAGTTGTTTGGTGATTATACACTTCACATTTTTTTATGGATTTTTCATTTTCGGAAGGTATTATACGTACAAAGTGTTTGATATATGTTTGTGACGGGCTTAGTTGTCTTATGTTCAGATTAAAGCTATGTGATTATTGATATTAGACCTGTAAGTGATGACATGTATTTTTTTTATTTAAGATCAAGTTATAGGGAATACATTGTTCAGCGTAGAATGTAGATGGAGGACCGGTCCTGAGCTATTTGACGCCCTGGGCGAAAAGACAAAAAAGAAACCCTTACTAAACAAAGTAGGCCTGTGTAGATGCGAGTTCTTAATTGAACATGTATTTTTTTTTATTGATATTAGACCTGTAAGTGATGACATGTATTTTTTTTATTTAAGATCAAGTTATAGGGAATACATTGTTCAGCGTAGAATGTAGATGGAGGACCGGTCCTGAGCTATTTGACGCCCTGGGCGAAAAGACAAAAAAGAAGCCCTTACTAAACAAAGTAGGCCTGTGTAGATGCGAGTTCTTAATTGAACAGGCTGATGTGTATGTGTATGTATGTACATGGTCTAGGCCTGACTAACTATTACTATTAATAATCATTATGGCTAGAGCCTAAGGTAGCAACAATGTGCTAGCTAAATAAATGGTCAAAATTTGGTACAGGTTGAAACGGGTCAGGTGACCCAAAAACAATGAGAAGTAAAGAAGAACATATTAATGATGATTGCATAAAAGGTATTGGTTTTCTTAACAATTATATTATATGCATATTAGTTTTGTAGGGTTGATGTTCAGTATGAACAACTTATGACCACCCTATTTCAACGATTGAAGAACCAAAACCAAAATTCACATGAAAGGCAATAATTTCAGTTTCAGATTTTAATATTGGAAGATTTGTTATTTTCGATTGGTTCATATAAATTGTCTTAAATTTGGATTTTCTTTTGGAGTGCACTTTATTTATCTTATTCATTGTTATCGTTTTTCAGAACGCGATGAAGAAGCTCTTAAATATGGATGATCCATGGGTATATGCAACCGGTTGGACCAATGGGACCGAGTTCGCCTTCTAAAATGCAACCGATGTTAGGCCTTCAATGACTACGTACTTCGCGAGATGCTCAACATCAACATTAGTTATTTGAGGCACAACATCAATTAGTTGATGTTGCTAGAGAACAAAAAATGTCCAGGAATTTTGAGCAACAACAGTTGCAAGTTTTCAACATCAATAAAAACAAAATCATCATAATTAAGCATATTGATCAAATGAGGTATAATAGAAAGTTTGATGTTGTTGGACCATCAATACACATTTTTTGTTTACGTTTTTTTAACTTTCATCCGGAAAAATGTATAAGATGTGGTGGTCATAATTTCTTTCAAGAAGATTTTTAGTATTGTGCTGTAAAAGTGGTATATAGTACTTATCTATGTAAAGTTCATTGTTTTTGAGTGTTTTTTTTAGGTTGGTTCCAAACTATCCAGCATCGATCAACTCAGAAGTATAAAACATATAAATCTGTATCAAGGATTATAAATGTAAAGTTTATTACATTTTACGAAAATATACTCGGTATTAAGAAAAATAAGCTATTTGTTTTTTAGTAAACAAAAATACATTATTAAAAAATTTAGAAAAAACCCCGCGCATGCGCGGGCATTATAACTAGTATTACCTAATAAGAAAATATTTTTTTTTAAATATAATTATTACTAAATCAGGTATGAATTGATTTTTTTAAAATGCAAAATTCCGTATAGAGGTTTTGTTTTATTATATAAAAGATGTTGACTCATGCTACATGTTATCTATGGAGAAGATTTAGAAGTTTGTCGCCCCACACTCAGCTATAAAAGCTTGATTATGCAATATATATTACTCCAATATAATGAAATTCAACAAAATGTTACTGTCTATGACAAGAAAAAGTAAAAATATAAAAATGTGAATAATGTTTACTAGTCGAAATCTAGGGCCAGGTAAAAACCAGAAAAAATATTTACAGGTCAAAACAGATAATTTTACGGGACAAAACAGCCTTGTCATGTCAAAATCAGTAAAAATATAACGGGTCAAAATGGCCGAGATCAATGGAAATTACTTTTTGACTGGTTTAACACAATTTTACAAGTATACATGTCACTATTGCCATATGCTTGTCTCATTTAAGGATTTTGTCAAGATTTTAAACCATGAAAATGTACTAGTAGCTTACATAACGAATGGTCAAATTACATCATGGTATTTGAATGAGGAACATTATACCTATATTCAATGTTGCAAAAATCGTGAATCGGTAGTCGGGCGGTCGACCACCCTGCAGCCTGTAATCGGTCAAGGCGGTGATTAATCGGTTTGGCATTTCCTGCATGTTTTGGGAATTTCTGGAGAGCAAACTAAAGATTTTAACTGATTCCAAGCCTTCTATGTTTACAAACCTCAATAAAAGGCTTCAATTCTGATTATGAGGCCCATTGTACGTTATAAGTGAAACAAACAATCCCCAAATTAAGTAAAATGCCTAAATTTCTATTTTTTTTAAATTGACCGATTCGGCCGATTTTTGACCGATTTTTTCTGATTTTTTTGCCTAGGCCGATTTTTTCACCGATTTTCAAAAATCGAAAGGTGCATCACCGATTAGCGATTAATCGGCCGATTCGGCCGATTTTTGCAACATTGCCTATATTACATTTGGCAGGCACCTTATGAACAATACTGTAGCAAAACCCACCTTATGAACAGTACTGTAGCAAACCCAAAAAATATATATATATACCCTTTTTAACAGTGTCCCCCCCCCCCCCCCCCCCCCCTCATATATCTGTGTCTATCTTGGTCTCTCTAGAACCATCTCACCCCAAAATCCTTTCCAAGCACGAAATCGAAAAAGAAACAAAAAAAAAAAACGCTGAAAATCGAAAAAGGAGGGGAGCAAAACGCACAAATGATCGACGGTTGTGTATTTGTCAGATCAGGTAATAATAAACTTTTTATTATGTTTGCTTTTGATATTGGGATTATTAATCTGATCGGTAGGCTGTTAATATTTGTAGATCATCCATCTCATGTGTCATCTTCGATGATGATTCTAATTTGATGCAGAATAAAGGCTCTTTATCAAAGGTATATTTCGATTGGTTGATTGATTCATTTGATTTGTGTTTTTTTTGTCTTCGATTAGTGATAGAATTTGTTTTTATTTTATTTTTATTTTTTTTATTTGATTGATTCAAATATGATTCTTCTACCTCTTTTTGCAATCATCGCTGCGTTGCTACAATTTTAGCAATAATCCAGCTCTGTTGATTGAATGGCATGTCAGGCTTGGACTCATCCAGTCGATTATCGGCTCTCTGACATCCATTCAATCAACAAAGCTTGATTGTAGCTAAACACATGATCTCTGCTGGGCCATGTTTTTATGAGATGGAGTGTTATTCACAAGCATGGTAAACACGTCTGAATGCAAAAAACAAGGTCAGGTTGCCATTCCCTTTTTATTTACGTTCAAAGCTTTGTCGTAGTAGATGCTTGAATTGACAAAAACTTTTTTTTATCGTAGGAACAGCCCTGCTGAGTGCCAACTATATCTACACACAAGGATTTCGCCACTTGATGTTGCTCCATTTGAGGCCAAGTTTGTAACCACTACTGTATCAGGTTTTTAAAACCAATTGTAAAACAAAAAAAAAATAAATACTTTAGTTTTTGTTGATAGATTTTAAGACCTTTTATAACAGCTAATTCTATGGCTTATTTATAGGAAATGATTTTTAAGTTTTTGGATTGCCTTATTTTCCCCGCTTATAACCTTATTTAGTTTTTGTAAACCTGATAGGTTTTTTTTCTTTTTCTTTTTTTTTCCTTGCAAGGTTGCAGTCTTCAGTTTATGGCACCATATGTTCCTCAACTTGAACAAGCAGGTATATGTGCACAGTGGTTATTCTTTTTGGTTGAAAATATGTGTTTTAATTGTTTGTATTTATTTATTGGGTGGTCAATAATAAAAACATAACATAGTACGGTGAAAATAGTTTATCTTCTTGCGCGCCTTTTACAACCTTTTATAGAATAGCTTGGTAAAAATACCGGGTCTTTCAACAGTTGACAAAGCACCTATTATAGAATAGCTTGGTAAAAATACCGTGTGTTTCAACAGTTGACAAAGCACCTATTATAGAATAACTTGGTAAAAATATCGTTTTGCAAACGAAAATATAAGAGTTAACAATATATAATACATATGCAATGTCTTGATTTTCACGCCGATTTGAGGTATAGGACTTGGACACAGATTTTAACAAGATCAACGAAGACATTCCTACATTGAAAATTCTGTTTAAAAATATAATTGCAGGATACAACACCTTGCCATGATCTCTTACTTTTTTTTTTCCCTATGTTTGTTATGAAGAGTATCCTGTAAAGAAGCAGCCGAGTATGAAAGGCAATGATGGAACAAATTACAAAGAGGCAGGCATAGATGCTGAAATCAAGTCCAACTCCTCTTCAGAAAATACAGAACCTCAGGAACATTAGGTGTTCATGAAGATCTAAAATACAGTGCGTCAACATCTAAATTTGGCTCAAAACCAGTGCATCAGACAGGTGATATCTTTCTTTGTTCTGTAGTGAATTAAATTAACCTTTCTGTTACGCAATCACTGTCACTCATAGTGATGCACGCCAAATGTCTTAAATACGCTTCAATAATGATAGATGTACCCTTTTGGGACAAATGTACCCTTTTACCGATTGAGGTAGTAGCCAATTGCTGTCATGGTCCGAAAGATTAAATGACTACGGTTCCAAAATGTCGAAAAATCAATGGATGTGAAAACAGGTGGTATTGGGTACATGTTAGCCTAGGTTGATCTACAAAACTTTTAATTCATATGACTTATGTATATAACAGGTTCACAAACCAACTCTTCTACTTTCTGAATCGTACTTGCATGTTTTAGGGCTGGATATCTAATATGTGTTTACTCTATTTTGTGCAGAGTATTTGGTGTAGCTAGGTATCTCCCATCATAAAACGCCTTCCTCTTCTAACGTCAGTGTGGCTCTATAAATATTTTGAAGGTATAAACAGAATAATTACCCTTTATTTAGTATCGTTTTCAAAGTTCATCAGAGACGTATCTCAATGAATATAAAAATTGGCTATTTGTTTTCTCTGTATCAGATGCTAAATTGCTTGCTTCTATACAAGCGGACATGGGAAATACTTATAAAAAAGGTAAGTTAAGAGTAACTTGCTTCAGAATCTTCTCTCTACGGGTTAATGGCACAAGATGCTTAAGTCGGTGCTTTTTTGCTGTGGATAGATATGGATACTCTAATGTTATGATTGGCAGAGCAGAAACGGGTTGCCCACATGATGGTGACCTGACTCAGCATGGCGTAAATAACGAAAATGCACCGGTGTATAACCGTAAAGTTATAAGAAACATGACTGCGGTGCCACCTAAAGGAAGTCCGGCTCGCCAAGGTACATCCGGGTTATTCAGACCTATTGAAATTGCTATTCATTTATGCATAATCTTTGACGTGGTTTTGGAAAGTCATTATATTGGGTTTTGCTAGCCCAAAGTTCTACATCGTTGGTTCTTCATTTCTTCTCTGTTCCACAATTAGGGGGTGTTTCTAACAACGATTTTGTTTTGCTTTATTTTTTTTCTAGGTTGAGGCTGAATACATATGGAGAAGAGATATCCGGATGCGAGTGTTGATCTTGATTGAAAGTGCGCATGCCAGTAGTACGTTGCCCTTGGGCCTTGGATGAGCAAAACTTGGTTTAGTGCCTTTTTAACATTTTCCCCACTTAATTTATGCAGGCCTATTATAGTAACTAATATATTTTCATTTTAATGTAATTTACAGCACCTGGAACCATCAGAAGGAACCACTAACTGCGTACTCTTGCTTATAGATTTTTGAGCTGATCCGAATAGTTCAGGTGAGTTTTTGTTGCTCGCTATTCTCTACCTATTACATTAGTCTGGTGCCACTTATTGATTTAGTTTGGTTTAGTCTAAACCACCTATGAATTTTGGTTAGTTTGTTAAAACTGAGATTATAAGTACTTATAGCTTCGCCTGAGTAATGATTGTATATTTTTTTACCTTTCAGTCAAGGCTAGAGAATATTAGAGTCGAGAAGGCAGGAGCATGTTCTGGAGCCAAAGGTCTTTGAGTTCGAATGCGACATGTACAACCATGGTGCTTTAAAGGAGATGACCGAAATGGAGTTTGACGATTGCCAATTATGTGCCGCCATGCTAAGGCTGCGTTGTCACCTGAACCGGATTGACGAATAAGAGGAGACTGTGTTATATATAGTTTGGTTTGAATGCGTTTGGAATGCGTCCGGAAGTAATATATGAAGTCAGTAAGGAACATGTTAAACTTCTAACGAATAACAGGTTAGGTTCAAAAGTAATATATGATGTTCTATTCTTTAAAATTTAATATTGGGTGACTTTTTAGCTGTTTCACCCATTCCTCTTTGCTACTTTACTCTTTACTATTTAAGATTAAACTGAATCTCAAGTAGATTTAATAAAACACATTGTTAAATTATTTGTGCTTACCTTTAATTAACTTGGAATTGCACATAAATGCAGGCTTTGCTGCTCAACAGTAAGGCAATGCGGTTTCCTGAGTTAGTTCGGCCTAATGTTAAGGTAAAAAAAAACATTTCATCTATAGGAAAATGTTGATGTTGTTTGCTGACACTAATGAAAAGAATATGTCCCTGCTAAAATGGGCAAGAATCTAATATGTGTTTAAGTTTGAATATATAGTTTGCATTCATATTACCGAGTAGAATGATTTAGAGCAAAATGGGGTACAAGCACCTGATATGACAAGCCATGTAGTATATAGCTTAGTATATCGCGCCCTTTGAATTTTCCTCTGATTATAGACTAGATAGAGTTTTCTTACATGCCGTCTTTATAAATGGGTTGAACAATAGCTCAAAGTTGACGTTGAAACAAGTCAGTTTCTACATGGGTGTTTGTTTAAGGTTTAGTGACAGAAGTATGTGAACACAAGCGCATTTTTGAGATCATAAGGTGAGAGTGTGAGACCCAGGTTTTTGCCTATACCAACCAGAGTTCCTAAGGCGTGAACACCTCCAATTAAAATGAATTGATTAGTTACCAGATTAATGTTTACCATTCTAATTAGCGTAACTCAATTTTGTAGGTTTATTAACGACTAGATGAACAAAAGAAATAAAAGTTCTTGAGATAACCGCACGAACCAGAAATTCTGCTTCTCACAAAAGTTGAGGCTTACATTGGTGGCTTTGCGAGCTGAAATGAGAGTTCTCGGGCTGAAATGAGTGTCGGGTTACGGGGCTGAAGAGCTGAAATGGGTGTGTGATTGGGGCTGAAGTGGGGAATAAAATTGGGTGCATTTCGAGGGCTTGCATGGGTGGTTTGGTTGTTTCAGTGCATCAAATGCAGGCCGCAATGGGTGTGTTTCTGTGTTGAAAGGAGATGTACAAACTTCTAAAAACATGTACTCATAATATAAATAAACTCGCAATCTGATGTAATTTGGTTCTCTTTGCTGCTATAATTTCATTTTTAAAATACTTTAGCTGAACGACCCGCTGCAAAACGCGGGTTTATTCTACTAAACGAAGGGCGAACAAGAATGATAAATTGTCAAATGTTAATAGCATACTAATATGGCGACAAAAGTGCTTTTTACAACATCTTTTCTGTGGTAGGAAAACATCATATAGGTTTACTATTATGGTGGAATGGAGATGTGTTTTTACCATGGTCCCTTTGTCTGCTTTGGGTACCTCTACTAAGGTAAACATGATTGCTATTGTTTTCATATGGTCCATTTGAAACACTTGCTAAACCTTCTTTGGCAAAACATCCCGCAGCAACGCGCGGGTGATCCAACTAGTACTAAAAACACATTAGTCCAAATCAAAATGTAAGAAAATAAGTACAAAAACCATTATTTGGTTTTGTCTTTTTAACATATGGACCAAACAAATGAAGATTTGATTGCTTTAGAAGCACATGGGTGTGATAGTGTGGCACATGGTTAAGATAAGCTTGTTCAGTACCAAGCTTATTAGAAATTTGGATCACTCAAAATACATTTATTCATTTCACATGGAAGTATTTATGTAACATATCATTGGGGACTTGCGTTACGTTTTGGACGAGAACCATTGTTTTTTCACATGGAACTACTTAATATAAGCGATTATCGACAATTACTTAGATAGAACCAGTGTTTTTCACGACAGTGGTTCTCTCTGGGTAACTTTATTTCTCGTAGAACAATAAAGGGCTAATACCAAAATAAAGCATCATACTTGTCAAAAAAAGTTGTTTTGAATAGCGAACTTTTTTTTTTCCTTATTGGTGTACTAAACTTTAATTTTTGGCATCTTTTACGCATTTTCGGACGTTTTTGCCCTCAAAATTTTGAAAATCCAAGGGTAAAAATATCATTTCCAGGGGCAAAAAGCGTCACTAAAAGTCGAAAGTGCGTAAAAGAGGCCAAAAATGAAAGTTTAGGGGGTGGCAACCTTGCGGTTTGCAAGGTTCGGCAAGGGTTGCCGATCGGCAAACACCATTGCCATTCATGCGGCAAGTGAAATTCGGTACTGCATGCGGTAGTTTATACCGATTCGGTGGGGAGTGGATCAATGCAAATGTTACCGTTTGACATTTAATAAGTGGAGCGTGTATTGCTTTGAAAAAAAAAAAAAAAAAAAAAAAAATCCCTTTAAAATGGTGAGTAAAAATGGTGTGGTGATGGTGATGAAGTGCATGAGTTTGAAGGTTGGTTGCTATGGGTTATTATGGTGGTCGAACATGAAGCAGAGCAACCCATTATTGAAAGTTTTTTATAAATGTAGTGTAATGAAAAAATGAATATGGATTTGTGTTACTTTTAATTATGGGTTTGATTTGAGATATGAAGGTGAGATGGTGTTTGATGAAGAAGATGACAGATAGAGAGAGAAGAGGCAATTTAATGGGAGGTTGTTTGTTGGGACAAGCCATTGACTTGGCATACATTTCGCTAAATATAATACGAGTAGTACTTTTTTAATGATTTATAGATTAGTTAAACAAATTTTACTAATAAAATAGTTGTTTTTTATTAATTGTTTAATTATGTTTTTTTATTTAAATTATATAATTATGTAACATTTAATGCTTGCCGTTAGGTAAGATTGCCACTTAAAATTGAAGTTTAGGCATCTTTAGGCAAAAAATGTGTTGGACGACTATGATTGGTTATTTGCTTTAAAAGATGAGGCAAGGTGTGGCAAGGTTGCCACCCCCTTAGTACCCTAATGGGTGAAAAAAAAAAGTTCGATACTCAAAACAGCCTTTTTTTTTACAAGTATAATGCTTTATGTTGGTATTACCCCAACAATAAAATTAACTCCATTTCCAACACATTAAAAAGTTGAAAAGTGAATTTGACTATCTTTTAGCATGCTATTCCTTCTTATATCATAAAGTATTTCTTGAGGTTCTTATACAATAAGAGTAACATTGAAGTTACACTAGACCTACGGTTAAAAGTAAAAACCAATGGGTTGTAAAGGTGTTGAAATGAAATGATACAGAAAATTCATGTGGGAAAGTTATCTAGACTGATTTTTTTTTTTTTCATTTAGGTATTAGTAGGGTCACACGGTTTGATTCCTCTGTTATGGCAAATTTGACAAATGTGTAGAAACTAAAATGATGGTTCATGAAAAAACTACATACCCAATAGAGGAAATTCCTTAAAAACTTGCTGATTACACTAAGGCTATGTTTGGCACACAAGGACTATGTTTGGCACACAAGATTGTTGGGAGATTGTGCTTATTTTTTCAAAAAATAAGTTACTTAAAAAATAATATTTGTTTGGCAGACATAACTTATAAGAGATTCTAAAAAAAATAATCTTTCATAATCTCTTAAAACCAAAGGTTACTTCATGTAGCTTATAAAATAATCTTTTTTTATAATTTCCAGCACCAGCACCATCTCCAGTACCGGCACCAGTTCCAGCAACGGTTACTTTCGCCAAACATACCCAAGATTGTTGAGAGATTGTGCTTATTTTTTTCAAAAAATAAGTTACTTAAAAAATAATCTTTGTTTGGCAGACATAACTTATAAGAGATTCTAAAAAAAAATAATCTTTTATAATCTCTTAAAACCAAATGTTACTTCATGTAGCTTATAAAAATAATCTCTTTTTATAATCTCCAACACCAGCACCATCTCCAGCACCAGCACCAGTTACTTTCGCCAAACATACCCTAAAACATATAACATTTGCATGTGGATTTGTACTTTTATTTAAAAACTTTAAATAATGTCTAATGGGTTTACTTTTATATACATGAAAAATAATATATTTTTAAATTAAATACAACAGCATTGTTATGTTTAGCTTATATGACTAAATTAATTACTCACAAACTAATAAACTATTGTCACATTAATTTAGCCACAAAATTAGTCACATTTTGAGATTCCGAGTCATTAGTCCTAACAATCACCCGATAAGAAGTATGAAATTGATGTAAACCCGATTATGGCACTAACCAACCTATACATTATAATAATCCTTTCACATTAACAAATGTAGTAAATCATTTTGATTAGTTAAAGTAATGTGCATTGATGTATGTGAGAATGTAACGTATTAAATTGATCTTGTTATATGTGACGTAAACTAGGGATTTATGTACACCATTATCTTTAACAATATACCTGAAAACCTAATACGGAGTACCATTCTTCACATGTTTGATCTTCATACACTATATCTACGGAAAGTTTCACTTATTTAATGTAGTTGAAATGATTTTATAAAATACATAATAACGAACATACCTGTGTGTTGACTCATGCAACATGATATCTATGGGGAAAATTTAGAAGCTTGTCACCCACTTCATCGGCACTCCGGCTAAGAAACAACTCAAATGATGTTTGAGAAAAGTAAAATCAGATTCAAGAAAGTGCTATTGTTTATGAATAGCAACAGAAAACACAAGAGGCAAAAGATGTAAAATGTGAAGAATGTAGTTTAGGTATTTTATAAGACTTTACCATTGAGCGAGTACTAGACTGAGATTTATTAAAATAAAATAAAATTAGAGACCAATGGTATGCAAGAATTGAACCCAAGATCTTTCGGACAAATATCAGTTTTCGCTTACCGTCTACCATCATCCCCTTACATTTACAATGAAACAAACATATCCCATTTATAAACTATCTGTCCTTTTTATAACTTTTTCTATCTTAAATAGATGCACCGAAATTTATATCATGTTATTAAAGAGATTTACATCGTTATTTTATGCTATCTAATTTAGTTTATTTATTTATTTTTAATTTTAAGGACTAATTTTCATTGATAAACTATTTATTTATTTTTTAGTTTATTTAGTTTGTTTTACGTCATTTTCAAAAATACAAATAAAAAACTTTGGTGAATGGTAAAGTATTATAGATAATCACCAAAAGGTACAAAGCCTCAAACACACTACATAGACAATCCTCGAGTGTCAAGAGTCATCTCAATTAGTTTGAATGGTAAGAGCTTAAATGACCAAACTTGTATGTTCTCGATTTATGCCTTAATTACATGGAGTGACATGCCTCGGTTCATTTATGTAGCATGTCACTGTGGAATTAATCGGGCCGTCTTATGAATTTCAGATTTTTTTAGGGCCCTGGACGAAATCACATTATATGGCCTTCCGAAAAGAAATGTTGTATATAAAGTGTCACCGTTTATAAGATATAATGCAATTAGTTATCTAAACGTTCTAACATATTACTCATTTAAGATATTTTCTCATCTAAATACCTTTTTCTTCATGAACAATATGTGTACACATGCACATAATTATTAACGAGACAAATTTTGGGGCATCTAAAATATTTGGGTGTCGCTCAGTTTGCACACCCTCAAAGACGGCTCTTGGAATCAGCATGACATTGTATGGTAACGGTTATTGGATATACATAGAACATTACTATATATTTAGTGGGAAAGGATCCGGTAAGAAGAAAAATTAAAATGAGAATAATAAGAAGAATTTCTAGCCACACATTTCAAATTAGAGAGAGATTTTCAAAGGAAGATGCATCTATTTTTATAGGTGCATCTGAAATGTGTGATTGTGATTTCTTCTTATCCTTCTCATTTTAAGTTTTTTTCTTATTTGATCCTAACTCTATATTTAGTTTCATAAACATGTATGTACAAAAAGTTTATGGTACCATTTTTAAGTGACAACAGATGATAAGATGTTTTTCTAAACGAGGAAGGTATTAAAAAAAGTCGAATTTTATATCAATTTTCAAATACACTGGGTTTATAGGGGTTTGGGTTGAAAGATACACAAAATAAATTGTTCGGTATTTCTTCTTTTGGCTCACACACTTGATTCATCCCCAATTCTCAACTCCGCTTTTGACTATATGAAAAAGTAAAGTAGTACTTTTTTGTTTTTAGGTAATTCTCATCCACACGATAAGGTTACATCATCTATTTCATGTCTATTTTTAATTCAAAAAAACATATTTTATCTTAACTAATTTATATAACATATATATTTTAAAAATAATAATTAATTTTCTCTTTCCTAAATTAAATCATAATCCAATATCAAATCCTAATCATAATCCAAATCCAAATCCTAAACCCGTCTACAAATCAAACAGGCTTTAGTTTTACAATCTTCGTACACTGTACTATATATATCCAACAATGTGTGAATTTAAAAACATAAGACTCATGCTAATGGGCGTTGCCCTTCGACCACAACCAATCAAACCGACGCGTTTCTCCCCCTAGCTGAGCCACAAGCGACGCGTCGCCCCCCACTTTTTTCAAAGTTTCGGTTGCCTCACCAACCGAAACAATTGCACCAATCTTCCATATATTTTTGACTATTGTGGAGTTTAATTCGAACATTGGAGGTCATATTTGATCATTGGCAGTGGAAAGAAAAAAAAAACGTAGTAACAGAGGATGGGTATCAAACTTGTGAAGAAGATGAATATTTTTAGGTTATTTACACTTTATGCCCTTTTATTTTATAGCTTATATAATTTTCGTCCTGAATTTTTAGTTTTTTTCCAAATAGCGTAAATGACTAAATGAGTTAATATAATTGACACTTTCAACCCATTTTAGTCTTAGTGTGTTTTAGTTTTTTTATGGTAATGTATTTTTATTTATATGAATTATTTATTGTAATGTTTATTTAATTATTGAATAAAATTTTAATTTAAAAAAAATTGGGGTTGCTTTTGTGATCACCACTAGCTAATTGTGGTTGGGGTGGAGTTGTGGAGAGAGAAAACTGATGTGGCGCTGACGTGGCGGGGTTGCTTTTGTGAAAATGAGGTTGCCATTAGCATTAGCCTAACATTATTCTAACAATGGATAGTCTTCATACACTACACTATATATCGAAGCAAGATTTCACTTCATTAACCAATGTAGGACTATGGGATATAAGGTTCAATTGACCTTAATCAAATAAATACTGACAGTCCATGCTAGTTAAGTTATATGTTCATTATAGAGTGTTTGTATCTTGAAGCTAATCTCATAACTAATGCCAGAGTTTAAATACGGTAATTAAGTATTGAACTAGAATATCATCTAAGGAGTACAAACTTTATCACTAATTTCACATGGGTTTACTCTCATGCATAATAACAATATCATCATTTAAATTGCAATCCAAGTTGTGATGTAAGATACTCGTTAATTACTGTAGGCTTGTCTTGTATACAATGTATCTTGTTGCATTTTAACACAATGCATGTAAGTAAAAAACGAAATTGCATAATGTCTTTGAAAAACTTGAAAATAAATAAAAAGTTTGGCCTTTGGAGTACGAATATTTTCTTAAGTGAAAAAAGACTAAAGTACTAAGTCATATGTGCTCAATAGAGCCCTTACATGGAGGCATAATCGTGCAACTTGGTTTGTTGTATAGGCCGTATGGCATTACATGAGGAGGAATGCTACATCCACTCACAAATTCCACACAAATCACCCACACGCTGAGGTGTCACCCACTGATTGGTAGAGTATATTACAATTTCTCTCTTCTCTCTCATACCACCAATTAAGAGATACAAGCTCATGTTGCTCAATAGAGACCTTACATGGAGGACCTGCATTAATTCATTTCTATAACATGTCACGGTAGAATCAAAAAAAAAAAAAAAATGTGAATAAAATTTTTGGATTACCCATTTTTGTCAAGGGGCTACGGATACAAAAGAGTCAAGAATGTTATATTCGTTTTGAGATACAGGTTTTGTCCCAAGTTTGAAATTTTTAGTTTTACAATCAACTTGGCCAATACATGTATCTGAAAACATTTTAGTATTCTAGACACGTATGATCCTCATTCGATGTAGTATACAAACAAGATAAATTTCACTTCTTCAACCTATGTGGGATGTAAACTTAGAATGGTTTTTGATCAAATTAAATAATGTACATATCTACATGTTGACTCTTGCATTTCTGTAAACCAATTATTTGTTCATTATAGAGTGTTAATTTGTACTTTAAAGCTGTGTCATTGTTTTAAATCCGGTTAATAAGTGATCATCATATAGGTTTACTCTTACGTTTTCGTTCATTTTTGTTTGGTTGTATAGGGAAAAGTTGCTAATATGTCTCTTGATACCTTCTATAGAAACGTAGGCAACAAACATGTATCATTTTCATTCACTATATTATATAAACAAGATATGTTTCACTTCTTTAACATATGTAGGATGTAAGTTAGTTGAAATGATTTTATCAAATACAAACCACATAATAACGTACATAATGTTGACTCATGCTACAGGATATCTATGGGGAAATTTTTGAAGCTTGTCGCCACTTCATCCGCACTCCCGGCTAAGAAACAACTCAAATGATATTTGAGAAAAGTAAAATCAGATTCAAGAAAGTGCTATTGTTAAAGAATAGCAACAGAAAACACAAGAGGCAAAAGATGTAAAATGTGAAGAATGTAGTTTAGGTATTTTATAAGAATTTACCGTTGAGCAAGTACCATCAACCCCTTACATTTTTATATTTCCTGCTCCACTTATATATAAAACTTTACTATGAAACAAACATATCAAATATGGATGTTTTATGGGCCTGTTATTATTGTATGGGCTAATCAAATAATACTCACAGTCTATGTTAGTTAAGTTATATGTTCATTATAGAGAGGATAACTAATGCCAGAGTTTAAATACGGTAATTAAGGGCCCGTTTGGTTTGTAGATGGGTTTAGGATTTGGATTTGGTTTTGGATTTGAATTTGGATTTGGATTAAGATAAGAGAGAGAAAGATATAATTAAATAATATATTATTTATATTTTAAATAAATATAATTTATATATTTAAAGATATTACAATTGTGAAAGTATAATAAAATTACTATGGATGAGATTATAGTTCAAAACAAATAAACAAAAAAGGGATGGATGAGATTAGAAAAAGGCCCACATAAAATAATAAATATAGACAAAAGGAGTAACTAGACTAGGGAATTCTGCAACCCTTTATTTTCGGTATTCATCCCCAATATTGGGGCCCACACACACATACCAAACATCATATTTTGGCATCAACCCTTAAACCAAATCTTACTCCCTCAAACCAAATGCACCTTAAGCAACGATGCAATTGAACTTGAATATCATCTAAGTAGTACAAACTTTATCACTAATTTCACATGGGTTTACTCTCATGCATAAGGCTACTTGCAGTAAGGCTCCAAGATCGAAACATGCGATCGATTCCCACTCGATCGATCTACTGTGGGCAATCGATCGCCAAGCAATTTTTTTGGAACATGGTCGTGAACTCGATCGATATCACAACCTTTTTTTTTTTTTCTTTTTTTTTGTAGAAAAGGTATTTTTGTTGGCTATGTTTTTTGTAGCGTTGGTCGCCCTTACTGGGGCACCCAATCGCCTGAATATCGCTTGGAGAGAGAAAGCTGACGTGACCATGAAATTAAGAGGGATTATCTCTCCTTACTACGAGTAGCCTAACAATATTATCATTTAAGCTGCAATCCAAGTTGTGATGTAAGATACTCGTTAATTACTGTAGGCTTGTCTTGTATACAATGTATCTTGTTGCATTTAACACAATGCATGCAAGTAAAAAACGGAATTTCATAATGTTTTTGAAAATCTTGAACATAAATAAAAAGTTTGGACTTTGGAGTACGAATATTTTTTTAAAGTGAAAAAAGATATACTACTAAAAAATCAAGAATTTAATTAAGTTTTCACGACACATTCTTGAGTGAAGTTTGAATTTTTAAGTTTTATAATCAACTTCACCAACCCAATGTATCTGCAAACATAGTATTATTCTAAAGATGTTGGATCCTCATTCACTATAGTATATAAATATATAAGATTTCACTTCTTTCATCTATGTGGGATATAAATATGAAATGGTTTTATCACACAATAATATTGTACAGGCTTACATGCCGACTTGTGCATTTCTAGTATTCAAATATATACCATTCATATGTTCATCATAGAGCGTTTGTACTTGACGCTGCTCGGATTCTTAATGTAAACGATTAAATTAAAGTACGTTATTAAGTGACGACACAATTTTGAGACGGAGATCTTATACGGAGTACAAATTTTATTACTGATTTTATATGGGTTTACTCTTGTATTTTCGTTCATTTTTGTTCAGTTGAGGTTGCGGAATAACATGCTATGAAGTTATTGAGGAATAGGTACAATGGGTCAAATCATTATTACCTAAATGGCTAAATGAGATCAAACGGGTCACTTACTTTGAAAGTTATCCAAAGTTTGTTTTTAAAGCATACGACCTTCCAATTATTCTTTATTTAAGATTTAACTACAATTGTTTTTCATTGCTAGTGCATGAATTCTATGTTACAAAATTAGACACTGGACAAAAAAAAATCAAGTTAACAGATTTCATCCTGGTTTAGACTAAAAATATGATCCGTTTCCATGTCGACCTGTAGCTTAACCCGCCCATCTTGTCATCTCTAAAATCTTGTTTTACTTATGCTGGAACACCCAAGGAGGAAGGGAAAAAAAAAAAAAAAAAAAAAAAAAAAAAAAAAAAAAAAAAAAAAAAAAAAAAAAAAAAACAAGATTTATCATGGCGAAAGAACTCTTGCACTGGTTCAAAAATCGATTGTTGCAAATACGTGATGGTGCAAAGCCAACATAATGCAACTGAATATTTGACACTTTGACTATGTACTACCCTAAATGAGACATAACAAAATAAACCAATTTAAAACTGATGTAAAATTACAATATTTTAGTGTCATTTCTTTGTTTATATGGCAGTTGTAGTGTTCTGCTATGCAAGTAACGTAAAACAAGCTTTTTATTTGTTAAATATATTTCATTAGCCTTTAAGAGAACATTTGTGAATAATATTACGAGTAATAGACTATTGTTATGTGACAGAAGAATACTCCAAACTCTGTGGCGTTTGGCCGGTATTTTGGTAGGACTCACACCACATCTATTCATTTTGGATAGTTATGGTGACACGTCTTCGTTGGTACCTTGTGATCGATTGAGTAGTACATTGGTATGACGAAGTCGTCACACTGTCTCTTGATGCCTTCACTAGAAATGGAGGCAACAAAGAGGGCTCAAGTCACCAATGTTGTGCCCTTCATATCTTAGTCACATGGATGGCAAAGGACATCTAGATGAGTTTGAATAATACCTTTGCGTATATGATTGAGTTGTACAATCGTAAGCTTAAAAGACCAAACTCATATGTTCTCAACAAAGACGTTACATGGAGGGCCATGCCTTGATACATTTTCTTAACATGTTACGTACAGCAGAATCAATATGGCTAGGTAAGTGAGGTGAATCCGTCCAACATTTAGAGATTGAAATTAACACCAA
The DNA here is from genome assembly GCA_030686995.1 of Artemisia argyi. Taxonomy (NCBI): domain Eukaryota; kingdom Viridiplantae; phylum Streptophyta; class Magnoliopsida; order Asterales; family Asteraceae; genus Artemisia; species Artemisia argyi. The sequence goes on from CM060687.1 coordinate 13,253,489, forward strand.
ACGGCTATCGGATATACATAGAAGATTACTAAATGTTTAGTTGAATAAACATAGGGACATTTTTTGTAATTAAAAAGTTTGGAGCAACACTTTTTTTAAGTGACAACAAATAATTAAAAAAAAAAAAAAAAAATATATATATATATATATATATATATATATATATATATATATATATATATATATATATATATATTTGTTAACTTAGAACAGATATTAAAAAGTCAAGACTTTATATCAGTTTTCCGTTAGAAGATGCATTCAAAGTTTAATTTTTCACTAATATAATAAACTCCAAGTGCATCATCTAACCAAAAACATGATAGCATTCTCATCACAAATTGTTGACTTACAAATGTAGTATATAACCATAGAACATTTCACTTCTTCCACCGATGTGGGATATATATATAAGGTTGAACTGTAAATAGCAAAGTCTACTATACTGCACCAGTTATATGTTCATTATGTAGTTTGAAGCTAATCTACCGGTTAATGCCAAAGTTTGAATATACTTATTAAGTGATGACAAATTTTGATTCAATTCAAATGCCCTTTATGGAGTAAAAAATTTATCATTGTTATCGTATGGGTTTACTCTCATATTTTTTCGTTCTTTTTTGTTAGAAAAAGTGGCAATAATGCACCTCGTATTGTGTTTCTTGAATTTCATGCATGCCACGAAGTTAACTATTCAACGTTGCAAGTAGTTTAGTTTAAGCGTTTTATATGTTAAATATACAGAAGTTTGGAGTATCCATTTTTTTTCAAGTGGCCAAAAGATACTAAAAAAAGTCCAGAACTTTACATTTATTTTCCAATACAAATTTATAACGAAGTCTAATAAATCACACTCAGATACAAACGTGTTTTTGAAAACATAGTAATATTCTAAACTTGTATGCACATCGTTCGCTATAGTATATAAAGAAGAAAGATTTAGCTTCTTTAACTTATGTGGGATGTATGTTGAAATGGTTTTTATCACATACATAATACGTACATGTTGACTCATGTATTTCTAGCATTCTAATATATACTAGTTATCCATTCATTATAAATCGTTGTATTCATATATGTTCATTATAGATCGTTTGTATATTGAAGCTACTCTTATTATTTACGCCAAAGTTTAAATATGGTACTTATTAAGGAATGATGCAATTTGAGTGATTTCATACGGGACTGCTCTAATACTTTCGTTCTTTTTTATTTCATTGTGGGCGATGATGCAATTTGTTGTGTATTTCTTAGATTACATGCCATGAAGTTAATTAAATTGGTCGAGAAACTCCGTCGGTCTTTCGGTCTCTTTCAGTTAGATTTTGTTGTGGTTTATGAAAATTGTTCGTCTTTATGTTTCATAAGGTAATTAAGGGGCTGTTTCTTTTTTTTCCTGTTTCTAGTTAGTGTCTGTGTGGATATATGTGTCCTGTTTCTAGTTAGTGTCTGTGTGGATATATGTTGTTTCTTTTTTATGCTTAATTGACCATCTTAATACGAGTTTTTTTTCCGAACTAGTGTAGGTGGAAAAAATGTATAAAAATTCAAAAAATTCGAAAATCTTATAAAAAATTTATAAAAATTCAAAAAATTTATAAAAATTCAAAAATTTTATAAAAAATTATAAAAATTCGAAAATACTTATTAAAATTTTTTAAAAATTCAAAAAATTTATAAAAATTTATAAATTTTTAAAAATTAATAAAATTTGTAAAAATTTATAATTTTTTAAAGATTCAAAAAAATTATAAAAATTCGAAAAAAAATTAAAAAATTCAAGTTTTTTGTAAGTTTTTTTGAATTTTTATAAATTTTTATAAAATTTTCGAATTTTTTGAATTTTTATAAATTTTTTGAATTTTTAAAATTTTTCAAATTTTTTTAAAATTTTTATAAATTTTTTGGAAGTTTCATAAATTTATCGAATTTATATAATTTTTTTTGAATTTTAATAAATTTTTTGAATTTTTAAAATTTTTATAAATTTTTTCGAATTTTCATAAATTTTTCGATTTTTTGAATTTTTATAAATTTTTTCGAAGTTTTCTAAATTTTTCAAATTTATTTTTTCCACCTACACTAGTTCGGGATAAAAACTCGTATTAAGACGTTCTGGATAGAAACAGTATGAAATTTTGCCCCCTTTCACATTAAGGATTCTCTTTTGCAATAAGTTAAAAAGAAACACCAAAGTTTCCTGTTTCCATCCAGTTTTGATACCAAACAGGACATTAAGCAAAAAAGAAACAGCCCCTAAGTACTACTTTATACTTATATTCCACAAAGTATACATTTAGTCCAAATTTAATAATGTTCATGTAAGGGCTTGACATTGCGACCTTATATAGTCCACAGCAAATCATGTGTGGCGTAAATGAAGTCTTGAATCGAAATCGTATTTATTGTTGTATTGTGCTAGCGAATATACGAAGACTTCTACAAAATCTTGCAAGATCCATAACCTTTCATCTTTGTGATGATATATCAATGTACTTTCTTTGTTTTTGTGAAAACTAAATTATTCTGCTATGCAAGTAGTTTAGTTTAGCATTTAAGATAAGTTCGGCGAATAAAACCTATATGCAATCGCCGTGTTACTAATTAAGTTACCTTTTGCGAAACCTCAACAGTTTTGGTTAGGTGAACTGAACTCAAACTCCGGGTTTCATGATTTTTTAGTTGGACTTGTGAGGGTGACACATCTATCGAGACAGATAATTATGGTGACACACATTGATTGGTACCTTGTGATTGACTGAGATGTACATTGGTAGGACAAAGTCATCTGGATCACTTGAATGATTGAACTATATACGATGTTAAGAGCTTAAAGGACCAAACTCATGACGTTACATGGAGGGCCAAGCCTTAATTCATTTTCGTAAACATGTCACAACAGAATCAATATGGCTATAGGTAAGTTAAGAAGGATAGGTGAAACGTTTAGAGATCGAAATAAACACCAAATGGCTATTGGATATGCATAGAAGATTACTAAAATTTAGTTGCACTAACATATGCACCGTCTTTGTAAATAAAAAGTTTGAAGTACCACCTTTTTTATGTGACAACAAATAATTAAAAAAAAAAGTATTTGTTTGGTTACAACAAATATTAACAAAGTCACGACTTTTATATCAATATTCAATATTCAGCAAAAAGATTCAACAAGATTTTAATTTTTCGCTAAATAAAATAAACTCTTATGAATCATGTAACCGAAAACATGATTAGGATTCCCAACACAAATTGTTTTCTTACAATGTAGTATATAACCACATGAGATTTGACTTCTTTGACCTACGTGGGATATTTATAAGGTTGAACCAATTTCTATCAAATAATAATTGATAATATATCAGGAGGCCACCCAACTTTTTAAAAGCAACTTATGGGCTATCAAATTATGTATTTATCTTCGTTTACATCTACTCCATTCAAATTTAATCCGGACAATTATCAAACGGCAAGAATGAACCTAACAATAACATGTTAAACTAATACGAATAAAAAACATGTTGCGAAATTTCAATTTTATCATTCTAAAGTATTTTTAATAATATAATTCACCACTTAAAATAAAGGAATAATCGGTATTTAACATCAAACTTGTCATTCGCCTTACTTGAATAAGTTAAAGGTTGGTTTCTTAGTTAAACTTTATAGTTTTCGGGCATAAATTTGGCCAGAATTGTTGTAAACGAAAACAAACATATAGTTAGGCAGCCTATAAGTTCATTTCAATAAATGGGTGGCCTATATGTTAAAAGTTGAAAACTTGGGAGGCCTCCATGTACATTATCTCAATAATAATAATCTACACAAGTTATATGTTCATTATAGAGTGTTTGTAGTTTGAAGCTACTTTGATAGTGCCAAAGTTCGTATACAATTTTTAAGTGATAAGGCAATTGGATTCGGAGATCTTCTATCAACTACGAATTTTATCATTTATTTCATATGGGTTTACTTTCGGTGTTTTTTTTTTTTTTTTTTTTTTAAATTTTTTTTTTTTTTTAGAACGGCAATTTTTTTCACACCTATCTAACAATATATCTAAGTATTCTTGTGACCGATTAAGTTACCCTGTTTTTGAAACGTCAATAGTTTGGATTAGGTGAGCGAGACTCAAACACTCTGGGTTTCCCAGCTTTTTAGGACTCATGACAATGACTTACACATCTATCCATTTTGGATAGTTCTGGTGGCACATTCGTTGGTAACCTTGTAATATACTGAATTGAACATTGGTAGGACAAAGTTGTCACTTTTCATTTGTGGACTGTAAGCCACAATGAGGGACTCAAATCACCCGTCTTTTATGGTTGTGGACTTAGTGGTCAGGTAAGTTCAGTATGATTGGTGAAACGATTGGAGATTGGAATGAACACCAACGTCCAAAGTGGTTTCATAAAATATGGTTGGTGTTTTTAAAATTTTACAAACTCTGAAATATGGTTAGTGGCTTTATAAAATATTGTTAGTGTTTTTATAATTGCAATCAATCAATTGAAGAGATTACTAAATACTTGACATAAACATACTAAATACTTGACATAAACATATCGACAATCTTTGTAAATAAAAAGTTTGGATTACAAATTCTTTAAGGCTAATGGCTTGCAAATGTATCCAAGTGACATTTTTTATTGTTCTATGTGGCCAACTATTTTAATCTTATTATAACACAATCTTCTCAAATTTCGTCTATTTCGTGTACTTTGTGACCTGCTAGCTCGTTAGCCGGTTGCAACTTGTGCTTTATGTTTTTTCCTTATTTCCACATCAGCTTTCTTAATTCCATGTGTGTAATTAAATTCCACCTCGGATCTCCACTAACTTATTAAATTACAAAAGATGATTGTCTTTTTTCATTTTACACGGGTCCAAAGTACAAAACAGACATAAATATTCAGATCCCCTTTAACCCGACCAAAACCCCAGTTTTATATTCATCCGAATTGGTTGTCGTTTTCAATCAATTTATAAAATTGAATGGTGTAAAGGGTGTGTTGTACTATATTCTAATGGTCCCCTTCCTATTTTTCTTTGTTAGTGTTTGGTAACACATTAACCTCCAAAGTGTTGATGGTGGTGGTGGTGAGTGGTGGTGGGAGGTGGTAGTGGTTGGCAGTATTGGTGGTGAGTGGCGGTGGTGGTGGTGGTGGTGGTGATGGTGGATGGTAGTGGTGGGTGGTGGTGGTCGCGGTGGTCGTGAGTGGTGGTGAGTGGCAGTGATGGGTGGCGGTGGTGAGTGGTGGTGGTGAGCGGTGGTGGTGAGAGGTCGTGGTGGGTGGTAGTGGTGGTGGTGAGTGGCGGTGGTGGGTGGCAGTGGTGGGTGGCGATGGTGGTGAGTGGCGGGTGGTGAGTGGCGGGTGGTGAGTGCCGGGTGGTGGTGGTGATGGTGGTCGTCATGAGTGTAGTGGTGGTGGTGGGTAATCATTACTTTTCCTCCCAATTTACTGAGTTATGCCACATTAATCACTACTAAGCAATGATTGTATTTCCTACTCCTAACGAGACATGTTTATTCATTGTCTTTGCCATTCCGACGAAGCACCCCTAAATCTATAATAAAAAATCAATTTGTGTATGGAAGACTGGAAATGCAAAAATGATAGAAGAAGCCTAATGATAATAATAGTTCAATTCATGCTAGTTGCAAACAAGTTTTAGTGGCCATGTCAACCTTCTGAAAAGGGAGGGCTTTACCTGGTTTGAGTTTGTGTGACAGTGGGTTCAAACTCCGTAGATTAGTAAGCCAAAAGGTCGGAAATCATGATTACATATACATATACATTATTTTATTTATTTTGTTTGTTTGTTTAATAATGGCATAGTTTTATGTGATCCTCTCATGTTGCATTTGAACATGGGCTAGCTCAGTGTGGGACAATTATTTTATAAATTATTTATTGTGGAGAAAAAAGTAACTAACATAACCTCACATGTTCAAATGCAACATGAGAGGATCTCAATCCTTTTTAATACAGTATATCAAGTGACAATGCAATTTGATTTGAAGATCTTCAACGGGGCACAAATTTTATCTCGGATTTACTCGCACATTTCGTGTTCTTTTTTGTTTAAAAAAATTGGCGATAATGCAACTTGTTTTGTTTATCATGAATTTCATGCCATGAAGTGAATTAAGTATTCACAGCTGCAAGTAGTTTAGTTTAAGCGTTTTATATGTTAGATATACTTTCCATATCATATAAGTAGAAAATCTTTGTGTGAGTGATTAAGTTCCCATTGTGAAACATTAGATAAGTGAAACTCAACATGTGTGAGGTTCGGTGAGTAATTTAGCAAGACTCGTGAGGGTGACACATTGACACATCCGTTGGCACCTTGTAATATAGAAATGAAAAGTAGACTCGATCATCTTGATTCTTGCATTTTTATATACAATATCTTGATTTTGGTTGATGAGTTTGATTTACGGTTGGCACTTTGACTAGAAACTGTTAGTGCGTTCCTAATGCATTTAACTTTGTATCTCCCAAGTGATTTTGATTTAGCACATTTTGGATCATGGTTGGTTGGTTTAATCCTAAAAAACTAATTCAGTAATTGTTGGCAGTATGTTAAAATAATTCTTGGTTCGTAAGTTTATTAAATATTGGTGCTAAGTATCGCGTTCATGCATCTCTTATTTATGCTATAGTTGTTCAAATGTATCGAGTCTAAACTGGCAAGGATGTTTGATTGTGTTCATTTTGATTTTTTCTATCGGTTCATTATGCATGTCTTGTAGTTTTTAGAACATCCAAATATGGCATTTTGATGAGCAAAATGGTCTATGGGTTCTTAGTACGTATCATATGCTTTCGTCTTGGCCAAACACAGATCATGCATCTGTGGTTCGGTAGAGGGGATGACTAGTGAGATGAGTGGTTATACGTCCGGCTTTGAACCTGGCCTTGAACTGATATGTTGCCTGGCTTTGAACTGATATGTTTGCAAGTGACAGGTGTTCTAGTTTCTTTTGGTTCTTCAGTCAGTCTTTGCTGCACGAATCCACATTTCTGCATCTTTTACAGTGTTTGGATATTGTTGGCCATCTGTTAGTTATTTCAAAAAAGAGTGGGTCTGCATTTTCAGCGTGGTCTGCAATGTTCTTTGTGGATCTTCATTTTCAGACTTTGGCTAGTATGTTGGTTTTGCTCCTTCAAGCCTATTTCTGTGTCATTTTATTGGGAATGTTCTTCTGTGATAGTTGTAAAAGTTGGTTGATTCATGTTTCATGGGTGACTTTCTCTCTTGTGGGCCTGTCCAATTTTGTTTATTCTTTTTCTCCATGTGGCTTATGGGTTAGTCATGAACTTAGATGTGTCGTTGTCTTTAGTTCCAAGTTTTTGCTTAGTCTTTTTGATGTTATTGTTTTCTTTTGGGTCTCTTTCTCTATTAATTAGCTTGGTTGATAGGGAAGGGACGTCTCGTATTGTATTTTGTTCTCGGTTGTGTTATATATTTTGTTGCTTTTCAAAAAAAAAAAAAAAATACCGCTCCAACGTGTAAGTTGTTATTGCTCCGGGGTTCTAGATTATGATGATTGTATGACTATCTCCAACGTGTAAGTTTGTGGATCAGAAGGCTGTAACATGATAAGTGAATATAATGAAGGAATACCGGCAGCATTTCACTTCTAAAACAACCCAACGTGCTACGGAAAGCAACAATGTCGAACAAACGCTATTCTGTGAACTAAGATTGATGTTTTGTCAATATTGTTTACACAGTTCAGTCATAACAATTATATCAATTTCATAGATACATGTTAATAAGCCGACTTAAAACCATAAAAATTACAGCATGACAGTTCCTTAGCCAAAAAAAATTACAGCATGACAATTCCTAGCAAAAATCTGTTACAAAATGACTACTGGAAGAACTGTATTTTCATTTTGTGATGTATATCCTTAGAATTCACAGTTTCACAAGCAAACCAGTTAGGATTTAAACAAGAAAAAATATTAAAATTGTGTATTTTGAACCACCACGTTGTAGCTGTCCCTTCACAATTTACCATGGAGACCAACACCAAGACTGGTGGTTTTGGAAATGATTCCTGGAGGTAAAAAGATGCGCTAAGTTGAGTAGTGAGCATGTTCTACGACGGGTCAAAGTGAGCATGTTGACGGGTGCCTAGTTGAAACTGACCTTTATTGGCTTTCAACATGTTCAACCAAAATTGACCCGTTTTCTTTTTACACAAGATTTTGATTCCACCCGTTTATAAGTAAATATATGGGTTGAAATTGCCACTAGTTATTTGCAACCTTACAGAACTGAATTTGTACAGACCATATCTAACCATCACCTGCCTAACCTAGCCTACTTTGCTGAGGGACCAACAAGTAGTAGTACAAGGCCATTCACATGCCCGTTGACTACACCTTTTGACCCGATCCTTGGCCCTGATTCAACCTCCACGGATGAACTTTGTGGATCATACCAATCTTAGATCTTATAGGACTTGTATCCGTCTTCCGGGTTTTTCATTCCCTCTTCCCAGTCACCCATTGACTGACCACCAAAAACTACCTGCTGTATACCCAAATACCTGCCAAATAAGAACACACACACACAAAAAAAAAAAAAAAAAAAAAAAAAAAAAAAAAAAAAAAAAAAAAAAAAAAAAATTGTGTTAATTAGCTTAAACGAACTAAAGAGTACCTACTTTTAGCAGCAGTACGGGTCACATGGGTTGGGTAATGGGTCATTAATGGATTATGACTGAAACATGTCATTTAAAGTATTGGCCAATATGGGACGGATAGGGTTAACCAGAAACCACATTTTCTTTGCCTTTTTGATCTGGAAACAGATGATGTGCTAACTAGTTATGAATAGAAGGTGGTATCTGACCAGTTGTTCAACTTTCGCCTAAACTTTTTGGTTTGACAAAACCCAAATCAACTGATTTATAAGTAATAGGTTCGGAATTGCAACCTAAAACATTATGGATCGAAAAATATAGAAGAAAGATGCTTACTCTGAACTCAATACCGTGAGGCAGTTGAGCAGGACATCAAGAGCAAAGTAATCAGAGGTACCAATGTCTACCCTGTTCGACATTCAAAGGTTGTGATGTTTATCTAAAATAGGAAAGTAATGAAATCCAGCAGAAATAAAATTAAGTTATGTCTAGTTTTATACCAAACCCGTCCCCAATTGTCTTGAAACTCAACATCACCGACATCATGGAATGATGACGGCATCACATTGAAGCCCTTATCCGCGTCATAGAGAGGATTGTATTCCATCGATGTATTTGCCAACTGCAGTATGAAAAACCAGTATCAGCACCGCTACATCAGAAAGTAAATTTTATGTTTAGGGCAAATAATAAAAAAAAGTAATATACTTGCCACAATTTCATCGAATGGGTAGTGAACTATTTTTTTTTTTTTTTTTTTTTTTTGAGGGTAATTTACTTTCAAAATCATCATCTTTAGGGTATTTTGTAAAAATTTTGGACAGTTTTGCCCCTCATAGCTAATACAAAATTTTTTTTCCCGAAGGGCAAAATTGTCCAAAAATTTTGCAAAATACCCAAAAGATGATGAATTTGAAAGAAAATTACCCTCAAAATGAAAAAAAATAGTTCACTACCCATTCGATGAATTTGTGGCAAGTATATTACCTTTTAATATCGTTTGCCCTTATGTTTAACGTTCTAATGTCGGATATAAATGGCCATGATTTTGCTTTTCTGATTTAACACTGTATAATTCTTTATTTATTTGCCAACCAATGTAATTCTAGTAATTTATGACCTTGAATACTGATATAAGAGTATAAGACTAAAGTAATTATGTACAGTATCAAAACTTTCTTAGCTCATATACACCCACATTTATAAGGCTATAAATTTTGACAAGACACGTTCATGAAAGCCAATAAACTCAGAAAAGAACCAGAAAGAAATTAAATGCAACAGCTAATTATGCTCTAAACTTGACGGGACAAAAAAGGACATCAAAGTGATGTTGTTACCTGCAAATTAGATGAATTATATGCACCCAAACGTCCCATGACATACCACGACTGGATAACCTGTCAAATAGATAAGCCAGATTGCTTTATTTATTCTTCATATCCTTTATAAAGAAGCAATGCCGATAAACAATATAACAAGAGAAGAGTAAAATATGACCATCTTGTCAATTTGGGCGAATAAAATTTAGGATGGGGAGAGTCAACATACACTGCCAATGAGGTCAACATCTCGATCAGAAGGTGGTCCATATAACTTGAACCATATATTGGAACCAACAGGACTTAAGCTGAAGATCACATATCAAAACAATGACGTACCCTTTTCAGTTGGTAAATCAAGAAAAAGCACGGAAATATAAGTAAATATACAAAGAGAGGGGCAGGGCAGTTACTTACTCTCTAAAGGTGACCTTAAAAGCAACAACAGATCCTGTTTTAGCCTTGTGAAAGTCTCTCCCCTTCTTCCATATCCTATCTTCAACCTGTAGAATCATTAACGTGTTTCAAACAAAACACTCATGACCTTTAGAATCATGTCTTTAATAGCTTCTGTCAATCACAATTGTTTCAAATAGTTTTGTCAGTTGTGAATCCCTACTTGATGGATCAAATTAAAGAGGCAGCGCAGAAGGAGTTAACTATGTCCCAAGAATTTGTGGCAAAATGATAAACTCAGACGAAAGAGCAAGTTAGTAATCGCTAATCATCCACCATTGAAGACTCAACTTCTCAATGGGATGCATGCTTCTGCTCATTCAGGAGTGACAGCAACTTGTAAGAGAAAAAGTGCAAAAGTGATCTAGCGGGCTTATTACTATGGACTTTTTAGAAGGCCTTTCATTCTTCTAAAAGGAAAAATACAATCTTGGTGATCTTTCCATTGACAGATTGAGCAAATATGCTCACTTAATTTTTGGCTCATAAACACCCTTGTGGCTCAAGCATTCCTAGACAGCGTAGGGATAAGATTTTTCTGAGTAATTTTCGGACTGAATTGCAGGGCATTGATCATAAGATGCCTACTTCATACCATGCACAAACAGAAGAGGTGCTTAGAAATATTCACCGGGTACACTCCCTTTACCCAAAAAAGAAGAGGTGCTTAGAAGCATATTTGAGGTGGTATGTGTTTTAAAATACCTAGTGATTGGTTACTTCTAGCTGAGTATTTGAAATTGTTTATGGACAAAAACCTCCCCTGCACCCACCTTATTTCCCTCCCTGGGGAGAGTAAAACTGAAGCTAGAGAAGAAACGATTAAAGAATAACTTAGTGGCTGCTCAAAACATTATGCAGAAGAAGCTAATGTTTATGGAATAGTACATATATTATACACCCCGACCCTGCAGAGGGTCATTTTCCAACACCCTATATATAATTCAACCAAATTATCTAATGAATTAGTAGTAATAGTTAACAAAAATGAAATTAAACCCAATTGGTAGTGATCGAGAAAGGTTCCGCAACAAAAACAAAGCAATAACTGATAGAAACAAAAGAAATCTACATCAAGTGATTCTTTTCGGTAGCCATACATGACAGCAAATGATACCAAGCATAACATTACTTGTCCACATTAAAACATTACCGATAATAAAAACATTAAAAGTGATTTCTCCGTGCGTTAACAACAAACCAGGCGGGAGGTCATCATCTCTATGATCAATTGACGCCAGTACATACACAAGAATCCAACTCATCCCGCAAAAGTAGTGTTTCCTTGTAAGAGGCCATGAAGAATGAACCCTTTTCTCCAAAAATCCCAAGATTATTGACGTATTCTGAGCATGGATTGTAAAGTTGAACTGCAGCAAATTGTTCATCCTCCTTTTCAGTCTCGAATACAAGTTGATCACCATTCTTCCTAAATCCCAATATATTATTTATTGTGTAACCAGGCGTGGTAATGGTGAATAGCTTTGTAAATGATTCATCATGCTCCATCTTCCATACACCACAAACTGGTATTTCGACCGCTTCATTGGGTACAAAGAGTACAACAGACCCCCTTAGCTCAGATATGAAGAAGCGTCTTTGGGGAAACGAGTTGTTTAAGATACAGTTACGTGGTATGTCTATTAGTCTAATTTCTTTAGCAACCAAATCAAAAGACATGATCACATACTCATAGTGAAAAGTACCATAGTAAAAAAGATCATCACCATTCATATTATGTCGAATTGTTTCATTAGCAGCCCAATAAATACACCTATCTATAACAACCTGAGACGACATTACTTCAACGCGTCTAGGATGCAATCTGGTATACTGGGAAAAGGTGAATCTCTTGGAGCTCAGCGTAAAAATTCCAACTTGCCACGAAGATAAAATCATGACAATGGTTGGATCATTAGTGACCGGACAAACCGCGAAACCAAGAAAATTATCTCTAAAAGGATAATTAGGTAACTCAAGACTAACAGTCTTTCGAATACAAGGGTTCGAAAGAAGAAACAACCCTGTGTCGCGAATATGCAAACACACCAAACCATGAGATGAACCAATTACTTCCGCCGAATCATTAAACTCTTGTTTCATCGAGTCAGGAACACCAACAAACAATGAGTGGAACCATGAGAGTTCTGACTTCATTTTCAAAGTAACGTTATTACAATTATTATTATCATCGTCTACAAAACGAAGATACTTGTCATTGGAATTGCTGCTATCTTTGTACCTTAAAAGTAAAGTATTCGTGTCTCGGGCGACGTAAACAGCAATGAAGTCAGAAGTGTCGATGAAAGACTTCCACGGTTTTGAAACGGATCTGAATCGAATCAATGACTTGAGATCGGGAGCTTTTTTGATGATTTCAATTTGGATTTCAAAGGGTATATTGTCTGACATTTTGGGGAGAGACACAGATTGTTGTTGGTGTTAATGTTGGTGATATGGTAACTCAATGAGAACTTTTACCTGTCGTGTGATAGATGAAAAACATAAATGAAGTTATAAAGCCCAAGTAAAATTTGCAATAGTAAGTGGGTGTTTGTTTCAGCTTATATAGCGGGCTTATGGCTTACGTGGTTCTCGGCATATGTTTGATAAGCTCACTTTTTGTCGCTTATTTTAAAACTTGTGAGATATATAAACTTATCATGACATGATAAGCTTATATACGCCAGAAAATATAAAAATAAGCCACAAAAAGTAAGCTTACGAAACATAAGCCGAAAACCAAACGAGCCATAAGCCCGCTACACAAGCCAAAACAAACACCCCCTAAAAATGTACTGAGTTCCAACAAGTAACAAACAAATGCAGTTAGTAAAATAATAGACTAATAAGTAGTTACTCGAACCTAGATGAAGTTGAAATTACCGGCAAAGAAATCTAACATACTAACTAGAAAAATTTAATGCTCATGTTAAGAGCTAGCCCTTTTAAAAAACATACATAAGCATCGCAATATTTGAATTTTTTAATAAAAAAAAATGTGAAATTTATGTTTACCAACTTATAATAGAAGTAGCTCAATGAAACCAAAGACAAGCCCTTTGGGTTTTTTTAGAACCAAAACCAAAAGAACATTCATACCAAGACATGAAATAAGTGAAGAAATAAGAGACACAACAATACCATATATGATAAGCAAAAAACCCGACACTTTAGATGTAAACTTGGTTATAGTACAACAAACACATAAATGTCGACCGAGATTAGGCATAAAAATAACAACAAATAGATAGATAGATCTAGGATTATTATATTAAACATATGATGTGAGCAAAAAAAAAAAAAAAAAAAAAAGGATTATACCTCGAGAAAAGGGGTTTCAGTCGTATTAAGGAACACCCTATGCCACAATTCACAAAATTTGGAAAAGGGGTTTTTTTAGTGTTTATAGAACAACAACTGTTTGAATTAGAAAAGGGAGTAGAAAGTAAAAGGTAGGAAAAAATTATCTATATATATTAGTTCTGAATAAACAAAACCATTGTCGGTGCCACTATAATACTACTTCCTTTGGGCCTAAGTTGTGATTTTACCTTGGGCTCATGTTAGTAGCCCATTTGTTTTTTGTCCCGTGTCCATGCGAAGTATTAGCGTGTATATATATATATATATATATATATATATATATATATATATATATATATATATAGGGGTGTTCATGGGTCGGGTAATAAACCGAATAAATCGAAAACCGAACCGAATCGATCCGAAAAAAACCGAACCGAACATATAACCGAATCGAATTTGTTAAAACTGAACCGAACCAAATTAAAAATTCGGTTTTCGGTTTGGATATGAGTTTGGCTATCTGAACCGAAAACCGAATTTATATAAATATATATATTTTTTTATATATTTATATTATTTTATATATAAAAAATGTCTATTAAAATTTTATACTAATATAAAAAACACTTTTTTATGCTTGAAATGTTTTTTTTTTCCAAAAATATATATAATTAAATTTTAACAAAAATATAAATAGTGTAATTCAAGTACAAAATTCGGTTTTCGGTTTTGACCTATAACCAAACCGAACTTCGGTTCGGTTCGGTCATAGATATTTTCGGTTCGGTTCGGTTTTCGGTTATGACCAAAAAAATTTTTTTAACCGAACAACCCAAACCGAATAAACCGATTAACCGAGAACCGAACCGATGAACACGCCTAGATCACTTACCAAGAGACCCACACTTCCACCACGTTGATAAACTTACAATACAAAATTTATAACAAGACAACAGCCCATAGCTTTCAATAAAAGGAACACCAACAAATAAATAAATAGTCAACCAAAATGGCGGCAGCGAGTTTAAAAAAAGTTAGTTCCGGTGACTGGGAATACAAACAAGTTAGTTAAGCTCGACTGAAAGTAAAATCATCAAATACATTTGATTGGTTTACTTTTTTCTTGTGTTTTTTTTAAGGTTATATCCGGCCATAATCGGTTAGACCCGGCTATATCCAGTCATATCCGGCCCTGACCCGGTCAAATCCGGATAAGACCCGGCTATATCCGGCCAAGACCGATTGTCAGCCTGAAATGATTCCGCATATCAGTTTTTTTTTTAGTGCATGGTTTGAATGTATCATATATGTATGTATCAATTAAGGACCTAAACTTAGTAGTTTCATAATATGAATGCAATACTCAGTACTGCACTTGGTAAATCAATTATCTCTTAACAAACGAATTAACATCTCTCTCCTATAACAAACTTTCTGCCTAAACACCATTACCAAAAATCATCATAATTCATCAATTTCTTCCACTAATTCTCAACAAAACTTAAATCCGATTACACCAATCGATTCGTCTTGTCATTGCACGTGTAATGATAGTCGTTAATTAGATTTTCGTTGAGTTTTAGGAAATCCCCTAAAATGATGGTTTTGGCGCCAAAAACCTAATTAGTTCATTTCTTCGCAATTGATTACTAGTTGTCTGGTAGTTAGTTTTGAGTAGGTTTTTCAATATGTCTAATAGAAATGATACACAAAAACGAAATATTAAGCTGCCTAATAGGTTTAAGAATCATGTTATGAGCAATTCTAGCCAGAGTAAAGATAATAAGAAGAATTCTGATGCTATGGAAGAATTTAGGGTTTCTGAGAGTAGGAATAAGGTGAATAGTGCTATGAAGGAGAGTGGAAATGAGGCTAATGTTGGTGATCAGAATTCAGAGACTGAAGTTGGTGGGAGTATACAAAGTGCTTGTGTTAATGAAGGTGATAGTGTTCAGACTTGCAATGTAAGTGATATTGATAAATCTAGCACTTGTGATATGAATATTAATGAAGGTGTGTAGAACATGTAGTTGAAGTTGATAAGGATGTTGAGTTACAGCCTAATAATGAAAGTGTGCTTGTGTCAAATAATAAGAATGATTGTGGGGAAAATAGCAATAAGACTAGTTCTAATGAGACTTTTGCTAAAAAGACTTATGCTAGTGCCACTAAAACATCAGGAATATATGAGACTAATAAGCTGTTATTCATCCCTCCTGTTATGAATGAATTAGGTGGAGAAGTTGTTGTGTTTGATGATGAATTGGTAGCTATTGGAACTAAGAAATGGGAACTTACTTTGTGTGGAAACCTTGTTGGACATACTATGAGTTTACCTGCCCTTAGGTATCATCTAAGAAGAATGTGGAATATGTATGGATTTAAGGAAATTGTTGATAATGGGAGTGGTAAATGGCTATTCAAATTTAATAGTGAACAAGGTATGAACACTGTTGTTGAGCAGAGTCCTTGGATGGTTAATAGTAAACCTTTGATGGTATCTAAGTGGAATCCTAGTGTTGGGATGATTGTGACTGAACCAACTAAGTTGCCAGTATGGGTTAAGCTAGCTGATGTTCCATTGGAAGCATGGACTGTGGAAGGTATTAGTGCCATAGGTAGTAGTGTTGGAAAACCTATAATAATGGATAGTATGACTACCTTTGTGTGTAAGAATGGAGTAGGAAGGACTGAATATGCTAGAATTCTAGTGGAAATAGATGCTGTAAAAGGTTTAAAAGAAACAGTTGAGCTACAGTATAGAGACATGAATAAGAATGTTAGAGGAACCAAAATTGTTAAGGTGAACTATGACTGGAAACCTCCTATATGTACTCATTGTAAGGTGTTTGGACATGATTTTAAAAGTTGCACTACGAGAGCTAGAACATCTGAGGAAATTGCAGCTGAAAAAGTTGAGCTAGATAAAACTGTTAAAGTTGTAAAAGAGACTGAATTTGTACAAAAGCCTGTTAGGAAAACTAATGTCAATGGAAATATGAATAATCAAGGTTTTAATAGGGGAGGATTTAATAAGCAGCAGAATATGGATAAGAATAAGAACAACTATGGAGTACCTAGACAGCAGTGGAATAAGAAGGTTGCTAGTTCTGAGAATAAGGAAGGTAATCAGAAGGAGACTAACAATTTTGATAAGGATTTTCCTGTGTTTAATGGTACCAATACTCACAAAACTAGTTACAATAAGGGTAAACAAACTGCCACTCAAAATAGTTTTGATGTTTTAAATAATTTTGGAGAAGATACTATCCAAGACCTTAATATGTTGAAAGATAAAAGCATAGTGGATAAGTATTTGAACATGAAAACGAAGCCAAGTGGGGATGTATTTAAAACATGGTCTAAAGAGATGAAACAGTATTTTAATAGAGCATGGGATGCTGATAGAGAAAAAGATAAAGAGGATAGAGAAAATGGAATGAAAGATATTGTTGAAGATGTATTGGATGATGAATCAATAGCTGCAAGAAATTTTGTAGTTGATGAATTAATTGGTACTAGTAGTTCAGTATTGAACTAGGTTTCTCCCACTTAGTTTTTTAATGGATTACAAAATTGGTATTTGGAATATTAGAAGTATGAATAATAGTAAGAATCAAAAAGAGATTAAGAATTTTATTTATGAGGAGAGAATTCATGTCTTTTCTATCATTGAGACCCATGTCAAAGCCCCTAAGCTTCAGAAGGTTTATGATAAAGTCTTTGGTCAATGGGAGTGGATTTCTAATGTTAGTCAATGTTCTGGTAGATGTAGGATTACTGTTGGTTGGAATAGAAATGTTGTGAATGTGATGGTTATTCATTCTACCAGGCAAATGATATTATGTCTTGTTGAGAATATCCATAATCATGAGTTGATTTACTGCAGTTTTGTGTATGCTGATAACAATGGTATGGAAAGAAGAGGACTTTGGAGAGATTTACAAATTACTAAATGTGTTACTAGCAGTACTCCTTGGATTATTATGGGTGATTTTAATGTGACTCTCAAAATTGATGAACATTCTGCTGGCAAATCTACAATTACTGGGGATATGCAGGATTTTATTGATTGTGTGAATACCATTGAAGTTGAGGATGTATACAAAATAGGGTTGCATTATACATGGATTAAATCTCCTTCAAAACCTAGTACTAGTGTATTAAAGAAGCTTGATAGAATCATGGCTAATGAGGTGTTCATCCACAAATACAATCAAGCTTTTGCTGTTTTTCATCCTTATCTTGTTTCTGATCACAGTCCAGCTGTTTTGGTGATGCCTCAAAACTTGTTGAAGAAAAAGAGATCTTTCAAATTTGCAAATTACATTGCTGATAAGAATGATTTCTTACCTTTGGTTGAGAAAGTTTGGGAAGAAGAGTTTCATGGTTTTCATATGTTTAGGCTGGTTAAGAAGTTGAGAAATTTGAAAAGGCACTTGAATAACATGAATTGGAAGAATGGAAATTTATTTGATAGGGTCATCAATCTTAGGAATGATCTCAAATCAGCTCAAATGGAAGTTGATAAATTTCCTCATGATGATATGAAGAAACAGAAAGTTGCTAATGTTCTTGACTGGTTGAGTGAAGGTGACAAGAACTCTGCTTACTTTCATAGAGTAGTGAAAAGTAAAAAGCACATGAACAGAATTCTCAGTATTCATAATGCTATGGGTGAAGTAGTTGAAGGTGTTCATATGGTACAAGAGTTTGTTAGCCATTTTGCTAATTTTCTGGGTAAGGATAAACCAGTAGATCAATTGGATGTAGTTGGTGATATTTTCTGTAAAACTCTCAGTAATGATGATGCGTTAGAAATGATTAAGGAAGTTACAGATAAAGAGATTAAGGAAGCAATGTTTGATATCAATGACTCTAAAGCTCCAGGACCTGATGGTTATACAGCTTGTTTCTTTAAAAAAGCATGGAGTATTGTTGGAAAAGATGTTTGTTTAGCAATCAAGGAGTTTTTTTTATTCTGGTAAGCTGCTGAAAGAAATCAATTCCACTATTATTGCTTTAATTCCCAAGGTGAGTCTTCCTAAATTTGTCAATGAATTTAGACCTATTGCCTGTTGCAATGTTTTGTACAAATGTATTAGTAAAATCCTTACTAATAGGATTAAGGGTAGCTTAGATAAGCTGGTTAATCTGAATCAAAGTGCATTTATACAAGGAAGAAATATTCAAGATAATATTCTACTGACTCAGGAGTTGTTAAAAGGTTACAATAGAAAAGGTGGTTCTAAGAGATGTGCTTTGAAAATTGATATTGCTAAAGCTTATGACACTCTCAGTTGGGAATTTCTTAAGAGTATTTTGAGGAAGTTTGGGTTTCACAATGTTATGGTTGAGTGGATCATTACTTGCATTTCCTCTTCAGCTTTTTCTATTTGTTTGAATGGAGAGGTGCATGGGTACTTTAAAGGAGGAAGGGGTCTTAGGCAGGGAGATCCTATATCTCCTTACCAGTTTACTTTGGTAATGGAAATATTTACTCTAATCATGGCTTATAAAATCAAGAATGCTCCCAAATTCAAATACCATGCAGGTTGTAAAGAGTTGAAATTGACACATCTCTGTTTGCTGATGATTTATTGGTCCTTTGCCATGGGAGTAGTGAATCAGTTAGAGTAATAAGAGATTCCTTGGAAGAATTTAGCAAGGTTTCTGGATTGGTGGCAAATTTGGAGAAAAGTACTATTGTAACACCCCCAATTCATGATGCAGCGGAATTCAACTTGGGTGTTACTCGACGGCACAACAGTCATAATAATAGAAAACGATCTCTAACCGAGTCGTATTAAAAAGAGTTGTCATTCATATTTATTCAAATATATCAGAGTTTACATAGTAAGGTCCCAAAAAGGTTCCATGTTTCAAAATACATCAATATAAAGTCTTTGATGTTTTTATCGAATGACATAGTAGTTTATAGCCTTCTTCCTTTAGTACGTGCCCTTCCGCTCCATTCTTGATTATCATGGACCTGAAATACATGCTTAAGAGGTCAACACAAAGGTTGAGTGAAATTCATAGAGTTTGTTTAACGGTTGAACACAATATGTTGGTAGTATGAGTTAATTAGACTCATACTTATGTTGGAAAACAAAACAGTTATTATTATATACTAAGCTCATGCAACCAATACGTTAACGGGTACCAATATCAATCGGCGGTTTTGTTGCCCCGGTAAGTACTTTGCCGTCATACTTAATATTCAAATATAGTGCATTCGTTTGAACTAATCTGCTCAAACAAATGGGATTCGTCAATCTCAATAGGCCTATTCACAATACTCGCGCTCACTAATACTAGTGATTAAATGGTTCATGATAGGGGCCTAGGATTGGCAAGGTAGGTACTTAGTAATAATAAAACAATCAGGCAGCATACAGTTTCAAAGCATTGTGTTCGGTTTAAAAGTAGCATGTATTCCCCCCAAGGGTTTGTAAAACATTGAAGTAATGTAAAGTGGGGCTATGAACTCACCTTAAGTAAAATAGCAAGTAATGAAGGTAATGGTTGGATCGTGTAGGTTTCTACGAGCAACTTATAATAGAATGTTGCGACTTAGGATCGGAGTAAATAATATGAAGTAGTGCCTATATAAATATCTTGCATTTAATCCATGATGTGGTATGATGTATAGTGTAAGTCTTTGAAAGAAAAGATTCATGAAACATGTATGTTTTATATATCATTTACTACCGTTCGGGCCGACATAATTCAGAAGTCATGTTAGTAAGCGTTCGAGGAGCCAGGACACTTTAATTCGTAAATCCACAACTTATCTCGACGGCTTACATAATGAACTCCTCACATGAGGCTCCCTACTATTGTAGTAGTTGATAAAATATATAGATATAAGTTTTGATCCGAAAAGTTACATGTCCGATATTTGAGTAAACTTAGGAAAGTTTATTAGTACATGAAAATTGTTATTAGGGTAAGTTTCATAAGTCTTGTATGACCATTTTTCTTTGTATTACCTCATGGTTCTTTTTAAGTGAACTAGATCCAAATTGCTTGTTCAAGTTATCGCCAATTCCTTGTTTCATGTTTTCGCCTAAGTAAGTTTGTATGGTCATTTAGTCATGGCCTTGCCATGACCTTTGGTCCTTGTTCCATGGTCATGAGACTCAACCTTGGCTCTAGCCATGGTTGTGGTCTTGGTCATAAGACCTCTTGTTCCTTTTAAAGTATAACCATAATATAGTGACTTATAAATATGTAAATAGCTGTTAAGAAACTGAGAAATATCTCATTCGTTATTGATTTTCTGGAGACGTGCTCCTGAGTTTTTGAAGAAAACGTGATTCCGGACAACTTTCGTGCTTTAACTTTTTCATGAAACGGACCAGAAAGGCCTCTTTTTGCGTGTTTTAGGTTCTGTCACAGAAACTATTTTGGCAGTTTTGCCGGAAAGTTTTGGTAACTTCAAATCGTCATAACTTTTGACTCGTATACTCGTTTTAGGTGGTTCAAGTTGCTACGGTTTCCTTGTTAGGTCCTCTACTACAATATGTAATGATCCAATATCATATTTTTACCATTTTGATCAGGTCTTACCAAGAAAGTCACTAGTTTATTTGTTTTAGTAACTTATCTTAACAATCAATTACAACAACATGTTTTACTCATTTTTATACATCATGGACATGCATACAAGACATAATATAGCAAGAATAGTATGTAAATAACATGAACATTATTATTTAACAAGAAGCATGTTAGGGTTTGGCTTACAACTTTTGGCTTTCAAATAAAGAAAGGAAGTAACTAGTAAGGATAGGACTTTGATAGACTTGCTTCAACCCACTTCACTTCATGCAATCTTTCTACTCTTGTAATCTTGAAAGAGAGATGATGAAAGTTGAGGTGACTTGAGTGGATTCAAACTCAAGAGAAATCACCAAGTATATGAGGTTATGGAAGTGTTTTGATAACCTAAGATCAAACTAGGGTTTCTACCTTGAACTTGCTCTTGAATCTTGCTAGAAATTAGAAGGAAATAAAGCTAAGGATGGAGTGTTGTGGTGTGAGGTATGGACGGCAAAACACAAGGGGGGGAGGGGGCTTTTATAGTCCTTTGAGGAGGTTAGATTACTTAGGATATTTTAGCCAAAACTACACATGTAACCATCCAAGATCACTTGATACAAGATCAAGCCACCTTAAGGTGTGACTCCCCCCCTATTGGCGGTTCACAAGGGCTAGGGGGTGAGGTGTGCTTGGCTTGGTAATATCCTAAGTACTTAGATGAATTTTGACTCCGGGAAATGCCAACCGTAAATGATTAGGCCTCAAAACGTAAAACCGGGTGTCGTAAAATTATGGAATTTGAAAGTATTGTTAAACATGTCCATATGTTCCATAATAAAATATAAAATGAGTGGTAGGTTCCATTTGGGTGGTAAAACCATGCTAAAACTGGAAACACGGGTCTAAAACGCGTAATACGTAAAATGTACGAATATTGCGTAAAATTGAGAAAAGTAAAATGTTACTTTTCTAATAGGTTATAAATGATTTAAAATGACTTATAATGTCTAGACTGGGCTCAGTCTAGTGTCGGTTTGTATTAAATGTCTTTTAGACATCAAACCGTAAGCCTAAAAATCAAGGAATGACTTATAAAATCAAGGAATGATTTTTGGTCAAAGGAGGAGGGAAAAATACGTTGACTTATTCTAATAAGTTGAAAACTCAAATCATCTTAGAAATGCGGTGCAGGTATAGGCTAAGGTTACGGCTGAGTAAAAACGCTTAAAACTAAAAATTCCAGTTTTTCACGGCCGAGGTTTATTTTGGTCATGTTTTTCTCAGTCATGATTTATTCTCAAATAAATCATGAGTGTGTCAAACATTTTTCTGATGCGGGGTCACTTAACGGGGTCGAATTTCGTTGTGCGTAGAATTTCTGAATGACGTTTTACCCTAAAACGTGTAATTCCTTAATAACTTTCACAAAAATGATCTGACGAATGTCAAACATTTAATTTGCCATGGAAATGATTTATCACTCGATAATATGAAATAAAAATTAACTTTCGGTAAAATTTCGGGAAAAATGAATAGTAATATGAATAGTAAAAGTGAATAGTAAATTTTCCGGGAATAGTAATTAACCTGAAATTGCGAATTGTTACAGTCTCCACCCCATATGAGAGCTCCGTCCCGGATATCAATTTACGTTGGGAGTAGAAGCTTCGTTGGTAAACAGATGTGGGTATTTCTTACGTATCTGGTCCTCTCGTTCCCATGTGTATTCAGGACCACGTCGTGAGTTCCAACGAACTTTGACAATTGGAATACGGCTTTGGTTGAGTTGTTTGACCTCTCGGTCCATGATTTCTACGGGTTCCTCAATAAATTGAAGATCGTCATTGAGTTGAATTTCATCGAGTGGAATCACGAGTGATTCATCTGACAAGCATTTCTTTAGGTTAGATACATGGAAAGTGGGGTGTACACTACTGAGTTCTGATGGTAACTCAAGTCTGTACGCCACAGGGCCAACCCTGGCTAGGATTTTGAATGGTCCGATGTATCTTGGGTTTAGTTTTCCTCGTTTACCGAATCGTATCAAGCCTTTCCAAGGCGATACCTTTAGCATAACCCTATCTCCGACTTGGAATTCTAGGGGTCTGCGTCGTGTGTCGGCATAACTTTTCTGTCGATCTCTTGCGGTTTGTAGTCAACTTCTGATTTGTACAATCTTATCCGTTGTTTCTCGAATGAGTTCTGGTCCAGTGAGTTGAACTTCTCCCACTTCAGCCCAACAAGCAGGTGAACGACACTTTCTGCCGTAAAGTGCTTCAAATGGAGCTGCTTTAATACTTGTATGATAGCTGTTGTTGTAGGAAAATTCGACTAATGGTAGATGAGTATCCCATCCTTTTCCAAAATCTATTATACAAGCTCGAAGCATGTCTTTACGTGTTTGAATGGTTCGTTCACTCTGACCATCGGTCTGAGGATGGTACGCTGTACTCATGTCTAGATTTGTTCCAAAGGCGTCTTGGAGTGACTGCCAAAAATTGGAAGTAAATCTTGTGGAAAACTAGAAGGGGGGGTTGAATAGTTTTACGTCTTTTTAATTTTATTTTGAAAACTTAGTTTAGTTTTAAAACCTTGTTTGCTTTTAAAACTTTGATTCAATCTTATGTGAACTCAAATCTTGAACAATATAAACAAGTATATCTAAGTATAAACAATAATAATAATGTATGCTAAGTATGTGAAATCAACACATGCATAATATAAACAATTGTAGCTATATACGAGAGATAAGTATGTAATCGTTTATTTTATAATCCTTAGTTATATTTTGTATGAAAACTATACTTGATCGAAATGATCAATTATATGTATGTAACCTTTTTAGTTTGATTGTAAAAACTTTGTTTTGTGAATAAAACTTTCGTTTGATCTTTAAGTAAAATTAATGAGCAACTATATATATATACGTCTACGTCTACAAAAGTAATAACGATATAAGCAAGATAATAAATAAGATATGGAAAGATCTAACCGCGAGACAAAGGATTTATAGTGGTTCGGCTACAAGGACACCTTCCTTGCCCTACTCCACTCCTCGAGTCACCTACTCGAGAGTTTTCTTCACTATATCAACAAGCTCCCTTATGGCGGAGAAAACCTTACACACCAATTTACACACCACTATATCTTCACACCTAGATCACAACTACTACACACCAATTCACTACTTATTCACACCACTTCTTTCACACCTATCTTCTACACACCATTAATCTACACACCAATCTTCTACACACCAATACTCCTACACACCAATCTTCTACACACCAATACTCCTACACACCAATTCTTCTACACACCAATCTTCTTCCTAACTTATCTATTTCACAACTATTCTCTAACAAATATTCACAACTAATCACACTATGAAATAATAATCAATGATGATGCTCAAACAACTTAGATGTGGAGATCACAACTAGTTGTAATACTTCTTGTCTTGAGGGATAGAAGTATTCTTCTCTTGCACTTGAATGGATTATGTATGGATCACTTTGAAACAAAGATTTAAGAATGTATGATCAAAGGATTTATAGATTGGAAATGGAGATCTAGAACAGAAAGTTCTGGAGTGCAAAAGGTGGGGAAAAAATCCAGGTTTAAGGTGGTATTTATAGGCAAACGTTTCTGACAGAGGAGCGTGGCCGGTCCCCTTAAAGCATGGCCGCCCCCCTTAAAATTAAGGGGGCCGCCCCTTATAATTAAGGGGGCCGCCCAACTGTAACGGCCAGAAACTTTGTCTTTTAGTGGGGAAAGTTTATTTGGTGAAAAACTAACTGATTTTGGTTAAATATTTGAAATCATATATTTAGTATGATTAAAACATTTTTCCTTATTACCAAAAGTGTTTTTCAAAAATATATAATAAGATTATATAATTAAATAAACTTTGGTTAAATATTTGAAATCATATATTTAGTATGATTAAAACATTTTTCCTTATTACCAAAAGTGTTTTTCAAAAATATATAATAAGATTATATAATTAAATAAACTTTGTATTAGTTAATTAAATACCCCTTTGATCATACATTGCACTAAACACTTTGTTTATTTATACCTTAAGTGATTTGGATGTAAAGAGAAATATTAATCACCAAATACTTGTTTATGTCATAAGTTTTAGTTCTTTGAGGTTATATTTTGTAATGATCAAAACATAGAGATATTGATAAAAACTTAATAATGTTTTTAAGGCATTATTTATGTAAACAAATCTACCATCTCTGTCGGATATGATGGATATTGGTGCACCATGTCTTGAGACTATTTCCTTGACGTACAGTCGGGTTAGTTGTTCCATTTTGTAAGTCTCTTTGATAGGTATAAAGTGTGCGGATTTTGTGAGACGATCAACTATGACCCAGATGGAGTCATAACCGCTTGATGTCTTTGGGAGCTTGGTAATGAAGTCCATAGTAATTCTTTCCCATTTCCACATAGGAATCTCTGGTTGTTGCAATGGACTGGATGGTTTTTGATGTTCGGCTTTTACTTTGGAGCATGTAAGACATTTGCTAATGTATGCTGCAATATCGGCCTTCATGTTCGGCCACCAATAGAGTAACTTAAGATCATGATACATCTTATCAGATCCTGGATGTATGGAGTATTTAGACTTGTGTGACTCATGCATGATCAAGTCTCGTAGGCCACCATAAAGTGGTAACCAACTTCGACCTTGGAAGCATAGAGTTCCATCTGAACGAGTTTCGAATTTCTTCTGTATCATGCCATCCAACTTTTCCTTTTGGATATCTTCTTGTTTCACCGCCTCAGCTTGAGCGTGAAGGATTTGAGTAGGAAAGTTTGAATTTATGGTTAAAACTAAGGCTCGGACTCGTAGTGGTTTAACCCGTTCCTTTCGGCTTAGGGCGTCGGCTACTACGTTTGCCTTTCCTGGGTGGTAACGAATGTCACAGTCATAATCACTTAGAAATTCCAACCAACGACGTTGTCTCATGTTTAGTTCTTTTTGGTTCAAAATGTGTTGTAGACTTTTATGATCGGTGTACACAGTACATCTAGTACCGTATAGATAGTGTCTCCAGATTTTTAGTGCAAAGACTACAGCTCCTAACTCTAAGTCATGAGTGGTGTAATTTTCTTCATGAACCTTGAGTTGTCTTGAAGCATAAGCCATGACCTTATCACGTTGCATCAACACGGCACCTAAACCTTGGTGCGATGCATCACAATAGACTAAAAAATCTTCGATCCCATCTGGCAATGCTAGGATAGGAGCACTACAAAGTTTCTGTTTGAGGGTTTGGAAAGCTTTTTCTTCTTCTTCATCCCACACGTATTTCTTGTTTTTCTGAGTTAGCTTGGTCAAAGATTTTTCTATTGAAGAATATCCTTCAATAAACCTTCGGTAATACCCGGCTAGACCCAGAAATTGACGAATTTCTGTAGGTGTGGTAGGTGTTGGCCAATTTTTGATAGCTTCAATTTTAGCGGGATCGACATGTAAACCGGTCTTGTCAATCACATGCCCAAGGAATTGTACGGATTGAATCCAAAATTCGCATTTGGAAAACTTTGCATACAATTTCTCTTCCTTGAGTAGTCCTAAAATTGTTCTCAGGTGTTCTTTGTGTTCCTCTTCGTTTTTGGAATATATGAGAATGTCGTCTATGAATACGATCACAAATTTGTCCAAATATGGCTTACACACTCGATTCATGAGATCCATGAATACTGCCGGTGCATTAGTTAACCCAAATGGCATCACTTGGAATTCATGGTGACCATATCATGTCCTAAAGGCTGTTTTTGGAATGTCTTCATCACGAACTCTAACTTGATGGTAACCTGACCGTAGGTCAATTTTTGAGTAATAGGTTGAACCTTGTAATTGATCGAATAAATCATCAATTCTTGGTAGTGGGTATCGGTTCTTTATGGTTAATTTGTTTAGCTCACGATAGTCAATACACATTCGTAATGACCCATCTTTCTTTTTCACGAATAAAACTGGAGCTCCCCAAGGTGAGGAACTAGGTCGAATAAATCCCTTGTCCGAAAGTTCTTGTAATTGATTTGATAGCTCTTGCATCTCTGAAGGTGCTAGCGGTATGGTGCGCGGGCAACTGGCGCCGCTCCTGGTACTAAATCAATTCTGAATTCTATTTGACGATTTGGTGGTAGTCCGGGTAAATCTTCCGGAAAGACTTCAGGAAACTCACGGGCAATAGGGACATCTTCGAGACATTTTTCATTGGATTTCTTTTCGGTTACGTGGGCTAGAAAAGCATAACATCCTTTCTCAATGTACTTCATGGTTTTGATACATGAGATGATGTTTATTCGAGTTCCACTTTGATCACCACGAATGATCAAAGTTTCATTGTCACATGGAATGTGCACAACTCTTTCACCACAAATGATGTTAGCTTGATGTTTAGATAACCAATCCATGCCAATAACAACATCAAAACTTCCGAGTTCGATTGGCATAAGATTGATGTTAAAGGGGTGGTCTAAGAGATTAAGGGTACAGTTTGGGATTACGGTATTGGTATTTACTAAGTCACCGGTAGCTAGTTCAATACTATAACTAGTGGTTAAAGTGATTGATGGAATATCAAGTAAAGGCGCAATTCTAGTAGATATAAAGCTCATATCAGCACCAGAATCGAATAAGACTTTAACAGGAATGTTATTGAGTAAGAACGTACCGGTAACCACGTTCGGGTCTTGGTGTGGTTCTTCATTTCCCATGACATAGGCTCTACCGCGAGCACCTCCTCCTTGGGGTCCTTGGTTTCGAGGACAATTGTTCTTGAAGTGTCCCCTTTCACCACACCCAAAACATGTAACTATTGGCTGAGTGTTCGCCCCAGTAGCTATACCCTTGCCTCTACAATCCTTGGCAAGATGTCCGGGCTTTTGGCACTTGTTGCATTTGGCCGGGCAGGGACCTTCATGATAGTAGTTGCACTTGGTACACTGTGGTAGAGTACCAACGTATTTACCACCAGCTGGTGCAGCAACATAAGCTGTCGCGGCTTCTTGTCTTTTGTTCTACTGATTGTGATGGTTGTTGTTTCGGGTTTGGTTGTTGTTGTTGTTGTTACTTCCACAGTTACCATCCCATGGTCGCTTGTTGTTGTTGTTCTTGTTGTTGTTGTTGTTACGGTAGTTGGAGTTGTTGGGGTTATTGGTATTGCTGGCGTTGTTGGTGTTGTTGGGGTTGTTTTGCTTTCGGGTTTCTGTCATTCGTACCACTTGATCCATGAGGCTGCGAGACATTCGCATAGCTTCATCAAGTTCCTTGGGATTTGCTGAAGTCACATTCCCTTGTATACTTGATGGAAGTCCCCAGATATACCTTTCCAACAATTTCTCTTTGGTGGAAACCATTGTTGGACAAAGTATCCTCAATTCTTGGAATCGACGGTTGTAGGTTATGATGTCATTTCCCTTAACCGTATGATCCCAGAATTCAACCTCTAACTTCTGCATTTCACTGCGAGGGCAGTACTCCTTGATCATCATCTTCTTCAGATTATCCCACGAAATCTTATAAGCATTTTCAATGCCCATGGGTTGAGCAATTGAATTCCACCATGATAATGCCTCATTCAACAGAGTACTCGTGGCATACTGAACTTTATCACTCTCAGTACATTTGCTGACCAAAAATACCGACTCCGCTTTTTCAAACCAGCGGGTCAAACCTACAGCTCCTTCAGTACCCTTAAATTTTATGGGTTCGCATTTCAAGTAGGAAATGAATGAGCAACCCTTTGGTACTGAAGCAACATTTGTCACCGGAGGGATAGTTGGGTTTGGTCCTCCAATGTTAAGGTTGGCAATTCGGGCAGCTTCTGCAGCTATAGCAGCTTCCGCAGCAGTGGCGGCTTCAGCGGCTGCTGCAGCATCAGCAGCTGCTGCAGCATCAGCAGCTGTAGCATCTGCAGCACCAGCAGCTGTGGCAGCTTCGGCAGCTGCTGCAGCTGCTGTAGCTACGGCTGCTCGCTCCGTGGTGAGTGCTGTGTTGACACTGTCCTTAACTAGTTTGCGAATGGCAGCTTGAGTCATTGCTGGTGGTGTCTTCTTCTTTGGCGCCATGATTCTATTGTTCAAAAGATACGTTGTAATTAGAGAGTTGTGAAATGAGCACAATTTTTTATAAGAATGATAGGATAATAATGTTAAAACTTAAAAGCATAACACATGATAGTATATAAAACAAGAGTTTTATTCATATAACGTTGATTGATTTACAAAATCGAAACCTATTACAAGTTCCTTCAAAACTTACTAACTGATACTTTCAGTTAGTAATTACAACGTTGTACAAAAGATAACTAGTACTATAACACTAGTCTAACATCGGTTGGGAGGTTGTTGTAGTCCAGACGGATTATTATTTCCGTGTGTTGCTAACACATCCACACTTTCATTAGGACGGTATTCTTTGACATCCTTTTGGTATAGCCTTTGTTGTATGGCACTCATTTGAGTTTGCATTCCACACAAATCATTCTTAAGTTGATACCTGTCAAAGTTTGCAACATCTAACCGGATTTCTGCGGTATTTAGGCGGTTAAGTAGTTTGTGAATTTGTACCGCATCTTGTTCTTGGGCCCTCTCAACCAATGTGAGTCTATCCTTGACGTTATCCAAGCTAGTCAAAGGATTTAAGACTATTTACCCAACATGAGTCGAGTCACTCTTCACATAGCTCATGTCAAGCTTAAACCAATATAGGTCGTCTCGAGCATTCATGGCATCCATTTTGGCAGAATTTACCTTGGATATATAGTCGTTCATTTGACTTGCCATACTTTGAACTTTGAGTTGGGTTAGGTTGAGGGCTTGTTTCAAAGAGTAGATTTCGTATTGAGCAGAGTTCACGAACATATGTGTAGATGTAGATGTTCCGCCGACTTGGTAAGTAGACTTCGGAACTTGAGCTGGAGTGGTACGGTTAGATTCGGATGAA
The DNA here is from genome assembly GCA_030686995.1 of Artemisia argyi. Taxonomy (NCBI): domain Eukaryota; kingdom Viridiplantae; phylum Streptophyta; class Magnoliopsida; order Asterales; family Asteraceae; genus Artemisia; species Artemisia argyi. The sequence continues at coordinate 13,283,766 of CM060687.1, forward strand.
TTTGGTGAAACAGGAGGTGGGGATGTTAATGGTGATAGATGTGGCACCACTATTTGTTCCTCTGCTTCCTCAATATCATCGATGTCTTCGATGTCAATAACCATTTCAAGATCTTCTTCGTAATCATCGATGTTTATGTCCATATCCATTTCAGGATCTTCGTCCGAATCTATTTCATTGTCTAGATCTTCGTAAGGTTCTTCCTCATCGTCGTAGTCAATTGCTTCAAAGTAAGGATCATCGGGTCCGGGAAGAATTGGTAAATACTCAGGCATAGCAGAAAGATGATCGGGAGATGGAGGTGCGGACATGATGTCTACAATTAGTATTATGACGTCAAAAATAAATCAAATGTTTATGGAAAATGCTCAAACTATGGAAATGTGTATATAACAATATACAAATATGTTCATGTAGCATAACATGTGTAATAAATCCATAATCTTCTGGAGGATGGAAGGCACGAAGAGCGGAAGCCTATAAAAATGTTTTTGCTTGTGATTGTAGTTATGGTTTAGGTCTCACTTAGACCCGTTTCTCTATAACCATGGCTCTGGTACCAATCTGTAACACCCCAATTCATGATGCAGCGGAATTCAACTTGGGTGTTACTCGACGGCACAACAGTCATAATAATAGAAAACGATCTCTAACCGAGTCGTATTAAAAAGAGTTGTCATTCATATTTATTCAAATATATCAGAGTTTACATAGTAAGGTCCAAAAAAGGTTCCATGTTTCAAAATACATCAATATAAAGTCTTTGATGTTTTTATCGAATGACATAGTAGTTTATAGCCTTCTTCCGTTAGTACGTGCCCTTCCGCTCCATTCTTGATTATCATGGACCTGAAATACATGCTTAAGAGGTCAACACAAAGGTTGAGTGAAATTCATAGAGTTTGTTTAACGGTTGAACACAATATGTTGGTAGTATGAGTTAATTAGAGTCATACTTATGTTGGAAAACAAAACAGTTATTATTATATACTAAGCTCATGCAACCAATACGTTAACGGGTACCAATATCAATCAGCGGTTTTGTTGCCCCGGTAAGTACTTTGCCGTCATACTTAATGTTCAAATATAGTGCATTCGTTTGAACTAATCTGCTCAAACAAATGGGATTCGTCAATCCCAATAGGCCTATTCACAATACTCGCGCTCACTAATACTAGTGATTAAATGGTTCATGATAGGGGCCTAGGATTGGCAAGGTAGGTACTTAGTAATAATAAAACAATCAGGCAACATACAGTTTCAAAGCATTGTGTTCGGTTTAAAAGTAGCATGTATTCCCCCCAAGGGTTTGTAAAACATTGAAGTAATGTAAAGTGGAGCTATGAACTCACCTTAAGTAAAATAGCAAGTAATGAAGGTAATGGTTGGATCGTGTAGGTTTCTACGAGCAACCTATAATAGAATGTTGCGACTTAGGATCGGAGTAAAGAATATGAAGTAGTGCCTATATAAATATCTTGCATTTAGTCCATGATGTGGTATGATGTATAGTGTAAGTCTTTGAAAGAAAAGATTCATGAAACATGTATGTTTTATATATCGTTTACTACCGTTCGGGCCGACATAATTCAGAAGTCATGTTAGTAAGCGTTCGAGGAGCCAGGACACTTTAATTCGTAAATCCACAACTTATCTCGACGGCTTACATAATGAACTCCTCACATGAGGCTCCCTACTATTGTAGTAGTTGATAAAATATATAGATATAAGTTTTGATCCGAAAAGTTACATGTCCGATATTTGAGTAAACTTAGGAAAGTTTATTAGTACATGAAGATTTTTATTAGGGTAAGTTTCATAAGTCTTGTATGACCATTTTTCTTTGTATTACCTCATGGTTCTTTTTAAGTGAAGTAGATCCAAATTGCTTGTTCAAGTTATCGCCAATTCCTTGTTTCATGTTTTCGCCTAAGTAAGTTTGTATGGTCATTTAGTCATGGCCTTGCCATGACCTTTGGTCCTTGTTCCATGGTCATGAGACTCAACCTTGGCTCTAGCTATGGTTGTGGTCTTGATTATAGGTCATAAGACCTCTTGTTCCTTTTAAAGTATAACCATAATATAGTGACTTATAAATATGTAAATAGCTGTTAAGAAACTGAGAAATATCTCATTCGTTATTGATTTTCTGGAGACGTGCTCCTGAGTTTTTGAAGAAAACGTGATTCCGGACAACTTTCGTGCTTTAACTTTTTCATGAAACGGACCAGAAAGGCCTCTTTTTGCGTGTTTTAGGTTCTGTCACAGAAACTATTTTGGCAGTTTTGCCGGAAAGTTTTGGTAACTTCAAATCGTCATAACTTTTGACTCGTATACTCGTTTTAGGTGGTTCAAGTTGCTACGGTTTCCTTGTTAGGTCCTCTACTACAATATGTAATGATCCAATATCATATTTTTACCATTTTGATCAGGTCTTACCAAGAAAGTCACTAGTTTACTTGTTTTAGTAACTTATCTTAACAATCAATTACAACAACATGTTTTACTCATTTTTATACATCATGGACATGCATACAAGACATAATATAGCAAGAATAGTATGTAAATAACATGAACATTATTATTTAACAAGAAGCATGTTAGGGTTTGGCTTACAACTTTTGGCTTTCAAATAAAGAAAGGAAGTAACTAGTAAGGATAGGACTTTGATAGACTTGCTTCAACCCACTTCACTTCATGCAATCTTTCTACTCTTGTAATCTTGAAAGGGAGATGATGAAAGTTGAGGTGACTTGAGTGGATTCAAACTCAAGAGAAATCACCAAGTATATGAGGTTATGGAAGTGTTTTGATAACCTAAGATCAAACTAGGGTTTCTACCTTGAACTTGCTCTTGAATCTTGCTAGAAATTAGAAGGAAATAAAGCTAAGGATGGAGTGTTGTGGTGTGAGGTATGGACGGCAAAACACAAGGGGGGGAGGGGGCTTTTATAGTCCTTTGAGGAGGTTAGATTACTTAGGATATTTTAGCCAAAACTACACATGTAACCATCCAAGATCACTTGATACAAGATCAAGCCACCTTAAGGTGTGACTCCCCCCTATTGGCGGTTCACAAGGGCTAGGGGGTGAGGTGTGCTTGGCTTGGTAATATCCTAAGTACTTAGATGAATTTTGACTCCGGGAAATGCCAACCGTAAATGATTAGGCCTCAAAACGTAAAACCGGGTGTCGTAAAATTATGGAATTTGAAAGTATTGTTAAACATGTCCATATGTTCCATAATAAAATATAAAATGAGTGGTAGGTTCCATTTGGGTGGTAAAACCCTGCTAAAACTGGAAACACGGGTCTAAAACGCGTAATACGTAAAATGTACGAATATTGCGTAAAATTGAGAAAAGTAAAATGTTACTTTTCTAATAGGTTATAAATGATTTAAAATGACTTATAATGTCTAGACTGGGCTCAGTCTAGTGTCGGTTGGTATTAAATGTCTTTTAGACATCAAACCGTAAGCCTAAAAATCAAGGAATGACTTATAAAATCAAGGAATGATTTTTTGTCAAAGGAGGAGGGAAAAATACGTTGACTTATTCTAATAAATTGAAAACTCAAATCATCTTAGAAATGCGGTGCAGGTATAGGCTAAGGTTACGGCTGAGTAAAAACGCTTAAAACTGAAAATTCCAGTTTTTCACGGCCGAGGTTTATTTTGGTCATGTTTTTCTCAGTCATGATTTATTCTCAAATAAATCATGAGTGTGTCAAACATTTTTCTGATGCGGGGTCACTTAACGGGGTCGAATTTCGTTGTGCGTAGAATTTCTGAATGACGTTTTACCCTAAAACGTGTAATTCCTTAATAACTTTCACAAAAATGATCTGACGAATGTCAAACATTTAATTTGCTATGGAAATGATTTATCACTCGATAATATGAAATAAAAATCAACTTTCGGGAAAATTTTGGGAAAATGAATAGTAAAAATGAATAGTAAAAGTGAATAGTAAATTTTCCGGGAATAGTAATTAACCTGAAATTGCGAATTGTTACAACTATTTTCTTTAGTAATGTGAATATTGGTGATCAGAGGTGTATACTGAATATTGTTCCTTTTAATGTTGGTGCACTTCCAGTCAAATATCTTGGTGTGCCTTTGATTACCAAAGGATTGGGGAAATTAGAATGCAAGCAGCTTGTGGATAAGGTCAAAGCTAAAGTGAATGATTGGAAAAATAAAGTTTTATCTTATGCTAGTAAAGTTCAACTCATTGCTTCTGTGTTAGGGTCTATGCAAGTATACTGGGCTTCAGTATTTCTTTTGCCTAAATCCACTGTTAAAGACATTGAAAAAGTTTTGAAGGGCTTTCTTTGGTGCCAAGGTGATCTAGCAAGGGGTAAAGCAAAGATAGCTTGGAAGACTTTATGTAAACCAAAAATACAAGGTGGGTTAGGATTCAAAGATCTTGGCAAATGGAATGAAGTTTTACTCACTAAACATGTTTGGAATATTGTGGCTCATAAAGAAAGTTTGTGGGTTAAATGGGTTCATATGGTTAAATTGAAAGGGCAAAGTTTTTGGGAGGCTAATAATGAATATAGTGATAGTTGGAATTGGAAAGTTCTACTTGGTCTAAGGGATAAAGCAAAACAACATATTGAATTCAGAATTGGCAATGGGAAAAATGTTTCTGTGTGGTATGATAAATGGTGTGATGTAGGCCCTCTCAGACAGACAGATGATTAGTAAAAAGAGATCTTTATGATGCAAGATTCGATAGTAAAGCTACAATTTATGATATGATCATTGACAATCATTGGCTTTGGTATAATGTTTGGGGGTCTAAATTTCCTGAAATTGTTAAAATTCCTGTGCCTATGCTTAATGAGATGGATGATAAAGGTTTGTGGAGAAGTAAAAATGGTCGGTCAAAATCTTTCTCAACAAGACAAGTTTGGGAAGATTATAGAGATGATCAGGACAAGGTTAATTGGTTTAAATTGGTTTGGTTCTCACAGTGTATTCCTAGTCATTCATTTGTGCTGTGGATGGCTATTTTGGGTAGACTACAAACTCAAGACAGATTATTTCAATGGAATAATGATAATAATATGAGGTGTTCATTATGCTGTCAGTGTATGGACTCTCATGATCATTTGTTCTTCATGTGTCCTTTTGTCTCTAAGGTGTGGGATTTCATAAGAGGAAAAAGCTTTATTCCATCTTTGCAGTCAACTTGGGAAGATAATATTGAATTAATGTGTGCTAAGACTGCTAACTCCATCAAAAATGTTGTAAGCAGGCTTGTATTTGGGTCTATGGTCTATTTCATTTGGCAAGAGAGAAATAAAAGGCAATTTAATGGCGAAAAAAGATCTGCTCATGTTCTGGCTGCTGTTATCATTGAAGTTGTTCAATTGAGATTGAATGGGCTTACTGTATTGAATTCTATTAATGTTCATGAAGTTGCTAAAATTTGGGAGGTCAAATTCAAGAAAGTTCATGCAGTGAGGTTGACTGGAAACAAAGTGCAAGTTTGAAATCTTTGCAAGTTCTGTAGTCAGGGGTGTTTGGGATAAGGGTTTTAAAAGATGCAGATGGCTAGTAATTTGGGGCATTGATAACTTTTGGAGTGTTATATGTCTTGTGTATCCTGGTGGGGTAACAAAATGGCTCTAACTTCCCTTGGTTATTGCAATTGATTCATAATGTAGTTTCTTGCATATATTGGTCCATATTCTTATGAGTTCTTATGGGATGGATCATTGATTGCTTCAGTGTATTTCTATTGGCAGAATGAGGAATTGGTATCTGCACACAAGTCTCATATATCCAAATCAACATGACATTTGAGGCTTGGTTATAGGTTTATCATATACTTCATAGTTTCAACAACTCTGAAACTTGCAGTTTTTTGTTTTTTGTTTTTTGTTTTTTTTTGTTTTTTTTTTTTTTTTTAAGCATACTACACATGATGGCCTTGTACCTTGGTGACATATTGCTTATTCTGGTTATATAATATTTGCAGTATAAGTTGGCCTTTGTTAGGTACTTTTTACTGAAATGTTTTATAATCAGTATAGGTTTATAATGCCACCATAAAGTAGGTTTCCATGGTGCGAAGGGTAATGTATGCTTGGTGGGACAGTGTATGATGCTAGGAATAGTGAGGAGTGAAAGATGAACCTACTTGGTCCTAGCAATGCATTGTCCATAGGAGGTAAGGTGTGTTCCCCTCAAGGTGAGTGTTTCCAATGTTTTGAAGCCATTTTAGAGATGGAAATGTAGGAACATTGGAAGAGCCCTTGATTTGGTTGAGTGAATGGGTGGCTATAGTCTACACAATGATGCCTTGCTATCCTCTCCTTTTGATTATTGTGGTTGCAGGTTGAATGATCAGTTAGGATGACGGCAAGGAAATGTATATTGTGAGGCTATGGTCTTGGTGCAATAATGGGTGAATTGAAGTATGCAATTCATGGGTTGAATGATACTTAGCTGCTCTATAAGTCTGAAGACTTCTCTTATGCAGCAAAGGTAATAGTTGTATCTGATATGGGATTAGAATGTTTGTTGTTTGTATTTGTTAAGAGTTGAATTGTTGTTCATTTCATACTGAATGGGTATGTCCATTGCAGTAGTGTTGAATTTGTGTAATTTGTTTGTTGGTAATAAAATATTTTCACCCTTTTGCAACAAAAAAAAAAAAAAAAAAAAAAAAAAAAAAAGTCAAATTATCTTTAGCATTTTTTGTAGTGAATAAAAAACACATATTATTTGCACGTTATCGATTTCACAAACACACATATTACGTACCAAGGCATATGTTATTTAACAAAGCTAGACAAGAAAGCAAAATGTATTTTGTTTTAGTACATTCTCCATATTTTGTTTTGTTTGCAGGGCCTTACATGTAAGTTTCCCTTGCCGCACTTTCTTTTTTCTCTTGAAGGTGATGTTTAGTGGCTTCCTGTCAATGTGGATCAATGCTGATAATATGAAACTTGTTTATATTGTTAGCAAGGAAATTAAGACATCTCTTATGAGATTGTCAGTTTGGATGTCACATTCTTTGCATCTTGGTTAATTTAATCGAAGCATTATGTGTTATTACCTATCAGTGATGAAAGGGTTAGTGTTGTATACACTTTTATGGGCAAGAAATATATTTGGTTTTGATTAACTATTGGCCACAACAGCCTATTATTGTCTTTTATACCAGTTTTCGATTCAATAATTATCTACATGTCGTCAATCACTTATTCTATCACCAAAAACCTGATAATAATAGTTCAGATTATTTATTGTGTTTTTGTTGATTGATTGGTTTATTTATTTGTCCATGCCGGAATTGCAAGGTGATCCAGAGGATTTTTCTATAGAAAAAGCAACATTGGCTGCTAATCAGGTATTTTTTTTTATTCACTTTTTTGTGTGTTTTTAAGGTTTTGTGTTTTTGTAAAGTCTTATGTTTTTGTTTAAGATTTTGACGAATAAGTATTTTTGTGTTTGTGTTTTCTGTGTAGGTGAAAGGGCCGGTGTTGGTAGAAGATACTTTGTCTTTGTTTCAATGCTCTCAAAGGTTTACCAGTCGAGTCATTTTACTCTCTACATTCTTATTCGTTTTACAGCGTAAAGTTCGTTTATATATGTAGTTACCAAGCTTACATAAAGACGATGTAAGTAAATGAACGGTAGTTTTATTAGTGAATGTTCAGGCTATAGGATTTTAAATGAATTAGTCTAGTAAAACAAACACCAACAAGCTTATTTCTTCTTAAAAAGCTTGCACAATAACCTGTTTTTTTGAACATAATAAATCAAATACCTTAAAATACCATGGTCTTTAAAAGGATAACAAGTAAGTCTCCCTAGCTGCACTTTCTTATTTCACTTGAAGGTGATGTTTTATGGCTTTTTGTCAAATTTTCTATCATAAAACCATGGGTCACAAGTTACCTAATTCACATATTCACTTAAATCCTTGTCATATTAATTCTCTTTTATAGACTTGACAGATTTGGCCAAAATGGAGTCACTAAAGTAATGCGTTATAAAATTTACCCAATACAGCAGTTCTGTTACAGCAACTACGTATATGTTTCAGATAATCCGATAATGTTACCCTGAATGTTCTATCAAATCTGATAGCTGAACACCGCAAAGCTGATTATTGGGACTGTAGGTTTGCAGCACATTTGAACATTCCTTAATTTGCTTGTTCAATCTATTTATATTGTTAACAAGACCTGGTAGCATTTGTGAGATTGTGAGTTTGGATGTCACATTGTTTGCATCTTGGTTAATGTAATGGAAGCATTATGTGTTTTTATCTTTCGGTAATGATAGGATTAGTGTTATTAGACGCTTTTCTAGGCAAGAAGTTCACTAGGTTTCGGCTAGCTATTGGTCACAATGGTTCCTAAATTAATGAAAGTTTCCATCACATATTATCGGTGAATGGACTGCTAGTGTTTTTTGTCTTTTAACCAATTTTCGACGATCATCTTACTGTCAACTTCAATAAATAAAACTTGACTGTTTTGACATTTTTTGTTGTAAATACTAAATACCAGTAGTTATGATAAAACTCAAAACAAATCTCTTTGATACTGGTGAAATTTGGTCTTTTCTGGCTTTATTGATTTTACTTTCTCATGTGTGTTACCAGATGGCAAATGCTGATGAATAGAAAGTGGTTCCTTCAGAAGCTTGGTCATGAATGTACTTATGTACATAGAATAATCTTTATGTCGTATTTACCTTGATGTTAAACTATAAAAAAATAATGTTAATTGACCACTTCAATTGCGTTTGTAGGTCTAAACAATATGTTGATGGCTTATGAGGATAAATCTGCCTATGCTTTGTGTATATTTTCTCTTTCTATTGGACCTAATCAGGAACCCATTACGTTTGTGGGAAAGACCCCGGTATGCTCTACATTTTTCACTTTGTTTTGTAAGATGTCAAACAGTTAAACTGATCTTTGTAGTCTAAAATTTGATTTGCATGTACGTATGAATGGTCGTACTAGGTTTTGATTAATTGGCATTTCAAATAATTTACACACAATGTACCGTTTCAGGGGAAGATTGTTCCTGCAAGAGGACCGAATGACTTCGTATCGGATCCAGTCTTCCAACCCGATGGTTATGATCCAGTCTTCCAACCCGATGGTTATGATCAAATGTAAGGCCATCTCTGTTCCTATACAATCATCTCCATAATAGGTGGCAATTTCGAGCAATTTATAAATGGGTCTTGGCCTTTTCATATCTTTAATGGGTCCAAAGTCTCAAATAAAGTTTAGCTAAAAGAGGAACACGTCAAATGGGTCGAATGGGTCAAACATGTTGAAAGTCACGTCAAGTCTATCTTTTAAGAGTACAAACTTATAATTTCGGAGAAAGAAGTTTGGTAGGTCCCCCTTCTGACCTAGCCACCTGTTTGAACCTGAATCAGATTTGACAATTGACATTCTTATGAATCAAACAAACGGTCAAACCCATTTTGATCCATTTCAACCTGATCTATTTTCACCCGCCATCTCTGATCTCCCTGCATTTTTCATATCATCACATGCTTGCAATAAAACAAAACTAATTACATGATTTGTGCTGTTATAGTTATGCTGAAATGCCCAAGGAAGAAAAGAACAAGATTTCTCATCGTGGAAGAGCTCTTGCGTTGGTGAAATCCCACTTTGCTGAGGCCGGGTATGTATTCGGCACGTAAGATAGAAAATTTATCTGTATTGATGTATACCACTATAGATTCATATTTGTACTTCCAAACAAGTTATCTTAGATGGGAGTTTGTAGTTGTGATTTTCTCACTTTCATTTTGTTCATTCCCACAGGTATCCACTTTGAACTTTGGGTTCAGAATTCTGATTTTAAAGCAAATTTATGTCATTTGGTTCATGTCAAAAGAACATGGATGCAAAAGCCGAAGTTTCTTGCTAATGTTTGACTACTTCTGAATGGGAGTGCCTTAAATGTGAATGAACCTAATAACTCAACCATAACTGATAGAGAATGACAATGTGATGAACAAACAAAATTGCAGTTCCATTGTCGTTTTCCTTGATTGCAGCTGGTTTGTTTTATTGTACGAGTGAACATACACAAGGCGGAGACTCTAGCCTTGCAAGATCCATGTATTGATATATCAGTGTACATGCATTTCTATGTATTATACATTAGGTTAAATGAAATTTTAAGTATTTTACTTTTGTTCTCAACTTGAGATATCGAAGTGAACTTTTGATGTTCTGAAAGTTGTTACCTGTCATATTTTAGTTGGAATGGTAAATTAATGTGATGTATCGTTTTAGTTGGACATTTAGAAGTTATTTCGGTTAAAATTATGTATGACAACCTCTTTTGAGAAGTAAAAAAAACTTAAATTGCACATAAAATTAACTTTGATAGTATGTTGAGTAATTAAAATTTAGATTAACATAAAATATACTAACTTTATGTTAGTTTTGCCTTTTGCCTTTTCTAAGTGAAAAGATACTAAAAAAAGTCAAGCATTTATACTTAATTTCCGATAGATGACACCCCGAAGAGTCTTGATTATTTAAGTTTCATAATCAACTCCATCAGAAACCATGTACCTGAAAGCATAGTATTGTAATTGACATGTATGTTGCTCATTTACGACAGGTTATAACCAAGAAAGATATCCTTTCTTTAATCTATGTGGGATGCAAAGTTCGATGGTCTTTTTCTAAAAAATTGACACGCCTACATGTTGACTATTGCATTTTTGTACACCATTTATTTGTTCATTATAGAATTTAAATATGGTTATATAGTCCAAAACAATTCATTGGTGATCTAAATTTTAGTAAGTTGATAATGATGGTAAAATTAGGCTAAGTGTCACGAGAGGGTCTACCACCACCACCTCTACCTTTCACCCGGGGTGACCATTACCTCCTCTCCAATTCAAAACGCGGTCTCCCATATCTTCCAAAGTTTGGTGATGCAGACCACTAAAGGTGGTGCCCTTTTTTATTTGTTTATGTGTTTGTGGGGTATATTGTGTGATATGTTTGTATAAGGTGGATTATTTATATATCTTTGGCTTGATGGCGACCATTACACATTTACACATATTTGGTGGTGAGTTTTTTTTGGGTAAAGGGTTTATACCCGGTGAATTTATTAAAAATAATATGATGTTTCGTACAAGGAAGAGTGGTGATGAGCCACTCTATGAAAAAACTATTTTCTACGTGCTTTGCATTAGCTCAAAACACGACCACCAAACAACTAACATAGAGAAAAGAAACACTACAATATGCAATAAACACACAAGCAATTCTCTATGGAAACATCCAAACGATCATCCTCCAATTGGAACTCTAGCCGAGAGTTTCCAGGTACTCTTTAGCTTGTCCACATGCATGTTCTTCTTGAAAGTGATAGATGCAAGTTTGAGCCTTACAACATCAGCAACCATGTTGGTGACTTGATCAACCGTCTTCTCGCCTTTGTTATGAATACGGTTGTTTCGTTCTTGCCATATAAAGTACGAAGATGCTGCCACAATTAAACGTCCAACAATACTTTGTGCATCATCATGCTTGGACAAAGGAATCAGCCATCCCATTATATCATTCCAAACAGGAGAAATAGAAGGGAAATCTGCCACTTTTAACACATTCAACCACACCTTTGCTGAAAACGAGCACTCGAAGAACAAGTGCTCGTGAGTGTCGGGTTGTATCTTGCATAAAGGACACCGAAGCGTAGATAAATCCACATCATTTCCTACATCCCACTGATACAATCTATCTTGCGTTTTGAGTTTTTGTGGTGTGGTGAATGGTGATGTGATACTGATTTGGATATGGTAAGCGACCATAACACTTAGCCTCATGGTTTTCTTAGAAGACTGAAAGTTAGCTACATAAACATATGGACAATTGTTGTAAACATATATTAAAAAGCGTAGAATTTATGTTAATTTTTAGTTCGCAATTGAATACGAGGTTTTGTGTTGTATACTCAACTTCATAAACAACTACGTCTTGTAAACATAACATGATTCTCAACATGTATGGTCTTTGTATATATAAGCAAGGAAGATTTCACTTCTTTAGCCTATGTGGGAATATGTGGGATGTAAGGTTCAATTCATTTTAATCAAATGATAATAATCTATACGTACAAATTATATCACTAATTTAATATGGGTTTCCTCTCGTATTTATGTTAATTTTGGTTCGGTTGCCGTCGATAATGCAACTCGTTTTGTGTTTCTTAATTTACATGCTATGCAAGTTAATTAAGTGTCGTTGGTAATGTAAAGTATTTTTTTGTGCGTCTAAATTGGTCGAGTGAAGTTCACTCGATCTAACCGTCTGTCTTTTTTAGTTAAATTTTGTTGTAGTTTATGATGATATATTAGTTTATACTTCCTATAGTTTAGTGTTATGCTATGCAAGTAGCTTAATACAAGCACTATATTTGTTAAACATAATTAGTTGGCGTATCACCAATGGGTAATTTTTATGTTACTGATCAAGTAACCCGATGGGAAACGTCATTAGTTAGGATTAGGCGAACCTAACTCAAACTTGAAAATAAATAAAACTTTGGACATTGGAGTAGGAACGCTTTTTAAGCGAAAAGATATACTACTAAAAAATCGAGAATTTATATTAAATTTTCAACACATCATGTTTAGTGAAGTTTGATTTTTTATTTTTTTTATTATTATTTTCTTATAATCAACTTCACCAACACAATGTGTTTGAAAACATAGTATTATTCTAAACATGTGTGTTCCTCATTCTCTATAGTATATAAACAAAAAAGATTTCATTTCTTTCATCTATGTGGGATATAAATATGACATGGTTTTATCAAACACATAATATTGTACATGCTTACATGCCGACTTGTGCATTTCTAGTACCATAATCTATACCATTCATCTGTTTATCATAGAACGTTTGTATTTGAAGCAACTCGAATTCTTAATGAAAAAGTTAAAATTCTGTTATTAAGTGATGACGCAACTTTGAGACAGAGATCTTCTACATAGTACAAATTGTATCATTGATTTCATATGGGTTTACTCCCATATTTTTGTTTCGTTGTGGTTGAGGAATATATTGCCAATAATGCAACTCGTTTTGTGTCTCTTGAATTGCATGCCATGAAGTTAACTAAGTAGTCTAAGCATGCTGCAAGTAGTTTAATCAAGCCTTTTATTTGTGGGTTAATTATTTAAAAATATATCATACTTGTCACTTTTTATTATTCTGTGTGTATTTTGTGACTATTTAACCATGTAACATGACCATTTTACCCTTCGAAATTTGAAAAAAGTAAAGGTAAAATGGTTACAAAATACACACAATAATCGAAATTTGAAAGTTCAGTACGCATAATAAGGAAAAAAAGTTCAGTACATGCAATAACAAAAAGTGACAAGTACGATACATTTTCAAGCAATTGACCATTTATTTGTTAGATATAGTTTTCTTAGCATATAAGAGTTTTTTTTATATGAAATCAGTACGCAGTCTTGTAAGACTGACAAAGTTACTCTTTGCATAAAACCAATACTTAAAAAGTGGTCACTCTGTCTCTTGCTTCATGTTTAGAAATGTAGGCAATCAAGAGTCCAAGAGGGGCTTAAGTCACCTGTGTTGTACCAGAGTTGCTTTGATCAGTTTGATGATGGAATTATTATATCATGACAATCATATTAATAAACCATGAACATCAAAGTAAGCATGAGCGGAAGCAATTATAATAGATCGAATAACATGTAATTAATTAATCATTAATTTAAATAGTAAACATACCATAGTGATTCTAGCCCGAACAAGAATCAATGCAATCTTCCGGAACCAATGAACCCTAATTAGGGTTTATAAGGATTATATGAATTACCCCTTACCTTTTTGTAATTCAATCCAAGAATCAAACAATATTGTGTTTGATTCACGTTCTTGTACACACGTACTAATTCAAGGAAAAGTTTATGCAAGTAATAACACAAAACAATTTTTGGACACAAGAAAAACGAAACCCTTAGGGGTGTTCGGTTTTGGTTCGACCAAGACAAGAGAAGGAGAAGAAAACACCAAGTTGTGTGTGTACAAGTTATATCAAAAACCTTCACCTTGGTTTTGCTTATATACTAGACTTTACTTGGAGCTCAAGGCACAAAGGAGGTGAATCCTCCTTGGGCCGATCGGTTTGGTGCCCCCTAGGGGTTTCCAGAACCTTCTCTTGTTTCCATGTATTGTCTAGTAATTAGTTTCCTAATCTTCATTTAATAATTAATTAGTCATTAATCAATAATATTAATTATTATTTATTTGTTTTGTGTTTAATAATTAATTATAACATTTTATAAATAATTATTACATTTCCTCTTCATACGTATTGTGTGCAATCCCGTGATCTCAAGTTCGATCCTAACACACGACTATTATTATTTTGTCTATAAAACCAACAGCTCCCACTTAGACATATCATAATAGTGTGATCACATCGATTAGCGTCTTGCAACACATCGATGCCTCTAGTACAACTTGAGTAAGGCTCCTGGAAAACCTTTTAATGATTTCTCATTATTATTATCCCTTTGTTTCTAATACTACATTAATAAGGATATGGATCTAGGTCATTCCTTAATTAACCATTCTGTTTCTCGTTCTTTTAAATTGACAAGATTACCAAATCTTTTGAACCTTTCATAAAAGACCTTGGGCGTGGCCACGCAAACACCTTGACAAACCTACGAGGGGCCCAGCAGTATTAAACTCCAAAAATTAATTTGAAGGAACAAATTCTTTATTGACTACAAGCAAAACACACAAACTTTGTAACACTTCCGAAAACAACCCTTATGACTACCAGTTACATATAGCGTTAAGTTGTTCCACAAAAAAAGTACTACATTCATGACCGTTATCTTGTATCTCAAGTCTAAGGATAACTTCTTATGATTTACTTAATGACAAGATCCATAAAGTAACATCATATAGTTGGGATAAGTCCTATATTCAGTATCATCGAATATCATCTGAAATGACATGTCTACGCATCAATATACTTAAGTATATTATATCAACTTCAGATTTGTCTTAATTTAATAATATTCCCATATTATTAACTGACAACGGACAATTCAGAATAACTCTTATTCATGGATTTAAACATGCAAAAATAGGACAACAATAATTAATAACAGAAATAAACATACCAACATACTTTATTTCATTAAAATAATAATTGTTTACAATATCCTTTATCCAAATACTAATCACAGTTATGCATGAAACTACTAGCTAATTTAAGTCCAATTCCATTGGCCAATTCATTAAGCTTCTCTTTCGCCAAAGCCTTAGTGAACGGATCAGCTAAGTTTTCATCTGTGTGAACCTTCAACAGATTTATTTCACCTTCGTCAACCTTTTCACGAACAAAGTGATACTTCCGTAGAAAATGTCTGGTGCCTCTCATGACTCCAGGTTCATTGGCAAATATGATTGCAGCAGAATTATCACAATACATATTAATAGGTAATTCAATTGAAGGCATAACACCAAGCCCAGAAACGAATTTCCTAATCCAAACAGCCTCCATAGCAGCTTCCGAAGCAGCAATGTATTCAGCTTCTGTTGCAGACATCGCAATTGTACTCTGCTTCTTGCTCCTCCAGTCTACAGCTCCTCCATTGATAACAAAGACATAACCCATCTGAGACTTCGAATCATCTTTATTACTTTGAAAGGATGCATCACAGAAACCTGTAACACAAAGTTCTGTAGATGGATTTCCACCAAATATCAAAAACATATCTTTTGTATTCCTCAAATACTTAAGAATATGTTTAACAGCAATCCAATGTTTTTCACCTGGATTCTGTTGAAATTGACTGGTAATATTTTGAGCAAACGCCACATCTGGCCTTGTGCACTTAACCGCATACATAATAGATCCTACAGCCGAAGCATAAGGAACTTTACTCATGTGAGTCACCTCATTAGGTGTTGAAGCACAAAACTCATTACATAAGCCATGTTTTACTTCCATCGGCAAATATCCTTTCTTGGAATTTTGCATTTTGAATCTTTTCAATATTTTGTCAATGTAAGCACTTTGACTTAATCCAATTAACCGCCTTGATCTATCTCTATAGATTTTGATTCCCAGAATGTATGCAGCTTCTCCTAAATCTTTCATAGAAAAGCACTTTCCAAGATATGCCTTTACTTCTTGCAAACTTGGAATGTCTTTTCCCATGATCAATATGTCATCAACATATAGAATTAGGAAAGTTACATTATCACTCCCACTAGCTTTGTGATACACACATGGCTCATCAAGATTTTGAGTGAATCCAAACTTTTTAATTTCAGCATCAAACCTCTTGTTCCATTGTCGTGATGCTTGCTTTGATCCATAAATGGATCTCTTAAGCTTGCAAACACGATTTGGAAATTCTGGATTTTCATACCCTTCTGGTTGTGCCATATAGATGTCTTCATCTAGATGACCATTTAAGAAAGCGGTTTTCATATCCATTTGCCAAATCTCATAGTCATAGTACGCTGCTATAGCTATGAGTATTCTTATAGCTCTTATGTCTGCTACAGGAGAAAATGTCTCCTCGTAATCAATTCCAAAAGTTTGAGTAAAACCTTTAGCAACTAGACGAGCCTTATAAATGTGTGCATATCCATCCATATCAGTCTTGATTTTGTAAAGCCACTTACTCCCAACTACCTTGGCACCAGGAGGTAAGTCAACTTCTTCCCAGACTTCATTGTCATGCATGGATTGTATTTCCCCATCCATAGCAGCTTTCCATTTAGCTTTTTGAGGGCTATTAATGGCAGCTCTATAACTAGTAGGTTCATTAAGATCCCCTAGTGTATGCTGATCGACCTCTACATTAAGACATAGACGGTCAGGAGCTTTCACAGATCTCGCAGATCTGCGAATGGGAATTACTTCAACTTCCGGTGGAGGACCCAGACTTTCCGGTTCTATAGGAAGTGTGCTAGTGTTTTCTGAAGGCAATGCATTATTTAGATCATCTTCGAGATCATATATCCTCCCACTGATTTCTTGAACCACAAATTCACTTTCAAGAAAATCACCATATCTTGCAACAAACACTTTGTTCTCAGGTGGGTAGTAAAAGTAGTAACCCATAGTTTCCTTAGGGTATCCTACAAAAATGCATTTAACAGATCTTTGTTGGAGTTTATCTTGTGAGTCACGTTTAACATACGCCTCACAACCCCAGACCTTTAAATAAGACAAGTTCGGAGCTTTTCCAGTCCATATCTCATATGGTGTCTTATCAACCTTCTTGGTGGGAACCATATTCAAAATACGAACAGGTGATTCAAGAGCATAATCCCAAAAAGACAAAGGAAGGTTAGTAAGATTATACATTGATCGAACCATGTCCAACAATGTACGATTCCTTCTCTCAGATACACCATTTTGTTGTGGAGTATATGGAGATGTGAGATTCTGGACAATTCCATTCTCAGTTAAGAAATCTTTAAAATCTTGACTAAGGTATTCACCACCTCGATCAGAACGAAGAGCTTTAATCTTCTTTCCCAATTGCAATTCTACTTCTGCTTTGAAAACTTTAAATGTTTCAAACACCTCATGTTTATGTTTAAGTAAATAAACATAACCATAACAGCTGAAATCATCCGTAAAAGTTAAGAAGTAGACAGCACCTCTCCTTGACACATGTCTAAGTGGTCCACACACATCCGTGTGTATTAAACCAAGTAGATCTGAAGCTCTTTCCATATTATTATGAAAAGGTTTCTTCGTCATCTTCCCAGAAATACAAGATTCGCATTTATCAAATGACTCATCAATGATATCTTTCAAAAGCCCTTCACATTGTAGCTTTTGCATGCGAGTCTTGCCTATATGGGCAAGTCTACAGTGCCAAAGGTAAGACGAATTCAAGTCATACTTCATTCTCTTACTTATGTTGTACATCGAATTATTATTATTGTTGGAAGTCATACAATTATTCATATCAATTTCAAACACACCATTCACAGCAACAGCATTAAAATAAAATACACCATTTAAAGAAACATAAATTTTATTGCCATCAATAGTATGAGAAAAACCAAGATCCAACAAACATGGAAAGGAAACAACACCTCTAATTATAGAAGGTGCATAATGACAATTGTTTAAACAAAGTACTAAACCCGAAGGTAAAACTAAATCAAACATTCCTATGGCTTCAACTGCTGCTTGTGCTCCATTTCCCACATGCAGAAATTGCTCCCCATAAGCTAGTCTCTTTTCCTCTCTAAACCCCTGCAGTGTATTACAAATATTAATACAACATCCAGTATCATATACCCAGGAATTTATTTCACGAGATAAAGTAAATAATTCAATGACAAATAAGTTACCTGAAGTGCTGGCGCCCATGTGCCCAGTCTTCTTAACCTTATTGTTTCGCAAGTCATCGAGATAAAGAGGACAATTCCTCTTCCAATGGCCCATCACCTTGCAGTAATGGCATCCTTGATCCTTCTTTGGATTATTCTTGATAGGAGGGTTCTTTTTTGGTTGAGCTGGTTGATAAGCCATAACTTGCTTATTCTTATCATCCTTCTTCTTTCCTTTACCCTTCTTCTTGTTCGCATTTGGCTTGTTAATTCTACCCCCTTGTATTGCTAGTACTTGGGGCGTAGGAGCCTTTTGTGGTGTACCTTTCTCATAATCAATGAGCAGTGCGTGCAATTCACTTACAGTCTTCCCCACGCAATGCATATTGAAGTTCCTCACAAAACCACTAAATTCCTTATCAAGGGATCTATTGATTAAGTTCACAGCCATATCATTGTCATAGGGTTTCCCAAGTGTTTGTAGTTGATCCATGTAACTCTTCATTTTCAACACATGAGCACTCACAGGTTCACCAGGACCCTGCTTACAACCATGTAGAGCTTCCATCAAATCGTAAATCTCTACATTTGATGGTTTCTCATAAAGTTTCTTGAGTTCATCAATCATGTCCTTGGGAAAATACTCCTCAAACTGTCTTTGAAGAGCTGTGGACATTCCCCCTAACATCATTGCGGCCACATCAATATTTTCCTTGCAATCAAGATTCCATTTGGCTTTAGCAGCATCAGTAGCTGCCGTGCCTTCAGGTTCAGCAGGACAAGGCGTTTTCAAGATTTCAAGTTGACCAATCACTCGCAGGACAATCCTTAGTGAACGGTACCAATCATTGAAATTTTTCGAGCCAGTCAATTTTTCTCGTTCAAAATAAGTTTTGAACACAGAACGTAAGTTGGTGTTATCAGTTTGAGCCATTTCTACAGATAAAGAAAGTTCAAAACATTAGTATTTTTGATAATACAATTTTTCAAGAAAATTAAAATACCCAAGGAAAATAAATCCATAGAATAATCTTGAAAACTAGGATCCTCCATAAACATAGTTTCATCACATTCAGTTGATCTGCTAGTAATGAAAGTATAATATGAGGTAACTTGTCGTACAAGTAATTGGCATAACATTTGTCCAATTCCTAGATATATGGGATTTACAATCACAAAACATTTGTATTGTAAGCATGTTTAGTCCCCATCTTAATGCCTTGAGTCCAAGTCTCACTTCCTACTCAATTTAAGTCGTCTAACTTAAAAACTGCAAACTCACAAATCCATCACATCAGTTGATCTGCTAGCAATGAATTTATGAAATTTACCTTTCCATTGCAATCTCGCCAAGTCTCACTATGACGTAAATTACAACTTCAAGTGTTCTTAATTAGATGGCATTCAACTTAATTTTATAAGGGTATTACTATTTTGATGTGATCAAAATAATGTATGAAGAAGCATGCATACAACTTCATAACATTGGTTTTACAAAACATTTTTATTATCAATTTGCTAAGAGTAAAATAACAAAGTTTTGATTGAGGTATCGGGTTCACCAATTAAAGACTAACCATCAATTATCGTCCACTATATCGTACTTTTGCATAAGCCCGAAAGCTTAGTGTTTCGGATAATCATTGTGGAATTGTGGAATTATTCACCCTTAAGATGACAATGTACATGTAATGGTTGTTCGGTAAGTCTAATTTACACACAAACGAGCGTTAAGACAGAATGTTGTCTATCTAAGGCCACAATTTAATGCGTTGCCATCCTTATACCCATCTTATAGTGTATAAACTTCGGTCGAGCCTATTTAACCATTACGTACAAAAACATCAATCAACCAATCCTTTGAAATTTTAACTCTTAAAAACCAAAACAATTTCACCATTATTTAGTCCGTATTATTTTTCTATTCAAAAAATTACCCTTTTCGTTTATATAAACATGTCTAACACAATAAATAAACAAAACAAGTAATATGCAATAAAAAATAAAACAACTAAATAAACACATATACATAATCATAACAATTAAATATGTATAAAACATGTAGCCACATGCAAATCTTATTAAAGAGTCCTATTAATAATCAAATCTAGGCGTATAACGTATTAATTTAATTAGGGCTTTCTTTTTCTTAGAAAAAGAGCCACATACATCGATAAATCGATTGCGTAAGCCAAAATTAAATAAATACCACATAGCACATAATTGATTACTTAATATTGGAGTCTTCCCCAATTCGACATCTATTAAAATTTACATGTTTTAATATAACTTAACCATTAATATATATAAACAATTTAAACAATTTAAATAACACAATAAAAATCCATGCAAATATGCACTTTTTCATGGATTTAGCTTAACAATTAACATATTGCACCAAGATCGTTTACTAAAACGCATAACAATTACATGACATCTTAGGGTTTCTAGTCAATTTTTAAAAAAAATAGCAAAACCCTAAAAACCCTAAAAAGGTCATTCGACCCAAAAATTAGGGTTAGGGAAAAAAACATAAACCCTAAAAAAAACATGTAACTATACGAATCAAAATCCAATTTTTATGCGTTGCGATAATTAATTACACATTATAACGGCTCTAGATGCCACTGATGGAATTATTATATCATGACAATCATATTAATAAACCATGAACATCAAAGTAAGCATGAGCGGAAGCAATTATAATAGATCGAATTACATGTAATTAATTAATCATTAATTTAAATAGTAAACATACCATAGTGATTCTAGCCCGAACAAGAATCAATGCAATCTTCCGGAACCAATGAACCCTAATTAGGGTTTATAAGGATTATATGAATTACCCCTTACCTTTTTGTAATTCAATCCAAGAATCAAACAATAGTGTGTTTGATTCACGTTCTTGTACACACGTACTAATTCAAGGAAAAGTTTATGCAAGTAATAACACAAAACAATTTTTGGACACAAGAAAAACGAAACCCTTAGGGGTGTTCGGTTTTGGTTCGACCAAGACAAGAGAAGGAGAAGAAAACACCAAGTTGTGTGTGTACAAGTTATATCAAAAACCTTCACCTTGGTTTTGCTTATATACTAGACTTTACTTGGAGCTCAAGGCACAAAGGAGGTGGATCCTCCTTGGGCCGATCGGTTTGGTGCCCCCTAGGGGTTTCCGGAACCTTCTCTTGTTTCCATGTATTGTCTAGTAATTAGTTTCCTAATCTTCATTTAATAATTAATTAGTCATTAATCAATAATACTAATTATTATTTATTTGTTTTGTGTTTAATAATTAATTATAACATTTTATAAATAATTATTACATTTCCTCTTCATACGTATTGTGTGCAATCCCGTGATCTCAAGTTCGATCTTAACACACGACTATTATTATTTTGTCTATAAAACCAACATTTGAATGGAACTTAAACGGAACAAGCTCAGATGTGCTCACTAGCTAGCGACCTTACATGGAGGGCCACGCCTTAATTCATTTTTTTAGAATGCATACTAGAAATGTCAGAAATCTTTATATTCATCATTACTAAAAAAATGTCAAGAATTATATACTCATTTTCTTGTACAAGTTTGGAGATAGAGTATGATTTTTTTTTGGTTTTAGAATCAACTCTACCTACGACTGTGTACACGAAAACATATTAATGACATGTTTGATCCACATTAACTATAGCATATAAACAAGAAAGACTTTACTTCTTTTAAACTATGTGGGATGTAAAGGAATTTTTTTTATCAAATAATGTACAGAGTGCATGTTACATTTCATATACCATTTATATGTATATTATAGATCATTGTTCTTTGAAGCTACTTTCAATGGTGTGAAAGTTTAAATACGGTTATTGAGTGACGGCTTAATTGGATTTGAAGATCCTCATATGCAATTCATTATGTGTTTCTTGAATTACATGCCCTGAAAGTTAAATAAGTAGGTATTCTATATTGCAAGTAGTGTACTTCAAACATTGTATACGATAAATATACTTTCCTTGTCATGTAAGAGAAGTTTTTCAGATATGAAAAGCGGGCAATTGATCTTTGTTTGACTGATTAAGTAGCCCTTTGTTAAAAGCGTGTCGTTTACTGAGTTTTTTGGTAATTAAGAATTAAAAGGGTGACACATCTCGGATAGTTCTGGTGACACACATTCGTTGGTACCTTTTAAAATGTTTGGTTTTACATTGTTAGGACAAAGTTGTCACAGGTGTCTTGAAACCTTTTACACAAATGCACACAACAGGGCTCAAATAACCAATGTTTTACCATAGTTGCTTCATATCCAACAGGTGTCTTGAAACCTTTTACAAAAATGCACACAACAGGGCTCAAATAAACCACTTAAAGGTAGGCTAGGTAGCCTAGTGGTAAAAGGGCTTGTGACTATCACTCTAAAATATGTGAGGTCTCAAGTTCAATTTTTGCTAGGTGCAAACAACCTTAAGTGGTCACGTCAGCCTCGTGAAAAGGGAGGGCTTCACCTAGTTTGAGTTTGTGTGGCGGTGGGTTCAAACCCCGTAGATTAGTCGGCCAAAAGGTCGGAAATCATGGTTACAAAAAATAAATAAATAAAATAAAATAAAATTATAAGAGCTTGACCAAAATCACATGTGCTCGATCAATAAAGACATTAAGTGGAGGGTCATGCCTTGATTCACTTTTGTATCATGTCACGGCACAATCAATATGGCATAGTACGGTAGGGGTTAGGTAAGTTCATGTGGATCACAGAAACGTTTAGAGATTGGAATGGACACCAACGACGAGGGGTTTCTTGGATCCAAAAATGTGGACAATCTTTGTAAATAAAGACTTTAGAGTAGCCGTGACTCGTTAATGAAGTTTGACTTTTATTAGCTTCATAATCAACTTCACTAACAACCAAGTGCTTGGAAAACATGGTAGTTTACTATAGTATATAAACAAGAAAGTTTTCACTTATCTAACCTATGTGGGATGTAAATGTTAACTCCTACATTTCTATTTACCATTTATGTGTTCATTATACGGTGTTGTTCGTTGAAGCTTCTTTGATAATAGTGCGAAGTGTTAATATGGTTATTGTTGGATATTTTAGTGTAATTGGATTAACTTGTTTGACCAATTTAATCATAATAATATATTGTTTAGGTTTGGAGGTGCAGAGTGCACGCCTATTTGAATTTATTATGATCTTAGGGGCGAAACCCTTAAGAGACGGGGGTCCGGGGGCAGTTCCTGGCAGGGTCCAAGTTGTTATGGTAAAAGTTCCTTAGAAACTTCAATTTTCAGAAGTTAAGGGACTAATTTTGACAACTTTTAAACCTTTGGAAAGACTGCATAAAAGCCCTAATCCCTAGAATTGAAAGATACGGTTTTTGAGATTGGTCATGTTTTTCTCTTTGGTTCATAAGAATCTCAAACACAAGTATACAAAACGTTCTCAATCTCTGGATTGTATCCAATTGAATAATTCGGGAGAACCACCGAATTGATTCGATCTGAAAGTGTTTACACGCCTTTCAGAGATTCAAACATATCCGGTTGTGTTCGTTATTGTTATCCCCTACAAAGATCGAATCAATTATTGAAGATGACGAACCCTGATTTTGTGAAGGATATGATTAATCATATAATTATTTTCTGTGATAGTCATGGTTGATGAATCGATAAAGAGATTCTAGAATCTGTTAAGAACATGACACTCAAATATGGTGAAAGCGACGGACATCGGTGATTAGTACGCATCTTCTATTCCTTATATTCTATAATTTAGTAATATCAATTACATGACATATATGTGATAACATGTGGATACCTACATGATTAAATTAACTATATATGTGTTTGATTGACTAACCGTTGATATTGATATGTAGTTGTTGAAATGGTTTCTAAATACATTAAATTTGATGCACGTAAGTGTGGTTTTTATGACATGTAGAAAAATGAATTAAAATGTGCTATAAGTGCATGTTTTGTTACGTGCTAATCAATAAAACATACTTGTGATCATTTGCTAATAGCAGGAATGCATATAACTAAGGAAACAGTTTTGGCGGTTCGTAACCTTAACGTTTGATAATGTTTTCCAGAAAAGTGTTGGCAAAAGTTACGTAACATGTGCACCTGGGTTTTAATAATCAAATGTTTTATTTATAAACAATAAATGAAAACCCGATAATCGTTGATAAATACGATCATAAAATGAAGCGATTTTTTGAAGTTTGTTTTGCCGGTAAATTAGCCTGGTGGGTGAAGCAAAGTGGCGGTTACGTTTTTGGCAAAGGCTTTAAATTGTGATGCATGTTAATTCTGGATTTTGATATATGTAGGGTCTGCTATTAATTCATGACATGTTGGAATTTATAAATTCCAGTTTGCATGATGAAAGATTAATTGTTTACATGTCAAATTTGCACACTAATGTATGAAAGTTGTTTGTTTTAGTGACCCATAAATTTGATGAATAGTAACGTCAATGTGAGCCTTCAAAATGAATTATTTTGGGTTGTCATACATTAAGAAACATGATTATGTTTATATAGGATAAGTGGGTCCTATGATCAATTAATTCAGTGAGACGCATGAATTGTTAATTTTAGATGGGTTGGTTGACCCCTCGGATAAGTCATGGTACACATAATGACTGTTTCTCGTAAATAATTTGCTTGTGATTCACCTTGTCAGATAATATATATTTCCAGATTTCTCTTAAATGGTGAATTGGAACAAAGTTTGTAAACTTGTAATTTCTGACATGTGGATTGTGGTTTAGATTACAACAGTGAATCTTGTTCACTTTGTTGTTGCATTGAAACGATAAACTGCTTTTCTGAAATTGAAAAGTTATCATATCGATTGAAAATATGTGTTGGCATGTTCTAAACCGAATAATTACTTACATGATTAAACCATTGTGATGTAGATTGCAACGGTAATCCTTAAGAAGTCATTGTTTGTTTGTAAGCAAATGCTACGATGAGAATTTAATTAACATGTTATTAATACTAGATCAATCTATTACATTAAATCGACCAAGTCATTTTGTCTAATGGATACATAGTACTTGTATTTAGACAGTCTACTATTGGTCGGGTAGATATCATTTGTTAATATATAAATGATATGTCGGGCTGCTATATGCCGAGTACTTTCCTATTTGTGGGAAAAGAAAAACCATGGGTAATGGTTTAGAATACAACGGGATCCTTTAAATGTTATAAGGATAAATTGATGTGAGTTGGATTAATGATCAAGAAGATTACACATTCATAAATGTTGGATTTTACATTTGGTGTGGATGTAGTATATTGTGATCAAAGGAAAAAGTTGTACAACGTATTCAACGAGTGCATCATGATTGGTTGTTTTCTTGTTTTAAAAAAAAAAAAAAAAATGGTTAAAGGACTTTATTAATAAACATTGTGTTATGTTTAAAAGTCAAGGTTACCATTTGTATAAAATCAATTGCTTACCACTTAACAAAGTGGTTTGCAAGAGACTTAGTGCACAAAGTCGATAATAGGGATGAAAAGTCCATTAGATCATCTAACTGTGAGATACCCAATTCCCCTCTAATACAACGTTAGAGGCTGAATTCAATGTGGAAAGCTCACACTTAGAGATTGGAACACATGATATAATATCCCAAGGAATGTGTTTGGACCTACAAGATAAAGAGGTTGAAGTTTATCTTCTTAATAGTTCTTTTGAAAAAGTGCAAGCAGGGCATGATTGAAAGGAACTACCTATATGAGCATGAAGTTTAGCCGCTTCAAGAAGCTGGGACTTGGCTTTGACATGCTTAGGAAGGATAAGGACATAGGCTAGTAAAACATGTGTCAAGATAGAACTACTATGTATGTAAACTTTTGTGTACATTATCTTCGTGTATTCAAAATGAATTCCCAGGGTTCAATCCTTAGCGACACCCTGGTATTCGAATATATGGAATGTGTAATGTACTAATGTGAAATTCAATCGTCACGACATTTCATTTATGCAAAAGTTTGATTGTTTGAGATCACTCGTTTTAGTTAATCAAGGATTGCACTAAAATGGGGGAGGAATGTTGGATATTTTAGTGAAAGTTCCTTAGAAACTTCAATTTTCAGAAGTTAAGGGACTAACTTTTAAACCTTTGGAAAGACTGCATAAAAGCCCTAATCCTTAGAATTGAAAGATACGGTTTTTGAGATTGGTCATGTTTTTCTCTTTGGTTCATAAGAATCTCAAACACAAATATACAAAACGTTCTCAATCTCTGGATTGTATCCAATTGAATAATTCGGGAGAACCACCGAATTGATTCGATCTGAAAGTGTTTACACGCCTTTCAGAGATTCAAACATATCCGGTTGTGTTCGTTATTGTTATCCCCTACAGTTATTAAGTGACGGTGCTATTGAATTCGGAAATCGTCATTTGGGTATTGGGTTTACTCTCACATTTTCGTTATTTTTTCGTTATTTTTTGCTTGGTTGTGGTCGATGAGAAAAATGGCGGTAATACAACTCGTTTTGTGCTTTTGAATAACATTAAGTTTTTTTTCTGGTCAGGTTACTTATGGAGAGTCCAACAATTTGACTCAAATGTATGCAACGAAATTGGGGTATCACGTGACAGTTTTCGAGTCTTCCATGGCTACCCCAATTATGTACTTAGTGATGAATCTTTGAACTCTTGTAAGGAAGTCAATTAGTCAAATGACTAACTACTGGGCCATACGTTGGTATAAACCCGCAATGTAATAACTATAGTATCGTTATTTATGAGGTAACGAGGGAAGAATTCGAATGATAATGAAATTCAAAAGCACAATTATGTAATAACTCCCTACATTATATAATTTCCTACTACATTTATTTATCACAAAATGCTGACACAACAATTTATATATGCGCCTAGCACAAATAATCAGGGACGGAGCCAGGGGATTTCCACGGGAACACCCCATGAATTCTTCAATGTAGTGTTAATTTTTGGAAAAACATCGATTTTCCTTGAAGTTATCTTAAATGCACCCGGTCCATCGAAATATGTTAAGTTTAATTCTAGTATTAGTGTTCAGATTTTTTGTGCACCCGATAATATTTAATCATAGTTCCATCCCTGAAAATAATGGTAATAAACCAATAACTTTCAATATTTTGGAGACCATATTCGATATGTAAAAATATGAATGCAACTGCTAAAACTTGAAACAACAGTAGTGTGTTTTGTTGGTGATTTTAGCGTCATCAATCATGTTCGTGATTTGCATGAATATTAAAGGGAATTTGAAGTTAAAATATTATATAGGCTACATGATTCAAAACGCACACTCGTAAGTTAATTTGATTACCAACGCTAGATATTCATCAAAAATTGTGATCATCAAAAGAAAAAGAAGAACAAAAAAAATCGTGGCTTTTCACTTTTGTGTATGTAAACACAATTTGGTCTTTCATGTGAATATATTCATTTCAACAAAAATGGTCAAAATGTTGTATTAGAAAGGTAATATACACAATTCGATCAATTGTCCAACACCATAATACCAACATGGTTTGTGTGATTGTTGATTTTTTTTTTTTTTTTTTAAAGCTTGTCTTTAAGTATTGGACAATGTATTCTTTACATAAATTATTTTCAGATTTCAACAAAGCCGAATAAACTTGACATTTGATGATAAATCGTTTTGTTACTCTCTATGTAAGCCTAAAGGTCTGTAGTTCTGCACATGCAGCACATTCAAAAGTGCAAGAAAAAATCCAAAGAAAATTTGGAATAAATAATGTTTTATGAAAATGAAAAATAAAAGTGTAAGATATGGAACTGTTAGGAATTGAACCACAAACCTTTCAGATAAGATGCACTTCACTTATCAACAGACCACATCATCTAACTTACCATACAAATCTAAATTTTCAAGACCGGAATCCAAATCAAGATCGTTATCGTTTTAGCAAGATCGAAATCGTAAGATCGGATCAGGATCCTAAGATCCTACAATAATATCATTTTCTCAATAGTCTTTTTAATGTTATTCAAATCTACAAATTATTATGTATGATAAACACAAAATTATATGAACTTTCATGAAAATATTGTCCTAAGTTATGTATATGAAATGTTTAAAAAGATAAATATGTTCTTTTTAAATTCTATAAAATCAATCCATAACTTTATAGTTTTTTTAATTTGCAGTTTTAAAAGAAAGTTAGATCTGATTGGATTAGATCTTAAGATCATATGGTGAATATCGGGATTTATAAGATCCTAAGTTTGCTAAGATCCTACGTAGGATCCAGATCGTTTTTGCTTTGTAGTATCATAAAATCGTAAGATTATAACATCAAGATCAAGATCTTAACAACTATGATACAAATTTTATACTTAGAAAGAAAACTTTTATCTTTATGAACTGGATTCAATTTCTGTTACTGTACTTAATAGTACTTTAAAAATAGACTTAGCCCATAATAACAGGCCCATAACTTTAAATAAAAAATAACACCAACTAGGCAACTAGTAAATAGTCAATTGGAAATCTGCAACGACTAAAACTCGAAAATGGCCGGTTCTTTTGAAACCCGGCCGGTCAACCGGTTTTTAGCAAAGACCCGGGTCGACCCGGATAAACAAATTCCAGCAAGCCGGGTTTTTCATTTTTATCCGAAATTTTGAGTTTTTTAATTTTAGATGAAAATATATGTTATTGCTGTTTAAAATAATAATACGTACAGACGTACAGTAGTTATGTTTGTAATGTTATTATTGTTTGAATTGGTAGGACAAAGTTGTGATTTTGTCTTTTAATTCCTCTTTATGAATGTCAGCTTCCAAAGAGGGGCGACTCACTTTTGTGTGTACAGAGTTACCTCATATATGTGCTCAAAAACTTGATAACAAAAAAAAATAATAAAAAAAAATGAAAATAAAAAAGACAGAGCTAGGTATTTGGGGAATCGAGCCATTGACCCTTAGGTCATAGCACTGTATACTTACCGAAAGAACCACACTCAATCATGTTATACATATTTTCCTACCTCTATTTAACATAAAATGTACGTTTACAGCAAGACAAAAACTTTAGAAATGGGCTTAACCCCATACAATCAAAAACCACGATCAAGTTCTGAAAACATAATACCATTCTCGACATGCATGATCCTCATGCAATATATTATTTAACCAAAGAAGATTTCACTTCACTCACCTATGTGGGATATAAATATTAAATTGTTCTATCAAAACAAACACATAATATTGTACATGCTTACATACCGACGATGTAAGTAAATGAACGGAAGTTTTAATAGTGAATGTTTGTGACATGTTTATTTATGTTCATGCTATAGGTTTTTCTAAATGAATTAGTCTAGTAACCAGCCATATGTGTTTGTTTAATTTTCTGCCTTAATGAACGGAAATTTACTTTTTGGCTAATATAATAAACTCCAATTGCATAATGTAACCGAAAACATGATAGCATTCTCAACATAAATTGTTCTCTTACAATGCCGTATATAACCAAAGAAGATTTCACTTCTTTCACGGTTTCACCTATGTGAGATATATAAGGATGAACTAATCTTTAGAAATGTAAGCAATTTTTATTTATTTTTTATTTATTTTTTAAAGCTGGTGATTATGCAACTCCTTTTGTGTTTCTTGAATTTCATGCCATGAAGTTAACCGAGTATTCAACGCGGCAAGTAGTTTAGTTTAAGCATTTTATATGTTAAATATACTTTCAATATGATATAAATAGGAAATCTTTGTGTGAGTTATTAAGTTCGCTTTGCGAAACATCATAGTTTGGATAAGTGAACTGGACTCGACTTGTGTGAGGTTCGGTGACTTTTTTAGTAGTACTCGTGAGAGTGACACATCTATCTTTTTAGATAACTCGGGTGACACACATCCGTTAGTACCTTGTGGCTTGTGATGTAAAAATAAATATCGGTAGGACAAAGTTATCACTCTGTCTTTGCTAGAAATGAAGAAAACTAGCTTGATAAAGTTAAAATGTTAAAAGTTATTTTAAAACAATTAATTCTATGGCAATTTTGAAGAACAATGTGTTTACTTGACTTTATAATGACATCAAAGTTTTTTCTTTCTTTATTTATTTTGAAATATATCCAAAATAAAAAAGCTGTGAGTTGTTAGCAAAAAAATAAAAAAATAAAATAAAAACAAAGGAATGAAGTTATTTGGGAGTCGAACCGCTAACCTATCGGTTAGAGCATGGTAAACTTACCAAATGAACCACACTCCAAATATGTTCATGTTATGCATATTTTCCTACCTCTATTTAACATAAAGTGTTTACAGCAAGGCAAAAACTTTATAAATGGGCTTAACCCCGTATAGTCAACCTCAACCACAATCAAGTTCTGAAAACATAATCACCATTCTCGACATGCATGATCCTCATGCACTATATTATATAGCCAAGGAAGAATTTATACGCTCAATATTGTGCATGCCCACTAATGCCAAAGTTTAAATTAAGTGATGACACAAAAAGTATGAACATTTTATACGCTCAATAGTTTACATATCATTCAATAGTTTGCTTCATTTTTAATTTAGTCTAGCAGCATGTATGTAGACATATGTGTATTATTGTTAGTACAATTAAATATTTTATTTGGATTAAAGTCTTTAAATAAATAGGGTCATTTTCTTAGTTAAAGATGGAAGTGGCTCATGACCCGTTTCATGAGTTGGATCTCAATTCATACTCTATTTCTCATTTAGACTTCTAACTTCGGTATACAAAATGTATATATAAAAGTTAGAGTTGAAAATGAGTTTTTTGCAAAAATCTTCTAACTGTCAAACTTTTTAATATATTATATACACTTCAATATATGTTATAAATTGCGTTAAAATCAAATGTGATTCAATATTGGGCTCAAATCGATAGTATATACACTTCAATGTATGTTATTTAAAGGTTTACCTGGTATACCCTATCTAATTTTGTTTGGTTAAGTTTACTTCATGATGCTCGTTTATTTGTTAAAAGAACCAGCATAACATATATTCAAGTCTAAACAGTAAACAAAATTATATGATCGGTTTGTTAAGGTCAAAAGTTAATGACTTTAAAAGTTAAAGAATAAACACGAACATAATATCTGTGATCATCTACGTGTCAATTACGAGTAGTAAACAAGAATCATAGATGGACTAACATTTCACGTTCCGTGATGCAAAGGCTTTCTAATCACTTTAGGATATAAAACTCGACTGTTGTGACATTTTGCAAAGGCTTTCTAATCACTTTAGGATATAAAACTCGACTGTTGTGACATTTTTAGTGGTAAGTAGTAATGAATAAACTCAAAAAACGAATCTCTGTCACTGGCGAAATTTGGTCTTTTTTGGGACAACAAATAATGAAAAAAAGTAAAGAAATTGTATTCATTTTCTGATATATGAGTTGATGAAATTTGGTCTTTTTTGGGACAACAAATACTAAAAAAAAGTAAAGAAATTGTATTCATTTTCTGATATATGAGTTGATTGGAGTTTGAAATTTTTTATTTTATAATAAACTTCAACAACACATGTATCTGAAAACATAATAATATTCTAGACACATGTGATCATCATTCTCTATAGTATTTAACAAAAAAAGATTTACTTCTTCAACCTATGTGGGATGTAAGGTTGTTGAAATGACTTTATCAAATGCATGATAACTTACAAACCTAGCTACTTGTTGACTCATGCTACATATATGTTATCTATGGGGAGAATTTAAAAGCTTGTTGCCCACATCGTCCGCACTCCGGCTAATAAACAGCTCAAATGACATTAAAGAAAACAAAAGCTTGATTACGCATAGAATTAGATTCGAGAAATGTAATTATGAAAAGAAGAATTAGAAGAAAACACGAGAGGCAAATGATGTAAAAATATGATTTAACGTATTTAAGTATTTTATAAGAAAATGAGTGACTTAGTTATTGTTGATGTGAGTGTTGAAATTGAGATCTTTTTTATAAATCATCATCTCATTGTAAGAAAATTCTGATGAATATGACACTTTAGTAACAAGTGGTATATGATCATTATAAAATCCAATGAGTTAATAACAAGCACTAGTGGTTTAGTGGTGGAACTGTATCTCTAAACAGTAAACAAAATTATATGATCGGTTTGTTAAGGTCAAAAGTTAATGACTTTAAAACTTAAAGAATAAACACGAACATAATATCTGTGATCATCTACGTGTCAATTACGAGTAGTAAACAAGAATAATAGATGGACTTACATTTCACGTTCCGTGATGCATAAGACTTTCTAATCACTTTAGGAGATAAAACTCGACTGTTGTGACATTTTTAGTGGTAAGTAGTAATGAGTAAAAACTCAAAACGAATCTCTTTGTCACTGATGAATTTTGGTCTTTTTGGGACAACAAATACTAAAAAAGTCAAGAAATTATATTCATTTTCTGATATATGAGTTGATTGGAGTTTGAAATTTTTGATTTTATAATCAACTTCAACAACACATGTATCTGAAAACATAATAATATTCTAGACACATGTGATCATTATTCTCTATAGTATTTAAAAAAGAAAGATTTACTTCTTCAACATATTTGGGATGTAAGGTTGTTGACTCATGCTACATATATGTTATCTATGGGGAGAATTTAAAAGCTTGTTGCCCACCTCGTCCACACTCCGGCTAATAAACAGCTCAAATGACATTTAAGATAATAAGCTTGATTACGCATAGAATTAGATTCGACAATGTAATTTGATTACGCATAGAATTAGATTCGACAATGTAATTATGAAAAGAAGTAAAAGAAAACACGAGAGGCAAATGATGTAAAAGTATGATTTAACGTATTTAAGCATTTTATAAGAAAATGAGTGATAGTTATTGTTGATGTCAGTGTTGAAATTGAGATATTTTTTTATAAATCATCATCTCAAGTGGTACAAAAAACAAAGAGTAAACTACAAAGATGATTCATGTGGTTTGTGTTGACTTACACTCTTGGTCCTTTGACTTTTTTTTTTTTGCACATACAGTCACTAACTCTGAAACCCTTAATACCGACAGTCCTTTGACCAAATGGACGTTAAGTTGACTGTTAAACTCACTAACGTGCAAGGGTATAATTGCCATTCTTTTTTACTTCCATCCACTTTTGTCCATTTGTCAACACATATATAAATAAAATAAAATAAAAACAATAATTTTGTTAATCCATTTATCTCTCATCAATCATTATAATCTTTTTCTTCTTTTTCTACTTCATCTTCCACACTCTTCATCAACTCCTAATTTTTACTTTTCCAACTACCTTTTTCAAACAAACCACCACTATCTTAATAATAATAATAATTTTCCTTTAGAGTTGCCAACTGCCACAAATATGCACTACAAGGTATCTATCTAGTTTCCACAACTCTATCTCTATCTTAATAATATTCATTTTCTTTTCTCAAAGCCATACATAACCAATTGATGGTTTTTTGTCACTTCGATTCTTTTTCTTTACGAATGTGGTATTTCACTCTCAAGTTCATATATTATCTTTGATTAGAGCTGGAAAATCGTGTCTTAACAGGTTCGGAGCGCGCGAATAACATAAGTTTCAAACATGAAAACAACTCGTTTAACACTTGGTTTTGGTGGTTTGAGTATGACTGTTATACATTTTATGTATCAAAAAAGTTAAATATTAAACCCTATAATACTAAAAACAATTATTTTAAAAAATAAAAAAAATTGCATAGTACATTTTTTCCCTTAACAGGTCCTAACAGGTACCCAATTTGTCAGCTCTATCTTTGATCTAAAAAAATGTTGTGTCATCCCTTAGTATCACTTTTTGTCACTGCTTTTAACGAGTTTGTTGGCGGACTGATGTCGTAGGGGTGGGGGTTTGTTGGCGGACTGATGGTGGCGGGGGTGGGGTTTGGTGGTGGATCGTTGATGGTTATGGTGGTGATTTGGGTTAACGATGGTGATTGGTGCTAATGGTTTATTGATTCATAGGAAAAGAAACAATAGTTGTTGATTTGCATTCGTGAATCTCGATAAAAGAAATAATGAGGGTGTGGAGGGTGAGTGGGGGTTTGTGACGGACTGATGGTGGCGGGGATGGGGGTTTAGTGTGAACTGATGATGGTAATGGTGACAATTTGGTGGTGGTGATTTGGGTTAACGATGGTGGCGATTTGATGTTGTGATGATTATTTTTGAATCTGATTATTTGGATTTCTTCTTTAAATCTTGTTGTTGTTAGTTTCTTTGATGAAAGAAAAAACCAAACAAAAATAAATATGTTGTGATGGTTTGTTAATGTAAATCTGGAAATTGTAGAGTGGAGAGTGAATAGGTTCAAGTGTTGTTTATGTAAATCTGGAAAATCAATGACTGAATTTATGAACACATCTAATTAGGTTGAAAAGAAGGTTTGTTGAAAATAAAATAATGAAAGTGAAGACGAAATGACAATAATACCCTCATGTGACTATCACATGATGGGCATTAACAGTCAAATTTAACTTCCGTTTGGTCAAGGGACTCTCATTGTTAAGGGTTTCAGAGTTAGTGACTGTATGTGCAAAAAAAAAATCAAAGGACCAAGAGTGTTAGTAAACGCAAACCACAAGGACCATATTTGTAGTTTACTAATATATGAGTTGATTGGAGTTTGAAATTTTTGATTTTATAATCAACTTCAACAACACATGTATCTGAAAACATAATAATATTCTAGGCACATGTGATCATCATTCTCTATAGTATTTAAAAAAGAAAGATTTACTTCTTCAACCTATGTGGGATGTAAGGTTGTTGACTCATGCTACATATATGTTATCTATGGGGAGAATTTAAAAGCTTGTTGCCCACCTCGTCCACACTCCGGCTAATAAATAGCTCAAATGACATTTAAGATAATAAGCTTGATTACGCATAGAATTAGATTTGACAATGTAATTATGAAAGAAGTAAAAGAAAACACGAGAGGCAAATGATGTAAAAGTATGATTTAAAGTATTTAAGCATTTTATAAGAAAATGAGTGACTTAGTTATTGTTGATGTCAGTGTTGAAATTGAGATCTTTTTTTATAAATCATCATCTCAAGTGGTACAAAAAACAAAGCATCTTCACTACAAAATGTGTTTTCATTCGTTGTCAAATAGACATTGTAAGAAAATTCAGATGAATATGACACTTTCGTAACCAGCGGTGATAATCATTATAAAATCTAATAAGTTAACAACAAGGCACCAGTGGTCTAGTGGTGGAATTGTATCACTACCAAGATACTGACCCGGGTTTGAAACACTGCCGCTTCAATTTAGCTGTGATGATAAGCCTAGGCATTGGTTGGGTCCATTGCACTGCATCTCTTAATTGAGATGAAATCAAGGAAATTCTGGGCTTCATTTTTTTTCCAATGATTATATTTGAAATCGCGAATTGCGTATGACTTAAGTTCCAAGGTTCGTTTTCTTTTTCTCTCTACTTATTTCCAGACATGTAGCATCACCTAGGCAACCCAAGTATTTATAGAGAAATCTAAACGTATTAGGATTTAGGGTACTATACAATGTTAATGGGTTACGCAAAAGAATAAGTGATCCATCAAGTATTTATGAACTTAAAGTGAAGCTGATTGAATGATGAAACAAATTTAACTACAACTTATATATACAAAGGTTACGAGGTGACGTGAGGGATGTTGTGTGGTTTATGATTAACAAATACTTTTTTTTTTTTATTATTTGTTGTCACTTAAAAAAAAGTGGTGCTCCAAACTTTCTAATTACAAAAAATGTCCATATCTTTATTCAACTAAACATTTAGTAATCTTCTATGTATATCCAATAGATGTTAATGTTATTTTCAATCTTTAAGTGTTTGATCGATTTACCTTAACTTACCTAGTGATGAGGCAAAAAATGAACCACTTTTAGGGGGTCATTTAAGCCCGGAATTGAATTTATTTGATCAAATATTGCCCAAATCGTTCCTTTTGTGATTTTAGGTACTTTGGGAGTGAAATCTGGAAAAGGAAGCAATTCGGACGTTTTTGGAGCATAAAAGTGAAGAAAACGCCAAAGTCTTAATTTTCCTTGCTGGGAACAGTAGGTGACGGCGTCAAGAGCAACATCCTGACGGCGTCAAGAGCAATTTTCCATGACGACCCAGTACAGATTTGACGGCGTCACAAGAAAGGGCGTCAAGAGTAAAAGTCATGACGGCCTGGAAATGCACAACAAATGACGGCGTCAGAAGTAGATCAAGGCAGTCCGAGAAGAGTTTTGGCGGCGAGGTGACGGCGTCACAAGTTTGGTCTTGACGCCGTCAGACCCCTTTTCCTATATATAGTTTTCTAATTTTCACATTAAAAAGAGAGAAGTTTTGGAGAAACCCTAAGTACGAACTTGGTGCGAATTTTACAGGTTTTTCAAAGGTTCTAAGCCCTTGATACCTTTCATGTGTAATTGAGATAAGTATTCTTTTAATTCAATCAATATGTCTATGTGTTGGTTGTCTATATCTTGTTCTTGTCTTAATTCCATCATGCTAGGCAAGATCTATCTTGTGTTTGCTTGGATCTAATGAAACCTAGATGTTAATTATGTGTTGATTACTTGTTTATACCTGTTTTGGATGAATGAATTTATATGTTAGGCTTAAGAAAACTGGCAGATCTCCAGATGGTAACATGCTTGAACGTCTTAGGAAACATGAACCTATTGCACTAGGTCTTTATTGGTTGTATTTAATGCATGAGCCACTGTTTATAATCCCTATGGTTGTGCTGGGCATGGTATAGGAGGAGATAAGAGCTCATAGAATTGGGGAGTTATGTGCGATACCCCATGAATGGTATTAAGGAATACAATCCGTCATCCATGCAACTATAATAAGTAATTAACATATAAAAGATGTCCAGGGAGTAGTGAAATCTAAGTAAACACATTTTCTCCACTTATTGCTCACAACCTTAGTATAATTTAGTTTATTTTCATTTCTAGTATTTTATTTTGATTGCATCTTTAGTATTGGGTTAGTTGACTAGCAACTAATTCCGCCCAAATCCTTCAAACCCGAGATTTTACTTGCTTTCTAAAAAAATATAAAAATACAAAAAGAATCATCTCTCACCTTTAGAACTAGTATTTAGGTTTTCTAATCCTAGCGACACTATTCCTAGCTGAACGATCAATCCCCCGGTACTTGTCACTATACTATACTACAACGATCAGGTACACTGCCTGGTGGGGATTGTAAGCTTCTCAAGATCCCTTGAGAGGTAAAGCCTGGTGCGATTCCCACGTATCACCTAGCTATATTGATTCTGTTGTATGTAACATGTTACAAAAATGTATTAAGGTATGGCCCTCCATGTAACGTCTTTGTTGAGCACAAATGAGTTTGGCCCTTTAAGCTCTTACCATTGTACAGTTCAATCATGTGCAAAGTACCATTCAACTGATCCAGATTACTAAGATATGAGGCAACTATGGAAAAACATTGGTGATTTGAGCCCTCTTTGTTGCCTACACTTCTAGTGAAGGTATCAAGAGACAAAGGCACAACTTTGTCCTACTAGTATACAATGCAATCACTCACAAGATAGTAACGAACCTGAGTGACCAGAATTATCCATCATGAATAGATGTGTCATCCTTGCTAGTCTTGCAAAAATAAACGTGGATTTTGCACCATCCTGTATTTGCAACAATCAATTTTTGAACCCAAAATGCAAAGTGAGAAAAACACAACCACAAACTCCGATCTACTCCGTAGTATCTTGTTTAGAAGTACAATATGATTAAACCATTGTACTGGTTTCTCATTAACTTCAGGGGCTTATTATTCAAGAAACACAAAACAACATGAACAAACAAAAAAGAATGATAATGGCACTATTATCTAAGTGGCTTTAAAGTACAAACACCGTATAAGTATATAACGAACAATCGAAAAGATAAATGTTAGTATATAGAATGCAAGAGTCAACATGTAGGTATGTACATTATTTGATCAAAACCATTCAAACTTTACATCCCACATAGGTTAAAGAAGTAAAATATTTCTTGTTTATATGGTATAGAGAATGACAAACACACATGTACAGAATGCTACTATGTTTTCAGATACATGTGCTGGTGAAGTTGATTATAAAGTTAAAATTGTGAAACTTTTGAGTTTCATGTCTTTGAAAAAATTAATATAAATTATTGACTTTTTGTCCCTTAAAAACATAGGTAATCTAAATTTTTTTATTTGCAATTAAAAAGATTATCCATATGCTTATATAACTAATTATAAAAAAAACCGTAATTATACCATCATTCTCAATTTAACTGTTAGCTAGAGATTTTCTAGAATACAAGATGATGTCATCAATAGGAACTTGTCACCGATTCACTTGAACTTACGTAACCTTTACCGTATTAATTATGAAGGTGTGGCTCTCCATGTAAGGTAGGCTCTTCAACTCAATTATGCAAGAGGTACCATTCAAACCAATCTAGACATGTGACTAAGAAATGAGGCAACTCTATACAACACGCGTGTTCTGAGCCCTTCTTGGTTGCCAATATTTCTTGAGAAGATATGAAGAAACGGTGGCAATTTTGTCCTACCAATGTAATTAAATATCAATTACAATGTACCCTAACAAAAAACTCACCATACACACACGAGTTTTAAGTCATGTTCACCTAAACCAAACTATTGAAGTTTCCAAAAGGATAACTTATGAGTCACATAAAAATAGCCAGTTGAATCTATTCACAAATGTTCGTCTAGATGCTACATGAATGCTTATATTAATAAGCAACGACAAAGGAAGTACACTTATACGATATACAACATCAAAAAGATGAAGCTATGGGTCTTGCTGGACTATGCAAGAGCCACAGTATATTCACTCATACGATACAAAGTATTTGTCTTGCAATTGTTTAGCAAGTAGAGTGTAATCTAAACCCAAGGTCTACTAATTCTCTATGCTTTGTATTTAAGTGGATCATGTTTTTTATCTTTTCATTTCATTAAGTATCATTTGAATTGTTTTTATTAAATATACAAGTTGTTGAGTAATTGTGTGTTGTGTTGTATTGCATTTTCTCTATTTGGCTATTCGTTTTCTGATTCATTGCCATGAGTGCACGATCGGACTATATATTTATCGCACAGCACAACAATTATATAGGTCCGCCATTTGTGTTCAAAATTTCATTTACACGACAAATGAATTGTTGCGGATTATATAACCGTTTTTAAACTCTATAATGAACCAATAAATGGTGTAAAGAAATGCAAAAGTCAACACGTAGGTATGTACATCTTTTAATAAACTTTGCGTCCCACATAGACTAAAGAAGGAAAATCTTTATTGTTTATAGACTATAGTGAATGGGCAACATGCATGTCAATATGAATACTGTGTTTTTAGGTACATGGTTGCCCTTGGAGTTGATTGCAAAAAACGTAAAGAATCAAAACTCCTTGGCGATTTGAATACTTGAAATGAGTATAAGTTCTTGACTTTTTATTTTCACCTTGCAGATTTACACTTGACTTTTTATTTTTACCTTGCAGATTTACAGTTGACTATTTATATGTTTTTGTGTTATAATAAATAAGTTACTATATAGATGTAGGAAAATAGCAGTTATGTGTTACGAGGTAGTGTGGTGGTAAATTAAGTTTAACTTACTCGTGGATATCATGCTTTTAACTATTAAATGTACGAAAATAAAAAATCTCACCGTCTTATATTTTGATCTGCCTATTTACTTTGATGTAATTTAAAATAAGTAAATAACTGTCTACTTAAACAATAGACATATCAAAAAATCTTTTAAGATATAAAATTAATAATATTAGAATGCACCGATTTTTCTGTTAAAGTATGTGTATTATCTTCTGTAAAAAACAATTTTGAAAAAAAAATGTTGATCTTCTAGTTATTAATCTTAACATATAACCATTTTATGTTGAAACAGTTTTAGCAAATCCAAAAGGATATAAATGAGGGTTACGTTTGTTTTATGATGATTTCATCCAACGCAAAATAACATACTACTTAACTGAATTACAATGCCCTTACAAGTTTCATCTCTAGAAATATTTGATAAACTATTAAAAAACATACATGACGGTTTCATCTACCGATTAAAAGAAGTAACGTTTTTCATTGCCGCAGGCTAAGGATTTACCTGCATATTATAAAACAATATAGTTTTTAGAATGTTCTATCTAAACATATAATGCACCAAAGTTTTTGTCCCAAAGGCACCTTTTTGTTATGTTAAAAACTCATGAATCAAATGATTGTGAGTTCAAGCTTTGTCTATGACATGTGAGATAAAATTGTTGTGTGTGTGTGTGTATATATATATATATATATATATATATATATATATATATATATATATATATATCGTGAGATGAATAGTTGTTAAAAAAGAAAAATCTAAACATAAACCGCAAAGCGCGTTACATAATAGAAAAGAGACATAACCCATTCCAAATGTTTACTTGACACAAAAGTTTATAGTGTGTATCAAACTTTTTGTTCTATTAAATATATTACAAAACTTGGTAATCATCTACTAACTATATAAAACAAGCTTTTGAAAAGCAATTTCTAGCCCAAAATTATTTTAAATTCGACACCTAGATAATACCTTTAATCAACGGCTGTGCTTCATTTTCATTCCAAACAATTCAACGAAGCAAAAATTGGGCGGAAATTCATCAAACTCTTTCATTTGTTACACATCTAAAAAAAAAAACACACACACAGTTTCTCTCATAATCCACCTTTTCAACCCTAAACGCCTCCCCAATATTCTCCACCAAATCAGTCGAGTAATCAAATCGTGTTTACAATGAATATTAGATGCATAAAAATTAAAAGCAACAGATCATTGATCAAATCGTGTTTACAATCATTCAGGTATCATTCCATTCATTAATTTTTTTTTATTACCTTAGGTTTTTTCTATAATTTCAAATACGGGGCATCACAAAAAAACGATTTTGACTTCTGCTATTCATTCTTATCACTATTCAATCTAATCACTTCATCATATTCATATTCCAAAATCAATTAATCGGGATTATAATTTTGGTTTTGTATTAGGGATTAGAAGGTTCCTTTTTTGATTGATTAGGTGTATCGATCCTTGATGGCAAATTATTCCGGCGACCAATTGGCGTTTACGATTAAAACTTCCAACAACACCTGGTCCAAGTAAGGATTTGTATAATTTTAATTTTTTATGTACGATTTATGTGAATTTAACCAGGTAAATAATCTATTTTTTTTAGGTTGTATCATAATGCACGATTTGATATGTTATTCTCATGTACTCAAAGTGTTTGATAAAATGCATGAATGATTTTATTTTTCAACAGTTGAAAATGCTTTCAATTTGTGTTTATGAATGCTACTATATAATTATTTTTATCCGATTTACAGGTTTCAGATTAAGAAAAAAAAAAAGTTTAAGATCTATTCGTCTTCATTTCTCATCATCAACACGTTTTGGAAGTGCGTCCGGAAGTTTTTGTGCATCGGTGAGCCACTTTACTACTTCCGTAAAATTCTGATCACTACATATCTTTTAAACTTTTTGTATGTAATTTTGTGCATTTATACTTGATTGAGAGTCTAACAACTTGCGGATCACTTGAGCATAAAGAAATTAATAAAATAAAGGTGCGATTTCCTTTATAATTGAAAGAAATGTTGTTCGGAATACAAACATTATAATCTTTTAATCGATTTATATTATTTGATACTTGAAAACCTTTCTGTGAAGTGATGATCGAATATCAAAAGCAGTTAGAATATTTGATAAATTCCCTTGGTTAGCTTAAAACTTTACTATGGTGGGGCTGTTTTGCTTTTTGCAAAATATTTGTCGATAAGTTAGTTTTTTCTTCATGAAATTTCATCCTAAGGTTTAAACTCGTGACAATAAATGTCAACTGCATGGTGTTGCTATAAAGACGATCTTTATTTTAACTTATATGTGCGGCTTATGAGCTTATGGATTTGAATTAGTACCTAAAAAAGCTGATAAACTCATAAGCCGAAAGGTGATTAAATCATAAGCCCATTTTAATTTTGCTGATTTTTTTTGCAATGTTTGAAACTTTGCCGTAGATAGAAGAAGAAAGAAAAGTAATTGGAACATTTAGGTGAGTTTTTAGTTAGTTGGTTGTTTCTACCATTTGTGTGACATGGTGAACAAGGATATTATATTTTTATATGTAGATACATAGCTCCAGAGTATGCACATAGTGGGCATATTACTGAAAAAGTTGATGTGTATTTGTTTGGGGTCATATTGGTGGAGCTTATAACATGATGGAAAGCGGTGTATGCATTGAAATTAGACTTTTAAAGGGTGAGTTCTAACATGGCATATGCATACAACACACTTTAAAGGGTTTGGTTGACTTAGAAACCTTAATCTATTTATTTTATAGATAATTAGTGCTCTAACGCGAATACTAAAACAATTTTAGGAGGTTGTATAGCACTGAAAATAGACGTTTTATGAATTTCATATTGTTTGGACATTTGAATCATTTTGCAACTTCTTATATACTTGATTTTTTTATTTGACCTATTTTTCAACTTTTTATTTACATACTCCCTCCGTCCAATAATAATTGTCCACTTTGGCTTTTTTTAGTCTTTTTTGTTTAACTTTGACCATTAATATTTTTATTTGTGTTATATATTACTTGATGAAAATTATACCAAATGAAAATACATTTAAAACCAAATCTATTCATATATTTTTCATCAAGTATTATATTACACAAATAAAAATATTTTTGGTCAAAGTTGAATAAAGAAGACTTAAAAAAGTCAAAGTGGACAATTATTATGGGACAGAGGTAGTAATATTTTGGTGTCAAAGAGGTCGAAATTGCCGCATTTGATTCTTGATTGTCCATTTCTTCCGATAGGCACACCCTTTAATGGAGCAAGGAAGCATTAATGAGTAAATCGACCCTCGGCGGGGAAATTGTATTCTACACATGAGGTTTATTGCATGATACAAGCTGCTTCTCTATGCATTAAGATAGATTCTCACTTAAGACCCGACATGTGACAGGTAATTCATTGTTTGTGGTCGTTCTCTGTATCATTTTCTAACCAAAATGCAAATAAAATGGACATCTTTAACTATTGGTTGACCCATATAACATTAACCAAAAAGGTTAAAAAAATGATGTGGAAATTGACATGGCTATAACCTTGATCATGTTACACTTTATTTTTCAACCTGGACTACAAAAAGTATAACATATATGAACACAATTGCTATTGCAGTAGTAATCTTTTATTACTGTAATATGGTAAAATAAAAGAAGGTAAAAGCTTTGGGCATATGTAGTCTAATTAATGTCTGGCTTAAACTTTAAACATACTATTTCTGGCTTCAAGTCTCGGTGTTAACAAGGTGTGTGCATCAAGAAAGAAAGCATTTGAAGTAGTGAATAGATGTAAGATGTTAGATAAATGAGCACAATTAAGCAGCTATATGTGCCACTTTCTGGTAGAGAATGTTAAGGTACATCATATTTCCAAAGCAATGTATATTAAAGAAGTCACGAGTCATGCACTTATTTCTGTTCACTCACCCGCACACTTTCACTTGTCGGAGGTTTATTCCATTATTTGCAAAGTGATGTATATCAAGAAAATGGATGCTACAATCTGTTATGTTCTATATTAAAAACAACAACAACATCACAATAGGTCAAGCATATCCCCTGTTTCCGGTTAAAGAAATTCACAATACTATATTAGTATTTTAAAAGGTATGGTGATTGTATTATTAACTTTTAGTACGATGTTATTGAGACCCAACTATGTGTGTTATTATTCAATTTTATTCTATATAATTTTTGTTAAGAATGACATGGACCAGAAATCAAATGGCCGATTATTCCAAAAACTACTCCCCAATGGTAGGAGTTTTATGTAGTATTGTCTATGTTATTATTCAACTTTCTGTATTTGTGTGTGCTGATTAAACTATTACAAGTAGTATTTTTCTATTTTATCTATCATTGACTATGAGTTTGTTACAATGAATAGGATGTGTGAAGCAAGGACGAGGAGGAGAAGGCTGAGGATTTTGACAAATGTAAGTTGGAGGTCAATGATGACTGATGAGGAACAAGAGTCGGTCAGTGGGGGAGGTATGCTGCTAAAACTTTGAAGTGTGAGACTGTTTTCATCCTGCTGTCAAATGCTTTATTTTTCTGTTGTCCATCTACTGATATTTTTAATCAACATAGTATGATCTGGTTCTTTTTTACAAATGACATAAATCACATGCCGACTACTCTTTGTGATA
This sequence comes from Artemisia argyi, assembly GCA_030686995.1. NCBI lineage: Eukaryota > Viridiplantae > Streptophyta > Magnoliopsida > Asterales > Asteraceae > Artemisia > Artemisia argyi. Next base: position 13,328,560 of record CM060687.1, read on the forward strand.
ATGTATGATGGTGGTATCTTTTTGCTGTTAGTTGCATTATGTTTCTATAAATCATGTAGTATATGTCTTGATTAAAATAGTAGGCTTGATCCTAAGACTATCAAATTTTGAAAGAACACTTGCCATGTATATAACCAGGTTTTTTCAGTGAAATCTTGATTAAAATACGTGTAACAATGCTCTGTGGTCCTTCCATTTTTTTTATCAAGATATAAGCATTGGAATGACAACTAATCCAATTTTTTTTAACGTACATCATCCAAAAGAAGGACTATATGTAGCTGTTTTAGAATTGAGGGCATTGAACTTCTGATTATAGATTTTCATTAGTAAATGATGACAAGTCTGGTATATTTGGGTAATGGGAAGCTATGTTTATGTTTTATATAATATGTGCACTGTTTCATTCTTTCAGTTTGTGTCACATATGACAACAGCAAAGCAATATCTTAGATGTTTTGCAACTAAAGTGAATGGTTAAATACTTCAGTTTGAAAGAAAAATAATATGAAAAAAATCGAAGACATGAACAACATGTCAACATTCCCACACTTTCATGTATAGCTTTTCATGCTTTAGACCTCATGTTCCACCCTCCATGGTCCACAGTAAAATAATTTTTTTTCTAAAGTGTCAGTTTATGCGTATAAAGAAAATAATCTCTGTGTCTTAATTCAGTCTGAGAATGTTTGTAATTTTTTTTTCAGTTTTATATGGATATGGGAGCTGACAAGACGGTATGGTGTGCCGACAGATGTGGCTGTGGCGTCTGAGGATGTAGAGAGAGTTCGTGGGTATGATTAGGAGACTAATACTATTTGTGAGCTATGAATTTATCCCCTATATTTTTATGGTTGTTGATTTTATGATCTAGCTATAACTGTGTTTTTTTGTACAAAGTTTCAGCACTATTTTCTTGGGTTGAACTGGATACCACAAAAGAAAATAAGAAGCCTCCTATTTTCTTGCGAAAGTGAGTTCCAATTGTAAATGAATGGCAGATATTGTGTTATCAATATTATTGCATGATTCAAATGTGAAATATAAGCTTATTATTACCCGTCATGGCACGCTAAGAATTTTTTTATGCTTCATTTACAGGGTTAACAGTTTACGGAATATACGGGTGGTTATGGCACAATGTAAGGTGCTCGGAAGAGTAAGTATGCTAGCCAAATCCATTTTCTTAGCAGATGGAGATAGGAACGATGTGACTGTCAAAGACCTTGGAAGAAAAAGTACAAAGGGTATATTTGTTTTTCTTTTCGTTTTTCCCCTAATTTAAGATCTAATAGTTTTTTTTTTTACTGAGGTGAGTTCAGTATCTTCCAAAATTTAAAATGACAGATATAGCGTGGGTCATACAACATATTAAGCTAATTACAGATATAGCATTTAAATGATACATATAGCAGCCGTATGCATAGACATGAGAATACAAAACGAAAGTATACTTTAGGCTAAATTACATGAACTCAACTGTCGAGAACCCGAACGTATACTAACTTTCGTTTTGTATACCAAACAAAGCAACAACTAATTTGTTAACTTACACTCCCGACGTCTGCTTAACAGAAACCCGTAGAAAATAAAATGTCACGGTTTTCCATAGATGGAACTTTTGATGGTTTATTAATTACGCGTCAATTGGGTAGGCCACATTTTATTATAGGAAATAGATGGGTTGAAACTTCAAAGTTATGGGTAGTAAGTTACTTAATGTTACCAAGATGTTTTGAAACACAGCATATATGTGGGCGTAATAACCTCCAAATAAATGAATTGGTTGGGTTCTTTGTTCTTTTTGTTGGAAAGGTTATGCAACTTAAATTTACTATGCTAGAATCATTTTAGGTGAAAATACTATACAATTATTAGTTAAGTACCGTTATTGAGCTTATGAAATATAAGCCCAAAAAAATAAGCCCATACGGCCGAAAATAAGCTGAAACAAACACCCTCTGATTAATTTGGTTTTGGGTGTTTTGTAGAAGAAGGTTGTAAACAGAAACCTGAGCCAAAGTTCTAAATTGAGTTCTCTTTAAACACGAACGTTGACATTGGATGAAGCGGAATGTGCAAAATATATGTCAAGGTGAACCCTTTTTTACAAATCTTTTTACTGTAGTCAAATGTACAGATAAACACACGCTAGGAGATCAAAGTATTTCGTAATAATAGTAGACTCTAAGATGCGAGAGATTGTAGGGACATCTGTTATAGGTGAGGTCAAACCAGGTAAAATAGCTTTCGGTAAAAGGAGATCAAAGTATTTTAAATGTAGCAAAATGAACGGATTGGGTAATGGGTCAATATAGGTTGGGTTAATCCATCACCGCTTTAGCCTCGATTTTTTTTATTGATATGTTGAGATTCTTATATCTTGATTGAGTGCTCTGAAATTAAGCGTAATTATTTTGTAACAGGACTGGAGTTACTGCAAGTGCACAAGTACATGCTACATAGTGATGAAAGATGTTGAGAGGGCTTCACATGAGCTAAAATCAGTGATCACAACATACAAAGGAAAGCACAACCAAGATGTCTCAGTTTATGCAACAGCTCTGTTTCAACTTTTGGTGAACCCCGCTCTCTTGACAACAGCCCATCGATGATTATGTCAACTCTTTCCTTACCCATTGCCTCAAAAGGTCTTAGGAGTCAAACTACATGTTGATAGTTCAGGAATCACGGTTTTGTTACAAGACAAAGAGGTTAAAGGCCTTCAACTATAAAAAGATAATCAGTTGGTTGGAATCCCAACGGGAAGATACTATGGATGATAAAGGCCTGCCATGGACCGGATGGCATGATGGTATACTTTTTTATTATAAGAACCAACGCGATATGTAATCAAGTATATAGTGGTTTCATTACCTGATGTTTTGGTTTTTGTTTGACAGGTAATTGACGAAGCTGAAGACGAGTGTGCGTTGTAACACCATCCCGACTCCCGATGTATAATATTTTTTATTTTGGCTTTTGTTGCGAAATCGACTACTTTGTGCGAAAATGTTTGTTTGTGTGTTGTAGTTTGTTTAACCTTATTTTTGCACTTTTTTGGGGTTTGCTTTTGGCTTTTGTGTGCGAAATGTAACAAGCCAAAATGGTTCAGGTTGATAACTGTTTTTTGGTGTTTAGATTTGTGGGTCTATTTTAAATTCTTGATATTTGTAGTTTTCAGTTCAGTAAAAGTAATTTCGTGATTTTTAACCGTTATTCAACTGTTTTTTGTTGTTAACATTTGTGGGTTTGGGCTTAATTTTTGTGGGTATGTATTGAATTTGTGTAATCTGTGAAATTGGCAGGTGTTCAGGTGAGTTCATTCAAGTAATTTACAGTTTTCTGATGGGTGTTTTCCGGCATCGGCGAGTTTGAGTGTATCCCGGAAAAGATCAAAAGCGGTGAGGCCTTTGAATGCTGAACCTAAAAGAAATGATTCCATTGTTCCTTCTGTTGCTACTGTCTCTGCTTCTGGTATGTTTTATTTCATGTATTTTTATACTTTGATTGATCTACTAAGTTAGTGGTATTTTGGTCACTTTTAGAGTTGAATGCTTATCGGGTAAAGAGAAAATGTAACTTTTTTTTTGGTGTATTTTAAGGTTTATAGTATTCACTAAGCATGGTTTGATACAACTTTGACTTTAAAAGATCAAAGATTGTGCTTTTTGATTGCAAAGTTACTATGATTTAGTCTTAAGTATGACACAAAGTCTCTGTTTGTGTTATGAATGCTTACTATGTGATTCGTTTTGTTATTAAAGTTTTCTTAAGTTTTAGTAATTTTAAGCCATGAGGCTATTGACTGTTGATGCTTGCATCATGATTTCAGAGTCATATCATGGGCCTTGAATGAGCATTTTACTTGCGCCCGCATCTTGCCGAGGCAGCCACACTTCCAATGTGAGTTAGCATCCACGTGCTGAATATATGTTGTTTATGGGTAGTTTGCGTATAGCGGGTTGAATTCATTGATGTTGCCTTGCTATGTGCATCTAATGCGGTATGCATTCAGTGCAGTTTAACAGTGCAGTTTGCTTTTGAAAGTGACCATGTTATGGGTTTGTTGGTGGTTTGAGTAAGGCTGCATTTATTCAGTGATGTTGCCTGATGGCTTCGGCTGAGCATGTTTAAAATTGGCATTCCCCGTATCTTGGCATGGCAGCGTCTTAGCGTTGCAGCCATGGCAAATTTATTCAATTTTCTCCGTCGGGCCTGACAGTTGTTATCCACCAAGCGTCCCTTTTTTGTATAATGGAACTAAAGTGTTATTAATAATCTTGGAGCTATGATGAGTTTAAACGGGTATGGTTAAAAGTGAGAACGACCATATCTTGGCAGGGCAACCCATTACGGTTGCAGCCATGGCGGTCATGTTCGGTTTATCTTAAGTGAAGTCCTGTCTAAGCCTAGCTTTTTTGGTACAGCTTCTGGTACAATAGCTTTGCGTGCCAAGTAAGTTTTGTATATTTGGCGAATTGATTTTTTGTTTGTCGTTAGAAATGTACTAATTTTGCTGTATGAACTTGCAGGCGATACACGATAATCTTTAGCAGTGGGGTTTCCAGTGTATTATTGCTACATCAAGGTTGCATCCACAACAACCTAATCCATGTCACTGATGGTGTAACTCCTTTTTTAAATGATCTTCAGGCTATGATGAAGTTTAAGGGATCAGGCTAAACGAGAGACCACCCGTATCTTGGCAGGGCAACCTGCAAAGGTTGCAACCATGGCGGGCAGATCCGTTGTTTTCCAACTGTTACCCTATCTAAGCCAACCTTTTGAATCGCCTATTTTTTGAGGTGACCGTTCGCGACATGTCATAGCAGTTGGATCTGATTAGAAAAAAAACGTCTATGTGGCGATGATGATATTTCTGCGTGTAAGCTCTTCTATGCGTTAACCGTATCTTGGCGAGTAACCAGACCTAAGTCTGGGTGCAGCCATTACGGATGTGTTGAGTTGGATCATAAATCGTAGATCTCAGCCTCATTTTAACTGTGAGAATTAGTGTTATAAAAAGATACAGCTACAGAATTATGCACCATGTATCTTTTTTTGGGCTGAATATTCAACGTTTACGTCACAAGTATGCATTCTTTGTTTTTTACAAGCTTCTATAAGTTGTGGTGATTCGTTGTTGCTGAAAGTTGACATTTTAGTGTTTTCTCTTATCTATAATGACAGGTTTCTTCATATGTTTGGTCGAATAGCAGTGAGAGCGGAAGATACAGGTGACCAGCTGCAAAAGAAACATTCCGCTGTCCTTTTATTGACATATGATATGGGGACTGAACGTGTACCATCATGAGTTCTTCCTCGCACGTAAAAAGGTACTCGATTAGCTGCAGACTTTATGAAGAACAAGTTACTCAGCACACCAATCTTCTTTAAGCTAAATTTGTGTCATCATTTGCTTCTTAAAGAGTTTGGTATGGATTTTAAGCATAGGTGATAAACAAGTGCACGGAAACGGTTCCATCCAGTGATTTGTATCCGTAACATGTTATAATTTAGTTTGGTGAAGGTATGTTGCTTTTCTACACTGAATATAATCTGTTGAATATTATTTTATCCCAGGGTTTAGAAAGTCATCTTTGAACATTCATAACAATTCGCCTTTTGGTACTATATAGTAATTAGACCAAAAACAAATTGTAGACCTAAACTGATCATGAGTAACACTACAGCCTCTGCTACTTTTGGGTCATCCTTGAAACCTGATTATGCACGCATCACTTTTGAGTAATACTTCTTCTTTAGCTTCTTAGTACTCAATACTACTTCTGATATAACTGCAACAAGAAGAAATAGTATATCCCCTTCTTTTGGCAGTAGCCCACTTTTCTTTCTTTAACATAAATAAAAAAAAAATGGCACTTTCTATGGTGGATATAAAGTACAATAAAACATGCCAAAAGTTAGACAACTGTTGCTTACATTTTGTATGCAATACACCCAGTGGCGAAGCTAGAAGTTTTTCAGTGGGAGGTCGGGATCTAAATTTTTTTTTCTAAAGCTATTTTTTGGGTAATACCGAAATTTTGGGGGGTCGAAACCGAATATACCGAAATTTTTCTACACGAAAACTATATACCCCCTACATCGCAAAAAAAAATTCGGGGGGTCGGGGCCCCCCCCGGCCCCTTAATAGCTGCGCCCCTGAATACACCCGCATAGACTCAGGTAAGTTGATAACGACATATGAACATTGGAAAACCGGCTGGGCCGCAACGCTGCCGACCGGTGCCATTCTCGTGTATGTACTAAACTACTTGGTCAACTGAATGACAATAGCATGTAATAGGCCTGTATTGTTTAATTGGGCTAAGCCCATGTATATACGATACACACTTTTGATAAGTGCAGTATTACCTATTTGAAAGGTCCATTGTTCGATCCCTCACCTTGGTAACCTTTCTATACATAAGTTGTGGCTAAATTTGTTTCATCATTCAGTCAGCTTCACTTTAAGTTCATAAATACTTGATGGATCACTTGTTTTTGTGTAACCCATTAACATTGTATAGTACCCTAATACGTTCAGATTTCTCTATACATGCATACTTTGGTCGCCTAGGCGATGCTATTTGGAAATAAGTAAAGAGAAAAAGAAAACGAACCTCGGAACTGAAGTCATACGCAATTCGCGATTGCTAGTATAATCATTGGAAAAAAAAAATGAAGCTCATAATTGCATCTCATTTAATAGATTTAGTGCAATGGACCCTACCAATGCATAGGCTTATCATCACAGCTAAATTGCAACAACCTGGTTTAGAACACGGGTCTGTAACATGGCAAGTTACCATTCTACCACTAGACCACTAGTGCCTTGATGTTAACTCATTGGATTTTATATTAATTATACCACTTCTAACGAAAGTGTCATATTCATCTGAATTTTCTTACAATGTCACAACAAAAGAAAACACATTTTGCAGTGAAGTTGACCCATTTTTTTTTTAAACGTGAGATGATGATTTATATAAAAAAATAAATAATAAGTAGAAATAAGTTTTGAAATATATTAGAAGACACATTTCGGCTCGTATTACTTTGTAGATTTTTTATTCTCTATCCACTTTTTAATTAAACACTTACCATACAAGGGACGCTATAAGATTTGTGCAGATGTGACTCTTTCCGTCGGCTATTTGTTTATCCAGGCCTTACCTCATAAAATGTTGCATGATAAATTTTGTTCATAAAAAATTATTCGTCTTTGCCGTTGCCTCTCGGTACCTTATTATATCGTTAGTTAATCATTAAATTTAAAACACATCCGTGAACCAATCACTTGTTACGTACTTACGTGTAAGAACTCATGCACAAAGAGATGACTACTCACTAGACGATGAACACAAATACATGAAATATAAATAAAAAACTAACATACAAAAATCAACGCAATTTAATTTTATCTAAAACCATACATGAGTATCGCTAGATAGAGCATTCGGCTAGTATAATCTAATAAGCTAATAAATTCTTTTAAAATTTTGTTTTGAAAAAAAAGGAACTTTAAATTGGAGATGGTGACTAGTGAGACCCATCATTTAACTTATACTATCACTTCATGGAAACAAAGCGTTGTATGACAATTATTTCCACCATGCACCATGTGATTGTAGACCCCTTTCCTTATCACCTCTAAGCGATTAGGACTACCACAAGTTGCTACGTCGATGTTTCACGATCACTCATTTAGCAACCGTTTTGACCTTTGCTATCAAAAAAACAAACAACTAGGACTACTATTATTCGACCACTCTTTATTACCTATAATTTAATGGATTACTTTTTGTAATTATGCTAAAGTAAATTATAAAAATGTCACGTAAAATAATTATCTTAATTAAACGGTTAATTGAAGTTAAGAATTTAACGTTAAAGATCAATTATTAGTGAGGACGGTGCAGAGGGAGTTACCAGCCATTCATCCAATAACAGCAACAATGCGCTGCTGTTGGCCGCCATCCTGCACCGTCGCTATGCGCCGTTCATCCTTTAGCCCGCCCACCAATGGGGTTTGTTGGTATTTCTCTTTTTTTCCTTTTTAGTGAGTAAGTATTTTTGGTGGAGTTTTTTTTGCGAGGCTCATATGTAACAATAAGTGTTATTTGTTTTTTGTGCTAAAAATATTGTTTTAGTTATTGTTGTGTTATTAGAGAAGTGTTGAGAACTTGAGATGATACTGAAGCAACACCCCAATAAGTATTATTCGTTCCCTCACTCCACCTAGCTCTCTTGATATCAAGCATAAATGGCAGTGGCAGAGCTATGTGGGGGGTAAGGTGGGCCATGACCCACCCACAAAGCCCTAAAAATTGTACATAGGTATTATGTAAAAAGACAAATGTTGTAAAGTGTAACTAATATTTTTTTTTTGACCCATCTTATATACTCATAAAGTCCATGTAGAAATACTAATTGTTGTAAAACTGATATGTCGCCCCTTATTAATTCATGTATAAATACCTTAGATTCACTTTTAGATGATTTTAATGATGCGGATGTATTCCGTCTATAACTAAAGCGCTAAATAAACAAATTTGTTGCAACATTTTTACATAGTTATATATTATAATGTTTTATTTTTGCACTTGCTAACGTCTTTTAATTTTTTTTGTCCCCCTAAAAACAAATTTCTGGCTACGCCCTTGGTAAATGTGCATCGTTAGATCAAACATCCGGCTATATATAATCTAATAAGCTCATAAATTCTTTTAAATATTTGTTTTGAGAAAAAAGAATAAGCCCATGTGATTGTAGGCCCCTTCCATTATCGCCTCTAAGCAACTAGGTCTAAGACTACAATAATTTGCTTACTTTATTTGAGTGGCTACGTCGATATTTCACGATCACTCAATTATTAACTAGATTTATTTGACACATGGCCAATGTAATGAAAGATTAGTGGGAAAAAAGTAGCCATTTTACTTTACGCTTTTCGGCTTTTGAAATTTTCTGCATGTTATCTCGAAGCATCTTCTCCATTTGTTTTTAATCATCTAGAACTCAACCAACCTTCTTTGCTTGAACACTAAAAAAAATACATCTTTGAGAACTGGTTACATCTTTGAAGTCTGTATTCCAAGGTACTCTTACATATTTTTGGCATAGAATTAAGTTACTAACTGTAGACACCAAATTTTTACCTTTTCCTAGTGAGTATTTTACAAGTTGTGTTACCTCTTAAGTTTGATGTATCAATATTTCTATCTTTCTTAGTCAACAAATGAAACATAGTGAGATAAATCAGCTGTTTGGATCAAATTAAATTAAGGGGTGGTTTTGGCATTCCATATTTATTTTTAAGTAAAATAAGCAAGTCTCAATATGTAGGTAGAAGCTGCTTATTTTAATGCTTGAGATCAAATAAAATTAAGGGGTGGTTTTGGCATTACTTATTTATTTTTAAGTAAAATAAGCAAGTTTATGATAAGCAGGTCAAAATAAGCAAGTCTCAATAAGTAGGTAGAAGCTGCTTATTTTAATGCTTGAGATCAAATAGTATACTCGTTTTTCTTGATAGCTTATTTTAATGCTTGAGGTAGAAGCTGCTTAATTATTTCAATAGGCTTATTTGCGATAAATTTAAGATTATTCTTTTTTACGTCATTTTTATACTTTAAAAATACACATACATCCACGATACCAAACCAAACGCTTTTATAAGTGGAGTAAATAGTTACAACTAACAAGCTACTACTAATTGCTAACACATACTCCTAACTCCTAAGCATAAAAGATAAGCAATTATTTATAAGTACTTACTCATAAGCATAAAAGATAAGCAATTATCCAAAAACATATTGAGATAAATCTGTTTAGACCCATGTGACTCTTTATCTAAACAGGTTGGCGGGCAACCCGAAACCTGTTTAGACCGAAGCTCAACCCTTTTGTTGGTAGTTCGGTCGGGTTTCGGTTAAAAACAGTACCCATGTACGTAATCTGTTTATGCTGACAAGTTGACGGGTCAACCCGAAACCTGTTTAGACCCAAGCTTAACCTGTTTATTTTCGTGTTGTTTCAGTAATTGCCACACCCTTGAATTTGTTTACACGATTTCTTATGTCTCAGGAAAATGGAAGTTGCATCTGCAATCGTTGGTCCTGTTGTGAATGTTTTGACTGGTCATATTAAGCAAAAGCTGGGATATCTTACTTCATACGCCGAACATGTTGAGCACATGAGAAACAGAATGCAGGTTTTGGAAGATCGAAGTGCTGATATCGAACGCCTTGAGAGTGAACGTTCCAATAAGCCTGCTCATGTACCAATGTGGTTGGAAGAAGTTAATAAGATCAAGAAAGATGTTGACAACATTCCAAGCAACAACTTTGGATGCTTTAGTGTTAAAAAGAAGTTTCTAGCAGGAAAAAATGCATTAAGGCTTACCAAGGTTATCGAACGTCTTATCAAAGATGGTTCTGACATGATCTCTGATGACACCCTCTGGCGTGAAGCTGAAGGATTTCTTGGCAGAGTCGATTTCAAAAACCCGGCATCAACATCAACACCAGGTGAAAGTGTGTTTGACTCAAGAGTAAAGGCATTCAATGATGCACGTGAGCTCCTTCAACAAGATGATGATGCAGCTCGAGTGATAGCCTTGTGTGGAATGGGTGGTGTGGGGAAAACCACGTTGAAGAAACAACTGAAAGAGGTTGCAAAAAAGGAAAAGATGTTTAATTGGATTGCGGATGTGGATATTGGGAATACTCCCAACTTGCTTAAAATTCAGAAAGAAATAGCAGTGCAGACAGGCGAACCTCTAACCAAAACTGATCTAATGGCAACTTATCTTTCCAAAAGATTTGAAGTATTTTCAGAGCGTAAAGAAAAGACTCTGGTTATACTGGACGATGTGTGGGAGAATAGCAAGATTAAACTTGAAGATATCGGATTGGCGAGTCCTTTGCCAAATGGGGTTAAGTTGTTGCTCACATCGCGGGATGTAAAAGTTTGCCGACAGATTGCAAAAGATGCTGCTCTTAAAGTAGTTGTGGTTGATGTCTTGAAGGAAAATGAAGCACAGGATTTCTTTTGTCAAAAAGCAGACATTTCAGCCGAACATGATCTTGATCTCTATGAAATAGGATGTGAAATTGTCAAAAAATGTGGTTGTTTGCCGCTTGCAATTGAACTCATTGCCGGAACTCTTAAAGGTGAAACGGACAGGGCTATATGGAGATGTACACGCGATCGTTTAAAGTTAAATGATCTTGATGAGAACGTGCAAAAAATTATTGAGATAAGCTACGAGAGTATAAAACGAGAAGAGGATAAAGCGATTTTTCTGCTTTGTGGCTTGTTCCCGGAGGACTCTAATATCCCCATAGAAGATCTCACAAGATATGCATGGGGATTAAAAGATGCATGGGGACTAAAACTTTTAAAACAAGTTTCTACTATGGGAAAGGCTAGAGACAGCACTCAAACAAGTGTGAGCAATCTTAAAAATGCCTACTTGTTGATGGATGGAGATAGTCGTCACAGTGATTGTGTGAAATTGCATGATCTTGTGCTTGCATTTGTGGTAAATACTGTTTCTAAATGTGGTGAGCACGGATGTTGGATCATTCAGCATGAAGATGATTTCTCAAATTGGAGTGAAGCTAATAGTATGAGCGAGTCTTGCAAACAAATTTCCTTAACATGTAAGGGCATGTCTAAGTTTCCTAGTGACTCAAGGTTTCCAAACCTTTCACTTTTGAAACTTATGCACGGAGATGAGTCGCTAAGGGCTCCTCAAGACTTTTATGCAACAATGGAAAAGCTTCAAGTTATAGCATTTGAGAGAATGAAGTATGCATTTATTCCAACATCATTTCAGTGCTCCACCAACCTTCGAACTCTTTGTCTCCATGAATGCTCGTTGATGTTTGATTTAACTTGTATTGGAAATCTTTTGAGTCTGGAAGTGCTTAGCTTTGCTAATTCTGGCATTACAACCATACCTTCCACATTCGGAAAATTGAAGAAGCTAAGACTATTAGATGTAACAGGTTGTTACGATCTTGTTATAGATGACGGTGTCTTGAAAAGCTTAGAGAAGCTTGAAGAGCTTTATATGAGAAGTTTTGAAGGACATGCACTCTGCTTCACAGACAACAACAGTAGTGAACTTGCAGAACGTTCAAAGAACCTTCGTGCATTAGAATTTGAATTTGTTGGTGACAATGCTCATATGAAGAACATGTCTTATGAGAAACTTCAAAGATTCAAGCTCTCGGTGGGATGTTATTTCAAAGAAGTTAGAGATGAGCTGGGAAGAAATAAAGTTGACGCACACTCATATCAAAACAGCTTGAAGCTGATCACCAACAAAGAAGAACTACAGAAATCTAATATCAGCAAGTTGTTTATGAACACAGATGCACTTTATTTACAAGTGAATGATATGAATACTCTTGAGGATGTTGATGTGAAATCCCCACATCCTCAAAATCCTCTGCCATCCTCTTCGTTTTACAATTTAAGATCTCTTGTAGTTACACAATGTGCAGATTTGAAATACCTTTTCACACAGAGTGTTGCAACAAATTTGTCAAAGCTCGAGTATCTGGAAATTTCCGTCTGCGATGCTATGGAAGCAGTCATACATACTGAGAATAATGGATCCGATATCATGTTTTCCAACTTAAAGTATCTCAGGTTGGCCAGGCTACCAAACCTATTGTGTTTCTGCAATAACTTCAATGTAATTGAGCTACCACGTCTCATGGAGTTGCAACTTGAAGGCCTTCCAAAAATTACAAGCATTTATCCCAGCAGTACAACATCTTTTGCGTCGACTGATATCTCCCCCACGCAATCTTTGTTCAACAAAGAGGTAAGTATATGCTTTGTATTAATATACTGATGTTAACAATCTTCAACTAAAAGTGTTTTAATAACAGGTGGGTATCTAATGAATGAACAAATCTTTTTTACTTTGCAGGTTTGTAGCAGCAGCTTGAGAAGAATTGTAGTGAAGGAATGTGAAAGTCTTGTGAATCTTCTCCCAAGCAATCCAATGCCATTATTCAATCATCTAGAAGAGCTTGATGTAAGATATTGTGCTTCTGTTGAAGTGATATTCGACATGGACATGGGATGTGTTGGTGAAATGGATAAAGTTAGCAGCAGCAGGTTGAGAAGCATTTATTTGGAGGAATTAGGGAAGCTTAGGGAGGTGTGGAGGATAAAAGATGCTGGAAATAACAACTTGATTCATGGATTTGAAGCTGTTGAAAGCATACGTATTTATCATTGTGAGAGGTTTGAAAATTTAATCACACCTGCCACAACCAATTTGGATATGAGAGCACTCAAACAAGTTACAATTTTTAGATGCGGCAAAGAAAGCGAGAGAAAGAATGAATTGGTTGAGAAAGAGAAAGAGGTACAACTTAATAAATTATTTTCATTTTTGTTTTTATCCTTTTGTGACCTCTTTTCATTACTTGAATGTTATTTATTCTTTTTAAAATAAATAAAAAAAATAATATTGGGTTTTTTATTATTTTTAAAATAAATAGAAAAATAATACTCTTTTGATAGTGTTGCCAGCTATTTCTACGCTGTTTCTTCCATCTTATATCCAGATCTTTCTTCTTGAATAAATTATAAATTTTAAAAAAATAAATTTTGTTGCAGTTATATTCATATTTTCTCAATGGGAATTATTACTAAATATATCATTTTTTGTTGTGATATGCAGATTTCTAAAATTGCATTCCCATCCTCTCTATTACCCACTTTTAATAACCTTCATCAACTTAATCTTTACCATAGCTATGAAGATGTGGAGGTGGTTTTTGAGATAACGAGTCCAATTAGTAGAGAATCACCTCACAATACCCAGCAACAACTCATCATACTCCCCAATCTTGAAGAATTAGATTTTTCGTATTTGGAGAGGATGAGTCATGTGTGGAAGTGCAATTGGAATGAATTAATTCTTCAAAAACAACCATCACAGTCCTCATTCCATAACCTCACAACCATATGGATAGACAATTGCAACAGCATCAAGTACTTGTTTTCACCTCTCATGGTGAAACTTCTTTCCAGCCTAAAGGAAATTGATATAGGGTATTGTGATGCTATTGAAGAGGTGATTTCAAACAGAGATGATGAAGATGCGTCTATAAATTCCCACACAACTGCATCTGTTGGGGTGGTCTTTCCTCGTTTGAAGTCCCTTATACTAGTCAATCTACCAAACTTTGTGGGTTTCTTCTTGGGGAAGAATGAATTCATATGGCCAGCATTGGAAAAGGTTGTGATCCGTGAATGCCCACAAATAACGGTATCAGGTATTATTTTTATTTTAAAGTACAAAAGAAAAAACCTTCCCATGTCAGTTTCTTTTCTAGTATTAGAGTCAATTAACCTTATTGATAACTGTAATCTATTACAGCGTAATTATTGAATCGAAAGTAATATGATTAGCAAATATCAACGGTTTGGTTATGTATGTGATCCCCAAAACCCAATGGTTTTACAATCATGTAGAGCCTTTCGGCTTATTTTACTCGCATATGAAGTTTTTTTTATCATTGAACCAACTAATATGTACAATTATCTATGACATAAGCTTGTGTTTTTTTTTTTACCTTGCAGGCCCGATCACCGAGTTATATGAAAGTACAAGCTCAGATGAAATGGTTGCCTCGGACTTATCATAATTTGATCGAAGTGGATACGGTTTATAAGACCAGTGGTGGACAGGCTCTTTTTTCATCCGATAAGCTGCTACAACTGCAAAAGCTTGAAACTGTCCATTGTAGTGAATGTCGGGACATTGAGCAGATATTTGATTCACCAAGTGTTGCTTAAATTCCAAACTTGAGACAAGTGGACTTGGAGTGGTTAGATATCAAGTATATATGGAAGAGAATCAGGGTCTCAGGCCAACCGCCACGGCTACGGCACCGGAATGTACTCCGCCAGTTACCGATGATGTTCTCTCAAATCACTCATACACGAGATCTGTTTTCAGGCAAGTTGTTTGGTTTATGTTTGAATCTGCGGTAATGAACCCAATTTATATAGGTTAAAAGGTAATTAGGACTTTTGAATTTGAAGTTATTAATTTAGCATTTATGTTTTAGTCTAATTGATTCGTGTGTTTGTCTATTAATTGGTGTTACCAGAATGTTTTTATATAGTTTAATTTTGATATTGCAATGTGGGTTAATCTGTGTTAGTGATTCATATATTTTGAATTCTATTATATTCATGTTCTAATAATATGATGCGTAATGTGTCTTGATAAGACAAGTTAAAGATTAATGATGCGGTAATTGTGATGTTTTTAGTTGATTGGAGCTCTTCTGGTGTTGTTCATAAGCTATAACCTGTATTTTTGTTGGCTACTTGGTATTTACATGTGTGTTTGAAAGTAGTAATTGTAAAATCTTGTTTTGGTCATTGAATATCACAATTTGTTAAAGGGTGGAAAAGTGTGCCTTTACTCTTTTAGGGATAATTTCTTGCTTCTAGAGTGGGAATGGAATGACCTTTCGTTACAAGATATAGGCTTTTAGAGTGGGAATGATAATCAAACCTTTTCATAGTACCAAATACAAGAAAAAGTGAAAAACCAAACAGGGGAGGAGGGGACTTAACAAATTAAGTTAGCTAACTGCAAAGAAAACGTGTAGTTAGCACCTGCTTTAGCGTCCTATATTATGGAATGTTCTGTACCAACCTCATCTACTGACTTAATTGTACTACGTAGTAAACTAGTGAATCAAAAAGGTGTGATTAACAAGTAAGTGATCAACATCAAAAGGAACAGTCAACTTCTTTATCTTAGAAATATTCCAGTTATATTATTAGACTTGAAATGTTAGAGACGTATTCAAATTGTAATTTTACTTGAGTTATAATTATGTGGGCAATATGACTTTGAACTATGGTAATTTCCCCCAAAACTTTTGTATCGTCATGAACCAAAGTTTGGTATCGTAATTTCTTCCTGATGGTTACCTTTTTTCGTCTCTCATATTTACAAAATGTGTGCTTTTGCAGGAACTTCAGAAGTCTACAGAGGTTGCAACTGGTGGTCTTCATAATGATATGCCTAAATTTTTGGGAAGTATGGGCATAAAAGTTGGTTTTAGACAAGCAGACTCTGTACATTCTGTTGTTCCAAAGGAGTTTGAGAGAGGCATGAAAAGGCCCAAACAGCAGTTATCGTCCACATTTGTCACAGTATCCAATTCAAATGTAACAAGAAAATGGGGGCATCTGCTGATGCGTGGTGATTTTATTTTGTGTTGGTGCAAAATGGTTGTTTAGGTGGTGCAATCATGAGGCTGCTTGATGTTGCTATGTTTTCTCCATCATTTGTAGCTATATACGATTGCCTTCTCTTGGATATTCGTAGATGCACGAATTTACAACTTTTTGATGTTGAGGTGCCTGGATGACTCCTGTGATGAGCAAGAAAAACGTATGTCGGAAAGCCTTGTTGAACTTATGATATTTGTTGCTTATTTACTCTAATAACTTGTAATTCCTTTGAATGGTTTGAACAGCCGAAGCCACCGAGGGTGAAGAGAAAGAAAAGCAAGTTCTGACGAGGAAGATGAAGAAAAAGTCCATCAAGGAAACAACATACGAATGGAAATGCTTGAACGATCTTAAAGCTATCTGTTTAAGAAATCCAGAGGTTGCCGAAGAAGAGTACACAAAGTTCTATCACTCTCTGGCTAAGGTGAATACTGATAATTTCTACTTGATGCTTAAAATGGGTTCGGGTGGGTTAATTAATGTGCAAAATGGGTTTTGGTCAAAAGGTCCATTTTGGAACAATTTACGCTGGGCCGACTCCATGTGTTCTAAAATCTAAAAGCTTAAACCCGTGTTAACTGTTAAAGATAAAATATACTAGCTAAAATCACGTGCCATACAAAGTAAATAAGATGAAATTTGAGCCATGCAGTTGTAACAGTAGTGGCCTAGTGGGTGTTATCATATGTAAGGATTTTGGTGATGAGATGCCAATGGCATGGAGCCACTTCAACGCTGAAGGTGATGTTGAGTTCAAGGCCGTTCTGTTTGTGCCTTCCAAGGCTCCTACTGATCTATACGAGAGCTACTACAATGCCAACAAATCTAACCTCAAGCTCTACGTTAGAAGAGTATTTATCTATCGCTCTTATTGGTAAGTCTTTATCTTTCTTGTTTATAATGTGTTTGGCTGTATAAGGAATACGTCATAATTGATAATTGTCTTTGGACATGGTTGCTAACATTTACTGTTCCATCAGGGTTTTGTTGATTCACACCCTACCACTAAATGTTTCTCGTGACATGCTTCAACAACACAACAGCTTAGAAACAATAAAGAAACTTATCGGGAAGGCCCTTGACATGATCCGCAAACTTGCTGAAGAGGACCCCTGATGAAGTTCACGACAAAGAAAAGAAAGGTACACATGCTGTTCTAAACATTTGTTGCTCTCACCTCTAGCGGACCAATAATCATTGCAAATATTTGAACTATGGATCTTAAGTCATTATTACTGAACTCTCTTATCATATATGCATATTTATTTACTTTGATATTTAATTTACTTGTGCAGAGATCGAAGAATCAAAGGTTAATAATGAGAAGAGAGGCCAATAGCCTAATATACCAAGTTCTGGAATGAGTTTGGCAAATCAGTTAAGCTATGTATCATTGAGGATGCTGCAAACAGAACCGTTTGGCGAAACTTCTATGATTTGGGACGGTAAGTTCATTACTCTACCTGTAAATATTTTATGTTTACCTGCAAATCAGTTATTTTAGATTGCCCATTATCTGATATGTGGATGTATCTACAAAGTGGTGACCCGTCCGACGTATTTTCTAAGCATGACCCACTAGACTAATGACCTGTTTGACCCGTTACCCACTTGACCCATGAAGTTAAATTATTATCAGTTTACCCATCAGCGATATAACACAAGCTAACTATTTGCAAGCAGGTACTATTTGCTGAGAAGGATGTAACTTTAATCATTTGAGGTATCTCTTTTTTCCGAGTAGTTACTATTAGTTATCAATATGCGTTCAACTAAACGGCCTCGTATATTGTTATTGGAAGATGGTAATTATTGTTATTTTATTGCAGATATTGGTGTGATGGAGTGACGAAGATGGTTTATGAGCATGACAGTAATGAAGCATACATTGTGGAACACTTTTCTTAATGTTTTTTTAGAGTTTAAGATTGTTTTAGAGAATACATGTTTTAGAGCATACTTGTTTTAGAGAAATGCAGGAAAATACTTGACCCATGAAGTTATATGATCATATTGTTCTTTCTATCTCGAACTGTTCTTTATATTGCAATTCTTTGTATTTGTGCAATGTTTTAGTTGTTTTGAATATTTTTACAGCTTAAAAAACAAAAATGCAGATTTGATTTTACTGGAAACTAGTATATCCTTTATTTTTGACTGAAGTTTAGTCATTGTAGTGCCTAAAAAGTTCAATCAGTAAAACTTTTGAACTTTTGATCACTAAACATTTGAGTAGCAATATACTTTAGTGATCCTTTTATTAGTGACTCTTTTTATTTTAGTGGAAGTTGAAAAAAAGGCTTTTGATGACACAATTATTACTTTTGCTCACACTTATTTTTAGTAAGCAAATGTCATTAATCTTGTAGTGAAAATCTTTTATAACTATAGGGCTCTACCGCTCTAGTTAATATACTTTCTAGGTATGAAAATCTTTTATCCAAACAAAGAATACAAAATATGTTGCAGAATAGAAATATTTACGGGATTAAGTCTTGAGCTATCATCAAAAAGTAAACGAGGTTATGGCAAGTTTAAGTTAAATAGATGTAGGAAGATATGAATCATGTGTTGAGAGTTGGTCTGTTGGTAAGTGATCACAAGGTCTATGGTTCAATTGGTTCAATTCCTAACGGACCAAATCCTCACCCATTTTAGATAAATAAACCTTTTCACTTTTCGAAGAACGTCACTTTGAGTTGTTTTTAAATAAATGTACAAAACCATAGCACTTCACCATGAATCTTATATTTTTATTTGCTTTCTTATTTTGATGTGTTTTAAATTTCAGAAATAAAAGGCAAACTCTATTTGTTTTGTAATCATTGAATGCCCTAAAAACGTGTGTCAATAGTTTATTTATAGAGATGGATACACATACCCACTTGGTAATTTACCCGGATGAGGTGTGATTCAGTTATTGGGAGAAAGAACAAAGCATTAATTGTGTTTTTATTCTTTTCAATGACATGCACATACCACGTATTACAAGTACATGGGTAGACTACCCACTGGGTAGATTAAGTTTTCTGCTTTATTGTTTTGTAATCATAGTAAGGTTTGTGGTTTCCCAAACCCTTTTAAGAAAAACATGTTTTCCGATCTTTTTCTTTTTCCATTTTTTGAAAAACATCATTTAAGGGTCCGCTTGGTTCAAAGTGGGGAAAGGGAAAGGAATGCAAAGGAATGAGTGAGGTGGGTAATCAATACCTTACTCCCAATTTACTCTATAATGGTTGATTACCCACTACGGGGTAATCAATACCTTACCCCTCCATAACCAAGCACCGTTATTTGAAGGTTGTGAGCCCTTTTCAATTCATTACCCATTCCCCCCCTCCCCCCCCCCCCCCCTTTTACCCCCCACCAAGCACCCCTAAGTTGTTTTTCTAATACTTTTTATTTATACGTTTTACTTGAGATATGGTTCTCCCGTAACCTGGTGGTTGGTGAGGTCCGTTTGGTTTAATGAACAAAATCATTTGAATGTAGTTGATGTTTATTATTCATACTGTAGATAAATTTAATAGTGAGATTTATCTTCAATTAAACGTCTTGATTAAAACGTAAGTCCTACTGATAGTGTGTAATATAGTCATTTTAGGGGTCATATTAGTGAAGTCGGAACAAATTTAAAAGTACGCTATTGAATTGAATAGAAAGTAAGTGTTTCAAATTGACATAAATTTAAAAGTACGTGGCTATTTTGTGGCTTTTACCCTACTTTCTAAAGCTTTGTTAAGTATGTTTTAATGACTCAAATGGAAGTGATTGCTCTAAAATAACTTTTACTTTCTCAAACTTACAAATGTCGATGGTTTTTCCCTTTGTGCTTGTTTGTTATTAAAACTTACGAATGTTTAAGCCCACAAAAACAAAGATGGGCCAATGGTCTTTTTTTAACATTATCATTTGTCGTGCGAACTTTTCTAACATTATCATTATTGTTGTTGTTACTAGTTATAATTCTCGTGCACGCACGGGGTTTTTTCAAATTTTTTAATTGGATTTTAATATTTTTTTACTGACGTAGTAAACGGTCATCTTTATATTTTTAAAAAGTTTAATCACAAAACTTTATAAACTAAGGATAGTTTAATCTTATATTGGAATATTGATGGTCGGGTCATTATGTTACTATTGTTAGTTCAGCTATTATAACATTTTATTAGATTTTTGTAGACAACATTATTATAAAATGTTTATAGATTTGTCGGCCTTTCAATTTTAAATATAAATTTTCAACGTAAGAACGTTTATTTATAATTTTTCTTAATTATATTGTATGTTTGGCTTAAAAATTATAATAATACTCCATATAACTTATTAAAAAATACGTATATTGTAATTATAAATAAAGGAAATGAGATGAGACGTAGCTAGGAATTGCAACGGTGTTAAACTACTCCCTTGATATCGCAATCTGTCGCATGGTCGACTCAAAAGCCCATCTCCGTCGCAATTTCCGTCACTATCTACGTCACCTTTTCTTATTAGATGTCGTTTGATGTCGCAAATAACATCATGTAGACGTCACAAATTCCGTCGCACGATGTCTTGGACAATATCTATCCATCGACATGATGACTGGGTTTATATTACATAGCATTTTACTGTATTCCCCTTACAATTACTCAACACTGTATATTTCATCAAGCTATAACCAGTGTCAATTATACAAAGTTCTTGTAACAATTGCCACTTATACCAAATATTGTCACTTATACCAAAATATGTCCCTAAAGACAATTGTCACTTGTACCAAATATTGTAAAGCTGCTACTAAGAACTTAAGAAGTACTTATTACCAGACAAGATTACAGAAGTTGTTGTTCATTCTAACTAAGCATCTCGATAGGAGGTTGTCGGCGTTGAAGTAAAGCCGAAATTTTTGAGTAGCACCTTGAATGACCTTTAAGTTGTCCTGTAATATGTTCTGGGATTTCACAACTTGGTCATTTTTTTTTGTGTTACTTCCTGTGTTGATTTCATACGCTTATGCTCAACTTTTAGATAATTGTCTTCAATCTTTTGGCAGTCCAAAAGCCCTCGCATCCAAACGATTTCATGCTTTTTTAAACAATTATTCAACCTGTAAAATATGAAAAGATTATTATATACTCCGTATATACTTTAAACTAAAATTACACTTCAAAGTGTCAATCATAACCATTTTGACTTTTATTTGGGGTACTAAATTACTTATTACTTCATAACTCAAAATAGTCGGCATAATTAAATAGAAAGTTACATTCCTAGCAAAAAAGAAAAACAAATTGTTTACTACTGTATTAGTTTGTATACTATAATTACATAAAAACGAATATTTATTATGGTAGTCATCTAAACCATTATATAGCCCATGCTTTTAGAAGATCGTATTGAATGTGTCTTGATGTGTTTTTACGTGGTTCTTGTTGATTATTACATGCATCGTGACACATGAGTGAGCCATCAATCCTGATATGGCATAATACATATTTCAATAACATTGACTTACCTGTGGTGAATTAGTAACTGATGCTTCCCTTTTTGAACCATTTGTAGTCACTCTGCATTAAGTACATCGTAGATTTATTAGATGACCCCTCGAAAACATATAGTATAAGCTATAGACTAAGAAAACTGCAAAATGGAGTCGGTCTTACCAAAACTTGTCTTAGTTGTCTGGTTCGTTGTTGCAGTCCACTTGCCTGTTCTTCACTCATTTATATCAAGACTTGGACTTGGCTATTGTTACATTAACAAAGAAAAAAATTGTATACAGGAGAAAAAACACAATTATTTCGCTTGAATCTATGTTGAATACCAGCTAACATTGGATCATCCAAAGTTGCTTAGGCTTTTAGACTATACGCCAGTTGCATCATCCAAACATGGATGGACCTCTGACACTATATTGTAAAAGTCAATCCCAAGAACAACTAAAAGATCATGTCCGGTGCTCACAAACTCCAGGACGACCTTATTTCTGAGTTACTCAATTTCTACATTAATACAAAAGAGTTACTCAATGGTCGGTTTGGATTTCAGAAAAGGTTAAACTTTCTATAAACATTATAAACCATTTAATTATAACCGATATTTCTGAGTGAAAGCGATATAGAAGAAATCTCTTGAATATAAAATAAGTAAATAACTAATGAAGTAACGAACCACATGTTGTTTCTCCATTAAGAGGCTTTCAGAGATATGCACATGTAGCTTAACAGCCTATTTTCACACTAAAACTTAATACACCGTATAACAGAAAATAACTCACATGCGTCTCAACGCTTGAGGTTCCCTATCTCAGGTGACAATACCCCTTCCAAAGATAACCCGTTATGACCCCTTAAAAAAATAACAAACAATACAATACATCACAACAAACATTTTACCAAAATAAAAACATAGTATATCGTCTATCGTAGGCACATATGGAGTCCTAAAAACATGCATTTTAAGGGGAAAAAAGTAGAGTGATGAACTTACAACACTTGAACATTACCATCGACACATTGCACATTCGGCCTCGAGCATGGGTCAAGATCATCAGGATTCTTATGAATGCGCCATATGGATCATGAGATGCTGCTCCCCAAAAATCCAACAATGCCAGACCTAATCCAAACAAACAAACAATAACAATTATATATGCATGGTCAAATATGAATTCACATTAACTAAAGAACCAACTAAGAATAATTATATATGCATGGTCAAATATGAATTCACATTAACTAAAGAACCAACTAATTGCATATTTCACATTAACTAAAGAACCAACTAATTGTAGAGATAATCAACTTACCTTCGGGTGTGAATAAAAACTCCACCACTCAAGTATAAAAAGAATTAAAGATGAACGGAGTTTATAAGTTGTCCATGTAGCTCCATTGAGCACTGTGGAGGCAGCAATGGTATATTCCAATAGCCAGCACTCTGTATGATATGCTAAACAAACGTGCCAGCTTTATACGTCAATCAGACCTCCGACGAATTACAAACACCTCAGACTAATCACTCAAATGAACAATCTTTGTTTTTACCTTTTTAAAAGATTACAAACAAATATGAATCTATATACACAAAAGATAAACAAACAATTATGCCACTTCCCTAAACACCCCTCTTAAACTTAATGATCAAAATTAGGGCCACTCTTCAAATTAAGTTAATCAATTAACTGAAAAAAGAAAAAGAAAATAGAAATTGAATTAGGGTTTCCATTGATTCGATCCAAATGATCTTGTTGTTGGATTTATAGAAGTAAATCTAATTAGTAGAAAGAGAAATAGTACCATGAAGGGAAAATGCAAAGCATTAAGTTGTTTATCATGATCAAACAAAGATATACTATATACATATGGCTTCCCCAAATCATCTTCATGGATTGATGTGTTTTGTTTGTTAAAGAATAATGATCCATATGGTACAATTACTACTAACTCATCAGTTAAAAGCTATATGATAACAAAAATCAATTAGTGGAAGAGTAACATACCTGGATAAGAAAGTATATCATTCGATTAATCAATCTATAAACACGACATAATCTCATATAAACAAACCCACAAACCTTAACAAAAATCACTAATCTCCTACATGGATCAGGTAACATCATAGACTCTACACCAACACCTGTTACCCTTTCTCCATGGCCTGCACCTCCAACAGCTATTAGAAAAACATAAAAGAAAAGTTATACACCCGTCTCTAAAATTTCACCAGCACCCACAAGGTTACAACTGATGACATTCCACAAGTACCATCTACAACACTTATAAACAAAACGCTAGAAGGTTTAGTCTATCCATTAGTATAAAAGGATCGTAAGTCACAAAAACATAAATCATACTCAAATAAAACATATGAGTAAATTGAACTAATCACATAATGGCGTGATAACATTGAATTCTAGTTAACTTATACTTACAGCTTTGTCAAGTCGACTCTAGCAACTTTATCATCCCTCGGTGAATATCATTAATTAATAGGGAAATCCCTTTTTTTTCTTTATAGGCTCTTTTGATGAATGTGGGATATTTTGTTCATTTGATTTGTACTGTTAATGAGTAAACCAAACTGTAGTAATTTTGCTCTATTAATTTAAGGATTTTAGGAATGAACGGTGATTGTGAAACCAGGGGATTAGGAACGAATGGGTATTGAAGAGTCGTGTGACAGATTTAGGTATCATCCCGTGTTTTATGTATTTACACTTTGGCCCAAAAGTATAAATAATGTAATTGTGAGTACATGTGTATTTTTTGATTTTTTCTATGGGGAAGTATATAAAACGAATTTATAATCTTTTTTTGCTAAATCAAGAAATATTCAAGCTTTTATTATTAGAAGTGTTTAAAATAAAATAAATTAATAATTAAATTATTACTTAATAAGGTATGATTTGATTTTTTGAAATGAAAAAGTCCCCACTAGAGGTTTTATTTTATTAGAAAAAAGATTAGATATACAGCACTAATTATTATTGTTGTTGTTATTAATTTTAACATAACAAACTAATAGATGTGAACTGATGGACATTTTGTATGTTAAAAAACATATGATCTGACTCAACGTTAACAAATTTTATCTTTAAGACTCCGTCTATAAATCTGTTTGCAATGCATAGACATATTGTCCAAAAACATACATGAAACTTTAATGCGCGAGTAAAAAAATTTGACTCGTTGCATTGCGAAAATATACCTCTTTAAACTTTCCCGACGGTCAAGTTCAGTTAACGATTTTGTTTTCATTTGCTTGTTATTTTTTTATTGAAAGTTAAAAAGGTTGTTTTACTTAGCTTGGCTAAACTCTAGTACAAATAATAATAATAATAATAATAATAATAATAATAATAATAATAATAATAATAATAATAATAATAATAATAATAAAAAAATAAAAATAAAAAAAAATTGTGTGTAAAAGGAAGCCATGTATAAAGAGTGTTAATTGTGTTACTTTCATGTTATAAGAGAACATATGCTAGATACAAACTTTTTCATTAATTAAGAATCCGAGTAGCTTCAAGTACAAACGCTCTATGATGAACAAATGAATGGTATAAATTAGAATATTAGAAATGCACAAGTCGACATGTAAGCATGTATAATATTATGTGTTGATAAAACCATTTCATATTTATATCCCACATAGATGTAAGAAGTGAAATCTTTCTTGTTTATATACCATAAAGAATGAGGATTACACATGTCTAGAATAGTACTATATTTTGAGTCACATTGTGTTGTGAAGTTGATTATAAAACTTAAACAATTCAACTTCACCACTGACGGGCTCAAAATTTAATATAAATTATTGAATTTTTTAAAGTAGCATATCTTTTTCCGCTTAAAAAAAATAATCGTACTCCAAAGTCCAAACTTTTTATTTATTTTAAAGTTTTCAAAGACATTATGAAATTTCAATTTTTACTTACATGCATTGTGTTAAAATGTAGTAGTAAGAGAAGAATGTGTGGTCTCGCCACTTGTGCTCGTTGGAGCTCGCCACCTCACCGGGTGAAGCTCGTTGAAGCTCACCGTTCTCCACCTCTTCATCCAGGCGACGAGGTAAGTTACTGCAAGGTTTGCAGCTTTTTCCTTTTTTAATATTTTTTTCTTTTGTAATTAGTTTATTTGTTTTGGTGTGTGTTGGTGTGTGTTTTGTTGCAGCAAATCTAGAAGAAGAAGATGATGAAACATGTTTTGGTCCTTGTGTGTTTAGTCCTTGTGATTTTATTTATTTACAGTTTGGTCCTTGTGTGTTTACTCTTTGTGGTTTTTTTTCCCTTTTTTTAATGTAACTAACATTTTTTATTTTTAGTTATTAGTATTTTTTTTAATGAAATAAATTTAATTTGATTGAAAAATGAATAAAAATAAAATAAAGTTGTTAGTGGTGGGCCCCAAATGAGTAAGTTGAGGTTAGTTGTGAGTGAGGAGGTGGTTAGAGCACTAGGTATCGTGGTGCCGTCCCGCTGGTGCCGTGGGGAAAAGTACAGCCACATCAGCACCTTTTCTCATAACACCAGAATTCACCATAACACAAAAAACCCCCTCCCTCCTATAACACCAGTTTCTAGTGTCGTCATGCACCCTTGGACCCCACATATATATCTTTTTCTTTTTTTCATTTATTTAAATAAGCTAACACATTTAATTAAAATTAAAATCTCATTAACTAAAGAAATACATTAAGTTTTTCTTGTCAATTAAGTACAAATGTTGTTAACTTGTTTTATCTCCAACCAGAGATTTTGAACAATATATTTAAGATTGGGGTTCAATTCGTCCATTATTAAATGTAAAAGGGTTTAAACTAAAGCATTACATCTAACTAGGGGCACAGAGTAAAAAGCTTTTGTTGGACCCACAAATAAACAAATGTTATGGTCGTCTTCCTCATGAAATAAAAAAGAAAGAGAGTCTGTGTTTTTCAATGATTTTAATAATAAGCTCATCACCTTTTACACCATGAGAGCCTTCGGTAAAATCGAATACACCATGAACATATTCTCAAACAAACTGAAAAAACGGGATAACGCCAAGAAAAAAAAGGAAAACGCGAGGCTCGGTACCGTGCTTGCGCCATCCTGTCGCGTTATCCAGGATGATTTGGGCTGTTCGTGATGGCTTGGGACGCGAAAACGTGAGCCACGGTATGGAGCTCGCGCCGTCTGGTCACGCTTTGCCGGAAAACACCAGCCTTGGCGCTGGGTACCGAAGGCTCTTAGTTCTGAAGAGGTGTTGGGGTGACGTGGCACCCGTGGCCCCCAAATGAGGAGATTGGGCTATGTCACCACAACTTCCACTCTAACAAGATACATCGTATTAGATGACAACCTACAGTATTTAATGAGTATCTTACGTCACCTAGATGATGCTATTGTCATGCATGAGAGTAAACTCATATGAAATCAGTGATAAAGTTTGTACTCCTTAGATGATATCCGAGTTCAATTACATCGTCACTTAGGGGTGGCAATGTTGCCCAACAAATACTCAAACTAATTTGTAATTAGTCAATAGAATCAATACAACACTTTTCATGCCTAATCATGTCTAACTACTTATTTTTAGTGGCAATGTGATGCCTAACCATGCCTAAACTTTTTATTTTTTTATTTTTAAAATTCATAATTGTATTTACAATTTAATTAAAAACATCAAATTTAATTAATAATTCAAATAAAAGTTACATAATACTTAGGAAAATAAAAACAAAAAAAAATTAAAAATAGGAAATGACTAGTCATCGAGGTATGGTAAGTCTTGCGCCGCTACGTGCTCCATAATATCATATTGAAGACGGTTATGAATATCTTCGTCGAGTAACTCTTCTAGCACACTATCGTCATAAACTGGCGTGACCGGCTGATCCATTATATGAACCGGTGATATTGCCACACCATCGTCTTTTAAAATCATATTGCCCAATATAATACACGTATAAACGATTTGTCGAATCTTTGCGGCGGTCATAGGTCGTAGAGGACGACTGAGAATAAACCATTTTCCCTTCAAACGACCAAAAGCTCGCTCGACATCCTTTCTTGCAGACTCTTGTAGCTTCTTGAAATTCTTTTCCTTCGGGTCAGTGGGATACGGATATGCTTTAACAAGAGTTGAATACTTAGGATAGATTCCATCGGCAAGATAATATTCACGTTTGTAGAGACGTCTACGTAAATAAAATGAACTGTTTGGCGCCGTGCCATTTCGCTCGGTAACATATAATGGAGACTGATTCAAAACATTGATATCGTTGTTTGAGCCTGGCGGACCAAAAAACGAATGCCAAATCCACAAATCATATGAAGTCCTCGCTTCAAGCATAATAGTCGGGTATTGGTGATCACCTCTCTTATATTGGCCTTTCAAGTATTTAGGACAATTTCGCCAAGTGAGATGTGTACAATCAATGCTACCAAGCATTCCAGGAATGTGATGTTTTTCTTCATGTACCTCGAATAACCGTGCAATGTCATGGGTTGTCGGCCTACGTAAGAACTCTCGACCATATAACTTTATAATCGCATCGCAAAATTTATCAAGACATTCACCTAGAAAAAACGACAACTTTTAATATAAAAAAATAAATAACGAAATATTATTTTATAAAACAAAAAACAAAAAACAAAAATATTTTTAAAAAGACAATTCCGAAATATTTTTTGTAAAAAAAACATTTTAAAAAAAAATGAATAACGAATAAAAAAAATTAATAACAAATAAAAAAAATTAATAACGAATAAAAAAAATAATAACGAATAAAAAAAAATTAATAATAACCTGAACTTCTTCGTGCCATGTTTAAATAGTCATCGAATCTATCCGGTGGTTCACCCGTTGCGAGTTGCAGTATTGCCGATGTGCATTTTTGTAACGGCGTGAAACTAATCTTTCCAAACGCGTCTTGACCCTCTTGAAATCATTCCAATTGCGCTTCAATGTCACCAACAATTTTTAAAAATAATCTTTTACTCATACGAAAACGATCACGAAAAACATCTTCGTTAAACTTTGGTTGTTCAACGAAATAGTCACTCAATAGATTTTCTAAAGCTTTATCACGAAAACGTTTTACATAACCACGGATGAAGGTAGAGCTTGCCGTGTCTTCAAGAGCTTCGTACGCGGCTAAAAAGGTTTCGATTGTACTACCGGATAACCATTCTTCGGATGAGTCGGGGGGAATAATTATCTCGTTTGAGGATGAACAAGATGATGACATGGTTACTAGAATGTAAATTGTATGTGATTTGATATTAGTTTAAATGTGAAAATAAAAAGGAAAATGATGAGTATTTAAAGGAATTTTTTTTTTTTTGTTTTTTTTTTTATTATTTTTTTATTTTTTGGAAAAGTCCCAAACGGTCAAATAATAAATGGGTCCAACGTTCCAATTTTGAATGTTCCTTTCTTTACCGATTGGTGATGTTCACCGCTTGCCTTGCCGATTCTTTCATGCAGACATGGAGGCAATGGGCATGCCGAGCCTTGCCGACTCTTGCCGATGGAACACCGAGTACGATGCCACCCCCTTAATTACCGTATTTAAACTCTACCATTAGTTATTAGCTTAGCTTCAAAATACAAACACTCTATAATGAAATGATAACATAACTAGCATGGACTGTTAGTTGTCAATTCAACCTTATATCCCATAGTCCCACATTGGTTAAAGAACTGAAATCCTCATTGAATATATGCTAGAGTGCATGAGGACCGTACATGTCAAGAGTAGTGTTATGTTTTCAAATACACACTTGTTGTCGAAGATTTTAATTCTAAAAGAATCAAACCTCGATAAACAATGTGCATCTGAAAATTGATATAAAATTCTTGACATTTTTATATTTAAAAAAAAAAAAAAAAAAAAAAAAAAATCGATCATTTAGAAAAACATCTTTATCATCAGTTGTCACTTATAAAATGGTACTATATACTTTTTTATTTACAAAGATTGTCCATACGTGTTTATGCAACTAAATATATACTAATGTTCTATGTATATCCAATAGCCATTGTTGTTCTTTCAATCTATAGATGTTTCTCCAATCCATAGATGTTTCTTTCAATCTATAGATGTTTCTCCAATCCACCTAAACTTAGATAACCCCTACCGTATAATGCCATATTAATTCCGCAAAGACATGCTTTCTTATTTTTATGTGTCTTCATCTAGTTTTACAAATGGGTATAAATGATGGTTAAGCGTGGTTTCATATAAGCGACTATGATGTTTAGTTGGGGTAAGCCCATGTTTAGTTTATTGTGTATCAAAAAAATAGGGTCCATGTTTAGCCGAATAATATTCGTGTAATGAAATGATATGCTTATGTGATAGAATAAATGATATGCTTATGTAATGAAATGATATGCTTATGTCAACGTAAACTTTTTTATACATTGTAATGCATGCTATAATTAGATAGATTTTTATCATAATATTTGGTTTCATTCGGAACAAGTAGTCACTAATGAATTACAACTAACTACATTAGCTTTAAAAGTATACATGATGTATTTTTTAAACATTTTGAACCTAGACATCATTATTATTTACGATTTGTGGGTATAAGATGCATAATTCACATTTTGACACCCTTGGTGTTTTCTTCTTATGTTCCTCGTAAACAATAATTAGGATCTATTTGTATGTCAACGCGAAATTAACAAACTCAAAGGAACATAACTAACGTGTCTATAATATTTGGTAGAAAACATATTATAACGTGAAGAAAAATTGTCCACAACCACATGAGGATTTCAAACAAATACTGTAAAAATATTATTTGGAATGTACTATGTACCATTGTCAAAGTGATCAAAGACCAGTCACAAACTTGAGCTTTTGTGTCTTTTTAACAAAATGATCCTAGATTCGCTTTAATCAGTTTTTTAAACCAAAATACAAAGTGAATACCTCCCATCTATGATACTTTGTTTGGAGATGATAGTCTACCTTTGTCGAATACAAAGTCGAATACATATCTCGCTTTCTTAGTTTTCTTCTTCAGTCTGAGCTTTCGCGATTTTGCCGCTCGAACTGCGGGGGAGTATCAGCGAATAAATAGGCCCAAACCATACTTGTAGGTTGAGTCCATTAGGGTTACGATTTATGTCATGTACCCTATACATGGGCGGAGATAAGGGGTGGGGGGGGGGGAACTGGTGTCACACCCCGTCTAAGGCGGAAACACGAGGTGTAACGAAGAAAGGCACATTGCTTAACATCATAGATTCGTACCTTAAAACTTTTACGACAATAGTTTACAACCTTTACAAAGCAATCCTTGTCTCAAAGTGATATAAAAGCATGTCTCTTTTGAAATATTGTTGTCTTGAAAACATAGTAGCAACACGACAAACAGTCTGACTCCAATAAACGTGCCTTCAAATACCTTTATAATGATCCACCTGAAAATGGTACTAGAAAACGTCAACATAATGTTGGTGAGCTCGTAGGTTTGAAAGTGAACCACGAAGCTGTGAACGATATTAGGTAGGACAATAGTGAGAGAGATAAGCAATTATAGCATGAAATGAAAGAAAAGTTTTAATAGCGCTAAACTGAACCTGCCAAGATGTCACACAAATAAATAATAGCGGGGAGCGACCCCGGATAGTACTATCCTTATGCTTCGGCCCCATACGGAGTTAAACAGTAGCGCATGCTCGCAAACGTAATCGTATACCACATAGCATATAATTGCAATCAAACTCACATATTGTCCAAAGTAAAGCATGAAAACGTTTAGTCACAGCATGAAAACAGTTAGAAACTATTGAGTACCATTCTCCCCCAAAGAAAACATATATAAAAGTGGGGCTACGAGAACTCACCTCAAGTAATTTGGTAACGAATAAGTCAGGCAACGAAAGGTAACGACTTCGAACGGCGACCTAGTTAAGTGTGGGTTTAACTTCGTACGGTGTTCTACGAAATGTGAGAATGCAATGAGTGTTTTGAAATCTTTGTATCACCATGACATGTTGTGCTTGTGATTTATAAGTTAAAAGAAAATATTTTGACTTTTTGTCAGTTTTCGTCTTTTAGTCGAGCTCTACAAATAATTAATATTTATTAGTTTTAAAAATCAATTTTAACTACTTTGACACTTCTTAGGAAAAATACACATTTATTCTAAGTATAGCTATTTTTACAAAAATAGTCTAAGCGTTATTTTTCTAGTGAAATTTTGGCATGGCCCGATCGTAAATCTTGATTTTTCCCATTTTTGTCTATCTCGGTACTAAAGATTTTGAAAACCACTTCTAGTTTGTAAAAACTTAATTTCACTATTAGCGTAGTTTTTGTAAGAAAATATAGATTGCGCCGAAATTTTCAAAATAGTATAACTTCCTCATTTTAAATCTAATTTTTGCCCATTCAAGCGACCATGATTTCGTTATAAAGTCTATTTTCTATTTTTCCTACTGAAAAACATGAACTCATTTACCCATATTTTCTGTTTTGGGACAGCCGTGTCCAAAGATGTGTTTTTCATTTTTTAAGCTATATATTTTACCACAATGTTGCAACACTCGACATGTCCTACTCTCTTCCAATGATTCCTCACAAGTACCAATTATACGAAAATATGAAACAATTATGTAGAGACACAATATATTATGTAGGAACACTAAAAAGTATAATCTGTACATATAAATTCATGTTACTAGTTAGTAATCTTTTTAAAACTTGAAATACTTGCACAAACATATATGGTGACTTAAAATAAATGCAATCATGATGAAAATAATATGTAAAAGTGTAGGAATTAAAAGACTTACAAAAGTTTATTGAGAAAAGAGGACTAATGCAGGAACAACCCAAGTGATAAGTTATTACCCAAAATAAATAACACAAATAACCCAAATTAGCTCCTAGTATCGTATCCAATTCTCAAGTTTGTGAAATTTGTATGCTTTTGTGTGGAGTTCGATGGTCATCACAGAAAGAAACAAGGAGGAATTTTATATTTTGAGTTGGTGAGTAATTAAGAGTGCCATTTGACTTGGTCTTTATAGTGTCTCATGTGCATGTGTTACCAAACTAGAAATTATATAGGACCAAAGATGTTTAACCATTTTGGGCAAAATGTTGAGTGGCTGAGATGTCATCTTGGGTGACGCCAAGTTGGATGACACAAGGTGGGGAAATCACTTTGTTTGCATTAGTTGAAATTTGTTGACATAGTTTTTATAATCTAAAACTCAAGTATGGCACCAAAACTAAAACCCCAAGAGTACTATGAGTGTTTAACTTGGATTGGTAAATTTCAGACTTTGATGGGGAGACCACATTTTGGCGTCATATATGAGACAAGGGGGAGGGAGATGTCATGATTCTAACTTATTAGTTGAAACTTAGGAGATGATCAAAGCATTTACAATACAAAACAAATGAGCATGTGGGTATTTGTGGTGTGTGACGGCAACAAGAGTTGGTGATTTTGTATTAAGAATGAAGTGATAAGTATTAGTTTGGTATTTATATGGGAAATAATGGTAATGAGGTTAAGCTTATTTGAGAAGTACATTAGGTGTTTGTTAAGTTTGGACAATAAAACAATTATAGTTGAGAATTATAAGGTTAGTACTTAGCTACATATTAAGAGGCTTAGGACATGGGGCCTAATAGTACTTTAATTAGTTACATGTAGCAACAAAAGACCCATGTGAAGTGGGATTCAAATATTGGGCAAGACAAAATGTACATAATATGGTGCTAAAATATGTAAGACGTAAGTGTAAGATGTAAGTGTACATGGTACTAGTTTGTTTCAAGTCAAGACAAGGTGATAATGTGAGACAAAAGGGTACTAGATGGTTGGATAAAATGACAAAATTATCGTATGGTGCAAGAATCGGCCAAAGACAAAAGGAAGGGGTAAAATTATTTTAAATTTTTTGAGTATTGTGTATGTATAATGGTATTAGTTGGATAGAAAGGTAATGAAAAACGTGAGTGTATGACCAAAGTGCAAAAAGTATGCATTTTATGCAAATATATAAAAATGAATATCATGACAAAAATAAAAGTAATAATAATAACTCTAATAGAGCCGTAATATTTTAATTTAATTTAGACCATGCCCGATCTAGTTTCGATACGTGTTAAAAGTCGTTTTTTTTTTTTTTGCGTCTCACGAGAAAATCTCTCGTTTTCGGTTCAAATGATGTCCAAAAAGCTCAAAAATATGTAATAGGTAATAATAATAAATGAAATTTATTATTAAAACAAGTTCAAAAATTATCGTTTGTCACAAATGATTTCGATTTTTTTAATGAAAAGTATTGCCCTAAAATGCTGGTTGCTACAGTACATCCCCGTTAACGGAATTTTGTCCTCAAAATTCAGCTAGTACCATTGCCAAAAAGTGTGGGTACTTAAGTTTCGGCTGGTCCTTTTGTTCCTAAGTAACTAATGTCCACGGACTAAGCTCAAATAAATTATAATTGGAATCTTGTCTAATCTAAGTTGCTCAACTTCCTTTGTGAGGGTTTCTTGGCTCTCCGACAATCACGAAATAAATCTTCAAGCTGACACCTTATTGAATGATAACTAGTTGATCACCAACTAAGCATTACTTATAATTCCTTAGGTGTTAACCACTAATTTCCGGACGATGTTTGTAGATCAAGGTGACAAATTTTGTTGGTGGAACTGCTAGTCTGTTGTAAACGACCTAGTCCACTATGTTAGAATCAATAATTATGTCTGCTCTTACTGAAATAGACCAGCGCATGTACGTAGAACCTAACGAAGGTTTGAGTCATGACAAGAGAACTAGAATTTAAATCAGGGCTCCAATGTCGCAGTCGTAACTTATGTGACAAGGGTAGATACTACTAAAAGCTGTAACCTATGACAGCTTAATCCAAATTGGTACCTCTGAGTGAAATGAGACAGGCAGTCAAAGGTAACTGTCAGGTGGCCAAATTCGATGGAATAAGCTTTTCCGTCTTCTAGCAAAATTATCGAAGCCTTAAACTAAGTATCAACTTATTTTTAGATTAATCTTGCAACCCATCAAACAAGAACTGTCATGAGATTAGGCTACGTAGCAAGTCGTTGAGAAAGAGGGATTTAACTTCTTCGATGATTTGGCTCAGTCCAGTAATTGCTCAGAACAAACGAATAGGTACCTACGGCTAAAATTGGTGAGATTAGCGAAGAAGATCAGAGATATTGTCGAGGTAGTTGTGTCAATTAGAGAAAATCGGTAATTGCGATAGGAAGAAGTTTTGTCTGCAAGGTTACATACACAGGCTTTAAAGGAGGTTTTCTAACCTTGACACGACAAACTGAATTAGTTCCGGTGTATGTAAAGAATCTTCACCGTTATGATGTCCCGCAAAACATCGAGTATCCGTCAAGAA
This sequence comes from Artemisia argyi, assembly GCA_030686995.1. Lineage (NCBI taxonomy): Eukaryota > Viridiplantae > Streptophyta > Magnoliopsida > Asterales > Asteraceae > Artemisia > Artemisia argyi. The sequence goes on from CM060687.1 coordinate 13,363,746, forward strand.
AAGGAAGATCAATCATTCTCTATCCGGTCTTCATCAAGATCCAAAATGGTTTGTTAGAATTTCACCTCTAAGGATTCGTACTTGCAGCAGAGAGAGCTAATGTAACAAAAATGAGTGCAAGTCACTTAAAGTTAGGCTTTCTTATATAAAATGAAGTGTAAATAGGGTATGATGGCATAGATTTGGCACGATCACTCGATACTAGTGTAGTCGATCAGGTCGTTATCGGGAAGATCAACATGTCAAGAAAAATGGAGAATCTAAGGAAACGATGAGCTAAAGCAAATGAGGAAGTAAGGGTAGCACTGGGTGTTGTATCTGTATCTTCCTCGTCTGTAACATACTTGCTTCCATCTGACATCTGGTGCTAAAAGATGCTTTGCGATTTCTTCATGTCGTCGCGTGAGTCATGGATCAAAGGAATTAAATGGAATGTTAGCTGGAAAAAAAAATTGCGGATAGAGAAAGATTTTACTGAAGGAATCATTGATGGTATTCTTAGTGGCATTGATGAGGAGAAAATCTGGTGGAATGGATTACAGTGTAGTCAGGTGAATTTGATGTGGCTATTGGGAGGGAGTTGTTGACCAAAAGTCGAGGGAAAAATCATGCGGGATTGGAAAATTATTAAGGCTACATCTCTAAATGAAAGAACGATCGTTGACTACGAAGATTGAAGGAGTAGGATGAACCCTAATATGAAGAAAGTTTTTCCACGGCAGTTGGAGGAAGTAAGGAGGAATACTCAACACGTGGCACGGAGTTCAATCGTAGTTTGGAAATAATATCATGAAGGAAAAGTTTGTTGGCGTAATCATCTGGAAGGAATGAGTAGAATCCAATAGAGATCGATTAATGAAGATAGAGGTCATTAATAGCCTCACATCGAGCATAAGACTTTTGAGGGAAGGGCCATTGGTGTGAAAACACCAGGGAAGAACGTGTCGTCAGGTATGCATGAACAGTTAAAGACGATGTTCTTATGAATCAAGAGGCTTATAGGCAGAACTTGGTGTCAATGATCCGGAACGCTTGAAGATCAATATTGGGCAAGGTTCTTACATCTAAGTGCTCAATTCCTCTAGGCAGGACCAAAGTATATAATGACTCAAAATTGTTGCCAAGCGGGTACTACGTCGAGAGGTGTTAGTCTTGCTACAAGTGAACGCCAAAGATCTTATGGTTCAATGCAACTTCTTGATATCCAAATATAAGAGTGAAATCATGTCCTAATGTGACTAACCTATCTAGGACTCTGAAAAAGGATATGTTGTCTCTTGAGTAACACTAATTGTTTAGTGCAACGCGCTTCGATCATCACGAGAATATTATCTTGTGGAATGAGTAGGAAGGTTGTGCTTCGAAGGAATAGAGTCAAGGCACGATGCATTGCTACCGACAGTCTCGGACAGAGGTGTTTGATTCACTTCTAAGGTCACCTAATATGTAGGCATTGTGATTGCTTCTCGAGGTTTGTACATGATTGGTGCATGTTCCCTCTTGGAGGCATGGTTTTGGAAATTTTTAAAGAATTTGACCATAAATGTATGTTGAAGCAACATCGTTTGAAGTTTTCAACTACTATACTCTTGTGAAAATATATGACTACCAAAAAGTTTAATAATAGTTTTTTTTTTTTTTTTTTTTTTTTTTTTTTTTTTTTTTTTTTTTTAGATTACGTCTAGGACAAATATTTAATATGATTTTTATACCAAAGCGAACCGACCCTTTTTTGAAAATCAGCAAATTATTCTAAGTATTTTAAGGCAATTTCCACTATCAACAAAATTTGGTTTTGAAGAAACATTATAACACGGTCCAATTAAAAAGGATTGCCAGCTTAACATGTTGTATAAAGTTCGCAAGAAAATCTTTCATTCGCACAATAAAAAAAAAATTTGACCAACAATATTTAAATTATCTAACTAGTACCACCTTCGGAACACGACACACTAAGGCGAACATCGCTATCATGGTCAACACAAACAACTCAATTAACACGCTTAAGGTCACTATCTTCTCATGGGTTCTATCAACCCGCTTGCAATCTCCAAGGTCCTAATCGTACAACTAAACCATTAAGGTATCCGTTTTGACATGTGGGTTGCTTCCTAAGGAAACTAATGATGTCATCCAACTCATCGGCTTTTAATGTGGTGTGGTCAGACTTGCTAATCAGGGAAATAATGTTGGGGAACAAGGCATGTGGCATAATGGCATAGGGCAATACTAAAGTAATCATGTTTCCAAAATAGCTTTCGAATAGTAATCCAAAATAACGTTTCCAAAATAGTATGTCCCCAAATAGTTCTCCAAAATACCATATCAATATAATGCATTTTCAAAATAGCAAGACCAATGTTGACCGTCCAAAATAGTATTCAAAATTGTATAGCGTATCAAAAATAACGTTTCCAAAATAGTTTACCCAAAATAACGTTTTCAAAATAACGTATCGCTATATATATTTAGCAAAAATATATAGTATGAGTTTTGTTTGCGTATGAGGATAACTAATATTAAGCGTACGAGTATAGGGAATGGTACATGAAATACTCTAACTCAACCCATGTCATATCAACTCAAATAACAACATAACACGTAAGGCAGATGCACATACATAGTCCAATGCATTTTCAGGTGATCTAGACTACGACTCCAACCAAACACGATCTAAGGTAACTACCCCCCATTACACCATGATCGCTCCTGAATTAAGCATAGTTGATCAGGCTATGCATAATTTAGGAAAAACAATAGAATAATCGGGCTAATCAACTCGTACCATGTTTGGGGTTTTATAAAAACTTTAGTCCGGTTATAGTTTAGGTTTTTATTTTAGAAAAACCGGTATTCTCTATAACCTTAGGCTCTGATACCATTCTGTCACACCCCGTCTAAGGCGGAAACACCAGGTGTAACGAAGAAAGGCACATTGCTTAACATCATAGATTCGTACCTTAAAACTTTTACGACAATAGTTTACAACCTTTACAAAGCAATCCTTGTCTCAAAGTGATATAAAAGCATGTCTCTTTTGAAATATTGTTGTCTTGAAAACATAGTAGCAACACGACAAACAGTCTGACTCCAATAAACGTGCCTTCAAATACCTTTATAATGATCCACCTGAAAATGGTACTAGAAAACGTCAACATAATGTTGGTGAGCTCGTAGGTTTGAAAGTGAACCACGAAGCTGTGAACGATATTAGGTAGGACAATAGTGAGAGAGATAAGCAATTATAGCATGAAATGAAAGAAAAGTTTTAATAGCGCTAAACTGAACCTGCCAAGATGTCACACAAATAAATAATAGCGGGGAGCGACCCCGGATAGTACTATCCTTATGCTTCGGCCCCATACGGAGTTAAACAGTAGCGCATGCTCGCAAACGTAATCGTATACCACATAGCATATAATTGCAATCAAACTCACATATTGTCCAAAGTAAAGCATGAAAACGTTTAGTCACAGCATGAAAACAGTTAGAAACTATTGAGTACCATTCTCCCCCAAAGAAAACATATATAAAAGTGGGGCTACGAGAACTCACCTCAAGTAATTTGGTAACGAATAAGTCAGGCAACGAAAGGTAACGACTTCGAACGGCGACCTAGTTAAGTGTGGGTTTAACTTCGTACGGTGTTCTACGAAATGTGAGAATGCAATGAGTGTTTTGAAATCTTTGTATCACCATGACATGTTGTGCTTGTGATTTATAAGTTAAAAGAAAATATTTTGACTTTTTGTCAGTTTTCGTCTTTTAGTCGAGCTCTACAAATAATTAATATTTATTAGTTTTAAAAATCAATTTTAACTACTTTGACACTTCTTAGGAAAAATACACATTTATTCTAAGTATAGCTATTTTTACAAAAATAGTCTAAGCGTTATTTTTCTAGTGAAATTTTGGCATGGCCCGATCGTAAATCTTGATTTTTCCCATTTTTGTCTATCTCGGTACTAAAGATTTTGAAAACCACTTCTAGTTTGTAAAAACTTAATTTCACTATTAGCGTAGTTTTTGTAAGAAAATATAGATTGCGCCGAAATTTTCAAAATAGTATAACTTCCTCATTTTAAATCTAATTTTTGCCCATTCAAGCGACCATGATTTCGTTATAAAGTCTATTTTCTATTTTTCCTACTGAAAAACATGAACTCATTTACCCATATTTTCTGTTTTGGGACAGCCGTGTCCAAAGATGTGTTTTTCATTTTTTAAGCTATATATTTTACCACAATGTTGCAACACTCGACATGTCCTACTCTCTTCCAATGATTCCTCACAAGTACCAATTATACGAAAATATGAAACAATTATGTAGAGACACAATATATTATGTAGGAACACTAAAAAGTATAATCTGTACATATAAATTCATGTTACTAGTTAGTAATCTTTTTAAAACTTGAAATACTTGCACAAACATATATGGTGACTTAAAATAAATGCAATCATGATGAAAATAATATGTAAAAGTGTAGGAATTAAAAGACTTACAAAAGTTTATTGAGAAAAGAGGACTAATGCAGGAACAACCCAAGTGATAAGTTATTACCCAAAATAAATAACACAAATAACCCAAATTAGCTCCTAGTATCGTATCCAATTCTCAAGTTTGTGAAATTTGTATGCTTTTGTGTGGAGTTCGATGGTCATCACAGAAAGAAACAAGGAGGAATTTTATATTTTGAGTTGGTGAGTAATTAAGAGTGCCATTTGACTTGGTCTTTATAGTGTCTCATGTGCATGTGTTACCAAACTAGAAATTATATAGGACCAAAGATGTTTAACCATTTTGGGCAAAATGTTGAGTGGCTGAGATGTCATCTTGGGTGACGCCAAGTTGGATGACACAAGGTGGGGAAATCACTTTGTTTGCATTAGTTGAAATTTGTTGACATAGTTTTTATAATCTAAAACTCAAGTATGGCACCAAAACTAAAACCCCAAGAGTACTATGAGTGTTTAACTTGGATTGGTAAATTTCAGACTTTGATGGGGAGACCACATTTTGGCGTCATATATGAGACAAGGGGGAGGGAGATGTCATGATTCTAACTTATTAGTTGAAACTTAGGAGATGATCAAAGCATTTACAATACAAAACAAATGAGCATGTGGGTATTTGTGGTGTGTGACGGCAACAAGAGTTGGTGATTTTGTATTAAGAATGAAGTGATAAGTATTAGTTTGGTATTTATATGGGAAATAATGGTAATGAGGTTAAGCTTATTTGAGAAGTACATTAGGTGTTTGTTAAGTTTGGACAATAAAACAATTATAGTTGAGAATTATAAGGTTAGTACTTAGCTACATATTAAGAGGCTTAGGACATGGGGCCTAATAGTACTTTAATTAGTTACATGTAGCAACAAAAGACCCATGTGAAGTGGGATTCAAATATTGGGCAAGACAAAATGTACATAATATGGTGCTAAAATATGTAAGACGTAAGTGTAAGATGTAAGTGCACATGGTACTAGTTTGTTTCAAGTCAAGACAAGGTGATAATGTGAGACAAAAGGGTACTAGATGGTTGGATAAAATGACAAAATTATCGTATGGTGCAAGAATCGGCCAAAGACAAAAGGAAGGGGTAAAATTATTTTAAATTTTTTGAGTATTGTGTATGTATAATGGTATTAGTTGGATAGAAAGGTAATGAAAAACGTGAGTGTATGACCAAAGTGCAAAAAGTATGCATTTTATGCAAATATATAAAAATGAATATCATGACAAAAATAAAAGTAATAATAATAACTCTAATAGAGCCGTAATATTTTAATTTAATTTAGACCATGCCCGATCTAGTTTCGATACGTGTTAAAAGTCGTTTTTTTTTTTGCGTCTCACGAGAAAATCTCTCGTTTTCGGTTCAAATGATGTCCAAAAAGCTCAAAAATATGTAATAGGTAATAATAATAAATGAAATTTATTATTAAAACAAGTTCAAAAATTATCGTTTGTCACAAATGATTTCGATTTTTTTAATGAAAAGTATTGCCCTAAAATGCCGGTTGCTACAACTGGGGGTCACGGGACCCCCCGGCGAAAAAAATTGTAGTGTAAATTTTCGGCTATTTTTGTAATTTGCCCCCCCCCCCCCCCCCCCAACGGACCAATTTTTAGTGTAGTTTCTAAAAATTATCATATTTTGCCCCCTCGACAAAAAAGTTCTGGCTCCGCCCCTGACCCTATATATTGTGGTTAAATAATAAGGGTGTGTTTGGTATGCACCTTTGGTATGAGTTTTCATTTGATGTGACTATAAACATTTGTTTGGTTGTATTTTTTGAGAAGTGGAATGGATTCAACTTTGATAGATTGAATGATATGTAATTTGGTGGGATTTGATAGGTATTAGCAATTTTTGTGGGCCCTGTGTACTACTCTACTCTCATTTTTTTATATTTATTTTAAATAGTAATATTTTTTATTCTAAAATTATTATATAAAATAATTAATACCATTAAATATTTTTTTCTCTCTCTTACTTCAAATCCAAATCTAAATCCTTATTCAAATTTAAATCCAAATCCAAATCCTAATCCGAAACCCACCTACAAATCAAACGGGTCCTAAATCATACCCATGGAGTTTCCCATCATCCAACAATATCTTCTTGTAAAAATTAGTTGTCATGGAACCAATAGGTAACTTTTATGTTACTGATCAAGCAACCCTATGGGAAACGTCACTAGTTTCGATGAGGTGAACCAAACTCAAACTTAGTGTCATTTGGTGAGTGCGACATGTCTATCCATTTTTGATAATTCTGGTGACTCACCTTCGTTAGTATCTTGTGATCGATTGATTTGTACATTGGTAGAACAAATTTGTCACTTTTTCTCTTGATACCTTCTCTAAAAATGTAGGCTATAGAGAGAGGTCAAATACCAGAGTTATATACATCGAATAAATGATTAGTACATATTTAGCTCAAGTATGAACAAAATAACACTATTAAAAAGTTAAGAATTTGTACTATATTTCCAACTGCACAGATCTAGAGGTTTTTATTGTTCAATGCACTTGGAAAGCTAATGGTACATTCTCAACTTGTATGATAGGCATAGACTATAGTATATAATGAATGAAGATTTCACTTCTTCAACCTATACAATGAATGAAGATTTCACTTCTTTAACCTATATGGGATGCAATGTACAATTGAAATGATTCTATCAAATACATAATACATGTTAGCTCATGCATTTCCACCACTCTAATTATCTATACCATATCCATATATTAATTATAGAGCGCTTGTATTTTGAAGCAATTTGATTATTAAGTGACGACGCAATTTGATTCAGAGATCTTCTATGGAATACAAATTTTATCACTAGTTTCAAATGGGTTTACTCTCTCGTTTTTGTTCTTCTTTGTTTAGTCGTGGCCGAGGAAAATAGGGACAATTGTCTAAAAATACATCAAACTTAGTTAATTATTGCCAGTATTGCAACTCGTTTTGTATTTTTTAAATTACATACTCATAAATTTAGTTAATTATTCTACGCTGCAAATAGTTTAGTTCAAACTATGTATTTTGGTGATTTTTTTTTAGTAGGACTCATGTGGGTGGCATATCTATCCATTTTGGATAAATACACATTCGTTGTTAGGAAAATGTAATTCATTTGTCTCTTTACACATTCTCTAGATATAAGCGGGCTAAAGCCATCTATGTTATACCAATGTCGCCTCATTCTTGGTCACATACTCACTTGGATGCCTAGACATTTGGATTAGTTCGACATGGTGTTTACAAGAGATAGAAAAAGAAAATGCGATGGAACTAAAATGTAAATTATGCCTTTTGTACTAGTATTCTCAAGTTAGATGTCAATGTTTATATTTTTTTGGAAAGCTTCAATCATTACTAATATATCATGTTTACTCTTAACAACATTTTAATCTTTCAAAAATGAACATTAAACCAAAATATAAGAATAAAATCTTTATTATATACGAAAAGGAAACAAGATACAATTTGCAAAACTAAAAAGGAAAAAAAAAAAAAAAAAAAAAAAAAAAAAAAAAAAAAAAAAAAAGGTACAGTTCTGGTGTCAAGTATTTTAGTTACATAAAAATGGGTAACAAGAAACATACTGGGGATCTAACAATGGACAATATGCCATGAGACCACCTTTCCCGCTGTATATATTTATCCAATGAGGCATATCATTGAATTACACCACCACTATTTATATACATGGGCTCAGCCCAATTGGGAACATTCGGTAACATGAAGAAGCTAAAGTTATTTTAGGACAATCTTAAAATAACTATCAATCAGTTACTCCATCTTAATAGTAATAATAATACGTAGTAATTATCTTGCGTTTTTTATTGGGCAAAGTGAGTATATTGCTTAATGTTAGAGGGGTGTTTGGGAATATGTTTAACGTTACTTTGTAATATAATTATTTTTTAATCATTAACATGTCATTATCATTTAGTTAACCAAGTAGTTTACATATAACGATTAGAAATTTTGTATATTTGACAGAATAAAAAGTTTGATATACACTAAAACATTCCCAATCATTAACATGTCATTATCTAGCTATCATGTAAAGCGCGCACTATGTAGTGTGTAGTATCTGTTTAGATAAAACATTCCTAAACATATACAGTATTATTTATTAACAAGGAGTTAAATCCTTGGGCTGCGGCAATCAAAGACGTACGATACTTTTTAGATGAAACCATCCGCATCATGTATGTTTTTGAATAGTTTGTCAACTATTGTAGAGATGAAACTTGTAAGGGAGTTTTTATGTGTTAAATTATAGTATGTTATTTTCCGTTGGTTGAAATCTTTATGAATCCAACTTAACCTTCATTTATAGTGTTTTGGATTCATTAAAATAATTTCAAGATAGAATGTTTGCATGTTTAAATAAAGGGTTTTTGCTATAACGAATAAATGTGTATAATTATAGAATATAGCCAAAAGTTCGATCCAACTTTTACCAAATAACCCATCAAGCAATCTTATTCACTCATTTTTTTTAATCAAAATAAAAAAAAAAAAAATTTCACCCTTTTTTTAAAACTTAAATATTTCGCAAACCGTAAATCGTCAAGCTACAAAAAAAATACCATCGCGACGAGAATTAAATTATCTTTCTATAGACATGCATTGTTATATACTTTCGATTAACTTTTTTTTTCGCCCAGAAAAATCATATATGATTCGTAAGAATCATATATGATTCATAAGAATCGAATCTTATATGATTTTTACGAATCATATATGATTCTTTCTGGGCGGAAATTAAAAAAAAAAAAAAAAAAAAAAAAAAAAAAAAAAAAAAAAAAAAAAATCGTCGAAAGTATATAACAATGCATATCTATAGAAAGATGATTTAATTATCGTCGCGATGGTATTTTTTTTGTAGCCTGAAGATATACCGTTTACAAGATATGTTGTTTTGAAAAAAAAATGGAAAATATAAATGGGTGGCTATGATTGGTTGATAGGTTCTATGACATGTATGGGTTCTTCATGGATCTCAACTCATAGAATATATTACTTCAATTAATGCTAATTTGTTAATTAAAAAATGCTTAACCTCAATTCATGGGTCATAGACGGAACTTGGATGAATTTATTGGGAGGGCCGAGTTCTATATCAGTTAATTTGAGAGGGCCAAAGTTTTATTTTCTTAAAGCAAATATATAATTAAAATCTCAAAGTTTTGGTCTCCACTAAGGTCCGTCTATGTATAGAGTTGTTGTTAGCAAAACCGTAAAATAATATCAATAAATTTGTAACTCTTTTAACCTTTCCAAATTATCGTTCACATATCAAAATGACCCGCAAAGAGTGGCAGACCCAACATTAGGAGTCATGAAATTTATTTCATAAGAATAAAGAAGATTTGTAACACCTAATATTTAAGACCAAATACATTTTTGAAAAAAATTCACACTACGCAGGATAAATTTATGGGTTTCTCGTGCACCTTCAAAGAATTTAACCACAAGGGGTGACCCAGCGGTAAGAATACCAGCCTTTCAAAGAGGAGGTAAAATGTTCGAATCCAACGGAGTGAAAATTAAGCCCCTTGTGGCCATGGAGGTTCACCTGCGCCGACTCCGGGCTATCCAAAAAGGATAGTGGTCGTGGGATTAGTCGGCTCGCAATATCGAGTCAGAAACCCATGTTTACAAAAAAAAATGCAAATTATGCAAATATTAGTGTGACATAAACATAATTTAAGTTTTAACTTTTGTTATCTTGGAACGTACCAATGATGAAAAAGATAGAAAATGAACTAAAAACAGTTTTGTGCATTTATCGAAAATACAACTCAAAATTGATGTTGATGAAAAAGATAGAAAATGAACTAAAAACAGTTTTGTGCATTTATCGAAAATACAACTCAAAATTGATGTTTCATTAAAATGAAAAATAAAAAGATGAAACATAATTGAGAATTGAATCATAGACCTTGTGGACAAATTGTTGTTCAATTACCAACAGAGCTACACTCCACATATTACTAAGCTCACCATACAATTTTATAACCACACATAGCTTTCAATAGAAGAAACACAAACAAAATACTCGTAGCATTCATTTCTAGCTTCCGTCTTTTTACAAATGACAAATTACAACATAGAAATAAACCATCCCAATTAACGTCACCTCCCCCTCCCCTCCTTTTTTTTACGCACAATTTTTTTTACGAGAGGTTAGTGGCTTAGGCCCGTAACTTTCAATCAAAAAAATAAAATTAGAAGTTGTGAAAATAAAATTACAAACTCAAACGAAGTCATTAATGAAAAGCCAACCGGAGGAAAAGATGGCGGTGGTGCGTGCAGACGTGCAGTAACGTGTGACGGTGTGGTGCGTGTGACGTGAGATCGAACAAAATGTTTATGCGAAAAAGAAAGAGAGAACACCAAGAGATATAAAAGTATGAATTATGTATTTGTACTTCATGTTTCCAGATTTCAGCCAATAAAAACAAATTATAAAACGGAAAACAAACATTTGATTGGTTGATAGTAAAACTTTAAACTTTTTTTAAAATGATGCGTCACACTTCGGAATGAAGAGAAACATATGAACAAGCCGTAAAGCCGTTTCAGTGTTTTTAATTAATAAAAAGTAGAAAATTTGTTGTGCTGAGAATTAAACCGAGGCCATTGATGACGTATTTCACATATGACTTACTAGCAACCCAACTTTCCACTTACTAATTCATCTCCTTCATTTGTTTATTAAATCATTTCAACAAATGTTATCATACATGGACCCCCTATCCCTCTTTCATGCACAATATTTTATTAGTGGATAATTAGGCCCAAGCCCAGTTTGTGGGTTTTGGGAATTAAGGTTTTACACATCACCTTGAGCAACTCCTAATCTTTTCTCGAGCTCATTTCTCCCCCTAAAAAGGCCCGGTATGATCATTCTTGAACGAGCACACATTTCAGGATCATACCATCCTATCCACCGATCGTTAAGAGGGTGATCCAGGGATGTTGTGTGCATTATGATACCCCTAACTAGTTTTAAACAGAACAAGGGGTCGTTTGGTTAGCTTACTAAAAGAAAACAACAATAACAATACCCAGCCGGAGCATAACAACGTCAAAGAATTACAGATTTGGAAACATAACACAATTATGAACATCATGCACTCTAGTATGTATATCCAAGGAAGATTTCACTTGTTTGGCCAATGTGTGATACAAGGTTGAACTAACTTTTAACTAAATACAGTCTGTACGAGTTATTGGTTTATTATAGAGCATTAGTACATATTTTAAAGCAACTGGTATTATTTTTGATGTAAAAGTTTAGACACATTTATTAAGTGACAACGCAAGATTTGGAGATCTTCAATGGAGTAGAAATTTTATGACTGGTTTCATATGGGTTTTGATACAACCCTTTTTGAGTAGTATCGATAGATTGCACCCTTCAAGCGTGTGCTAGCTCCTTAAGCAAATAGAGAAGAAGAAGAATTGTATTTGACTGTTAACTGCTTTCTTTCATTCATCCAGGAATCGGTATTTATACCGAATAAACTTGTATCACAAGTTATTACAAAATAAACTTTAAAAATAAAAGATACTTTCCTAATAGTACTCGAATGCAAATAAACTTTAAAAATAAAAGATAGTTATCCAACGACATAATCTTTATGCCACGCTGGAACTGATGTGACTCTTTTGGGTTGTTCCTTCCCCTCCTCAACAGTAGGCGATCCTTCATCTTCAACAACCGAGGGCTTATCATTCCCTTCCTCTTCAGAAATCATCTTGTCCTCAAGGTGATATGATGGATAAGCGGACTGGAACTCCGACTGCCATTCCCATGATGCATCCTCAGGAGAACGACCACTCCATTGAACTAGAACTTGGCGCATTGGAATGCCATTTCGCAAAACCATACGGGTATCACACACTGCCAAAGGTTGCTCTACTGGGTGCCCCTCGTGCTCTTCCTCAGGTAACTCAGTAATAGCCTCTTGTCCATCTCCTGCAAAGGGTTTGAGCAATGAAACATGAAATACCGGATGATTCTTACTCGACTCCGGTAGACCCAAACGGTATGCTACTTTGCCCACCCGCTCTAACACTTCAAACGGGCCATAATACCTCTTGGCCAGCTTGTTAGAATGTCGTTTAGCTAATGACATCTGTCGATACGGCTGTAGTTTAACCAACACCCTTTCCCCTACTCGTAATTCCACATCTCGACGCTTTTGGTTAGCTTGCATTTCCATACGATGCCTAGTGTCCAATAGATTTTGCTTGAGTTGTCGCAGTAGGGCATCACGTTCCAGTAATAGCTCCTCTATAGCAACTATCTTTGACGATCCGAGCGTATACGGAATGATTGAAGGTGGTACCCGCCCATATACCGCTTGATACGGTGTCATCTTTATGCTACTATGAAAGCTTGTATTGTAACTATATTCGGCCCATGGCAACAATCGTACCCAATGATGAGGTCGCTCAGACACCATTGCTCGTAAATATTGCTCAAGTCCACGATTAACCACTTCAGTTTGACCATCCGTCTGAGGATGATATGCCGTACTATGCTTCAATTTCGTCCCACTAGACTCGAACAACTGCTTCCAAAACTTGCTAACAAATATGGGATCACGGTCGGACACAATTGTCTTAGGAATCCCATGATGCTTAACCACCATGTCAATAAAAACCTCAGCCACTTTAGATGCGTTAAAACTAGTAGGTAACACTCCAAAATGCGCATGCTTAGAAAATCGGTCCACCACTACCATAATTACTGACAACCCCTTAGAGACCGGTAATTCGGTGATAAAATCCATTGTAACATCCTCCCACACTTGAGAAGGCGTCGGCAAGGGTTAAAGCAACCCTCCTGGCACTTGCGTGGAGTACTTAGTATGTTGATATATTAGGCACTTACTGATAAAAGTCTCCACCGACTTTCGCATTCCCTTCCAGTAAAACACCGCAGACAATCCAACTAACATCTTCTTAACACCGCTATGACCTGCAATCGCTGTGTCATGAAATTCAGATAATAAAAAAATTCTTAAGTTCAGATTCTACACCAACATAGTACCGGTCATTGAAAATGATCAATCCCTGTTCCCATCGAAACCCTTCTATTTGTTCACCCCCATCTAGCCTTTGGTGAAGCTGTATTAATTCCTCCAATGTTTCATTCTCCCGTCGCAAGTCATTAAGCAATCCAATCCTCGGTTGACTCAGAGCCATAAAGGCAGCCGTAACACTCTCATCTTCGTCTACTTCGAACACCCTAGATAGTGCATCAGCTACTCGATTAGTCACACCCGGCTTGTACTCAATATTGAAATCAAAGCCCAAGAGTTTCCTTACATATTTTTGTTGGAGGGGTGTTTGTATCACTTGTTGCATAAGCTCCTTGATACTCCTATGATCGGTAAGAATGGTAAACCGTCGCCCTACCAAATGTTGGCGCCACTTATAAACGGCTTCAACAATAGCAAAAAGTTCCTTTTGATAAGTTGCAGCAGTTCTCATACGCGGACCCAATTTCCGACTAAAATAACCAAGTGGTTGACCCTTTTGGAGTAAAACAGCGCCAATCCCCACATCAGAGGCATCGGCCTCAATCAAAAAAGTTTCATCGAAGTCCGGTAGTCCCAATATTGGAGCATGAGTTAACTTACTTTTGAGTTCATTGAATGCCTTGAGTTCCAATTGTCCCCATTTAAAACCATTCTTCTGAAGAAGACCAGATAAAGGCGCGGACACTGTAGCATAATCTTGGATAAACCGTCTATAGTACCCTGTGAGCCCGAGGAAACCCCGTACCTGTCGCTGTGACGTAGGAACGGGCCAATCCATAACCGCCGATACTTTCTTCGGGTCCACTTCAACCCCTCGACCTGAAATCACATGCCCCAAATATTCCAATGATTCGGCTCCAAACACACAGTTAGTTTTTTTAACATAAAACAGGTGATCTTGTAAACATTGAAATACACATTAAAGATGTTCCAGGTGCACCGCGAGAGAATGACTATAAATCAATATATTATCAAAAAAAACAATAACAAACTTGCATAAGTAAGGAGAAAATAACCGATTCATAGTCGCTTGAAAAGTGGATGGCGCGTTTGTGAGTCCAAACGGCATTACCAGAAATTCATAATGTCCATTATGCGTTCTAAAGGCGGTTTTGTAAACGTCTCGATCATGCACCCGAATTTGGTGGTATCCTGCCCGTAAATCTAGTTTGGTAAAGATCACAGCACCCCCTAACTCGTCAAACATCTCATCCGCTGTTGGAATTGGAAACTTATCTTTGACCGTGACTTCGTTTAACGTCCGATAATCCACACAAAAATGATAGCTCCCGTCTTTCTTTTTCACCAACAAAACCGGCGATGAAAAAGGGCTATGGCTCACACGAATGATCCCTTGGCTTAACATCTCACTAACCAATTTTTCCATCTCGCCTTTTTGATAGTGTGGATAACGATAGGGTCGAACATTCACAGGTTTTGTATTAGGATACAAATAGATACGATGATCAACACTACGGTGAGGAGGTAAAGTGTTCGGTACCTGGAAAATTGACTCAAACCGTACCAAAAGCTGGTCAATATCAGGATGTGTGGTGACCTCAGTGACTGTTGAGCTGCTATTTTCTATACCATGATCCAAGTTATACAACTCATATATGCCATAAATGTCCTCGGTCTCCAATAATGCACGCATGTGATGCAAGCTAATACGTTTCATGCGTAGAGCTTCATCACCACGCAACGTATACCCCTTACCCAACCATGAAAACTCCATTGTGTCACACCCCCAATTTACCTGACTTGCAGCGGAATGGAATACCTGGGGGTGTCTGTCATAGCACCACAGTTACAGTTACATTGAACGACCTAAAGTGTCGTTTGGAAAATACTGCATTTGATCATTGAAATAATTCAGAGTTTACAACATGAGGTCCCCAAAATGTGTTGCAAGTTTATGAAAACAAGTCCTACTAGATCAAATGTTTACATAAGTGCATGAAATAATGATGAGACGCGTCGAATCCGCGACTCCATGAAGGTCCAAATGCATGTCACATGAGCTACCTTAATAACCTGAAATACATTGCTAAAACGTCAACACGAATGTTTGTGAATTCCATAGGTTTGTAAAATGTAATGATGTACGGCCACCACAAGTAAAAGTGCAAGATAAAAATCTCATGAAAATTGTACAATAGCCTTAAGCTCATGACACCGAAGCTATGACTGATGAAATTCTATGCCCCTCCCGAATGTTCTGCCGAAACATTCAAATGTAAAAGACATGACATGCATCCGCTTACTGTTGGTAATCACTACCACGGATGGAGACGTCACCCTCGATAGATCTATCCACTCACTCTCGCTTAACGGTAAATTAACGGTTCATGATGTTACAGGGGACTTATCACATGGCAAGGTAACTTAAGCTATGTACATGTTTGAATACTTGGGCTCGTACTGAAATGATTGATGCAATGTATTCCCCCCGTGGGATTTGAAAACAATCAAAAATGTTAAATTGAAAACGGGGCTATGAAAACTCACCTCAACTGATGAAACTGTGATGAAATGAAATGAACACCAATGAACAATTAGCTGCTGCAACCCAATATGATGGTACCATGAACATGTAATGAGCTGAAAAACAAGGCGCGCACACTAGCCGCAACCTAATATGAATGATGAACGATCTACTTTAGATCATGAAATGATGTTATGAATGTCCATGCACATGTTTCCTATACCACTCTTCTCTTTGAAAAACACTTGTGTTATCAAAAATATATAATCCAAGAATTTGGAAAAATATTGCTATTAGAAAATATAATAAGCTAGTTGCAATATATATACTTATATATATATATCGTATGTTTCCATGTTAATGTTGAAATCCTCGGGTTGTAATCCTTGAAATATCGCCTTGAAATGATGAAAATATACTTGTAATAACTAATACTACATTAGTTATAAAATTTGGTACTTAATATTAGTTCTAGCTTATAAATGTACTTCGTAGTTTTTGTGTCAAATTTTATTAAAAGCTGTCAAATATAAAATGGTTTTAGCCGATATTCAAACGTGAATATCTTAGTCGTTACTTGTCCGTTTTACTTGTTCTTTATGTCCACGGTTACGTCTTAGTATGTAGTAATATATTTTGGAAAGCTCGGCTCCTCCGGGTTACGTCTAAAGTCTCTTTTTGTCCAATGAAAAACGTCCAACAGCAAACAAATTTCCAGAAAATACTTTTCGTCAACAATCTTGCAAAAATCATAACTTCTTCGTTATAAGCTCTTTTTAATCCGTTCTTTCGCCTACGGATTCGTTTTTGAAAGTATTTTCTAAAAATTTTGCCAAAGTTCCCTTGGTGTTTACTGATTTTCCAGATTTTTACAAAACGGGACAGCATGTCCTAAACATGTTCCAAATCAAGTTTTCAAGGTTTATAACTAATTTCTACCATCACCAAACCTCTTGTAATCACCACATAGCTAATCTAATCCTACCATACACCTTCTTAGGGTGCCATGGACTCCTAACCAAGTTATTATAGCAAGGGGATTCATAACTAAAAAGTTAGGGTTTGTATGTTCCATTTTTGACAAAATAAATAGTGGTATAACTAATTGTACATGGTTTTTAGCATGATACTCATGAAATACATGTAAATATAAGATGATCCATGAAAAAATAAAGTTGATAACTTACTTGATAAAATGAGATGATTAGATGATGATTATGCTTGTTGTTCTTGTGTTTTTGTTGCTTGATTCTTGATTAGGCAAGTAAAAGGAACAAGTTTAGTGTTTTAACTTATGAAAAATGATCACTTGATCTTGGTGTTTATTGTGGGTCGTGGGTTTGCAAAGGGAAGAAGATGAGAAGAACTTTGATCTTAGCTAAAAAGTGTAGTTTATGATTTATGTAATTTGGTTAATGAAATGATTTAGAGGTTTATTAGTTAAATATAGGCAAGTTAATGCTTGAGGTTAAAGGGGTGTTACATGGGCCGGTTTTTCAAGGGTAGAAGGGGGGGGGGGGGGGGGGGTAGGGTGCTTGTGATTTAATTAGAAAACCTTGCATGAATTTGTGCTATATTGTGTTTTTAGTTACAATCGGGTACCGGTTTTATTAGAAATAAATGTTCACGAAGTTTACCGGGATGAAATAAAGTCATAATAATGTTAAAAACATATTAAAAATATGTTGGGTACATTTACTGAGTGATCGGGTGATTAATGTTTAGTTTTCACGAAAACCGTCGTTATATTCATACGCGTACGTTATAAATAAAATAAATTTCCAAAATACTGGGTAACTGAATGTTATAACTTTTATGATGTTAAAATGGATATAAAAATATGTCGGGACCATTGTGGGAATATTTAGATATATTCGTTGTGTATAAACCGAGTGTTAACGTTTACTATAATTACTTATACGTAAAAACGTTAAATGTACTGAATATATATAAATTTGAAAATCCTAAGAGTGGTATAACATGGAAATGCTGTTATGATGATATGCAGACTATCTCCAGTCCGTACGCAGTGTTCTTAACACTAATGAAATGAATTCGCACCTAACCCAATCCGGTTACGCGAATTTGAATACCCGTAAACTAAATTTACGATGAAATGAGTAATGCACGTGAATGATGAAATATTTTCCGGGAATGAATAGTGTTCCGTGAATAGTAAAATTTCTGAATGCTTCTCTGAATGTCAAACTGACACAAAAAATGATGAATAGTAAACTGATGAATAGTGTTTTGATGAATAGTGTTTGATGAATAGTGTTTTTCCAAAGTTCGGGAAATGACCTGAAATGACCTGAAATGGTGAGTTGTGACACATTGTTTGCTCAGAACAATCATGAGTTACTTTACCCAACTTCTGTAACCATTGTATTCCTAACACCACGTCTGGTCCCTTCATAGGAAGTACATACAAATCAAACTCCATCGAGAATCCTTGCATCTGGATCATGACTTTCGAGCAAATGTTTTCACACAATAACGTCTCCCCACTCCCGATGTAAACCTTAAAAGTTTTAGTTGTTGTAATGGGTAACTTCATTCGTTCGGCTACGCCTGGTTGAACAAAGTTATGGGTACTCCCATTGTCAATAAGCACATGAACATTGTCTTTATTAATTGTGCCCCAAAGTTAGAGGGATCGAGGACTCCCGTGCCCAACTAATGAATTTAGCATGGAGATATCTCCATTCTCCACAGCCTCATCGTGCTCTCCTCGTGTCACCTGATCCACGACATCCTCTTCATCCGCCATAAGTAACAAGAATTTGCCCGGACACTTATGACCGCGCACCCATTTGTTATCACAATTAAAACATAAACCTTTACTCATACGCTCCTGTCGTTCCGTGGGCGAGATCCACTTAATCGGAAGTGGTGTTGTTCCAGTAGGAACACCCCCCTTTTGGGGTGTGGTCAACAAAGAAGATTTAGGGTTTTCAAGTCGGTTTGCACCAAAACTAGATGCCGGCTTAGTGATGGTGTGCGGGGCACTGATAGGTATCGACTTGCTGGTCCCTTGGTCGTCTAAACGAGCTTCTGTAACGCGTGCTAAAGAAAATGCATCACCAAGAGAAGTTGGTTTTGCCACTAACAGTTCACGCTGCAACACCGGTTTAAGACCAGATATATAGAATGAAATCAACAAGCTTTCAGATATATCCGTGACACGATTCATTAACTTCTCAAAATCACTTTGATACTGGGCTACAGTACCTTTTTGTAATAGCTTTGATAGTGCTCCTTGAGGATCTTCATACTTGCATGGCCCAAAGCGATTTCTAACACTCTCCAAAAATCCATCCCATGTCGTGATTAACTTATTACGTGTCATCCAACGAAACCATTCCGCCGCGTCGCCTTCTAAATTAAACCCACCACACGAAGTCGTTGATCGACCGGTGTGCTCAAAAGTGTAAAGTACTCATTGATCGAGAAAATCCAACCATCTGGATCAGCCCCCGAAAATTTTGGCACATCCAGCCTCATTGAGCGAGGCAGTTGGGTAACAAGCGCGTCACCCCCAGAACGTCCCTGCTGAATCATAGCTTTCGTGGTTTGCAACTCCAATTGCAAAGCTGCAATAGCCGTGGCTTGATCCTTCAACAACAATCGAATTTCGTCTGCGTCCATGATGAAAGCACCAATTGATACAACCCTTTTTGAGTAGTATCGATAGATTGCACCCTTCAAGCGTGTGCTAGCTCCTTAAGCAAATAGAGAAGAAGAAGAATTGTATTTGTCTGTTAACTGCTTTCTTTCATTCATCCAGGAATCGGTATTTATACCGAATAAACTTGTATCACAAGTTATTACAAAATAAACTTTAAAAATAAAAGATACTTTCCTAATGGTACTCGAATGCAAATAAACTTTAAAAATAAAAGATAGTTATCCAACGACATAATCTTTATGCCACGCTGGAACTGATGGGACTCTTTTGGGTCGTTCCTTCCCCTCCTCAACAGTAGGCGATCCTTCATCTTCAACAACCGAGGGCTTATCATGTTTACTCTCATATTTTTTTTGTTTGGTGATGGTCGTGGAAAAATTGGCAATAATGCAACTTGTTTTGTGTTTCTTCAATAATAACATGTGCGTGAAGTTAATGAGGAAAATTTAGAATGGGTCAAATCCTATTGTACTTCTAAACAAGATACTATAGCTCCGAGTTTGTGGGTTTGCTTTCTCTCTTTTAAAATTCTTTTGATCTCCCAAAGATGTATCCACTTCATATTTTCGGTTCAAAAACTGATTGTTTCAAATACAAGATGGTGCAAAAGCCAACCTTATGTCAGTTAGCCAAGTAGTACCTTAAATGAGAGACAGAACAAAGTAATCCAATGAAAGTACTGATGGAAAATAACAATATGATAGAACAAACAAAAAAGTAAGTTACATTGTTATCTTCCTTAAATAAATTGGTTAGTTGTATTGAGTGAGAATATATACCGATCACTCCTACATAGACTTCGAAGAATCGTAACCCTTCATCCTTATAATGATATATAAGTGTGACACATCTATCCGTTTTGGATAATTATGGTGGATCACGTACGTTGGTGCCTAGTGACTGATTGAGTTATAAACTCGTTGGACAAAGTTGTCACTCTGTCTTCGCTAGAAATGAAGGCAATCAAGCGAGACTCAAGTCGCCTCAAAGCCCTCAATTTAAAGTCACATGGATGTCATTGAACATCTAGATCAGTTTGAAAGGCATCTTTTGCATGAGTGAGTTTTTTAATCAATAGCTTTTGATTAAGTTAAACGTTAAAGTGATTTTAGAACAATAAAGAATATGAAAAAGTAGTGAGTTGTTAGCAACACAAAGAAAGAAAATGAAAATAAAAAGAAAGAAAATGAAAATAAAAAAGGACGAGTGTATGTTCTTTGAGAATCGAAACGCAGACGTTTAGGCTATAGCAGGGTAAACTTACCAAACGAACTACACTCTATCCCATTATATATGTCTTCCTACCTCTATTTAACATAAAATATTTAGAGTAAGACAAAAGCAGTAGAAATGGGCTTAAGCCATATAATAATAAGCATTTAGCGCTCGTTTGGTTTATAGCTTTTGGATTTAATGAATGATTTCATTCCAAAAATTAAATGTTTGGTTCAAAATTTTGAGAATCGAAGTAGGCTCGGTAATGATATATTGATTCATGTGGTATGTGGTGTCTTTTGTTAAATATATACATAAATTAATTATTAAAAAATAAAACTACCACACTCTTTTTCTAATAAATCTTTTATGAATTATTAAAATAAAGTTTTTAATAAAATATTATTTTTTTTCTCTTACCTAATTTTTTTATTCCAAACAGAATCCAAATCCGATTTCAAATCCTTTTACAAACCAAACGGGCCTTTAATCATTTTCAATTTGCTATCATTTTATCATTTTCACAAACGCACCAACCATGGGGTTTCCATGATTATCACTAAAAGTAATAGTATCTTTTTACTACTCCGTAGTAAAATTTTGAGTATGTTATATTAAAAAGTTGAAAGAATTTTACATGGAGCGCCACACCTTAATCCATTTTCTAGTACAAAATTGGAGCACCCATTTTCTAGGTGACTACAGATACTAAAAAAAGTCGAAGAATTTACGTTCATTTTTTCACACTAAATGATCGAGAAAAGCCTATTTTGTTCCCGTGAACCCCCGGAACTCCCTTAGGTCCGCCCCTAGATGGTGAAGAACAACATTTTGATCAATTTGAATGGAACTTTGTGTATGATTGAGTAGTCCAATTTTAAGAACTTAACGAAACAAGCTCATATGTGCTCTATAGCTACCTTGGCCACGTTTTAATTCATTTTTTAGTACAAAAACTAGAAAAGTAAAAATGTTATATTCATCATCATTACTAAAAAAGAGTATGATTTTTTTAGTTTTATAATCAACTCTACGAGCAAATGCATACATGAAAACGTAGTAATATTATTAACATGTATGATGTAGATTCACTATAGTATATAGCAGGGTACCCGCGCGTTGCGGCGGCGGGTAACATGTGATTGAAAATTTTGGCAAACAATATTTTGCTATTATATGTTTACCACGACAATTACTTTATATAAAAAATAGAGTTTTTGTTGTAATATCGCTAAGCAATAGCATACTATTTTATGAAAAATTATTAGTGCATCCACGTGATATGAGTCACGAACGATGGGAGTTTTGAGTTTGATATACAAAAGTTTTAAATTTCAACTTTCTTTTTAGATTTTTCACTCGTTTAGTTTAATGCCAAACAAAATAAAATGACGGTTACATATGTTTGTGCGTTTCTTTTTTTTATTATTTTTTTATTGTGTATTTCTCTTTTATATAGAGGGGTTTAATATTATGTATGCATACTTGTTTATTGGTTTTTCTCAATTGCCTATCATTTTGTCAATTTAGAGGACGTTTGGTACGATGAAATGGAAAGAAGAGAAAAGGAATAGATGTGTTTTCCTTTGTTTGTTGACATCGAGAATGGAGATAGAGAATTAAATAGGCATTCCCCGGAGTCCATTTTGATTTTTTTAAAAAAGTGGAGAATACAAAGAATGGATGTTTTAAAGGTAGCTCATTCAACGTGCCATTCTATGTGACAATCAAAGAAGTTCATAAAACCAGGGGCAAATAAAACTGAAAGTCATGTGCGTGGCACATGCATAATTTTTCTGAAAAATTTACCCAAACCCTATAACTTTTCTCTCTCTAGTAAGCGGATATTATCTCCTTCTTCTCGAACTACCTTCGTCAGTAAATCACCATATCATTTGTAATCATGAAATTAATAAAGGGTTTGATTGGACCCATGGTGAAACCACCCTATATTCTAATTCACCTTCAAATTACAAGGCATATGAAGATCAATATTTAATACTGTACATTCATTTGAACACTCTCACAAGACACAACATACTATAACAAAAATATTCATGACTGCATATTTTCATTGACTTTTGAATGTAACATCGTTAATCCCATAAAACAATTGTTAAGTAAAGAAATTTAAAAAGTCAGTGTTTATTAAATTTAACTCAAAAGCAGCAACATGCCGGTGAGGATATCGGTTTTCGTTTGCCGATCTCGACATCTTGTAGTTATATTGGATAGTTTGGAAACATATTCATGTATTTAAAAATGATAAATTAGTGAGACAAACTTATAATAATCAATGGGTAAGAAGTTTAATTTGTTTGTTTTTTACATGTTGATTTGAATATAAGTCCCCAGTATGATCGTGCCAAACAAGAGAATCACAATTTATATCTTTTGGGAAATTCCAACTTCGGTCAAATAAGCAAAGCCACCTCATATTTTCATACTACCTCCGTCCCATATTTATAGTCCATCTTTCCTTTTTCGGTTGTCCCAAATTAATTGTCCACTTCTATAAATGGATATGGAATATAAATTAAGTTTACCATATTACCCTTATTTGTAGTTATTATTACAAACTTTTGAAAAGTTGAAAATTAATTGATTAAGGATAAAACTGTCTTTGTGCAAAAAGTAAGAGAGAGAAAGCTGTAAAGTTGATACTTTTCTAAAACAGTGTGTTTTTTGTCTGTGGACAATAATTTTGGGACGGAGGTAGTATTTCTTTTTCTACCTGTAAATACGTCAAAAACAATGCTATTAAATTCTTTATGTCTTCTTTTATTCCCTTTAATTACGCCGATCAAAACAATATAACATTGAATTCTTTAGACTCATTGTTTATGTGGGTTTCTCATGTTTCAAGGTGGCTTCGACAACTATCACAAACATAATGGAAACCATAAAAAACCAAGAGATCCAAACATACTTGAAACCATCATACTAAAACATTTGGTTTCTCAAATACAGGAACAAAACACAGTTACTAAAACACCAGCAGCAAAAACAAGTTAACACAATAATAGCAGATCGCAAACCGCACCACATCATAAACAACAGACCTAAAATAATCACAAGATTCTCTTTTTCGAAATATTTAAAATCTAGAAATGAAAGACCAAAAAATCACAAACCTTGTTATTGTGTTTAAAAAATAGCCAAAAAATAGTCGTAAATGAAAACCAAAACTATCGGTAAGGAAAGCCACCAGCCGTAACCACCTGAAACAAACAGAACACCAAGAGATGGTGGCGGATCCGGCAATAAGCGGAGCGATGAAGCCAGAATCACCAATCGAAACAGATTTCTCAAAACCACATAAGCCAACAAAAAAACATCAACCAAAGCCACCCAGCCTACCGAAACAACCTGAACCATTGAGCAATGGTGGCTATTTGGTAGACGGCGGCTGTGATGGTGGTTGTCAGTGGGTTGTGGGTTAGAGAATGAGGGCTTTCTATGTGTGTATTTTGTGCGGTAGTAGTGTGTTTTTTGGTTTTTTGTGGCTTTATATATATTTTTAGGTTTTGGTGGGCATTTAAGATATGGGCTGCAACAACGGACTGTTACTACAAATTTCACTAAATGGGCTGTTACGAAATTGACTACAAATGAAGACACTTAAATTTTCAGTTTTGTAACTTTTAATTATATGTGTATGTATTGATTTAATATTTAATAGCAAAAAAGTAAGATAATTATTTCTATTATAAGTAATTTGTTGAATCTGAATTTTTAAGCCTTCTATTAATAGCATGTCCCAAATGTTTTATAAAGTAGTATAGATAAACAAGACAAACTTTACTTCTTTTAACGATATGGGATGCAAAGTTGAAATGGTTTTGATCAAATAATGTACAAAGTGCATATTGCATTTCTATATACCATTTATCAGTTTATTATAGATCGGTGCTCTTTGTAGCTACTTTAAATAGTGTGAAAGTTTAAATACGGTTATTGAGTGACGGCGCAATTGGATTAGGAGATCTTCTTATGCAACTCATTTTGTGTTTCTCGAATTGCATGCCCTGAAAGTAAGGTGGTTTATTTCAAGCATTTTATATGATAAATACACCTTTCTGGTCATTAATTTAAGAGATTTTTTCTTAGCTGGCTGGCTTTTTTTTTTTTTTTTTTTTTTTCTTTTTTTTTTTTTTTTTGGGAAAGGGGATGAAACCCCGGCAAATTTATGTTTGAGCTGAACAATGATAAGAGCTTGACCAAAATTGTATGTGCTCGATCAATAGAGACATTACGTGGAGGGCCATGTCTTAATTCATTTTCGCAGCAAGTCATGGCAAAATCAATATGGCATTGTACGGTAGAGGTTA
This sequence comes from Artemisia argyi, assembly GCA_030686995.1. NCBI lineage: Eukaryota > Viridiplantae > Streptophyta > Magnoliopsida > Asterales > Asteraceae > Artemisia > Artemisia argyi. The sequence goes on from CM060687.1 coordinate 13,389,052, forward strand.
GGTAAGTTCATGTAAAAAGTGAGCCCTTAACTTTTATAAAGCTTTCAAAAGTGGTCCAATAATATGGATTTTATAAACTTCTATGTATTTCGAAAACAATACGATTTAAGACCATTTGAGGACCAAATTTTTTTTACATACAAATAGATTAATCTCTACCTTCTATTTTTATTTGATCTAATGGATGAGATTAATCCCAACAATATGATATATCACATGTGCCCATCTATAGAAAAAAATTAAATGCTCGTCGCGATAGTGTAATTATTTTCGCTTAACGATTGACGGTTTAAAAGATATTATAATTATAAAAAATATGTGCAATATTAAAATACTTTTAATCTCAAACATTGATTTCTTATGTAGGAAAAGATTTGTATGTAAAATAACTCTCATCTTTTAGATACTTTTATGTTCCTGAGTATTTGTGTAGTTTTATCACATATTTAAATCATTCATTTACAAAAAGCGTCGTTTTAACTTATCATACAAAGCCTTTCAAATTCACGGGACAATCCTAGTACATTAACCAAATAGAAACAAGATTCGCCAAAACTAGGATCCAGTCTTTGTAAACAAAGAATTTGAGTTTGGGGTAGGGGTGTAAACGAGCCGAGTCGAGCCGAGTATTGACATGCTCGAGCTCGGCTCATTTAAAATCGAGTCGAGTCGAGTATTTTTCGAGTCGATCTCGAGTTGTTCGCGAGTTGTCTCGGCTCGATTACACCCCTATATATATATATATATATATATATATATATATATATATATATATATATATATATATATATATATTGGGGTGTAAATGTGTAATCGAGTCGAGTCGAGTAGCTCGCGAGTTGTCTCGGCTCGTTTACACCCCTAGTTTGGGGTATCCATTCTTAAAAGTGAGAACAAATACTAAAAGTCAAGAATTTTATATTTATATTCCAAGCACGAGTTGTCTTTGAATTTTGTTAGTTAATAATCAACATCGTCGACAACTAAGTGCATGGAAGACAAGGTAATATTCTTCACATGTATAAAGCTCATTTACTAGAGTATATAAACAAAAAAGATTTCACTTCCTTAACCTATGTGGGATGTAAATGTTGACTCCTGCATTCCTATTTACCATTTGTGTATTATACGGTGTTGGTCGTTGAAGCTTCTTTGATAATAGTGCGAAAGTTTTTTTACGGTTATTAAGTGATGGTGCAATTGAATTCAGAGATCCTCGTGAGGGTTTACTCTCACATTTTCGTTCTTTTTTGCTTGGTTGTGGTCGATGAGATAAATGGCCGTAATGCAACTCATTTTGTGCTTTTTAAATAACATGCCTTCATATTAATTTTGTTAGCACTCGCGAGGGTGCCACATGTTCATTGTTACGTCACAATTGAATGAGTTGTACGGTAGGAAAAAGTTGGAAAAAGTTGTCGCTCTATCTCTTGATATCTTTTCTGGAAATTTAGGCAACCATGAGGGGCTCGAATAACTTGTGTTGCCTCATTTGTTACTCAATGGATAACTGTGAACATCTGGATTAGTTTTAGTGATAGCTTTTGCATGTGTGAGTTGTACCTGCTAAGAGTGGAAAGGACCAAGTCATATGCGTTCGATAGAGGCTGGGCACACTTTTGGTCGTTGTTGTAGCTTGTCACTGCAAATTACGAAGAACAAATGTGAAATGGTATTATTTTGGAATATATGAATGTTGGTTTAGCTTCTTTTGGCCACGTGTGACTGGTCGAGATTCCGTGAAAATTTTGACATTATTGGATTTACTTTGTCAAGTTTGTGACCGGATGGAAAATGCTGATCGATAGCAAGTGGTTTCTTCAAAAGCTTGGTCATGAAGGTACTTGAATTACTTTCTGTTACAAACTTATCTTGATGTAGAACCTGAAAAATATATAGCGTTTGTTGAGTACTTATATTACTTTTGTAGGTCAGAACAACATTTTGTAGGTATTGGGATGACAATGCAATGGGTCGAATCAGTATTCCCTAAATGGAAACGGGTCGAACGGGTCACTCAGTTTAAAGGTGGCCAAAGTCTGTTTTTAATGTATACATCATTAGAACCTTCTAATAATATTAATTGAAGATTTAGACTATTGTTGTAATTCATTACTAATGTATGAATTGTATGTAAGAAAATTTAGAAACTGCGCAATAAGTGTTTTTATGTCAACCCATTTTGACCTGACGTAAACCAAAATATGACCCGTGTCCACCTGAATCCATGTTAACCTGTTACCTAACCCGCTCATCTTGCCGTCTATAATATCCAATTTAGATCTGCATACTCGTATAGATCTCAAATATCTGACCATAAAAGTGTTATATCTTGTTAAAGATATGCTGAAATACCCAAGGAAGAAAAGAACAAGATATCTCATCGCGGAAGAGCTCTTGCACTGGTAAAATTCCATTTTGCTGAGGTTGGGTATGTATTTGACACATAAGATAGAAAATTATTTCTATTGGTGTATAACATTATAGATTCATACTGAGCTTTTAGAAAAGGTGTTTTAGATGGGAGTTTGTGGTTGTGAATATTATTTCTTTTGGGATCAGAAGTGATTAATGCCAAACTATAATTCATTTGGTTCAAGAATACAAGTATACAACAGAACATGGTTGAAAAAACTGAATTTTGTGACAAATGTTTGACCAAGTCTATGGTGACAGTACTCTACATGTGAGTTAACATGATAAACCAACCAAAAGTGGTATAAAATGACAATGTGATTGAACATACAAAATTGCAGTTCAATCGTCATTTTTCTTGATTGTATATGGTTTGTTGTGTTGTATGAGTGAACATACGGAGGGTGGATACTCTAGCCTTGCAAGATCCATAACCCCTCATCTATGTATTGATATATCAGTGTACATTGTCCTAGTATCAATTGCAGTATTCTACGTTGCAAGCCTGCAAGTAGTTATTTATTAAACATTCTTTCTTTAGGCAATCTTTGTTTGACTTGTTAAGTTACCCTTTGCGAAGCATCAATAGTTTGGATTATGTCAAGTGGACTCAAACTCTATTGCTTGGTTAGTTTTTTTGGTAGGACTCATGAGGGCGACACATCTATCCATTTGGATAATTCTGGTGACTCACTTGCGTTGGTACCTTGTGATGATTAATTGTCTTTTAATTTCACTGGAATTGTTGTCCCAAGAGTTGTCTCATATCTTAACCGATGGTACCTTGTGCACGCCTTAATTAAAATGTAACATGTCGCTGCAGAATCAATATGGCATTGTGTGGTAGGTATTAGTAAAGTTTAGAAGTATCGGTGAAATGTTTAGAGACACCACAGCGAAGCAAGTTTTTAAAAATATGGTTATGGCTAAATTTAATTTTTAAGTACTATTGACATAATCACATTTCCTAAAATGTTTCTAATTAGTACGTAGTCTGTTATTTTAAAGAAATTGCGAATGATGGTAAAATGAAATCAATTGTAGTACCTATCACCTTAGGCAAATCGCACAAAAATTTACTATACATTAGGTCAAATAAAATATTAAGTATTCAACTTTTGTTATTCTCAACTTAATATATCAAAGTGTAACACAAGGGTTTTTATTTTTATTTTTATTTTTTATTTTTTATTTTTTTTTTTTGTGTGTGAAAGTTATTATCTGTCATATTTTAGTTGGAATGGTAATCTAATGCGATGTACCGTTTTAGTTGAACATTTAAAAGTAATTTTGGTTAAAATTAAGTCTCGTAACCTCTTTTGAAAAAAAAAAAAAAAAAAAACTGAAATTGCACATGAAATTAACTTTGATACTATATACCTAGAACAAAAAGAGTCGACTACAAAAAATTTAAATTCACATAAGTTATACTAACTATATGTAAGTTTTGCCTTTTTAAGTGAAAAGATATACACTAAAAAAGCCAAGAATTTATACTTATTTTCGGGTCCATGGTAGGCTGGGAGTTTTTATTCTTTAAGCTTCACAATCAACTCCACTGTCAACCAAGTACCTGAAAAGGTAGTATTGTTATTGACATGTATGTTACTTATTCATTATAGTATATAAACAAGAATGATTTCCCTTCTTTGATCTATGTGGGATGCAACGTTTCATGGTGTTTTATTAAAAAATATACACACATGTTGACTCTTGCATTTTTTGCACACCATTTATTTGTTCATTATAGAGTTTAAATACGGTTATACAGTCCACAACAACTCACTTGTGGTGTAAATGAAATTTTGAACTGAAATGGTGAACCTATATAATTGTTGTATTGTCCGATGAATATATGGTGGGCTCGCCGCTCGTACGCTTATGATAAATAATCACACAACAAGTAGCAGAATAATAAAGAAAACTAAAACAACACAATACACAAAAACTTTGTATCGTACGTGACTTTTGCATAGTCTGGGATCATTTAGTTGAAGGATACAAAAAGCATTGGATGCAAAACCTAAGGTTTGTGAGTTGTGACTAACCTTTGACCACTTTGACAATGGTAGGCTCTAAATGTGAGTTTACATGATAAACCAACCACGATCAATGGAAAATGACAATGTGATGACCATAAAAAATTGTAATTTATGTTGTCCTCTTCGTTAATCAAATTGGTTTGATGTATCGTATGAGTGACTATACCGTGACTCCTGTTTAGTCCAATAAGACCCATAGCCCTCATCTTTATGTTGTTGTATATTGTATAAGTGTAGTGATTACTTTGTTGTGCTTAATATAAGCGCTCATTTAGCATCTAGGAGAATATTTGTGAACAAAATCAATAGGCTATATTATATGACAAATCGATCAAGCTCTTGTTTCGAAAACTTCAATTGTTTGGTTTAGGTAAACATGACTCAAAACTCAGTGCGTACAGGGGTGGACCTACAGCTGAGCCACCTGTGGCATGTGCCACGACGGTTGTGGCCGACGGATAGAGGCGGACCTAGCCTATGATAAGGTGGTTCCCGGGAACTATCTTAGAAATTGAAGTCCTTTAGGAGTTATATAGAGATAATTTGGAACCTACCTTAAAACTTGACCGATCCCGTACTTGATCGATATGGGATTGTAGCACTTTTATCATCATGTTTGCAATAAAACCAAATTAATTTTATAATTTATGTTGTTATAGTTATGCTGAAATGGCTAAGGAAGAAAAGAACAAGATTTCTCATCATGGAAGAGCTCTTGCACCACTAAAATCCCACTTTGCTGAGGCCGGTTATGCATTGGACACATAGGTATTCACTTTGTATTTTGGTTTAAAAAACTGATTAATGCGAATCTAGGATCATTAAAAAGACACAAAAGCAAAAGTTGTGGACAATTTTTCTTCAAGTTAAGATATGTTATCTTACAAATATTATAGACACTTTAGTTATGTTCCTTTGCGTTTGTTAATTTTGCGTTGACATACAAATAGATCCTAGTTATTGTTTACGAGGAACAGAAGAAGAAAACACCAAGGGTGTCAAAATGTGAATTATGCAACATATACCCAAATCGTAAATAATAATGATGTCTAGGTTCAAAATGTTAAAAAATACTTCATGTATACTTTTAAAGCTAATATAGTTAGTTGTAATTCATTAGTGACTACTTGTTCTGAATGAAACCAAATATTATGATAAAAATCTATCCAATTATAGCAAACATTAAAACGTATAAAAAAGTTAACAAGGGTTGTGCTGGGAATTGAACTTAAGACCTTTCGTATAGAAGCTACTATTCTTACCAGCAAGCCACGTTAACATACATTCTTGGAACATCGTAGTCGCTTATGAAACCACACTTAACCCTCATTTACACCCATTTGTAAAACTAGTTGAAGACACATAAAAATAAGAAAGCAAATAAAAATATAAGACGTCGTAGTGTTTTTCTTTAAGTTGATTCCTTTCATTAAACAGATAGAAGGTTTCGGAACTTTGTGAACAATGTATGTAAATATAAAGCGAAATTTCATATTGTCTTTGGAAAGGGAGGTGATTTGTACATCATTTCTTTTATCCATCCACCACTAAATCATGCATAGCAGTGTTGTACTGTATGCATCACTGGTGTAATTTAGTGGTGGATGAATAAAATAAATGGTGTACAAATCATCTCCCTTTTGGAAAACTTGAAAAAAAAAAAAAAAAAAAAAAAAAAAAAAAAAAAAAGTTTGGAATTTGGAGTACGAATATTTTGTTAAGTGAAAAAGATATACAATCAAGAATTTATATTAAATTTTCAGCACAAACGTTGGAATGAAATATTTAGTTTTATAACCAAAGAAGATTTTACTTCTCTCACGTATGTGATATAAATATGAAATGGTTCTATCAAACAAACACATAATATCGTACATGCTTACATGCCGACTCGTACATTTCTAGCATTCTAATCTACACCTTTAATGCCAAATTTTAAATAATTTTATTAATTAAGTGATGATGGGATTTGATTCGAATCTAATCACTGATTTCATATGGGTCTACTCTCGTATTTTCATTCTTTTTTGTTCTGGTTGTTGTCGAGGAAAATATTTCCAATAATGCAACTCGTTTTGTGTATCTTGATTAATTACATGCCACGAAGTTAATTAAGTATTCTATGTCAAGTAGTTTAGTTTGAGCGTTTTACGAAAAAGATACTACCTCCACATATAAGATTTTTTTCAATAGGACTAGGGTGACACATTAATCCATTTTTGGTAAATACACGTTCGCTGTTACCTTGTAAATGATTAAGCTCTACATTGTTTGGAAAAAGTTTTTCCTCTATCTCTCTATATATTCTCTAGAAATAAGAGGGCCCGAGCCATCTTACCAGCCGAGACTTAGCTTTAGCCTGCCAGAGCTCGAGCTTGGTTGTTTAAGTTTCATAAAGCTCGAGCTTGAGCTCAGCTCGGTTCGAGCCTTGTTTTGTAAGCTCGAGAGATCTCGGTACGCTTCGAGCCTTGTTTTATAAGCTCGAGCTCGGCTCGTTGTATATTATACATGCTTGAGCTTGGCTAGGGCTTGACTCATTTTTATGACGCGCCAATGAAAAACAAAGGCCCGGATCGGGCTTGGCTCGTAGTATTTCTAGTTTGAGCTCGTTAATAAGCTTGTTAATAAGCTCACTTATAATACAAATGCATTATTAAGTTTAATACTTAAAAAATATGAGCCGTAAATTAAGCTCGAGCTCCTAGTGTCGTTTAGGCTCGCGAGCACAAACGAGGCATATAAAGCTCGGGCTTGAGGTTGATTAACATATGCGCTACAATTTAGGCTTGAGCTCATTTAGACTAAGTTCGATCGAGCCTTTTACGAATCCTATCCTGAGCTTTGAGAAGTGACTTAGCTCATATCCACCCCTAAGAGAGACCTTACATAAAGAGCCACACCTTTGTAAATACAAAGTTTGGAGTGCCCATTTTTTCAAGTGTTAAAAAAGTGAAGAACCTTATATTCATTTTCCAATACAACCTCGTAACGAAGTCTAGTAAATCAAACTCCTGTACAAAACTTGCTATTGAAAACATAGTAATATTCTAAACATGTATGCGCACCGTTCGCTATAGTATATAAGCAAGAAATATTTAGCTTCTAGGTGGGATGTATGTTGAAATGGTTTTTATCATATACATAATGCCTACATGTTGACTCATGCATTTAAACTATACTACGAGTAGTTATCAGTTATTTCAGTTCATTATAAATCGTTGTATTCATATATGTTCATTATAGATTGTTTATATATTGAAGCCACTCTTATAACTTAGTCCAAAGTTTAAATATGGTACTAATACTTATTAAGGGATGATGCAATTATACGGGATTGCTCTAATACTTTCGTTCTTTTTTGTTTCGTTGTGGTCGAGGAAAAATGGGCGATGATGTAATTTGTTGTGTATTTCTTAGATTACATGACATGAAGTTAATTAAATTTCGTTGGTAATGCAAAGTAATTAAATTATTGTGTCTAAATTGGTCGAGAAACTCCGTCGGTCTTTCGGTCTCTTTCAGTTAGATTTTGTTGTAGTTTATGAAAATTGTTTGTCTTTATGTTTCATAAGGTAATTAAGTACTACTTTAAAGTTATATTCCACAAAGTATACATTAAGTCTAGTCCAAATTTAATAATGTTCATGTAAGGGTGACACATCTATCCATTTTGGAGAATTATGGTGACACACGTCCGTTAGTATATGTAATGTGATATATTGAATTGAACATTGGTAGGACAAAGTTGTGATCTTTTCTTTTGATTCCTCTTTAGAAATGTCAGCAATCAAGAGGGGCACGAGAGTCACTTTTGTGTTGTACCAGAGTTACCTAATATCTTAATCGCATGGATGACAATGGACATCTGAGGATTGTGTATCATCAACGAAATAAACACATATGTGTTCAATAGCGACTTTACATGGAGGGTCACGCCTTAATCCATTTTCCATAACAAAATTTGGACTGCCCTGTATTTAGGTGACTACAGATACTAAAAGTCAAGAATTTTACATTCATTTTTTACACTAAACCCCCGGAACTCCCCTAGGTCCGCCCTGGATGATAAAGGACATTTGGATCAATTTGAACAGAACTTTGTATGTGATTGAGTAGTCCGATATTAAGAGCTTAGCGGAACAAGCTCTTGTGCGCTATATAACGACCTTACATGGAGAGCCGCACCTTATTTCATTTTACAGTACTAATACTTAGAAAAAAAATCATTATTACTAAAAAAAATTCAATAATTATATACTCATTTTCTTGTACTAAGCTCGCAGATAGAGTATGTTTTGTTTTTTTTAGTTTTATAATCCACTCTATCAACTAACGTGTACACGAAAACATAGATATATTATTGACATGTATGATCCAAATTTACTATAGTATATAAACAAGAAAGACTTTACTTCTTTTTAACTATGTGGGATGTAAAGGATTTATTATTATTATTTTTTATTTTTAAATAATATACAGAGTACATGTTGCATTTCTATATACCATTTATCTGTTTATTTGAATTCGTTGTTCTTTGAAACTACTTTAGATAGTGCGAAAGTTTAAATACGCTTATTCAGTAACGACGCAATCTGATTTGGGTATCCTCTTATGCAACTCATTTTGTGTTTCTCGAATTACATGCCTTGAACGTTAAATAAGTGTTCTACACTGCAGGTAGTTTAGTTCACATGATAAATATAGCTTCCTTATCATATAAGACATTTTCTTAAAACATATAATAAGTTGGCAATCTTTGTTTGAGTTGAACAATGATAAGAGCATGACCAAAATTATATGTGCTCGACCAATAGAGACATTACGTGGAAGGCCATGCCTCGATTCATTTTTGTATCATGTCACAACACAATCAATATGACATTACACGATAGGGGTTACGTAAGTTCATGTGGATCAGTGAAACGTTTAGAGTTTGAGATACACACCAACGATGAGGGGTTTTTTAAGAATATATGGTATCCTAAGCTATGGGCAATCTTTGTAAATAAACAGTTTGGAGTAGCCATGAAAACAAATACAAAAAATCTCAAGCATATTATATTTGTTTTCCAGCAACAAGTTCACTAAAGAAGTATGACTTTTGTTAGCTTCATAAATCAACTTTGTTAACATCTAACTATCTAAGTGACTGGAAAACATGGTAATATAGTATATAAACAAGAAGGGTTTCACTTTTAAACTATGTGGGATGTAAATGTTGTACTCCTGCATTTAAACAAATATAATTATATAAACTCTAATTAAAAAAGACGAAATGTATTTAAACGGATAACCAATATACAACCTCGCAAATATTGAGGTGTATAATAAAGTTCTCACCCTGTCTCTTAATTTCACTAGAAATATTGAATTTTTGAATTTTTCTATGTAACACAAGGTTTTTTTAGACATTTGAAAGTTGTTACCTGAGATATGATAGTTGGATGATACGACCCGGTTAGGGGTTGTATCGGGATAAGGCACCACTTCAAGCGTGTGCTGGCTCCGTCAGAAAATAGAAGAGAAGAACTAGAGAATTGTTTATTAACTTTTGATTGATTGAATATAATAAATGATTACAATAGTATTTATAAGACAAAGTAAACCCTAAGATCTAAATAAGCATGGGCTCGGGCCCAGGCGTATCATTCCCCACTCCTTCAAAACCACCTTACCCTCAAGGTGTTGTCTAAAAACATTCTTAATCGACTTTCCTAAAGAAACATGAAAATAATCCTAAACAAAGACGTGTAAATAAAGATAAATTATATGACATAATCTTTATGCCATACGTTTGGACTTCTTGAGTCGTTTGTGCAGTCCGTCCTCCTGCAACATTGGCGTAATCCGGGATCCCATAATCTTCTTTGAATTGCAGCCTTCACCTTTTCCTTCTTTCGTATTCCTTTGCCTTGGACATAACACAACATCATTCTTCCGTCTTCCGCTACACATGCCATAACACTCTCCACTCCTTCAAAAATCACCTTGCCCTCAAGGTGATACGAAAAATATGCAGATTGAGAGTTTGCTAATTCCTCGCTTAAATTCAAATTTATTTCATCCAAACCACTATCAAATTCACCACCTCCATCCTTAAATGTCGATATCACTCTACTCAACTCATCCTCGACAACCTTAAGCACTTCGCCACCACCCACAACCTCTTCAACTCCAATATACTCATCAGCATTCAATGACTCTTCAGCCGCTTTAGGTCAAGCAAATTCACCCTCTAATGGTAGAATGACATCTATTTTCTTTTCAACGATATGCTCTTTCTCTTCCCTTGCAATTGTCTCAAAACGAACCTCGGTGATACAAGCTTTGAAGAAGTCTTCTCCCAAAGTTAAAGGATTGGACCTCAAAAATTCCCAAATATCTAGGTTCGCGAAGCGTGTTTCCGCCGCATGGGTCAATGAAAAAGCTTCGTCTAAAGTATTAGGATTTGACCGTAAGAGTAAACATTGTAGATCCAATTTAAGTCCAGAGATATAAAACGATATAAGTAAAGATTCAAATATCCCTGTTACTCGATTTGAAAGTACCATAAACTCACTCTGATATTCAGCCACGTTACCCATTTGCAAGAGCTTAAATAGTGCGTCCCGATCGCTGCTGCCCGATGCCATGAACAATATCTCGAAGAAAAAAAAATTCCCGATGAATAGTAACTCATGATGAACAGTAACTCGTGAACCGTAGCCGTGAATAGTGATCGATGAACAGTACTCCGGGATGAATAGTGCTGACAAACAATACCCGATGAACAGTGTTCGATGAACATTTTTTTTTATTTTTTTTTTTGAACCCTAATTTGGTACGACCCGGTTAGGGGTTATATCGGGATAATGCACCACTTCAAGCGTGTGCTGGCTCCGTCAGAAAATAGAAGAGAAGAACTAGAGATTTGTTTATTAACTTTTGATTGATTGAATATAATAAATGATTACAATAGTATTTATAAGACAAAGTAAACCCTAAGACCTAAATAAGGCATGGCCTGAGGCCCAGGCGTATCATTGGAATGGTAAATTAATGCGATGTATTGTTTTAGTTGGACAATTAAAAGTTATTTCATTTTTAAAAAGTCAAAAAAACCTTAAATTGCACATAAAATTAATTTTGATACCATATACAGAGAAGAAAAATAGTTGAATACTTAAAATTTAAATTAACATAAAATATATGAACTTTATGTAAGTTTTGTGATTTGCCTTTTTTAAGTGAACAAATACTAAAAAAGTCAAGGATTTTATACTTACATTCTGGCACCCGTATTTGATGATGTGTTGTTCGATTCTTTGTGATTTACAATCAGCTTAATCGGAAACTATGTACCTGAACACATAGTATTGTTATTGACATGTAAATAGCTCATTGACTATAGTATATAAACAACAAAGATTTACCTTCTTTAATCTATGTGGGATGCAAAGTTGTACACACCGACATGTTGACTCTTGCATTTGTTTACACCATTTATTTGTTCATTATAGAATTTAAATACGATTATATTGTCCACAACAATTCATGTGGTGTAAATGAAATTTTGAATAGAAATGAGGAACCAATAATAGCCAAACGTGGCACACTGGCACCGTACACTCACTACAATGAATCACACAACGAATAGCCAAATAATAGATAAAACAAAAATCAACACAACGCATAATTATTCATCGGTTTGTATATTTAGTAAAAAACAACTTAAATGATATTTAATAAAAATGAAAAGATAAAATTATAATCTACTTACGTAGTAATAAAAAACCTAGAAATTGGTTCATGAGAGAATCAAATCGTAGTCCTTCAGATTTGATTACATTCCACTTACCAATGACCCACTCTCCATACATGATTTATCTCTTCCTTCATCATAGTTAACATAAAACTATTGTATCGTATGAGTTAATAATATACCTAGACTCCTGCTCTGGGCTCATTTTGTTGAAGGATATTGCGATGGCAATAAATAAGTGTAAGTTACGTTGTCTTCGTTAATTAAATTCATTTTGATACATCGTATGAGTGAATATACAATTTTTTAAAAGGTAAATAAAAAGTAAAATTGTTGGCCATTCTTGCGCGACTGATCGAGTTAGCTTCTAGGAACATCTGCCTTTGCTGAGGCTGGGCACGTATATATATACGACATGTAAGATAAAAGAAATATTTGTATGTTCCGGTTTATGACACTTTGTATTTTAATTAATTCAAATTTAAGCATTCATTATGCGGAATCAATATGGCGTTGCACACATGGTAGGGGTTAGGTAAGTTCAGGAGGATGAGTGACACGTTTCTATTGAACATCTATCACATATTCTAAAAAATCTCTAGTTAACAATTAAATTGAGAATGATGGTATAGTTACGGTAAGATGACTAAATATTTAGTTATATAAACATATGGACAATCTTTGTATACTCATTTTTTAAGTGCTAAAAATCGACAATATTATATCTATTTTAAGAATCCCATGAGTATGAGGTTTGAAATTTTTAGTTGTATAATCAACTTCCTAAACACATGTATCCTAAAACATAGTAATATTCTAGACATGTAAGATGTTCATTCATTATAGTATATAAACAAGAACTATTTCACTTCTTTAAGCTATCTGGGATGTAAACTTAAGGAGTGTTTGTTTAAGCTTATATAGATTTCAGCTCCTTTCCAAAGAAAGTGACAATAAAATTTACTAAAAGGAAGTAAAAACCATTGAAGTAAATCTTGTTTCAGACGCAAGTGGATGTATATCTATATTCGAGCAATCATTTGACGTTCTTGGGCCAATGTTCGAATATGGTTCATATTAAGGGACGACGCAATTTGAGTGATTTCATACGGGTTTACTTTATTATTTTCCTTCTTTTCTGTTTGGTAGTGGTTGAGTAAAAATTGGCGTTAATTTAACTCGTTTTTTATTTCTTGAACTACATGCCATGAAGTTGTGTAATGAAAGTAATTTTGTGGATTGGTTGAGAAACTCACTCAGTCTATGTCTTTTAATTTTGGCTAAACTTTCTTGTAGGTTATGAAAGGGATAATTGTTTTTAAATGTACCGAAGTTACTACATTTTACTATGTTGTGTAATCATTTTTAGTTTTCTAAGTCATGTATTAAATTTACTAATCTTTCCTATGTTGTCGATATATGGGGTCATTAAGGATTTCCGTTAGAAAAATTACATAAATCTGTTAGTCGTATGTATTGTATTTAGTATTTGAATTCATATGGGCTAAGGCCCGAGTCTAGAATAATCGTGTATTGGTATTTATATACCATACGTTTCATGAATAACAGAATACAATTCATTCTATATTCCCACATGGTATCACAGCCATTCGATCCTTCACCATAAACCCTAACTGTTTCATTTTTTTTCCAGTTCTCTTTTTTGTCAATCGTTGGCTTTCGTTTGATAGCCAGTTGACAGCTGGTAATTGCTTCTCGTCGATCGTTGGTTGTTGTTTGATAACCAGTCGACCTTGTTGCTGTGTTCTTGTCGATTGTTGGGTTTTATTTGATACCCAGTCGATCAGTTACTTTGTTTATTGGGTCGATCAGTTACTTTGTTTATTGGTGATACTGTTTCATTCAATAACTAAAACCCTACACCTTGCTCCTGTTACATTTATTATTCACTACATCAAGCCCTAAACCTACTTCACCCTTTACTGTTACGTTTACTACTTATATCCAAACCCTAGTTTTATTCAAACCTCATCATGACAGGATCTACTCCACCACCACCCGTTATACTTTTGTCCGATAAACTCATGACTATCAACAATATTCCCACCCTTATTCCCGTTGTGTTAGATGTTGAAGCTATGAATTACTCTTCTTGGATTTATTTTCATAAGCATCTTTGCAAAGGGCACTCCATCTTGGATCATCTATTGGGTAAGTCTTCGGATGAAGCAACCTCGAGTGCTCCTCCCGATGCCGAATGGTTAAAGATTGACACCATAGTTCTCTCTTGGATTTTCATCACATTGTCCCCGACCCTTCAACAACGTCTTGTTAATGCGGATCCACAAACGGCCAAGGAGGCATGGGACATCCTTGCTTCCATCTTCAATGACAATAAGTGTTCTCGCTCTATTGCATTGAAGGCCGAACTCCGTGCTCTTAAACCGGGGGATTTAAGCATTGATGCTTATTTTCGGAAGATTGAAAACATGGCTACCATCTTGTCGGGTTTGGGTTCCCCCATTAGCAACGATGATATCGTTACCTTTGCATTGGAAGGGTTGCCTGCACAATATGATAATGTCTCCACTATCATTGCACATCGCAAGGTTTTTCCGGATCTTAAGGCCGTACGTTCCATGCTTACCACCGAAGAGATGCGCTTGAAGTCTCATACTCACAATGCTCTTGTTGACTCTACATCTTCCTCACCAATGGTTTTGGTGGCCAACTCGCATTCCAATATGCAGCGTACTAATAATTCTAATGAAAAGTTCAACAAACCTTGTTTCCTTTTTGCCCAAGGCTTTTGTCGGTTTGGTGTGCATTGTAAGTTTTTACATGATGGTATTCATAATAACCCTGCTAAACGCCCCACTGTCACTGTTCCCGCGTGCAACTCTTTCAGCACACTTATACCCACGGGGGTCCTCAGCCCACTTATAACTACGGGGGTCCATCTTGGCAGGGGGTTCCTACACAGGGGAGTCCTTCTTGGCAGGGGGTTCCTACACAGGGGGGGTCCAATTTTGTTTGCCGGGTCAACAATAGGAGGACCGGTCATGGCAGCAGGTTCACATGGGGGTTCCCAACAGGGCGTGCCTCAGGGGGTTCAGATTCTTATGCCAGGGGGTTCGCAGCAGGGGTGTACTCATTCAGGGGGTTCACAGCAGGGGGTTCCTTCTCAGGGGGGTTCGTTTTTGGCAGGGGGCAGCAGGGTCAGTCTCCTTTGACAAGGGGTTCGCAGCAGGGTCAAGAAACTATTTTACCTCATGCTTTCACTACTGAGACACATCACGCTCCCTCCGATGGTAATTGGAATATGGATACAGGTGCGTCCTCTCATATTAATGATGATATCAATTGTCTAAATGATGTTTTTAACTCGTGCATTTATCCCTCTGTTGCGGTTGGTGATGAGCATTCTATTCCTGTCATTAACTCTGGCCATAGCATTTTGCCAACTCTTACCCGTCCTCTTCATTTAAATAATGTCTTAATTACTCCTAATATTGTTAAGAATTTAATCTCTGTTCGTCAATTTGTTCGTGATAATTATTGTACCGTTGAGTTTGACCCTTTTGGTTTTTCTGTTAAGGAGTTTCAAACGTGTCGGGTGCTGCTCCGTTGTGATAGCAATGGCGATCTTTACCCAGTCACTCAGCCTTCCACCGTTCCGCATGCTTTTCTAGCGAGTCAGTATACGTGGCATCAGCGTCTTGGACATCCAGGAAGTGAAGTGCTACGTCGTGTCCTTTCAAGTAGTTCTATTTCTTGTAATTAAGAGAAGTCTCCCGTTCTTTGTCATGCTTGTCAGCTTGGCAAACACGTGAAACTTCTGTTTGTCAGTTCTAGTAGTTTGGTTAAGTCGTCTTTTGATATTGTACACTCGGACTTGTGGACTTCCCCAATTCCGAGTCTTTCTGGTTTCAAATATTATGTCTTGTTTTTGGATCATTATTCTCAGTTTGTTTGGGTTTATCCTTTAGTTAATAAATCTGATGTTTTGTCTAAATTTAATTTGTTTTGTAGCTTTGTTCATACTCAATTTAAGTGTGACATTAAGTCTTTTCAGTGTGATCATGGTGGGGAATTTGATAACCAAGCTTTTCATAAGTTATTTTCAAATAATGGGATTCAATTTAGATTTTCTTGTCCTCGTACCTCTCAACAAAACGGGAAATTCGAACGGATGATTAGAACTATCAATAACCTTATTCGTACTTTGTATTTCAAGCACATCTTCCTCCTAATTATTGGACAGAGGCTCTTAATATGGTTGTTTATCTTTTAAATATCTTACCATCACGTGCCATTGACAATGAAGTCCCATTTACTCGCCTTTTTGGGTTAACACCTGACTATAGTCTTTTGCGTACCTTTGGGTGTCTTTGTTATCCTCACATTGATACTAATAACAAACTTGGTGCACGGGCCACACCTTCACTTTTCTTAGGTTATGCCACCAATCATCGTGGTTATCGTTGTTTAGATTTGAACACCAATAAAATTATTCTATCACGACATGTTACCTTTGATGAGACTGTTTTCCTGTTTGCCACAAAGACAACCCCTACCACCACTCCAACTGCCAGTTCTTCTTATGCATTTTTGGATGGCTCATCTAATGTCATTTCTAATCTTCTCAGATTATCTCCCACCACTACACCTACCACTCTTATACCCGATGCACCTGTTGAGCCTTTCACTCCATCTCCTGCACCTACACCAACTCATCAAACGCCACAAACACAGGCTTCACCTACACCACCAACGCCACAAACACCTGATCCT
This sequence comes from Artemisia argyi, assembly GCA_030686995.1. Lineage (NCBI taxonomy): Eukaryota > Viridiplantae > Streptophyta > Magnoliopsida > Asterales > Asteraceae > Artemisia > Artemisia argyi. The sequence goes on from CM060687.1 coordinate 13,406,005, forward strand.
CCAATTCCACAGCCCACTGGTTCGATTCACCCCATGGTCACACGTGCTCGTGTCGGGATTACTCGTCCCAATCCTCGTTATGCTGGTAATGTGTCTACGATTTCTCCTTTACCTAGGTCTCCTAGTGATGCGTTTCGTAATCCAAATTGGCAAAATGCTATGTGTGATGAGCATGATGCACTTATTAAAAACAAAACTTGGACTCTTGTACCAAAACCCCCAGATGTGAATGTTATCCGTAGTATGTGGCTGTTTCGTCACAAGTATTTAGCAGATGGCACTCTTAGTAGATACAAGGCTCGTCTTGTGGCCAATGGTAGTAATCAGATAGAGGGTGTGGATGTTGATGAGACTTTTAGCCCGGTTGTTAAACCTGGCACTATTCGGACAGTCCTTAGTTTAGCTATTTCTCGACATTGGCCAGTACATCAGCTGGATGTCAAGAATGCTTTTTTACATGGGGATTTGGCAGAAACAGTTTATATGTATCAGCCACCTGGGTTTCGTGATCCTGTTCATCCTGATTATGTATGTTTATTGCAGCGTTCGTTGTATGGTCTTAAACAGGCTCCTCGGGCATGGTTTCAGCGCTTTGCTAATTACATTACTACTGTTGGATTTTCCTCTAGTCGCTGTGATTCATCATCATTTATTTATAAACAGGGTGATGATACTGCATTTTTGTTACTATATGTGGATGATATTGTGCTCACTGCTTCGTCTGATAGTGTATTACAGCAGATCATTGCTTCATTACATAAGGAGTTTGCTATGACAGATTTGGGTGCTCTTAATTATTTCTTGGGTGTTTCTGTTACTCGTGACTCTTCAGGGATGTTTTTGTCATAGCGTAAGTATGCTATGGAAATATTGGAGCGTGCACACATGGTTGGTTGTAACCCTTCTAGGACTCCTGTTGACACAGAGTCTAAATTGGGTGATTATGGTGATCATGTTTCTGATCCTAAGTTATATCGGAGTCTCGCTGGTTCTCTACAGTACCTTACCTTTACTAGACCTGATATTTCATATGCGGTGCAGCAGATTTGTCTTTTCATGCATGATCCTCGGGAACCTCACTTATCGGCTCTTAAACGGATTTTGAGGTATGTTCGGGGTACATTAGACTATGGTTTGCAGCTATTTTCTTCATCTGCTTTTTCATTGGTTGCTTATTCTGATGCTGATTGGGCCGGATGCCCTACTACTCGGAGATCGACTTCAGGCTATTGTATTTTTCTGGGCAATAATCTTCTATCCTGGTCCTCTAAGCGCCAAACGACGCTTTCTCGTTCCAGTGCTGAGGCAGAATATCGTGGGGTTGCAAATGCTGTTGCTGAGACTTGTTGGTTGAGGAATCTTTTACGTGAGTTGCACACACCTTTGTCTTCTGCTACGTTGGTCTACTGTGATAATGTTAGTGCCGTTTACTTATCTTCTAATCCGGTTCAGCATCAACATACAAAGCATATAGAGATTGATATTCATTTTGTACGGGATTTGGTTGCAGCTGGTCAAGTTAGAGTGCTTCATGTACCGTCACTTTATCATACAGATATTTTTACTAAAGGTTTACCATATGCTTTGTTTCAAGAATTTAGAACCAGTTTGAGTGTCCGGTGTCCTCCCGCTCCAACTGTGGGGGAGTGTTAGTCGTATGTATTGTATTTAGTATTTGAGTCCATGTATTATTCATATGGGCTAAGGCCCGAGTCTAGAATAGTCGTGTATTGGTATTTATATACCATGCGTTTCATGAATAACAGAATACGGTTCATTCTATATTCCCACAAAATCTTCCTTGTGGTTAGGCCCAAATTGCAAGTTTCGTCCTTTTCTCTAAAAAATTACTAACGGCTGTTTAACAATGGCAACGTTAGTCCATGATACTAACAGCCGTTTCTAATTAACTCAAAATTTCATTTTATAAAAAAAATTCTACGCAGTTTAATACACGGTTTTATAAACGTTTTATACGCGGTTTTACATGCGGTTTAATACATGTTTTTATACGCGGTTTTAGACACATTTTTTTACGCGGTTTTACACGTGTATTTATACACGTTTTTATATCCGGTTTACATGCGTTTTTATACATGTATAAAACCTTGTATAAAAACATGTGTAAAGCCGCGTATAAAAATGTGTCTTAAACCACGTATTAAACCGTGTTTAAAAATGTGTATTAAACCGCGTGTAAAACTGCATATAAAGCCGTGTATAAAAATGCATATAAGAACGTGTATAAAAAAGCCGTGTATAAAAATGCATATAAGAACGTGTATAAAAATGCGTGTATATTTAGCCTTCTGTGAAGAGTTGGACGTACTTGTGCAAGATTGATTTCTACAAATGGTAAGTGCTTAAAGCCTTAAAAGACCAAACTCATATATGCTTAAGAGACCTAACATGGCGAGCCACACTTTAATTCATTTTTAGGTACAATATTATATTCATTTCGCTATAATATATAAACAATAAAGATTTCAATTCATTATCCTATGTGGGATGTAAATTTGGACCGGTTTTTATAAAATAATGCGCATACCTACATGTCTTCTCTTGCATTCCTATATACCATTTATCTGTTTATTATAAAGCGTTAACGGTGTGCTTTGAAGGTACTCTGATAATAGCGCCATTGTTTAAATACGTTTATTAAGTGAATCGCACAACTGGATTTACAGTTCCTTGTATGGGTGTACTCTTACATCATTCCTTTTTTGTTTGGTTGCGGTAGAGGAAAAAACTCGCGATAATGCAACACGTTTTGTGTTTTTTGAATAACATGTCGTGAAGTTAACAAGGAACGAGTACAATGGGTCAAATTATTATTACCTGAACGAGGAACAAGTCACGTACTCAATTTGAAAATAGTCCAAAGTAATGTTTTTCATGCATACAACCTTCTAATTATATTTTATACATAAGATTTGGAGTATGATTGTTGTTTATTGCTAGTGCATGAGTTCTATGCTAAAAAAAAAAAAAAAAAAAAAAAAAAAAAAAAAAAAAAAAAAAAAAAAAAAATCGAATTAACAGATTACATCCTGGTGTAGACTAAAATATGACCTGTTTCCATGTCGACCTGTAACTTAAACAGCCAATCTTGCCATCAAGCGGCTAATTTCTGTTCAAATTATGCTGGAACACCCAAGGAAGAAATAAAAATCAAGATTTCTCATGGCGAAAGACCTCTTGCACTGGTTCAAAAACTGATTATTGCAAAAGCCAACATTATGTGACTGAATGTTTGACACTTTGACCAATTTGGCTATGTAGTACCCTAAATGAGACGTACCAAAATAAACAAATGTTGATGTAAAATGACAATATTGTGTGAGTTAATATATCGAGTCTCCTACATAATCTTGCAAGATCCATAACGCGTCATCCTTATTTACTATATTTTAGTGTCCTTTCTTTGTTTCTATGGCAGTTGTAGTGTTCGATTGCAAGTAACATGATACAAGCCTTTCATTTGTTAAAGATATTACATTTAGCCTTTAAGAGAAAATTTGTGAATAATATTACTACTCCGTCCCAAAATTATTGTTTCATATAAACTTTTTCGGTCTTTACTTTTTAACTTTGACCTTAAGTATTTTTGTTTATATTAAATAATACTTGATACAAAATATATGAACGCATTGAATTTTAAATGTATTTTCATTTTGTATAATTCTTATCAAAAATTATTTAACAAAAACAAAGATATTTATAGTCAAAGTTGAGAAAGAAAGACCGAAAAATTTAATAGGGGACAATAATTTTTGGACGGAGGGAGTAATAGACTATTGTTATGTGACATATCAAAGTATCCTTTGGGAAACTTCATTAGTTTGGTTTGGCCGTTTAAGTGAACCATACTCAAACTCCGTGGCGTTTGGTGGGTATTTTGGTAGGACTCACTCCACATCTATTCATTTTGGATAGCTACGGTGACACGTATTCATTGGTACCTTGTGATCGATTGAGTAGTACATTGATATGATGAAGTCGTCACTATGTCTCTTGATGCTTTCACTAAAAATGTAGGCAACAAAGAGGGCTCAAATCACCAATGTTAAGCCCTTCATATCTTATTCACATAGATGGCAATCTACATCTAGATGAGTTTGAATGATACCTTTTGCATATATGATTGAGTTGTACAATCGTGAGCTTAAAAGACCAAACTCATATGTTCTCAACAAAGACGTTACATGGAGGGCCATGTCTTGATACATTTTCGTATCATGTTACGTACAGCAGAATCAATAATTAAAAAAAAAAAAAAAAAAAAAAAAAAAAAAAAAAGGTTTGGAGCATCACTTTTTTTTAAGTGACAACAAATAATTAAAAAAAAAAAAAAAAAAAAAAAGTATTTGTTAAGTTAGAACAGATATTAAAAAAGTGAAGACTTTATATCAGTTTCCATTAAAAGATGCCTTCAAAGTTATTTTTTCGCTAATATAATAAACTCTAAGTGCATCATCTAACCGAAAACATGATAGCATTCTCATAACAAATGTAGTGTATAACCATAGAACATTTCACTTCTTCCACCGATGTGGGATACATATAAGGTTGAACTGTAAATAGCAAAATCTACTATACTACACCATTTATATGTTCATTATATAGTTTGAAGCTATTCTAACAGTTAATGGCAAAGTTTGAATACAGTTATTAAGTGATGACAAAATTAGATTCAATTCAAATGCCCTTTACGGAGTAAAAAATTTATCATTGTTATCATATATGGGTTTACTCTCATATTTTTGTTCCTTTTTTTGGTTGTGGTCCTGGAAAAAATTGGTGATAACGCAACTTATTTTGTGTTTCTTGAATTACATGCCATGAGGATAGTTAAGTATTCTACGTTAGAGGGCACCGTGAGGCAGGGGCGAAGCTTGGAAATTTCGAGTGGGGGGTCGGGATCTAAAATTTTTTTTTCCTAACACTATGGGGGGTCGAAACCGAATTAAATTGGGGGGGCGAAACCGAAAATACCGAAATTTTTCTACACGAAAACTATATACCCCTACATCGCAAAAAAAATTTCGGGGGGTCGGCCGCCCCCTCCCGCCCCTTAGAAGCTACGCCTCTGCCGTGAGGGTATGTTTAACCAATGTGAGGTTGACACTTCTTTCACCTACGTGGGATTAAGTGACAACGCAATTGAATTCGGATCGGAGATCCTCAAATTTTATCACGGATTTCAAATGGGTTTACTCTCATAATTTTCGTTCTTTTATCTTTGAAAAAGTGCGATAATGCACCTTGTTTTATGTTTCTTCAATTTCATGCATGTCATGAAGTTAATTAACTATTCAACGTATTATGGGATGCTATTCTACTCATGGGTTTGCCTCATTGGACCTTTATTATATAAGTTTCATGCGTCAGTTAGTATTAGTCAAAGTCACAGTTTGCTAGTTTGGGTTCAAATGTGTAATGCTTAGTTTTTTTTTTTTTTCCTCCTATCTTCTTGTAGTTTGAGGTGCAAATTTCGTTTTTTTTTTAAAACCGAACCGGTTTAAAAACCGGTTTCGGTTTTAATCAAAACCGAACCGGTTTAAAAACCGGTTTCGGTTTTAATCAAAACCGGTTTTACATAAAACCGGTTCGGTTTGAAACCAGTTTTGGGAGAGAAAATATCCGGTTTAATAAACCAGTTTTATCCGTAACCGGCTCGGTTTAATCCAGTTTTACCCAAAACCGGTTCGGTTTAAACTGGTTTTTTTGAAAAACCGGTTTTGGTTTTTTTTCCGGTTCGGTTCATGAACCGGTTTTTTTTTGCATCTCTACTTGTAGTTATCTTGATTATTTGAGGTGGGGTGCCTTGTTTTTTATTGTTTCTCTTTTTCTCCCTATCGAGATCTCGTAATAATATCTTGCCCTTCCAAAAAAATAAAAATAAATAAATAAAAAATAAATAAAAAACTATTCAACGTTAGAAGTATGTTAGTTTAAGCGTATTATATTTTAAATATATCTTTCATTTCATATAATTAGAAATCTCGTTGTGGGTGATTAAGATCGTTTATATACGTTCATGTTGCCTCTTGCATCTTTATATACGTTCATTAAGATCGTTTGTACTTTGAAGGTACTTTGATATTAGTGCCGTTGTTTGAATACAAATATTAAGTGAGCGCAATTGGGTTTGTACATCCTCATGCGGGTTTACTCTCCTACTTTCGTTCGTTTTTTGTTTGGTTGTGGTCATGAAAAGTAACAATATGATAGAACATATAAAAAAGTAATTAAGTTACATTGTTATCTTCGTTAAATAAATTGGTTAGTTTTATTGTGTGAGTGAATAAGTGAATATACGGATCACTCCTACATAGTCGTCCAGGAAATGCAAATCTTCATCCTTATAATGACATGTAATTGTACTTTCTTTGTTAAAATGGCAATTGTAGTGTTCTACTCTGCAAGTAGCTTTTTTTTTAAAGGTACTCTGCAAGTAGCTTAATACAAGACTTATAAGAGAACATTTGTGAATAAATTCAACTGGCTATATTAATGTGACTGATCAAGTTATCCTTTCGGAACTACAATAGTTTGGTTTGGGTGAATGTTGAAGCATATTTATGTCGGGTAGATCTTGGCGGCTCTCACGTGCCTTCCGTCCTTGTCCCGAGCTGGAAAGTATACTACAAACATGAAAGAACCCGTTAGAAGGGGTCCCGAGGCCGAAGCCCCGGGGACCACCCTCCGACGGTCAAGTCAGTACCGTCGGTGTAGAGGGTTTAGTATGAATGATCCGGCTGTGGTCCGGTTATGCATATACTGATATATGTATGAGATTCTAGAGAGAGAATATATGTGGTGTTTTTATATCATGAGATTAGGTTCTCTAAGTGAGAGATAAAGTAGTATATATATAGAGAGAAAAAGTGGGGGACACAATCCCGTAATATTCGGGTTATGTCCCCCTAGCCTGGCGCTGCTATCTGTTCAAAGGGCAACGCCACCTGTCCTGCTGCTTACAGTGATATTGGCCGGATGAGTTGAATGCCTTTCTGTCGGTATCCGGATGACTCCATGTCGTTCGGACGACCGGACAAGATAGGTCGTCCGGACACCGGTCGTCCGAACACATACGTCAACAGTGAACATGACTCAAAACTTTGTGAGGTATGGTGTTGACGACACATATATCCGTTTTGGACAATTCCGGTGGATCGCGTATGTTGGTGCCTTGTGACTGATTGAGTTATAAACTCTTAAGACAAAGTTATCACTCTATCTTCGCTAGATACGAAGGCAATCAATAGGGGCTCGAGTCACCTCAAAGCCCATAATTAATAGTCACATGGATGTCATTGAACACCATGATCGGTTTGAAAGGCACCTTTTTCATGAGTGAGTTTTTTAATAGATTGTTTTGATGAAGTTAAGATGTTAAAATGATTTTTGAACAATCAACTTTATGGCGATTTTGAAGAAATTCAAGTGTTTGAGAATATGTATGTTTACTTGACTTTATAGTGACATCAAGAGTTTTTTCTTAATTTTTTTTTATTTTAAAAATACCAAAATACAAAAACAGTGAATGATAATACGCGAGTTGTTAATTTCGTAATTCGTATAATAGTAAAAGAAAATAATTTCAAATAAAAAAGTAAAACGATATGTATATGGCCTTTGAGAATCGAACCGCAGACCATTGGGTTATAATACGTTTCACTAACCAAATAACCTACACTCTCAATTTGCTATCTTTTTGTCATTTTCATAAACACATCACAATAGTGTCTTTTTGAGTACTCCAGTGTCTTTTTGAGTACTCCGTATTAGTTAGAGTAAAATTTTGAGTATGTTATATCAAAAAGTTGAAAGAGATATTTTTAACACCTTAAATGTACGTATCCCCAATCAAACCTATTACATTCTTAAACATCTACTTATGTAAGAAATGAATCAACCGAAGCAGAAAACCATATTTTTATAATCAGTTTATATAAGTTATCGGTTTACTATAGAGTATGTATATTTTGAAGCTACTCGATCGGATTGTCAGTGACAAAGCTTAAATTTTGTTATTAAGTGACAGCGCAATTTAGGGTGCGTTTAGTTGGAGAGAAATTCTTCATTTTTTCAAAAAAATTTTCATAAGAAAATGAAAAAACTGAAAACGCGTTTAGTCGCACTTTTTTTCAACAATTTTCAAAAAAAAAATGAAATTCTCATTTTCTAAATTTTAACTTAGAAATTGAAAAGCTCATTTTACCATTCCCACTTTTTTCTTTCTCATTTTTTTCTTAAAAAAAAAAAAAAAAAAAAAAAAAAAAAAAAAAAAAAAAAAAAATGTACACTATTCCACCACTAATCTCTCGTGTCATCCTCCACCGCCGACCGTTGCCGCCACCCGCCACCACTGTCGCAATTTGAGGTAATCTTCTTACCATTAAAAAAAAGAAAAATATAACTCCAACTAAATGCGTTTTCAAAATTCTCAACTCTTTTTTAGAGAAGAAAAACTATCTTCTTCTCAAGGAATTTAGAGATGAAAAAATTAAGAAATTTTTCACCAACTAAACGGCCTCTTAAGTATGAGATCTTCTCTAAAGTATGAACTAAATCTTTGTAAATGAAAAGTTTGGAGTCCCATTTTTTGAGCGTGAAACGATATTAAAATGTTAAGAATTTATGCTATTTTTCAAGTTCACGGATGATGAGGTTTTTATTGTTCAAGTTTATAATTAAACTTCGACAAAATTACACGGATGGTCCTTGTGGTTTACACGGATTACAAGTTTAGTCCTTAAGTCAAAATAAGTACACGAGACATCCTTAATTTTGAAACCTGTCACCCTGTTAGTCCTTAATTTGGATGGGCGGTTAGTTTACCCGTTAAGTTATTTGCACCGTAAGTCCTTCATTAATATTTTTTGCACCGTTAGTCCTCATTTTTAAAAAAGTCATCATTTTTTGCACCGTTAATCCTTCCATTAATATTTTGCACCGTTATCAAACTTTTTACGTTTTTGTCCATTTTTTAACGTTCTCGTCTATTTTTTTAACGTTTTCGTCTATTTTCTTACGTTCTCGTCCGTTTTTTAATGTTTTCGTTTTTTTTACGTTTTTGTCAATCTTTTTACGTTTTCGTCCATTTTTATGTTATCGTCCGTTTTTTTAACATTTTTGTCCATTTTTTTTACGTTTTTGTCCACTTTTTTACGTATTAGTCTGTTTTCTTATATTTTATCCGTTTTATTACGTTTTCGTCCGTTTTGTTACGTTTTTATATGTTTTCTTATATTTTTATCTGTTTTCGCCTTTTTTTACGTTTTCACTCATTTTTTTGTGATTAGGTAAGTACACTAAAAGAAAATTTGACATTTGAGAAAAATGTTTCTGTGTCAATTTTAAATCACGATTTTGACCCCTTTCTGCTCTGAATCATCAAAAGTGTAAAACACGAAAGTTGTTCGGAATGATGTTTTAAATCAAGACTCGTGCGATTTTAACCAGAAAATGCAAAACAAGAGGCTGTCTACTACCAAAACTTAAGCCATTTTTTACTAAATTCATAACTTATAAACTTATAAACTTTTGTAAATTTTTGTAGTAAACAACCCTTGTTTTGCATTCGTCAGGTTAAAATCTCATGAGTCTTGATGTAAAACATCATTTCGAACAACTTTCGTGTTTTACACTTTTGATGATTCGGAGCAGAAAGGGGACAAAATCGTGATTTATAATCAATACAAAAATATTTTTATCAAATGTCAAGTTTTCTTTTAGTATATTTACCTAATCACTAAAAAAAAAACGAGTGAGAACATAAAAAAAATGGACGAAAACGTTTAAAAACATAAGAAAACAGACGAAAACATAAAAAAAAACCGGACGAAAACATAAAAAATTTGATGAAAACGTTAAAAAACTGACGAGAACGTAAAAAATGGACGAAAATGTAAAAACAGTGACAAAAACGTAAAAAAAATGAACGAAAACGTTAAAAGAACAGACGAGAACGTAAGAAAATGGACGAAAACGTAAAAAGATTGACAAAAACGTAAAAAAAATGGACGAAAACGTTAAAAAAAACGGACGAGAACGTTAAAAAATGGACAAAAATGTAAAAAGATTGATAACGGTGCAAAATATAAATGGAGGGACTAACGGTGCAAAAAATGAGGTCTTTTTTTAGAAAATGAGGACTAACGGTGCAAAAAATATTAACGAAAGACTAACGGTGCAAATAACTTAACGGATAAACTAATGGCCCATCCAAATTAGGGACTAAAAGGATGACAGATTTCAAAATTAGGGATGTATGGTGTACTTATTTTGACTTAGGGACTAAATTTGCAATTCGTGTAAACCACAGGGACCGTCCGTGTAATTTTGTCTTAAACTTCATTAACAATGCACTTGAAAATCTAACGTTTTCTTCTCAACATGTATGATAGTCATAGACTATACCAGCAGGGGCGGACCTAAGTATTGAGTTTGGGGTGGCGGCGCCCCCCATGACTAGCCGAAAAAGATAAGATTTTAGTGTAATTTTTTTTTATTTTGACATTTTTTCGAAAGTGCCCCCCCCCCCCCCCCCCCAAACAAAAATTTAAATTGCGCCCCAACTACATACTAAAATCCAATATTCGACACTCTCAAACCATATAAATCATTAATCTCCAAGTAACAATACTCGATTTATCATTTCGATCATACTTTTTCTTCGGCATTTTGTTGCTATTGTAGTAAAAAAAATGCCCCTCACATTTGATTTTCCTGGGTCCGCCACTGTATACGAGTCGTATATAACCAAGGAAGATTTCACTTCTTAACCTATGTGGGATAATGACATAATGTACAGTTGAAATGATTCTGTCAAATACATAATAACGTACGTACATACCTACATGTTGGCTCATGCGTTTCGGGTATTATAATCCGTACCATTCATATGTTCATTATAGAGCGTTTTTGTTTTTGTTTTGTTTTGTTTTTTTGGAACGGCAACTTTATAAAAACTAGCAAGGAGCTAGAAAAACATCACAAGGAAATTAAAGAGGGGTTTTTTAACCAACACTCCCAAAAAAACGCCCTATTACATCTACTAGAACACCATAGAAAAGACCAAGAAACGATATCATCAAACAAACCCGAACGACTAGGAGGCGACGGGTCAAAAATAACATATTCTGGAGACTCCAAATCCTCCACCATACTGCGCAAAAAACTCCTTCTAAAACATCCTTGAGACGGGAAGGAAGCCGAATGGCTAAAAACCAAGCATCCCACTCTAAAAAAGACCGAATCTCCTGCCAATCTAAGTCCCACCAACGACAGATTCTACGAAAGATCAAACAGCCTGAGCCACATCACATTGGAACAAGACATGCTGAATGTCTTCGAATTCAACATTACACATAGGACACAAGGAAGAGTCCAATAAAACACATAGAGCGTTTTTGTTTTGAAGCTACTCGGATTGTTACCGTCAAAGTTTAATTATATTATTAAGTGATGACGCAATTTGATTCGGAGATCTTATATGGAGTACAAATTTTATCACTAATTTCATATGCGTTTACTATCATATTTTCATTCTTCTTTGTTTGGTTGTGGCTGAGGAAAATATTGCCAACAATGCGACTCGTTTTGTGTTTCTTAAATTTCATGCCATGAAGTTAATTAAGTATTCGTAGTTTAGTTCGAGCATTATATATGAAGAAGATATGTACTTCCTTCACATATAAGAGATTATTTTTAAATTAAAATCAGTAGGCAATCTTTGACTGATTATGTAGCCCCTTATTAAACGTCAATAGTTCGGATTAGGTGAACCAGACTCAAACTCTGGGTTTCATGAGTTTTTTAGTAGGACTCATGTGGGTGACATATCTATCCATTTTGGATAAATATACGTTCGATGTTACCTCGTGATTGATTAAGCTCTACATTGTTAGGAAAAAGTTGTTTATCTCTCTTTATATATTCTCTAGAAATAAGAGTGCTCGAGCCATCTGTTTTATACCAATGTCGCCTCATTCTTAGTCACATACTCACATGGATGTTTGGAAATCCGGATTGATCAGTTTGAACGGTACCTTTTTGCATGATTGAGTTGAAGAACCATTTGTATTCAATAGAGATTTTGGGTGGAAACGGGCCGAGCCGAGCTCGAGCCTGCCAATGTTCGAACTCCGCTTGTTTAACTTTTATAAAGCTCGAGCTCGAGCTCGACTCAGCTTGGTTTGACCTTGTTTTTCTAAGCTCGAGAGAGCTCGGCTCGGCTCAAGGCTTATTTTCTAAACTCGAGCTCCGCTCGTGGTATGCTATACAAGCCCGAGCTTGGCACGGGCTCAATATTTTTTTATGATGAGCCAATGAAAAGCAAAGTCCGGCTCGAGCTCTGCTTGTAGGATATCTATTTTGAACTTGTTAACAAGCTTGTTAATAAGCTCGTCTATAATACAAATGCATAATGTATTATATATATTTAAATTTTTTGATGTTATGTTATTTGTTATTGAAATGATGTGGCGCTGACGTGGCGGGAAAAATGGACCCTTTGCTCTAAGTGGAAGCAAAAACCATTGTAAGGAATCTTGTTTCTGACACAAGTGGATGCATATCTATATTCGAGCGAGCAATCATTTGACGTTCTTGGGGCAAAGTATAGTACTACTTATTAAGGGACGACAAAATTTGAGCGATTCATACGGTAACTTGTTTTGTGTTTATTGAACTACATGCCTTGAATTTGTTGGTAATGAAAGTAATTTTCTTGAGTCTAAATTGGTTGTCACACTCTATAGTTATATTTCACAACGTATAGACTTAATCTAGTCCAAATTTATCAACGTTCGTGTAAAATGAGTTGAAAATAAGACCTTATAGAGTCAACAACAATTCATTTGTGATGTAAAAGAAATATGAATTGTGGCATAAATAAAAACTTTGAATCGAAATCTCTGCCCTATATTTATTGTTGCTTTGTGAGAGTGCATAGACTGAGACACATGCAAACTCTTGCAAGATTTTTTTTTTTTTTTTTTTTTTTTTTTTTTTTTTTAAACACAACTCTTGCAATATTCAAACACTTATTTTTGATGATATCTTAGTTTTATTTTGCTCTACAAGTAGTATAGTTTAGGAACTACCAAAGGGCTTGTATCCTAATGTTACTGCTATTAGACGCAGATGACTCAAAACCCACAACCGGGCTTTGGGTCATCTGCGTCTAATAACCTCATGTTGTGTAAGAAGCTCTCAATCAAATGATTGTGGGTTCAAGTCCCTCTTAGGACATGTGAGATTGATTTATGGTGTAAATGTTGCGATGAAAGTTAACAATTTCCATTCTAAAAAAAGTTAGTTTGGGAACTAAGATAAGTTCGGTGAATTAAATCTGTATGCTATCTTCGTGTGAATGATTAAGTTACCTTTTGCGAAACACCAATATTTTTGTAGGTGAAGCGAGCTCAAACTCCGGGTTTCATGAGTTTTTTAGTTGGACTTATGAGGGTGACACATCTATCCATGCTGGATAATTCTAGTGACACACATTGGTTGGTACTTTGTGAATGTTTAAGCTGTACATTGGTAGGACAATGTTGTCACTCTATCTCTTGAGATAGAGGTCAAGGGTTTGACTGGATCAAGTGGTTAACACCCTTGTCTCTAGAGATAGAGGTCAAGGGTTTGATCCTTACTCCTTGCAAGGCCGGGAGGTCCTTTTCTACCTTTGGTAGAATAGGAAGCAGCCTCTCTACCTTGGGTAGGGGTAAGACTGTCTACATCTCAACCTTCCTCATACACCGTGGAAGATGGCATTGAGATCCATAAACTGTGGAAGACAGTATTGAGAGTTACTTTACTAGTTTTTATGTTCATTATAGAGTTTGTACTTTGGAGCTAAAGTCAATGCCAATGTTTTAATATAGTTATCATGTGCAAGTGACAACGCTATTTAATTTGGAGATCTTCTATAGGGTTCAAATGTTATCACAGATTTTAAATGGGTGTACTCTTTCATTTTTTGTTTCTTTTTTGTTTTTTTTATTATTTTTTTTTGAGGAACTGGCGATAATGCAACTCATATGCAAAAGTGTAATCCTTGTTAGACTCATGTTGACACTGATTCTAAGCTTGGTCCTGATGGTGACCCAGTTTCTGATCCTACTTTGTATCGCAGCTTGGTCGTTGCTCTTCAGTATCTTACATTTACACGACCTAATTTCTCATATGTTGTTCAGCAGGTGTGCCTTTATATGCATGATCATAGGGAGCCGCATTTTTCTGCTCTCAAGCGTATTCTGCAGTATGTTCGAGGTACTCTTGATTATGGTTTACAGCTGTATGTTTCTACTGATGCTCAACTAACGACTTACACGGATGCTGACTAGGCTGGTTGCCCTGTCACTCGACGTTCCACCTCTGGCCATTGTATTTTCCTTGGGGATAACTTACTTTCTTGGTTTGATAAGCGCCAAGTGACGATATCTAGATCAAGTGTTGAGGCTGAATATTGAGGCGTTGCCAATGTTGTTGCCGAAAATGCTTGGATTCGTAACCTTTTGTGTGACTGACATGCACCTGTTTTTACTGTTACTTTGGTTTATTGTGATAATGTCAGTGCTGTGTAACTCTCTAGCAATCCGGTTCAACATCAACGCACCAAACATATAGAGCTTGATATCATTTTGTTCGTGATTTTGTGGCAAAGGGTCTTCTGCGCGTCAAGCATGTTCCATAATATACAGATATTTTAACCAAGGGTCTTCCTAGTGCATTGTTTCAAGATTTTTTCCCTCAGATTGAACATCTGAAGGCCTCCGACTCCAACTACAGGGGTGTATTAGCCGAATATGTTATTGTGGCCCAAGTATAATTGTTTTGAGATTAGCCCATGTGTTAGCTTATTTATCAAGACATCTTGTTTCATATATATAGGGCACATTATTAATTATATGATCATGCACTTACAATATCTAATAGTTGTGTGGTTTTTAGAATTTAATGCCATGAAGCTAATTAGAGATTCAACGCTGCAAATAGTTTAGTCTGAGCATTTTATGCGTTAAATATACTTTCCGTGTCATATAAGTAGGAAATCTTTGTGTGAGTGACTAAGTTACCAGTTGTGAAACATCAACAGTTTGGATAGTGAACTAGACTCGAACTCTGTGAGGTTCGATGAGTTTTTTAGTATGACTCGTGATTTGGATAATTCTGGATTTAAGGTGACACGCATTCATTAGACCTTGTAATATAAAAATGAATAGCGGTAGGACAAAATTGTCACTCTATCTTCGCTAGAACAGAAGGCAACAAAGAGGGACTTGAGTCACCTCAAAGCCCTCAATTTACAGTCACATGGATGTCATTGAACATACAGATTAGTTTAAAAGACACATTTTGGGTGAGTGAGTTGTTTAATAGATAGCTTGATAAAGTTGAACTATTAAAGTGATTTTAAAACAATCAATAAATTTTAGGGCGATTTTGAAGAAATTGAAACGTTTGAGAATATGTATATTTACTTGACTTTATAGTCACATCAAGAGTTCATTTCTTTAATTTTATTTATCTTTTATATAATAAAACAAAACCTCTATTGAAGACTTTTGTATTTCAAAAAAAGATTATTTCTTTATTAATTAATATTTTAATTAATTATTATTCTTTAATTTATAAATTTATAAATTTGGTTTGTTGATATACTATAAATACAAAGAAGATAAATACAAAAAGTATAGATAAGATCAACTAACAATAGGATTAAACTTTATAAATGATTATATTTAATGATAAAAAATATAATTAAAAATAATAAACAAACAAAACAAAGATTAAATTATTTGCTTTTTAATAAATAAAAATATGTCATTCAAAAAAAAAAAAAAAAAAAAAAAAAAAAAAAAAAACTCGCGCGTGCACGGGTAGTACAACTAATTTTTAAAATACCAAAATACAAGAGCGGTGAATGACATAAAAAAAGAAATCTCAAAGAAAAAAATGAGAAAAATAAAAAGATATGCACAGGACATTTGTGAATCGAACGGCAGACCTTCGGGTCATAAAGCCGACCACTTACAATAGCACTACACTTTATATTATAGCGTATTTCTTACTACCTCTATTTAACATAAATGTTTAGAAAATGGGCTTAACCCATGTAATAATAAGCATTTAATCACGGGTAGTATCTTTTTAGTACTCCGTATTAGTACGTAGTAATATTTTACACGCTTACATGCCGACTTGTGCATTTCTAGTACTCTAATTTCTAGAGACTTGGGGTGGAAACGAGCTCAGTCCAGCTCGCAAGAGCTTGAGCTCGAGCTCACTTTGTTTAGGTTTTGTAATGCTCGAGCTCTCCTCGGTTTGAGCCTTGTTTTCTAAGGTCGGGCTCGGCTCGTGATAAATTGTACAAGCTCAACCTCAGCTCGTTTTTACGATGAACTAGTAAAAATAAAGGCTCGGCTCGAACTTGACTCATAATATATTTATTTTGAGCTCGTTAATAAGCTTGTTATTGAGCTCGTTAATAAGCTCACCTATACTACAAATGCATAATGTATTAAATATGCTTAATATTCAAAATATTCTAGTGCTGACTAATATATGAGGCGCAATATAAGCTCGAGCTCGTTTAGGCTTAGCTCGTTCAAGTTTTTTACCGATCTGATTTTAAGTTTTTCACGAGCGGCTCGATTAATTTCCACCCTTAAATTAGAAACCTTACATGAAGCGCCACACCTTTGTAAATACGAAGTTTGGAGTACCCATTTTTTCAAGTGCCAAATGATATTAAAAAAAGTGAAGAACTTTATATACATTTTAAAATACAAGTTTGTAACGAAGTATAGTAAATCAAACTCCTATACAGACTTGTGATTGAAAACATAGTAATATTCTAAACATGCACATCGTTGGCTATAGCATACAAACAAGAAGATTTAGCTTCTTTAACCTATGTGGGATATATGTTAAAACTAGTAAGTACTTACGCAATGCGGCGGCGGATACCCGGTGTCCAATTTTGTGACATCCGGTACATTTTTTCTAACAATAACTTTACGAATGAATGACATCTTTTAATTAAAATAACTATAAGCAATAGCAATGAAAACTATTTCATATCCAAATAAAAGTTCGTCACAAAATTAGTCACCGGGTCGCCATCGCATTGTGCCAGGTACCCTACTAGTTGGTTAATAACTTGTTCTTTATTTGTTGTAATGCTTATTTTTTTTAAGTTTTCAATGTCTTATTCAATAAATTATGATAATAACTACATATATCAAAATTTTCATGTAACATATTTCAACTCTTTAGACCTTTTTAGTTAATACAAATCGCCCCTTTTTTATTTATTAGTATTCCGTCAGATTATGTAAACACAAGTCCAACCCAACTTCTTTAGTTAATACACAGCCCAAGTCCACAGATAATAACTTATCCCTATTATAACTATCCTAAATTTGTGTAAACCTAGTCACACTTCTACATATAAAATGCAACCACACTCTTTTTCTTAGTAGCCCCAAAACAAAAACATGTCTACCCTTTTTTCTTGTTATAATTGAAAATAAACAAATGAAAAACCAATCCACAAATGTGAACTAATCAAAACATCTCCTTCATTTTTATCTATGAACCACACACACAGATAAAGCAACAATCGTCTTTCTTCTTTTCTTGATTGTTCGAAATGTAACAATTCGCAATTTCAGGTTAATTACCATTTCCGGAAAATTCCACTATTCACTTTTACTATTCATTTTTCCCGAAACTTTCCCGAAAGTTGATTTTTATCTGATATTCTTGAGTGATAAATCATTTCCATGGCAAATTAAATGTTTGACATTCGTCAGATCATTTTCGTGAAAGTTATTAAGGAATTACACGTTTTAGGGTAAAACGTCATTCAGAAATTCTACGTACAACGAAACTCGACCGCGTTAAGTGACCCCGCATCAGAAAAATGTTTGACACACTCATGATTTATTTGAGAATTAATTGTGACTGAGAAAAACATGACCAAAGACTTCCCAGCAGGTCACCCAAGTCGGTATTACTCTCACATGAGCACGCTTAACCGAATGGGCGATTAACCGTTAGACCACAAAACAAGTTTCTAAGACGTTTTGAGTTTTCAAACTTATTAGAAAAAGTCAACATAATTTTTCCCTCCTCCTTTGACCAAAAATCATTCCTTGATTTTATAAGTCATTCCTTGATTTTTAGGCTTACGGTTTGATGTCTAAAAGACATTTAACACCAACCGACACTAGACTGAGCCCAGTCTAGACATTATAAGTCATTTTAAATCATTTATATCATATTAGAAAAGTAACATTTTACTTTTCTCAATTTTACGCAATATTCGTACATTTTACGTATTACGCGTTTTAGACCCGTGTTTCCAGTTTTTAGCAGGGTTTACCACCCAAATGGAACCTACCACTCATTTTATATTTTATTATGGGACATATGGACATGTCTAACAATACTTTAAAGTTTCATAATTTTACGACACCCGGTTTTACGTTTTGAGGCTTAATCATTTACGGTTAGCGATTTACGGAGTCAAAACTAGCTACATACTTAGGATATTATCATCCAAACACCAAGAGTCATCATCTAGTCACCTTATCCCATTCCAAACCGCCAATGTGGGGGGGGGGGGAGTCACCATGGGTGGTTAAATCTTGACCATTGATCTCTAGGATAGTTACAAGTGTCTTAAACTAACCATGG
Organism: Artemisia argyi; assembly: GCA_030686995.1. NCBI lineage: Eukaryota > Viridiplantae > Streptophyta > Magnoliopsida > Asterales > Asteraceae > Artemisia > Artemisia argyi. The sequence continues at coordinate 13,424,725 of CM060687.1, forward strand.
TTAAATTCTAACCCAATATATGGTTAACTATTTTTCCTACCCTATAAATACCAAGCTAAAACACATATAAATCTTGCACCACACTTTCTTATAACCTTCAAGTCCTAAAACCGAAGGCACTTTTCTTATATTTTGTAAGAAAGTTAACTAGTTTTTGAAAGAAAACTAGTGTTTGATCTTCAATCTTGGAAATTTTCTAAGAAAAGTTGTTATAACTTTAAAGTCTCCAAAAAGACGTCGTTATAATCTTCAAATAGCTTTGGACTTCAAGAAGGCGTCGTTATAATCTTCAAATAACCTTGGTTTATCAAAGATTGCAAAGGGTTGAAGCAAGTCTATCAAAGTCCATTTCCTTACTTGTTACTTCCTTTCTTTATTAGAAAGCCAAAAGTTGTAAGCCTAGACCTAACATGCTTCTTGTTAATTTATCATGTTCATATCATTTACATGTTATTCTTGCTATATTATGTGTTGTATTTATGTCCATGATGTATAAAAATGAGTAAAAGATGTTGTTATAATGAATTATTGCAACAAGTTACTAAAACAAGCAAACTAGTGAATTTCTTGGTAAGACCTGATCAAAATGGTAAAAATATGATATTGGATTATTACATATTGTAGTAGAGGACCTAACAAGGAAACCATAGCAATTTGAACCACCTAAAAAGAGTATACGAGTCAAAAGTTATGCCCATTTGAAGTTACCAAAGATTTCCGGCAAAACTGCCCAAACCTTCCTGTCTTGCATTCTGAGTTTTTGAAAGTCCCACTTCTGGTCCGATTCATCAAAAAGTTAAAACACGAAAGTTGTCCGGAACGACGTTTTCGTTCAGGAACAAAGAAGCTCGAGACCTAAAAATGCTTTCCGAGGGATAAAATTCTTCAAATTCTAAACAGCCCATTTTTAGGCGAAAGTCACTAGATTATAGTTATACTTTGAAGGGAACAAGAGGTCTTATGACCTATAATCAAGACCACAACCATGGCTAGAGCCAAGGTTGTGTCTCATGACCTTGGAACAAGGACCAAAGGTCATGGCTAGGCCATGACGAAATGACCATACCAACTTACATAGGCGTAAACATGAAACAATGAATTAGGCGATAACTTGAACAAGCAATTTGGATCTACTTCACTTAAAAGGGAACCATGAGATTTTACCAAGAGAAAATGGTCATTCAATACTTATGAAACTACCCCTAATAACAATCTTCATGTACTACTAAACTTTCCTAAGTTTATTCAAATATCGGACATGTAACTTTTCGGATCAAAACTTATATCTATATATTTCATCAACTACTACAATAGTAGGGAGCCTCATGTGAGGAGTTCATTATGTAAGCCGTCGAGTTGAGTTGTGGATTTACGAGTTAAAGTGTCCTGGCTCCTCGAACGCTTACTAACATGACTTCTGAATTATGTCGGCCCGAACGGTAGTAAACGATATACCAAAACATACATGTTTCATGAAACTTTCTTTCAAAGACTTATACTATACATCATACCACATCATGGACTAAATGCAAGATATATATATAGGCACTACTTCATATTCTTTACTCCGATCCTAAGTCGCAACATTCGATTATAGGTTGTTCGTAGAAACCTTCGCGATTCGACCATCACATTCACTACTCACTACATAACTTAAGGTGAGTTCGTAGCCCCACTTTCTACTGTTTAACTACTTTACAAACCCATGGGGGGAATACATGCTATTATTTTTCTACTCGAACACGATGCTTTCTAATGTATGCTTCACGACGATGTTTTATTATCACTAAGTAACGATTGCCATGTTCGAAGTCCCTATATCATGAACCATTAGTCACTACCTTTAGTGAGCGCGAATATTGTGAATAGATCTATTGGGATTGACGAATCCCATTTGTGTTGAACAACGATGAGTTCACACAAATGCACTATATTTGAGATTTAGCGGTATAACGGCAAAAGTACCTTGATAGGGCTTCTATAATGCCAATTTTGTTGGTTCGATGTTAATGTTTTGGTTGCATGAGCTTAGTGAAATAAATAACGATTTTGTTTTCTAACTATGAGTGTGAGTCTATAGCTCACACTACGACATATTGTGTTCAAACGATTTAACTAAACTCTACGAATTCCACTCAACCTTTGTGTTGACCTCTCAAGCATGTATTTCAGGTTCATGACGATCAAGGATGGTACGGAAGGGCACGGATACTCAAGAGGGCTATAAATTTTATTATCATTCAAAAACACATTTATTATACATTGTAAACATGGAACCATTTGGGACCTCATTTTGTAAATCTCTGATATTTATACAATTTGAATGATAAATCTTTTAAAACGACTCAATTGGAGTTCGTTTTCTATTATTGTGACTATTGTGCTGTCAAGTAACACCCAGTTCGAATTCCGCTGCAACCATGAATTGGGGGTGTTACACGAAACCTAACACAAACATGTGAACTCAAGATTCAAGATTTCGACTCAAAGACTTTTCAAGATTTCAAATCAAATATACATTTTTAGTTGTAGAAACACTTTTAAATGGCCCAAAAACGTTTCCAATACGTTTCCTGCACAACACAAGACATTTCCAAATGACTTGAAATGTTTCCTAGTTTCCAGAAACGTTTCACGTTTTCGAAACGTTTCGGGCACGGGAGACGGCACCCCGACGGCGCTTCCGTGCAACATAAATGGTCATTAAGCGACAGGGCCACAAACATATAAATAATCTTGCAAAAAGTACCCGTTAGAGTTGGTTTGCGAAAGTGAGGGTATATTGAGGACTATTTTTGTTGTAGATGCTCCTCACAAAGAATTAAGAAAACATTTGTGTGTGAGAGATATGAAATGATTTGTGTGGATTTATATGAAGATTGCAGTTACACATTTTTAATAATCATTATTGATAGTAATGATAATTAGTGGTTACACGTTTTTAATAATTATTTGTATGTATGCATTGAAATAGGTTGTTACAAGTTAATTAAAGACATTTAGTTTTCATGTGTATCCATTAACTTTTACACGTTTTATTTGATTTATTTGACTCGATTAATGTGGATGAACAATATCTGCTGAATTGTTTAATATTTCCTTTAAAGGAAATGTTTATGGTCTTATTTTTTTAAAACTTCTAAATATAAATATCCTAAATAGATTATAAGGTAGTAAATCTAGTTTTTATCATATACTCTACATAATACCTGCATGTTGACTCATGCATTTCTAGTATTCTAATCCATACTAGTTTTCCGTTCAATGTAAATCGTTGTACTCATATTTGTTCATTATAGATCGTTTGTATTTTGAAGCAACTCTTATAATGTACGCAAAGTTTATATATAGTACTTACTAAGAGACGGCGCAATTCGAGTGCTTTCAGATGGGTTTACGCTAATATTTTCGTTCTTTTTTGTTTGGTTGTGATAGAAGAAAAAAGGGCGATGATATGATGCAATCTGCTGTGTATTTCTTATATTACATGTAGATTCGAGAAAGTGTTACTCGCTCCGTTTCAAAATATAAGTCAACTTTCAATTTTTCAAAGTTTTTTTACTACTTTAACCTTAATTATTTTTTTTCGTGTTATATAATACTTAATGAAAATTATACCAATGACAATGCATTTAAAACAGAAGTCCATTTATATATTTTACATCAACTATTATATACTCCCTCCGTCCCAAATTTATTGTCTACTATTGACTTTTTTAGTCTTTCTTCTTCAACTTTGACCTTAAATATTTTTATTGGTGTTATATAATATTTGATGCAAAATATATAAATGGATTGGGTTTTAAGTGTACTTTTCAATGGTATAATTTTTTTATCAAGTATTATATAATAAAAAATATATATTTATTGTCAAAGTTAAACCAGTTTTACTTTGAAAATTCAAGCTGGACAATAATTTTGGGACGGAGGGAGTAACATGAAAGAAAATAATTATAGTTAAAGTTGGATTAAAAAGACTTTGAAAAAGTAAAAATAAACTTATACTTTGAGACATATGAGTATTGTTTATGAATAGCAACAAAAACACAATAGGCAAAAGATGTAAAATGTGATGAATGTATTTTAGTTATTTTATAAGAATTTATTGTTGAACCAAAGACCAAGATTAAAAAAATAAAAAATAAATAAATAAATTATTCATCAATAATTGAACCTAAGACCTTCACGATAAATGGTGGTTCGGTTACCGACTCCCATCGTCCACATACATTGTTAAATTTCATGCTATACGTATATAACTATATATACAAAACTTTACAATGAAACAAACATGTTATTGTATGGGCTAAAACTATTTATAAACTATTTGTGATCCTTATTACTCCGTAGTATAACTTTTTCAATCTTAAATAGATGCACCAAAATTTATATCATGTTAATTAGGGTACATCGTTATTTTATGCTATCTAATTTAGTTTGTTTTACGTAAAAGGTAAAGTATTATAGATAAGAGTAAATTACATTGTTGGTCCTTATACTTTTTTCGGATTTTATACGACATCTAAAAACGAGAATTATTGCTTTTTTGATCTATGATCGAGAATATATTACGCTGCTAGTCTAAAATTCTAACGCTCGTTAGTTTTGCCAGTTATCTCGGTCCTCACACACAGGTCACATGAGGGTAATTTGGTCCTGACACTTTTTTTTTTGTCAATTTCAAATATTTTCAATACAGACTAATGTAGCACTTTGTACTTTTTTAGCAAACTTAATGTAGCACTTTTTACCTTGTTCTAACTTTTTATTTTTATTTTTATTTTTTTGGGTACATGTTATGAATATGGACAATCAAACCATTATCAAACCATAAATTCTCGTGTCTTCAAATTTTTATTACTTTGTCTAATAATATCAAATTTAGTAATTATTGAAGTAAATGACGACTAGTTTTAGTTATTTACTTATCGTATTTTTCATTTCGTATTTTATGTTGTAATTTTTTTTATGTCGTTTTTTTAATGTAATTTTTTTTATTTCGTATTTTAATGTTTAATTTTATATATGAAGTGTTTGAATGTTTAATCATTTTAATGAATGAAATCGTTGATGGTAGAGTTTGTAAAGTGTAATTTTTAAAAAAAAAATGAGTCCAAAAAAAGTGGTGTTATGATTTACTGATATTTTTTTGTGTTATGTTATTTGATGTTGAAATGATATGACACTAATGTGACGGATAAGTTCATGTTATAACATGTTAATATTCCTTGTGATCTACTCCGTAATAAGATTACGCAAAATATTCATGCAACTTTACTTTGACTGTATAATTAAGAACCTCACAAATCCTTACTAAAAGGCTAACAAAGAAAAACTTAAACAAAGACCACAAAGACTATAAGAAATTCGAAAAAAAAAGACCTTGTACACGCATTGACTTAAAAACGTGTAAACGCATTAAATTGAAGATGGTGAGTATCATTTCACTCGTACATGACTACTTTAATTTTTAAAATCGTACAAGTCAGAGTCTGTCGGTGCTTTCATTGTAGGTATTGTCGCATTGCTTTTGGGTTAATATAAACGGGTAGAGTTATAAGGACGGGGGTACTTTTTTTATTCTAACGGGGGTATGCCAAATTTTGGCATTTTGTGACTTTTTTTTTTTTATTTTTTTTTTTATTTTTATAATTTTGTTTATATCAAAAAGCTATAAACCTGAAAGTGCAGAACAAAAAATATAAAGTTTAATATGTCAAACTGTTAAAACTGTCAGAAATACGGAACAGAAACTGGGCTGCGCTGGAAAAAAATAGGGGACAAAAGGGAGACAAAGGCCCTAACACCTTTGTCCCCCGTTAGAATAGTACGACCCAATATAAACCGAACAAAACTTTTCAAATAATTGTACCCATGTGATGAATGTATGTTTAATTATTTATCCTTACAAAACGCGTGAAGTCAATAAAGCACGGTCTTTTCTGCTATGAAGGGTCTATTCATGCAAAAAGTTGGCTCCAATTATATCTCTCCCGTAATTTACTTCCGCTATGAACCTTTTCAACCAACTTGTTTTTGTTCAAAATAGTAGTAATTGTTCATATGTTAAAAGAGTAATAACGCAAATTCTAAAGTTTACATGTATCAGTTTGTTAAAAAAATGAATAAATTTATACTGATATGAAAAAGCATTTAATTGTGTTAAGTTTAATGCATTTTGAGAGTTTTATATAAAATAATAAGATGCTGATATGTAGGGATGGCAACGGGTCGGGTTTGGGTCGGGTTTTAGTGAACCCGTACCCGTACCTGTTTATAATATCCATACTCAAACCCGTCGGGTACCCGATTAATATTATTCATCGGTTTTTCGAGTTTCCTCGCGGGTTTCGGTTATCTCCAATTGAATAATATATAGACAAAATGACGGTATTAAAATTAAGTGACACTAAAATCTACCGAAAAACAAAGAAAAACACCCTAATATAATCGTTTTTTTTTTTTAAGTTAAAGAAAATGAATATAGTATCAAACGATTTAATGCTTTTGAATAATTCATGTACAAAATAAAATATGTTATGTAATAGAGATACGTATATAAAAAATATAATGAAAGAAATTATATATAATACATATATATTCTAGTTAATTATAATATCAATAAAGCGGATATATATTCGGGTAAATGGATACGGGTACGAGTACGGGTAATCGAGCGGGTATTACTAGAACCCGTACCTGAACCCGAACCCGTACCCGGCTAAAAAATTATATCAATACCCAAACCCGCATCAAAACCCGCCAACCCGCCCCCAAACCCGACCCAACCGGTTCGGGTTTCGGTTTTCCCTGTCGGTTTCGGGTGCTTTTGCCATCCCTACTGATATGCAGTCATGTGTGAGTGCACTGAACCATTTATTACACCATGCATTGAAGATGCTCTGATAGTGACTACAATAATGAACGTAACTTTTATTATTACTATTTTTTATTTATTTTTATATTAAAATTTAAAAATGATTTAAATTAATTATTAGCAAAAAATATTAATCCAATAATTAGTGTAAAAAACGAATTAGCAATTTTTCTAAAAGTCGATAGTTTTCTTGAATAAAAAAATATTTGTGTATTAAATCTTTTTTTTTTTCAATAAAAACTTCGTTATTGTACCAAATTCTTTTGACTTTTTTCAATCAAAATTTTATTGCGCATCGTACATAACAAGTTGAAATTTTTGTGCATCAAATTTTTTGTGTATCAAAATTTCATTTTTTTACATTAAAAAACGTATTGAAACTCAAAACTTGAAAAACATCTCTCACAACACTTTTATATACCAACATAGCCGATCTTGTGAAAATTTTTAAGAACTTTAAAAAAAATCATTTTCATCATTTATACGGATATTTGTCTTTTTATTTTAACCTTACTTTTTACATGAAAATGTTAAAATAAAAAGATAAATATATGTAAGAAGGATACAATTTTTTTTTAAGTTATTGAAAAATAAAAATAAAAATTTCACAATATCTTGTATGTTGAATAAAGTGTTTTCTAAAAGTAGAAAGGTTTGTCGAAATTTTTTTATGAAAAAGACATTTGCGTAGTAAATCGTCTTTTTTCGCAACATCTTTTGACTTTTTGCACAAGTACAAGTTGAAATTTTTGTGCATAAAAAAATCGTATAAATATTTAAAATTATAATAAATTTTTCACAAATTTTTTATGCATCAACATACCTGATCTTGTGATTTTTTTTTTCGAGAACTTTTTAAGAAATAAATATTTTATTTATCTAATCTTTTTATTTCGTCTCTTAATGTTCATGTAAGAAATATCTCGGAACATACATATTTAAGTTAAATCCTTTACCGACAAAATAAAAAACACATGTTACATCTCATTATTTACTCCTCTTAACTTGTCACATGCCCACTTTTAATGTTTCATTTATATACTCGTATAATTCATTCCTGGTTGTTGATAGACATTGGTGTTTCAACAAACTTGCTTTAATTTGCTCAATTAGACCAACAACCTGTTCCAAAAAGAAAAAAGAAAAAAGTAACCTTGAGAGTTCGTGTGATATTTGAAATCTGTATTGGTTTTCAAGGTAATTTTACTTACATATATATATAGCATGCATTTTCGTATATCTTACTAATTGCATGTAGACCAAATGAAATTTTATTTGCCCACGCTCTAAGTCATATTAATAATGCTTGACAAAGTGCCAGGTGAATAAGGCTCGATGTTTTCATTTTCGTTTTTTTTAATTATCATAATATTGCGTTGCTTAAGCAGACATATACATGGCTTGTTTCTTTCCTTTTGGTTTTTGTGGGTGAGAAAATATGATAGAAGAAGATGACTTTTACTTGGGAAGTGGTTTGCTTTTTTCAATTTGCTATTGTATTTTGTTACTAAGATATTTAATGGTTTTATATTTTGAATAAGCGGTTTTACTTTTTTTTACTATAATATTTACTTTTGTGTGTTGCTTTTTTGTCCTATATTCAAGCTAGCTACTGTAGTTGTTAAAAGAATAAAAGTTATTAGGAGAATAGAAGGTGGTGTTGTTTTAGTCCAAAATTAAGTACTGTATTACAGTAAATTTTAAGCTTTTTTATTCTCCAAAAAAAGATTTATGTTAACATACTTAAACGAAATGTCATATTGTATATGTAAGCATATATAGCAATTTATAAAGGTCCAATCACTTTGATACAAGTTTAGTCATTTTTAGCTTGTTTTACTTTTTAGCTACGAATTTATATTTTATAAGTTATAAATTACAAGCCGAGTTGATTTGAGACGAACTTGATGAAATGTATCATTAGTAGTTGGATTTCATTTTATATACACTCTTTTAGTTAACATTGATCGCTTAAAAGAAAAAGTGTTTTTTTTGCCCAACCCGACCCATTCTGAATTTTACTACAAAAAAAGTTTCACCCCGTTATCGAAGTTGCCCCATCGACTAGATTTTCTGCCTCCGCCACTGCATATATAGTTATATACTCCATATTTAAGTTATCATTTACTGACAAAGTAAAAAACACATGTTATATCTCTCATTATTTACTCCTCTTAACTCGTCACATATTTATGTATAACCACATTCCTGGTTGTTGACAGTCATCTCGTATTCAACAAACTTGCTTTGCTCAATTAGCCATACAACCGTGAGAGTTTGTGTGATCTTTGAAATTTGTCTTGGTTTTCAAGGTAATTTTACTTAAATATATAGCATGCATTTTTCGTATAACTTACTAAGTGTAGACCAAATAAGATTTTATTTGCCCAGGTGAATAAGGCTCGATGTTTTCGTTTTCGTTTTTGTTATTACGGAGTATCATAATACTGCGTAGATCCATCTATTTTAGTTATAACCTTTTTAACGTTCAAGTATCTGTAATGTGAATCAATTTGACTATGTTACTTGTGTAATAAACTCACAAGTCGCCAAATATGACTAATTAGAATAACTTAATAAAATATTTATAAAAAAACATTTGTGCATTAAAGCGTTATTTTTTTATTTTTTATTTTTTTTCTCATAAAAAATTTGTTTTTTACACAACTTCTTTTGACTTTTTGCATCAAATTTTTATTGCGCATCACACTATAACAATTTGAAATTTTTGTGCATTAAAAAAACGAATAAAAACTTAAAATTATAATAACTTCTTTCGAACTTTTTTATGTACCAACATACCCGATGTCGTGGAATATTTTAAGTATTTTTTTAGAACTTAAAAAAAAAAAAAAAAAAAAAAAAATCTTTTGTACAAATATTTGTCTTTTTATTTGATCTTTTTAGAGATTTAAACTTCGGAACATATATCATTATATTCCATATTTAAGTAATCCTTCTTCACCGAGAAATTAAAAAAACACATGTTTCATCTTTCATTGTTTACTCCGCTTAACTTGTCACATATTTATATATAACCACATTCCTGGTTGTTGACAGTCATCTCTTGTTCAACAAACTTGCTTTGCTCAATTAGCCCTACAACCGTGAGAGTTCGTGTGATATTTGAAATCTTTGTTGGTTTTCAAGGTAATTTTACTTATATATATAGCATGCATTTTTCGTGTAAGTTACCAAGTGTTGACCAAATGAGATTTTATTTGCCCACGCACTTTGTTAGATAATAAGGCTTGTCAAAGCGCTAGGTGAATAAGGCTCGATGTTTTCATTTTTGTTATTCATGACTAGTTATGAAAACTGTGCACGTACGGAGTTTTTTCTAACTTTTTTAATTATGTGTTCTTATCAAATAAATATAAACTAATTAAAGTCTACATGTTTTTGCTTGTTTGATTAAAATTAAGAAATCTTAAGTATATATGATTTTATTTATTTATATAATTATCATGAGTACTGTGCACACACATTGCTTAGATGTAAACTCAAATTTAGTGTACATTTACGCAAGTGTTATAGTTTGTTGTGTATTCTTAATAAAAATAATTATAAAGACACGAAACTCATTTTATGTATTTTTTTTATTTCGGGTATAATTACGAAAGCTTTAAAAAGAAAAACAATAAATATTTAGCATGGGTTGTTGCATTACAATCCCGTTTAAATTTGTTTGTGTATACGTGTTATAAGTAAATGTGAAAATTTTGAATAGTAAATTACTAAATACAGTAATATTTTACGGGAGATATTATTATATGTACGATCTTGTTTTTATATTTGCATGCTTTTATTTTAATATTTATAATCTCATATAAGCTTTTTTTTTTTTTTTTTTTTTTTTTTTTTTTTCCTACTCAGAATAAAACTACCAACTTTTATACTGAAAACACCCAAGGTTAAATAGCATAAATAGTTGGTGGGAGATAATAGTTGGTGGGAGATAACAATTAATTTATTTGCAAACTACTTATTCAAGACGATGTAATCACAGATTGTTAATATCCAGCTGGTAGATGTGTTATGTGTACATGGTGCAGTTAATTTGGGTTTCCATTTAGTTTATGCATGGGTTGTAACTACCTCCCAAAATTCAGATACTCTCAGAAATTATCTATGTTCTTTTCTAAATTGACCGATTGAAACTACTTAACATGAAATAGAAAACATACCATATAAATGGATTTTATCTATGAAGCAATCTCAAAAAGCTCTCAACATTTCAAAATTCAAAACTTCTTATTTTCCACATGCAAACCCCAAATGCTTATATAAGATATACCAAAACATTCTCAAAGTCTCAAACCTGCTCTACCATAGACTATGCACAATACTTTTAGGTTCATTTTTTTTGCACTCGAGTTGTTATTGAGGGGTGTGTGTGTGTGTGTCTCTGGAGTGGTAATTCCAATAAGATTATATATTTTCCTTGTTTCTAAGCATATAATCCAGGTCTATATTCTGTTTATGGGATCACTCTGGAACTCTTATTGAAATGTTATATATCTAGTTATTTGACTACGATCTTCATGTTACAATAAATATTTTGAAGACATATGAAGTACATCAAAACACATCTGAAAAAAGGTAAAAAAACTAAACCAAAAGAATTGTTGAAGACATGAAATATGTAACAAACCAATGTCTCGAGAGAATAAGCGGAAATTAGTCCATGATGAGCACCAAGATGCAACTCTCGTAGTTACAGCATGCTTTGATGAGTATAATGCCAGCCTCAAATAAATGGATCTCGTTTGTCAACTTGCGCAAGTACACAAGTATACATAACATTATTGTAAATATGTACCACGTAACATACAACTATGTGTAAAAGAAATGTCTCCTATCATTGAGGAAAAACATAAACCTCAAAATCATGTCTGCCATGCTTTAGCTTCTATAGGAATACTAAATAATATATTCTTACATACATAAGATATAGGGCTCTGGATCGTGTGCTTGATAGCTCATCAGCACAAATAAATGGGTTAAAGAGGCCATTCTTATTTGGAAGGGTTTAAAGGTGTAAAAAACAGTAGAATTGGTGTAAAGTCATCACTAAAAATATATTTGCAGTAAAATTATGTACGACATTGAATCATGAACTTTTGTTAAAGCATTTGAATCCTCTCTTTGAAGCGTGTACTCATTCATATTCACATACATTAAAAGTATGTAGGAAGAAGAATAATCTGTTTTTTCTTTTTGAAAAAGAAGGTACCTACCCAATAATAATATGAATGGTCGAACTAACAAATCCGTGGCGCATCACCAACTACCATGGTATGCCGCTCACTTTCTTCTGTATCCATACACCCTTTACTTCGCCATGCTCTAACTTACCTTCCTTCCGTCCAATACGGTTTCTTCATGAAGCTAACAGATACTTTTACTCGTGGCCTGTGGAAATTACAATGTAGACATAAATTATCAGATAATTAGTAACTTTCTATCTACAAACATGTACAAGTAAAGAGAAAAAAAAAAAAAAACAAAAAAACAAAAAACTAAGCTTGGTTGGAGTTTCAATTTGTTAACACTTTATTATACTTATGAAAATGCCTAAACTTGTAAAAAAGAAATTAAAAATAATTAGTGGATCTTCTGAGATTGCTAGCTTAGAATCCATATCAATATTAATTAGGGCTAATGGCACAAAAATGTATAATAGTTGTCACTTATTCCATTTAGAGAAATGATTTGCACACTCCTACTTTTTATTGGCACACTCCAATATGTGCATCAGACAGTTGTACTTTAAATATAATCTGCTTTAACTGCTTGTACATTGGAGTGTCCCAATAAGAACTGAAAGTGGGCAAATCACTTCCCTTCCATTTATATGTATTAAACAATTTTTTTTGCTATTCTGTGTACTAAACTTGATTTTGTAGGCATTTTTGTGTACTTTATGACCATTTTGCCCCTCATTTTAGTAACCCGGGAGGGGCAAAATAGTTATAAAGTACACAAAAATGCCCAAAAATCAAGTTTAGTACACAGAATAGCAAAAAAAATTGTTCGATACATATAAAAGGAAATCATGACAATTATGATACATTTAGAGGCCATTAGCCAAACTTGATCAAAGTTAAAAACTTGTCATGTACTGCACCATTTTTACCGAATAACTGGTTCGGAAAGAACCTTAAACAACCCTGAGTTCATGGAAACGCCACTTGAATTTGTCGATTCAAACATGTTAGTTACTTGGTTAGAAGGGGTTTTCCTTTCAAAACTTTTGTTCATCACTGGATCCATTAAACCCCAAATTTTTCATTCTTCATAAGGTTACTGGTTGACCAGAGAGTAAACAAAAATCCCTACTTGTTCTAACCCATTAATGCAGCAATGTACATGAAGGTCTTAAAAAATATTCACAACTACATGGTAGTCTCAGACTGTTAAGATAAACCTAAGTTGGTTAAAACATGTTAATGAATCACATAAGATGTTCAGTAATATGCATTTAGAAAAGTAATATGCTTGTATTTCTAAAGAGCATAAAAGAGAGGTGCTACCATGTCTTTATGTGACCAATATGAAAGTTCTCAATGACCTGGTATCCGACTGTAAAAGAAGACACACCACATTAGTATTTAGACAAATAATTTGAGCTACAAAGTATTTATCTATATCTTTAACAATGCGTTGACTTAACTATGACTAAAATTCACAACTTCAAAGGGTTTTAGTCTCGTGTTCTGCGTGCTTAAAGATTTACCAATAAATTCATCATGGTGACGCTATAAAATATAGTTACCAAAGATATGAATTATTTTAGGTATAATCTTTAAAATGGTCAGACGGGTTGTAAAATGGGTCGAGTTTGACCCGTGCTTTACACAGCCCTAAGAGTGAACGAAAAAATTAGTAGATTGATGTGCTTAACAACTAATCAGTTTGGTGCTGGATTTATTAACATGGGTATGTAAGAAAATTGCATAGTTCTTGTGGAGTGAGTACCATAATGAGTTTAGCGGGTCAATATTTTTTGGCATTTAAAGTGGCTATATATTGATTTGACCCGTTAGCACATTTAAATAACTAAAAATATATTAAACAAATCCAAATTCATTATATGTTTAATAATATATCCAAACGTACCTTAAACACATTATGAATTGATATATGTCGATGTGATGTTTTTATGCTACGATGCTACGGCCTACATTGACAATATGTTCCATTGTGTCCTGCAAAAAACAAAAATCCATATTTCATCAGTTTCTTGTGTTTGGTTATATTAGTTTAGGACTACCCCATTTTTCATTACTTTATTTTCTAAACTTGCATCTGAGTAAGCAATTTTGACAAAACAAATTACTCCATCTTTTTCTTAAATCCTCCTTTTCAAGGTCAACAGAGTGTCCAAACTAATCCGTATCTTTCTTGTTAAACCTCCTAACATGACATCTTGCATTCATAAAGACAAAGGTCATCTCCACTTCTCTAGTTTTTTTTTTTTTGAAAGGCAATTGAATTTATTGAAACATCAAAGATACAAAGATAAAGCTCACATATGCACATGAGACTACCTGAGACAAATCTTGTCCATTCTCTAGTTTTATTAGTGTGTATTTTGTCCTTCAATGCTATAACTTGTTTACGCTATCATATCATTTGATGGAATTGGCAATTAAATCTCTTATAAAACATAGCACCTTTCATATCATTTGATGGAATTGGCAATTAAATCTCTTATAAAGCAATGCTAAGTAATATACTACTTAAAGCAAAAAATAAAATCATAGAAGATCGTTAATTTTCTTAATACTTTAATAACCCAACGATATAATCACATGCATAACTAACGAAATAAAAATCGAATAAAGGGTGGACCTAATGAAAACAAAAACCTCTTGATCTAGATGATATATTTGAAGACACGTTGTATTAGATCGATGTTACAAGATTATTGAATCGATCCTTTCAATGGATTGTTGTCTTCCTTTATGGGGTAGCGTTTATTTTGTGGTGACATATGTGGAGTATGAATTTTTATTTGCCATTAGATAATGAACCTACGAATAGTCGCGATGATAATTTTAGAACTTTACAATTTGACCTCAGAGTACTAAGCATTGAATGTAAAGCACATGTGTATTTGTTGGCTTTTAGACATCTGAAACATAAAACGAATTTATAAACCTTTTTATGCCAAGTTAGGAAATATCTAACCTATTTATATTTCAGATTTTTTTATAAAAAGATAACAAAAAATTCCATTATTACTTGTGTAATAAAATTATGAGTCGCCAAATACGACTAATTACTTTGTTAAAAAAAATGACTAAACACTGAAAGTATGTCGTAAGCTCGTACTTCGTAAGAGTAAAGTAGGATTGTAAATAACACACAATCGGATTGGATCGTAAGATTGTAGGATTGGTACTTATAAAGATAAAATTTTGTTATTGAACAAGCTTTTTTTGTAAAAATTATCCCCATTCTCCAAAATTTGACCCGATGTCATTCTTATCCATAGTCTTGTAACAACAGATTTATCTTTACCCAAATGTAAAATTACCTTAAAATTAAGTTAGTATCGTGAAGTAAACATGAAAGTTGAAATCTTACTAGGTGGTGGTGAATAGTTTAAAAAAGAAGCAGACTATGATTTTTTTATTTCATTTTTTATTTTTGAACAAGCAATTTCAAAGAGGGAAATAAAGTTAAGACACCATTCGAAAACTTAGATTGATGGCTTATGGTTTGGATATTGGGCTTTTGGCATTTAGGCTACGCTATTCTTAAAAATTTTACCATTTATGATTGTTGTCCTATTTCTTTTTACTTGTAAATCGTTTATGTAGCGATTGAAGCACGGAGTAATAGATGAATTCATACCTACAAATCTATTTGATCCAAGAGTGCGGATTAAAAATAGTTTTTAATTAAAAGGGTATTGAAATTATGAGTAATATAGGAACCGATCGTGATTGTGTTGACCAATAGAATAGGAAGTTTTTTTTTTTTTTTTTTTTTTTTTTTTTTTGTTGTAAACTTGTATTATAAACACATCAATATACATCTCATCAATCAAGGTGAATTTTGTCAAATCCTTATATGGTATTAGCCTAATACCGGTTTTCCTCATCCTCCACCACCATGGCTGCTGGACTCTCTCTCTCTCTCTCTCTCTCTCTCTCTCTCTCTCACACACACACAATTTACTATGGCAAAATCAAGTTCTTCCTCTTCTAGCATATAAAAAACTTGCACGTAATATTGATGGATCCATTTCCCCGCCTTCACCCACCATTGTTGCCAGTGAATCCTCTTCTACGAACCCCGCATATGTCACCTAGTTAGAGTCTGACCAACGAGCCATCATTATTCTTCAATATTCTCTCTCTAAAGAAGCCATGTCCTAAGTTCTCGGGCTCAAGACTAACCGAGATGTTTGCCGTGCCTTAGAAGCAGCTTACAGTCACGATTATGTTGAACGTATTTGGCAACTTCAGAAGGGTTCTTCTTTTGTTTCAAATTATGGTCGCAAGTTCAAAGCACTTTGTGACCAACTTGGTGCAATTGGTACCCCGTTGACGAAACAGACAAAACCCATTGGTTTCTATGTGGCCTTGGTTCCCCGTTCGAGAATTTTTCGACGACACAACAAGCTATTAGACATCCTACGGTTTTTCGTGATCTTATTTCTCTAGCGGAAAGTCATGAGATCCTTCTTAATTCTATTCATGGGTCCACCACACCAACTGTTGCATTCACAACAAGTTAATCTCGTCGCCCCTTTAATGCTTCTCGCGGCTCTTGCTGTAATGGTCGTGGTCGCGGTTCATCTCGAGGTGGTTTCTCAAATGGTAGAGGTCGTGGTCATCGGCTCCCTCACTGTCAACTTTGCCGCACAGACAGTCATTATGTAAATAAATGTCCAGACCTTGCTTCTTTTGCTAGTCATGCACCAAGAATTGATGCAAATTTAGCTCAGGCATTTCATGTAAAATGCCATGTTACCGATGATTCTCCGGATTGGTATGTTGATTCTGGCGCTACAGCTCATATGACTCTTTCATCCTCCAATCTTGACTTGGCCTCTAATTATTCGGGTACCGATTATGTTTCTTTTGGTAATGGCAATGTTTCAAATATCTCTCATATTGGTAATTCATCTATTTCGAAGAATATAGCATTACTTGATGTTCTTGTTGTAACACATCTAACTAACAAATAAGACATGCTAATACAGAGCAAACATTCAATGATATCCGATATCAGATATCATACTATCATATCTCTGATAACACAGAGAAATACCAAAATGGAGCAAAACTGCACTATAGTGATGCCAGTTTTGTCTCTCAATTCACCTTTATTTGCACCTACCATCTAGCTACATTTTCACATCAACATTCCATCCAAACCATTCATCCTGCAACCACAATAGTAAGGATAGAATTAGGCGTGTGGCTTCACTAGGCACCCGTAACCCATCCATGGGGGGCTCTGCCAAGTAACCTACATTTCCCTTTCTAAGGAAGGCCTCAGTTACTTGGGAACACTCACCCTCCATG
Source organism: Artemisia argyi (assembly GCA_030686995.1). Taxonomy (NCBI): domain Eukaryota; kingdom Viridiplantae; phylum Streptophyta; class Magnoliopsida; order Asterales; family Asteraceae; genus Artemisia; species Artemisia argyi. The sequence goes on from CM060687.1 coordinate 13,442,149, forward strand.
ATGACCAACCATACCTCCTGTGGTGGTGTATTGAGAGGACCAATAAGGTTCATCTTGCACACCTCTCTATTCCACTCATCATACACCACCCTCCTAGACCACTTACCCTTCACAGTGCACAACCCTTCTTTATGGTACATTCCTCTAAATTAGACCTCCTTCTTTTCACCATATACTCACTAATTTCCTCCCAAGGCCAAACTAGGAGTACATAGCTACTAGTAAGGTACAGTCACTCTAGAGGAACTCCAAGGTACAAGGTGTTGAACTCACTGTAGTGGCCTGAAAAATATTCATTATACTAATACAACTCATGTCCCAAACACCCCTTCAAGATAGTGAGCTAAAGACAATAGCAGCTTTCTGATCCAACTACCCCTTACAACATGCCCTTGACCCATTCAGAATCATAGTGAAGGAGTATGATTCTAACTAAGAACTACCCCTTACAACTACCCCTTAGATGTATTGTAACACATCTAACTAAGAACTTACTCTCGATTAGCAAACTGACATCTTCACTAAAATTCTTCCACATCCCTTATTTGAATCCTTCCATGCCAAGCTACATGTTGGTCCACCTCCACTTTGCTTGAAGGGGGTAACAACAATAAAAACAATATTAGTAATATATGAACTATGAAGTAATATAGGAACTGATTATGTTGATCAATAGAATAGGAAGTTTGTTATTTGTACTTATCTTTTTTCTTTGTAAATTTGTATTATAAATACATCAATATACATCTCACTAGTCAAGGTAAATTTTATCAAATCCTTATAGAACTAATTATTATTGGGGTCATATTGTTTTTCACGTAACTAACCTAACACCCCACCATTCTTTCAAGTAATCTTCAATACTTTCGGTTATAATCCCATGTGATTTTGAATATAATCACGTGATTTCACCATTCAAACTAATTATAAATGTCACAACATATGTGTAATCACATATGATTTAGTACTCGTAATTCACGTGTGCTTTCCACCTTTTAAGAATCAAACATCATCACATGTGATTTTATTTGTATGGGCAGTTGCATCTTCTTCAAGATCTAACCTTAATCTGTTTCATCCACAACCTGATTTTCTCCATCCATAACTCGATTTTCATCGATGATGACATGATTTTGCTATCCATAAGCTGATATTCTTCTTTCATATTCTAATTATCATTCATATCTGACCAATTGTTGGTTAATTGATTAACTCGGATCAAGAATCCGAGATAAAAAGTTAGAAATTGATCCCTAATTCGAAAAATTACTATTAGTGACAAAGATATTTACGATGAAGTTGACAATTATTAAATACTTTTTGAGTTGATTTGATAATTATTAGAACTTTATATTGAAATTAACTTTATACAATAGCCAACTATTATATAAAAAATCTATTAAGTTTGATAAAAATGTATATTGTAATAGACCATATCTTTATTTTGAAAACCTAATATAACATCAGATCACCCACTTAACATGTTCACCATTTTTTAAAAAAAAGACCACACCATTAGTTTATCCAAAAAGCATATATAAATGAATTATGGGCACATAATGATTATTGGTAATTCTAACTTGTTATCATATACTACATAGTAGTTACTTAGAAAACGAAAGTATTATAGTAAAATTTGTTTTGTTACTAATGAGCCTAACAAATAAATGAAAGATAAATTATTTTAAGCTTGTATTTTTTTACATTATATATGAATATTAGGGTTAATCTGATTTTCTTATCGTCATATAAATGAAATCATCCTTCTCAATTCTCTCATTCTAAGCTGCATATTGATGTCTCCGGTTCTATCTTTGAAATTCTCTAGTTCTTTTGGTTTGAAAATTTCTTGTTATTGATTCAAAATATATTGAGTCTTTTTTATTATCTATCTTACTCTTCATCTCTATTAAAACATTAAGGTAATAAGTTATCTTCTCTTAAAAACTTATCTTGGATGCATGAGTTTTATTGATGTGATAATATATTTTCTACAAAGTTTAAACTTCCTTTGCTCGTTTATTGTTGTGCTTATATTATTTAGGATTAAAAAAAAGTATATCTGCAAACGAGATAATCATGTTAGGCCAATATAATTAGATTATATAGCAAATGTATAATAAGTGCCTCCAAAGTAATCGACTGCTTCTCTTTTTATTAATATCTTTGAGGTACATACTATTACTATTGCACGAGTTATTTATTTTGTGCCAAAACATTTCTACAATTTATAATTAAGGTTGTTCATCTCAATGACATACCTACTCGGACTTGCGCATTTGACATAGATGTACGTGTTTTAAGATGCGTGTTTTTTTAAGTGTTGGCTTATTGGATTTTAACAAAAGATGATTAGTAGCTTGATTAGATTGTACAATGTGGTAAAATGATTATATATTTTAGTGAGGGGTGATTTAAATAATATATTAATTGTATGTGTTAATGTATTTGTGTTTTAAATAGTTGTAAATAGTTTTTTTACTTGTAATGCCTACATTAGATGATTAGTAGCTTGATTAGATTGTACAATGTGGTAAAATGGTTGTATATTTGAGTGAATGAGTGATATAAATAGTATTAATTGTATCTGTTAATGTATTTGTGTTTTAAATAGCTGTACTTGTGATGCCTACAATAAATGATTAGTAGCTTGATTACATTGTACAATGTAGTAAAATGGTTGTATATTTGTGTGAAGGGGTGATTTAAATAGTATTAATTGTATGTTTTAACTTATTTGTGTTTTAAATAATTGTAAATAGTGCTTTTTATTTGTAATGCTTAAAATGTATAGATAGACTTGTATTGATTTAATGGCAAAAGTAATATAATTCTTTTCATTATACGTAAGTGTTAGAATCTTATTTTTTTAAGCTTTACATTATAAGCAAGTCGCAAATGTTTTGTAAAGTAGTAGTATAGATGGATAGGGGCGAGGGGCGGAGCTTAGTGAGGACCGGGAAGGGTCCCAGCCCCCTTAGGCCTAAGTCCGTTAGTGTAATTTTTCGCGATTTCATGTGTTAAATTTTTTTTTTGTTTCACCTCGGCCCTCCCGTCTTTTGTATTTCGGAAAAATTTTTGTTTCGGCCCTCCCACAAATTTTTTTCTAGCTCCGCCACTGATAGGGGCGGAGTAAAAAAGAAAAACAGTATTCCATGTAAAATACAAACAACAAAATGAGCCACGTGTGAGATCAGTGGCGGAGCCAGAAAATCTTGTCAAAGGGGGCATGACACAATAAGTTTGATTACAGGCGAAAATAAATAAATAAATAAATACTAAAATTCAAAAACGGGTCGAGTCTAGTATAGTAAAGGGCTGTCTAATATTTAAACGCAATTTAACAAAAAAATAAGGTGCTCAACTCATTAAAAAAGTGGGTAATCTTAACCTGTTAATCTTAGGGGTGTTTGATAGACACTTAATGGAGTGACTCAGAGGTAGTCTTTGATTCGGTTAGCACTTCCTTTGTTTGATATAAAAAAATAGTCCACTGATTCATTCTTTGATCTCTGTACGATTTTGCATGAAATGTGATGAAAAATCATTCAGTGACTTGTACTTCACCACAAGTACTTATGTACCCTTCTTTTAAATAATAATTATTTATGTACTCTTCTTTTAAATAATAATTTTTTACAGTGTTGTAAATATCGCTCGGCGGTACCTCGGCGGTCGACCACCGCCAAGCGCCAAGACCGATATGGCGGCGATATATCAGTGTTATATCGGAGACCATAAATTATAAAGAAAATTATTTTTAAAAAATAAATATTAGTAATATCCTAACAAAATAAGTCAATAACCACACATTTAACTAAAACTAAATTTTTTATTAATAAAAAACACATTAATGCTAAACAAATTTAAATATATTTAATGAAACTGATTACATATAAAAACTATGAGAAGCCAAATCCTCTTTACCTTATTCTGAAAACTACATTTAGTTTACAAATAAAATGTTATACTAACAAATTCTGAAAATACAAAGTACACTAAATAAAAAAGTGAAGTACCCTAACCTAACCAATAGTCAACAACCCACGTGACATATCTTACTTTTATGCAAAATATCATCTTTTATATCACCAAAAAGAAAAAAGAATCTGACACGCCATAACCCTTCAACCTCCTTTTATGCAAAAGATCATCTTTTATATCATCTTCTCCGATGCTTATTTCCGATCATTTATCCGGTGATTTTTTTTTTTCATTCTTAAATCCTTCTTTTATTTAAGATCATCTTTTATATCATCTTCTCCGATGCTTATGGTCCTCCATCTTCGCCAGAAATCCAATCCTCCCTGTCCCTACCAGAAATATCTTACTTGTGGTGGAGGCGCCGGAGGTAAAGTCGCCGGAGGTGGAGTCAAGAAAGGTTCGATTTTGACCGCCAAGGTCCGATTTTGACCGATTTTGACCAAACCGATTTTTTTGACCGATAAGTGAAATATGATATATCGGCCGCCAAGAACGATATTTACAACACTGATTTTTTATGTACCCTTCTTTTAATGGGTATTTAGTACATTGTGACTTTCAAAAAAAAGTACGTTGTCAACTTTTTTTTTTTTTTTTTTTTTTTTTTTTAATTCTACAATCTAATTGGTTTAATTAATTTTTTAAAAACAAGCATTATTCATCAAAATTTTGAGATCGGATGTCATCAGCGATTTGCAAAACAAAATGGTGAACACTATTAAATGAAAGTGAAGCAATCCATAATATGCATTACTTATTGATTTTTTTTTTGTTTATTTTTATAACATAAGTTTAAAGAGACATATTTCATTATATATGGTACAGGGTTAAATTAGTAATTTGTGTCATTCAGAGAATCAATTTAAAACATTTGTCAAACAGCGTATTTTAATTCAGAACCAAGTTCATTCAGAGTCATTGATTCATTCAGCGTCGTTGATTCATTCAGCGCTAAATCATAATTTTTGTCAAACAGCCCCTAAGCTCTCTTGAACTAAATACTTATTAATTATATACTAGACGAGTACCCGTGCATAGCAACGAGATTTTATAGAGGCATTTAATTATAATGGGATTTTGGTTAAGTGGTTTGTGTAACGTTTTGTGTAACCAAAATATCACTATAACTATTTGCCGCTATAAAATTCCGTTTCTATGTACGGCTACTAATCTAGTATTTAAAAGTTTATTTTTATATTCATTCTTAAGTTGACAAAACAATTTTACATTTTTACAAGGTTTTGAAACCCGGGTCGACCCGGCCGGGTTAACCGGTTCGACCAGTTCCGGCCGAAAAAACGGGTCAAAACAACCCGGATTTCTAAAACCGGGTTAACTGGTGTGACCCGCCAGGTTTTGAGTGACCCGGGTCTACCCGGTGCTCGAAACCCGGCCGGGTTTCATTTTTTCAAAAAAATTTAATAAAAACACGGGTTGACCCGATCAAAAAAATAAAATAATAATAAATTGAAAACCGGGTTGACCCGGTGCCCGGTGACTCGACTGGGTCGATTTCAAACCCGGTTTTCAAAACATTGCATTTTTATGTTTTTCATTTATTAATTATTCATTTAACTTTCCATGTTTTTAAGTTGACAAAAAAATTGAATGTGTAATGTAAGTTTCCATTTTTCATTTAAGTTTTGATTAAGTTTTAAATGAGAGGTATTAAGGAGTGTTAAATGCATTAATTAAGGGTAATTTAGGCAAAACATTAATTTAAGTTTTTCACTTTTCACTTTTCACTTCTTGACTTTTTGACCATTTACTCTTTATAAATAGTATAGATACGATAAATTTAAAATGACTATTGCATTCGTGTGTCTACTGCTCTTTTATCACTTTTAAGTATATACACACACATATAGCATAAAATATTTGGAAAAACAAAACTTCAATTAGAGGTTAAAAACTTAATTTGTATTGAACTGAGCAGATATCATATATTGTACTACGGAGTAGTATCTAAATTCTAACAACATACATATTCAAAAGCAATACCCAATACCCATATCAGAAAAATAATTATAGAAAAGCATATTCTTTAAATATGATCTACTGTTGCCCACTTCACAGTTTTCAATACCCATTCTATCTCTTCATCTTCACCATCCCATCTCTTCATTTTCACCTTTTCTCTACACAGATTCAGAGACAAAATTCAAGATTTAATTGTCAAGTGGGATGTGAAAAATGAAACGTTAACACCTTCCTCTCTCTTCACTGCTTCACACAATCTAGTAAAACATCTGCATGTCGTCGGAAACAATAAGTTTTGTCTTCTCTGTCAGATATCGAAGTCAGTCTTCTCCTCACATTAATTAAGCTGATTTTGTGTAAATAGTATATAGATATAGATATGCTGTATAAAATAAGAAAAGATAAATAAACTCCTTTCAATGTAATCTCTTTATGCAAAATAGGTCAACCCGAAACACTGCTTAGACCCAAGCTTAACCTGTTTATTTTCATGTCATTTTAGGAATTTAATTTTAATTACATGATTTCTTATTTCTCAGGAAAATGGCGTACTGTTTATCTTTTTTCTGTGATCCTGTCACGAACTTTTTTAAGGGTCTTTGGACGGATTTTGTTACGGAAAAGCTGAGTAACATCACCTCCTCTGCCAAACGTGTTGAGGAAATGGAAAAAAAAATGAAGGATTTGGAAAGAAAAAGAGATGAGATCGAAAAGCAGAAGAAGGATAACAATACAAACAATAAAGAGATACCTACTAGTGTACCACAGTGGTTGGAAGATTTTGAAAAGATCAAGAATGTTTTCGACATGATAGTGAAGAAACCAAGTAACAACGATGGATGCTTCAATTTAAAAACGAAGTATGAAGTAGGAGAAGACGCGTTGAAGCTTACCAAGAAGATTGACGATCTTATTACACAAAGTAAGGACATCACCTGGACCAATGCAAAAAAACCTCTTGGAAGAGTCGATTCCAAAGGGCCGGCATCAACATCAGCATCCACATCGGCATCAACATCAACATCATCATCCACATCGGCATCAACATCATCATCCACATCGGCATCAACATCAACATCAGCATCCACATCGGCATCAACATCAACATTAGGTGGAAATACTCAAATTGTGTTCAAGTCAAGAGATAAGATATTCGATGATGCATTGAAGTTCCTTCAGCAAGATGGTGACAAGCCTCGAGTGATATCCTTGTGTGGAATGGGTGGTGTGGGGAAAACCACGCTAATGAAGCAACTGAAAAAGGCTGCAGAAGATAAAAAGATGTTTAAGTGGATTGTGGTTGTAGATGTTGGGAAAAGTTCCAACTTGTTTAAAATTCAGGAGGTCATAGCAGCACACACAGGCGAATCTCTAACCGAAACTGATGAAACACTAAGGGCAACTCTTATTTCCAAAAGATTTCAAGAATTTTCAGAGCGTGAAGAAAAGAGTCTGGTTATATTTGACGATGTGTGGGAGACGATTAAACTCGAAGATATCGGATTAGCGAGTCCTTTGCCAAATGGGGTTAAGTTGTTGCTCACATCGCGGGATGTAAAAGTTTGCCAACAGATCGCAATTGATCTTGATGCTCATTCTGCTTTTGAAGTAGTTAAAGTTGATGTTTTGGAAGAAGGGGAAGCACAAGATTTCTTTTTTCGAATCACAGGGAATTCCGCCAAAGATGATTATGAGCTCTATGGCATAGGATGTAATATTGTCAAAAAATGTGGTTGTTTGCCCCTTGCCATCAAACTCATTGCTGGAACTCTTAAAAGTGAAACAAACAAGGGTGTTTGGAGACGTACACTCAAGTGTCTGAAGAATAATGATCTTGATAAGAATGTACATGAAATTATTGAGATGAGCTACAATAATTTAAAACGAGAAGAGGTTAAAGCGATTTTTCTGCTTTGTGGCTTGTTCCCCGAGGACTCTAACATCCCGATAGAAGATCTCACGAGATATGCATGGGGATTACAACTTTTAAACAAAGTTGATTCTATTGAAGATGCTAGAGACAGCACACAAATGAGTGTTAGCAATCTCAAAAATGTATATTTGTTGATGGATGGTGATAGTGATGACTATGAGTGTGTGAAAATGCATGATCTTGTGCTTGCATTTGTGGTGGCTACTGTTACTAAACGTGGTGAGGAGGGATGTTGGATCATTCGCCATGAAGATGATTTCTCAAATTGGAGTGAAGCTAATAGTATGAGCCAGTCTTGCAAGCGAATTTCGTTAACATGTAAGGATATGTCTAAGTTTCCTAGTGACTTAAGGTTTCCAAACCTTTCACTTTTGAAACTTATGCATGGAGATGAGTCGCTAAGGTTTCCTCCAGGCTTTTATGAAGGAATGGAACAGCTTCAAGTTATAGCATTTGAGAATATGGAGTATCCATTAATTCCCACACCTGTTCAGTTCTCCTCCAACCTTCGAACTCTTTGTCTCCATGAATGCTCCTTGACGTTTGATTTAGCTTGTATCGGAAATCTTTCGAATCTGGAAGTTCTTAGCTTTGCTAACTCTGGCATTACAACCATACCTTCCACATTCGGAAATTTGAAGAAGCTACGACTACTGGATGTAACAGGTTGTTGCAATCTTGTTATACATGACGGAGTCTTGAAAAGCTTAGTGAAGCTTGAAGAGCTTTATATGATACCTTATGATGAAAAAGCATGCTGCTTCACAGACAACAACAATAGTGAACTTGCAGAACGTTCAAAGAACCTTTATGCATTAGAATTTGAATTTATTGGTAACAATGCGCATATGAAGAACATGTCTTGTAAGAAACTTAAAAGATTCAAGCTCTCAGTGGGATGTTCTTTTACAGAAGTTAGAAAAGCGCTGGACACAAGGCAAGTTGACACGCACTCATATGAAAACAGCTTGAAGGTGATCACCAATAGAGAAGAGCTCGAGCTACTGGAATCTATGATCAATGAGCTGTTTAGGATAACAGATGCCCTTTATCTACAAGTGAATGATATGAATACTCTGCCATACTCTTGGTTTTCCAATTTAAGACTCCTTGTAGTTTCAAAATGTGCAGAGTTGACTTACCTTTTCACACCGAGTGTTGCAACAAATTTGTCAAAGCTTGAGTATCTGACTATTTCGAGATGCCATAGTATGGAAGCAGTCATACGTACTGAGAATAATGGATCCAGTATAATCATGTTTCCCAACTTAAAGTATCTCTGGTTGGCCAGGCTACCAAACCTATTGTGTTTCTGCAATAACTTCAATGTAATTGAGCTGCCACGTCTCATGGAGTTGCAACTTGAAGGCCTTCCAAAAATTACAAGCATTTATCCCAGCAGTACAACATCTTTTGTGTCGACTGATATCTCCCCCACGCAATCATTGTTCAACAAAGAGGTAAGTATATGCTTTGTATTAATATACTGATATTAACAATGCCTTCAACTAAAAGTGTTTGTTAATAACAGGCGGGTATCTAATGAATGAACAAATCTTTTTTTACTTTGCAGGTTTGTAGCAGCAGCTTGAGAAGCATTGTAGTGAAGGAATGTGAAAGTCTTGTGAATCTTCTCCCAATGCCATTATTCAATCATCTAGAAGAGCTTGAAGTTAGAGCATGTGCTTCCATTGAAGTGATATTCGACATCGACATGGGATGTGTTGGTGAAATGGATAAAGTTAGCAGCAGCAGCAGGTTGAGAAGCATTTCTTTGTGGAAATTAGAGAAGCTTAGAAAGGTGTTGAGGATAAAAGATGCTGGAAATAACTTGATTCATGGATTTGAAGCTGTTGAAAGCATATGGATTTTTGATTGTGAGAGGTTTGAAAATTTAATCACACCTGCCACAACCAATTTGGATATGAGAGCACTCAAACAAGTTATAATTCAATTATGCGGCACAAGAAGAGAGAGAAAGAATGAATTGGTTGAGAAAGAGAAAGAGGTACAACTTAATTACTGTAAATGATTTCCATTTTTGTTTTTATCCTTTTGTGACCTCTACTTGAATGTTATTTACTCTTTTTAAAATAAATAAAAAAATTATATTGGGTTTTTTATTATTTTTAAAATAAATAGAAAAATAATACTCTTTTGATAGTGTTGCCAGCTATTTCCACGCTGTTTCTTCTACAGTATCTTATATCCAGATGTTTCTTCTTGAATAAATTATAATTTAAAAAAAAAAAAAAATTTGTTGCAGTTATATTCATATTTTCTCAATGGGAATTATTACTAAATATATCATTTGTGGTTGTGATATGCAGATTTCTAAAATTGCATTCCCATTACCCACTTTTAATCACCTTCATAAACTTTATCTTTCCGATAGCTATAAAGATGTGGAGGTGGTTTTTGAGATAACGAGTCCAATTAGTAGAGAATCACCTCACAATACCCAGCAACAACTCATCATACTCCCCAATCTTGAAGTATTGTATTTGTATGATTTGGAGAAGATGAGTCATGTGTGGAAGTGCAATTGGAATGAATTAATTCTTCAAAAACAACCATCACAGTCCTCATTCCATAACCTCACAACCATAACAATGGAAAGCTGCAATAGCATCAAGTACTTGTTTTCACCTCTCATGGTGAAACTTCTTTCCAGCCTAAAGAAAATTGATATACAGGATTGTGATGCTATTGAAGAGGTGGTTTCAAACAGAGATGATGAAGATGTGTCTATAAATTCCCACACAACTGCTTCTGTTGGGATGGTCTTTCCTCGTTTGAAGTCCCTTATACTATTCAATCTACCAAACTTTGTGGGTTTCTTCTTGGGGAAGAATGAATTCATATGGCCAACATTGGAAGAGGTTGTGATCCGTGAATGCCCACAAATAACGGTGTTTACATATGGTCAATCTACAGCTCCGGAGCTTAAGTTCATAAATACAAGCTTAGGCAAACATAGTGTTGAATGCGGCCTTAACTTTCATGTGACGACCACATCGCATCAGGTATTATTTTTATTTTAAACAAAAAAGAAAAAACCTTCCCATGTGAGTTTCTTTTCTAGTATTAGAGTCAATTAACCTTATTGATAATTGTAATCTTCATCAAAATTAGAGCGTAGTTATTTGATCGAAAGTAATATGATTAACAAATATCAACGGTTTGGTTATGTATGTAGAGCCTTTTGGCTTATTTTACTCGCATATGAAGTTTTTTTTATCATTGAACCAACTGATATGTACAATTATCCATGACATAAGCTTGTGTATGTGTGGTTTTATTTATTTATTTATTTATTTTAATTTATTTTTTACCTTGTAGGCCCGATTACCAAGTTCTGAGAGTTCAATCTCATACCACCCTACTACTATGAAACGGTTGCCTTGGTCTCATCATAATTTGATCGAAGCGGATATGTTCAATTATAACCTCAGTGGTGGACAAACTCTTTTTTCATCTGATGAAGTGTCACAACTGCAAAAGCTTGAAACTGTCCATTGTAGTCATTCTCGGGACATTGAGCAGATATTTGATTCACAAACTGATGCTGAAATTCCAAACTTGAGACAAGTGGACTTGGTGTATTTAACTAGTCTCAAGTATATATGGAAGAGCAAGCAGGGGACAGTATTAAAGTTTCCAAACCTAACAAGACTGTCAATTCAATATTGCAGTAGTTTAGAATATGTATTTACATGTCCCATGGTTGGTAGTCTATTGCAACTCCAGGAACTACATATAAGCAGCTGTGAAAGTATGAATGTAATTGTGAAGGGAGAAGAAGAAGAAGAATGTGATGACATAGTGAATGATATTGTGCTGTTTCCTTGTCTAAAGTCCTTAAAACTTGATTCTCTTGTAAGTCTCGAGGGATTTTTCTTAGGAAAGGAAGCTTTTAAATTTCCATCATTGGATACCTTGGAAATTAGAAGTTGTTCAAAAATGACGGTTTTCACCAAGGGAGATTTGTCTGCTCCAAAGCTACACACAATTCCTTCACTTTTGAAACGCTGATTCAGAACCAACTCAATCCAACGAATCTCATCTCGATTCGCGTGCAGAATCAGGATCTCAGGCCAACCGCCATGGCTACGGGCACCGGAATGTACTCCGCAAGTTACCGATGATGTTCTCTCAAATCACTCAAACACGTGATCTGTTTTCAGGCAAGCTGTTAAGTTTTTGTTTATATTTGCATAATGAACTCAATTTATATAGGATTAAAGGTAATTAGGAATTTAAATTTGAAGTTATTAATTCATGGTTTATGTTATAGCCTGCTTGAGTTGTGTGCGTGTATTAGATTAATTGGTGATACCTGAATGTTTTTATATAGTTTAATTTGGATATTGCAATGTGGGTTAATCTGTGTTAGTGATTCATATATTTTGAATTCTATTAGATTCATGTTCTAATAATATGATGCGTAATGTGTCTTGATAAGACAAGTAAAAGAGTAATGATGCGGTAATTGTGATGTTTTTAGTTGATTGGAGCTCTTCTGGTGTTGTTCATAAGCTATAACCTGTGTTTTTATTGGCTACTTATTTACACGTGTTTGAAAGTAGTAATTGTAAAATCTTGTTTTGGTCATTGAATATCACAATTTGGTTAAGGGTGGAAAAGTGTGCCTTTACTCTTTTAGGAATAATTTCTTGCTTTTGGTGTTGGAATGGAATGACCTTTCGTTACAAGATATAGGCTTCAAACTTCACTTATGCTAATCAAACCTTTTCCTAGTACCAGATACAAGATAAATGAAACAAGGGAGGAGGGGACTTAACGAATTAAGTCGGCTAACTGCAAAGAAAACGTGTAGTTAGCACCTGCTTTAGCGTCCTATATTAGGGAATGTTCTGTACCAACCTCAACTACTGACTTTATTATACAAGAGATCAACATCAAAACGAACAGTCAACTTCCTTATCTTAGAAATATTCCAGTTATATTATTAGACTTGAAATGTTAGAGACGTATTTAAAGTTATACCTTTATGACAATGTCAAAGTAATTGATGCTAGAGATCAAATTGTAATTTTACTTGAGTTATAATTATGTGGGTAATATGACTTTGAATTATAGCAGTTTTCCCCAAAATTTTTGTATCGTCAAGACTCAAGAACCAGAATTAGGTTTCTACAAGAACTTAAAATTAAGCATGTCGGATACCTTTTTTCGTGTCTCATATTTACAAAATGTGTGCTTTCGCATGAACTTCAGAAGTCCACAGAAGTTGCAACTGGTGGCCTAAATTCTTGGGAAGTTTGGGCATAAAATTTGGTTTTAGACAAGTAGATTCTATACATTCTGTTGTTCCAAAGGAGTTTGAGAGAGGCGTGAAAGGGCCCAAACAGCAGTTATCGTCCACATTTGTCACAGTAACTAATTCAAAACGTAACAAGAAAATGGGGGCATCTGCTGAACATGTCGGAAGAGTTGCTAACAGTATGGGATATGTGTCATGTTATCATTTCGTTTTGGTGCAAAATAGTTGTTTAGGTGGTGCAATCCTGAGGCTGCTTGATGTTGCTATGCTTTCTCCATTATTTGTAGCTATATACGTTTGTGTTCTTTTGGATACTCATAGATGCACGAATTTACAACTTTTTGTCGAACGGGTCGTTGAATTGAATAAACTTTTGCTATATACTTTGCATGATTGCTTTTACACGTGTCTGCTTAATCAAACAAGATATGCGTGATCTTTTCAGTGAGCTTATTCTGAGCCTCAGGCCGAAAAACGGATCATCCAGGCTCAAATTATAGCTTGTTACAAATATTTAAACTATCAAAATAGCACTGAGCTTGAACAATGATAGAAACGGCTCTAAAGGATAGATGTCTTGTAAACCGATGTTTGAAACTGATGGCTATTTTGGTATAGACACATTTTTTATAACATCCTAAAACAGAATACAGGCATTTTGATAGAACTCCCACCAAAATATTCAAGTCGAGTGCTGAAAGCTATGAATTCCAAAATATTCAAACCGAGTCCTCAAAACCATAGAACAAATGATCAACTACTAGAGATCAGCACCAGGATTCCATACAATCATCCTGTCTTGAGTGAGCAGCCTCCTTTGAATGGCAAGTCATAGAACAAATGAATGACTAGGTACACACTGGAAATACCATACCATAAAACGTCATGGAACAGTTGGCAACTGTTCGATACAATCTTTGCCAAACTTGCTTAATCACAAAATGTTTAGTTCTCCCGTCATTGCATTTCCACACAATATAGTCTTTATCACTATTCTGTACTAAAGGAACTTGAATGCTATTTAGAACAAGAAATAATGCCATCCAATTAGTTGGCCGTTTCCATCTTCCATTTTCTTCGTTGGGCATTTCAGCATATCTATAACATGCTATAACACTTTTTTGGTCAGATATTTGAGATCTATGCCAGTATGCGGATCTAAATTCGATAGTATAGATGGCAAGATAAGCGGGTTAGGTAACAGGTTAACATGGGTTGAGGTGGACACGGGTCATATTTTGGTTTACGTCGGGTCAGAATGGGTTGACATGTAAACACTTTTTGTCCAGTTTCTAAATTAGCTTGCGTACAATTCATGCGTTAGCAATGAATTACAACAATAGTTTAAATTTTCAATTGATATTATTAGAAGGTTGTATGCATTAAAAACAAACTTTTGTCACCTTAAACAGAGTGACCCATTCGACCCGTTTCCATTTAGGGAATACTGATTCGACCCATTATACTCGTTTGAGATATTGTCATCCCAAATCAACCCATTCCTAGTAAATTGGTCAAAATTGCCACTTATAACAAGATGATCATATAGAAACAGATGAAAGGACAGGATTACATCCAATTAGGTTGGAAGATTGGGTCCCATCCAAAGTCATTTAGTCTGATTGCAGGAACAATTTTCCCCTAAAAGCGTATGTATTGTGTTAAATTATTTGTAATACCATTTGATGTGTAGCGCATACAGAATATGTCACATGTGTAAAAAACAAAGTGGATAAGTTAACCCATACCAAGGTCTTTCCCACAAAGATGATGGGTTCAAGATCTGACCCGATAGCAAAAGAAAATATACACATAGCATAGGCAGATTTATCCTCATACGCCATCAACATATTAGACCTACAAAAGCAATTGAAGTACTCAACAAACATTTATATTTTTAGGTTCTGCAATAAGATAAGTTAGTAACAAAAAGTTATTTAAGTACCTTCATGACCAAGCTTCTGAAGAAACCACTTGTTATCGATCAGCATATTCCAACCGGTCACAAACATTACAAAGTAAAATCAATAATGTCAGAACAGACCAAATTTGACCCATGACAAAATTTAAGTTTGTTCATTACTATTTACCACACTGAAATGTCACAGTGGTCGAGTTTGATGTACTAAAGTTGCAAGTGATCAGAAAGTCTTGACAGTTTGGAACGTGATTGATGACATGTAGAAACTTATCGAATCAAAAACTGGTATAAAAGACAATAATAGGCTGTTGTGACCAATAGCTAACCAAAACCTAGTATATTCCTTGCCCATTAAAGTGTCTACAACACTAACCTTTTCATCACTGGTAGGTAAAGAATGTGACATCCAAACTAACAATCTCATAAGAGATGTCTTAATTTAAGCTACCGAAGTCTTGCTAACAATGTAAACAAGTTCCATTTTTGGGTTTTTTGCCTATATATCCAAAGTATGCATAAAAACCATTGTACTATGTGCATCAAAAACTTGTACAGAGGATATATATGCAATACACTTTGGGAGGGATATATATGCAATTCTCCGTTCATTTTTTTATTTTATTTTTTAGATGTGCTACAAACCTAAAGTCCCAAATATGTCAGCTATCCGATTTTGATAAAACTTTTAAGATAAGTAGTTGTTGTAACAGAACTAAAGTTTTAGGATAAAACTTTTAGCGCATAATTTAGTGAATCCATTTGGCTAAATATGCCAAGTCTATATAAGAAGATTGACATAACCAACATTCGAATAGAAATAAGAATGACTTTAACTTGTGACACAATGCTTTTATGCGAGATAATCTGAAAGAAAGCCATAAAACATCATGAAACGCCCATAATTATTTTATTATAATTTTTTTTAACTGATCCAATATGCTATATCTCAGAATTGGAATACGCCATATCCACAACTGCGAAGGATACGCCGTATCCCCAATCTAAACACATTTCATACCTTATAAAAACTGTACGAAACACATAACATTCGTTTAGACCTGTACATAACCCAAAACTGGTCAAAATAGGCGGATTTGGCACTATGCCAAACACCCCTTTAACATCTAAACATACCGTGTTTTAATTTTTAAACAACGTAATTCTGCGTTTAAGCAAATAATAACATAAAAGCATTTTCCTAGGGCGTTCCTTTGGTATAAGAGAGGGTAGGGGTTAAGCTCGTATACCCATGAGCTCTACCGGTAGCTAACCCGCGACTTTTAGCTTTAAACTTGTCCTCACCTATAAGGAAAACATGACATAAAGCAACGTAAGCTATAAGCTTAGTGAGATAACATATATAAAACTGAAAATAAATGTGACAATAATACTAAGCGTTGCTTCATAAGAACTTCCCTCATGTAACTATCTGGGTGCTTTAACACCACTAATTCCTCACGGGAATATGTCCTTGCATCGTGTCATGCACTATGGGCTAGATACTTCATCATAACGTCAAACAGTTCATGCTTGTTATAAATACACTAGTCGTCCACTTAGGACATCTTGAACCCTTATTTGGTTCATCATAGCATTATATGCTCTAGTCATCCACTTAGGATGTCTAGTCCTTTTCTAGGGACCTTTGCTATCATAATGTGCTAATCGTCCACCAAGGACATCTGAATTTCATATTTCATGAATAACGAGCCGCTTATACACAGCAGTCATCCACATAGGATGTCTAAGTCCCATTTTAAGAGATGAGACACTATTAAAGGCTCGATCATCCACTAAGGATGTCTAAGTTCCGTTTCGGAACATGCCATGACATAATAACATGTGCTGTCCACTTAGGACGTCTAAACCCCATCGTTGGGTTATACTGCATATGTTTATGCAAATCATCCACTAAGGATGGCTAATTTAACTATGTCGTCCACTAAGGACGTTATACAAGTAGTGATGCAATGTTTAGCTAAAAACACATAATTATAACCATACGGGTCATTTGGGGTTGTTTTGACCCGTCTACTCTATTTCACATATAAGCTTATATCACACAAGCTATTAAAGCTTATATCCCGCAACTATACTATTATAAACTCGTATGACGAGTAGAACACAAGTACATGAACATGACTACCACAATGTAAGTGATACCTCTAACGGGTTACTAAGGACCCGTTCTTATTCTTATATATGTTACTCACCTCGATATAGCTTGTAATCTATCGCGAGCTCCCGTAAACGTCCCCGGATAACCTTGTAACCTAGGAGCATATAATTAACACGGAGCTTAGTAAGAATATATCTTAGCTTATCATAATAAGCACAAAAAGCAAATAAGCCATAAGCGGGTGTTTGGTTCGTGGCTTATATAACCACACCATCATGATTTCTTAAAATTAACACCATTTAATAAGGTACCCATCACATAATAAGCTCATATACATGTTTACAAGTATTCTTGGTGATTTCTCAAAAATCATAACTTCACATAATCATCTAAAATTCTACAAAACCCCGTATATGGCTTCAAGATACGATCTTTAAACATTACCCACCAATGGTTAATCATAATACACGAATTTGGCACTTTTAGTCCCTGGTAGTAGAACCATTGCATATAAAACCCGACAATGGGTCTTATCCGGATATATCCGGGTCTAACCGGGTCTTGACCGGATATAAAACACAAAAGAAATAAAAAAGTACCTAGAAAGGTAATAGAATGACCCAACTTCTTCGAGTTTCTTTGCATTCTAGTCACAAATGTCACCGGTGGTAATTTTTTAAACTCGCCAGCCGCCATTTTTGTTGTCTTTTTATTAAAGATTTACTAACAGTTGACTATTTTTTTGTTTGTGTTTCTTTTGAATGGGCATGTTGGTAAGTGAACTTTAACCATTTCGTAAGGTCTGAGGTTCAAGTCTCCACAGGTTCAAACCCTTCTTTTTGTTTTTCATTTTCATGAAACATCATTTTTTTGTTGTATTTTCGCTAACTAGATGAAGTGTTTTCAGATCATTTTCCATTTATTCATCACTGATATGTTTCAAGATAACAAAAGTTAAAAATTAAATTATGTTGATGCCACCCTATAATTTGTATTTGTAGCTCAACTTCTCTTAACTGACTTTAGGTATCATAACGTACAACTCATTCAATTGCAAGGAGAACCCGACCCTTCAGATTGGCTTGTGACATTACGTACAACTCATTCAATTGCGACGTAACAATGAATGTGTGTCAACCTCACGAATCCAAACAAAATAAACACCAGAACAGCACAGAGTTTGAGCCCGGTGCATTATCAATGAATAATAAGTATACTCTAAATCTTAAAATAAACATAATTAGAAGGTTGTATGAATTGAGAACACATTTTGGACGATTTTTAAACCAAGTGACCAGTTCGACCCGTTCCTCATTTTGGTAATAATGATTTGACCCATTGTACACGTTCTTCATTAACATGAAAATGAAAAATAAACCAATCAATTAATAGAAATTATGAGCCTTATAAAAAAAATTAATCTAAATAATAAATAACTTCAATTTAATTGAAAGAAATAATTAAGTTACAAAATTTGTTGACTTTTTATTTGTGGTGTTTCTTTTATTGAAAGCTATGGGCCTCTTGTACTTGTTATAAAATTTGTATCGCATATTTGATAATGTGGAGCGTCGGTCAAATGGTAAGTGAACTATAGCTAGTTTACCAGGTCTGTGGTTCGATTCTCAAAAGAGTTGGGCTTCATTTTTTTTTTATTATTATTTTTAATGAAACATCAATTTTGAGTTGTATTTTCGCTAAGTGTACAAACCTGTTTTCTGACCATTTTCCATTTTTTTCATCATTGGTATGTTACAAAAATAAAAGTTAAAAAGGAAAGTATATTGATGTTAAAGTATAATATTGTATTTAGGGGTGGACCGAAGGGGTCTCGAGGGTGCACGAGAACCTCATTGATTTATCCCGCATGGTGTAAAAATTGTCGAAAACATTATTTTTTGTAAAATGCAGTCTTAAAAATCTTCTTTACTCCTATCAAATAGACTTCATGACTTCTAATGATGGATCCGCCAGTGTTTCTAGGTTATTTTCATATGTGGACAATAATTTTTAAAAGAAAAAAGTGAAGGTATTAAATATAATGTTCTATGTATTCAGTAGTTTGGATTAGATGAACGAGACTCAAACACTTTGGATTTCACCAGCTTTTTTGGACTCATGACAATGACTTACGCATCTATCCATTTTGGATAGTTCTGATGGCACATTCGTTGGTAACCTTGTAATATATTGAATTGAACATTGGTAGGACAAAGTTGTCAATTTTTCATTTGTGGATTGTAGGCCACAAGGGACTCAAATCATCCGTCTTTTATGGTTGTGGACTTGGTGGTCAGGTATTGGAATGAACACCAACGTCCAAAGTGGTTTCATAAAATATGGTTCGTGTTTTTAATTTTTTACAAACTCTGAAATATGGTTAGTGGCTTTATAAAATATTGTTAGTGTTTTCATTCTCCATAAAGTGAGTTTCCATTTGAGTAGGGAAAATGAGTTGGAGAGATAGTGCATGGTACTAGGAATTGTGAGGTGTGTAAGATGAACCTACATGGTCCTAGTGTGCATTGTCTATGGAGGATTGGTTGGTACTCACTGTATGGTGTGTGTTCCCATCTATGTGAAGCCATTGTAGTAGATGGAAATGTAGCATAGGTGGTATAGCCCATACTGTGGAGAGGTTACGGGTTCCTAGTGAGGCCACAAATCTATCTTATCATGGTTATTGTGGTGGCAGGGTGAATGATCGTGATAAATAGATATGGTGGAAATGTAGCTAGATGGTTATTGGTGCTTTAAAAGGTAATATTGTTAGTGTTTTTATAACTGCAATCAATCAATTGAAGAGATTACTAAATACTTGACATAAACATATCGACAATCTTTGTAAATAAAAAGTTTGGATTACAGATTCTTTAAGGCTAATGGCTTGCAAATGTATCCAAGTGACATTTTTTATTGTTCTATGTGGCCAAAATTTTTAATCTTATTATAACACAATCTTCTCAAATTTCGTCTATTTCGTGTACTTTGTGACCTGCTAGCTCGTTAGCCGGTTGCAACTTGTGCTTTATGTTTTTTCCTTATTTCCACATCAGCTTTCTTAATTCCATGTGTGTAATTAAATTCCACCTCAGATCTCCACTAACTTATTAAATTACAAAAGATGATTGTCTTTTTTCATTTTACACAGGTCCAAAGTACAAAACAGACATAAATATTCTGATCCCCTTTAACCCGACCAAAACCCCAGTTTTATATTCATCCGAATTGGTTGTCGTTTTCAATCAATTTATAAAATTGAATGGTGTAAAGGGTGTGTTGTACTTTATTCTAATGGTCCCCTTCCTATTTTTCTTTGTTAGTGTTTGGTTTAAGAAAAACACATTAACCTCCAAAGTGGTGATGGTGGTGGTGGTGAGTGGTGGTGGGAGGTGGTAGTGGTTGGCAGTATTGGTGGTGAGTGGCGGCGGTGGTGGTGGTGATGGTGGATGGTAGTGGTGGGTGGTGGTGGTCGCGGTGGTCGTGAGTGGTGGTGAGTGGCAGTGATGGGTGGCGGAGGTGGGTGGTGGTGGTGAGCGGTGGTGGTGAGAGGTCGTAGTGGGTGGTAGTGGTGGTGGTGAGTGGCGGTGGTGGGTGGCAATGGTGGTGAGTGGCGGGTGGTGGTGGTCATCATGAGTGGTAGTGGTGGTGGTGGGTAATCATTACTTTTCGTGTCATGCCACATTATTAACTACTCAGCAATGATTGTATTCCCTACTCATAACCAGATATGTTTATTCATTGTCTTTGCCATTCCCTACCCCCAATACCCCCGACCAAGCACCCCTAAATCTATAATAAAAAATCAATTTGTGTCTAGAAGACGGAAATGCAAAAATGATAGAAGAAGCCTAATGATAATAATAGTTCAATTCATGCTAGTTGCAAACAACTTTTAGTGGCAATGTCAACCTTTTGAAAAGGGAGGGCTTTACCTGGTTTGAGTTTGTGTGGCGGTGGCTTCAAACTCCGTACATTAGCAGGCCAAAAGGTCGGAAATCATAGTTACATATACATTATTTTATTTATTTTGTTTGTTTGTTTAATAACGACATAGTTTCAATACGGATTGTGATCCTCTCATGTTGCATTTGAACATGAGCTAGCTCAGTGTGGGACAATTATTTTATAAATTAATTATTGTGGAGAAAAAAGTAACTAACATAACCTCGCATGTTCAAATGCAACATGAGAGGATCTCAATCCTTTTAATACAGTATATCAAGTGACAATGCAATTTGATTTGAAGATCTTCAACGGGGCACAAATTTTATCTCGGATTTACTCGCACATTTCGTGTTCTTTTTTGTTTAAAAAAATTGGCGATAATGCAACTTGTTTTGTTATCATGAATTTCATGCCATGAAGTGAATTAAGTATTCACAGCTGCAAGTAGTTTAGTTTAAGCGTTTTATATGTTAGATATACTTTCCATATCATATAAGTAGAAAATCTTTGTGTGAGTGATTAAGTTCCCTTTGTGAAACATCAATATTTAGATAAGTGAACTGGACTCAACCTGTGTGAGGTTCGGTGAGTAATTTAGCAAGACTCGTGAGGGTGACACATTGACACATCTGTTGGCACCTTGTAATATAGAAATGAAAAGTAGACTCGATCATCTTGACTCTTGCATTTTTATATACAATATCTTGATTCTGGTTGATGAGTTTGATTTACGGTTGGCACTTTGACTAGAAACTGTTAGTGCGTTCCTAATGCATTTAACTTTGTATCTCCCAAGTGATTTTGATTTAGCACATTTTGGATCATGGTTGGTTGGTTTAATCCAAAAAAACTAATTCAGTAATTGTTGGGAGTATGTTAAAACAATTCTTGGTTCGTAAGTTTATTAAATATTGGTGCTAAATATCGCGTTCATGCATCTCTTATTTATGCTATAGTTGTTCAAATGTATTGAGTCTAAACTGGCAAGGATGTTTGATTGTGTTCATTTTGATTTTTTCTATCGAGTCTGGTTCATTATGCATGTCTTGTAGTTTTTAGAACATCCGAATATGGCATTTTGATGAGCAAAATGGTCTATGGGTTCTTAGTACGTATCATATGCTTTCGTCTTGGCCAAACACAGATCATGCATCTGTGGTTCAGTAGAGGGGATGACTAGTGAGATGAGTGGTTATACGTCCGGCTTTGAACCTGGCCTTGAACTGATATGTTGCCTGGCTTTGAACTGATATGTTGCAAGTGACAGGTGTTCTAGTTTCTTTTGGTTCTTCAGTCAGTCTTTGCTGCACGAATCCACCACATTTCTGCATCTTTTACAGTGCTTGGATATTGTTGGCCATCTGTTAGTTATTTCAAAAAAGAGTGGGTCTGCATTTTCAGCGTGGTCTGCAATGTTCTTTGTGGATCTTCATTTTCAGACTTTGGCTAGTATGTTGGTTTTGCTCCTTCAAGCCTATTTCTGTGTCATTTTATTGGGAATGTTCTTCTGTGATAGTTGTAAAAGTTGGTTGATTCATGTTTCATGGGTGACTCTCTCTTGTGGGCCTGTCCAATTTTGTTTAGTCTTTTTCTCCATGTGGCTTATGGGTTAGTCATGGACTTAGATGTGTCGTTGTCTTTAGTTCCAAGTTTTTGCTTAGTCTTTTTGATGTTATTGTTTTCTTTTGGGTCTCTTTCTCTATTAATTAGCTTGGTTGATAGGGAAGGGACGTCTCGTATTGTATTTTGTTCTCGGTTGTGTTATATATTTTGTTGCTTTTCAAAAAAAAAAAAAATACCGCTCCAACGTGTAAGTTGTTATTGCTCCGGGGTTCTAGATTATGATGATGTTGTATGACTATCTCCAACGTGTAAGTTTGTGGATCAGAAGGCTGTAACATGATAAGTGAATATAATGAAGGAATACCGGCAGCATTTCACTTCTAAAACAACCCAACGTGCTACGGAAAGCAACAATGTCGAACAAACACGCTATTCTATGAACTAAGATTGATGTTTTGTCAATATTGTTTACACAGTTCAGTCATAACAATTATATCAATTTCATAGATACATGTTAATAAGCCGACTTAAAACCATAAAAATTACAGCATTAAAAAAAAAAAAAAAAAAAAAAAAAAAAAAAAAAAGCATGACAGTTTCCTAGCAAAAATATGTTACAAATTGACTACCGGAAGAACTGTATTTTCATTTTGTGATGTATATCCTTAGAATTCACAGTTTCACAAGCAAACCAGTTAGGATTTAAACAAGAAAGAATATTAAAATTGTGTATTTTGAACCACCACGTTGTAGCTCTGTCCCTTCACAATTTACCATGGAGACCAACACCATGACTGGTGGTTTTGGAAATGATTCCTGGAGGTAAAAAGATGCGCTAAGTTGAGTAGTGAGCATGTTCTACGACGGGTCAAAGTGAGCATGTTGACGGGTTCCTAGTTGAAACTGACCTTTATTGGCTTTCAACATGTTCAACCAAAATTGACCCGTTTTCTTTTTACACAAGATTTTGGTTCAACCCGTTTATAAGTAAATATATGGGTTGAAATTGCCACTAGTTATTTGCAACCTTACAGAACTGATATATATATCCATCGGGTCCAATAACAAGCACAACATACAAATTTATGAAGCTAAATTTGTACAGACCATATCTAACTGATAACCATCACCTGCCTAACCTAGCCTACTTTGCTGAGGGACCAACAAGTAGTAGTACAAGGCCATTCACATGCCCGTTGACTACACCTTTTGACCCGATCCTTGGCCCTGATTCAACCTCCACGGATGAACTTTGTGGATCATACCAATCTTAGATCTTATAGGACTTGTATCCGTCTTCCGGGTTTTTCATTCCCTCTTCCCAGTCACCCATTGACTGACCACCAAAAACTACCTGATGTATACCCAAATACCTGCCAAATAAGAACACACACACAAATAAAAAATTGTGTAATTTAGTTTATACGAACTAAAGAGTACCTACTTTTAGTAGCAGTTTGGGGACGTTGTGTTGAGGAAAGATGCACAGGTCACACGGGTTGGGTAAAAATTTGTGGGTTTGGCGAGTTTTTGGTAGGGCTCATGAGGGTGACACATCTATCCATTTTGGATAATTCTGGTGGCATATGTTCGTTAGGACAAAGCTGTCACTCAGTCTCTTGATATCTTCCTTAGAAATGCAACTAAGTCCGTATGGCACAACTTAGTTTGTTGTAAAGGCTGCATGGCGTTCTACAGCAGGGCTGGGAATTTCCAGTGTGAGTAGTGGAATGGTTTTCTTTTGGTATATTAGATGGTTTAGCTTCTTTTTCTGTTTTTACACAATGATTGTACTATTGGGTTAGCCAACAAAAATACTATGCGCAATACTCAAAATCCTGTTTCTTAAAAGGAAAATAAAAAGTTAAATAGTTGGCCTTCTTGTGTGACTGTTCGGGTTGGTCTATGGGAATCCCGCTTTGCTAAGGTTGCGCATATATCCGACACGTAAAAAAAAAAAAAAAAATCTTTGTACGTTAGGGATAGGGTGTATAACACTTTGTATTTGTATTAATGCGAATTTAAGGATCAATGGGTTCCAGAATCCATAAGAACTTTGAGGGCCACACCTTCATCCGTTTTGGTAACATCTTGCAAAAACCGCTAGGCGCTAGTTAGGCGGTCGACCGCCGCCTAGCGCCTAGGTGGCCGCGTAGACCGCTTTTTACAACACTGGGTAACATGTAACTGCAGAATCAATATGGCATTGTACGTCCGGTTGAGGTTACGTAAATTGAGGTGAATCGGTGAAACGTTTATGTTATCACATATTCTAATAAGAATGTCTAGTTAACAGTTTCCATTGATCACTAGAATTTAAGAATAATTGGTATAGTAGAAGATTATTTAATATTTAGTTATATAAACATATGGACAATCTTTATAAATACAGATTTTGGACTAACCATTATTTTAAAGTGACAACAGATTCAAAAAAAAGTCAAGAGTATTAAATTCATTTTCAGACACAGGGAGATTTGAATTTTGAAATTTTTAGATTTATAATCAACTTCAATAACACATGTATCCGAAAACATAGTACTAATATTTTGGACATGTGTGATCCTCATTATCTGTAGTATATAAACAAGAAAGATTTCACTTCTTTAATCTTTATGGGATGTAAGGTTGAATAGGCTTTTATATGTACCTTTTATATGTACCTCATATAGAGGCGTTTGCATTATGAAGCCACTCTGAGACTAGTAGGCAAGGAGGTGAAAGTATCACCAATTGTCAATGCCTCACGCGCGGATTCCCTTGCTCACTTCCCCTTCTCACGCGCGATGCACAATACCCCAAACAATTTTTGGTGGTCTGACCACCGAACGGTAACCAAGTAAATCGGGCCCACTTTCATTTAAATGTATTAATAGATTCGTTTTTTTCTTTAAGATTGTATAAAATCAAAAACCCATATAGAAAAAAATAAACTTTATAAAACCCACCGGTGATCATATCGGTAAGGAAGCTGATGATTTTGCTGTTTTTGGAATTCTGCTAATGATCTTTTTCCGATCAAACCAGCTAACGGTGACCTGTTAAACCCGCCGGAAAACCCACTGGAGAACCCCAGACGACATTGTCGCCATAGTTTTTTTTAATGAAAATGAAAAGGGTATTTGAGAAGAAGATGATGGTGATTATATATTTATGTTATGTGTGGATGTGTTTGACACAAGTGGCTGGCTTATAAAAAGCTTCTTTTTTCTGATAGTAGCCACGTATATTAATTAATATATTCTACAAAATAAAAACAGTCAAGTAAGTTCTTAAAATTTTGGTTTATTTCATATGGGTCTATTTTATTTGTAGTTATAAGTTGTTGAATTGTGATAAAGTTGTTGAATTGTGTTAAAGTTGCAATCTTTATTATGTTTTTCTAATTGTGTAAGTATAAAAGAAAAAAAATAATAATAATAAAAAAAAAAATTGGGAGTTAAGGTGAAGATGGGTTTTCTTGCCCACTAGTTGGTGAAGAGTGGTAAAGGGAAGTGAGAGGAGAGAGAAATCTGACGTGGCGCTAATGTGTATGGTGAAAAAATGCTTGCCTTGCCTAGTAGCCTGATAGTTAATACTAAAGTGTATCACTGATTTCATATGAATTTACTCTCGTATTTTTGTTCTTTGATGTTTCATTAAATTTGATGAAAAAAAATGGTGATAATGCAATTCTTTCTTTGTTTCAGAAAATACATGCCATGAAGTTAATCAAGTTTTCAACGTTGCAAGTAGTTTAGTTTCTATTTGTTAACTATATTGACCTTAGCATACAAGAGAAGTTTTCTAAATAAAATCAGTAAATAATATTTGTGTTACGCATTAAGTAGCCCTTTGCTAAACGTTAATCGTTTGGATTAGGTAAATCGAACTCAAACTCCAGGGTTTCATAATTTTTTTAGTAGGACTAACGAGGGTGACACATCTATATATTTTGGATAATTCTGGTGGCACACATTCGTTGGTACCTTGTAATATATTGAATTGAACATTGACAAAAGTGGTCACTCTATCTCTAGCTTCATCTCTAAATTTAGGCAACCAACAATCCAAGAGGTGTTCGAGTCACCTATGTTGTACCGGAGTTGCTTCATATTATAGTCACATGGATGGCAACATGCCTATGATATTCATCATTACTACAAAAAGTCAATAATTATATACTGTACTGATTTTCTTGTACAAGTTTGTAGATAGAGTGTGATTTTTTTAGTTTTATAATCCACTCTCTATCGAAAAATGCATACACGAAAACATAGTAATATTATTGACATGTATGATCCAAATTTACTATAGTATATAAACAAGAAAGACTGTACTTCTTATTAACTATGTGGGATGTAAAGGATTATTATTATTATTATTATTATTATTATTATTATTATTATTATTTATTTATTTATTTATTTTTACTTTTTTATTCAATAATATTCATAGTGTATAACTGTATGTTGCATTTCTATATACCATTTATCTGTTTATTTTAGATCGTTGTTCTTCGATGCTACTTTAGATAGTGCGAAAGTTAAATATGCTTATTCAGTGACGACACAATTTGATTCGGAGATCCTCTTATGCAACTCATTTTGTGTTTCTCGAATTACATGCCCTTAAAGTTAAATAAGTGTTCTACGATGCAGGTATTTTGGTTCATATGATAAATATACCTTCCTTGTAATAAAAGATCTTTTTTTTTTCCCAAAATATAATAAGTTGGCAATGTTTGTTTGAGTTGAACAAGGATAAGAGCTTGATCAAAATCATATATGCTCGATCAATAGAGACATTACATGGAGGGCCATGACTCGATTCATTTTTGTATCATGTCACGGCAGAATCAATATGGCATTGTACGGTAGAGGATATGTAACTTCATGTACATGAGTGAAATGTTTATAGATTGAAATCAACACAAATGGCAAGGGGTTCTTAGAAAGATTCAGATTCTCTCATGTTCAAAGTGAACATTGAACATGAGATATCATGTTGATAATGTTGTGAGAATAGACAAAAAAGTGAGCCTTTAACTTTTACTAAAAAGTGAACAAGATAAATTGTGTTAACCAATTAAAAACAAGATACTTGAAATTAGGATTCAATCTTTGTAAACAAACAGTGGTGTCCATTTTATAAGCGAGAACAAATACGTAAAGTCAAGAATTTTATATTTATTGTCCAAGCACAACGAACAAATACAAAAAGTCAAGAATTTTATATTTATTGTCCAAGCACAAATTGATTAAAGATGTTTGAATTTTCTTAGTTTATAATCAACATCGTTAACAACAAAATGCTTGGAAAACAAGGTAATATTCTAGACATGTGGGAGTTCATTTACTATCATACTATACTAGACGAGTACCCGTGCATAGCAACGAGATTTTATAGTGACAGATAGTTTATTAATAAAAAAGTTTATAGGTTATAAACGAAAAATAATAAAAGTTTGAAGATTTGTGAATTTAACATAATGTTTTGAAACCCGATTCGACCCAGGTGGTTCAACCGTTCTGGTCGAAAATGGGTCTATTTAAACCGGGTCAACTTGCTAGGTTAGGTCGAAAACGGGGCTAATTAAACTGGGTCAACCCGTCCGGGTTTGAAGCGTCCCGGGTCAACCCGGTTTTTGTTTTAATTGGTTATATTTAATTTGATAGATATGTTTTTAATTAGTTGTACAATGTGAACAAAGCATTGTACTTCTAAGTAATTGATAATGTTTTGAAACCCGTTTCGACTCGGGTGGTTCAACCAGTTGAACCGTTCCGGTCAAAAAATGGGTCGATTTAAACCGGGTCAACTTGCTAGGTTGGGTCGAAAATGGGTCAAATTAAACCGGGTCAACCCGCTATGTTTGAAGCGTCTCGGGTCAACCCGGTTTGTGTTTTAAAATTTGGTAGATATGTTTTTAATTAGTTGTACAATGTTAATAAATCATTGTACTTTTAAGTAATGAGGTGTTCTAATAAGAGTATTAAATGCATTTCAATATTTCCTTATATACATTTTCAACATTTCAACTTTTCACTTTTATTGACTTTTCCACTTTCACCTTTGACCCTTTTTCCTTTATAGATAGTAAAGATTATAAAGCATGAATTCATACTTTTATTATAATACTTAAAATTAAGTCTTACAACTTTTAAAGCTATAAGTACAACAACCAATGCTACTTATAGAAATTTTCTTCATATTTAATTCCAGCATACAATTAATACTAACATTAAATACAATAAAAAAATCATTATATACATTAAATACAATTAATTAACAGGTCAATAAATACAATTAATGCATTTATTAAAACACCCCTTACATAAGAAATACAAATTATCAAGCATATTGTACAACCAACTTAAACACAATTTTTGAATTAAATGTCACTAATACAAATAATAAAGCATATTATACAAATATTCAAGCACAAACGGGCAATGGGCTCGAGCCCGAACGAGCACGGGTCAAACGGGCTCGAGCCTGAACGGACAAGAGCCAACAGGCTCGAGCCCGAACAGATACGAGCTAAACAAAATTTTTGATATCCGTAAATTTATTGTCAAAAAGAACATAGTAAACTAAAATATGTTCACATATTGTACAAACCAAGCAAATTACCATAATAATAATAATAATAATAATAATAATAATAATAATAATAATAATAATAATAATAATAATAATACAAACTAAGCAAAATTTCATCAAACTTTTGCCATAAAAAACTAATCAGTAAATCTATTGTCAAAAACGTACAAAAAAAATAAATTATTAGCCGAAAAAATTAAATTACAGGGTGCCCGCAGCTGCATCGCGCGGCGATGCTGCTAGTAGTATATAAACAAGTAAGATTTCACTTCTTTATCCTACGTAGGAGGTAAATGTTTACTCCTCAATTTCTATTTACCATTTATGTATTCATTATATGGTGTTGTTCGTTGAAGTTTCCTGATAATGGTACAAAACTTTTAATACAGTTATTAAGTGACAGTGCAATTCAATTCGGATACTCTTCATTTACGATATTTTTTGCTTGGTTGTGGTCGATGAGAAAAATGACGGTAATGCAACTCGTTTTGTGCTCTTTGAATAACATGTCTTCGGCTATGTTTGGCGACACGTAGCAGTAGCAGTAGCAACAAGCAGTAGTAGTAAGCAGTAAGCAGTAAGTAGTAGCAGTAAGCAGTAGCAGTAAAAACGTGTTTGGTAACGTAGCTGTAACTGTAATTATAAAGTGTTAAACAAGTAAATGTTTACCGCTTGTCGCTTGTCGCTTGCTGCTTCTCTAGGAAGCATTTAAGATTGGAGCGGTTAATCATGTTTCAGACGCTTGTTGAGGTGTTGCCAAACAGGCAATTTAATGCTTACCGCTTGTCGCTTATCGCTTATCGCTATTAAGCGCTTCAAATAAGTTGTTGCCAAACATAACCTTCATGTTAATGAAGTGCATATTCAATGGGTCAAATCATCTTATCTTATCTTACAATATTATAAATCATTAAGGTATACTTAATATAGAAATTCTTACAATTAAGCAATTCAAGTTATAAAATTAAAAGTACAAGTAATTAAAACACAACATTAAATACAATTATAAGTTTTTAAGCTCAAAGTACAACTAATTCAAAATTGCTTATTATATTAAGAAATACAATTAAAACACAATTAATGTGGTCAAGATATTTAATGTAATCAATTAATTAACTGGTCAATAAATATAATTAATGCAATTATAAAAACACCCCTTACATAAGAAATATAACTTATCAAGCATGTTATATAACCAACCCAAACACAATTTTTAAATGTCACTAATACAAATAATAAAACACATTATACAAATATTCAAGTCCGAATGGGCAACGCGCCAAAAGGGCTCGAGCCTGAACGGGCACGGGCCAAATGGGCTCGAGCACGAGATAAACGAAATTCTTGATATCCGTAAATTTAAATTGTCAAAAAGAACATAATAAGCTAAAATACATGATCCACCGATTTTTTTTCAGAGTACTCACCGCCGCAACACGCGGGTACTCTGCTGGTTATTATCTAAATGAGGAACAGGCAGAACTAGTCACTTAGTTTAAATTTTTTTCCAAAGTGTGTTCTCAATTCATACAACCTTCTGCTATTCAGGGTCCGTGTTTAAGCTTTTGAAGTGGAGGAGTTATTTTAGTGTTTGTGTTCAGTGGGGTGTTTGGTCTGTTGCTGTTTCTGATGTTTGTGTTTGTGTTTACTGATTTTGTTGTTGTTTAGTTCAGTAGGGTGTTTGGGTCTAGTGACTGTCTTTTATTTCTTTGGCATGTGGTTTTATTGTGTTTGCCATGTGCAATTGGTGGGATTGTGAATGGTCCTTCCATGTTATCTTGTTAGGTGTTCCATTCGTATTTGTGTAAGTCTGTTTAGGGACCTTGCTAAGGTTTGTTTGGCTTGGCTTTTTTTTTTTTTTTTTTTTTTTTGCTATTCAAGTTGCCTTTTCCAAAAAAAATTCATACAACCTTCTGAATATGATAGTGTGACATGAAAATAATTTAATTTTTAACTTTTATTATCTTGTAACATATCAATAATGTAAAAAATGGAAAATGATCTTAAAAAAGAGTTATCTAGTTAGTGAAAATACAACTTAAAAAAATATGTTTCATGAAAATGAAAAACAAAAAAGAAAAAAAGGGAGTATTAGCATGCAAGGAATTGAACCTCACAGATCCATACTTTTTATAACAAGACAACAGTCCCATAGCTTTCAATAAAGAAACACGAACAAACAAATAAATAGTCAACTGTTAGACAACAGGCCCATACCTTTCAATTTCGTTACGGGTCCGGTCACTGTGGTTTTGACATGTTATGGATCCGGTCCATTTTGCCCAAATCTATTCGTTTTTGATGTTAAGTCGAATAAAATAACAAAAATACTCTCATTTTCATCTTTTTTAATTTAGAGTTAACTACATACATAGTCCCTGTGGTTTGTCAGGTTATACATTTTTATCCATTTTTATACGTTTTCGTATCTTTTCTAGAAATGCAGGCAAGGGCTCAAATTTGATTATAAAACTAACAAAAACTAATTCATTGACACCTGTGTATATGAGAAATGATATGAGTTCTTAGACATTTTAATATATCTTTGCTCACTTTGGAGTTTGGACAACTTTCAAACCGAGTGACATATTCACGAAACACAAAACGAGTTGCCTTATCGCCGATTTTCTCCTCGACCACAACCTAACAAAAAAGAACGAAAATATGAGAGTAAACCCTCATGTGACTTCCGAATTCAATTGCATCGTCACTTAATAACCTTATTAAAGCTTTCGCAGTATTTGTCAAAGTAGCTTCAAAGAGCAACGCCCTATATTGAACACATAAATGGTAAATAGAAATGCAAGAGGCAACATTTACATCCCACATAGGTTAAGGAAGTGAAATCTTTCTTGTTTATATACTACAGTAAATGAGCTTCATACAAGTGTAGAATCTTACCATGTTTTCTATGCGCTTGGTTGTCAACGAAGTTAATAATATGACTAGGGATATTCAAACTTCGTTGGTGAAAATAAACATAGAAAAAACATATAAAATTCTTGGCATTTTTATTTGTTCTCACTCCATTATCTTAGGATAAGATATTCTATGTTAGAGTTTGTTGAACACTCGGACGGTGGCGGGTAAACAACCATTTTTACTCACAAAATCTTCATATATGTTTCTGGTTTGTTTTTCACACGTTTACAAGTTAATTAAGGATATTCTAGCAAATATTTCAAAGATTAAATTTGCTAACGTATTGTCTTATAGTTAGATTTTCTTGAACACACGGAAGTTAGATTGAATATTTCCTTGTCACGCTAATGAAACTCTTACGCGTAACACATATATATCCTTGTGAATTTGTTAATTTTATTTCGATAACAAACTAGTTTGATCTCCTGGGAATTGTTGGATTTTGAGACTGTTTGATCTCTTTTTATAGCTTTTTGTATTTTAATATCGTTTTTAGATATGTTAGGAGCTTTGTTTTTGTCCTTTTCGTTCGTGGTATGCTCTTTGGAGCCGTTAACAGTGAAGCTGAGAGTCTAAAGGTCGTGTGCAAATTACTTATGTGATAAATTAATATGACTATCAAAGAAGCTTGGAATGGCAAATTAGTGAACTAACCTCCAGTAACATTCGTGACCGGAAACGCAAAGAAGCTTGAAGAAGTAAAATTAAAATTAGAACAATCAAATTATGTTTCAGTCGCCAACACAAAACAAACTTAAGTTTTAAAAGTAAATATAGGATATCCAACTTTAATCGGTTGTCATGCTAAGGGTGTGTTTCTTTTTTACTTTAGTGGAAGGAATTGGCAGGACCCATGCGCATTTAATGTTATTTCTTTTATTGAGTAGTACCCATTTTTCTGTTGTTTCATCTGTATTCGCAAGCCAATATATGAACACTTCCCCATTCAGTGGTAGGACCCACATTACTTTAGCTAAGAGAAAAAAATAAAGAAGGTCTAATTATCTTAGTTTAATAATCTGCTCAGAATCCTATTTTTAGATGTATTACGTAATAGATGTTTCGTATTATCTGATCATTCTAAGATATATATTAACGAAGAGCACTTTGCATTGTGGCTGGTAAAAAACTATACTTATTTACCGCAAGTTACAAAGTACTTTGTAGTAGATATCTTAGAGATTGCTTTACTTCACCTTTTTAATCTCAAGCTGGATAAATACTTGATACATAATTCATATTCTGAAATCGCACGTTTCTGATTATCGAATGTATAACATAATGAGATCGAACAAA
Organism: Artemisia argyi; assembly: GCA_030686995.1. NCBI lineage: Eukaryota > Viridiplantae > Streptophyta > Magnoliopsida > Asterales > Asteraceae > Artemisia > Artemisia argyi. The sequence continues at coordinate 13,475,687 of CM060687.1, forward strand.
ATGTTTATGCGAAAAAGAAAGAGAGAACACCAAGAGATATAAAAGTATGAATTATGTATTTCTACTTTATTTTTCCAGATTACAGCCAATCAAAACAAATTATAAAATGGAAAGCAAATTATAAAGCCGTTTCAATGTTTTTAATTAATAAAAAGTAGAAAATTTGTGCTGTTGAGAATTGAACCGAGGCCATTGATGTATTTCACAAATGACTTACCAGCAACTAGGGCTGTCATAAAAAACGACCCGAACTCGACCCGACCCGAACCCGACCGGGTTCGGGTCAACTCAGGTCAAAAATCATATTCGGGTCAATCGCGTCAACCCATATTGACCCGAATTCTAAATAAGGTCGGGTTCGGGTTTGTTTTTTTAGACTTGACCCAACCCGAACCCGAGTTGATCCGAATAAACTAACACTTTACAATGTAAAAATACTCGAGTTGACCCCAAAACCGAGTTGACCCGAACCTGAACTGACCCGACCCGAGTTGACCCGAGTTTTAAATAAGGTCTGGTTCGGGTATGTTTTTTGGAGGCTTGATCCGAGTTGACCCGAACCCGACCGGGTCAACCCAAATGACGGCCTTACCAGCAACCCAACTGTCCATTTATTAATTCATCTCCTTCATCTTTTTATTATAACAAGACAAAAACAAATCATTTCAACAAATGTAATGGACCCCCTCTTTTTCATGCAGAATATTTCATAGGCTTAGCCAACTACAGACCCGTATCTGTTAATCAAAATAGCCGGGGACGGATCCATGATTTTTAAAAAGGTGTTGTATAAAAGAAATGCTGGGCTAACTAAAGTTACGTAGTAAGAAATAAAAGGGTGTTGCACATATCACAAAAACAGCAGTTTTGAAATCTTTTTACACTTCGCAACCTAAAATAGGATGTACCCCATGCCAAACCCGGGATACATGTAGATCCGTCCATGAAAATATCAGACAAAAGTACAAAACACAAACGAATGTGTCAACTAATAAACGTGACTTTCGAAAAAATAATCAGATTATAAAAATATTTAACTGGAACATTATTTTATTTTATTTTATTATTATTTTTTTTTGATAATCTATAAGTTCTAGCAATTGTAGATTACTTAGCAACAAAAACATGTTGTGTGTCATTTGAAAATTTTAGTTTTGATTTTCAAGACAAAATAATCAGATGTTAAAACAAATGATGTTTACAAAAATGAAAAGATGAAATAGTGCACATGGGATTTGAACGTAGACCTTATGATTGAATAACAAGACGAAAATATAAAAAAGTAATTGCTCAAAAAAGGTCATTGCCTCATTGGCCTATTCAATCTTTTACAACTGGATTGGTTATTTTTACACAAGTACACAACACTTCACATGAGCTAGTACTACCAATACCTACCCCCACCCAAAAAAAAAAAAAAATTGATTTATGAAAAATGAAAACATGAGTGAGAGAAATGTGTCTGAGAATTGAAAAATAGACCTCCAAGGTCTACATGTCTACATGCCTATAACTTTGGACATGTTGAAATGAAATGCCAACCGGAGGAAAATATATATATGGTGGTGGCGTGTTTATTAACGTGTGGCGGTGTGCTAAAGTTACTTAGAGGAACATTCGTGACCGGAAATACAAAGACCTATATTAACTTAATTAGACATATTACGTACTACATGTTTTGTATATATGATCATTGTTATAATGTAATAGCTGAAGACCTTATCCCATAAAGTTTTCAATTCTGTAACATACTTTGTATTATATCAACGAAGAGGTAAAAACTCATTGTGACGGGTAAAAAACTATGCATAATTACCGCACATTTGTAGCAAAATGTTTTAGAGATTTCTCTATTTCTCTAGCTAATTCCACCACTTTTTTAGTCATTGTATAAACACATAAATGATGCGTAATTCGAAATAGCACATTTCAGATTATGTAATGTATAATACCATCAGATTCAATAAAATATTTATGAGAAAAAGAGAGAGTACATCGAGAGATGTAACTATATGAATTATGTGTTTATAACATTTAGAGATAACTAGCGGGGTTGCCCGCGCGTTGCGGCGGGTGTGTTTTGTGTTTTGTATTTTGTCGGTATGTTTTTTTGTTTTTTTTTTTTTTTTTTAAAATAAACAAATTTGTATAAGAAATTTTTTGTAAGTGTATTATTTTTTGTATTTTTGTATTTTTTTTTTTAAAAACAAATTTTCTTAAGGAAATTTACGTTAAAAAAAAAAAAAAAAAAAAAAAAAAAAAAAAAAATCTGTACCGAGTACTGTAGCGACGCAAAAAAAATGTATTATTTTTTGTATTTTTTTATTATTATTTTTTTTAAAAAAAAATTCTTAAGGAAATTTATGTAAAAAAAAAAAAAAAAAAAAAAAGTACCGAGTACTGTAGCAACGCAAAAAAAGTTACTGTAGCGATTTTGCCACGTGTCGCTTTGTGGTGACATGACTGGGTTTTAGAATATATATATATAATAATTCCGAAAAGAGTACAAAAAGATTAACTTTTTCCCAAAAGAGTACAAAAGTAATAGGCATTCCTAAAATGGTCATGTGCGAATGTGCGAACGTACGACTCCACTAATTTATTGACATGTGGCTAGACACATAGTACAATACCAATCATTTGTTGGCCCACATCCCCGACCATTAGTACACTCCCCGACCAAGCAGATGTGCGAACGACGGTTGTGCAAATTCCGGCTAATGTGCGAACGTAAATCATTTTTTTTCCAGTCACATCAACACCACCATCACCACCTAGGTGAGACCCACAATCTCACTCTCAACCAATCAAAAATCTCAAATTTTTTTAACAGAATCACTTATTTTACAAATCTTAGCAAGACCCTGTTTGGATATTTCAAAAAAAATAGATTTTTTCAAACACTCTGTGTGCACTTATTCACAAATGCTTAAAACCCATTTTGATAGTCAATATAATATGGGCGGAGTTGATGGATCTGCTCAACTTATGCAAGTAGCTGCTGCTGCTGCTAATCATGTTCAAGCAATTGTTATCACCCTTCTTGAAGAATATGATAACGTATTTGGTGTAAGCAATTGTTATCAAACTTTCCAACCTGGTATCCAGTACTTTGTTGCTCATCAAAAGGACTAAAAATTTCAATTTCTAACAAAACATAAATGTTCTGTCAAAACCAACAATTTTGAAAAGAATCATGCCGTTATTTATTTTGGTATATAGAGAACGTACAATCGTTTTGAAGAGTGAGGAGGTGATGGATATTATATGGTGCATTTTTTAATAGTATTCCTTTAATTGATGATTAAAATAAATACTTAAAATGAAAGCAACCACTCCTGTTCAGACTTCAGAGTTTAGACCATATAGCTTAGTGAGAGTGAAGAGCTTAGTGAAGATGAAATATATGAAGAGGATGAGTTTGATGATGGTGAATGTGGTTATGAAGACATGGCTGTTGTGGTTATGGTGGTATTGATTTGTGGCGGTGATGGCGGATCTGTGGTGTTGATGGTGACTGGAAAAAAAATTTGATTTATGTTCGCACATTAGCCGAAATTCGTACAACCGTCGTTCACACATTTGCTTGATCGGGAAGTGTACTAATGGTCGGGGATGTGGGCCAACAAATGATTGGTATTGTACTATATGTCTAGTCACGTGTCAATAAATTAGTGAAGTCGTAAAGTTGCACGTTCGCACATGACCGTTTTGGTACTCTTTTGGGAATTACCTTTAGTATATTTGGTACTCTTTTGGGAATTACCTTTATTATATGTATAAATGGATAAATGGATACTTTAACGAATTTAACTAATAAAAAACGGTAAGCAATGTTGCCGATAATCGAACTTAAGACCTGACGAACATATAAGAAAGACACTTACCAGCTACTATACTTACCCCTAATACGTTTCTTGCAATTGTTTTCTATAAGAACACAAAACAGATCATCCAAACTCTAGAGTGATATGTTACTTATACATGGGCCATTTACTCTTTCACACACAATATTTTATACAAGGACTTAGCCCAACTAAGTATTCCTGGCCCACGACTTTCAATAAAAATAACAAACAAACATAAACGAAATCGTTAACCGGGAACTTGACCATCGGGAAAGTTTAAAGACGAGGATTGAGGAAAATTTTCGCCACGGGACAATACTTTTACTTGCGTACAAAACTTCCATGTATGTTTTAGGACAGTTTGTCCGTGCATTGCAAATCATATTTTTTTTCTACTGTCATATGAAACAATTTTTTGTATCTCTTTGTGTGCTAAGATTGTTTTAACATACAAAATGTCCATCTGTTCACATCTACTAGTATGTAAAATTAGTAACAACAATAATAATAACTAGTGTTGTATAACTAAATGGCATACAAATTCAAGCGATATTTGTAAACTAAAATATTAAAAACCGAGTATGTAAATATATAAAAACCTATGATTCAACAAAGTGCTTAAAGAAAAGAATGAGAAAACACCAAAGGTATAGAAACGGAATGTGATTTTTGATGGGTTTTCTATTCCCAACTAGATTAATACGCAGCGGAAATAATAATAATCTAGGGCAAGAAGGGAACTAAACCCTAAAGGATCTAAACCTAATAAACTAAAAGCAACTTAAAAAGAAATAAATAAATAAGTAATTAAAAGGAAAGAAGAAAATTACTAACCTTTGAGAAAATCGAATTTCTCACGGGGACCACCTTGGTCGAACTTGGAGGCGAGTACCCAAACGAGAGTACCTCTAATAGTTCACACCCAAGAACCAAAAAGAAACTATTCTTTCGAACTCCTAAGGTCCCGATAAACGAAAGACTCTTATAAGGAGTAAGAATGAGAAGAAGGGAAATAAGTAAAAAATCCAAGGCATGTTCCTTCTATTTATAAGGAAAGAAAAGGGTCTTGGTTTACCCTTTGGAGCGATGTGGGACTTTTCCCAAAAACAACATCACATGCCTTGTTACGGCGTAACACCAAACGTGGTTATGCCGTAACCTATTCTTTGAATCATTTTCTCTTTTACGGTTCATCGAGGGCGACCCAAAAAGGACTCTACTTTTGACGATAGTCTTACCAATTAGTTATGAACTTGGACATAATTCCAACAGTCTCCCACTTGGACAATTCATCAACTATAATTGGTCTAAGCCTATTCCGATCAACTAAGCAGAGAGTGCCATCCAATGCAACTGCCGAACTCTGAATCATATCTTAGAGTCAGCCCTTAGATAAGCGATCAACTATTCCTTTGTTCTACTGATATCGTATGAACCTGAGACATGGATTTTAATCAATCTCCAGGTTCAACATTATGTTTCTCGATTTCCGATTATTTGACTATATGAGACTACTGAATTGAACACATCAATTTAGTCCCGGCTAGGCCTAGCACATTTAAGTCAACATTTAATCATCGAGGGGCCCATTGATATCGCTTTCCCTTTTAGGCGAAAGGAACAAATAAACTTTGAATACATAGAACTAGTCAACTTATCATGTCATACCTAGCATACCCTTTATAACTGGCATTTAAGCACAGCGTTTGAATAAACTAAAGTATAACAGACTTGAAAACTAGATACTCGATGTATCTCCATTTTAAGAATAGAGGATATTATCATCTTAGAATTACTCGTGATCTCAATCCATGAAGTAATCTCTCTAAGTACGGGTTTGTCCTATACTTAATTCCCATTAAGTACTCATGAGTGTTGCAGCATTCTCTATGCTATGTCTAATCTTTATAGACAATCTACTAACACTCCATGACAGTCTTAAATCAAAACTTACTTCCAGTAGTTTGAACAACTGAGGAGGTTTGAGTAAACTAAGTACCCAGGAAGTGGATTCTAAACATGCAAAAATGAAACACAATGATAAACAATAGTAAATGGTAGCACACTTGCAAATAAACAAATCTCCATTATTTAATCACCAAATCTATTACGATTTCAATCATTGTTTATAATGTTTCAAACTCAAACTAACAACTAAAACTTTATTTTATCTTTCAATCCTATGCTCCAAGCATGTTCATCGTGTTTGGACTTAGCCAATGCCTTTGTGAATGGATCAGCTAGATTATCCTCTGATCGTATGTCTTTCACAATCACGTGTCCTTCTTCTACCTTTCTTCGAACAAAATGGTATTTCCTTTCAATGTGTTTTGACTTTCCGTGATCCTTGGGTTCTTTAGTCAAGGCGACTGCACTCTCATTATCACAGAATATTTCAATAGGGTCTTGTATGGTTGGAACAACTCCAAGATCTCCAATGAAATTCTTCATCCAAATAGCTTCCTTTGAAGCCTCACAAACTGCAATATACTCAGACTCGCATGTGGAGTCTGCCACTGTATCTTGCTTTGAACTTTTCCACGTCACTGCTCCCCCATTTAGCAAAAATACCCAACCAGACTGTGAACGACTATCATCTTTATCTGTTTGGAAACTTGCATCACTATAACCAGTCACTTTGAGTTCTTCTTCTCCACCATAAACTAAGAACCTGTCTTTAGTATTTCTTAAATACTTAAGAATGTTCTTTACAGCTGTCCAATGACCTTCACCAGGATTCTGCTGATGTCGACTCACCATGCTCAAAGCAAAGGAGACATCAGGCCTTGTACACGTCATGGCATACATGATCGATCCTACAGCCGAAGCATATGGGACTCGACTCATTCTGTCCAGTTCTTCATTAGTTTTCGGACATAGATCCTTACTAATCTTTATGCCATGATGTAAGGGTAGATTCCCTTTCTTAGAATTCTCCATTTTGAATCTTTTCAAAATTTTATCTAAGTACGTGTCCTGGCTAAGTCCTATAAGACGCTTTGACCTATCTCTGTAAATCTTTATACCGAGAATATATGCTGCATCTCCCAAATCTTTCATAGAGAAACATTTCCCCAACCATTCTTTTACACTTTGTAATGTTGGGATATCGTTTCCTATGAGTAGTATATCATCCACATATAATACCAGGAAGACTACAATACTCCCACTGACTTTGATATATATACAGGACTCATCTTCGCTTCTAGAAAATCCAAACTGTGTGACTTTCTCATGGAAGCAGAGATTCCAGCTACGAGATGCCTGTTTAAGTCCATAAATGGCCTTTTGAAGCTTGCACACTCTTTTAGGATACTTTGCATTTTCAAAACCTTCTGGTTGTGCCATAAACACATCCTCTGTTAGTTTTCCGTTAAGGAAAGCGGTCTTGACATCCATCTGCCATATTTCATAATCATGAAACGCAGCTATGGCAAGCATTATCCTAATTGACTTTATTTTAGCTACTGGTGAGAAGGTTTCCTCATAATCAATCCCGTGGGTTTGAGTATAACCCTTCGCTACCAACCTAGCTTTATAAGTGTGTACATTCCCATCCATGTCTGTCTTCTTCTTGAAGATCCACTTACATCCCACAATCTTAAGACCGAGTGTAGTGTCAACCAAATTCCAAACTTGGTTGTCATACATAGACTGAATCTCGTTTTTCATTGCTTCCTTCCACTTAGCAGCCTCAGGGCTTGCCATCGCTTCCTTGTAGTTGACAGGCTCATCCAACTCACTTAGTGTACTATCACTAATCTTGTCCTCTTCAATATGAAAACCATAGTAGAACTGAGGATCATGAGGAGGCTTGCTAACTCTACCACTTGTTTTGCGAATGGGTAAGGATATATCATCAAGTTCAACAGGTGTCACCACCTCTTGTTGAATGTCAGTGTTTACTATAGGTTCTTTATCGGAAGAATCTTGAATTTCTTCAAGGTCTATTTTACTCCCACTGTCCTCTTTGGATATCATTTCTCTCTCGAGGAACGTTCCTCTTCGAGCTACAAACACCACATTATCCTTGGGTCTGTAAAACAAATATCCAAATGACTCTTTAGGATAACCGACGAAAAGACACTTTTCAGATCTGGCTTCTAGTTTGTCCTGAGCTTCTCGTCTAACGAAAACCTCACAACCCCAGATTTTGATGTGCCTAAGGGAAGGACGTTTTCCCTTCCACATCTCAAAAGGTGTCTTTAAAACCTTCTTAGTGGGTACAAGATTTAAGATATGGGCGGCTGTTTCTAATGCGTAACCCCAGAAGCTTATTGGAAGTGTTGCTCGACACATCATAGATCGAACCATGTCTAACATGGTTCTATTTCTCCTCTCCGCAACTCCATTTAGTTGTGGTGTTCTAGGAGGAGTTAACTGTGAAACTATACCACAGTTTTTAAGATGATCGAAAAATTCGATACTAAGGTATTCTCCTCCCCTATCGGACCGGAGTACCTTTATCTTTCTGCCCAGTTGGTTCTCTACTTCGTTTTGAAACCTTTTGAATACTTCAAAAGTATTCGACTTATGTTTAATCAGATAAACATATCCATATCTACTGAAGTCATCAATAAATGTAACGTAGTAGCGGTTTCCATCTTTTGTGGTTGATCGGAATGGTCCACACACATCCGTGTGTACTAAGTCCAATAATCCTTCACCTCTTTCACATGTTCCTGTGAATGGTGATTTAGTCATCTTTCCCAATAAGCAAGACTCGCATACATCATCCGATTTGAAGTCGAATGATTCCAACACTCCATCCTTTTGGAGTTGGGGCGATGCGTTTCTTGTTTATATGCCCAAGACGAGAATGCCACAATTTTGATTTATCAAGCTCATTAGACGAACCAACATTTAAAATCACATTGCCATTATCACTAATACATTCAACCGTTTCATATATGCCTTTGCAAGGAGAAGCTTTAAATATAAAACAACCATTTGAATAAACCAAAATATCTCCATTCTCATTGTCAAATGAAAATTGATAACCATCCTTAAACAAAACATGAAATGAAATAATGTTTCTTGTCATTTCTAACGAATAACAACAATTATTTAAATTTATCCTAACTCCAGACTTTAGCATGAGCTCGTACTTTCCAATCTTCGTCACAGGTGTGATTTTCCGGTTCCCCATGACTAAGTTGAGCTCTCCATGCTTCAACTTCTTACTTTCCTTTAGACCCTGGAATACAGTGCAAATGTGAGTACCACACCCTGTATCCAAGACCCACGAATCAGAAGTTGTAGTATTGTGGAGTTCGATCATAAACATACCTGAGTGACTACCCTTTTCGACCTTTCCGTCTTTGAGGTCCTTCAGATATTTTGGGCAGCTACGCTTCCAATGTCCCTTTGTGTTGCAGTAGAAGCACACTGCTTCCTTTGGATCACTTGTCGGTGCAATATCAGATTCAACCTTTCTCTTAGACCCATGATCGGACTTTCCTTTTGTGGCCTTTCCTTTCCAGTTGGAATGAGAAGTCTTTCTTTTCTTTGCATTATGACCAACAGTCAACACAGGAGCCGCTGAGGTAGAGGGCATATCAATCTTCTTGATTCCTTGCTCAGCGGTTTGCAACAAGCTATGGAGTTCCATTATTGAGGTCACTTTCCCGTTCATTTGATACGAGAGCACGAACTGATTGTAATCAGCTGGCAGACCAGATAGGATTATGTTGATAGAAAGCTCAGTATCAAATACCATGTTCAGAGATCCCAATCTGTCAAAGTACCCTTTCATCTCTAAGACAAAAGCACAAATAGAGGCTCCAGGTTTTGGTTTGCAAGACATGAGGGATTTAACAACATCAAGGCGTTCTTTGCTTGCCTTTGCCTGAAACATTTCTTTGAGCTGTTGGTTCATCTCATAAGCCCAAGTGTTCGAAAAAGTCTTTTGCAGTTCAGGACTCATGGACGATGCCATGATGCATGACACTTTGTTTGCATCATCATAGTGCTTTCGGTGAGCTTCAATCTCTTCTTGGTTGAATCATCATCAATTTTGGGAATTTGCTCATCGAGAACATACTCTTTGTTCTCGTACCTTAGGGTGAACCTAAGGTTTCGCATCCAGTCCATATAGTTAGGACCGGTGAGTCTTTCCCTCCCAAGAACTGAGAGTAATGAGAAGTTTGGGTTATGTGAGGGATTGGGAACGGGAGGATTGACACCATTTTCAGTAGACATCTATAAGATAAAACAATTTTAGTTTAGATTGAATATTCCTTAATCAATTACCCAATTTTATATTAAGGCTAGGATCCATATTTTAGATTCGTTTTATGAAGAGGGTTGCCGTAATCATATCACGAAATTATTTTAGGTAGACAATGTCTTTGTCAATTTCATTCTCTATGAAATTCCTAGTTCTTTTGAGATTCATTGATTCTGATCAATGGCATGTTAATCTCATATATGCTTATCTACAATTCATGACTGGGATGCCGAGGATCATGAATAAGATAGTGAATTTAACCATGCAAAACCCGCGTGGTACCCGGCTCGAGTCAGCCCGAGAATTGCGAGACCCACATCACCTTTCACTTATGTTCTCTTATTAATGTGCCGGTAAACCACACACGCTCCATTAATAGCCCATATGATAGATGTGCGGTTTTCATGGGTTGGCATACTATTCACTTTTCTATATATCTAAAACGGGAATTTTGTTTTAGTAGTTTCAAATAATATAACAATTATAATATATATATATATATATAAGGTTCCTTTTAAACATTTTAAACTTTTGTTCTATTTTAAATATTTTAAAATATAAGGTTCAAAATAAAACATTTTAAACTTTAGGGTTCTATTTTAAACGTTTTAAACTTTAGGGTTCTATTTTAAACATTTTAAAATATAAGGTTAAAAACGAAACATTTTAAACTTTAGGGTTCTATTTTAAACAATTTAAAATATAAGGTTCAAAATGTAAATTCATGTTAACATTCAATGATCATAAGAGAATAATATAATATACAATTATTATTTACACTTATCACATGTTAACAATTTACTTTTTAAGTGCTAATAGAATTAGGCTAAAGCTCTGATGCCACTGATGGGTTTTCTATTCCCAACTAGATTAATACGCAGCGGAAATAATAATAATCTAGGGCAAGAAGGGAACTAAACCCTAAAGGATCTAAACCTAATAAACTAAAAGCAACTTAAAAAGAAATAAATAAATAAGTAATTAAAAGGAAAGAAGAAAATTACTAACCTTTGAGAAAATCGAATTTCTCACGGGACCACCTTGGTCGAACTTGGAGGCGAGTACCCAAACGAGAGTACCTCTAATAGTTCACACCCAAGAACCAAAAAGAAACTATTCTTTCGAACTCCTAAGGTCCCGATAAACGAAAGACTCTTATAAGGAGTAAGAATGAGAAGAAGGGAAATAAGTAAAAAATCCAAGGCATGTTCCTTCTATTTATAAGGAAAGAAAAGGGTCTTGGTTTACCCTTTGGAGCGATGTGGGACTTTTCCCAAAAACAACATCACATGCCTTGTTACGGCGTAACACCAAACGTGGTTATGCCGTAACCTATTCTTTGAATCATTTTCTCTTTTACGGTTCATCGAGGGCGACCCAAAAAGGACTCTACTTTTGACGATAGTCTTACCAATTAGTTATGAACTTGGACATAATTCCAACAATTTTTGTATTCAACACGTAAAAAAATGGAATGTTGGAACCCATGGGATATACTTGATAATGTAATAATCTGGGATATACTTGCATGATTGTATTGTGTCTAGCAAATTTCTAGGCTTTCCTATTTAGCATACTGACTACTCACATATAGGCAGCTAGTTATACATTGCAATGTCGCATATCAGAAGACTGATAAACTCATGTTTGTATTTCCGAATTAACCAATATAGCCCCTGAGCAAATTGAGAGGAGAGTGTAACAAAGAGGTACTAAGCCAAGAATGGCAAAATACTTCTACATGTGAGGCATGTTATTATTGATTATTACTCAAGCAATAATTGTATGATACTAACATGAAATGCATAAACCGTGATTATAATACATAAAGAGATTCTTCTCAGCTGCCATAGAAACTTCAAATACATAAACATGACATCAAATGATTCTTTTCCAAGAATGACATTACCCGTCCACATTAAAACATTGATAGAAAAAAAATTGAAAGTGATTTTCCCCCAACTTAACTACAGATCATGAGACAGCATCACATTGTAAATCCATACCAATAGCTACAGGCCAAAATGGTACGTACGGTACTAGTAAAAAAAATGGATTTGTAAAAAATGAAAACATAAGTGATAATTGTGTTGAGAATTGAACTGTAGACCTCGAAGGTAAACTATGGTACGCTTACCAACACACCCCCTCCAGACATATGACATATCTTTCGTTTCATCTATCTATTTATCATAAACTTTAAGAACATGACTGAAACTTTATGTATTGGCTAGCCCATATAATGCATGTCTACATGCCTATAACTTTGAACCAATATATGGCGGTGACGCGTGTAATGACGTGTGGTGGTGTGATAAAGTTACCTAGAGGAACATTCGTGACCGGAAACACAAAGACCTATGTTAACTTAATTAGACATATTACGTACTACATGTTTCGTATTATATGATCATTGTTATAATGTTATAGCTCAAGACCTTATCCCATAAAGTTTTCAATTCTGTAACATACTTTGTATTATATCAACGAAGAGCTAAAAACTCATTGTGATGGGTAAAAAAAACTGCATAATTACCGCACATTACTAAGGATTTTGTAGCAAAATGTTTTAGAGACTTCTCTAGCTAATTCCACCACTTTTTTAGTCATTGTATAAAGACATAAATGATGCGTAATTCGCAATTTGAAATAGCACATTTCTGATTATGTAATGTATAATACCATCAGATTCAACAAAATGTTTATGAGAAAAAGAGAGAGTACATCGAGAGATGTAACTATATGAATTACGTGTTTATACAATTTATTTATTATATGTATAAACTAGTTATAATGCCAGCGCACGCGCGGGTTTTTTTTTAAAATTTTTTGAAATAATTTTTTAAATATTTTAATCCTTAATTGCATCTTATCTATATTTTTTGTATTTATCTTCTATTTGTGTTGTGGATAAATATAAAATAAATAATTATTTATATCTTATGTATATTTTTTGTATTTATCTTCTACTTGTGTTATGAATAAATATAATATATTACTACCTAACTTTTAGTGGTTTTATTTATTATATAAAAGATGGCTATTTTAACGAATTTAACTAATAAAAAAGGTAAGCAATTTAGCTGAGAATCGAACTTAAGACCTGACGGACATATAAGAAGACACTTACCAGCTACTATAGTCACCGCTTGTTCATTTCTGGCATTTGTTTTCTATAAGAACGCAAATTAGATCATCCAAACTCTAGAGTGATATGTTACTTATACATGGGCCATTTACTCTTTCATACACAATATTTTATACAAGGACTTAGCCCAGCTAAGTAATCCAGGCCCATAACTTTCAGTAAAAAATAAGAATGGGACGTAACGAAATGGTTGACTGTGAACTTGACCATCGGGAAAGTTTAAAGCGGAGGAAATTTTTCGGCACGGGACAAATACTTTTACCCGCGTACGAAACTTTCATGTATGTTTTTGGACAGTTTATCAATGCATTGCAACAGATTCATCGGCAACATTATAAAGATTAGATTCTGTCATGTAACATGGAGTCAAATCAGATATTTTCCTATGTCAAACGAAACAATTATCTGTACTAAGATTGTTTTTAACATACAAAATGTCCATCTGCTCACATCTACTAGTGATGTAAAATTACTAAACAACAATAATAATAACCAGTGTTGTATAACTAATGGCAAACAAATTCAAGCGATATTTGTAAAATAAAATAATAATAATAATTGAGCATGTATGATTCAACAAAGTGCTTAAAGAAAAGAATAAGAAAACACCAAAGATGTAGAAATGTGAATGTGATTTTTGTATTCAACACGTAAAAAATGGAATTTTAGAACCCATGTGAATTGAACCAGTGACCTTGAGAATAGGCCACACATTACTTCACTTTACCATCATACCATGTGATTTTATTCCACTTCAATTCTACATCTTTTTTATGTGGTGTTAAAAAAGTTCTATTACACAACAAATGATATTGTTAAGAAAGGCCATTGGCCCATTTTAGTTTTTGTGGGCTCATCCCAAATAGTACTTACACATTCATAAGTCACGTAACGTGGAGTCAAACCTATGTGAGATGCAAGGAGTTGAAATGACTTTATCAAATGCATGATAACTTACATACCTACATGTTGACTCATGCTACATGTTATCTATGGGGAGAATTTAAAAGCTTGTTGCCCACCTCGTACGCAATCCGGCTAATAAACAGGTCAAATGATATTTAAGTAAACAAAAGCTTGATTACGCATAGAACTAGATTCGACAATGTAATTATGAAAAGAAGTAGAAGAAAAGACGAGAGGCAAATGATGTAAAAATATGATTTAACATATTTAAGTATTTTATAAGAAAATGAGTGACTTAGTTAATGTTCATGTCAGTGTTGAAAATGTTTCCAGCCAAGATGAGGATCCATGAGAGGTTTTGATTTAGAACATTAAGAAAGTATGAAACATTTTTTAATGAACTGGTGCACTTAAATTAACTTCAAAACGAGTATATACAAAAATCCATAGCTATACAAAATTTCATTAGGAATACAACTACACCAATTTCCATTAACAAGAACATTCAAACAACTACTTATGCTAACAACATTCGGTCACCAATTCAAGACTACATTTCCTCCCTATCACATGGAGAATCGTTGTAAATACATAGTTAGGACCATGACTCTTTCTAAATTAAATCGTATATTAAAAAGCAGCAGAGCTAGTTTAAGTTAATTCTCTAGCAGTAAGCGAACCTGAAATTTTTTGTTTTATAATCAACTTCATAATTGACTACGTCTCGAAAAAATAACATTATATGCTCAGCATGTATGGTCCTAATATATAGTGTAGTATATAGGCAATGAAGATTTCACTTCTTTAGTCTATGTGGGAATGTGTGGGATGTAAGGTTGAATTAATCTATATCTATATCTATACTATATATAAAGGAAAAACTCATATTCTTCAAACTAAAAAATTAAGAAAACTATATATGAAAACCATAAAACTTTTATTATTTTTAGTTTATAACCTATAAACTTTTTTTCTCGCTACAACTATCTGCCGCTATAAAATCCATTGCTATGCACGGGTACGCATCTAGTTTTAATCAAATGATAATAATCTATACGTACCAATTGTCTTTTCATTAAGAGCGTTTGTGTTTTAAAGCTTCTCCAATAGTTAATGCCAAAGTTTAAATAGAGATCATCTGTTGAGTACAAATTATATCGCTAATCTACTTTGGGTTTACTCTCTAATTTTTGTTCTTTTTTGTTGGTTGTCGCTGATAATGCAACTCGTTTTGTGTTTCTTTTTCATGCCATGGAGGTGATTAAGTGGCGTGGGTAATGTAAAGTAATTTTTTGTGTCTAAATTGGTCGAGAAACTCACTCAATCAAAGCGTCTGTCTTTTTTAGTTAAAATTTGTTGTAGTTTATGATGATATATATTAGTGTATTTACTTTGTTTCTGTGACGATCGCAATGTTCTGCTATGCAAGTAGCTTATAACAATTTTTTTATATAGAAATTTTTGGCGTAGCCCCAATAGGTACTGATCAAGAAACTGGAAAACGTCATTAGATTGGATTAGGCGAACCTAACTCAAACTCAGTGTTGTTTGGTGAGAGCGACACATCTATCCATTTCGGATAATTTTTGTGACTCGCCGTCGTTAGTAGTACCTTGTGAAAGCTGACACTTTTTCTATTGATACCTTCACCGGAAATGTAGGCAACCATGAGAGCTTAAAGACCAAAGATGCAGGATCATTTTTAATAAAGACCTGACATGGAGAGCCACACCTTGACTCATTTTCATAGATGTGACTGCAGAACCAAAATATTGAATTGTATGGTATGTGTTATGTAAGTTCATGTGGATCGGTGAAACATTTAAAGATCAGAATGAACACCAATTACGAAATGTGTTTCGTGCAATATGGTATCCTAACATATAGTTAGTGTTTTACTTTGTCTTTAGCTATTTCGTTTCTTTAAAAAGATGGAAGGTTTCTAAACTTTGTGAACAATGTATGTAAATAAAATGCAAAATTTCATAATTTCTTTGAAAAACTTGAAAATAAGTAAAAAGTTTGCACTTTGGAGTAAGAACAATTTTTAAGTGGAAAAAAAGTACACAACTAAAAAAGTAAAGAATTTGTATTAATTTTTCAACATATGGATTTTGAAGAAGTTTAATTCTTTGGTTTTAGAATTGACTTGACCAACATCCACCTGTTGAATACATAATACCAATCTCAACATACATGATCCTCAAACACTATAGTATATGACCAAAGAATATTTCACTTCTTTCACCTATGTGGGATATTAATATGAAATGGTTCAATCAAACAAACACATAATATTGTACATGCTTACATAGTTACATGCCGACTCGTGCATTTTTACCATTCTAATCTACAACATTATTGCCAAAGTTTAAAGTATGCTAATAAGTGACGACGCACTTTGTTTCGGAGATCTTCTGTGGAGTACAAACTCTAATCACTGATTTCAGGGCCGGCTTTGAGGGTGTGCAAGGTGAGCGACCGCTCAGGGCCTCAAAATTTTAAGGGGCCCCAAAATTTGTCCCGTTAATAATTATATGCATCCGTCGACATATTTTTAACAAATAAAGAGTATTTAGATGGTAAAATATCTTAAATAGATAATATGTTAGAACGTTTTGATAACTAATTGCATTATATCTTATAAATTGTGACACTTTATATATAACATTTTTTATCGAAAGGCCTCATTATATAATTTCGTACAGGGCCCTCAAAAATTTCATCAATTCATGAGACGGCCCTGACTGATTTCATATGCATTTGGTCTCATATTTCCATTTTTTTTTGATCATGTTGTTATTAAGGAAATTGTTGCCAATAATGCAACTCGCATTGTGTTTCTTGAATTTCATGCCATGAAGTTAATCAAGTATTCTACGCTGCAAGTAGTTTAGTTCAAGCCTTTTATGTGTTAAATATATTTTTCTTAGCATATAATACAAGTTTTGTAAATAAAATCAGTAGGCAGTCTTTGCGTGACCGACTAAGTTACACTTTGCATAACACCAATAGTTTGATTAGGTGAACTTGACTCAATTCAAACTGTGTCTGATTAATGAATTTGGAGGAACTCGTGAGTGCGACACTCTATCCATTTTAGATAATTCTGGTGACTTGCGTTCGTTAGTACCTTGTGATTGATTGCATTGTACATTAGTAGGACCAATTAGCTCTGGCTTTGTCTCTCGATATCTTAACTAAAACTATAGGCAACAAAAGTGGCGCAAATCACCAATGTTGTACCAGAGTTGCCTCATATCTTTAGTCACGTGAATGACAATGGTAAGAGCTTAAAGGATCACACTCATATGTGCTCAATAGAGACGTTAAATACATGATTGGACAAGCCTTAATTCATTTTCGTAGCATGTCACGGCATAATCAATATGGCTAGGTAAGTTCAGTGAATCGGTCAAATATTCAAAGATTGAAATGAACACTAAACATAGGCTATGTTTGGCGCAGGGCACTGGATATCCGAAGGGATTTGAATCTTTCAGTTTCACAATCAACTCCATCGGCAATCAAGTACCTGAAAACATAGTATTGTTATTGACACATATGGTGCTCGTTCACTACAGTTTATAAACCAGAAAGATCTCCCTTCTTTAATCTATGTGGGATACTGGGATGCAAACCCAAACTATTGTAGTTTCCAAAGGGATAACTTGATCAGTTGCATAAAAATTTCATATTACAAATGTTCTCCTAGATGCTAAATGAATGCTTATATTATACAACATCATTGATTAACGAAGAAGACAATGTAACTAATTACACTTAAAGTCAAGCTTATGTGACTGAAAAGGAATAGAATGTCACAAAATAACTTTGACTTCTTCAAGCTTCTTTGCATTCCTCATCACAAATGTCACCGGTGGTAACTTTCATTGACTTTTTATTATAGATTTACAGTTGACTGATTACTTTTATTGAAAGCTATGGGCCTGTTCTAAAATTTGTATGGTAAGTTGGGCAGTGTTTGGGGTGTGGGTCTATTGGTAAGTGAATTGCTGCTTGTTCAGTTCTCACTAGAAACCCACTCTACACTTTTATTTTTCATTTTCATGAAACATAAATTTTGACTTGTATTTTCGCTAAATGTACAAAGCTGTTTTCATATCATTTTCCATTTTTTCATCATCGGTATGCTCCAAAATAACAAAAGTTATAAATGAAATTATCTCAATGTTAGATAATAATGTTTGCACAAGTTGCGACGTTTGATAGGGATGTAAACCAGACATTGCGAGCTATTCGAGTATATTCGTGTTTCAGCTCACCCGGGTCGACCCGGCCGGGTTTCAGATGAACCAGCCGGGTTTCGTGTTTCTCTTGTGGGTGATGGCGTTGGATGAAGACACTGACAAGAACAAAAGACTACTTTTTATTTGTTAAAATTAACTTTACTACGGTGAGTTTTAGATTTTTTACTAAGGTAGTGAGTTTGGGTGGTGACCGGGTATAGTGTAATGGAAATCAAATTAAGAGGTTCACGTTATCTTCATTCACGTAATCTTCTCTAGCATTTTATGACTGATCTTTGACCACTTTGACAATGGTAGTACTCTTAATGTGAGTTTACATAAAAAATGACAGTGTGATGACCATAAGAAAGTGTAATTTACGTTGTTTTCTTCGTTAATCAAATTGGTTTGAGTGAAGATACCGTGATATTTGCATATTCCAGCAAGACCCATAACCCTGATATTTATGATGTTCTATAAGTATCCCTATGTCTCTTAATATCTTCTCTAGAAATATAGGCAACCAAGAGGGTTGTCTGGAATCACCCTAGTCGATTCATTTGTTAAGTCATATAGATGACATCAGTGGATAAGTGTGAATGGCACCTTATGCATGAGTGAGCTGTTCAATTTAGAAGCCTAACGTACTAGTAAGTCATATGTGTTCAATAGAGCCCTTACATGAAGCCATGGAGGCACAACTTAGTTTGTTGTATAGGTTGTATGACGCTATACAGTAGGGATGATTGGACTGTACGTTAGTTTTAGCTTCTTTTGTCGTTTTCACACGATGATTGAACTGTTGGGTTAGCCAACAAAATTGCTTTGTGTAACGTTCAAAATCCAGTTTGTTTAAAAGAACATAAAAAAGTAAAATTGTTAGCAATTTTTGTGTGACTGATCGAGTTAGCTATCGGAACATCCCGCTTTGCTGAGGCTTGGCATGTATTCGACACGCAAGATTAAAGAAATATTTGTACGTTCCAGTCTCTAACACTTTGTATTTTGATTAATACAATTTAAGGATCATTTGATTCAAGAATCCAAAAGAACTTGGAGGGCCACACCTTCATTCATTTTCCTAACAGAATCAATAAGGCATTGTACGGATGGCCGGGGTTACGTGAGCTGAGGTAGATCAGTTAAACGGTTCTATTATCACATATTCTAAATCTAGTTAACACCGTATATCTGAAAACATAGTAATTTTCTAGACATGTGTGATCCTCCACTATAGTATATAATTCAGAAAGATTTCACTTCTTTAACCTGTGTGGGTTGTAAAGATGGAACTGTTTTCAACTTTTTATCAAATAATGTACATACCTGCGTGTTGACTCTTGCATTTCTATATACCATTTATAAGTTAATGACAGAGCGTTTGTACTTTGAAGTAGTGACATTGTTTAAAAGCGGTTATTAAGTGATCCTCATATGGGTTTACTCTCACAGTTTTGCTCTTTTCTGTTTGGTTCTGGACGAGAGAAAATTATCAGTAATGCGAAACGTGTACAATGGGTCAAATCATTATTACCTAAATGAGGAACGGGTCGAACTGGTCACTTAGTTTAAAACCTGTCCAAAGTGTGTTTTAATGCATACACCTTCTAATTATTGTTTATTAAAGATTTTGACTAGACTAATATGACCCATTTCCACCTGAACCCATGTTGACCTGTTACCTACCCCGCCCATCTTGCCATCTCTAAAATCTGAGCATAAAACGGTTGAATCTTGTTCTAGTTATGTTGGAAGAAAAGAACAAGATTTCTCATGGTTGAAGAGCTCTAGCACTAGTAAGATTTCTCGGTATGGATTCTACGCATGAGATAGAAAATTATTTCTGATAGTATATAACCCTTTGTATTCATATTGCAGATCTGAACAAGTTACTATAGCTGGGAGTTTGTGGTTGTGTTTTAGATTTCCCGATGAGGTATCCACTTTGTATTTTGGTTCAAAAACTAGAATGGTGCAAAATCCAGCCTTATATGTGGTTGAATGTTTGACCTCATTATCAATGTGTCGATTAGTGGCTTTTTTGTAAGACTCGCAAGGGTTATCCATGTTGGATAATTCTAGTGACTCGCGTTCATTAGTACTATGTGATTGATTGTGTTGTACATTAGTAGGACAAAGTTATGACTTTGTCTCTTGATACTTTCACTAGAAATGTAGGCAACAAAGACGGCTCAAATCACCAATGTTGTACTACTAGAGTTGCCTCATATCTTTAGGCAAATGAATGGCACTGGTAAGAACTTAAAGGACCAAACTCATATGTGCTCAACATAGACGTTACATGGAGGACCACGCCTTAATTCATTTTCGTAGCATGTCACAACTCACAACAGAATCAATATGACCGGATAAGTTCAATGGGATCGGTGAAACGATTAGAGATCGAAATGAACACCAACAACTATTGGATATACAGAGGATTACTAAATATTTAGTTGCATAAATATATAGACAATCTTGGTAAATAAAAAGTTTAGAGTACCATATTTTTTAAATAACAAATAATAAAAAAATATATATATATTGCTTAGTGACAACATATATTATAAAAATGTCAATACTTTTATATCAATTTTCGGTTACCAGACGAACTTCGAAGTTTATTTTTTCACTATCACTAATATAATAAACTCCAATTCCATCATGTAACCGAAAACATGATAGCATTCTCAACACAAATTATTCTCTTACAATGTAGTATATAGCCATAGAACATTTCACATCTTTCACCTATGTGGGATAACTAAGAGGTTCTAAATAGCAATGATCTACTATACACCAGTTATATGTCCATTAGATTGTTTGAGGCCAATCTGACAGTTAATGCCAATGTTTTGAATACAGTTATTAAGTGATGACAAAATTAAATTCAAATGCCCTTTACGAAGTAATTTTATTTTATCATTGTTATGGTATGGGTTTACTCTCTTATTTTCGTTCTTGTTTGTTTGGTTGTGACCAAGGAAAAATTAGCGATAATGCAGCTCTTTTTATGTTTTCTAAATTACATGTCATGAAGAAAGTTAAGCATTCTATGTTACAACTAGTTTTATTCAAGTCTTTTATGTGTCAAGTATAATGACCTTAGCATATAAGATAAGTTTTGTATACAAAAATAGTAGGAAATCTTCGTTTGTGGAACATCAATAGTTTTGATTGGTGAACAGGACTCGAGTTGAGTTCCATGAGTTTTTTTAACAAGACTCGTGTTTACATCATTCTGGTGACTCAAGTCCGTTGGGTACCTTGTAATTGATTAAGTTTTACATTGGTAGGAGAAAATTGTCAGTTTGTCGATCTCTTCATATCTTCTAGCTAGAATAATGTAGCAACCAAGAGGGGCTCAAATCACCCGTGTTGTACCAGAGTTGCCTCATTTTTTATTCACATGGATGGCTATGCACATCTTGATCACTTTGAATGGTACCTTGTGCATGATTGAGTTTTACCATGGCTGTGGACCAAGTTGATATATATGTGCTGATCAATAGGATTACATGCCATGATGTTATTTAAGTATTCTACACTGCAAGTAGTTTAGTTCAAGCTTATTCTATATTAAATACACTGACCTTAGCATATAAGAGAAGTGGCGTAAATAAAATCAGTAGAAAATCTTTGTTTGACGGATTAAGTTCTCTTTGCGAAATATCAATAGTTTGGGTACGTGAACTGAACTCGATCCGTGTGAGGTTGCTTCATTTGTTAGCCATCTCAGTTGAATCATATATGATTGATTTGAACAAATGGTAAGAACTTAAAGCCTTAAAGGACCAAACTCATATATGGTTAATAGATACTACCTAACATGGCAAGCCACACTTTAATTCATTTTTAGGTACAATGTAATATCAATTTCCGGTACAAGATTACTATAACAAGTCAAGAATTATATACTTATTTTCTTGTACAGAATTGCCAACAAAGTATGATTTCTTTAGTTTTATAATCAACTATGTCGACAATACACACATGAAAACATAGTATTTCTATTGACATGTATGATTCCCATTTGCTATAGTATCTAAACAACAAAGATTTCAATTCTTTAACCTATGTGGGATGTAAATTTGGACCGGTTTTTATAAAATAATGTGCATACCTACATGTTTTCTTTTGCATTTCTATATACAATTTATCTGTTTATTATAGAGCTTTAACGGTGTACTTTGAAGCTACTCTCATAATAGTGCCATTGTTTAAATACGGTTATTAAGTGAATCGCACAACTGGATTTAGAGTTCCTTGTATGGGTGTACTCTTACATCATTCCTTTTTTGTTTGGTTGCGGTTGAGGAAAAAACTAGCGATAATGCAACACGTTTTGTGTTTTCTGAATAACATGTCATGAAGTTAACGAGGAACGAGTACAATGGGTCAAATTATTATTACCTGAACGAGGAACAAGTCACGTACTCAATTTGAAAATTGTCCAAAGTAATGTTTTTCATGAATACAACATTCTAATTATATTTTAGACATAAGATTTGGACTATGATTTAAAAAAAATAAAATAAAAAAAAAAAAAAAAAATCGAGTTAACAGATTACATCCTGGTGTAGACTAAAAGATGACCTGTTTCCATGTCGACCTGTAACTTAACCAGCCAATCTTGCCATCAAGCGGTTAATTTCTGTTCAAGTTATGCTGGAACACCCAAGGAAGAAATAAAAATCAAGATTTCTCATGGCGAAAGACCTCTTGCACTGGTTCAAAAACTGATTATTGCAAAAGCCAACATTATGTGACTGAATGTTTGCACTTTGACCAATTTGGCTATGTAGTACCCTAAATGAGACAAAACAAAATAAACCAATTAAAATTGATGGAAAATGACAATATTGTACGTGTGAGTTAATACACCAAGACTCCTACATAGTCTTGCAAGATCCATTACGCTTCATCCTTATTACTATATTTTAGTGTCCTTTCTTTGTTTCTATGGCAGTTGTAGTGTTCGATTGCAAGTAACATGATACAAGCCTTTCATTTGTTAAAGATATTACATTTAGCCTTTAAGAGAACATTTGTGAATAATATTAATAGACAATATATCGTTATGTGACATATCTAGGTACTCAAACTCTGGCGTTTGGTGGGTATTTTGGTAGGATTCACACCACATTTTGGATAGTACGTAATGGTGACACGTGTTCGTTGGTACCTTGTGATCGATTGAGCCGTACATTGGTATGACGAAGTCGTCACAACGTTTCTTGATGCCTTCACTAGAAATTTAGGCAACAAAGAGGGCACAAGTCACCAATGTTGTGCCCTTCATATCTTAGTCATATCGTGAGCTTAAAAGACCAAACTCATATGTTCTCAACAAAGACAATACATGGAGGGCCATGCCTTGATACATTTTCGTAACATATTACGTGCAGCAGAATCAATATTGCTAGGTAAGTTCAATCAGTCCAACATTTAGAGATTGAAATGAACACCAAACGGCCACTACAAAAAAATAGTTGATTCCTAACACTTTTATTTCCACACTTTTTAAAAGTGTGTAAAATTTTATTACTTTATTAACACTTAAGAATGTGTAAAAATTGATTACATTAACAAGTGTGAAAAAAAATTGTAAAGCAATAGATGTTTCTCATTCATAATTTAGTCAAAAAAAAGTTCACACTTTTAAGTGTGAAGAATTAAAAGATTTCTCCACACTTTTATTTGTAATACCTAAATTCTCCACACTTTGAGGAAGTGTGGAGAATTTAATTCTCCACACTTTGAGCAAGTGTAGAGAATTGGGGTGTTACAAAATAACCTCCACACCTATAAGTGTGGACATTTTTTAGATTTCTCCACAACTAAAAGTGTGAACTTTTTTTTTAAAGTACTATAAGTGTGGAAAGTCTATTGTTTTACAATTTTTTACTACACTTATTAATGTAACAAATTTTTACACATTATTAAGTGTTAATAAACTAATTAAATTTTACAAACTTTTTAAAAGTGTGAACATTAAGTGTGAAAAAATGAAATTTTTTTTGTAGTGGGCTATTGGATATACATAGAATATTACTAAATGTTTAGTTGAATAAACATATGGACATTTTTTGTAATTAAAAAGTTTGGAGGATATACATAGAATATTACTAAATGTTTAGTTGAATAAACATATGGACATTTTTTGAAATTAAAAAGTTTGGAGCACCAGACTTTATATCAGTTTTCCGGTAGAAGATGCATTCAAAGTTTATTTTTTCGCTAATATAATAAACGTACTCCAACTGCATCATGTAACAGAAAACATGATAGCATTCTCAACACAAATTGTTGTCTTACAAATTGAGTATATAACCATAGAACATTTCACTTCTTCCACCGATGTGGGATATGTATAAGGTTGAACCGTAAATAGCAAAGATCTACTAAACACCAGTTATATATGTTCATTATATTTTGAAGCTAATCTGACACTTAATGCCAAAGTTTGAATACAGTTATTATATGACACTAGACGAGTACCCGCGCCTATCCCAGCGGCAGATAATTAACGATATGCAATATTGTGGTATGTGTTTCGTATAACGTTCAAAATAGAACGCGAAAAAAATAAAATGTAATTGCAAACGGTTGTAACATGTGATAATTCAACTCTAGCAAAAATTCTTAACATGTATCAAACGACATACAAAAATATTGGTCAAATTTAGAGTTCGAGTCAAAATTGGTCAAAGGGGTTTGGCTTGTCGGTTCAATGTTTTATGGATTCTATAATGGGATGGAACCAAGTGGGTGTCACTCCATGATGGACCTCGTAACTGTAATAGTAGTTTGCTTCGTATGCTGGATATTACGGCTAAAACGAATATCAAGTGATATGAAAAGCACGCAACAAACTAAAGTTTGTTTAGTGGACTTGTTACAGTCAAATGTTAAGACTCTTATCATAGGATGTGAGTCACATCACCTAGTTGTAATCTATAATGGGACTTGCATAAATTTTCTAAGATTGTCTTCTTCGTCTCCCTCAAAAAGCTCATGGGGTGCCAATATCAGTCGGACAGTAAGTTGTCTTCGTTAAACGAGGCAATTTTCGCTTTTTTGATATACAAGTCGTTGAGTTCATGGGATTTTAAGATTTTTTTCATATATGCTTGCAAGATCTATATCACCACTTGCTCACCCTCGCGAAAATCCAGTGGTTGCTATGAGATATGGGGCCATTTACTGTGTGGTGGGTCCGGTAATATGCGTTTGCTTTCAAGCACTCGTTACTTATTTTCAATTAGCAATATTAGATTAGAGGTCATCAAACCAATTCAGTTCAATATTAAAGAAAGTAATTGATCGATAATACATACACATGACAAACAACAATAACGAGAAGAAAATTAAACATATCAACAACCAAACACCGAAATATGTCCCAAGAAAAAGCGCGTGGCTTTATAATAATAGATATCTGATCATTGAGACATGCAAATTAGTCTTTTTATATTTGACATTACAACAATTACATGTATTTCCTTCACACTTTACACATACTAATTTTGTGTTTGAAGGTTGAAGCCTTTTGCAGATGTTTTCAGTTTTCACATCCATCATGTGAATAATTTCCAGAAGTAAGAACATTATAAGAAGGTTCAACTCCTTGGACCGTTGTGCAACAAAAACAATACAAGATCGATGATGTTAGACGATATAATAACAAACAATAAAATGAGTGACTTTTTAATATGATCGACAAATGTCTTACCATTACCACATTGGGCGCATTCTTTATGGGTGAAGCCAGCCATATCCATCATGAAGCTGCTTTTTTCCATTGTGAAATGTTTAAATGTTCACATAGAACACAAGTGTAAATTTAAGATAGAATTGATAAGTGAAAGTAGAATTGGAAAGATACAAAACATAGTGAACCTATAGAGATTAGAAGGGAAAAAAAAGTTACCAATCACACATTGAATGTCATTAAACCCGGCCAAGATATTTTTGTTAAGTCACCAACCATTTCCATAATCCCATTTTATTGACTCAATCAAAACCATTCATTGTGTAACTGAAGAACCAAAACACAATTTCATTTTAAAGAGATGAATCGTTTCCTTCATTTTGTCATAGTTAAACTTGCCATAATTACAACCCATTGAATACTCTTTAAACATCCCACATTTTTCAGACGCAAGGCTTCTTAAAAAAGTCATACTTTCCAATTTCAAGATGGCTGTTTAATTTCATTTCATTCATTTTGCCAAGAAGTCAATTCTCGTTTGTTGCTAGTTATAGTTTTTCCAGGAAGTTAATTTTCAATTGTTGCTATAAATATGCATTTTCAAGAATTTCAACAATTTCAACTTTCAACATTTCAACAAAGTCAATTTTCAAGTGTTTGACCGTTTTTCCATTATAAGTAGTAAAGATAATTGGATTCAGATTGTCCTTTACAGAGTAAAACTTTTTTTTTTTTTTTTTTATCGTTTGGGTTTACTCTCATACTTTCATTCTTTTTTGTATTTTGTTTGGTTGTGGTCGAGGAAAAAATTGGCGATAACACAACTCTTTTTGTGTTTCTTGAATTACATGTCATGAAGATAGTCAAGTATTCTACGTTACAACTAGTTTAATTCAAGCCTTTTTTTTGTTAAATATAATGACTTAAGCATATAAGATAGGTTTTGTCTATAAAATCAGTAGGAAATCTTCGTTTGTGGAGCATCAATAGTTTGGATAGGTGAACAGGACTCGACTTGAGTGAGGTTCCACAAGGTTTTTTTTTTTTTTTTTTTTTTTTTTTTTTTTTTTTTTTTTTTTTTTTTAACAAGACTCGTGTTTACATCATTCTGGTGACTCAAGTCCGTTGGGTACCTTGTAATTGATTAAGTTTTACATTGGTAGTTGAGTTTGTTGATCTCTTCATATCTTCTAGCTAGAATAATGTAGCAACCAAGAGGGCTCAAATCACCTGTGTTGTACCAGAGTTGCCTCATTTTTTTTATTCACATGGATGGCTATGCACATCTTGATCAGTTTGAATGGTACCTTGTGCATGATTGAGTTTTACAATGGCTGTGTTCTAAGTTGTGAAGGCAAAACCATAATATTTTCCGGGCTAATTTTTTTTTTTCCAGTTTCCGGCTAACTTTTTTTTTTCTTTTTTAAAAAAAAAAATAAAAAGACATAATGTGAAGGCAAAACCATAAGTTAAATCAAATCAAGACTACTAAATTCCTTTTGACAATACCTCTCATCCATTACAACCTACCACCCTACCTCAAGATTCACAAGAGGTAGAAACATTTAATAACTCAACTCGTGACAAAGAAAAGAACAAAAAACATTGAGGAAGCAAAAGTTACAAAAACTAAAGACAAAGAAAAGAACAAAAACAAGCTACATATCAGGTTCAAATTTCTTGTCTACTTTAAACCCGAATCAAAAATAACTCAACTCGTGACTGGGTGTCACGAGTCAACTCATTAACGAGTCACCACAGCGCGTGACTGAGTCTTTTACCTCTTTTTCTTCACAAATACAAGAGATGGTGATGATTAGGACTAAAATAGGGGCTCGTTGAGGTAGTAACGAGAGGTGGTAGTGAGTTTGGTGGCGCGTGATGTTATAGATCTTGAAGAGGAGGATGTTGGGAGTGTTTGGGTGGTAGCGGTGTGGTGATGTGGGTGGCGGTGTGCGACGGTGGTAAATAAAAAGTTTAGAGTACCATATTTTTTAAATAACAAATAATAAAAAAATATATATATTGCTTAGTGACAACATATATTATAAAAATGTCAATACTTTTATATCAATTTTCGGTTACCAGACGAACTTCGAAGTTTATTTTTTTCACTATCACTAATATAATAAACTCCAATTCCATCATGTAACCGAAAACATGATAGCATTCTCAACACAAATTATTCTCTTACAATGTGGTAGATAACCAAAGAAGATTTAACTTCTTTCACCTATGTGGGATAACTAAGAGGTTCTAAATAGCAATGATCTACTATACACCAGTTATATGTCCATTAGATAGTTTGAAGCTAATCTGACAGTTAATGCCAAAGTTTTGAATACAAGTGACGACAAAATTAAATTCAAATGCCCTTTACAAAGTTTTTTTTTTTTTTTTTTTTTTTTTTTTTTTTTTTTTTTTTTTTTTTTTAATCATTGTTATGGTGTGGGTTTACTCTCATATTTTCGTTCTTTTTTGTATGGTTGTGGTCCATGAAAAGAATTACATGCCATGAAGATAGTTAAGTATTCTACATTACAACTAGTTTAATTCAAGCCTTTTATGTGCTAAATATAATGACATTAGCATATAAGATAAGTTTTGTATACAAAATTAGTAGGAAATCTTCGTTTGTGGAACATCAATAGTTTTGATAGGTGAACAAGACTCGACTTGAGTGAGGTTCCATGAGTTTTTTTAACAAGACTCGTGTTTACATCATTCTGGTGACTCAAGTCCGTTGGGGACCTTGTAATTGATTAAGTTTTCCATTGGTAGGAGAAAATTGTCAGTTTGTCGATCTCTTCATATCTTCTAGCTAGAATAATGTAGCAACCAAGAGGGGCTCAAATCACCCGTGTTGTACCAGAGTTGCCTCATTTTTTATTCACATGGATGGCTATGCACATCTTGATCACTTTGAATGGTACCTTGTGCATGATTGAGTTTTACCATGGCTGTGGACCAAGTTGATATATATGTGCTAATCAATAGGATTACATGCCATGATGTTATTTAAGTATTCTACACTGCAAGTAGTTTAGTTCAAGCTTTTTCTATATTAAATACACTGACCTTAGCATATAAGAGAAGTGGCGTAAATAAAATCAGTAGAAAATCTTTGTTTGACGGATTAAGTTCTCTTTGCGAATATCAATAGTTTGGGTACGTGAACTGAACTCGATCCGTGTGAGGTTGCTTCATTTGTTAGCCATCTCAGTTGAATCATACATGGTTGATTTGTACAAATGGTAAGAACTTAAAGCCTTAAAGGACCAAACTCATATATGCTTAATAGATACTACCCAACATGGCAAGCCACACTTTAATTCATTTTTAGGTACAATGTAATATCAATTTCCGGTACAAGATTACTACAAAAAGTCAAGAATTATATACTTATTTTCTTGTACAGCCAACAAAGTATGATTTTCTTTAGTTTTATAATCAACTACGTCGACAATACACACATGAAAACATAGTATTTCTATTGACATGTATGATTCCCATTTGCTATAGTATATAAACAATAAAGATTTCAATTCTTTATCCTATGTGGGATGTAAATTTGGACCGGTTTTTATAAAATAATGTGCATACCTACGTGTCTTCTCTTGCATTTCTATATACCATTTGTCTGTTTATTATAGAGCATTAACGGTGTGCTTTGAAGGTACTCTGATAATAGTGCCATTGTTTAAATACGTTTATTAAGTGAATAGCACAGTACAACTGGATTTAGAGTTCCTTGTATGGGTGTACTCTCTCATCATTCCTTTTTTGTTTGGTTGCGGTTGAGGAAAAATATGGCGATAATGCAACACATTTTGTGTTTTTTTGAATAACATGTCGTGAAGTTAACGAGGAACGAGTACAATGGGTCAAATTATTATTACCTGAACGAGGAACAAGTCACGTACTCAATTTGAAAATTGTCCAAAGTATTTCATGCATACAACCTTCTAATTATATTTTAGACATAAGATTTGGACTATGATTTTAAAAAAAA
Source organism: Artemisia argyi (assembly GCA_030686995.1). NCBI lineage: Eukaryota > Viridiplantae > Streptophyta > Magnoliopsida > Asterales > Asteraceae > Artemisia > Artemisia argyi. The sequence goes on from CM060687.1 coordinate 13,505,794, forward strand.
AAAAAAAAAAAAAAAAAAAAAATCGAGTTAACAGATTACATCCTGGTGTAGACTAAAATATGACCTGTTTCCATGTCGACCTGTAACTTAAACAGCCAATCTTGCCATCAAGCGGCTAATTTCTGTTCAAATTATGCTGGAACACCCAAGGAAGAAATAAAAATCAAGATTTCTCATGGCGAAAGACTTCTTGCACTGATACAAAAACTGATTATTGCAAAAGCCAACATTATGTGACTGAATGTTTGACACTTTGACGAATTTGGCTATGTAGTACCCTAAATGAGACGTACCAAAATAAACAAATGTTGATGTAAAATGACAATATTGTGTGAGTTAATATATCGAGTCTCCTGCATAGTCTTGCAAGATCCATAAGCTTCATCCTTATTACTATATTTTAGTGTCCTTTCTTTGTTTCTATGGCAATTGTAGTGTTCGATCTGCTATGCAAGTAACATGATACAAGCCTTAGATTGGCTTAAAAACGCTTATATTGTTTCTTTGTAATTTCCTAGCTTCTTGCTAGCGTTCTAATAAAATCCGCTGTTCAAATATATACGTGTATATATATATATATATATATATATATATATATATATATATATATATATATATATATATATATATATATATAGGGTAGGGATCCAATAAGAAGAATAATTAAAATAAGAATTGTAAGAAGTAATTCTAGCCACACATTTCAAATTTAGAGGTAAAATTTGAAGGAAGATGCATCCACTTTTGTAGGTGCATCTGAAATGTGTGGTTGTGATTACTTCCTATCCTTCTTATTTTAATTATTCTTCTTATTTGATCATAACTCTCTCTCTCTCTCTCTCTCTCTCTCTATATATATATATATATATATATATATATATATATATAGTAGCGTTCAATGCAGAACCATTTTTTTGTACAGAACCTACAGAACTAGTTTTTTTACTTTAAAAAATGCATAATGTACATAATATCAATGCAAGATGGCAGTTTTGTAAATACCCATTACTTATTTTAAAAAAAGAAAATAATTAAAGGGCAGATCAGGTATTTTGTTATCCATAACTGTGCCATATTTCTAGGAGACCTACAGTTAATTTAATATATCGATCTCTTTCTCTCTCATATACCTCACTCAAATCCTAATTCATTTTTCTCCGCCACCATAACATTCTTGATCCATGAAGACCTCCCACCAGATCTGACACCAAGAACGTGTTGTGAATCCACCAGAAACTAATTCACCAATTTTTGTTTGAATCGAGTAAGCATCAATCCCATAAACTAATTCACCAATTTTTGTTTGAATCGAGTAAGCATCAATCCGAGATCTACAAAGTGAGTAAGTGGTTTTATTTGAATTTTTTTGTTTCTGTGTATTACAATCGATTTTGATTTTGTATTCATTTTTTGCTTAAATATATATAAAACGAATTTTATTATACTAGTTTCGATCTGAAAAAAATATGGTTGCTGGAAACCGATGTTGAAAAAAGAATGGTTTCGTTGATGTTGGTGATATGTTTTAACAGATTTGATGATAAAGTATACATATATCTTGTATTGTGTGATTGGTTTGGTTTTTGCAATCAATTATTTGATCCATTTTCACTTCAAACTCAATATTCATCATCTCAACCTGTTGTTACTGACGTGGTACTTCGGTTCATATAAATTAACCGATGACGCAATAATCGGATTTTAGTTTGTGTGAATTAGTGTTTTAATTTATAAATTCATATAAAGTATGTCAGTTTGTGATAGAGCCATGGGAATAATTTTTGGTTAGGATGAAAGATAGGTAGTGGTTTACAGTTATGTACATGACGTTATGTAATTTGAAAGATAGCCTTGTTGCATTGTAGTAGTACTAGTTGCTATGGTTTAAAATTGCATTAGCTGTTACTAATGTGATTAAATATTTAATTTTTAGATTTTGTTTTGAAACATGTATTTTGTTTTGGTACTCTACTGATCAATGTTATAAATGGCGTGAGGCGTGGCGTGGCGGCAAGGCCACGCCTCAAGCCTTACGCGCCATGGCGAAGCCATGGCGTTTTTTGCGGCGTGACTAAGGCGGCGAAAAAATATTTATCTATTTATCATTCATGTTATAATATCATATTTTATATGCATATCGAGTTTACAAAAGGTGAGTTTACAAAAGGTGAGCTTACAAAAAGTGATATGCATAAGAAATAAAGTGAAAATTTGAACTATGTTTAGAAATTACTAGGCCCAAAATTTAAGCCCACATCATCCCCTTCTAAAAATAGCGCCATGCCATACGATAAGGCGCGCCTTGGCACGCCTTTTCGCGCCTTATTCCACGCCTTTTCACACGACGCCTAGACTTCACGCCTTGGTCCATTTCGTGGTGCCGAGGCCACGCCTCGCGCCTTGGCGGCGCCTTGGCGCGCCTTTTAGAACACTGCTACTGATTGAAGCTTATGTGGCCATCGGAAACCCACTTTTTTAGAAGGCGTGCATCTATGTTCTAATGAATTTTGATGAGAAAGCGCATCGTGCACATATGTTTTTGAAAGGCGTACACATATGTTCAAATGAATTGGACAAGAAAGTGAAGAGTGCACACATGTTTTTAAATGGCGTGCACATTTATATTTTACAAGATACTTGTACATGAATTGTATATATTATATATTTTCTTGGTTTGTTATAAAATTTTAAAGGTTACATGCGTTATGTTTATATTTTTAGAAGTCATGGATGTATGCTACGAAAGGCGTGCACCTATGTTCTTTCAATAACATACGAAGATTAAGGAATGTGCACTACAAACATATGTGCAATTACCATTTCAAACAAAAAAATGTACGTTAGAAATATATGAAATTTACAATATTTAAAAAAAAACACATATGCACTCGTTTTTTTTTCTTGTGAATATACACTAATAATAATAATAGTAATTCCAAAAATTAAGAAATTTTAAAAAACGTTTTTAATTAAAAATTCAAAAAAATAGTCAAAATGTGTTTTGACTACTATACCCTTTTGAAATAAATGAAAATATTTAAAAATGCTAAATTTTGATTGGTTTAAAGTGGTGTACACAATGCTTCTTGTCTTCAATGTCTGAAAATTGTGTGCATTAAAGTGGTGTATAATATGCTTCTTTTCTTGCAAGTCTTAAAAAATTACAAGCATTGAAAGCTATACTTGTAACAACCAAAACTTTTTAAAGACACTTAAATTTCTAGGCTTTTAATTATATGTGTATGCATCTTTCTTATTGAAGAAATGTTTTTGGTCTAAAATATTTTAAGACTTCTAAATATATATGTCCTAAATGCATTATAAGGTAGTATAGAAAAGTTTGGAGCACCACTTTTTTTAAGTGACAACAAATAATTAAAAAAATATATATTTGTTAAGTTAGAACAAATATTAAAAAAGTCAACACTTCAGTTTTCCGTTAGAAGATTGCCTACGAAGTTTATTTTTTCGCTAATGTAATAAACTCCAAGTGCATCATCTAACCGAAAACATGATAGCATTCTCAACACAAATTATTGTCTTACAAATGGAGTATATAACCATAGAACATTTCACTTCTTCCACTGATGTGGGATATGTATTAGCTACTTTGAAGCTAATCTGACAGTTAATGGCAAAGTTTGAATACAGTTATTAAGTGATGACAAAATTAGATTCAATTCAAATGCCCTTTACGGAGTAAAAAATTTATCATTGTTATCATATGGGTTTACTCTCATATTTTTTGTTCTTTTTTGTTTGGTTGTACGTGGTCCGGGAAAAAATTGGTGATAACGCAACTTATTTTGTGTTTCTTGAATTACATGCAATGAGGATAGTTAAGTATTCTACATTAGAGGGCACCGTGCCAAGGGTATGTTTAACCAATGTGAGCTAGGTTGATACTTCTTTCACCTATGTGGGATTAAGTGACAATGCAATTGAATTCGGATCGGAGATCCTCAAATTTTATCACGGATTTCAAATGGGTTTATTCTTTATTCTCATATTTTTCGTTCTTTTATCTTTGAAAAATTGCGATAATGCACCTTGTTTTATGTTTCTTCAATTTCATGCATGTCATGAAGTTAATTAACTATTCAACGTATTATGGGATGCTATTCTACTCATGGGTTTGCCTCATTGGACCTTTATTATATAAGTTTCATGCGTCAGTTAGTATTAGTCAAAGTCACAGTTTGCTAGTTTGGGTTCAAATGTGTAATGCTTAGTTTTTTTTTTTTTTTTTCCTCCTATCTTCTTGTAGTTTGAGGTGCACATTTCGTTTTTTTTTTAAACCGAACCGGTTTAAAAACCGGTTTCGGTTTTAATCAAAACCGGTTTTACATAAAACCGGTTCGGTTTGAAACCAGTTTTGGGAGAGAAAATATCCGGTTTAATAAACCAGTTTTACCCGTAACCGGCTCGGTTTAATCCGGTTTTACCCAAAACCGGTTCGGTTTAAACTGGTTTTTTTGAAAAACCGGTTTTGGTTTTTTTTTCGGTTCGGTTCATGAACCGGTTTTTTTTGTGCATCTCTACTTGTAGTTATCTTGATTATTTGAGGTGGGTGCCTTGTTTTTTATTGTTTCTCTTTTTCTCCCTATCGAGATCTCGTAATAATATCTTGCCCTTCCAAAAAAATAAAAATAAAAAAATAAAAAATAAATAAAAAACTATTCAACGTTAGAAGTATGTTAGTTTAAGCGTATTATATTTTAAATATATCTTTCATATCATATAATTAGAAATCTCGTTGTGGGTGATTAAGATCGTTTATATACGTTCATGTTGCCTCTTGCATCTTTATATACGTTCATTAAGATCGTTTGTACTTTGAAGGTACTTTGATATTAGTGCCGTTGTTTGAATACAAATATTAAGTGAGCGCAATTGGGTTTGTACATCCTCATGCGGGTTTACTCTCCTACTTTCGTTCGTTTTTTGTTTGGTTGTGGTCATGAAAAGTAACAATATGATAGAACATATAAAAAAGTAATTAAGTTACATTGTTATCTTCGTTAAATAAATTGGTTAGTTTTATTGTGTGAGTGAATAAGTGAATATACGGATCACTCCTACATAGTCGTCCAGGAAATACAAATCTTCATCCTTATAATGATATGTAATTGTACTTTCTTTGTTAAAATGGCAATTGTAGTGTTCTACTCTGCAAGTAGCTTTTTTTTTTAAAGGTACTCTGCAAGTAGCTTAATACAAGACTTATAAGAGAACATTTGTGAATAAATTCAACTGGCTATATTAATGTGACTGATCAAGTTATCCTTTCGGAACTACAATCGTTTGGTTTGGGTGAATGTTGAAGCATATTTATGTCGGGTAGATCTTGGCGGCTCTCACGTGCCTTCCGTCCTTGTCCCGAGCTGGAAAGTATACTACAAACATGAAAGAACCCGTTAGAAGGGGTCCCGAGGCCGAAGCCCCGGGGACCACCCTCTGACGGTCAAGTCAGTACCGTCGGTGTAGAGGGTTTAGTATGAATGATCCGGCTGTGGTCCGGTTATGCATATACTGATATATGTATGAGATTCTAGAGAGAGAATATATGTGGTGTTTTTATATCATGAGATTAGGTTCTCTAAGTGAGAGATAAAGTAGTATATATATAGAGAGAAAAAGTGGGGGACACAATCCCGTAATATCCGGGTTATGTCCCCCTAGCCTGGCGCTGCTATCTGTTCAAAGGGCAACGCCACCTGTCCTGCTACTTACAGTGATATTGGCCGGATGAGTTGAATGCCTTTTGTCGGTATCCGGATGACTCCATGTCGTTCGGACGACCGGACAAGATAGGCCGTCCGGACACCGGTCGTCCAGACACATACGTCAACAGTGAACATGACTCAAAACTTTGTGAGGTATGGTGTTGACTCGTGAGTGCGACACATATATCCGTTTTGGACAATTCCGGTGGATCGCGTATGTTGGTGCCTTGTGACTGATTGAGTTATAAAGTATAAACTCTTAAGACAAAGTTATCACTCTATCTTCGCTAGATACGAAGGCAATCAATAGGGGCTCGAGTCACCTCAAAGCCCACAATTAATAGTCACATGGATGTCATTGAACACCATGATCGATTTGAAAGGCACCTTTTTCATGAGTGAGTTTTTAAATAGATTGTTTTGATGAAGTTAAGATGTTAAAGTGATTTTTGAACAATCAACTTTATGGCGATTTTGAAGAAATTCAAGTGTTTGAGAATATGTATGCTTACTTGACTTTATAGTGACATCAAGAGTTTTTTCTTAATTTTTATTTATTTTAAAAATACCAAAATACAAAAACAGTGAATGATAATACGCGAGTTGTTAATTTTGTAATTCGTATAATAGTAAAAGAAAATAATTTCAAATAAAAAAGTAAAACGATATGTATATGGCCTTTGAGAATCGAACCGCAAACCATTGGGTTATAATACGTTTCACTAACCAAATAACCTACACTCTCAATTTGCTATCTTTTTGTCATTTTCATAAACACATCACAATAGTGTCTTTTTGAGTACTCCAGTGTCTTTTTGAGTACTCCGTATTAGTTAGAGTAAAATTTTGAGTATGTTATATCAAAAAGTTGAAAGAGATATTTTTAACACCTTAAATGTACGTACCCCCAATCAAACCTATTACATTCTTAAACATCTACTTATGTAAGAAATGAATCAACCGAAGCAGAAAACCATATTTTGAAAATTGTTGAAAGAGATATTTTTAACACCTTAAATGTACGTACCCCCACCACTGTCGCAATTTGAGGTAATCTTCTTACCATTAAAAAAAAGAAAAATATAACTCCAACTAAACGCGTTTTCAAAATTCTCAACTCTTTTTTAGAGAAGAAAAACCATCTTCTTCTCAAGGAATTTAGAGATGAAAAAATTAAGAAATTTTTCACCAACTAAACGGCCTCTTAAGTATGAGATCTTTTCTAAAGTATGAACTAAATCTTTGTAAATGAAAAGTTTGGAGTCCCATTTTTTGAGCGAGAAACGATATTAAAATGTTAAGAATTTATGCTATTTTTCAAGTTCACGGATGATGAGGTTTTTATTGTTCAAGTTTATAATTAAACTTCGACAAAATTACACGGATGGTCCTTGTGGTTTACACGGATTACAAGTTTAGTCCTTAAGTCAAAATAAGTACACGAGACATCCTTAATTTTGAAACCTGTCACCCTGTTAGTCCTTAATTTGGATGGGCGGTTAGCTTACCCGTTAAGTTATTTGCACCGCAAGTCCTTCATTAATATTTTTTGCACCGTTAGTCCTCATTTTTAAAAAAGTCATCATTTTTTGCACCGTTAATCCTTCCATTAATATTTTGCACCGTTATCAAACTTTTTACGTTTTTGTCCATTTTTTAACGTTCTCGTCCATTTTTTTAACGTTTTCGTCTATTTTCTTACGTTCTCGTCCGTTTTTTAATGTTTTCGTTTTTTTTTTACGTTTTTGTCAATCTTTTTACGTTTTCGTCCATTTTTATGTTATCGTCCGTTTTTTTAACATTTTTGTCCATTTTTTTTACGTTTTTGTCCGCTTTTTTACGTATTAGTCTGTTTTCTTATATTTTATCCGTTTTATTACGTTTTCGTCCGTTTTGTTACGTTTTTATATGTTTTCTTATATTTTTATCTGTTTTCGCCTTTTTTTACGTTTTCGCTCATTTTTTTGTGATTAGGTAAGTACACTAAAAGAAAATTTGACATTTGAGAAAAATGTTTCTGTGTCAATTTTAAATCACGATTTTGACCCCTTTCTGCTCTGAATCATCAAAAGTGTAAAACACGAAAGTTGTTCGGAATGATGTTTTAAATCAAGACTCGTGCGATTTTAACCAGAAAATACAAAACAAGAGGCTGTCTACTACCAAAACTTAAGCCATTTTTTACTAAATTCATAACTTATAAACTTATAAACTTTTGTAAATTTTTGTAGTAAACAACCCTTGTTTTGCATTCGTCAGGTTAAAATCTCGTGAGTCTTGATGTAAAACATCATTTCGAACAACTTTCGTGTTTTACACTTTTGATGATTCGGAGCAGAAAGGGGACAAAATCGTGATTTATAATCAATACAAAAATATTTTTATCAAATGTCAAGTTTTCTTTTAGTATATTTACCTAATCACAAAAAAAAAACGAGCGAGAACGTAAAAAAAAAATGGACGAAAACGTTTAAAATCATAAGAAAACAGACGAAAACATAAAAAAAAACCGGACGAAAACGTAAAAAAATTTGATGAAAACGTTAAAAAACGGACGAGAACGTAAAAAATGGACGAAAATGTAAAAACAGTGACAAAAACGTAAAAAAAAGGAACGAAAACGTTAAAAGAACAGACGAGAACGTAAGAAAATGGACGAAAACGTAAAAAGATTGACAAAAACGTAAAAAAAATGGACGAAAACGTTAAAAAAAACGGACGAGAACGTTAAAAAATGGACAAAAATGTAAAAAGATTGATAACGGTGCAAAATATAAATGGAGGGACTAACGGTGCAAAAAATGAGGACTTTTTTTAGAAAATGAGGACTAACGGTGCAAAAAATATTAACGAAAGACTAACGGTGCAAATAACTTAACGGATAAACTAATGGCCCATCCAAATTAGGGACTAAAAGGATGACAGATTTCAAAATTAGGGATGTATGGTGTACTTATTTTGACTTAGGGACTAAACTTGCAATTCGTGTAAACCACAGAGACCGTCCGTGTAATTTTGTCTTAAACTTCATTAACAATGCACTTGAAAATCTAACGTTTTCTTCTCAACATGTATGATAGTCATAGACTATACCAGCAGGGGCGGACCTAAGTATTGAGTTTGGGGTGGCGGCGCCCCCCATGACTAGCCGAAAAAGATAAGATTTTAGTGTAATTTTTTTTTTTGGACATTTTTTCGAAAGTGCCCCCCCCCCCCCCCCCCCCCAAACAAAAATTTAAATTGCGCCCCACCTACATACTAAAATCCAATATTCGACACTCTCAAACCATATAAATCATTAATCTCCAAGTAACAATACTCGATTTATCATTTCGATCATACTTTTTTCTTCGGCATTTTGTTGCTATTGTAGTAAAAAAAAATGCCCCTCACATTTGATTTTCCTGGGTCCGCCACTGTATACGAGTCGTATATAACCAAGGAAGATTTCACTTCTTAACCTATGTGGGATAATGACGTAATGTACAGTTGAAATGATTCTGTCAAATACATAATAACGTACGTACATACCTACATGTTGGCTCATGCGTTTCGGGTATTATAATCCGTACCATTCATATGTTCATTATAGAGCGTTTTTGTTTTTGTTTTGTTTTTCTTTTTTGAACGGCAACTTTATAAAAACTAGCAAGGAGCTAGAAAAATATCACAAGGAAATTAAAGAGGGGTTTTTTAACCAACACTCCCAAAAAAACGCCCTATTACATCTACTAGAACACCATAGAAAAGACCAAGAAACGATATCATCAAACAAACCCGAACGACTAGGAGGCGACGGGTCAAAAATAACATATTCTGGAGACTCCAAATCCTCCACCATACTGCGCAAAAAACTCCTTCTAAAACATCCTTGAGACGGGAAGGAAGCCGAATGGCTAAAACCAAGCATCCCACTCTAAAAAAGACCGAATCTCCTGCCAATCTAAGTCCCACCAACGACAGATTCTACGAAAGATCAAACAGCCTGAGCCACATCACATTGGAACAAGACATGCTGAATGTCTTCGAATTCAACATTACACATAGGACACAAGGAAGAGTCCAATAAAACACATAGAGCGTTTTTGTTTTGAAGCTACTCGGATTGTTACCGTCAAAGTTTAATTATATTATTAAGTGATGACGCAATTTGATTCGGAGATCTTATATGGAGTACAAATTTTATCACTAATTTCATATGCGTTTACTATCATATTTTCATTCTTCTTTGTTTGGTTGTGGCTGAGGAAAATATTGCCAACAATGCGACTCGTTTTGTGTTTCTTAAATTTCATGCCATGAAGTTAATTAAGTATTCGTAGTTTAGTTCGAGCATTATATATGAAGAAGATATGTACTTCCTTCACATATAAGAGAGTATTTTTAAATTAAAATCAGTAGGCAATCTTTGACTGATTATGTAGCCCCTTGTTAAACGTCAATAGTTCGGATTAGGTGAACCAGACTCAAACTCTGGGTTTCATGCGTTTTTTAGTAGGACTCATGTGGGTGACATATCTATCCATTTTGGATAAATATACGTTCGATGTTACCTCGTGATTGATTAAGCTCTACATTGTTAGGAAAAAGTTGTTTATCTCTCTTTATATATTCTCTAAAAATAAGAGTGCTCGAGCCATCTGTTTTATACCAATGTCGCCTCATTCTTAGTCACATACTCACATGGATGTTTGGAAATCCGGATTGATCAGTTTGAACGGTACCTTTTTGCATGATTGAGTTGAAGAACCATTTGTATTCAATAGAGATTTTGGGTGGAAACGGGCCGAGCCGAGCTCGAGCCTGCCAAAGTTCGAACTCCGCTTGTTTAACTTTTATAAAGCTCGAGCTCGAGCTCGACTCAGCTTGGTTTGACCTTGTTTTTCTAAGCTCGAGAGAGCTCGGCTCGGCTCAAGGCTTATTTTCTAAACTCGAGCTCCGCTCGTGGTATGCTATACAAGCCCGAGCTTGGCACGGGCTCAATTTTTTTTTTATGATGAGCCAATGAAAAGCAAAGTCCGGCTCGAGCTCTGCTTGTAGGATATCTATTTTGAACTTGTTAACAAGCTTGTTAATAAGCTCGTCTATAATACAAATGCATAATGTATTATATATATTTAAATTTTTTGATGTTATGTTATTTGTTATTGAAATGATGTGGCGCTGACGTGGCAGGAAAAATGGACCCTTTGCTCTAAGTGGAAGCAAAAACCATTGTAATGAATCTTGTTTCTGACACAAGTGGATGCATATCTATATTCGAGCGAGCAATCATTTGACGTTCTTGGGGCAAAGTATAGTACTACTTATTAAGGGACGACAAAATTTGAGCGATTCATACGGTAACTTGTTTTGTGTTTATTGAACTACATGCCTTGAATTTGTTGGTAATGAAAGTAATTTTCTTGAGTCTAAATTGGTTGTCACACTCTATAGTTATATTTCACAAAGTATAGACTTAATCTAGTCCAAATTTATCAACTTTCGTGTAAAATGAGTTGAAAATAAGACCTTATAGAGTCAACAACAATTCATTTGTGATGTAAAAGAAATATGAATTGTGGCATAAATAAAAACTTTTGAATCGAAATCTCTGCCCTATATTTATTGTTGCTTTGTGAGAGTGCATAGACTGAGACACATGCAAACTCTTGCAAGATTTTTTTTTTTTTTTTTTTTTTTTTTTCTTTTTTAAACACAACTCTTGCAATATTCAAACACTTCTTTTTGATGATATCTTAGTTTTATTTTGCTCTACAAGTAGTATAGTTTAGGAACTACCAAAGGGCTTGTATCCTAATGTTACTGCTATTAGACGCAGATGACTCAAAACCCACAACCGGGCTTTGGGTCATCTGCGTCTAATAACCTCATGTTGTGTAAGAAGCTCTCAATCAAATGGTTGTGGGTTCAAGTCCCTCTTAGAACATGTGAGATTGATTTATGGTGTAAATGTTGTGATGAAAGTTAACAATTTCCATTCTAAAAAAAGTTAGTTTGGGAACTAAGATAAGTTCGGTGAATAAAATCTGTATGCTATCTTCGTGTGAATGATTAAGTTACCGTTTGCGAAACACCAATATTTTTGTAGGTGAAGCGAGCTCAAACTCCGGGTTTCATGAGTTTTTTAGTTGGACTTATGAGGGTGACACATCTATCCATGCTGGATAATTCTAGTGACACACATTGGTTGGTACTTTGTGAATGTTTAAGCTGTACATTGGTAGGACAATGTTGTCACTCTATCTCTTGAGATAGAGGTCAAGGGTTTGACTGGATCAAGTGGTTAACACCCTTGTCTCTAGAGATAGAGGTCAAGGGTTTGATCCTTACTCCTTGCAAGGCCGGGAGGTCCTTTTCTACCTTTGGTAGAATAGGAAGCAGCCTCTCTACCTTGGGTAGGGGTAAGACTGTCTACATCTCAACCTTCCTCATACACCGTGGAAGATGGCATTGAGATCCATAAACTGTGGAAGACAGTATTGAGAGTTACTTTACTAGTTTTTATGTTCATTATAGAGTTTGTACTTTGGAGCTAAAGTCAATGCCAATGTTTTAATATAGTTATCATGTGCAAGTGACAACGCTATTTAATTTGGAGATCTTCTATAGGGTTCAAATGTTATCACAGATTTTAAATGGGTGTACTCTCACATTTTTTGTTTTTTTTTTTTTTTTTTTTTTTTTATTATTTTTTTTTGAGGAACTGGCGATAATGCAACTCATATGCAAAAGTGTAATCCTTGTTAGACTCATGTTGACACTGACTCTAAGCTTGGTCCTGATGGTGACCCAGTTTCTGATCCTACTTTGTATCGCAGCTTGGTCGTTGCTCTTCAGTATCTTACATTTACACGACCTAATTTCTCATATGTTGTTCAGCAGGTGTGCCTTTATATGCATGATCATAGGGAGCCGCATTTTTCTGCTCTCAAGCGTATTCTGCAGTATGTTCGAGGTACTCTTGATTATGGTTTACAGCTGTATGTTTCTACTGATGCTCAACTAACGACTTACACGGATGCTGACTAGGCTGGTTGCCCTGTCACTCGACGTTCCACCTCTGGCCATTGTATTTTCCTTGGGGATAACTTACTTTCTTGGTTTGATAAGCGCCAAGTGACGATATCTAGATCAAGTGTTGAGGCTGAATATTGAGGCGTTGCCAATGTTGTTGCCGAAAATGCTTGGATTCGTAACCTTTTGTGTGAGTGACATGCACATGTTTTTACTGTTACTTTGGTTTATTGTGATAATGTCAGTGCTGTGTAACTCTCTAGCAATCCGGTTCAACATCAACGCACCAAACATATAGAGCTTGATATCATTTTGTTCGTGATTTTGTGGCAAAGGGTCTTCTGCGCGTCAAGCATGTTCCATAATATACAGATATTTTAACCAAGGGTCTTCCTAGTGCATTGTTTCAAGATTTTTTTCCCCAGATTGAACATCTGAAGGCCTCCGGCTCCAACTACAGGGGTGTATTAGCCGAATATGTTATTGTGGCCCAAGTATAATTGTTTTGAGATTAGCCCATGTGTTAGCTTATTTATCAAGACATCTTGTTTCATATATATAGGGCACATTATTAATTATATGATCATGCATTTACAATATCTAATAGTTGTGTGGTTTTTAGAATTTAATGCCATGAAGCTAATTAGAGATTCAACGCTGCAAGTAGTTTAGTCTAAGCATTTTATGCGTTAAATATACTTTCCGTGTCATATAAGTAGGAAATCTTTGTGTGAGTGACTAAGTTACCAGTTGTGAAACATCAACAGTTTGGATAGTGAACTAGACTCGAACTCTGTGAGGTTCGATGAGTTTTTTAGTATGACTCGTGATTTGGATAATTCTGGATTTAAGGTGACACGCATTCATTAGACCTTGTAATATAAAAATGAATAGCGGTAGGACAAAATTGTCACTCTATCTTCGCTAGAACAGAAGGCAACAAAGAGGGACTTGAGTCACCTCAAAGCCCTCAATTTACAGTCACATGGATGTCATTGAACATACAGATTAGTTTAAAAGACACATTTTGGGTGAGTGAGTTGTTTAATAGATAGCTTGATAAAGTTGAACTATTAAAGTGATTTTAAAACAATCAATAAATTTTAGGGCGATTTTGAAGAAATTGAAACGTTTGAGAATATGTATATTTACTTGACTTTATAGTCACATCAAGAGTTCATTTCTTTAATTTTATTTATCTTTTATATAATAAAACAAAACCTCTATTGAAGACTTTCGTATTTCAAAAAAAGATTATTTCTTTATTAATTAATATTTTAATTAATTATTATTCTTTAATTTATAAATTTATAAATTTGGTTTGTTGATATACTATAAATACAAAGAAGATAAATACAAAAAGTATAGATAAGATCAACTAACAATAGGATTAAACTTTATAAATGATTATATTTAATGATAAAAAATATAATTAAAAGTAATAAACAAACAAAACAAAGATTAAATTATTTGCTTTTTAATAAATAAAAATATGTCATTCAAAAAATTAAAAAAAAAAAAAAAAACTCGCGCGTGCACGGGTATTATAACTAATTTTTAAAATACCAAAATACAAGAGCGGTGAATGACATAAAAAAAGAAATCTCAAAGAAAAAAATGAGAAAAATAAAAAGATATGCACAGGACATTTGTGAATCGAACGGCAGACCTTCGGGTCATAAAGCCGACCACTTACAATAGCACTACACTTTATATTATAGCGTATTTCTTACTACCTCTATTTAACATAAATGTTTAGAAAATGGGCTTAACCCATGTAATAATAAGCATTTAATCACGGGTAGTATCTTTTTAGTACTCCGTATTAGTACGTAGTAATATTTTACACGCTTACATGCCGACTTGTGCATTTCTAGTACTCTAATTTCTAGAGACTTGGGGTGGAAACGAGCTCAGTCCAGCTCGCAAGAGCTTGAGCTCGAGCTCACTTTGTTTAGGTTTTGTAATGCTCGAGCTCTCCTCGGTTTGAGCCTTGTTTTCTAAGGTCGGGCTCGGCTCGTGATAAATTGTACAAGCTCAACCTCAGCTCGTTTTTACGATGAACTAGTAAAAATAAAGGCTCGGCTCGAACTTGACTCATAATATATTTATTTTGAGCTCGTTAATAAGCTTGTTATTGAGCTCGTTAATAAGCTCACCTATACTACAAATGCATAATGTATTAAATATGCTTAATATTCAAAATATTCTAGTGCTGACTAATATATGAGGCGCAATATAAGCTCGAGCTCGTTTAGGCTTAGCTCGTTCAAGTTTTTTACCGATCTGATTTTAAGTTTTTCACGAGCGGCTCGATTAATTTCCACCCTTAAATTAGAAACCTTACATGAAGCGCCACACATTTGTAAATACGAAGTTTGGAGTACCCATTTTTTCAAGTGCCAAATGATATTAAAAAAAGTGAAGAACTTTATATACATTTTAAAATACAAGTTTGTAACGAAGTATAGTAAATCAAACTCCTATACAGACTTGTGATTGAAAACATAGTAATATTCTAAACATGCACATCGTTGGCTATAGCATACAAACAAGAAGATTTAGCTTCTTTAACCTATGTGGGATATATGTTAAAACTAGTAAGTACTCACGCAATGCGGCGGCGGATACCCGGTGTCCAATTTTGTGACATCCGGTACATTTTTTCTAACAATAACTTTACGAATGAATGACATCTTTTAATTAAAATAACTATAAGCAATAGCAATGAAAACTATTTCATATCCAAATAAAAGTTCGTCACAAAATTAGTCACCGGGTCGCCGTCGCATTGTGCCAGGTACCCTACTAGTTGGTTAATAACTTGTTCTTTATTTGTTGTAATGCTTATTTTTTTTAAGTTTTCAATGTCTTATTCAATAAATTATGATAATAACTACATATATCAAAATTTTCATGTAACATATTTCAACTCTTTAGACCTTTTTAGTTAATACAAATCGCCCCTTTTTTATTTATTAGTATTCCGACAGATTATGTAAACACAAGTCCAACCTAACTTCTTTAGTTAATACACAGCCCAAGTCCACAGATAATAACTTATCCCTATTATAACTATCCTAAATTTGTGTAAACCTAGTCACACTTCTACATATAAAATGCAACCACACTCTTTTTCTTAGTAGCCCCAAAACAAAAACATGTCTACCCTTTTTTCTTGTTATAATTGAAAATAAACAAATGAAAAACCAATCCACAAATATGAAAATTAAAACATCTCCTTCATTTTTATCTATGAACCACACACACAGATAAAGCAACAATCGTCTTTCTTCTTTTCTTGATTGTTCGAAACCTAACACAAACATGTGAACTCAAGATTCAAGATTTCGACTCAAAGACTTTTCAAGATTTCAAATCAAATATACATTTTTAGTTGTAGAAACACTTTTAAATGGCCCAAAAACGTTTCCAATACGTTTCCTGCACAACACAAGACATTTCCAAATGACTTGAAATGTTTCCTAGTTTCCAGAAACGTTTCACGTTTTCGAAACGTTTCGGGCACGGGAGACGGCACCCCGACGGCGCTTCCGTGCAACATAAATGGTCATTAAGCGACAGGGCCACAAACATATAAATAATCTTGCAAAAAGTACCCGTTGGAGTTAGTTTGCGAAAGTGAGGGTATATTGAGGACTATTTTTGTTGTAGATGCTCCTCACAAAGAATTAAGAAAACATTTGTGTGTGAGAGATATGAAATGATTTGTGTGGATTTATATGAAGATTGCAGTTACACATTTTTAATAATCATTATTGATAGTAATGATAATTAGTGGTTACACGTTTTTAATAATTATTTGTATGTATGCATTGAAATAGGTTGTTACAAGTTAATTAAAGACATTTAGTTTTCATGTGTATCCATTAACTTTTACACGTTTTATTTGATTTATTTGACTGCATTAATGTGGATGAACAATATCTGCTGAATTGTTTAATATTTCCTTTAAAGGAAATGTTTATGGTCTTATTTTTTTAAAACTTCTAAATATAAATATCCTAAATAGATTATAAGTTAGTAAATGTAGTTTTTATCATATACTCTACATAATACCTGCATGTTGACTCATGCATTTCTAGTATTCTAATCCATACTAGTTTTCCGTTCAATGTAAATCGTTGTACTCATATTTGTTCATTATAGATCGTTTGTATTTTGAAGCAACTCTTATAATGTACGCAAAGTTTATATATAGTACTTACTAAGAGACGGCGCAATTCGAGTGCTTTCAGATGGGTTTATGCTAATATTTTCGTTCTTTTTTGTTTGGTTGTGATAGAAGAAAAAAGGGCGATGATATGATGCAATCTGCTGTGTATTTCTTATATTACATGTAGATTCGAGAAAGTGTTACTCGCTCCGTTTCAAAATATAAGTCAACTTTCAATTTTTCAAAGTTTTTTTACTACTTTGACCTTAATTATTTTTTTTCGTGTTATATAATACTTAATGAAAATTATACCAATGACAATGCATTTAAAACAGAAGTCCATTTATATATTTTACATCAACTATTATATAACATGAAAAAAAATAATTATAGTTAAAGTTGGATTAAAAAGACTTTGAAAAAGTAAAAATAAACTTATACTTTGAGACATATGAGTATTGTTTATGAATAGCAACAAAAACACAATAGGCAAAAGATGTAAAATGTGATGAATGTATTTTAGTTATTTTATAAGAATTTATTGTTGAACCAAAGACCAAGATTAAAAAAATAAAAAAAAATAAAAATAAATTATTCATCAATAATTGAACCTAAGACCTTCACGATAAATGGTGGTTCGGTTACCGACTCCCATCGTCCACATACATTGTTAAATTTCATGCTATACGTATATAACTATATATACAAAACTTTACAATGAAACAAACATGTTATTGTATGGGCTAAAACTATTTATAAACTATTTGTGATCCTTATTACTCCGTAGTATAACTTTTTCAATCTTAAATAGATGCACCAAAATTTATATCATGTTAATTAGGGTACATCGTTATTTTATGCTATCTAATTTAGTTTGTTTTACGTAAAAGGTAAAGTATTATAGATAAGAGTAAATTACATAGTTGGTCCTTATACTTTTTCCGGATTTTATACGACATCTAAAAACGAGAATTATTGCTTTTTTGATCTACGATCGAGAATATATTACGCCGCTAGTCTAAAATTCTAACGCTCGTTAGTTTTGCCAGTTATCTCGGTCCTCACACACAGGTCACATGAGGGTAATTTGGTCCTGACACTTTTTTTTTTGTCAATTTCAAATATTTTCAATACAGACTAATGTAGCACTTTGTACTTTTTTAGCAAACTTAATGTAGCACTTTTTACCTTGTTCTAACTTTTTATTTTTATTTTTATTTTTATTTTTTTGGGTACATGTTATGAATATGGACAATCAAATCATTATCAAACCATAAATTCTCGTGTCTTCAAATTTTTATTACTTTGTCTAATAATATCAAATTTAGTAATTATTGAAGTAAATGACGACTAGTTTTAGTTATTTACTTATCGTATTTTTCATTTCGTATTTTATGTTGTAATTTTTTTTATGTCGTTTTTTTAATGTAATTTTTTTTATTTCGTATTTTAATGTTTAATTTTATATATGAAGTGTTTGAATGTTTAATCATTTTAATGAATGAAATCGTTGATGGTAGAGTTTGTAAAGTGTAATTTAAAAAAAAAAAATGAGTCCAAAAAAAGTGGTGTTATGATTTACTGATATTTTTTTGTGTTATGTTATTTGATGTTGAAATGATATGACATTGATATGACGGATAAGTTGGTGTTATAACATGTTAATATTCCTTGTGCTCTAATAAGATTACGCAAAATATTCATGCAACTTTACTTTGACTGTATAATTAAGAACCTCACAAATCCTTACTAAAAGGCTAACAAAGAAAAACTTAAACAAAGACCACAAAGACTATAAGAAATTCGAAAAAAAAAGACCTTGTACACGCATTGACTAGAAAAAAACGTGTAAACGCATTAAATTGAAGATGGTGAGTTTCATTTCACTCATACATGATATAACTGTAACACTGACTACTTTAATTTTTTAAATCGTACAGTACAAGTCAGTTGATGGCTTTGGTGCTTTTTCATTGTAGGTTTTGGCGCATTGCTTTTGGGTTATACAAACCGAACAAAACTTTGCAAATAATTGTACCCATGTAATGAATGTATATTTAATTTTTTATCCTTACAAAACGCGTGAGTACATATGCTACTATTTAAAGTCAATAAAGCATGGTCTTCTATGAAGTATGAAGGGTCTATTCATGCAAAAAGTTAGCTCCAATTTTATCTCTCTCATAATTTACTTCTGCTATGTATGAATTCATGCAGAAAGTTAGCTCCAATTTAATCTACCACATTCAATGCTTGCTTCATTACACACTCCTGAAATTTTCAACTAACTTGTTTATGTTCAAAATAGTAGTGATTGTTCATATAGGTTAAAAGATAATATCGCAAATTCTAAAGTTTACGTGTATTTTAGTTTGTTAAAAAAATAATAAATTTATAGTGATATGAAAATGCACTTAATTGTGTAAAGTTCAATGCATTATAAAAGTTTTATATAAAATAATAAGATGCTGATATGCAGTCATGTGTCAGTGCATTGAACCATTTATTACACCATGCATTAGAGATGCTCTAATAGTGACTACAGTAACGATCGTAACTTTTATTATTACTATTTTTTATTTATTTTTATATTAAAATTTAAAAATAATTTAAATGAATTATTAGCAAAAAATATTAATCCAATAATTAGTGTAAAGAACGGATTAGCAATTTTTCTAAAAGTCGATAGTTTTCCTGAATAAAAAAATATTTGTGCATTAAATCCTTTTTTTTGCATCAAAAATTCGTTATTGTACCAAACTTCTTTTGACTTTTTTCAATCAAATTTTTACTGCGCATCGTACATAACAAGTTGAAATTTTTGTGCATCAAATTTTTTGTGTATCAAAAATTCATTTTTTTACATTAAAAAACGTATCGAAACTAAAAATTTAAAAAACATCTCTCACAACACTTTTATATACCAACATACCAGATCTTATGAAATTTTTTAAGAAATTAAAAAAAAAAAAATCCTTTTTATCATTTATACGGATATTTTTCTTTTTATTTCACTACAAAAAACTAGTTGAATTCTCCACATTTTAAAGGCCAAATGACCACATTTAAAAATGTGCAAAATTATTGATTCCACACTTTCTCAAGTGTGGTAATAATGGGTGTGACAAATTTTGCTACACATAGAAGTGTGGAGATATTATCCATGGTTAAAAGTGTGGAAACAATTTTTGAATGTCCACACCTAAAAGTGTGGCAAATTTGCAAAAAATGTTCAAAAATAAAAGTGTGGAGACATTTGCTACACTTGTAAGAGTAGCTTTATTTTAATTGTAACACACTTATATATATGGATTATTTTTTAAATATTTGTCACACCAATAAATGTAGCAAAATTATTATCTATATAAAAAAAAGTCCACAGTTGATCATACCATGGCAAAATAAGTGTGGAGAATAGCACTATTTTTTCTAGTGTTTTAACCTTACTTTATATATGAAAATGTTAAAATAAAAAGATAAATATTCGTAAGAAGGATACAAAATATTTTCTTTTAAAAGTTTTAGAAAAATAAAAATAAAAAAATTCACAAAATCGGGTATGTTGACGAATAAAAAAGTTGTGAACAAAGTTTTTCTAAAAGTAGTAAGGTTTGCCAAAAAAATTTATGAAAAAGACATTTGTCCATTAAATCGTTTTCTTTTTTCTTTTTTTAAATTCGTTTTTGTATACAACTTCTTTTGACTTTTTGTACAAATACAAGTTCAAATTTTTATGCATTAAAAAAATATAAAAACTTTTAATTATAATAATTTTTTTTATAACTTTTTTATGCACCAACATATCCAATCTTGTGAATTTTTTTCCACAACATTTTAAGAAATAAATCTTTTATTTATCTATCTTTTTATTTCATCTCTTCATGTTCATGTTAGAAATAACTCGGAACATACACATTTAAGTTATATCCTTTTACCGAGAAAATAGAAAACACATGTTACATTTTCTCATTATTAACTTGTCACATGGCCCACCTTTAATGCTTCATTTATATATAACCCATTCCTGGTTTTTGATAGACATTGGTGTTTCAACAAACTTGCTTTAATTTGCTCAATTAGACCTACAACTTGTTCAACCAAAAAAAAAAAAAAAAAAAAAAGTTAGCTCTACAACCGTGATAGTTCGTGTGATATTTGAAATCTGTCTTGGTTTTCAAGGTAATTTTTACTTACATATTTAGCACGCATGTTTCGTATAACTTACTAATTGTTGACCAAATGAGATTTTATTTGCCCAGGTGATAGACATATGCTGTTCAACAAACTTGCTTTGCTCAATTAGCACTATAACCTTGAGAGTTCGTGTGATCTTTGAAATCTGTTTTGGTTTTCAAGGTAATTTTACTTACATACTTAGCATGCATGTTTCGTATATCTTACTAATTGCATGTAGACCAAATGAAATTTTATTTGCCCACGTTCTATGTCATATTAATAATGCTTGACAAAGCGCCAGGTGAATAAGGCTCGATATATGTTTTCGTTTTTGTTATTATCATAATATTGCGTTGCTTAAGCAGACATATACATGGCTTGTTTCTTTCCTTTTGGTTTTTGTGGGTGAGAAAATATGATGAAGAAGATGACTTTTACTTGGGAAGTGGTTTGCTTTTTTCAATTTGCTATTGTATTTTGTTACTAAGATATTTAGTGGTTTTATATTTTGAATAAGTGGTTTGCTTTTTTTTTTTTTTTTTTCACCACGTATAATATTTACGTTTGTGTCTTTCTTTTTTGTCCTATATTCCAGCTAGCTACTGTATTTGTTAAAAGTTATTAGAAGAATAGACAATGTTGTTGTTTTAGTTCAAAATTAAGAACTGTATTAAATTTTAAGCTTTTTTATTCTCCAAAAAAAAAGATTTGTGTTAACATATTTAAACGAAATGTCATATTGTATATGAAGCATATATAGCAATTTATAAAGGTCCAATCACTTTGATACAAGTTTAGTCATTTTTAGCTACGAATTTATATTTTATAAGTTATCAATTACAAGTCGAGTTGATTTCAAACGAACTTGATGAAATGTATTATCGTTGATTGCTTAAAAGAAGTTTTTTTTTTTTTTTTTTTTTTTTTTTTTTTTTTTTTTTTTTTTTTAATTTTTATATACACTCTTTTAGTTAAACGTTGATTGCTTAAAAGAATTTTTTTTTTTTTTTTTTTTTTTTTTACCCAACCCGACCCATTCTGAATTTTACTACAAAAAAAAGTTTTACCCCGTTATCGAAGTTGCCCCCCCATCGACTAGATTTTCTGCTTCCGCCGCTGCATATATCGTTATATATTCCATATTTAAGTTTACCTTTACCGACAAAATAAAAAACGCATGTTACATCTCTCATTATTTACTCCTCTTAACTTGTCACATATTTATATATAACCACATTCCTGATTGTTGACAGACATCTGGTGTTCAACAAACTTGCTTTGCGCAATTAGTCCTACAATCTTGAGAGTTCGTGTGATCTTTGAAATCTGTTTTGGTTTTCAAGGTAATTTTACTTACTTATATAGCATGCATGTTTTACATATATAGCATGCATGTTTCGTATAACTTACTAAGTGTAGACCAAATAAGATTTTATTTGCCCAGGTGAATAAGGCTTGATGTTTTCGTTTTCGTTTTTGTTATTACGGAGTATGAGAGTATCATATTAATGCGTAGATCCATTTATTTTAGTTATAACCTTTTTTAACGTTCAAGTATCTGTAATGTGAATCAATTTGACTACGTTACTTGTGTAATAAACTCACGAGTCGCCAAATATGACTAATTAGAATAACTTTATAAAAAAAACATTTGTGCATTAATTTTTATTTTTATTTTTTTTTTTGCTTAAAAAATTCGTTTTTGTACACAACTTCTTTTGACTTTTTGCATCAAATTTTAATTGCGCATCGCGCTATAACAAATTGAAATTTTTGTGCATTAAAAAAACGAATAAAAACTTAAAAGTAGAATAACTTCTTTCGTACTTTTTTTATGTACCAAAATACCTGACGTTGTGGAATATTTTAAGTATTTTTTTGAGAACTATATAAAAAAAATCTTTTGTATCTTTTGTATGAATGTCTTTTTATTTGATTTTTTAGAGATTTAAACTCGGAACTTATATCATTATATTCCATATTTAAGTTATCCTTCATCGAGAAATTAAAAAACACATGTTTCATCTGTCATTATTTTCTCCTCTTAACTTGTCACATATTTATATATAACCACATTCCTAGTTGTTGACAGTGGTTGTTGACAGTTGACAGTCATCTGGTGTTCCAACAAACTTGCTTTGCTCAATTAGCCCTACAACCGTGAGAGTTCGTGTAATCTTTGAAATCTGTCTTGGTTTTCAAGGTAATTTTACTTACATATATAGCATGCATTCGTATAAGTTACTATTTGTAGACCAAATGAGATTTATTTGCGCACGCTTTATGTCAAATGAATAAGGCTCGATGTTTTCGTTTTCGGTTTTGTTATTATCATATTACTGCATAGATCCATCTATTTTCGTTATGACCTTTTTAACGTTTAAGTATCAGTAATGTGAATCAATTTGATAACACTACTTGTGTAATAAACTCACGAGTCGCCAAATATGACTCATTACTTTGTTAAAAAAATGACTAATTACTGAAAGTATGTCGTAAGATAGTACTTCATAAGAGCACTTCGCAAGATCAAAGTAAGATTGGTATCGATACCAATCCTACTATAAAGCTAAAATTTTGTTATTGAACAAGCTTTTTTTTTGGATAAATTATACCCATTCTCCAAAATTTGACCCAATGTTATTCTTATCCATAGTCTTGTAACAACAGATTGATCTTCACCGAAATGTAAAAATACCTTAAAAGTTTTACTGTTTACGTTTGTTTTCCTATTTCTTTTTACCTATAAATCGTTTATGTATAAAAAATCTCATACCATAAGATTTATCTAATATGAGTAATATCATGCTCTTATTAATGACATTCTTGATCTCCCCTCTTGTCTAACACATTCATGAATCTGCAAAAGAAATTACAAAATCATTATTATTATATGATGCATAAATACGAACTCTAGTAGGAAAAAATAACGAAAACCGCTTTAAGTATATATGCTCATAGATGTCAAAAAATATCTATGATGGTGCTATTCTTTTAGGTGGTGTTTGATTTCAACTTAATGACTTAATATGAAAAAACTTAATTTATTGAGTCATGTGAAAAGTTGTTTGTTTTTCTCTTAATCAACAGAAATGACTTAAAATAAAAAGTGAGAAAAGTGAGGGTCTTCACATTAAGTCATCTGTTAATTAACACGACTTAATTTATTTTCCACAAAAATTTATTTCCCATAAAAAAATATTAAATAAATATATTAAAACTTGAATCGAGCGGTATTATTCATTCATAAATCAATAATAAGTGAGCAATTAAAATATGCGCAAACCCCTCATTCAATCTAACACCTTAATAGCAAGGAGCTTAGCTATATTAGAAACCAATAGTTTGACAAGTAGTAATATTAGATTGCTAGAGTTTCCTTTTTATTATTATTACTATTACTATTACTATTACTATTACTAAAACATCACTTCATTAGAAAGTCATAAGATTTACAAGAAATTAGTGGGGAGCCGAGAAACAAGCTGGGCTCCCACTCCTCTAGCTATGACAAAGCTAATTCTATTAAAAATATGATGAGCGGCGCGTGCTCCAATGCCCTGGGTCAACGAGAATCTACGGATGCGTTTTAGTAATATCACCGCATCCTTCTCAAGCTCTCCTAAGGAAGAGAATGAGAAGGGGAGGAACCCATATCCACTGTCCGCACATTTGGTCTCGTACTTGGCCCGTTTGCGTTGCGCAGCTTCAACAACCACACGCCCAGGAACGAAATCAGCCATGCTGGTCTGTGTCAAGGGAGAAGCCCCTGTCAAATCGACACATGTGTCCCTCCCATCATCCCAAGAATAGAGTAACACATCAGCTGGGCGTAGGGCACTGTCCCTGTCCCCGCACAACCCAATGTCAACCTTTTTACGGGCCGAGATCCCCGACCGAGAACATATATTAATAAGGGTATCACGTACTATATTATGTCGATGTTTAATCCCGATGATACCAGCACATGAGACCGCGTGATCTCCATAAGTGTCCCCCACAAATACCCTGGAACAGGCAGAGCATGGCATTTGAGTAGAAAATAGGGGAATACCCATCCGATAGCACAACACACAACGGTAAGTCCTGGCATTCATGGTCTGTCCCAACCCAGAAATCGGGATAACCCTTAGCCAGTCTGAAGTGTGGTCCTCGTTTTGCGATCTTCATAAAGCCATTTGTCTAGTAGATAAGCAAAAGGTGGATTCGGCCATTTTGGCAACACGTGTGAAATATACGTCTGCCAATTTCTTCATAAGTTTGGGGGCAGCGATCTCACACGAGCTGCCTAAGAGGTCAGTTTCCATCTTTGCATTAAAAGCGTACAAAGCCTCATCGAAGGAAGAACCAGAAGTAACGATGCCAGAATGTCGGAGGAGCTTAGTCTATAAGCTAGTGGATTGGAGTCTAGATACAAGGAAAGCATAGTTCAATACATCACCTGCAGCGTATACACCAAGCCCCCCAAACTCAAAAGGTAGCGTGGCTAGTCTCCATTGCCAATCTCCAAAACCAGGCCCAGAAGCAGTGACAATACGCTCTAGAAAGGAACGAAGCGCCGCATCAAAGGCAATCTGAGCCCTCTCGAAGACCTGAGGGGGGCATGTGCGCATAGAAAAAAATACAACTTGGAGATTCCAGCACATGCCCGAAGGAGTAGCAGCTCACATTGAGGGTCATTAAGCTTAGCAACAACATCCATAAGCTCAATGGTTTTAGCAACCCGTTTTATTATTATTATTATTATTATTATTATTATTATTATTATTATTATTATTATTATTATTATTATTATTATTATTATTATTATTATTATTATTTCAAAATATCAATATGTATAAAGGAGCTAATTACAAAAACTAATAAGAAAATAGCTTATAAGCTGACAAATTACTTAACACAGTGAGATGATTGGGGTGACTTAGCACCCACTAGTCGCTCTATTAGCTCAGCCCATATTCCCCGAATCATTTTAAAGTATCCCCTTTTATTCTCTTTGAGTATACAAATTCCTCCCTTGTAAGCCCCTTAATTTTATAGTACTATATAAATCTTAAATCGATCCAAACCATGAATTGACGCTAATGTGTTGTAGCAAGTATTGAAATATAGAAAAGTGTCTACTGGACATAGAACAAAAACTAGATACCTGGCTAGCAAATAGGCTATCAGTACCCATTAAGCTATTACTCAAATAGGATTCTATGATGAGTTTTTGTTACTTGAATTCCAAGCCCGCAATAGACTCATACCAGTAACAGAAAAGACCATCATATTTAGCATTGTAACAATAACTACAAAAGACCCATATCACACGAAAACCACTAATATATAAAATTGGCTAAAATAACAGCGATGCACGTATCTTTGAAAACAAAATAATACATGATTTTACAATAAAAAGTTAAAAACTTTGATGGCGTATATCTACTTAAAAATTTATTGTACACGATTTTCAAAAAGTAATTTAAAACAAAACGAATTTCTTTGAAATATCTATTATATCAAAAACTCAATTTTGAACTCAATATATATAAATACATTTAATCCTTTATATAGATATAATAAAGATATTTACAAAATACATATTATAGCCATTATTTTATAAACGCGTCCACAAACCTAACGGGTAAAGGTTTTAACACTTTCAGGTTTAAAAAGGGGTCCTAACGTGTCAATCATCAACATGAGGTGACGTGTCCTAATATACATGAACATTTTTGAAGGCTTTCTTCTTATAACATATTCCGTCCGCCTCAAAATTATATTTCATATTTTTTTTGTGATGGCTCAAAATAATTGTTTATATTCCATCTAAAGTAATAAAAAAGAATTTAGTAGAATGATATTCTATTTGAGTGGTTGAAATTTGTAGTGGTCTCATTTTTATGGAGAGAGTATTCTTTTCGTCTTAAAATTATTATCACTAACAAAAGCACACAATTTAAAAAAATTGGACCATTACACTCATTAATCAATCAAATATAATCTCCACTTGCTAGAACTCAATTTTAAAAAATTGGACCATTACACTCATTAGTCAATCAAATATAATAATCTCCACTTAACTATTGCTTGATTGGTTAACACAAGAAGAATATTATTATTGTGAGACATCTTAAAATAAAAATGAAGATTATAATTTGAGACGAAAGGAGTAATAACTAGTAAGGTACAATATTGTGCATACACACAAACCCACACCAAACGATAGGAACTTCTTAAAGGTCAAATTTTGTAGACCGTATATCGTTTTATCAAAAGTTCATTGACATAAAGGTTAGTATGAGATAAATAATAAAAATGACTAAAAGTTTATAACATTTTTTTTAAAGAAATATGTAACTGCAATGATTTTTTTTATTATTATTATTATTTTATTTTTATTTATTTATTTTTCTTTCTTCTGTTTTTGTTGTTGTTGTTGTTGTTGTTGTTTCTTTTTGGAAGCCCTTAATAATTCGTATCATATCATGAATGAGATATTGTAACATTTCTGGCAACATGTATTATATCAAAAGTGGTTAAGCGTGTTGGTTATGAAGGACCTATATTGAAATAAGTTAAGATAGTTTAAAATACTAGTCGGGTATTCGTGCATTGAGGCTGCAACATGTATTATATCAAAAGTGGTTAAGCGTGTTGGTTATGAAGGACCTATATTGAAATAAGTTAAGATAGTTTAAAATACTAGTCGGGTATTCGTGCATTGAGGCTGCAGGTACTTTATAAATAAATATATTGTCGAAAAATGTTATGCAAAAAATTGTTACAGTCTAATATTAAAATATAATAATGAAATAAGTATCATTATACAAACATGTACCAAATATGATGATCGCGTCATGCGAGTACGAAAGACCACGTGATGGTTGATACGTTTATTAATACTTGTTGCATACTTTATAACATCGAAAATATTATGCATTTATATTAAAAGAATACAAATATAACATATCATTTATCATACACAATCACAAATTATTACAAATAGCATTTATCATTCAATAAATTACAATAAAATATATTTGTATATTAAAAACATTAATTAAAATGGTAGTTATGGTTTTAGACATTTTTTTTTGTTAAATTACATTGTAGTTTGTTTAACCTACTATGTGTTGTAACCAACTCAATTCCATAATAGGTAAATGTGTTTGCTGAAAATTTTAAGACTTCTCATTTAAGAAGTCACAAATGCTTTATAATGTAATACAATTGCTTTACAGTGATCCTATGTTGCAACCAAAACAATTTTAAAATAAGTAAGTGTGCTGGCTGAAAACTTTAAAACTTCTCATTTAGCTGGTCCCAAATCCTTTATACTCCGTAATGTATAGAGGTGCACATTTAAACCAAGAACCGGTTTGGTTTAAACCGGTTTTTTTTTGCATCTCTAGTAATGTAATATTACAGGCAGTTTATGTGATTTAGTGATTTGTATGTATAAAGTGATTAGTCATGATTTCCTTCTATATGTATCAAACAAATTTTTTTGCTATTCTATGTACTAAACTTGCATTTTTGGTATTTTATGACCATTTTGCCCCGTTAATAAAGTGAAGGGCAAAATGGTCATAAATAACCAAAAAATACCAAAAATGCAAGTTTAGTATACTGAATAACAAAAAATATTGTTCGATACATATAGAAGAAAATCATAACAACTATGATATATTATCAAGCAATTAGCTCTATATTTAAAGATAGATATTAAGCCTTATTAAAGTTTGTTTTATAAAACAATTAGTGCATGTGTGCGTGAAGATTAAAAATATTGTTGCATATTAATAAACAAGAATAGGTTTTATTAAAAGTTTTAGTACTTTAAGGTTTAAAAATGAGTTCTAACGTGTCATCAACATAAGCAATTAATGACATGTCCTAATTTTTGATGAGCAATTTTGAAAGCTTTCTCCTTATAATAGTATGACAAGGTGAATCATAAGTTGTGTGTACGCCCTAGTTCATTGCAACTTTTGATAGATAGGTGACGTGCAAAGGTGGAAAAAGATCGTTACAAAGTTTAGGTCTTTTTCCTTCAATTGGAACATGTTGTTTCTTAGTCGTAGGTCATAGAACGTATCTATACGTACCCACAATGACATATTTATAGTTTCTTATCTATATTTGTTTACAGCAAACTGTTATCGATGTATTCATCATTTTTCATCACAAACGTTCAATTAATTGTCAATGAGAGTTTTGAGGAAATAGGTGACGAGATCAAATAAAACATGTATTTATTGTTTTGGGGTAGAGTATTGAGGAAGACGTTAGTCGACACAAAAAAAGAAATATACAATATCAAGACTTTCCCACATATTTAAACCTTTTGAGAGATTTGTTTAATATTAAAAATTTCATTTGAATTATTGTTATTATTATTATTATTATTATTATTATTGTTATTGTTATTGTTATTGTTATTGTTATGTGTAACATGTGTTTCTAACTTTGCATCTGTAATTATACAAAATATTGCTCTCTCCGTCTTAAAATAATTTGTCATAATAAAACATGTATTTATTGTTTTGGGGTAGAGTATTGAGGAAGACGTTAGTCGACACAAAAAAAGAAATATACAATATCAAGACTTTCCCACATATTTAAACCTTTTGAGAGATTTGTTTAATATCAAAAATTTCATTTGAATTATTGTTATTATTATTATTATTGTTATTGTTATTGTTATTGTTATTGTTATTGTTATGTGTAACATGTGTTTCTAACTTTGCATCTGTAATTATACAAAATATTGCTCTCTCCGTCTTAAAATAATTTGTCATAGACAAAAATATACAATTTAAGAAATACATCGTCATTACAGCTTTTTTTCCCTTACTTTTTGCACAATAACAGTTTTATCTTTAATTAATTAATTTTTAACTTTTTTAAAGTTTGTAATAATAAATAATATGATAAACTTAATTTATATTTCTTATCTATTTTTGAAGATGGAGAACTAATTTAGGATAACTCAAAATGTGAACAATAAATATTAAATTGACAGAGTAAAAAAGAAAAAAGTATTCCATGTAAATACAAACAACAAAATGAGCCTTGTGTGGGATGAAAAAAAAGAAACGTTAACGCCTTCCTCTCTCTTCACACGATCTAGTTTTGTCTTCTCTGTAAAAAAAAGAAACATGTTTAGACCCTAGCTTAACCTGTTTATTTTCATATGGTACTATTTATCCTTTCAAAACACATGAGTACATATTTATGGTAGTGTTTAAAGTTAATAAGAGGGGAAGGTGTGGCTCGCCACCCTCCTTCGCCATCCTTTGCCGCTGCACCCCTCCCCCTGCCATCCTTCGCCAGTGAAGTGCTGCTCGTCAGCACGACGAGCAAATGGCTTGTACTTGTTGTCAGGGGGTTATTGCTTTTTCTTTCTTTTTTTTCCCAATCTATAAAATGGGTTTCATGAATTAGGTTTAACTGTGTGTGTGGTGCGAAAATTAAGAAGACGAGTGGCTATTTTTTTTTCTTTGGGCTGGCCTGTTATTTGAATGATAATAAAACACAAATTGACTTCTTTTTTCTCTCTTTGGACTGGGCCTTATTTGTATTTTTTTTAAATGAAAAATGTTAACTTTTTTTTTTTAAATAAAAAAATGTTATTGTATTATTTGAATGAAATGGATTTAGTTTATTTGTTAATTTGAATAAAATAAAAATAAAATTGTAAGTGGTGGCACCAAATGAGTAAGAGCATATGCAATGGTTGGTTTGAGGAAAAGCTTTTTACTATTCGAAAAAGCTTTTCAAAAGCTTTTTAGCATTGCATGGAAGACTTTTTACAAAACTTTGAAAGAAATACTTGGCACCACCCAAGTCTTTGAAGGCAAAAGTTTTGTACTTGTAAGGATTGACATAAATGCACAACTCTAGCATTTATGGCCATAAATGCATCAAGTCATCACTAGCTTGAACCATTGCATATGCTCTAAGTTGAGGTTAGTTGTGACTTGTGAGTGAGTAGGAGGTTAGCTGTGAAGAGGTGTTAAGGTGATGTGACACCCGTGGACCCCAAATGAGTAATTTTGCCTAGTTATCACACCTTCCCCTATCTGCTATGAAGAGTCACTTCATGCATAAAGTTAGCTCCAATTTACTAATGAGTTATCTCTCTCATGATTTACTCCCCTTAATCTACCACACTCGATGCTTGTTTCATTTCACACTCCTAAAATTTTCAACCAACTTGTTTTTGCTCAGTAAACATTATTTGATCCTTGAGAGCTAGCTGGTGAATATCTGAAATCTGTATAAGGTCTTTTCAATATATTAATTTAGCATATATTTTCTATAAGTCACTAATTGCAGACCCCATATTTATACAACTTTCTTTGATATCCTACTAATCTAAGGAGAAATAAATCTGTTTATTTATAGTGTTATAGATTAAGCTGGTGAATATCTAAAATCTGTATAAGGTCTTTTTAATATATTAATTTAGCATATATTTTCTATAAGTCACTAATTGCAGACCCCATATTTATACAACTTTCTTTGATATCTACTAATCTAAGGAGAAATAAATCTGTTTATTTATAGTGTTATAGATTAAGTTGGTGTATGATTTTTTTTTTTTTTTTTTTTTTTTTTTTTTTTTTTTTAGTTTAAATAAACAAGCTTTTGATATGCATGCTTATATATTTGAGGTAAAATTAATATTAGCTAGGTTTTTTACTTTCATATTTGTCCTTATATGTATATGATAAATTCGTTTGAATGAAATTTTGTAACAAATTCTTATTTTCATAACCCGCGCGAGTGCTTATTTTTAGGTAGCTTAGTACTTGTTTATAAGCAGAAAATAATAAGCAATCCAAAAGTATGAACACTGTAATAAGATTCTCATCCCTTTTGTTGGTAGTTCAGTTGTGTTTGATCACTACAAACCAACCATGACCCTGTTTTTAGACCCAAGCTTAACTTGTTTATTTTCCTATTGTTTTCGGAATTGCCACCCCTAATTTTGTTTATATAATTTCTTATGTCTCAGGAAAATGGAAGTTGTATCTGCAATCGTTGGTAGTGTTGTGGGTGTTTTGAAGGATCATATTATACAAAGGTTAAGACTAACCCTGTTTAGACTCAAGCTTAACTTGTTTATTTTCCTATCGTTTTGGGAATTGCCACCCCTAATTTTGTTTATATAATTTCTTATGTCTTAGGAAAACGGAAGTTGTATATGCAATCGTTGGTATTGTTGTGGGTGTTTTTACGCAAAAGTTGAGAAACCTCACTTCCTCCGCCGATCGTGTGAAGAAAATGAAAGACAAAATGAAGGCTTTGGACGGTCAAAGAATTGATAACGAAAATCATTTGAGAAGAAACCGTGAAAACAATAAAGAGATACCTGCTCGTGTACCGGGGTGGTTGGAAGAAGTAGAAGACATCAAGAAAGAAGTTGAAAAAATTCCAAGCAACGACATTGGGTGCTTTAATGTCAAAAAGAAGTATCTAGCAGGAAGAGACGCATTGAGGGTAACTGAGGTTATTGAAGGTCTAATTAAAGAGAGTTCTGACATCATCTGGAGTGATGCCCCCATCGGTTTCGGAATAGTCGATTCCAAACGCCTGGCATCAACATCAGGTGGAGGTACTCAAAATCTGTTCAAGTCAAGAGATAAGACGTTCAATGTTGCATTGAAGCTACTTCAACAAAATGATGATGATGCGGCTCGAGTGACAGCCTTGTGTGGAATGGGTGGTGTGGGGAAAACCACGCTGATGAATGACCTGAAAAAGGTTGCAACAGATAAAAAGATGTTTAATTGGATCTCGGTTGCAGTTATTGCGAATACTCCCGACTGGTTTAAAATTCAGAAGGGCATAGCAGCAGACACAGGCGACCCTCTAACCGAAACTCATGAAACACTAATGGCCACTTCTCTTTCCAAAAGATTTGAAGAATTTTCAGAGCGTAACGTAAGCTGTCTGGTGATACTGGATGATGTGTGGGAGAGGATTAATCTCAAAGATATCGGATTAGCGAGTCCTTTGCCAAAGGGTGTCAAGTTGTTGCTCACATCACGAAATGCAGATATTTGCCACCAGATTGCACTTGATGCTCGTTGTGTTCTTCAAGCTGTTAGAGTCGATGTCTTGGAGGAAGAGGAAGCACGGGATTTCTTTTGTCAAATCACAAAGATTTCAGCCGAAGATGATCGTGATCTATATGAAAAAGGATGTAAAATTGTAAAAAAATGTGGTTATTTGCCGCTTGCCATCAAACTCATTGCCGCAACTCTTAACAGCAAAGATGAATATTTATGGAGGCGTACACTCAAGCGTTTGAAGAAAAATGATCTTGACGAGAACGTGCAAAAAATAATTAACATAAGCTACGAGAGTTTAGTGCCGGATGATAAAGCGATTTTTCTCCTTTGTGGCTTGTTCCCCGAGGACTCTAATATCCCGGTAGAAGATCTCACAAGATATGCATGGGGATTAGAACTTTTAAAGGAAGTTTCTTCTATGAAAGATGCGAGAGACCGTACACAAATAAGTGTGCGCAATCTCAAGAATGCATATTTGTTGATGAATGGTGATAGTCGTCACAGTGATTGTGTGAAAATGCATGATCTTGTGCATGCCTTTGTGGTAGGTACTATTTCTAAAGGTGGTAAGGATGGATGTCTGATCATGCAACACGATGATTTCTCAAAGTTGAGTGAAGCTAATAATATGAGCCAGTCTTGCAAGCAACTTTTGTTAACATGCAAGGGCGTGTCTGAGTTTCCTAGTGAATTTCAGTTTCCAAACCTTTCACTTTTAAAACTTATGCATGGAGATGAGTCGCTAAGGCCTCAAGACTTTTATGCAACAATGAAAAAGCTTCAAGTTATAGCACTTGAGAGAATGGAGTATGCATTTGTTCCAACATCAATTCAGTGCTCCACCTACCTTCGAACTCTTTGTCTCCATGAATGCTCCTTGATGTTTGATTTAGCTTGTATCGGAAATCTTTTGAATCTGGAAGTGCTTAGCTTTGCTAATTCTGGCATTACATTCCTACCTTCCACATTCGGAAATTTGAAGAAGCTAAGACTACTGGATGTAACAGGTTGTTACAATCTTGTTATAGATGACGGTGTCTTGAAAAGCTTAGTGAAACTTGAAGAGCTTTATATGAGAAGTTTTAAAGGACATGCACTCTGCTTCACAGAAAACAACTGTAGTGAACTTGCAGAACGTTCAAAAAACCTTCGTGCATTAGAATTTGAATTTATTGGTGACAATGCTCATATGAAGAACATGTCTTATGAGAAACTTAAAAGATTCAAGCTCTCGGTGGGATGTTCTTTTACAGAAGTTCGCCGGATGCACAGATCTGAATTTGAATTGCGCTCATATGATAACAGCTTGAAGCTAGTCACCAACAAAGAAGAACTACTGAAATCTAAAATCAAGGAGCTGTTTAAGAAAACAAATGCACTTTATCTACAAGTGAATGATATGAATACTCTTGAAGATGTTGACGTTCCTCCTCGAAACTCTTTGTTTTACAATTTGAGATCCCTTGTAGTTTCAGAATGTGCAGAGTTGAAATACCTTTTCACACCGAGTGTTGCAACAATGTTGTCAAAGCTAGAGTATCTGGAAATTTCCGGATGCCCTATAATGGAAGCAGTCATACATACATCAGATATAATTAAGTTTTCCAACTTAAAGTATCTCAGATTGGCTGAGCTACCAAAGCTATTGAGTTTCAGCAATAGCGTCAATGTAATTAAGCTGCCAAGTCTCATGGAGTTGCACCTTGAAGGCCTAAAGAGTCTGACAAGCATTTATCCCGATAGTGAAACATCTTTTGTGCCGACTAATATAACCCCCAAGCAATCTTTCTTGAACACACAGGTAGCTATATGCTTTGTATTAATATACTTATATTAACAATCTTTTCAACTAAAAGTCTTTTAATAACAGGCAGGTATCTAATGAATGAACCAATCTTTTTCCTTTGCAGGATGCGGCTCCTAATCTGGAGATATTAGTTCTTTCTGATATGGAGAATTTGATGGAGATATGGCCTCCTCAGTTTAGTGTTGGTAATATTCGCCCATTGAGAGAGCTTACGGTCAAGGGTTGTGGTTCCATTGAAGTCTTGTTCAACATGGATTTTGGTGAAACCAAACAACCTACCAGCAGTTTAAGAAGCATTACAGTGGCGAGATGTGATATTCTTGCGAAGCTTTTTTCATGCAATCCGTTTCCATTCCTGAATAATCTACAAGAGCTTGAAGTTTATGGGTGTGATTCCATTCAAGTGTTATTTAACACTGACTTGGGACGTGAAGGTAAAAGTGAAGAACAGGTTTGTAGCAGCAGTTTGAGAAGCATTAAAGTGTTTGAATGTGATAGTCTTGTGAATCTTCTCCCAAGCAATCCAATGCCATTATTCAATCATCTAGAAGAGCTTGAAGTTAGAAAATGTGGTTCCATTGAAGTGATATTCGACATCGACATGGGATGTGTTGGTGAAATGGATAAAGTTAGCAGCAGCAGGTTGAGAAAGATTTATTTGGATTATTTAGGGAAGCTTAGAGAGGTGTGGAGGATAAAAGATGCTGGAAATAACAACTTGATTCATGGATTTGAAGCTGTTGAAAGCATACGTATTTATGGTTGTGTGAGGTTTGAAAATTTAATCACACCTGCCACCAATATTGATTTGAGTGCACTCAAAGAAGTTGTAATTGATTGCCACAGCAGAGAAAGAGAGAGAAGCTATGAATGGGTTGAGAAAGAGAAAGAGAAAGAGGTACGGCTCTTAACTAATAGTTTTGTTTTTATCCTTTAAAGC
This sequence comes from Artemisia argyi, assembly GCA_030686995.1. Classification (NCBI taxonomy): domain Eukaryota; kingdom Viridiplantae; phylum Streptophyta; class Magnoliopsida; order Asterales; family Asteraceae; genus Artemisia; species Artemisia argyi. Next base: position 13,541,708 of record CM060687.1, read on the forward strand.
TCTTAACTGATTGTGACTTCTTTTCATTACTTGAATGTTATTTATTCTTTTTGAATAAATAAAAAAAATAATATTAGGTAACTTATTATTTTTAAAATAAATAGAAAAATAATATTAGGCTTTCTTTTCCTATTTTTTGGCCTTCTATGTTGTTTCTTCTTTCTCATATCCAGATATTAATTACTAATTATAACATTTGTGGTTTTGATATGCAGATTAATGCTATGCCATCCTATCTATTACCCACTTTCCATAACCTTCATAACCTTTATTTGTCGGGCTATAAAGCTGTGGAGGTGGTCTTTGAGATAACAACTCCAAGTAGTAGAGAATCACCAATACTCCCCTATCTTGAAAAATTAGATTTAGGTGGTTTGGAGAGGATGAGTCATGTGTGGAAGTGTGATTGGAATGAATTCTTAATTCTTCAAAAACCATCCTCATTCCGTAATCTCACAACCATAGAGATGCACTCGTGCAACAGCATCAAGTACTTGTTTTCACCTCTCATGGCAAAACTTCTTTCCAACCTAAAGAAAGTTCATATGTGGCAATGTCGTGGTATTGAAGATGTGGTTTTAAACAGAGATGATGAAGACACCTCTTTATATTCCCACATAAACACCAGTCTCTTCCCTCAGTTAGACATTCTTGACCTGTCTAGCCTCGACAAGTTGAAGTGTATTGGTGGTATATCTACTGATAGCCATGACCAGCTTAAGGTATGTTTCCTATATATTCAGCGACTAAAATAAAGGTTGGTTAATTTTGTTAATATTATTAGCTCTGTTAATTTTATAATTAAATTATCGTTTTTTTCAGTTATCTTCTTGGTCCTTATGCCAATATGCTAGAGAGATAAGCATAAGATGGTGTGGTGCATTGTCAAGTGTGGTTCCATGGTACGCTGTAGGACAAATGCAAAAGCTTCAGGTGCTGAAAATAGAAGATTGTGAATCAATGACAGAGGTGTTTGAAACTCAAGAGATCAACAACAAGAGTGATAATGGTACTGGAAAGTCACTTCCAAGGCTAGAATATATTACGATGCTCAAACTTCCAAAAATAAAGATCTTGAAAATTAAAGGGTGCAACCTTTTGAAACATATATTCACATTTTCCACTCTTGAAAGCCTCACGCAACTTGAAGAGTTAGAGGTAAAGGATTGCAAGGAAATGGAAGTCATTGTTATGGAAGAAAATGGACAGCAGACGGCGGCGGCGACATCTGATGTGGTGGTCTTTCCTCATTTGAAGTCCCTTTCACTAGTCGATCTACCAAACTTTGTGGGTTTCTTCTTGGGGAAGAATGAATTCACATGGCCAGCATTGGAAAAGGTTGTGATCCATGAATGCCCACAAATAACGGTGTTCACTTATGGATGGTCTACAGCTCCAAAGCTTAACTTCATAAATACAAGCTTAGGCAAACATAGTGTTGAATGCGGCCTTAACTTTCATGTAACGACCACCTCGCATCAGGTATTATTTTTATTTTAATTAAAAAAGAAAAAACCTTCCCATGTTAGGTTCTTTTCTAGACTCAGGCATTGTGTGTATAACTTAATATTTGAAACAGTGCATGAACTTCTAGTATTAGAGTCAAAATTGAAGTGTAATTATTGGATCGAAAGTAATATGAGTAGCAAATATCAACAGTTTGGATATGTATGTGATCCCCAAAACCCAACGGTTGTACAAACATGTAGAGCCTTTTGACTTATTATACTCGTATATGAAGGGTTTTTTTTTTTTTTTTTTTTTTTTGAACCAACTTATATGTACATTTATCTCTGACATAAGCTTGTGCTTTTTTTGACCTTGTAGGCCCGACTACCGAGTAATGAAAGTACAAGCTCATACCGCCCTACTACTATGGAACTGTTTCCTTGGTCTTTCCATAATTTGATCGAAACGGATGTGGAATATGACCCCGGACAGAGTCTTTTCTCATCCGATAAGTTGCTACAACTGCAAAAGCTTGAAACTGTCCATTGTAGGCAAATTCATGAGGTTGAGCAGATATTTGATTCAGAAACTGTTGCTGAAATTCCAAACTTGAGACAAGTGGACTTATACTTCGTATATAGTCTCAAGTGTATATGGAAGAGCAAGCAGGGGACAGTATTAAAGTTTCCAAACCTAACAAGACTGTCAATTCAATATTGCGGTAAATTAGAGTATGCATTTACATGTCCCATGGTTGGTAGTCTATTGCAACTTCAGGAACTACATATAATTGGGTGCGATAGTATGAAGGTAATTGTGAAGGGAGAAGAAGAAGAATGTGAGGCCATAGTGAATGCTATTGTGGAGTTTCCAAACCTAACACGACTCTATTGAAAGATGTAATAGGTTAGAATATGCATTTACATGTTCGATGGTTCGTAGTCTATTGCAACTCCAGAAACTACATATAAGTCACTGCGAGAGTATGAAGGTAATTGTGAAGGAAGAAGAAGAATCTGATGCTCTTGTAAAGTTCCCTTGTCTAAAGTCCTTGAAACTTGAATATCTTCCAAGTCTGGAGGGATTTTGCATAGGAAAGGAAGCTTTTGAATTTCCATCATTGGATACCTTAGAAATTGATCATTATTTTCGAAAAATGACGGTTTTCACCAAGGGAGATTTGTCTGCTCCGGAGCTATATGCAATTACAAAAAGTAAACAGGGTGGGAAGTATAATATACATAACAGGGGGCTGAACTCTGTTATAAAAAACTTTATCAAATGGTAAAAGGTGAAAATCTGTCTTACCAACTCCTTCATTTTTTAAACGCTGATTCAGAACCAACTCAATCTAACGAATCTCATCTTGATTCGCGTGCAGAATCAGGATCTCAGGCCAACCGCCACAGCTACGGGCACCGGAATGTACTCCGCAAGTTACTGATGATGTTCTCTCAAATCACTCATACACGAGATCTGTTTTCAGGCAAGCTGTTCAGTTTTTGTTTGTATTTGTGTAATGAACTCAATTTATATAGGATTAAAGGTAATTAGGAAATTTGAATTTGAAGTTAAGGGTGTATGTTTTAGTCTAATTGATTCGTATGTTTGTCTATTTATATAGGATTAAAGGTAATTAGGAAATTTGAATTTGAAGTTATTAATTAAGGGTGTATGTTTTAGTCTAATTGATTCGTGTGTTTGTCTATTTATATAGGATTAAAGGTAATTAGGAAATTTGAATTTGAAGTTATTAATTAAGGGTGTATGCTTTATATAGTTTAATTTGGATATTGCAATGTGGGTTAATCTATGTTATAGTGATTCATATATTTTGAATTCTATTAGATTCATGTTCTAATAAAATGATGCGTAATGTGTCTTGATAAGACAAGTTAAAGAGTAATGATGCGGTAAGTGACATGTTTTTATTGGCTACTTATTTACATATGTGTTTGAAATTAGTAATTGTAAAATCTTTTTCTGATCAATATTGAATATCACAATTTCGTAAAGGGTGGAAAAGTGTGCCTTTACTCTTTTAGGGATGATTTCTTGCTTTTAGAGTGGGAATGGAATGACCTTTCGTTACAAGATATAGGCTTCAAGCTTCACTTAATCAAACCTTTTCCTAGTAGCAGATACAAGATAAACGAAACAGGGGAGGAGGGGACTTAACGAATTCAGTCGACTAAATGCAAAAACGTGTAGTTAGCACCTGCTTTAGCGTCCTATATTATGGAATGTTCTGTACCAACCACATCTACTGACTGATTATACTCCGTAGTAAACTAGTGAATGAAGTGTGATTAAGAAGAGATCAACATCAAAAGGAACAGTCAACATCTTTTTATCTTAGAAATATTCCAGTTATATTATTAGACTTGAAATCTTAGAGTAGTATTTAAAGGTATAAATTTATGACTATGTCACATTAATTGATGATAGAGATGAAATTGTAATTTTACTTGAATTATAATTATGTGGGAAATATGACTTTGAACTATATAGTAATTTCCCAGAAAATTTTTGTATCGTCATGTTCCTGACGGGTACCTTTTTTCGTCTCTCATATTTACAAAATGTGTGCTTTTGCAGGAACTTCTACAGAGCTTGCAACTGGTGGTCTTCATAACGCTATGCCTAAATTCTTGGGAAGTATGTGCATAAAAGTTTGTTTTAGACAAGCAGATTCTGTACATTCTGTTGTTCCAAAGGAGTTTGAGAGAGGTATGAACATGCCCAAACAGCAGTTATCGTCCACATTTGTCACAGTAACCAATTTAAACGTAACAAGAAAATGGGGGCATCTGCTGAACAAGTGGGAAGAGTTGCTAAAAGTATGAGATATGTGTGGTGTTATCATTTTGTGTTGGAGCGCAATAGTTATTGTTCTTATGCTTCACAACTCCTTCATTTTTGAAACGCTGATTCAGAACCAACTCAGGCCAACCGCCACGGCTACAGGCACCGGAATGTTCTCTCAAACACGTGATCTGTTTTCAGGCAAGTTGTTTGGTTTATGTTTGTATTTGCGTAATGAACTCAATTTATATAGGATTATAAGTAATTAGGAATTTTGAATATGAAGTTATTAATTTAGGGTTTTGTTATAGCCTGCTTGAGTTGTGTGTGTGTGTGTATTACATTAATTGGTGTTACCTGAATGTTTTTATATATTCTAATTTGGATATTGCAATGTGGGTTAATCCATGTTACTGATTCATATATTTTGAATTCTATTAGATTCATGTTCTAATAAAATAATTCATAATGTGTCTTGGTGTTGTTCATAAGTGTTTTTATTGGCTACTTATTTACATATGTGAAAGTAGTAACTGTAAAATCTTGTTTTGATCATTGAATATCACAGTTTGGTAAAGGGTGGAAAAGTGTGCCTTTACGCTTTTAGGAATAATTTCTTGCTTTTAGAGTTGGAATGGAATGACCTTTCATTACAAGATATAGGCTTCAAACTTCACTTATGGTAATCAAACCTTTTCCTAGTAGCAGATACAAGATAAATGAAACAGGGGAGGAGGACTTAACGAATTAAGTCGACTAACTGCAAAGAAAACGTGTAGTTAGCACCTGCTTTAGCGTCCTGTATTAGGGAATGTTTGTGTGCCAACCTCAACTACTGGTGAATCAAGGTGTGATTAAGAAGAGATCAACATCAAATTGCTTGATGACACTAAAATCATCAACATTTCTGGTATCTTTTGGCACATGAAAAAGTGGGTACTCCAAACTTTGTATTGAACACAAAATCAAGTAAAAAGATACCATTTGAAATATCCATGTGAGTATGTGACTAAGAATGAGGCGACATTGGTATAACAAGATGGCTCGAGCCCTCTTATTTATAGAGAATATATGGAGACAGAGGAACAGCTTTCTCCTAACAATGTAGAGCTTAATCAATCACTAATTACGAGCGAACATGTACTTATCCAAAATGGATAGATGTGTCACCCACATGAGTTCTACTAAAAAAAACTCATGAAACCCAAAGTTCGAGTCCGGTTCACTAATCCAAACTATTGGCGTTTTGCATGGGGCTACTTATCAATCACACAAAGATTGCCTACTGATTTTATTAAACACTTGAACTAAACTACCTGCAGCGAATAATAATTAATTTCATGGCATGTAATTCAAGAAACACAAAACGAGTTGCATTATTGGCGGAGAAGATCTCTGTCTCAAAATTGCGTCGTCACTTAATAACATAATTTAAACTTTTTCATTAAGAATCCAAGTTGCTTCAAATACGAAACGCTCTATTATGAACAAATGAATGATATAGATTAGAGTATTAGAAATTCCCACCTGATGGTTATGATCAAAAGTAATCCCATCTCTGTTTCTATAGGATCATCTCCATAATAGGTGGCAATTTCGACCGATTAACTTATAAAAGGGTCTTGGCTTTTTCATATCTTTAACGGGTCCATTGTCTCAAATCAAGTTTAGCTAAAAGAGGAACACATCAAATGGGTCGAATGGGTCAAACAGGTTGAAAGTCACGTCAAGTTTTTGTAGGTTCCCAGTCTGACCTAACCACCTGTTTGAATCTGAACCATTTTGACACTCTTATGGACCTTAATCCGACTTGACACTCTTACAAAGCAAATCGATTTTGATCCGTTTCAACCCGACCATTTTGACTCACCGTCTCTAATCTCCCTGCACCTTTTATATCATCGCATGCTTGCAATAAAACCAAACTAATTTTATGATTTCTGTTATTGTAGATATGCTGAAACGCCCAAGGAAGAAAAGAACAAGATTTCTCATCGCGGAAGAGCTCTTGCACCGGTAAAATCCCACTTTGCTGAGGCTAGTTATGTATTCGAAACCTACGATAGAAATTTATATCTATTGGTGCAAAACGCTACTCTTGACATGTATGGTTTTACAATCCTCAACGCTACTCTTGACATGTATGGTTTTACAATCCTCAACAACGAAGTGTGGTACCGAAAACATGACACTACTCTTGACATGTATGGTCTACATACAATAGTATATATCCAATGAAGATTTCACTTCTTTAACCTATGTGGGAATACTAAACACTCCATGCTAGTTAAATTATCTGTTCATTATAGAGCGCTTGTATAATCTAATAACTAATGCCAAAGTTTAAATACGGTAATTTAGTGAGGACTGCAACTGAACTCTGATATCATCTACGGAGTACAAACTTTATCACTAGTTTCATATGGATTTACTCTCATTTTTTTTTTCATTCTTTTTTGTTTGGTTAACGGCCGAGGAATCAATTGACGATAATGCAACTCATGTTGTTCGAATTACATGCCACCACGTTAGTCAAGTGTCGTTGGTAATGCAAGGCAACTTTTCTTTGGGTCTAAATTTCAAGTACAAGATTTGATTTGGAGGGAAAAACCATTGACAAAATTTGATAAATTTGGATAAAAAAGCTGGTGAAGAAGGATCCAATGCTCTTTAATGTCTTTGAGACAGGATCATTACTAGCTTTGACAAAAGAAAAGTCTTCATGAGACCTTTTGGTAATAATAAAGAAAAAAAAACAACATTATTATTAAAGAAACCAAAATCATGGCCACACCAGCTCACCCTCCAAAACATTTAAATTTCACACTAAAAGTGAAAAGTTTGAAACAAGATCATGCTTGGCACAAGACAAAGCAAGATACATAACAGTTTCATCATTTTGCAATGCTTGTGTATCTTTTCATTATTTATTTACTTTTGTACAAACAGTTTATGTTTCTAAAAAACCCAAATTAATTTACAAAATTTGGTACATTACATAGAAGACCATCACAGAAGTGACATAATATCCTCACAAGAGGTCTCAGGTTCAAATTCACCACGTACACATCTTGGAAGTAGCTATAGAAAGGGTAAAAAACGGTCAAGGACATACCCCGATTAAGCTACCTTCATTTGAGTTAAAGGCTCGCACTCTCTGAATAACCTCAATAGTCATGACCTTATATGTTTACCTGATACGGTACATATGCAAATTTGCAAAAGTACAATGTATGTCAAAGAAAAATATTTCATATGAACTTAAGTTTGTTAGATGCATATGCTTTTAGCCTTTTTGTATGTCAAAGAACATAAATAACAGTCATAGAAAATAAACTATCCTTCTCATTTCATGACAACATCCGACATTACAACTTGTATCGACTCAAGACACCCAAATTACACTTGAAAAATTAGGAAGAAAGCGGAAAAGAACGAAAAGAAAGAAGCCATTTGGATCATGTAACCTAAAACCAATATACCTAGTCAGATCTAAAACACAAACTAGCAGACAAAGCACACGTGTGAACAACACTTCAAACCTGCTCCCGAAAATAGTGAATACATACTTCGTGTTCTCAATTGAAGCTTGGCCGAGGTTGCACGAGACATGTTGATGTGTAAATAACACTCACTTGCCAGAAATAGGGCAAGAAAAAAAAAAGGATCAAAAGGGAGAAAAATATGGAATGTGAAAAATGAACACACTAGAAAAACATTGAAATAAGTTTATGGTGAGAGGATAGACGGGGGCTAGCACTGGCGACCCCTACGGCAGCCAAGAGCACCGGCATTGGAGGTCATGCTACCAAACATGCTAGATGATTTAGCACCCAAACTTGAGGCTCTAGCATAGCTAGCCGATGCTCCAGCACCAGATTGGGTGAAATAAGCACCGTTAAGAAGTAGATCACCCTTTGATCTCCAGTTCCATCTATGCCATTTTCCTGCAGCCGTATCCACCCTCTTTGTAACCTGTACACATAATCAAATTTCCATCTCAAAATCAACATCAAAAAGTATCGCTCGGAAAACTAAATAACTAAGTTTTCTTCTAAATAGTACAAAACTGTTTTATTACGGAGTATTTTTATTTTTTCTTTTTTGATGATCAAGTGTACATTGGGGCATTGCCCTAGTGTCATGACTCCCCAGCCGAAACGTCCAGTTGACCTGTCAAGGAAGGTTTTGAAGAATATGGAATAGGTGCCCAATGTCTTTAGTCGGCATCCATAAAGGATGCACGGGTCAGAGTTTTCTCGCCAATTTAAATATAAAGTGTCAATAATTACATTATTTCCATAATGACATTCAAACACCAAAAGTACACCAACCAAGTTATAAATATAGAGTCAAGTAGTAATAAAGATACCTCTTTAGCAAAAGGATTGGCAGGGGCAAGATATCTGTTGCCTTGGCTGTTAATGGTGGGGCTTGCACTTCCACCAATAGCATACATCTCCCAGTGAGTGTAGTCATTGTTTACTACATGAAAATAACCATGTCTGCATCTGCAACATTATTATTATTTTTTTTTTACCAAAATTAAGTCTGATATGCACCTAATTTACATTGTACAAAAACAGTGAATTAAATTTCTAGTAATAAATGGATGTGTACCTTGGCATTCTCTGAATTAGACCTTTACCAAAGTGGTTATAAGCTATAGTCACTTGCATCATCTTGTCTCTTACATATGAGTCACTATGGCCCAACAACATCACCTGTTATCAAAGTTTAAATCATTAAAGTGTGGATCTTTTTGCTTTTTTACAATTATTAGTAGATATGATAATCTGATGCATGTGCTTATACACGCGTTGATTGTGGTTATATGTGACCTCTAACGCGTTTTAGGACAACCCATTAGACTGTTTTGACACAAAACAAAGTTACCCTTTTGACCTGCCCTTTTCTAGTTATGACATCAAGATTGATGTACCTCGTTGTGATGAGCTAAGTGGTTATTGGAAATGGTGATGGCAGTCGAGCCCATAACAGCATCCACAAGTCCGTCAGCACATTTAGAGAGCGAGTTATGATCGATCCATATATGACTTGATCCAAAGATAGAAATAGCATCACCATCAGCCATTGTCCTCCAACCATAATGAGACGGAGAGCTTCTAACCAACGCGTTACCAGTTGGTTGACAGTCATGAATGTGTAAACCGTGAATAATAACATAACATTGGTAATAAACTGAAGAGTTAGGCAACCTCCATAAGCTATATGAACATTAGCTCCACGCGCATCAATGGTTTTAAAACTGTTCATAATAAGTTCTTGCTTTAACGTAATCACCATGTCACGTTTGAACACGATCCATAATGGAGCCTTTTGTATGACAGCATGACGTAGGGTATAACACTCTAAATCTTACATTGTCACCAAATATGTGATCTCAAACATAACATAAGTATTCGAACATAGTAGCTTGAGAATTATTAAATGTATAACATATAACTTGTGGAATATAAAAAAATTACCACAACATTGTTTCATCTAACAAAATATCACACGTATGAAAGAGTCCTATATGGGCCGAATATGATCAGACAATAGGTGCACCATAATTATACTCCATAAAAGTCTAGATACACCTAAAATTTTTAGCTAAGTACTACATGTTTACTGGAGAATACATGGGTCGAAAATTCTTAACAGAAATACGTACAAGATATAACTTGTGATATGGAAGCAAATATATTTTGGAATTCAAATTATTCCCTGGTCTTCTGGTCATCCTCTTTGCTCGGCATATCCCACATAAATCTCCCCTCCTTCTCATTTGTACGTAACAATTTTCACACTCACAACAACACCTACAAAACCCTAAATAATTATCACAAAGTCGGCTACCTAGTTCTGGTTCTGAGCTTGGAGAAAACCGGTTGCAAAGAGGCTGTAATAAGGTGGTGTGATCGTGGGCATTGTAGGTCGACAAAGGTGATTATTGGTCGCGGCTTTTCTGGTTCGAAAGGTGGTACGGTGGTCGTGGTATATTGGATTCGAGGGTGTAATTTCGGGGCTCGACATTGGTTTGGTGAATTGGTTTCGGTTCTGGTCTTGGTCCTTTGGTTCTTTGCTCTTTTCCTTTTTGGTCACGCTTCGAGGGTATCGTATCACTCCTTGATCTATTTCTTTCATTTGATCTCACATATATACCTATAAAATGGCTCATGAAATAATAGAATTTTCATATGAAAATTTGTATGATCTGCTAATATATATATATATATATATATATATATATATATATATATATATATATATATATATATATATATATACACGAATGAAAAGCCTCACATGGATAGAGATCACACATAAAATAGGCATGCATGGTTGTCGTGTGAACTTTTAGTTCGAATAGAGTTAATAAGGGTGTGTTCACATGTAGGAGGGTCTTGGCTGTAAATGAGTATGTATTATGAAATATCAAAAATGAAAACTATAATAATCAGTTAACACTTATGCCATGCTATACAATTTAAGACCCACATGAAATAATACGAATAAGCTCTCAAGAGATCATAAAAAGGAAGTTACATGAAATAACGATTCTAAATCCCTAAGAGATCGACTTATATGTTTATATTTCGAATTGATTTTGTACGTATGGTTGGATCTAGTATTTCACGATCTAAAAACCTGTTGAGATCTAAGCTATTCAAGTTAATAAAGAAAAGAGATTGCATGCATGTATGCGGTATAATAGTCACATGAAATCATGAAATAAGATGAAGTATGCTTCTGTACATGGGTAGATACATGAATCACAGATATGGTTCAAATATAGTAACCAAAACTTCAAACACTAGAGTAAAAGTCGAATTTAAATGTAGGATAAAAGTATTATTGCTAGCCTTAGTTTAAAAAGCAATATTGTATTATTGTGTGAATTATATCATAGTAATTCTGTAAACTACAAGTCTAAAATGTAAATACAGATTACGTATATAATTTGTAACCTGAAACTAAGCCATGGTTTGGTCTAATAAGAATATGTTGTTTGATCACATAAAATAATAAACTTTGGCACATGAAATTATGAATTGAAACACTATCCTAATCGACCTATAATATGTTTTAGATTCGAATTGTATTTATTTATGTATAACCTATCTAATTACGATATCAACACATTTATATCTAATCTATACGAGCCAAAATGAAGAGTAATACATGTTGGGTCCTTTTCTGTTTTGGATCGCAAAACAAAACAAAGTGTGTTTGTTCGGCTTATTTTAATAAGGAAAAAGGATGTCGTGTGTATATAGATGAAGTGAACCGATGTCGGGTTATAAACAAGTCGTACATGATTTTATAAAAATCTTGGGTCGTCGCGGTATAAATATTAAAATCGTGGGTATATTAATAAAGTACAAAAAAATTATAATGACGGGGTCCAAAATTATTATTTAAATATTAATTTATTAAAATAAAGTTTAAAATAATTTTATTTGACTTTTAATATTTAATTTTGATAAATTATATTTTAGACTCTAAACTATAATATTGACATTTTAAAACCTAAAATAAGTAATTTGATTTAAAATGAGTTTATAAGTAATACTTGATATTAATTCCTGTAGATCCGCCGAAGAGGGAGTAGTTGCCATATTTGGTTTGCTTTTTGTGGTTGGCTATTTGCTTTGCATAAGGTACAGATATTCTTCCCTTTTCAGTAGCGACTTCTTATGACTCTCTTGATCCTTGACACTGCTATGATCCCTTTCGATATGCCATTGCTATGATCCCTTTGTTATGATCTTTTGATATGAGCTTCTGATATGATCCTTCTAATATGAGCTTTGATATGATTCGTTTGATATGATTCGTTGCTATGATTCCTTTGATATGATTCTATGATTTGATATCCGTCTGCTATTCGTTTGCTATGATATGATTCAGTTCAGTTTGCTATGTTCTATTGGATATGATTTGATTATTCGATATGATATGATATGATTTGTTCTGTTCTGATGCCCGAGTTTTTATTCTACTCATGGAGGTACCATGGGCGTGTCATTGAAGCACCAATGGCATGACACTTTCTGTGGAGGCGTGATTGATCCACGGCGTCCCCATTTGATATGATATGTTATGAGCTCTGGATTATTATGATATGTATGATTTGCTTTGTAGGAGGGGGCGTATGGATGCATCCTAGGTATTTTATTCTGTGTAGGGTGAATGTGAGTGTGTGCTTACACTTCTTCACGTTTGGAGGCTCGCGACTCCATTTGGTACTTAGAGGTCTCCCCTCTTTGTGCATGTAGGCTTTGTCGGATATATGATTATGTGGTAGGAGATCTATTCGAGTGTCTCGGGTAGGTCGGCTCGTGGCTTTCCTATGTTTCTTATGTCTATTCGAGTGTCTCGCGTAGACAAGCCTTTGTTGATACGTGCTCTATGATTCTGATTATTATTTGATTATGCTTACATTTGATATCTCTATTATGCTTCATTCATTCATTAGACTTGTGATACATTATGCTCATTCTTATGATCCTTCTCATTTCGTATGCTTATTACTACTGCTTTGCATATATATATATCTGTTCACTGGGCTTTTATGCTCAGCCGCGTTTTCTTTTCCATGCGGCAGGTAATAAGCGGGAATCTGGGCTCGAGTGTTGAGAGTAGGAGCATAGCGGACCTACCTTATTTAGTTTCCCCATTGTTTGGATGATCATGGAACTTATGTTGGATTTTTTTTTTTATTTCATTTTATTTCCTTTAGACCTATGTTGGATTTTGTAATGTTTAAGTCTTGATGTTCATGACTTATGTTATTTATGAAGTCTTCCGCTTGCGTATTATTCTTTGTATGTTCTGATATGTCACCATAATGTGATACTTTAGCCCTTCTCGGGTTGGGGTGTTACATAGGGTGCCTGGTCGTGGGTTGACAGGGTCATCGTCTCTCGAATCAGTGACTACGTAAAACCGACCGTCACGACCTCCAATGGCATTTCGCCCAAACCCAATGCCACAGTCAGCAAGACGCTTGTGGTTATGCTGCCAGTTTTTGTCACACCTCCGGCAATCATCAATAGGATTACCGGTCCCACATGAGAAATATCCTAGTTTCCTCCTCTCAGTGTTATTTCTCATGATCCTGCAGCACAACATTACATATTATTAGAATTTTCAGGTCCGGTCAAAATTGGTTAAAAAAATAATAAAATAAAATAAAATAAATCTAATGGGTCAAAACAGGTCGGGTCAAAACCGGTAAAAAAAAAAGTTTACTGGTTGAAACCTTGGGCCAGGTCAAAACTAGTAAAACAATTTACGGGTCGATACAATACTCATAAAAAAAACTCTACGGGTCAAAATGGCCTCGTCATGCCAAACTTAGTAAACATCTTACAGGTCAAAATGGGCGAGTCAAGTCAAAAATTTTAAAACATTTACTGGTTGAAACGGGTGAGATCGGGCAAAATTTACTTTCTAACTTATTTAAACCAATTTTAAAACTTAAAAGTATACGTACATGTCACTATTGTCATATGTTTATGTATTAATATCATTTAAGGATTTTGTCAAGATTATTAACCATATTTGCTTACATGAGCACAGAAAACATTATTTGGTTTTGTTGCTTTATCTATCTCTCACTGCTTTAGAGGGAAGGGTATACGGGTGCCACATCATCTTACACCTTCACAACTAACCCCCTCCTCACTCATAACTAACCTCAACTTACTCATTTGAGGTCCACCACTTACAACTTTATTTTTTATTCAAATTTCCAATTAAACTAAATTAATTTCATTAAAAATAAAAATGCAGTACATTCGAATTAATACAAATAATATTAAAAAAAAAAAAAAAAAAAAAAAAAAAAAAAAAAGTTTAGGAAAAAAAAAACGATACAAATTTAACCGAATATCTACTTGGGCCAACTAAACCCAATGTTGACCATAGGTCCATAGCCCACATAGACCATACGAGATTGAAAAAAAAAAAAAAAAAATCTTCTTCTTCTTTACCCACTGCACACACACACTTAAACCCAAAAACATATACAATATTGATTAAAAGAATTACAAAAAAAAAAAAAAAAGGACGAGATCAGACGAGTAAAAAAAAAAGGACGAGATGTCAGCTACCAAGCCTCGTCGTGCAGACGAGGAGCTTGAAACTGGCAAGCTTTGGCGAGGGGGGGGGGGTCGTGAAGAGCTGTGGCGAGGCAAACAACCAAGCCACGTTGGAGTGACGAGGTCAGACGAGTAGCGGTATCTTCCCCTCTTAGAAGCACATGGGTGTGATAGTGTGTCACATGGCTAAGATAAGCTTGTTCAGTACCAAGCTTATTGGAAATTTGGATCACTTAAAATACATTTATATCACATGGAAATATGTATGTAACATATCATAGGGATTATGTTTTGGACGACATTATCTTACTTTGACGAATTACTTAGTATAAGTTCTAAAATAAATAAAACAGCTCATACAACACTTAATAAAGTGACATCAAGTGATCTTTAATTGCCTCTTATTTGAGGACTAATTGACTAAACCAGTGCTACTGAGTTCCTGATCAATCAGTTTGTCTATCTTTTCCTTCATATCACCTGTGAAGTAATTCTCCCAATCCCCATCCTTTGCCTTTCTGAAAAAAAATCGGTTTTCTACCACAAAATCCTTTGCAAGTAAATTCACAGTTTTATTCACTTGGATATTTCTCTAAGGAAATTGTAATGGGAAACTATGACATCTTTAACGTTGCGATATATGTAAACAATCTTGCAGTTTGAAGATAAGACTGACTCTGGCAATGAAGGGTAAGAAATGTGTGTGGACATGAGTTGGAAACAGGAGTTGTCGCTCGATTAGGTCAAGGGTTTTCTCTAGCATAGGGAGACCGTTATGTGGCAAGGTTGTGAGCAAGGGAGTAGTGGATTCATTAAACTTATCACGGGTTACTATTGCAAAAGCCAATGCCTTTAGCCAAGTTGTACCCGTTTTCGTGCAACTGCATAGTAATACATCAGTTGGCCGAGCCTTGAAGCTTTGCTGAACCAAAATCGCATGTTCAAGGTTCTTTTGAATGCTCCAAAAACCTTCATACTTGTAGAAGGTCACTTTGCCTTTGCACCAATTAAGAATGTGTTTAGAAAGTGTTTTGAAGGTCTCTTCCGTATTTTCTTTTCTTAGTTTAGATGTACTGTTCATATGGTTAACCCTCAATTTATAGCTAATTTTTTTATTTCTTCTTTATAAATTTATTCACGTGAATGTTTAATTAAAGAGAATTCTTAAAAATGTCTAAAATCTTTTTAGTAGTCCACAATCTATACATCTCTAAGACCCACTTTTAATTCTCGTCATGTGAAACCATGCGACTACTCGACCGCTACACACATGTCTACTCTCTCTTGATGACAATGAGGTATCCACCTTTAGAAAGGTGTTTTAGATGGGAGTTTGTGGTTGTGATTTTCCCACTTTGCATTGCTTTTGTGATTACCCAATAAGGTATCCACTTTGTATTTTGGGTTCAGAAACTGATTAATGCAAATCTACGTTGGTTCAAGGATACAGACAAACTTGGTTGCAAAAACTTGATATCGTGGCTACTGTTTGACCCAAGTTTACGATGGCAGGACTAAATGTGAGTTAACATGATAAACCAAACAAAACGGGTAGAAAATGACAATGTGATGAACATACAAAATTGCAGTTCCATTGTTAGTTTTTCTTGATTGCAGATGGTTTGTTGTATTGTAAGAGTGAACCTACGGAGGGTGGAGACTCCCTAGCCTTGCAAGATCCACAACCCCTTATCTATGTATTGATACGAGGTGGATCACCCGCGCGTTGCCGCGGGATGTTTTGCCAAAGAAGTAGTTAGTGCGCTTAACGACCGTTAGTTATAAGGGCTAAATTTGCAACAAAACTCTAAGTCAAAGGACCAATTGCAGGCGGAAATAAAAAAAAAAGTTAACGGTCGTTAGTACTAATGGCCGTTAAGTACTTAACGACCGTTAATACTGTACATTTCACTATTCGATGTGAGTGCTTTACACGGTAGCGCTACAGTGATTTTGCTACGGTGTTTCCTAATAAATGTAATTTATTGTAATATTATTAAGTAGTTATTTGTTAAACATACTTTGTTTAGGAAATCTTTGTATGACTCGTTAAGTTGCCCTTTGCGAAACATCAATAGTTTGGAATACGCAAGTGGACTCAAACTCTATCGCTTTGTGAGTGTTTTGGTATGACTCGTGAGGTTGACACATTTATCCATTTGGATAATTCTAATGACTCACTTGCGTTGGCACCTTGTGATGATTAAGGTGTATAATAGTACAACAAAGTTGTCACCCTGTCTCTTGATTTCACTAGAAATGTTGTACCAAGAGTTGTCTCAATCTATTTAGTTATAACTGTGTTTGTTTATATGAACTATTCCAAATAAACTGAACTGGTAAAAAGGAAAGGACTACCTTTTCTTTCGCCATCACTTTACTTCTCTTTCTGAGCCGGTTCAGATATGATGAGTTCAGAAATAAAGCTGCTGCCATAGAGAGAGAATGTGACTATGGTTAGGTAAGGGGGTTCTTTCCAGAAGGTTATCTTAACCCTTTCCTTCTTATTGGTCTTTTACCAATATGGACCGGCCCATTTAAAAAAAACACCTTAAAATGACTTACCGGTACTCATTTGGACCCATCCATTTAAAATGTTTGGTCTTTGACGATACCTATTATTCTGTATATTCTTTCTATCATTTTGTATAAAAAACATTTTATTTATTTTTCTACATATAACTCTTTTTTTAAATACAAAAACCACTCATATTTCGTATATTGTCTAATTTTTTGAAATGTTGTAAGAACTTTGATAAAGTATTATTTAGAATTATGTTTAAATGCATTAATCACTTATAACTAAAATAATAAACCGTACATCTGAATTTAACTATTCACAACAAACTTTATGTGCCACAAAATGATAACCAAATTCAAAAATTGTTTTATTCTGGTCCCTGTGGTTAAATAAATGTTTAGAAATGTCACAATATTAGAACAACGCAATTGGCATCTCATCAGAGACCTCTATGGGGTACAAATTTTATCATGGATTTCACAATGGGTTTACTCTCATTTTTCCGTTGTTTTTTGTTTGAAAAAGGTGAGATAATGCACCTCGTTTTGTGTTTTTTAATTTTGAATTTCATGCATTCCATTAAGTTAATTAAGTATTCAACGTTGCAACTAGTTTAGTTTAAGCGTTTTATATGTTAAATATACTTCCCTATCATATACAGACCTTACATGAAACCTTTGTAAATACGAAGTTTGGAGTACCCATTTTTTGTTAGAATTATTTGGATCACAGTAATCTGAGAGTCGTGTAAACACTTTCAGATCGAAGTATTTCTATGGTTCTATCGAAATCTTTAATCGGATAAAACTCAGATTTTCGAATTGTGAATATGTTTTGATGTTATGAACAAAGAATAGAATATGACCAACCAAAACCGAAAAACGGTTACAACTGCTATGCAGTTATTCCAGGTCAGCTCAACCCCAGCCAGGGGGCAGGGGTGCTGCCCCTTAGACCTTGCCAGGGGTCGCCGCCCCTTGGACCCTGCTACCAGGGACTGCCGCCCCTGGAACCCCGCTACCGGGGGCGCTGCCCGAGGAGACCCGTGATTCGGGGCAATAATCATAATAACGTCATACAAGTGTGCACTCCGCACAACCCTCGACTTGTTGAACATTTATCATGATAATACAGTGGTCAACTAAGTCAATCCATTACACTTAAATCATATTGGTGATGTAAAATCACCAACATTTTTTTCAAGTGCCAAAAGATACTAAAAAAATTCTAGAACTTTACATTTATTTTCCAATACAAACTTGTAACGAAGTCTAATACCTACATGTTGACTCATGTATTTCTAGCATTCTAATATATACTAGTTATCCATTCATTATAAATCGTTGTATTCATATATGTTCATTATAGATCGTTTGTATATTGAAGCCACTCTTATAATTTATGCCAAAGCTTAAATATGGTACTAGTACTTATTAAGGGATGATGCAATTTGAGTGATTTCATACGGGATTGCTCTAATACTTTTGTTCTTTTTTGTTTCGTTGTGGGCGAGGAAAAAAGGGCGATGATGCAATTTCTTGTGTATTTCTTAAATTACATGCCATGAAGTTAATTAAACTTCGTTGGTAATGTAAAGTAAATTATTGTGTCTAAATTGGTCGAGAAACTCTGTCGGTCTTTCGGTCTCTTTCAGTTAGATTTTGTTGTAGTTTATGAAAATTGTTTATCTTTATGTTTAAGGTAATTAAGTTTTTTTTTTTTTTTTTTTTGGACGGCGGAGAATAAGATTAAAAACTTAGCAAGATGCTAGGCAAAATATTACAAAGGAGTGGATAGAGCGTTACAAGGATTAAATAGCCACTCTATCCAATTAATAGCTAAGTTATGCAGCCTATTGCTAATCCAAGTGAAAGAAAGTTGCTTGATATCGCTTAGGATGAGACTTTGGTTTGGACGTTTGATTGCAAAGCACGAATCATTTCTAAAGCGCCAAAGGACCCAGACTGTGGAGTTCACAACAGCATCAAACAATGCTAAGAGGGTGGTAGACAAGGTTGTTCTACTAGAAAGTAATAGTAAATCGTTTAGGCTCTCGATTTGGACATTACGAATATTCCACCAATTGAGGACACCATTCCATACCAACTTTGCAATATCACATTTCACAATAATGTGTTCTTCCGTCTCAAGATCGTTGTCACAAACAGGACATCTTATTGAGTCTAGATCAATCCCTCTATTATCCAAGTTGACTCTTGTAGGGAGTCTTCTATTTTCGGTTCATAGCAATATTAACTTTAATGGGTACTAGTTTATTCCATCTTGTTGGACTCGATTGTGATTGTGTGGAAGAATTAGCTAAAAGAGACCTCATACCTTTAACCGTGAAGATCCTTGAGTTGTCGAACAAGCATTCCCAATGATCATCTTCATTTGAAAGATTGTGAAAGTTGGAAAAGAGGCTTTGAAGATCTGTCAGCTCACTAATGTCACTGGGCCGCAATGGTCTTCTCCAATCCCATTTAAACTGCAGCCCAGGGGGTTTAAGGTAATTAAGTACTACATTATAGTTATATTCCACAAAGTATACATTAAATAAGGTGAGATCAATATAGAACTCATATTTATCATAAAACGAATGAACAAATCATATCCATCCATTTTTTTTTTATCTAAATTAATGTAAAAAAAAAAAAAAAAAAAACATTTCACGTTTTTTTAAAACAACATATCATCCAAACGGTAAATCTTCAAGCTACAAAAAATACACCATCGTAACGAGAATTAAATTATCTTTCTATAGATATGCATTGTTATATATATATATACTTTTGCCGAACTTTTTTTTAAATCAAATCATATGTGATTTTTACGAATCACATGTGACTTTTACAAATACATGTGATTCATAAAAAATCACATATGATTTGATTTTTACGAATCACATGTGATTTCTACAAATCACATGTGATTTTTCTGAGCGAATTTTTTTTAAAAAAAAGTTCGTCGAAAGCATATAACACTGCATATTTATAAAGATAGTTTAATTTTCGTCGCGATGGCATGATTTTTTTCACAATAACGATTAACGGTTTGTGAGATATTTAATTTTTTTAAAAAATGGTGAAAGTTTATTTTTTTTATGTTGATAAAAAAAATGAATGACTATGATTGGTTTATTGATTATATGACAAACTAGTCGCATGACCCGACCGATAGCCGGGCTAGTTTCAAGTGTATTATTTGTTATAATTTAGTAACGTGTATGTCCATGGCCTGATCGTTTTAACTTTTAACATGAATGAATGATATTCCTATGTTAGGGTAACTTGCATAGTTGGTAAAAAGATGTTTGGCAGTTAAAATTATTGATAACAATGGCTCGCCAAAATTGCAAAATAGCCAACTTATTACAAACATGAAATAAAGACCTACTTAAAAAGACATTGAATATATTTCTTGAAATAACCATTCACATGTTATTGATATAAAGTTGAAATATTACAAAAATGAATACAAATATACAATCATGAAATGCTATTGTTTGAAAAGAAAAACCGCCATGTGAATAGTAATAAGTTAAAACCCCATTTATAAGCAAATGGAGTGCCCTACTTTTGCTCTCGTCTACTCGTCCTTTCAAGTTAAATCACCATAATATGTATATTTCTTATAATCTACTGGACATAATTTACATGCGATGAACCCCGGCTTCGCAGCACGAACCACAAATTTGCGCACCTGCAAGATGAAAACTATGTCCTCAGCAGACGTGACAGTACACCATAGGTAATTATGTATGGTAAGCATTTCCAAGCAACTCAAGCAGTAAAAAAATGCACTTTGAACCTCATAATTAGCTGTAGATAACATTGACATGACGCCAATAGCCATTTCTTTTAATGAGGGATTGCTCAAGGTCTCGACAGCTTCATAAAAAGCATCCATGTCTACATACGATCAAATTTTGGATAGATCACGTGTAGATTCCAATTCCACAATTTTACTATCAGCAACCTATGTTGACAACAGAATGAAAAAAGCAAAAAGTTCATTGTCAGCATAAGCAAGCAAAGGACTGATGTCGCACATAATGCTAATATGGTATGCCATGACTCGACAATTAATTTCACACCTATTTTATTTTATACCTTTAGCTATAGCTTACTATAGAGCTTGTAAACAGAATCTATAATTCAAATTCCTCTATTTATGTCTTTTCTTAAAGGCTTTTATATAGCTTGCAGACAGATTTAGGACTGATGTTTTGAATTTATAAATATATGCTTGTATTGGCTTGACTCATATGGCCATAGGCACATATAGAGGTACAAAACCAGGCTAAAGCCCGTCCCCAAGCCTAAATGTCCTAAACAGGTCGATTATTAACCATCACAGCCTGAGTGCCTACTGACCCGGGCTGGCTAAGCCAAAGCCTAAAAGAATACGGATCTTGAAATCCTGGTTTCAAGACTGAAATAGTGAAATCCGGGTTATTACCGGCCTAATGCATCTCTAGGCTCGTATAAACTCGAGTTTTGGTTTGGCTCATAGCGGCCTTATATTTCTGTGGCTAATACAGGGCATAAGTTTGAGTTGGCTCTGTTCAAATGCACTAACTTAAGATCTTGTACGCATAACGCACAGGATTTCTTTCAAGTGTAAATGTCAAGTGAGTACATCCTTATTAAACTACATATAAGCATAAACATATTTAAATACAAAAACCTACATGTACTATTCTATTAATCGCATATATCGAACTATACAAACGTGTTAACACATTTTAAATTTTCTAATGAAATGGGTCAAAAACTTTTTAATAGCTACCATATCATTATATCAATCTCATACACTCATTTAGAGTGTAAAAAAGGAGTACCTTGGTCACTTGGTGTACATGTATTATTCTGTATTCATGGTTTTTTGGCCATCAATCAACCACCTGAAAACCAAAGTGAGATGCATCCGAAAGTATAGACGGCCTCATCAACTCTATGAAAAATATGACCCAAAATAAGTGTTGGTCTGGACCCAACTTCATCACCTTCATAAACAGCTTAATATATTCAGCAACATAAGTTACATCAGTCCTAATAATAACATCAAAACCCTTATCGCCACTTAGTTTCTAGACGGATTCTATATGTTCTTGAGATGTAAATAATGTTGAGAGATACTGTAGAGATTTACCATTGTTGTATGAGGGGTGGAGCTCCAGCAACCTAACATGTTAAAGTTCAATACTTATAGCACAAGTCATATGGTTATATTCCAATAGGCGATTTGGAAGTGTACTTACTGGTGTCAGCTTCATCACCTCCCAAATGAACAAATCTATACTTGAATATCTTACCAAAATCTGAAATAGGGACAACGGTTTTTATCAATTAGTTACCTAGCGAGTGAACATATTCAGAGTAGATCAAAGAAATAGCTTGTGTTAAGGAGACAAACGAACCTAAAAGAACTCCATCTATCAACTGGAATGTAAAATCACTGCTGACGTCAAGTGGCTGTTAACAATTGTCTGATGGCAATAATTCTGGATAACCAACTCCTCTAAAAGGAACCACGTTATCAATTTTCAAGTTGTTTTGATTATGTATTAAAATCGCCATACAACCTTATTAGATGATAAAGGCCTACCAAGATCATTTCTAGGAACATTAAGTTCAGTAAGGACATTAATCTCCCTTCTTTTAGCATATTTGGCTTACATGGACCATTTCATATATACAAAATACGACATTGTACCACATCGAACTACTAAATTCCATTTAACTTGGCCGCTATTATACACAAGAAGTTCAAATCTTATACTTCATATAACTCATGTTCAAATATACCTGTTGTTTCAGATAACTCTATGTTCGTGGTTCTAATATGCAATTTCATACTACTTTTATTGCAAATACAGACAAAGTATTCACTGTCAAGTTATTGACTATATGGACCAGTGTTCTTAAATTACATAAAACTAATAATAAGACAAACATGAGTAGAACAATATCAGTTACAAAGTGTGATTTTTCCCAGTAACGTTAGTAATTCACATAACATTGACAAGAATATAATACAGCGTAATTCTTCAGATCATTTAATAAAAAACACCACACAAATAATCAATTTACTTAAATTACTCAATATCAAAAACTTACCTACTTCATTAAAACTTATAATTGATGAAACGGTAGTAAGTGTAGAGTTTCAAATCGATCAAAACTACACTGAATAAAATAGAAAAGACCAAGGTTTGCAATTAAAGTGTAATTCAAATCATAGAAACCGTAACACAAATCCAGGGTATGAAAATAAACTTAGTATTCGGTTTGGTTTGCTATGCAATAGAAGAGTTTTTACCTTGGTTTACGAAACTTGATAATCTATGTTTATGGTTTTGTGATCACCATCATGCCCAAAAGTAAGACAAGTGTGGTAGAGCCCTCGACATCACCATAAGCATTCCCGTCATCAAATTGCCCACATTCATCATCCGAAGACGCAAATGTTATGTTATTCCCTTCTCTTTGTTGACCAGCTTCCTCTGAAAGTAATATGCATAAACCATCTTAACCAAACACTATATTTTATTATCTAACACCACAGTTTCTTACTTTTTGCATTTCCCAGATTCATATTACTTGCGTTAATCTCACAATTCACACATTTTAAATGATAAATATTCAATAAGCAATTTGGGTTTCTAGACATTTCATCAAACATCGGGTGTGCATAATTATGTGCATCTGCGTATTTTCAATTTACACTTATTCATCAGTTTGTGGGTTTCTATAACATCTAGAGTCTTCATGATTCTCATACATTTAGATCAGACATACCAAAAACTAAATATTTTGTGATTAAAGAAAATTAAAGAATTTAATACTTACTTTTTTCTTCTATTGGTGTTGTTGTGATTTGAACTCTTCTGTTACAAAATGAAGAAATACATCAGATTGTGGGTTTAAGGTTTTAGGTATCAAATCAATTGATAAGAAAAATTGTTTCTGAATGGAGTGATAGAGGGTTACCAGTTATGATGTTGAATCATGAATCAAAACAAATTGATTTGGTCATATTTTTTAGGTTAATTTGAATCCTGAATCAAAATAATATAGAGGTTTATTTTTGGGGGATATGAATGAAAAAATCCGGAATGAAGGTGAAGCATGGAGGAGTGTGTGAGGAGAGTGGGAGGAGCGTGTATTGGGTTGCGAGGTAATTAAAATGGGATAAGCTGACATACTTTTTGGTTTTCACATATTTTTTGGTTGCCAAGTGGCATATATGACATGGCATGTTCCTTTAATATATATGTGGGGAGATATGAGTTATATATTGAACTTTTGTCTACATTAAATCTAGTCCAAATTTAATAACGTTCATGAAAGGGCTTGATATTGCGACCTTATATAGTCCACAACAAATCATTTGCGGCGTAAATGAAGTCATGAATCGAAATCGTGATCCTATATTTATTGTTGTATTGTGCTAGCGAATATACGAAG
The DNA here is from genome assembly GCA_030686995.1 of Artemisia argyi. Lineage (NCBI taxonomy): Eukaryota > Viridiplantae > Streptophyta > Magnoliopsida > Asterales > Asteraceae > Artemisia > Artemisia argyi. The sequence continues at coordinate 13,566,067 of CM060687.1, forward strand.
ACTTCTACAAAGTCTTTCAAGATCCACAACCCTTTATCTTCGCGATGATCACAACAAGAATCAGGAGAACGGGCGACGAAGAAAATCCTGACGACACAGTGTTGTCGGCATTTAACGTTAAACGACAAAAAAAAAAAGCTTGAACGAGACGTTGAATTTTTTTGTTAATAAAAATGCTAAACGACACAGTGTCGACAACTTGTCATAGGGACGGCATCGTAATAAAAACGCTAAACGACACAGTGTCGACAACTTGTCGTCGGGACAGTATCGTGTCGGCGTCATGTCGTCGGCGTGGCTTAAAAAAGTCGTCGTCGAATGCGGCGATTGTACTAGTGGATATATCAGTGTACTTTCTTTGTTTTTGTGAAAAATGAATTATTCTGCTATGCAAGTAGTTTAGTTTAGCATTTGAGATAAGTTCGGTGAATAAAACCTATATGCAATCGTCGTGTGACTAATTAAGTTACTTTTTGCGAAACATCAACAGTTTTGGTTAGGTGAACCAAACTCAAACTCGGGGTTTCATGAGTATTTTAGTTGAGAATTGCTAGACCAACAAAGAAAGTTTCACAAAACACATCCACAAAATGACTTGGCATTGTTTGATTTGTGTATTTGGCAATAGTTCTCTCTCTCCTTTTATTAAGCCAATCAAACAATGCCAAGTCATTTTTTAAATGTGTTTTGTGAAAGTGTTTTTGTGGATCCAGCATTTCTCATTTTAGTTGGACGCATGAGGGAGACACATCTATGCAGTTGGATAATTCTGGTGACACTCATTGGTTGGTAGCTTGTGATTGATTGAGCTGTACATTGGTAGGACAAAGTTGTCACTCTATCTCTTGATATCTTCACTAGAAACTAAACCAACAAAGAGAGCTCAAATCACCAATGTTGTATCAGAGTTGCCTCATATCTGGATTAGTTTGAATGATTGATCGAACTATACGACGATGAGAGCTTAAAGGACCAAACTCGTATGTGCTCAACCGAGACGTTACATGGAGGGCCAAGCCTTAATTCATTTTTGTAACATGTCACAACCGAATCAGTATGGTTACAGGTAAGTTTAGAAGGATAGGTGAAATGTTTAGAGATCGAAATACTAAATATTTTAGTTGCTTAAACACAATGTGGCAAAAATTGGCCAAATCGGCTGATTAATCGTTAATCGGTCATACACCTTGTTGATTTTTGAAAATCGGTGAAAAAATCGGCCTAGGCAAAAAAATCAGAAAAAGTGGATCAAAAATCGGCCAAAAATCGGCCGAATCGGTCGAATTTTAAAAAATAAAAATTTAGGCATTCTATTTAATTTGGGGATTGTTTATTTCACTTATAACGCACAATGGGCCCCATAATCTGAAGGATTATGAGAGCCTTTTATTGTGGTTTGGAAACATATTAGGCATGGAATCAGTTAAGATATTTATTTTGCTCTCAAGAAATACTCAAAACATGCAGGAACTGCCAATCCGATTAATTACCGATTAATCCCGCCTTGACCGATTAATTGCTATAGGGTGGTCGACCGCCCGACTACCGATTCACGATTTTTGCAACATTGTTTAAACATATGGACATTCTTTGTAAATAAAAAGTTTGGAGTACCACTTTTATTTATGTGACAAAAAAAAAAAAAAAAAAAAAAAAAAAAAAAAAAAAAGTATTTGTTAAGTTACAACTAATATTAAAAAAGTTGACTTTCATATCGATTTTCAGCTATATGTTTGATTCGTAGTTTTTTTATTTATTTTTTGGCTAATATAATAAACTCCAATTTCATCATGTAAGTGTAAACATGATACCATTCTCAATACAAATCGTTGTCTTTCAAATGTAGTATATAACCATAGAAGATTTCACTTCATTCACCACCGATGTGGGATATGTACAAGGGTGAACCGTAAATAGCAAAGATCTACTATACACCAGTTACATGCTGATCATTATATAGTTTGAAGCTAATCTGACACTGTAATGCCAAAGTTTGAATACATAAGATAAAAAAATATTTGTACGTGTATAAAACAATTTGTATTTTGATTAATGCAAATTTAAGGATAATTTGGTTCAATAATCCAAAAGAACTTAATTAGAGAGCCACACCTTCATTCATGCATTTTCGTAACATTTAACTGCATAATCAATATGGCATTGTGAGTTCAGTTGGATTGGTACAACGTTTCTATTGAACATTCGTCACACATTTGCTATTGTAGGTAACTAATAAATTTTTTTGCTTTTGTGGGTACTTTCTTTCAAATTCATCCTTTTTAGGGTATTTTGTGAAATTTTTGGATATTTTTGCACTCTCAACTAATAGAAATTTTTTTTCCCGAAGGGCAAAAATGTCACATAGTACCCTAAAAATGATGAATTTGAAAGAAAAGTACCAACAAAAGTAAAAAAAAATTCTTTGCTAACCACAATAGCAAATGGTGGCAAGTATGATACATTTTTTAATCATTTTCTCTAGCCAATAGTTAAATTAAGAATGATGGCCGGTATAGTTACGGTTTTGTTTTATTAAAAAGATAGATAAAAGATTACTACTAAATATCTAGTTTTATAAACATATGGACAATCTTTGTAAATAAAAAATTTAGATTACTATTTTATAAGTGACAAAAGATACTAAAAATCCAAAGAATTTTATAATTATTTTAGGACCAAAGATTCTATAAAGTTTGAAATCTTTAGTTTAATAATCAACTTCATAAACACATGCATCCCAAAACATGGTAATATTCTAGACATGTGTGATCCTCATTCTCTATAGTATCTAAATAGAAAGATTTCACTCCTTTAACCGATGTGGGATGTAAGGGTGTTTGTTTAATCTTATAATCTTCTCTTTTCCAAAAATAGTGACAATATTATTTACTAAAAAGGAAGAAAAACCATTGAAATAAATCTTGTTTCTAGACACAAGTGGATGTATATGTATATTTCGAGCAATCATTTGACGTTTTGGGTCAAAGTTAAAAACGGTACTTATTAAGGGACTATGCAATTTGAGTGATTTCATGCGGGCTTACTCTATTATTTTCGTTCTTTTATATTTGTCATTTTTGAAAAAAAAAAAAAAAAAAACGATAATGCAAATTGTTTTGTGTTTCTTGAGCAAATCACTCGGTCTTTATGTTAATTTTAGTTAAGTTTTCTTATATATGAAAATTGTTTGTCCTATGTATATATCATAAGTTAAGTACAACTCTAGAGTATTATTTCATAAAGTATAGATTTTATCTAGTCCATATGTCTTAAAGTATAGTTTGCAGTAGCCATTTTTATAAGTGAGAACAAATACAAAAAACGTCAAGCATTTATATATGTTTTCCAAAAGCATGTTCATTAACAAAGCTTGATTTTTTTTACTTTCATAATCAACTTCGTCCATAACCATACACATTGAAAACATGGTAATAGTCTAGACATGTATGAAGCTCATTTACTATAGTACATAAACAAGAAAGATTTCACCTCTTTAATCTATGTGGGATGTAAATATAGAGTGTTGTTCATTATTTTATGTTAGTATTAGCAAGTTTCTTGATACTACTTTCGTCCCACTAACTAAACTATCCACCAATCAAATATTACTTTACCCACTAAACTCTCATCTTATTGGCTGAAAGGTACAAGTGGACACTTAATTTAGGACATCCAAAGTCAGATTCTATTGTGAACATTTAATATGGGACGGAGGAAGTAATATTTTTGAATGTTTATTGAACGAAGAGTCGAACATGTCACTCAGTTTGAAATTTGAAACTCATTGAAAGTTATCAAAAGTAAAATAAAACTTTCACAAACTTTTCATATATGGGCGGGGCTTAGCCCATATAGATAATAATACTCCTAACAACATGCCCATGACTATGTTTGGCACAAAGCTTTTTGGAGCTTTTTTGAGCAATGAGCGGTGAACAATGAGCTTTTTGATTTTTATTGTTCGTTTGGCATGAGAGCTGTGGACTTTGCTATTTTTTAGGAAAGCTCATTTTCCCAATGCTTTTTTATGAAGCTGTGAGCTTTTTTGGCTACTGCTCACAGCTACTGCTCACAGTTCACAGCTACTGCTCACTGCTACTTTTGCCAAACATAGCCCATATCTTTGAATAATTTTAAAGTTGGCTTTTCACTAAACTCTGAGTTTCAAAACTTCCCATCATAGTAAAAAGTAGTCAACTGTAAAATGGTGACATTTGTGTTTTCTAAGGTTATATCCGGCCATGACCCGGTTAGACCCGGTCATATCCGGCCTTGACCCGGTTAGACCCGGTCTTATCCGGATAAGACCCGGCTATACCCGGTCATATCCGGCCAAGACCCGGTTTGACCCGGCTATATCCGACTAAGACTGATATCGTGTTTCTCTCTTGTTTCGTTGTAGTGCATGGTTTAAATGTATGTATCAATTAAGGATTGGCTGCTTGCTATTCAGCTACTTTTTTTTTTCTTCTTTTTTTTTTTTTTTTTTTTTTTTTTTTTTTTTTTGTTTTGTTAGAGTGCGTGTAGGTGAAAGGACCAGTGTTGGGTGGAAGATACTTGTCTTTGTTTCAATGCTCTCAAAGGTTTACCTGGTTACTCTCTACATTCTTATTCGTTTTATATCGTAACGTCTTAATTATATATAGTATAAAGCTTATATAAAGGCCATGTAATGTTCTCCCTCCAATATCATAGGTTCGATTAATGGCAACATGACAAGTCTTGTGGGTGTTTGTTCAGTTCATTAACCTGCCCTACTTTTCGTATAAGTTCGTCATCTATTTAAAATTAACATTTTCTGTACTTATTTTGTTTGTTTGCAGGACCTTACTTGTAATTCTCCTTTGCTGCACCGTGTTTTTCCTCATGAAGGTGATGTTTTATGTCAAATTGTCTTTCATAAAAGCATTGGTCACAACTTGAATCGTGGACACTTTCTTTCATATCTTGGTTATCTGTATTTGTTCTTATAGACTTATAATATTTGGCTAAAATTATGTCATTAAAATTAAGTAAAAAATCTGGTCATATAATCCCTGAAACTTCTAAAGTACTGATTCTGTATTGGGACGTTAGGTTTGCAGCACATTCGAACATCCCTCAGCATGCTTGTGCAATCTGTTTACTTTGTTAGCAAATTACAGTATCATGATTTAAGACACCTTTTTTTGAGATTAGGAATTTGGATGTCACACCGACTTTATCTGCTTCTTAGCTAATGTAATGGAGGCATTATGTGTTTATAAGGTTCGACAACGAAAGAGTTAGTATTGTAGACACATTCTTGGACAAGAAATACACCAATTTTTGGCTTTCTGGCATCTATTATTAGACTAGCTAAATCTCTAATCACGGGCAGTGAATTTAACCAATGGAGAGGAACCATATCATTCAATTCCTGATTCCCCAAGTCAAGTAAACATTATATTATTCAAAAGTTGTTTCAGATTGACATATGCCTGATTAATGAAGATAGAAAAATGTACTTGAGCAACTAATTACAAATGGTTATTTCGCGTGTTTTTTATTTTACTAATTATTGATTGTGAATTTTACTCCTCGATCTCGAAGTACATAAAACAGGACTGTTTTGATTGATTGGCATTTCAAATAATTTTACACACAATGTACCCTTTCAGGGGAAGATTGTTCCTGCAAGAGGACCGAATGACTTCGGGGGATCCAGTCTTCCAACCTGATGTTTATGATCAAACGTAAGATCATCTCTGTTTCTAAAGGATCATCTCCATAATTGGTGGCAATTTCGACCAATTTAGTTATAAACGGGTCTTGCGATTTTCATATTTTAACCTGGTCCTATGGTTCAATTCAAAGCAAGTTTAGCTAAAAGAGAAAAACATTAAATGGGTCAAACAGGTTGAAAGTCACGTCAAGTCTATCTTTTAAGAACCCATTTGACATTGTTATGAACCACCTCTTTGAACCTGAATCAGATTTGACGTTGTTATGACCGAAACCCATTTTGATCCATTTCAACCCGACCCATTTTGACTCGCCGTCTTGCCATCTTCCCTGCACCTTTCATATCATCGACATCGCATGCTTCCAATAAAATCAAACTAATTATCATTTCTGTTGTTATAGTTATGCTGAAATGGCCAAAGAAGAAAAGAACAAGATTTCTCATAGTGGAATAGCTCTTGCACTGGTAAAATCTCACTTTTCTGAGGCTGGTTATGTATTCGACACATTAGATAGAATATTAATTCTATTGGTGTGTACCTCTTTAAATTCATACTGTACTTCTAGACAAGGTATCTTAGATGGGAGGTATCCACTTTTTATTTTGGGTTAAAAAACCGATTAATGCAAATCTGGGATCATTTTGTTAAAGGATACAAAAGCTAAAGTTTGTGACTGATCTTTGACCACTTTGACAATGGTAGTACTCTAAATGTGAATCTACATGATAAACCAACCACGATCGATAGAAAATGACAATGTGATGACCGTAAAAAAGTGTAGTTTACTTTGCCTTCTTCGTTAATCAAATTGGTTTAATGTATCGTATGAGTGAATATACCGTGGCTCCTGCATTTTTCCAGTAAGACCTATAGTCCTGATCTTTATGATGTTGTATAAGTGTACTTCCTTTGTTGTTGCTTAATATAAGTGTTCATATAGTATCTAGGAGGACATTTGTCAATGTTACATAATTGAGAAAAATCTGATAACATTCCCCTGAGAATTTCATCAAAGCTGATTATTGTGACTGTAGGTTTGCAGCACATTTGAGCTTCTCTTAATTTGCTTGTTGAATCTGTTTGTATTGTTAACAACACGTGCTAGGCTGCTAGCATAACTAACTGACATCTCTTGTGAGCTTGTGAGTTCCGATGCCACATTATTTACATCATGGTTTATGTTATATATACATAATGTGTTACTACCTTTAGGTAATGAACGGTTTAGTATTCTAGGTTGTAGCTAGCTATTGGACACAGCAGTTCCTAGATTAGTGAAAGTGTATTTCATCTCCTTTTTCCGGTGAAAAAAGTGCTAGTTTTTTTTATTGTCTTTGAAACCGGTTTTTTGTAATCATCTACGTGTCAATTACTTTATAGTAGTAAATAAGAATAATAGATGAATTTACATTTCATGTTCTGAACTGCAGACTTTCCTGATCACTTGCAACTTTAGCACATAACAATTGACTGTTGCGGCACTTTTTGAATAACTCAAAATGAATATCTTTGTCATGCGTGAAACTTGGTATGTTTTGACTTTATTGATTTTGCATTCTCATGCGTGTTACCGGATGTCAATGGCCTGATCTGTAGCATGTGGTTTCTTCCGAAGCTTGGTCATGAAGGTACATGTAATAATCTTTATGTGATATTTACATTGATGTTAAACTATAAAAGAATAATGTTAATTAAACACTTCAATTGTGTTTGTAGGTCTAAACAATATGTTGATGGCTTATGAGGACAAATCTGCCTATGCTCTGTGTATATTTTCTCTTGCTATTGGGCCAAATCATGAACCCATTATGTTTGTGGGAAAGACCCTGGTATGCTTTATATTATTCACTTGTTTTTTATGATATCAAAACTGATCTTTTGTATGTGATTTGCATGACGTTTGAATGAATGTACTAGGTTTTGATTAATTGGTATATCGAATAATTTTTACGCAATGTACCTGAGAAGTTCTGAAGTGAGAGATGAATTGAGAGAAAAATGATGTTGTGTTATTGATTGAATGAATGAAAAATGTAACAGAATTACAAATATATACAGATACAACTTTACAACTTGTCACTCTAAGTCCCTATACTTTCACACTCCTCCTCAAGTTGTGGGTTGATAGGTGTAGAAACTCCCAACTTGGACAGCAACTTGTGATGTTGATCAACAGTTACAACCTTAGTGAATACATCAGCTAACTGTGACTTAGTGTTGACATAAGATGGTTTGATGTTGCCAGCTTTCAATTGATCTCTAACAGTGACAATCCACCTCAATATGCTTTGTTCTAGCATGAAACACTGGATTTGCAGCAATGTACAAAGCTGCTTGATTATCACAATACAAATCTACAGGTTCTAAGTCCCTTATACCAAGATCTTTGAGCAAACTCACAAGCCAAGTTACCTCACAACAAGTCAATGCCATTGCTCTATATTCAGCCTCTGCTGAAGATCTAGACACAACAGCTTGTTTCTTAGACTTCCAAGATATTGGTGAATCCCCCAAAAGAACACAATACCCTGTAGTTGATCTTCTGGTCATTGGACAACTGGCCCAATCAGATTCACAATATGCTTTCAATTGAACAGCAGAATCATTAGCAAGAAGAATGCCTTGACTAGGAGAATTCAAGAGATATCTTAACAAGTGTTTAACTGCTTGCATATGTACTGAGGTAGGAGACTGCATAAACTGACTCAGTAACTGCACAGAATAACATATGTCTGGTCTAGTGACAGTGAGATAAATCAATTTGCCAATGAACTTTCTATACACTTCAGGATCAGTCAATGGTGTTCCAACATCTGCTTGAAGTTTTAGATTAGGATCCATGGGCAATTTGTAAGGCTTATTATTGATAACTCCTCCTTCCTTCAATAACTCCCTTGTATACTTATGTTGTGAAATGAAAATACCTTGATCAGACCTACACACCTCTAAGCCCAAAAAATAACTCAAATCTCCCAAATCTTTCATATGAAACACAGAACTAAGTTGAGACTTTAGAGCACATATTTGAGACTCATCATTGCCTGTTATCAAAAGATCATCAACATATACTAAAACTGCAGTGAAACTAGTCCCATTCTTCTTTGTGAATAAAGAATAGTCTGCTTTTGACTGTGTATAGCCAAACTCCACTAATGCACTTGATAATTTTGAAAACCATTGTCTAGGTGCCTGTTTGAGGCCATACAATGATTTTTTAAGCTTGCACACAACATTAGGACCAAAAGTAACATCAGCACTCACAGGTTTACCTTTGCCTGCGTATCCTAATGGAACTTTCATATACACCTCTTCAAGCAAATCACCATGAAGAAATGCATTTGATACATCCATTTGACAAGTAAACCATCCTTTCAAAGCTGCAAATGCCAAAAGAGATCTCACAGTCACCATTTTTGCCACTGGTGCAAAAGTTTCTTGATAGTCTACCCCATATTGTTGTCTATTACCTTGAACCACTAGTCTAGCCTTTTTTCTATCTTCTGTACCATCAGATTTAAACTTTGTTTTGAAAATCCAATGAGCTCCAATAGCAGTCTTTCCATCAGGCAACTCAGTCATCTCCCAAGTATCATTATCATCCAAGGCTTGTACCTCAACATCCATAGCTTTACACCACTGTGGATTCACAACAGCTTGTTTGAAATTCATTGGATCCTTTTGAGCTAACAAAGCACAAATAAAATCTTGAAAATCAGGTATAAGGGGTGTTTGGGACACCTGATTAGCCTTTGGAATATGAGACAGAACAAAATCTTTCAACTTTGATGGCACAGTAGTGGTTCTAGTAGACTTTCTAGTAGGAACTTGTGATTGAGAAGGCACACTAGAAGTAGTTGACTGTGAGTTATTATTCTCATGAACTTGAACATGTTCAGATGTTGTTTCATTAGGAACTTGTACTGGTTCAGGTGTTGTTTCATCAGGAACTTGAAAGCTATCAAAATCATCATAAGACTTATTTGAAGTTTCAAATTGACAAGGCAATGAAGTTGGAAGAGGATTTAAGAACTGTTGTATACTTTTTGCAGCATAAGGGAAAATATGCTCATAAAACACAGCATCTCTTGAAACAAATTCACTGTGAGTTAGAAGATTATAAAACTTGTATCCCTTTTGACTTGCTGGATAGCCCAAAAACACACAAGGAACACCTCTTGGATCAAACTTATCAGCAACTCTTGAAGGATTACTCACCACAGCAAAACACCCAAACACTTTTAGATGATCATAATCTGGTTTCTTACCAAGTAAAACTTCATAGGGTGTCATATTATCAAGAACAGAAGATGGTAATCTATTTATCAAGTAAGTAGCTGTAGCAACACAATCACCCCAAAACTTAAGAGGGAGTTTGGAATGAAGTCTGAGAGCTCTTGCAGTATCTAAAACATGTCTATGTTTTCTTTCAACCCTGCCATTTTGCTGTGGTCTATCTACACAAGATGTCTGATGAATGATGCCCTGGCTTAACAAATAAGGACCACACTGACCTTTCATAAACTCCAAAGCATTATCAGACCTCACAATCTTAACTTGTTTTCCATACTGAGTATAAACCATCTTCAAGAATAACTTCAAAGCTTGAAATGAATCAGACTTTTGTTCTAACAAATATAACCAAGTTGTTCGACTACAATCTTCAACCACTGTCAAAAAATATCTAAACTTCCCATGTGTTGGTACTTTATAAGGACCCCATATGTCAATATGAATCAACTCAAATACACTACTGCTATGGGAATCACTTTTAGTATATGGAAGTTTAGTAAATTTAGCCATAGGACAAGACAAACAGATATCATTGCAAGACTTTGATACAGAATCAGGTAAATCATTCACATGTTTCAGCTTAGAATCAGATACATGACCCAATCAACCATATGATGACACTGTTTGCTTATTGTTAGAACCAAAAGTACCTAATGCAGATAAAGAGAACTTTTGCATAGAAGACTGCACAAGATTTCTAAAAACACTATCAACCTTGTCTGAAGGAACATTAACAAGATGATATAGTCCAGCTTTCTTCTTACCCAGTCCTGTCACCTTCTTGGTTGTCAAGTCCTGAACAACACAGAACTTAGGGTAAAAAGAAACCACACATTGATTATCTTCTGTGAGTTTTGGGACAGACAAAAGACTGAATTTGAAGGATGGTACAACTAACACATCTTTCAAAGTTATCCCATTGTTTAGTTTAACCTTACCCACATGAGATATAACAGATGTTTCACCATTTGGCAGTCTTATTTGTGGTTTGATTTGAAGCAAATAAGGATCAATAATGTCATCATGCTCTGGTGTCATATGGTCAGATGCACCAGAGTCATAAATCCAATTCTCCAATATTTCTAACAAATCTAATTGACTACTAAGACATGCAATACCTGCCACATATTGATGATCAATCTCCTCCTCAGCATTGTTAAAACCAGTCATCTGTTGAACACTTTTGAGCAATTGTTCAAATTGCTGAGGAGTAAAACTGATATTCCCACTCTCAACATGAGCAGCAGTCCTAGCCACAAACTGATTCCTTCCTTGAACTTGACCAGGCTTGTTTTGCTTTGACTGAGACAGTTTGCTCTTTGGATGCCAAGAAGGATAACCAACCTTTTCCCAACACCTTTCAGGAGGATGCCATTTGAATCTACAAATACCACATTTACCATCTTTAACTCCATCTTTAACATTTCCTTTACTAAACAATGCAGTAGACTCAATGCTTGAAGATCCAAATAACATTCTTTGTGACTCTTCTTGTTGAACTAAAGAACAAGCAGATTCCACATTAGGTAATGGAACAATCATCAATATTTGACTTCTTTGATGACTGTAACATTCATCCAAACCATTAAGAAATTGAAACAATCTTTGTTCCTCTCTTTGCTTATTCAAAGCAGCCAAGAACAAAGACACTTCAGGAGTAACATTATTGATCACAGGTAACACATTCAGATTATCCAACTCTTCCCAAACACATTTCATTTTGGTATAATACTCTCCAACAGATCCACCATTCTGAGCAATTGCATACGTATCTTTATTCAACTTATACTTTCTTGATCCATCATTCAAAGAAAACCTTCTTTCTAACTGACTCCAGATTTCACTTGCAGTACCAACAAACATTATGGATTTTGCAATAGAATCACTCACAGAGCCCATTATCCAACATATCACCATATTATTACATGTATCCCACAACTCAGCAAGATTGGGATCAGTAGTTGATCTTAATACAGTTCCTTTAATGAAACCAAGCTTTCTTTTGGTAGATAACCCAATTTCTATAGCTCTTCTCCATGCTCTGTAATTCTGTGCCCCAATGAGTTTTTCTTGAACAGTTAATGATGAAGGACCATCAGAAGGATGAAGATAGAGTGGATTTTGAAAGATTGCAGGTTGTGTGAGATCTTGTGATGGTGGATTAGATGATGCCATTGTTAAACAATCAAGAACTTGTGCGGAAACGTAACAAAGAAAACAGAGTAGAAACACACTAGTACACACACTAGTAACAACTTGTAACAGAAAACCGTTAGAAAACGGTTAGAAATTGGTTAGAACTTCATTGATGAAGCTCTGATACCATGAGAAGTTCTGAAGTGAGAGATGAATTGAGAGAAAAATGATGTTGTGTTATTGATTGAATGAATGAAAAATGTAACAGAATTACAAATATATACAGATACAACTTTACAACTTGTCACTCTAAGTCCCTATACTTTCACAGTACCCTTTCAGGGGAAGATCGTTCCTGCAAGAGGAGCAAATGGCTTTGGATGGGATCGAGTCTTCTTACCTGATGGTTATGATCAAACGTTAGCCCATCTCTGTTTCTATAGGACCATGTCTATAATGGGTGGCAATTTTGACCAATTTAGTTATAAACGGGTCTTGCAATTTTCATATATTTTAACCGGATCCTGTGGTTCAAAGCAAGTTTAGCTAAAAGAGAAAAACATCAAATGGGTCGAATGGGTCAAACAGGTTGAAAGTCACGTCAAGTCTATATTTTAAGAACCCATTTGACATTGTTATGAACCACCTGTTTGAACCTGAATCAGATTTGACATTCTTATGACCCAAAACCATTTTGATCCGTTTCAACCCGACCCATTTTGACTCCCTGCACCTTTCATATCATCGCATGCTTGCAATAAAACCAAACTAATTATCATTTCTGTTGTTTCAATGCTCTCAAAGATACTTGTTATCAAGTAATGTGTACATACCTACATGTCTTCTCTTGCTTTCCTATATACTATTTATCTGTTTATTATAGAGCGTTAAGTTTGTACTTTGCAGCTACTTTGATATCAGTTGCATTGTTTAAAGATGATTTTTGGTGAATGGCGCAATTGGATTCATATGGGTGTGATCTCACATTTTCATTCCTTTTTGTTTGGTTGCGGTTGAGAAAGTAACAGGCGATAACGCAACACGTTTTGTTAATCAAATTGTGTATTTTATCATACGGCCTTCCTGTTATTCTTTATTTAATATTTAGACAACAATTGTTAATCATTGGTAGTAATTCTATGTTAAAAAAATTAGACACTGGACTAAAAAGAATCGAGTTAACAGATTCCATCCTGGTGTAGATTAAAATATGACCCGTTTCCATGTTGACCTGTAACTTAACCCGCCCATCTTGCAATCTCTAATATCTTACCATTAAGCGGTTAAATCTTATTCTAGTTATGCTGGAACACCAAAGGAAGAAAACAAAAATCAAGATTTCTCATGGCGAAAGAACTCTTGCTCTGGTTCAAAAACTGATTGTTGCAAATACATGATGGTGCAAAGCCAACATAATGCAACTGAATGTTTGACACTTTGGCTATGTACTACCCAATTACAATATTTTAGTGTCCTTTCTTTGTTTCTATGGCAGTTGTAGTGTTATAATACAAGCCTTTTATTTGTTAAAGATATTACATTTAGCCTTTAAGAGAAAATTTGTGAATAATATTAATAGACTATTGTTATGTGACATATCAAAAAATCCTTTGGGAAACTTCATTAGTTTGGTTTGGCCATTTAAGTGTACTGTACTCAAACTCCGTGGCGTTTGGTGGGTATTTTGGTAGGACTCACTCCACATCTATTCATTTTGGATAGTAATGGTGACACGTTTGTTGATACCTTGTGATCGAAAGAGTAGTACATTGATGAAGTTGTCACTCTGTCTCTTGATGCCTTCACTAGAAATGTTGGCAACAAAGAGGGCTCAACTCACCAATGTTGTGCCCCTCATACCTTAGCCATATGGATTAAAACTTTGGCATTGACTTTCAGAGTAGCTCCAAGAACATATGAACTAGTGCAGATTATTATTATTTGATAATAAAAACCAATTCAACCTTATATCCCAAATAGGTTAAAGAAGTGAATTATTCTTTGGTTGTATAGTACATTGTAAGTCGGTAACTTGTGTTTAAAATGCTGTCATGTTTTCGGTTACATGACAATTCAACCTTACCCCAAAAAGTGTTATAGCAACACCGGTGATGCACACCGTACAACACCACTAATGCATAAAGGGGTGTGTGTATAGGATTAATGGGGTGTTGCTATAGATTCACCCTTTGATTTGGAGATCTTCTTTGGCCGGGGTACTAATTTTATCACAGATTTCAAGGGTTTACACTAACACTTTTTGTTCTTATTGTTTCAAGAAAGCGGCGATAATACTACTCGTTATGTGTTTCATAAATACCATGCCATTAAGTTAGTTAGGGATTCAATGTTGCAAGTAGTTTAGTTTAAGTGTTTTATATGATGAATATACTTTCTATATCATATAAGTTGGAAACCTTTGTGTGTGTGTGATCAAGTTACCTTTGCGAAACAAAGATAGTTTGGATAAGTGAACTAGACTCGACCTAATATTTGGTGAGTTAATTTGAGAAAGTTTGTTACGTATTTCAACCTTCACCCTTATTTAGTAGGAGTCATGAAGGGTGACATACTCACACGTTTATCCATTTTAGATCATTCTGGTGACTCATATCAGCTGGTATTTTGTAATATAGAAATGAATATCGGTAGGACAAAGTTGTCACTGTCTTTGCTTAAAATGAAGGCAACCAAGAGCAACTCGAGTCACCTCAAAGCCCTCAATATGTCTACTTGTGCCATGATATTTCCATGGCTACCAAGAGAGACTATATGTAACATACAAGAAACAGGACATTTCGATCCCGCCATTATCATATCATATGAACATTCAGCCAACATATACATAGCATAAAGCAAAACCAATTTACTGAGGACCACATTTCCTTCCCACCTTGCACCACCAAGCCTGCTGACATAGTTGCATCCTCATATCAACAGATTGATGGAGCAACAGTGGAAGGCCTCATCCCTCCATTCAAACCATCCATCCACCAGGGTACGTAATAAGATAGTAGATGACTACATTTCCAAGACTACTTAAGTAGCCAATATCATTTGACCAATAAGATACTGGATCCCTATATAACTTGGCCTCATCATCTAATATCCATTACCTATCCTCCAAAGGACAACCCAAAAGAGAGGACTACATTTCCTTCAAGAGAACTTCTCCATCTGCTATAACATTGCTTCCTCTATATATTATAGGAGAGGTCACGATCCTATCAGGCATCATGAGAAGGCCCTTGGGAATCCACCAGACATCCACTTCTGGAAACCTTCCTTATGAAATATTGACTACTAAACTAGCAAAAGCAGAGCATTTTTCCGAGTCTAGTTGCCACACCAGCACCCCTAAAATGAAAATTTGATACTCCTGTAGTATTTCATCAATACTCGAGGTACAAGGACATCAGTAATTACCATAATAGCATAATTTAATCCTTCTGCTAGTCATATTTTCATCTTGAAACTCATCAGATGACTTTCCAAATAGTGCATCATACTCGGATACCATAATGTCCATTAAAACACAATCCCTTTTCAGCATATACATGAAGAAATGAGCATAAACACCATCTTTGTAATCTGATTTGAAGAATTCTATAAAGCTAGGACCAAGTAGCTTCATCTTTCACAGCTCACTATTCCTAGCTACTTATAGATTCTTCAAACTGGATTATTTTTGGTTGTTGATTTACTTCATCACATTCTCACTGCCATTCCAAACATTCATAAAAAAAAAAAAAAAAAAAAAAAAAAAAAAAAAAAAAAAAAACCTGCCATTCTTTGCTAATTCTTTCCATTCGACTAGTCTTCCTAACTTTTAGACTTGCCGGTTTAAGTCTAATATTGTTGATGATTGCAGTTGACAGTTCTTTGTATTTTCTTTTTCCCCTGTGAACAATCTTTAATTCCTTTCATACAATAAAATACCTATTTATTCCATCAATGGGCCATGCGATGTTTTTCATACAATAACAAGAAGTAAATGGTTTTGGGTGATTATTGTGGGTGTTTTGGTTATTTGTCTCTAAACCCAAAATCAAAATCACATTTCAAAAAAAAAAAAAAAAAACAACAAAAAAACAAAAAAAAACAACTTTGCATGTTCCCCATTTCATGCCCGCCACTTAAATGGCTTATGAAATGATGATGGATGGTCAGGGTGGGGCGCAAGTCTAGCGGCACCAGATGGGGGGCCGCGTTGAAAATGGTGGGATTGAGTGCCATGGTACCCCATGCTCTAAAATGGTTGTGGCACGTGTGGCACCTTGGGATTGATATAGTAGATTGGTAGGAACAAGTTGTCTCTCTCTTCATATCTTCTCTAGAAATGCAGGCAAGGGCTCAAATTTGATTATAAAACTAACAAAAGCTAATTCGTTGACACCTGTGTATATGAGAAATGATATGAGTTCTTAGACATTTTAATATATCTTTGCTCACTTTGGAGTTTGGACAACTTTCAAACTGAGTGACATGTTCAAGAAACACAAAACGAGTTGCCTTATTGCCGATTTTCTCCTCAACCACAACCTAACAAAAAAGAACGAAAATGTGAGAGTAAACCCTCATGTGACTGCCGAATTCAATTGCACCGTCACTTAATAACCTTATTAAAGCTTTCGCAGTATTTGTCAAATTAGTAGCTTCAAAGAGCAACGCCCTATATAGAACACATAAATGGTAAATAGAAATGCAAGAGGCAACATTTACATCCCACATAGGTTAAGGAAGTGAAATCTTTCTTGTTTATATACTACAGTAAATGAGCTTCATACATGTGAAGAATCTTACCATGTTTTCTATGCACTTGGTTGCCAACGAAGTTAATAATATGACCAGGGATATTCCAACTTCGTTTATATAAAATTCTTGGCATTTTTATTTGTTCTAACCAATGTTTTGAAAACCGGGTTCGAAATCGACCCGGTCGAGTCACTGGGTCAACCGGTTAGACCGCCGGGTCAACCGGTTCGACCGCCGGTTCAACCCGGGTCAACCCCGGTTTTTATTAAATTTTTTTGAAAAAATAAAACCCGGCCGGGTTTCGAGAACCGGGTTGACCCGGGTCACTCAAACGGCGGGTCACACCGGTTAACCCGGTTTTAGAAACCCGGGTTGTTTTGACCCGTTTTTTCGGTCGGAACCGGTCGAACCGGTTAACCCGGCCGGGTCGACCCGGGTTTCAAAACCTTGGTTCTAACTTATAAAAATGGCTACTCTAAACTGTTTACTTGCAAAGATTGTTCATTATCTTAGGAAAAGATATTCTATGTTAGAGTTTGTTGAACACTTGGATGGTGGCGGGTAAACAACCATGAATAATTTTTACTCACAAAATCTTCATATATGTTTCTGGTTTGTTTTTCACACGTTTGCAAGTTAATTAAGGATATTCTAGCAAATATTTCAAAGATTAAATTTGCTAACGTATTGTCTTATAGTTAGATTTTCTTGAACACACGGAAGTTAGATTGAATATTTCTTTGTCACGCTAATGAAACTCTTAAGCGTAACACATATATATCCTTATGAATTTGTTACTTTTGGTTCGATAACAAACTAGTTTGATCTCCTGGGAATTGTTGGATTTTGAGACTGTTTGATCTCTTTTTATAGCTTTTTGTATTTTAATATCGTTTTTAGATATGTTAGGAGCTTGGTTTTTGTCCTTTTCGTTCGTGGTATGCTCTTTGGAGCCGTTAACAGTGAAGCTGAGAGTCTAAAGGCCGTGTGCAAATTACTTATGTGATAAATTAATACGACGATCAAAGATATAACATATATTGTAGTATTTAAATTTCTGTCTTCGAATGGCGGATTAGTGAACTTACCTCCAAGTAATATTCGTGACCGGAAACGCAAAAAAGCTTGAAGAAGTAAAAGTAAAATTAGAACAATCAAATTATGTTTCAGTCGCCAACACAAAACAAACTTAAGTTTAAAAAGTAAATATAGGATATCCAACTTTAATTGGTTGTCATGCTAAGTATCTTATTTTAATAATCTTCTCAAAAACCTATATTTAGATGTATTATACTACTACGTAATTGATGTTTTGTATTATCTGATCACTCTAAGATGTATATTAACGAAGAGCTAAACACTTTGCATTGTGGCTGGTAAAAAAACTATACTTTTTACCGCAAGTTACAAAGTACTTTGTAGCAAATATCATAGAGATTTCTTTACTTCCACCTTCTTAATCTCAAGCTGGATAAATAATTAGATACATAATTCATATTCTGAAATTGCACGATTCTGATTATCGAATGTATAATATGATGAGATCGAACCCTTTCAAAAAAAAAAAAAAAAAAAAAAAAAAAAAAAAAATGATGAGATCGAACAAAATGCTTATGCGAAAAAGAAAGCTAGAGAGAACACCAAGAGATGTAAGTACGAATTATGTATTTGTACCTTATTTTTTTCAGATTACAGCAAATCAAAACAATTATAAAACGGAAAACAAACATTTGATAGGTTGATAGCAAAACTTTAAACTTTTTTTAAAATGGTGTGTCACACTCACTTCGGAATGAAGAACATATGAACAAGCCGTAAAGCCGGTTCAATTTTTTTAATTAATAAAAGGTAGAATATTTGTTGTGCTGAGAATTGAACCGAGGCCATTGATGTATTTCACAAATGACTTACCAGCAACCCAACTTTCCACTTATTAATTCATTGCCTTCATTTGTTTATTATAGTAAGACAAGAACAGATCATTTCGACAAATGTTATCATACATGGACCCCCTCTTTTATAATAAAACGTGACTGTCGGAAAAATAATCAAATTGTAAAATTATTTAACTTGTCAAAACTTTAGATGAACCTTGGTGTGTTTTGTGTGATTGTTGATTTTTTTTTTTCTTTTCTTTTTCTTTTTCTTTTTCAACTTATCCTATATTAATTGGTCGGATAAAGCATCCTTAACCTCAAATTGTTTTTTATAATATGAAATTTCCAACAATTTTAAATTACTTGGCATTTGATAATATATTATGTTGATCAATTTATTTTGTTGCACTTGAGGAATTTATTAGCACCAAAAACATGTTTTGTATCATTTGAAAATTTTAGTTTTTGATTTTTCCTAGACAAAATTATCAGATGTTAAAACAAGTGATTTTGAACATAGACCTTTCGATTGAATAACAAGACGAAAATATACAAAAGCAGTTTCTCAAAAAAAGTCATTGCCTTATTGGCCTATTTAATCTTTTACAACTGTATTTGATTATTTTTACACAAGTACACAACACTTCACATGAGCTAACTCTACCAATAGCTACATGCCAAAATGGTATGAAAAATGAATAACATGTGTGAGAAATGCGTTGAGAATTGAACCATAGACCTTGACGATAATCTATGGTATGCTTACCAACACACTCCCTCTACACATATAACATATCTTTTATTTCATCTATTTATCATAAACTTTAAAAAGAACAGGACTGAAACTTTATACATGGCCTTAGCCCATATAATACATGTCTACATGCCTATAACTTTGAACCAAAATAATCAACAATAAATAGTAATAACTGTAAATTTGCATGTCGAAATGAAAAGCCAACCGGAGGAAAAGATGGTGGTGGCGCGTGTAGTAATGTGTGGCGGTGTGCTAAAGTTACCTAGAGTAACATTTGTGACTGGAAAAGCAGCGACCTATATTAACTTATTTAGACATATTACGTACTAGATGTTTCGTAATATATGATCATTTTTACTGTATAATGTCATAGCTCAAGACCTTATCCCATAAATGTTTCAATTTGTAACATACTTTGTATTATATCAACGAAGAGGTAAAAACTCATCGTGACGGGTAAAAAAAACTGCATAATTACCGCACATTACTAAGGATCTTGCCAAAATGTTTTAGACTTTAGAGACTTCTCTACCTCTCTAGCTAATTCCACCACTTTTTTAGTCATTGTATAAAGACATAAATGATGCGTAATTCGCAATTTGAAATAGCACATTTCTGATTATGTAATGTATAATACCATCAGATTCAACAAAATGTTTATGAGAAAAAGAGAGAGTACATCGAGAGATGTGACTATATGAATTATGTGTTTATACAATTTATTTATTATATGTATAAATGGCTATTTTAGCGAATTTAACTAATAAAAAATGGTAGTACATTTAGCTGAGAATCGAACTTAAGACCTGACGGACGTATAAGAAGGCACTTACCAGCTACTATGCTTACCACTTGTTCAATTCTTGCATCTCTTTGTATAAGAACAAAAAACAGATCATCATTACTTATACATGGGCCATTTACTCTTTCATACACAATATTTTATACAAGGATCATCATTACTTTCAATCAAAAATAACAAACAAACGTAAATCATATGTTAACTGGGAACTTGACCATCGGGAAAGTTTAAAGATGAGGAAAATTTTCACCACGGGACAAATACTTTTACTCGCGTACGAAACTTTCATATATGTTTTTTGACAGTTTGTCAATGCATTGCAACAGATTTATCGGCAACATTATAAAGATTAGATTTATCGGCAACATTATAAAGATTGTTTTAACATACAAAATGTCCATCTGTTCACATCTACTAGTATGTAAAATTACTAACAACAATAATAATAACTAGTGTTGTATAACTAAATGGCATACAAATTCAAGCGATATTTGTAAACTAAAATATTAAAAACTGAGTATGTAAATATATAAAAACCTATGATTCAACAAAGCACTTAAAGAAAAGAATGAGAAAACACCAAAGGTATAGAAATGGAATGTGATTTTTGTATTCAACACATAAAAAAATGGAATGTTGGAACCCATGGGATATACTTGATAATGTAATAATCTGGGATATACTTGCATGATTGTATTGTGTCTAGCAACTTTCTAGGCTTTCCTATTTAGCATACTGACTACTCACATATAGGCAGCTAGTTATACATTGCAATGTCGCATATCAGAAGGCTGATAAACTCATGTTTGTATTTCCGAATTAACCAATATAGCCCCTGAGCAAATTGAGAGGAGAGTGTAACAAACTACAAGAATCAGGAGAACATGCGACGAGCACAATGCCGACGACTCAATGTCGTCGGCACCATACGCTAAACGATAAAAAATTGGCTTGACCCAGACAAGGCTGCGTTGAATTTTTAATCTAGAATTATACCGACGTCATGTCGTCGGTATAATAACAACATGTTTGACTATTGATAAATCTGGTGATAAAATAGGCGGGAATTTGACCGCCAAAACACGTGCCGACGTCATGTCGTCAGTGATATATAAATACACAAATAATTGTGGTTAGCGTGGGATTAACCAATGATTAATAATTAATAGCCCCTAGTTTAAAGACGCCGACGACATGACGTCGGCAACAATTTGAGTCAAAATTTTGGTTTTTCCCTTTAGTGAATTATAGCGAATAATTGGGCGGGGTTTTTTCCCGCCTTAAC
The DNA here is from genome assembly GCA_030686995.1 of Artemisia argyi. Classification (NCBI taxonomy): domain Eukaryota; kingdom Viridiplantae; phylum Streptophyta; class Magnoliopsida; order Asterales; family Asteraceae; genus Artemisia; species Artemisia argyi. Next base: position 13,587,674 of record CM060687.1, read on the forward strand.
GACGCCAACGACATGACGTCGACACTTATTTTAACCGCGTGTACATTATAGCCAATAATTGGGTGGGAATTTTCCTGCGTTTTTTTCCCGTCGACATGTCGACGGGAATATCTCTCCAAAAATTCAGGCTATATATAACCTAACAAATATATTCCCTTCTCATTTTTTACCTATATACATTCTCACAAAATCATTTCCGTCTCATTTTACACATCTACATATACATTTTCACAAAATTATTTCCGTCTCATTTTACACATCTCACAAATAATTCAATCGTCAATTCTTACAAGACCCACATGACTTGGCGTGGTTGCACAGTTGAAGAGGAGTACTCAAAAATCTTGTCACACGAGCTCCTCTTTAATGAAGTTATGTTAACTTTTGGTCATTCAGTTTATGAGGAATATGGTGATTTTAAGGATGCTGAACCGTGGATGAGAGACAAGATTATCGAATGGTGTAGGAAAAAGCCGTACTACAAAGAGTACATGGACGAGCTAGATGCTGCTGAAGCTCAAGCTGCTGCTGAAGCTCAAGTTGTTGCTGTTGGAGGTGACGACGAAGCTGAAAGTACGTTGGAAACAAAAGTTGATAATCTGGGAAATAGGATCACAAATTTTGAAGCTACGTTTGCACATATCAAGGAAATGAGAGCAAGGAAGGGAAAAGATGGTGCGAGTTCGAGTAAAGCGGGAAGTAGCCGCAAAAAAAAATAAACGGGTTGTTTCGTTTGATCTGTTGTTTTAGTTGTCGAGTTGTTTAGTTTGAGTTGTTTCGTTTGGTTGTCGAGTTGTTTAGTTTGAGTTGTTTCGTTTGGTTGTCGAGTTGTTTAGTTTGAGTTGTTTCCTTTGGTTGTTGAGTTGTTTAGTTTGGTTGTCGAGTTGTTTAGTTTGAGTCTGTATGAAAATGCATGTGGTTAAGAACTCTTGCTTGTTTTAAATAAACAGTTTGCCTTTGTGTTTGATAATTATTGCTCCTTCAGTTCTAATTATTGCTCCACAACAACAACATTTTATTAAACAACAACAACAACAACAACAACATTTTATTAAACATCAAAAACATCAGCAACAACAGCAAGAACAACGATAACAGTATTACATATGAAATTTATCCATGTCACCTACAAGGTCACGGTTGGGATACGTTGCCATGTCAAGTTTTGCCTCCAGCACCCTTAATTTTGTCTCTAGCACCTGTTTTTGTGCCTCCAACACCTGTTTTTGTGCCTCCAGCAAGTTTATTCTAAGATTTTTTTCATGACAGTTTGAGCACCTTTTTGGAGCAGATCCAGAACCGCTTGATGTTGAAGCTCCCAGAGAACCGATCATCATTTTGGCGAGTCGTTCCTCCTTCCATAAAAAAAATTACATCCATGGTCTTCTGTCCCAGGCTGTTAAAGAGTAAAAACTATTATTTTTAACAACTAATTAACCAAATTATTTAAAGAAAAAATATGTAATTGTTCACCTGCGAGAAAGGACACGCATAGTATAGTTTACCACGGGAGTAAGATTTACACGATTCTCGCAGAATCACGTCTCCTCGTTCACAAGGACAAGGAAAAGCTTCAAATTCTGCCATCTTCTTCACCATGATAACAGTGTATGTTTGTGGTTGTGAGGTTGAGTGGTTGAATCGTGACCGGTGTGGCCTGATCTACAAGTTGAGGTGATAAAAGGTGGTGGCCAGAAAAAGATTCCGGCGGCCGGAAAATGCTGGTGTCGCCAGAAAACAGAAACTGCTAGAGATAGATATAGTGAGATGAGTATGTGTGTGTGTGTGTGTTTTTATATTGTGAGGATAAGGTGTTAGGTAGAAAAAAAGTTGTTAGGTAAAACCATTGCATCTCATGCATAACCATAGCATCTCGACTCGTTCGTTTAACATCTTATGTATAACCATTGCATCTCGACTCGTTCGTTTAACATCTCATGTATAACCATTGCATCTCGACTCGTTCGTTTAACATCTCATGTATAACCATTGCATCTCGACTCGTTCGTTTAACATCTCATGTATAACCATTGCATCTCGACTCGTTCGTTTAACATCTCATGTATAACCATAGCATCTCGACTCGTTCGTTTAACATCTCATGTATAACCATTGCATCTCAACTCGTTCGTTTAACATCTCATGTATAACCATTGCATCTCGACTCGTTCGTTTAACATCTCATGTATAACCATTGCATCTCGAATCGTTCGTTTAACATCTCATGTATAACCATAGCATCTCGACTCCTCGTTTAACATCTTATGTATAACCATTGCATCTCGACTCGTTCGTTTAACATCTCATGTATAACCATTGCATCTCGACTCGTTCGTTTAACATCTCATGTATAACCATTGTTTATGATAGTGATTTTGATTGTGCAGATTGATCTTAAAATGTAACTTGTAAAACGACACTTATTTTAATGAAATTGTTATGGATTGTTTAAAAGTGTATATTTCTTTTGAATGTGTATGTATTTGAATGTGTGCATGCTTATGTTAATTTGTTCCCGAATTTCTATATGTTAATCAACTTGTACTTTTACAGATGGCAGCAGCAGTTGCACGGAGTCATGGTGGTGACGGTGCCGATGATCCACCACCTTCCCCTACCCGTCAGATTGAGGGCGGGCACCGTGCTAGTGGTAAGAATTTCTAGATTACATATATATATATATATATATATATATATATATATATATATATATATATATATATATATATATATATATATATATATATATATATATATATATATATGTATGTATATATACACATATTATGTATATATATATAGATATATGTGTATATATATATATACATATATCTATATAAGTTACTTTCTGACGTTTTCACTCACTCCAATTGCAGGATCAGGGCGACCCCGCCGAGGAGGTCGGGCCAGGGGGGGGAGGCAGGGGTAGGGGAGGTCAGAATGGCGGTAGGCAACGACCACGCGAAGAAAATAAGAATGTGAAGCTCAAGGCTGCCGTGAGACTTCGTGGCCCACAGTCTATTGACTTTGAGATTGGTGATAAGGGGACTTACACTCATGTGGGCACGAACCAAGCATGGTTTGGCAATTACGTCGGCGAGCTCATTCGACAGCTGCCGCTACACTATGACTCCTGGTACGATATAGAACCAGAGCTGACGGCTAACTTCCTTCCAAGCGTCGGGGTCAGTTATTTCATTTTCCTTTTATATATATTGTTATGTTACTGTGTTTATTTATTTAAATGTGCATATTTATTTAAATTTGTTTATTTATTTATATCTCTATATTTAATTATTTGAATGTGTACATTTATTAACATTTTTTTATTTATTTATATCTTTATATTAATTTTAACTATATTTGATTGCAGCGTATGTTCAATTTGGAGCGCCACAAGACCAGACCGGAGTGGGAGACCATTCGGTCGGCGCTCACAGCATATTTCGCTACCCGATACCGTGACAATAAACATGATCTGAAACGCGATTACTTTACGAGAAAGGGTGGGGCTGCGAGAGTGGACGAGATCAGAAGAAATCCTCCTCCGAACTTGGAGCCGGCTGAGTGGAACAAGTATGTCAACACGTACATGACGGAGAAGGCCCAGACACGATCGGCTGTGAACAAAGAGAATAGAAAGAAGAACAGGATTCTCAGCCGCCACGGTTCGAAATCATTTGCCGCATCTCGACACGAATATGTAAGACACATTTTATTTTTATAAGATTATTTAATTTTAATAATATATTAATTAAAAGTATTTATACTAAATAAAATATATATGGTGTTTGATTAGTCATTTTAATTTGTTTCATCCTATATGCATGTGTATATATTTATACAGTTCGAGAACAGCGAGGACCACCGGTATCCGTCCCTGTTCGATACCTATCTTGACACCCACTTCAAGAATGGTGTTTGGTTGCAGGACGAGGCTCGTGCTCGGTTTGTAAGTATCGTTATTTATTTATTTATTTATTTTTTCCAAACACGCACTTAGTGATTTATTGAAACATAATCTAGTAATTAACCCGACTAATATATTAATTTTCTCATTTTTTTTCAACTACACAGGAAGAGATAGTCCGACTACGGGAGCCTAGATCCGATATGCCGGCAGACGAGCCGTGCCTCACGGAGGAGGAGATATTTGCTCGGGTAATCGGGGGCAAGCAGCGTGGCCATATACCCGGCGTCGGCAAGGTGGTACCCTTCTTGAAGAGGCCACGGGTAGACTTGCCGCCTCCAGCTCCACCAGGTATTTAAAGTTGGATAATCTTATGTATTGAAATGACCGTTTTTAAATTTTGATTATTTCGTTTATAGGTATTTAAAGTTGGATAATCTTATGTATTGAAATGACCGTTTTTAAATTTTGATTATTTCGTTTATAGGTACGTCCGAGCTTGACAGGAAGCTTGCTGAAGCTCAGGAGAAGATTGATGAATTTAAAACGATAGTGGATGAAGCTAAGAAAGAGAAGGAGAAAGAAAGCCAAGAAAACTGAGAAGCAGCTTGAGTTGTTGACACGTTTTGTCTCGACAAACCCAACATGGGAGGCGTTTATTAGCCAGAGTGGTTCTCGTCATGCAGCTGGAGGCGGCGCAGGCGCTCCCGCGAAGGTCTCAGGCGGCGAGAGTGGCTCTGGCAGCGAGAGTGGCTCTGGCAGCGGGAGTTCTGATGATGATCAGGATGACAACGAGGGGCTGTATGATGACGATGGGCTGTAGAGGTATTATTTTGTGTTGTTTTGTCTTTGGAACTATGTCCGGACGACCCCAATCTTATTATCTTTGAACACTTAGGATATTGCAACATTTGTAGATATAGTAGCTACGTTTAGCGATTTTAACACCCGTTTTGTAAACTTTATGATGTATTTTGAGGGTGTTATAAAGTTTATGGCCGTTTTGTAAAGTTTATTAATTGTTTAGTGGTTATATATAACCGTTTTAGCCGTTATAAACTTTATAGCCGTTTTAGCCATTGTTTTGTGTTGGAATGTGTTGTTATGAGAGCAGGACATGAAACTGGAATTGGTAGATTTTTGCTGCACAATTTTGCGGCAAAAATCTGGGCAAGGCAGCTGCAGTATAACTTCTTGCCGACTACATGTCGTCGGCAATATAATACACATATTAACTATTTTCAAACGGTGCCGACTACAGGTCGTCAGCATAATGACGCACATGGTGACTAATTTCAAACGGTACCGACTATATGTCGTCGGCACCATTCACAAAAAAATTTGACTTTCGTTGACCATATTAACTATTTTCAAACAGTGCCGACTACAGGTCGTCGGCATAATAACGCACATGGTGACTAATTTCAAACGGTACCGACTATATGTTGTCGGCACCATTTACAAAAAAATTTGACTTTCGTTGACTATATTAAGTTAATCTAATTAATGCGTTAAATAATTATTACATTACCGACGACCTGACGTCGGTAACAAAATGTCGGACACCCCCATTCGTTTGACCAAAAATCATGTGGGTCCCACACTGTCGTCGGCGTCATTCGTCGGTAGGGACGTTGCCGACGCGGCTCTGTCGACTAGTTTGTGCCGACGACATGACGTCGATAAGGTATGTTGCCGACGTCATGACATCGGCACGGTTAAAAAAAAGTCGACGCCGGAGGTTGTCTTTGTACTAGTAGACAAGAATGGCAAAATACTTCTACATGTGACTATGTGAGGCATGTTATTATTGATTATTACTCAAGCAATAATTGTATGATACTAAACATGAAATGCATAAACCGTGATTATAATACATAAAGAGATTCATTTCAGCTGCCATAGAAACTTCAAATACATAAACATGACATCAAATGATTCTTTTCCAAGAATGACATTACCCGTCCACATTAAAACATTGATAGAAAAATATTGAAAGTGATTTTCCCACACCTTAACTACAGATCATGAGACAACATATCACATTGTAAATCCATACCTTGCAATGTGGCCATCATATCAATTAAGGTCAGAATATACACAACCATCAGAGTGATTCAACAGAAGTAGCGTCTCCTTGTAACAATCCATGAAGAATGAACCTAATTCTCCAGAAATCCCAAGATTATTGATGTGTTGTTTGAGTGGTTCATAAAATTCAAGTGCCGTAAACTCTTGGTCCTTCTTTTTAGTTTCCATCACAAGTTCACCATTCTTCCACTACAAGAAAAAAGCCATTTACCGACTTTCTTAGCGACATATTTTATGATTGCGACTTTTGGTGATGGGTCGCTGTAAAAGAGTCGCAAATTTTTTGCGACTCGTGACATGTGTCGCTAAAAAGAGCGACTAGTATAACGACTTCATAAAATAAGTCGCTATAAATTTGCGACTTCAGTATTTCTTGTCGCTGTTTGCATCGCTGTTTCAAAGAGATGTTGCCATCTAAGTCGCTTAACGCGACGCTATTTTTGTAAAAGTCTCTATCCACTTTTTAATCAAACGCTTACCATACAAGGACACTATACACCCTATAAGATTTGTGCAAATGTGACTCTTTCCATCGGCTATTTGTTTATCCAGGCCTTACCTCATAAAATGTTGCATGATAAATTTTTTCATAAAAAATTATTCGTCTTCGCCGTTGCCTCTAGGTACCTTATTATATCGTTAGTTAATCGTTAAATTTAATACACATCCGTGAACCAATCACTTGTTACGTACTTACGTGTAAGAACTCATACACAAACTGCTCACTAGACCATGAACACAAATACATGAAATATAAAAAAAAAAACTAACATACAAAAATCAACGCAATTTAATCTTATCTAGCTAAAACCATACATGGGTATCGTTAGATCAAGCATTCGGCTAGTATTATCTAATAAGCTAATAAATTCTTTTAAAATTTTGTTTTGAAAAAAGGAACTTTAAATCGGAGATGGTGACTAGTGAGACCCATCATTTAACAAAGCGTTGTGTATGACAATTATTTCCGCCATGCACCATGTGATCGTAGGCCACTTTCATTATCACCTCTAAGCGATTAGGACTACCACAAGTCGATGTTTCACGATCACTCATCTAGCAATCTTTATTGACTTTTGCTATCCATAAAACAAACAACTAGGAATACTATTATTTGACTACTCTTTATCACCTAGAGTTTAATGGATTACATTTTGTAATTACTCTAAAGTAAAATATAAAATGTCACATAATATAATTACTATTAATTTTGATTAAATGGTTAATTGAAGTTAAGAATTTAATGTTAATGATCAATTATTAGAGAGCACGGTGTAGAGGGAGTTACCATCCATTCGTCTAATAACAGCACTAATGTAGCCGCTGTTGGCAGTGGCGGACCCAGGATTTTAGAAGGCGGGGGGCAAAATTTTTTTTTTGATAAAATTCGTGATGCACTTTAATAAAAAAGGTTATATATATATATATATATATATATATATATATATATATATATATATATATATATACACACACAATAAAAACTAAGGTTTTTACATTTTTGGCTTCAAGGTGGGGGGCAATTTGATTTTTTTTACACTAAAATCTGATATTTTTCAGCGAATCGTGGAGGGTACCGCCCCCCAAACCCAACACTTGGGTTCGCCCCTGGCCGTTGGCCGCCATCCTGCACCGTCATCCGTGCTTTAGTCTGCCCACCAACTGGCATTGTTGTTATTCGTGCCTTCATTCCACCTAGCCATTTCACTTTGCACTTTTGAAAATTTTTGCATGTTTTCTCGCATTTTTTGTTTGTTTTTAATCATTTAGAACTCAACGAACCTTCTTTGTTTGAACACTAAAAGAATTACATCTTTGAGAATTAGTGACATCTTTGAAGTCTATTTCAAGGTACTCTTACAAATTTTTGGCATAGAACTAAGTTACTAAACTGTAGATACCAAATTTTACCTTTTCCTAGTATTTTACAAGTTGTGTAACCTCTTAAGTTTGATGTATCAATATTTCTATCTTTATTAGTCAACACATGAATCGTATTGAGATAAAATATAAATCTGTTTGGATCATAATAAAGGGGTTATTGGTATTCCTTATTATTTTTTTTTAAAAGTAAAATAAGCAAGTCTCAATAAGTAATAAGTAGGTAGAAGCTGCTTATTTTAATGCGTGAGATCATTTAAAAATGTATACTGGTTTTTCTCGATAGCTTATTTTGAGGGAAATTTTTACAGGAGATAGAAGCTGCTTATTTCAATAGGCTTATTTGAGATAAATTTAAGATTATTCTTTTTTACTTTTATATTTGGCCTTAACCAAAGGTTTTATATTTGACCATAGGCTGTGTTTAGGGACGAGCTTTTTGGAGTGTTTATCGTTTAAAATATACAGCTTGTTTAACAACGATCGTTTAGTTTTTTGATTTTGCTTAAATGCTCCTATATGAAACACTTAAAAGTATGAAGAATTTAAAGTTCACACTTAAAAGTGAGAAGAATTGTTTCAAAATCTTCACCCTTAAATGTGTGAAGTTTTTTTTTTTTTTTTTTTTTTTTTTTTTTTTTTTTAATCTTCACACTTAGAAGTGTGAAATTATTTGTCACACCCATATGACTCAAGTGTCAACTTTTCAATTTCACACACTTTAAAGTGTGAAAATATATTTTAATAAGTGTGAAAAGTTACTTACTTTGTTGCAGTGATTATTTACTTCTAAAACATATTTGCCACATAAAAACACAATATTGTATCAGCACAATATCATTCTCACCCGGCCTTCTTTCATCACAATCATAAAATGTTGCATGGTAAATTTTGTTCATAAAAAATTATTCGTCTTCGCCGTTGCCTCTGGGTACCTTATTATATTGTTAATCGTTAAATTTAATGCACATCCGTGAACCAATCACTTGTTACGTACTTAGGCTGGGCATAGTGGTGACCCACATTGCATCATTTTTCCGGTTACCACGTCAGTTTTCTCTCTCCAGCAACAAACACAACCAAAGTGTCACAGTGGTGACCCATATTGCATCATCATATATATATATATATATATATATTTTTTTTTTGGTTTTTTTTTTAAAGAAAAAACCAATACATGCATGCTTTGGTTGAGAAAAAAAAAAAAACGTGTACATACATGCATGCTTCCAATACGTGTACATACATGCATGCATTTCCAATACGTGTTGGACAGAAAGATGGTAAATTTAGAGATATTACATGAAGCACTACTAGTATGTTTGACAATTAGCCTTCAAGCCATGTTTTGTTCATTAGCTCACTTCTTTGGGCTCACACTTTCTTCCAAGTTCCATGGATACACAAACTTCTTCAACAAAGTTTATTGATATGGTAAGATTTTTGATACAAATCTTTCTTCCAAGTTCCAAAAGAAGTCCCATGGACATGATATCTTTAAAGAATTGTATCAAAAAAATTTGCAGGATACTTTCTTCCCAGTTCCAAAGATTTCTTCAAGAAGTTCCAAGTTCCATGGATACAAATCTTCAAGAAAGTGTGAGCGCAAGATGTTCCAAGTTTTTAATTTTTTTTTTTTTTTAATTCAAATGGTTATATGAAAAAGTGGTATTGTGTGTGTTTCAATATGGGTCGTGCATACAACCGATAGACAAAATATATGGCCGGCGACCGATGTTCGAACAAAGCCTCACAGTGGCCTCAACCGATGTCAATATCGATTGTCATGCTTGCTCGACCGATAATTTCCGTGCCACTGTGAGAAGCCTTACGTCTAAGAACTGATCATGCACAAAGAGATGACTGCTATCACGAAACCATGAAAACATATGCACAATATAAAAATAAAAAATAACATACAAAAATGATGAAGCGAAAAGTGTACCGCTTTTGGGGGTCATTTAAGGCCGAAGTCGAGATTATTTGATCAAATATTTCTCTAAATCGTTTCTTTTGTCCTTTTAGGTACTTTTGAGAGGAAATTTACAAAAGGAAGCATTTTGGACGTTTTTGGAGCAAATAAGTGAAGAAAACGACAAAGTCTCAAAATCATGCTGGAAATTGTTCATGACGGCGTCACAGGATGCTAATGACGGCGTCAAGACTTGACAAAGAGGTGGATAAATCAAATACACGTAACGCGCCAGAGAGTTTTCTAAAGAGTTCGTGACGGCGTCACCCTTTAATTAGGGTCGCCAAGGCCGTCACGTATAACATAAAGAGTGACGACCCAGAGTACACAAAGAGTGACGGCGTCAGAAGTGGATCTAGGCAATACGAGTATTATTTTGGCGGCGTGTTGACGGCATCAGACCTAACTCTTGACGCCATCAGGATGTAAAATCTATATATAGTTTTCTAGTTTTCATTCATTATGTGCAACTTTGAAGGGAGTAAAACTTAGACAAATTTTACAGATATTTTGAGGGTTTCAAACTGATACGATGTAATTTATAGGTTATATGTTTTTTTTCCAAAGAAACACTTGTGAAAGTATTTCCCCGGTTCGTGTCCCAACGAAGGTTGAATGGAATTGTGAATTCTCGATTCGTGATTCGTGAAGTGAATAGTGATTAAAGTGAGATTTTGGGAAATTAAAACTACGAAAGTTAAATCAATACAAGAAAGCATGTAAAAAAGAAAGTAAAACAATAACGTAGAGCTAATTAAATCTAAAACGTAATAAAAACTAAAACGCGTGAAATATTTAAAAACTACGTACGAGTGTAAAATTAAAAGTGAAATTAAAGCTATGCTAATCCTACGGGCATAAAAATGAGTTTTCTACGTTCATAACGATAAAAGAAAATTTTTGGAAAAAGAAAAATATTTTTTTTCGACTTTTTATTTATTTAATATGATTTAAAAACTATTAAAAAGAAAGAAAATTATTTAAAATAACAAATGTAGTCAAATAATTCTGAAATTTTACTAAAAATTACTTTATGCTATAACTGGTCTAGGAAAAAATTAAACTATGAAAAAGCTGAAAGGAATAAGCTAAAGATAAGCATAACAGTTCATAAGCTTATAAAAGGAAAAGACCTTAAGTGAATAAATAATGTAATAACAATAAAACCTCAAGGGTGCAACTGGTTCTAGTCGTATGTCAAGACGTGTTGTGTAGGAGGTCCAGGTTCGAATCTCTACAACCCCTTTTTGCAAAACTAATTTATTTTTGAGATTTTCTTTTTACAAAACTGATTAACTGTTGAAAATAAGCACTATTTAAATCTACAACATTTATTGAAACTCAGGTTTAAACATAGAAAATAAAGAAATCCACAACAGTTATGAGAAAGGCTTTAAATGAAAATTTTATAAAAGCGAAAGCTATCTAAAAGACCAACAAGCTAAACCCTAATGTACAAACACTTATACTAACTCTAAAGCAGTCTAACAACTTGGATAAACAGCAAAACAACCTAAGAACAAGCTCAGAATATTTCACTAAATCCTATCAGATTACTAATTATGACTAAGAAGGAAATTCGCAACTAAAAGCTACCTAAATGGACTATAAGCTACAAGCAAAAGGGACAAATAGGCTTAAGCTAACAAATGGCAATCAAAATACTCCAATTCCAACAATCATTCATACCAAAACACTGATGAGCTATGAACAACTATCAAGCTAAATATGACTTAACTACTTGAACCAAATCAGCCTACCTTACCCTATTTAAGCTAGAAAAAAGCTATGAATCCTAAAAGCTAATTAATGGAATCAACAAATCAAAACAACCAAACCAACAAGAATCAAGTAGAGCAAAATTGGGATAGTGAAAAACTTATTTGGGACTAATTAAGTTGCTGAATAAATGAGCTGTTGGGACATCTCACAGGAGAAGGTCAGAAAAGGGACAAAAGGACTAAATTGAGTTCCAAAATAAGCTGTTAAAGGCTTAGAGAAAAAAAATTCACAAAAATGTCAATCTACTAGATTAGCAATAAAGGAACATGCATACTCAATTTCAGACAAAAAGGATAAAAAAAATGAGCAAATGAAAAATAAACATCAAAGAGGAAAATGGAGCATGATTCTGAGGTGCAGGGCTGATGAACAACTGTTTGCAGCCCAAATTTTGAGCCACCAAATGAGTTTGGAAATGAAATGTAAGCTATAAAAACTAAAGGCTAATATACTAAATGCTCGTATAACAAAAATAAAAACCTAGTTCTAACTTAAGCTTATCTAAAGATGAAAAGTGACAGTTGGGTAGCGATGGAAGTGCAAGCATAAACAGCCTAAGGGGAGGTTTCTAGCTAGTATTAAGCTAAGTAAAACTACATGCTAATATGTAAAAACTGATTTAATCTAAAGATACGCTACTAGAAATAACAGAAAACCATTTTGTAAACGATAGGAAACACTGTTGATCTTTAAAAAAAAACTATCTGATGTGATGCTGTTTGGGACAGAGGGTGGTTTTTGCCGATGCAATTTTTGAAAGAAGCAACATGGTAAAAATCACTTAAGTGCAAATCTTATTATACAAGACTACTAGTTAACCTATATAAACTGAAATGAGTTTAGAACAACACCTAAAGTTCACCTGAACCTAAATATGCAAAATCTACTGAACCCAACAGTTATATGAGATGAACATTTGGAAACTAGTGCAAGTACTGTAAAACTACATGGAAATGCAAACGATGGCTTAAAACATGCTAATACTAACTAATTAGAGCTGATTCAAGTACATCAAATGGCCAAAAAGATCACAATCTCATCAAACAACACTGTGCCAAACACCCCTATAGGAACCTACAATGTCTTATATAAACTGATATAAAGCCTAAAACTAGAAGAGTAACCAAATTAAAACCAAACTAAGCTATAACTACTCACATAAGGCAGAAATAAGCATTAATAAAAATCTAAGCTAACCTCAAAAGGATGCAAAACTCATTTAAACTAATCTACAGGCTACTCAACATTAAACAACAACTTAACCCTTTTCGAATCCGCAATCACCCAATTGAATCCATTTGACTTTTGCTTTGACTAATTTGACTTTTTGGAATTTTTGCTCAAAACAGGAATAAAGCAATAGAAGTTCACACCAAGCTATTTAATAAGCTTGTATGAGCTTATGAAGTAATAAAAGAGCTTTAAAGCAATAAAGAAATAATAATAATGGAAGGCTTAAAGTAAATTTAAACAAGGTATTGTAAAAAAAAACTGAGATTGAATTATACAAAAAATTGGAATTACAAAACGTAACTAAGACAGAAATTAGAGTATACTATTATTATAATTATGGGTTAATTATTGGGAGGTGGGTTAATTTGGGTTGTGGTAACTCTAGGGTTTATGTGGGGATGAATTTGGGGATGAAGGAAGTACGGTAAAATGGTGGACGGAAAAAGTAATTTATTATTTTTCGTTCCTTTATTCACCGAGGTTTAATTTGGGTTTGACCAGGGAATGGGCTTCCTGGATTGGGCTTATTGTAATTTAATAAGAAAGATTTGGTAATGAATTTACAAGGACCAATGTTGTATTTCCTGAAACTATAAGGACCACTTCTGCCATACATCAAAAATATTATCCAAGGGCCATTATTTTCAATCTTTGAATCTTTAGGGACTTTTCTTGTCAAATTGAGCTCCATTATTGATCCGAACTTGAGAAATCCTTCCCGGCTTCGGCTTTAAATACTCTTTCCAAAATCTCGTGCCCGTTTTGTTGTTTTTGACTTGGTTTTGTCCATTTTCTCAATATCCATACCTACACAATCACAAACGCAAAAACACAACATATTTGACATAATTGGTTAGTTTTTGGTCTTTTTTGTCCGATTTTGGTCAAGTAAAAGGTGTATGATTAAGCATACACCACAAACCCTTGTTTCATAAATCCTTAATTGAATACAAGTCTTTCATCAAATAATTCAATATGTCTATGTGTTGTTTGATTATATCTTACGCTTGTCTTCTCTTTAACATGTTAGGCTAGGTTTTCCTTGTGTTTGCTTAGATGTAATGAAACTTAGATATTGATTATGGGTTGGTTGGTTGTTTGTTTATAATTGTTGTGGATGAGGGAATACGATGTTAGGCTTAAGAAAATTGGCAGACTTCCAGTTGGTAACTTGCTTGAACGTCTTAAGAAACATGATCGGAGGTGTACTACCATATATTGGTTGTATTTAATGTGTAGGTAACTACTAATGAGGCCATGTTAGGAGCTAGTAGTCGGCTCGACATAGGAAGAGGTAGAAGCCTATAGAGTTAGGGAAGATCGTACACGGCCCTATGAATAGTATTAAAGAATATAACCTGTCATCCATGCAATTGTAACAAACAAATCAACCTGTAAAAGATAGCTAGGGAGGAGTGAAATCTAAGTAAACACATTTTCTCTCATTATTGTTTTGCCATAATTTAGTTTAAGTTTAGTTTATTTTATTTTGATTGCATCTTTAGTTATTTGGGTTAGTTGATTGTCAACTAATTCCGCCCACTCCTTCCAAAACCGAGATTTTACTTGCTTTCATTTAAAATATAAAAATACAAAAAGAATCATCCCTTATCTCTAGACCTAGTTTAGTAGAGTTTTAACCCTAGCGAACACTATTCTTTGAGTTGAACGATCAATCCCCCGGTACTTGTCACTATACTATCTTACAACGAACATGTACACTGCCTGGTGGGGATTGCAAGCTTCTCAAGATCCCTTGAGAGGTAAAACCTTTTGCGAGGGTGCAATTCCACACATCATGTTTTTGGCGCCGCAGCCCGGGGAATAATTATTGTCTAGCTTAAAATTTCTTTTTATTAGGTCTACTTGCTAGATTCCTTTCTAGTAAGATTTTTTTATTTTATTTTTATAGGTTTCTTTAGTCTATCTTTTTCTTCATTCCTTTGTTCGTAACCTTTGCCATCCGCCATCATGGAAGGTGGTAATCTCTTTGATCCCATCAACCCACCACAACAAAACTACCCACAAAACCCACCATAACCAAATCAACCTCCTAAACCCCGAACTTTAGGAGAGTACTCCCGTCCTAGCCACCAAGGCTATCGAAACACCATTGAGCTCACTCAAGGAGCCAATGTGTCTCCCTTGCGATCCGACACAATCCGGTTGGTGCAAAGCGAATGTGCATTCCATGGACTTCGTTCCGAAGATCCTAATCAACATCTCAAGGATTTCCTAAAAATCATAGATTCAATAGACCTTGATGTTGAAACTTGAGAGACGACCCGATTGCGTCTCTTCCAATTCTCTCTACGTGACCAAGCTAGTCAATGGCTTGAGCGTTTACCCGCGGGATCCATCACCTTTTGGGATGATCACACCACTCGTTTTCTTGCTCAATTTTTCCCACCGGGGTGAAATACTAAGCTTAGAAATGATATCTTGATGTTCCAACAACGTTAAGGTGAAACTCTCTATGAAGCATGGACTCGTTTCAAGGACTTACTTCAAAAAGTCCCGCATCATGGCATAGATCTTTGGCTCCAAATCCAATTTTTCTATGACCATATCGATCTCTCCACAAGGCGAACCATTGACCAATCGGACGGTGGCAAGCTTGGTGATCTAAGTGCGGAAGAATCATGGGAACTCATAGAAGATCTTGCTCTCTATGACAACGAAAGTTGGAATGATCCCCGTGATTTGAACAAAATGGTCAAGGCAATATCTTTGCCTTCGAACAATTCAAGCACTCCCGACCGTAGGATCATGGAACTTGAAGACCAAGTCAAGTTTCTCATGAAATCCTATAAAGCTCCTAAACCTTCAAGCCAAGTGAACAAAATCACTTCTTCATGCGAATTAAGTAGTGGTCCCCACGACACTCGTGATTGCATGGAACTCCCCGAACAAGCTTTCGCGGATTACGCATCCTCGCGTACCGACAGAGCGGGAGACAAGTGGTACACTTTCAAACCCAAGCAAAACCATTACGGTGATTCATACAACCCCTCTTGGAAAAATCACCCGAACCTTAGGTGGAAACAAAACCAAAATACACCACAAAACAATTCTTCCACTCCACCTAATCGTTATCAACCAAACGGTCCACCCTCTAACCGTAGTTTCAACAACAATCCTTCCAACAACTATGGTAGTACCAATAATCTTGAAGGATTGATGTCCAAGTTTATGGCATCTCAAGAAGCCCGCATTGCTAAGTTTAAATCCGAATTCAATCAACAACAAGCGGAGATGACCAATAAAATTGACAACTTGTTGAAAGCCCTCAACAACCAAGTGCTAACTACACCAAAGAAGGACACTAGGGACACTAGTAGCGGAACCCAAGTTAAGGACCTCTCATCATCTAAACATGTCCACTTTGTCAATGTAGTTACTATTAAACCAATCGATAATAATAGGGAAGAAAGTGATATGGATGAGATTAAGGAAGTTGTGGAGAAAAGGAAGAGAAAGTTGAGGATGTAGAAAATGTAGAGGAATACTTTGATAGGTTACCTACCAAGGAAGAACGGGGATACCATAAGGATCTATTCGATGACCCCGAGACACCATACGTCCTTGGTTCACCAATCATCAAAGCGGGTGATCCCTCTAACATCAACATACCATGCAACATTGGGCATATGCATGTGTGGAAAGCCTACATCGATCTTAGATCTCCCATAAACATTATGACTAGGACCCATTACAATTGGGTAATGAAGAAGCAACTTGGATATAGGATGATTCCCAACACGAGTTGGATAAGTAACTTTGTGGGAAGAGTGAAAGGATTGCACGTCTTTGTAGGAAACTTCACTTATGTTACCGATTTTGTGATTGTAGAATATATTCGTCCGGTAATAGATGGTTGGCTAAGTCAAGTAGTGTTCGGAAAGCCGTTTGTGGAGGCTTCTAAGATGAATTATGACCCGTCTCTAGGGATAGTTAGATTTAAGGATGATAACGATGAGATAGCTTGCCAAATGCCCTATAAGATTGAACAATTTCGTCTTTTATCAAACATCGAAAAGGAACACAAGCAAGCGATCTACTATAGGAATGATGAGGATAGACGTAGAAGAGTAGACTATGTTATGAATAGAATATTTGGTTTTTACAAGGAATGCTTGCAACTAGGTCCGGAATACAAAACTAAAATCGAGGATGACCTAGGAACCGGGACCGATGACGAGATCACGTAATAGCCCATGACCTTGAGTCTAGCTACAAGACTCGTAAATAAAGAAAAGCGCTTCTTGGGAGGCAACCTAAGCTTTATTTGTTTGATTGTTTGTTTGCTTGATTTTATTTATTTCCATATGCATGTTTTATTTTTATTGTTTGTGGATCATGTTTCATAATAAATTATGAAAATGCTTTACCTTGTTGTTTGTTTTAACTTCATAAAAAGGTATTTCGCAAAAGATAAGTGTAAGGGAAACCTAAATTTGTTTTTAAGAACGGAAATTGAACATGAACCACAACAATATTAATTGAACATGCATATTAGTATTTGTTTGAGTCAAATGTTTGTATCGAGTCATAATGATGTTTTGCAGGAATTCCAGGAATTAAGGCGTAAGTTTTTCCAGAAACTTTCCAGAAACTTAACATGAGATTTATGTCAGAACACTCTGACGACGTCAGGATCATAACCTGATGGCATCAGGTGTAAAAATTCTGAGAAATTTTGCGAGTTTTGTTTTTGTAACTGAGTCTTAAAGTTTTTGTTAATTCTTTAGTTTTATAAACTCCAGGAAATCTGCAAACATTCATTCCACAAGCATTATATCCTTATATATATAGATTTCCGCCGATTTTACGCGAGGTTTGCCATGATTGTTTTCTTAGGTTTAACAGGTTATATTCGACAAGCAGATGATTTATATTTCTGTAGGGAAGCTTTCAACGTTCATTTTCTTGGAGGAGGATTTACCCTTTTTATCCATTTATCCACACCGAACGAATCAGGGGAGTATTTGTTTTCATTCTTTTACCTTCATTACTTTTACATCCTTTTTATTGAATAGGGACAATGTTCAGCCTAAGTGTAAGGGGAGGGTAAAAGATGATACCTTAGAGAATACAATTACGCTTGAGTTTGTTTGTTCAATAGTAGGTGTGTAATAAAACTAAGAGAAATACTTGTTAGGGCAATTTTAGCACCAAATTTAAATTTTTTTACAACATTTAGGAGTACGTGAAGCTTTAGCCTTAATGAGCGTGTCATGGATAGGAGTTGTATGACTAGCACAAAAACCGTACCACTCAAAAAAAATTTCCACCCAAATATGTGAGGTTTGCCTTTAGATTTGTTAGGAAAAGCATTCATTATTAGTGCTTATGAGTGTACCGGTAGTATTTAGATTCTAGAACTTGCGTTAGTGATACATCCCGAGACCGCTAGTGAGACTACATTCGTGTAGTAGGATTTACTTCATGATAAGAGGCATTAGGATCACCCGTGTGTTTAAACCCGTATCATAATTACTTGACCAATAAAGTCATAACTACTTGACCAGTAAAGTCAATTAATTTTCCCACACCTTTGCGTTGTACTCATTTTTAGTACACGAAACTCCTAGTATACCCCTCCGAGCCTATCTTTTCGTTTCTAACTTTAAGCATCTTACTTAAAGGAAGAATTTGTTTACAATCTACCCTAAATGTGCAACCAAATCGCCTTAGCCTTCCGTGTATGCACTCGTCTTTAGTGCATTATTGTTACATGTTTAGACCCTTAGTTAATTGTCTAATTGATTACATGGTTGCTAAGTCGAGTCATATCTTGTACATATTGTTTTGGGACGATTGGGACTCATGGGTAAAGTACTATTGTTATGGAGTAATGGGGAAGAACATCATTTATTACCCCCTATATGTGCGTTAATCTTAAAAAGTACTCAAAGTGTTTTGATTATCTTAATTCGAGTCATTAGAATAGTAATTGTAAAGTATGTAAAAGTTCAAGTGTAAGGGGAATGTAAATTCCCTATAATGTATTATTTTGGATGGTAGGGTAAGAGTGTATGCAAAAAAAAAAATCGAAAAAATCAAGAAAAAGAAAAAAAAAAGAGAAAAAACATACGGACTGCCATCCCGCTTCCTTTTATGTTTGTTTTATGTTTTGTTAGCCTTTGATTAGCTTAAGTCGAGTCGAGTCTTGGCTTAGCAACGCCACATTGTACATGTAATTAACCAAGATGATTAACTCGCCACCAGTAAATATTGCCTTTATCCAACAAAATCGTGTATTCCATATCCCTACACCTAACGTTATAACACTTTAAAAGACCTCTTTGTTAGTTTATCCTAGGTGCTTACGCCAAGTGGTGGAGGTTTGATCATTTCCCAAGCCTATGGTAATCTATTTGCTATGACAGGTAGTGAGAGATGTTTTCCATTTTCATATTGTGATATATGCTTTATTACACCCGAGAGATGTGAGAATCAAAACACTATTTGTGAGTTGATAGTGTATAATTTCCGTACTTGTTTTTGGTTGAAGTGGAACGATTATTTGTTGCAATTACTTTTATATTAGTGTTAAATGACCCCTAGCTTGTATTTTGATTAGAATAAAAGTGCATTTGCTTGAGGACAAGGAAATCTAAAATGTAAGAGTATTTGATGAAGTGAAAAGTGTAACGCTTTTGGAGGGTCATTTAAGGCCGAAGTCGAGATTATTTGATTAAATATTGCCCTAAATCGTTCCTTTTGTCATTTTAGATACTTTTGAGATGAAATTTATAAAAGAAAGCATTTTTGACGTTTTTGGAGCAAATAAGTGAAGAAAATGACAAAGTCTCAAAATCATGCTGGAAATTGTACATGACGGCATCACAGGATGCTAGTGACGGCGTCAAGACTTGACAAAGAGGTGGATAAATCAAATACACGTGACGTGCCAGAGAGTTCTCTAAAGAGTTCGTGACGGCATCATCCTTTAGGGTCGCCAAGGCCGTCACATATTACATAAAGAGTGACGACCCAGAGTACACAAAGAGTGACGGTGTCAGAAGTGGATCTAGGCAATACGAATATTATTTTGGCAGCGAGTTGACGGCGTCAGACCTAACTCTTGATGCCGTCAGGATGTAAAATATATATATAGTTTTCTAGTTTTCATTCATTATGTGCAACTTTGAAGGGAGTAAACCCTAGACGAATTTTACAGATCTTTTGAGGGTTTCAAACCCTTGTTTCATCCATACTTAATTGAAGATAAGTCTTTTATCAAATCATTCAATATGTCTATGTGTTGTTTGATTATATCTTACGCTTGTCTTCTCTTTAACATGTTAGGCTAGGTTTTCCTTGTGTTTGCTTAGATGTAATGAAACTTAGATATTAATTATATGTTGGTTGTTTGTTTATAATTGTTGTGGATGAATGAATTTGATGATAGGCTTAAGAAAACTGGCAGACTTCCAGTTAGTAACTTGGTTGAACGTCTTAAGAAACATGATCGGAGGTGTACTACGATATATTGGTTGTATTTAATGCGTATGTAACTACTAATGAGGCCATGTTAGGAGCTAGTAGTCGGCTCGACATAGGAAGAGGTAGAAGCTTATAGAGTTAGGGAAGATCGTACACGGCCCTACGAATGGTATTAAGGAATATAACCCATCATCCATGCAATTGTAACAAACTAATCAACCTGTAAAAGATAGCTAGGGAGTAGTGAAATCTAAGTAAACACATTTTCTCTCATTATTGTTTTCGCCATAATTTAGTTTAAGTTTAGTTTATTTTATTTTGATTGCATCTTTAGTTATTTGGGTTAGTTGATTAGCAACTAATTCCGCCCACTCCTTTCAAAACCGAGATTTTACTTGCTTTCATTTAAAATATAAAAATACAAAAAGAATCTCATCTTTAGACCTAGTTTAGTAGAGTTTTAACCCTAGCGAACACTATTCTTTCAGTTGAACGATCAATCCCCCGGTACTTGTCACTATACTATACTACAACGAACAGGTACACTGCCTGGTGGGGATTGCAAGCTTCTCAAGATCCCTTGAGAGGTAAAACCTTTTGCGAGGGTGCAATTCCACACATCAAAAAATCAACGCAATTTAAATTTATCAATCATTCGGCTAGTATAATCTAATAAGCTCATAAATTCTTTTACAATTTTGTTTTTAATAAATAAATAAATAAATAAATAAAACTTTAAACCGGAGATGGTGACTAGTGAGGCCCATAATATAACTTATAGCATGGCTCCATGGAAACGAAGCGTTGTGTGACAATTATTTCCACCATGCACCATGTGATTGTAGACCCTTTTCCTTATCACCTCTAAGAGCAAGGGGTATCCTTGCGTTTTAGCATAGCGCCATCCCACCAGCCAAGAAAACCCGACGGCACACGGTACCGCTGGTGGCGCCATCGGTGCTTGCGCCGTGGTGGCCAGCCAGCGCCGTGGCCTTTTTTTCTTTTTTTTTTTCAATTTCGAACGTTGCTCAATGGATATATATGTTAAAAATTCATATATTTCATTTTCCAACTTTACTAAACTCTATAAAAACCATATTCACTCCTCTTTTTTTTACACATCTCTTCCAATTTCCATCTTCCTTTCAAACATGAATCCAAATAATCCCAACGACCCTATTTACGACCCTTATTATGATGTTTTTTTAATGATGATCGAGAGCGATATCTTCAAAGTTGTGCGGCGTACCAACAATTTGTAGCTTTGTATGATCAAGAAGCCGGGGGATCAAGTTCGCGTGAAAAGAGAACAAGGACATACATACCTCCTGAACGAGAAGAGGCGGAACAACGTTTAATCGATGACTATTTTGGCAACGCTGACAATGATCCTAAATATACCAAAGAGAAATTTAGGCGAAGGTATCGTATGAGCTTTAGACTTTTTAATAAAATTCTCAACGATATTTTAAGTTATGATGTTCAACCTCTTCCCGAGTACTTTAATTTTTTTAGACAACGTTTAGATGCATGCGGTCGTTTTAGTATTGGTCCTCTTTTGAAGTGCACATCCGCCATCCGCCAATTGGCGTACGACACTGCTCCTGATGCATTAGATGAGTACTTGCAAATTGGTAAACGTTGTTCCCGACAATGTTTAGATTACTTTTGTAAATGCATACATGTTTTATACAACGAAAAATATTTAAGGCAGCCCAATTCAGAAGACGTTGAAAAAATATATGCATTGCATGAAGAAAAACATAAACTCCCGGGAATGCTCGGTAGTATTGATTGTATGCATTGGGATTGGAAAAATTTCCCAAAGGCCTTACAAGCTCAATTCAAAAGAAGTGATCATAAATACCAAACTCTTATGTTAGAAGCGGTTGCGGATCAAAGATTATGGATTTGGCATGCATATTTTGGGGTTCCGGGGGAAATAATGATCTTAATGTGTTATATGGTTCACCGTTATTTGATGTTGAACTTGCCGGTAAAGTTCCGGAATGTCCATTTGAAGTTAACGGCCATACATATAAGAAAGGTAATTATTTAGTCAACGGCATTTATCCGGCATGGTCCGTGTTTGTCAAAACGTTTAGTGTTTCAAGGTCTGAAAAGTATTTGAACTTCAAAAGGGTTCAAGAAAGTGCTAGAAAAGATATTGAACAAGCTTTCGGAGTCTTACAAGGTCGTTGGGGAATTATACGATAACCAGCACGTGCTTTGCATATCAACACCTTGAAACTAATCATGTATTGTTGTATAACGTTACATAACATGATATTGGAAGATGAAGGATTCAAAGTGAATTTAAGAGAAACATTCGTTGATTGATGAGTGGGAATCGCACCAGGCTTTACCTCTCAAGAGATCTTGAGAAGCTTACAACCCCCACCAGGCAGTGTACCTGATCGTTGTAGTATAGTATAGTGACAAGTACCGGGGGATTGATCGTTCAGCTAGGAATAGTGTCGCTAGGATTAGAAAACCTAAATACTAGTTCTAAAGGTGAGAGATGATTCTTTTTGTATTTTTATATTTTTTAGAAAGCAAGTAAAAATCTCGGGTTTGAAGGATTTGGGCGGAATTAGTTGCTAGTCAACTAACCCAATACTAAAGATGCAATCAAAATAAAATACTAGAAATGAAAATAAACTAAATTATACTAAGGTTGTGAGCAATAAGTGGAGAAAATGTGTTTACTTAGATTTCACTACTCCCTAGACATCTTTTACATGTTAATTACTTGTTATAGTTGCATGGATGACGGATTGTATTCCTTAATACCATTCATGGGGTAGCGCACTTAACTCCCCAATTCTATGAGCTCTTATCTCCTCCTATACCATGCCCAGCACAACCATAGGGATTATAAACAGTGGCTCATGCATTAAATACAACCAATAAAGACCTAGTGCACATGGTTCATGTTTCCTAAGACGTTCAAGCATGTTACCAATTGGAGATCTGCCAGTTTTCTTAAGCCTAACATCAAATTCATTCATCCAAAACAATTATAAACAAGTAATCAACACATAATTAACATCTAGGTTTCATTAGATCCAAGCAAACACAAGATAGATCTAGCCTAGCATGATGGAATTAAGACAAGAACAAGATATAGACAACCAACACATAGACATATTGATTGAATTAAAAGAATACTTATCTCAATTACACATGAAAGGTATCAAGGGCTTAGAACCCTTGAAAACCTGTAAAATTCGCACCAAGTTCGTACTTAGGGTTTCTCCAAAACTTCTCTCTTTTTAATGTGAAAATTAGAAAACTATATATAGGAAATAGGGTCTGACGGCGTGAAGACCAACCGTCACCTCACCGCCAAAACTCTTCTCGGACTGCCTTGATCTACTTCTGACGCCGTCATGTGTTATGCATTTCCAGGCCGTCATGAATTTTACTCTTGACGCCCTTTCTTG
This sequence comes from Artemisia argyi, assembly GCA_030686995.1. Classification (NCBI taxonomy): domain Eukaryota; kingdom Viridiplantae; phylum Streptophyta; class Magnoliopsida; order Asterales; family Asteraceae; genus Artemisia; species Artemisia argyi. The sequence goes on from CM060687.1 coordinate 13,611,441, forward strand.
TGACGCCGTCAAATCTGTACTGGGTCGTCATGGAATTTACTCTTGACGCCGTCAGGATGTTGCTCTTGACGCCGTCACCTACTGTTCCCAGCAAGAAAAATTAAGACTTTGGCGTTTTCTTCACTTTTATGCTCCAAAAACGTCCGAATTGCTTCCATTTCCAGATTTCACTCCCAAAGTACCTAAAATCACAAAAGGAACGATTTAGTGCAATATTTGATCAAATAAATTCAATTCCGGGCTTAAATGACCCCCTAAAAGTGGTTTATTTTTCGCCTCATCATATACCCTTACACTTGAGATTTGCTTGTCCTCAAGCAAATGCGCTTTTATTCTACTCAAAAGACAAGTTAGGGGTCATTTAACACTAATATAAAAGTAATTACAACAAATAATCATTCCACTAAAGACCAATAGACAAGCACGGAGGTCATACACTAGCACCTCACAAATAGTGTTTAGATACTCACATCTCTCGGGTGTAATAAAGTATAAATTACAATATGGAAACGGAAGATATCTCTCACTACCTGTCATAGCAAAATAGATTACCATAGGCTTGGGAAAGGATCAAACCTCCACCACATGGCGTAAGCACCTAGGATAAACTATCAAAGAGGTCTTTTAAAGGGTTGTAACGTTAGGTATAGGGATATGAAATACACGGTTTTGTTGGATAAAGGAAGTTTTACTAGTGGTGAGTTAACAATCTTGGTTAATTACATGTACAATATGGCGTTGCTAAGCCAAGACTAGACTCGACTTAAGCTAATAAATGAAAAATAACAAAAACATAAAATAAACATAGAATGAAACGGGATGGTAGTCCGTATGTTTTTTCTCTTTTTCCTTTTTCCATTTTTTTTTCTTGATTTTTTTTTTTTTTTTTTTTTTTTTTTTTTTTTTTTTTTTTTGGCATACACTCTTACCCTACCATCCAAAATAATACATCATAGGGAATGAATATTCCCCTTACACTTGAATCTTTACATACTTTACATTAAACTAATCTAATGACTCGAATTAAGAAAATCAAAACACTTGGAGCACTTTTAAGATTAACGTACATATGGGGGTAATAATATGATGTTCTTCCCCATTACTCCATAAAATAAGTACTTACCCATGAGTCCCAATCGTCCCAAAACAATATGTACAAGGATATGACTCGACTTAGCAACCATGTAATCAATTAGATAGTTAACTTAGGGTTTAACAAATAACAATAATGCACTAAAAATGAGCGCATACACGGAAGGCTAAGGCGATTTGGGTGTACATTTAAGTGGGGTGTAACAAATTCTTCCTTTAAGTAAGATGCTTAAAGTTAGAAACGAAAAGATAGGCTCGGAGGGGTGTACTAGGGGTTTCGTGTACTAAAAATGAGTACAACGCTAAGGGTGTGGGAAAATTAGTTGACTTAACTAGCCAAGTAATATGACTTAAATGGTCAAGTAATTGTAATACGGGTTTAACACAAGGGTGATCCTAATGCCTCTTATCATGTAGTAAATCCTACCACACGAATGTAGTCTCACTAGCGGTCTCGGGATGCATCACTAACGCAAGTTCTAGAATCTAAATGCTACCGGTACACTCATAAGCACTAATAGTAAATGCTTTTCCTATCAAATCTAAAGGCGAACCTCACATATTTGGGTGGAAAATTTTTCTGAAAGTACGGTTATGTGCTAGTCATACAATCTCCTATCCATGAGACGCTTGCTATGGCTAAAGTTTCACTCCTAAATGTTGTAAAAAATTTTAAATTTGGCTCTAAAATTGCACTAACAAGTATTTCTTATAGTTTTATTACACATCTACCATCAAACAAAACAAACTCAAGCGAAAGTGCATATGTAAGGTATCATCTTTTTACCCTCCCCTTACACTTAGGATGAACATTGTCCCCAATGTTCAAGTAAAGAATGTAAAAGTGAAAAAGTAAAAAAGAATGAAATCAAATACTCCACTGATTCGCTCGGTATGGATAATAAGGTGGCCAGGTTAAATCTTCCTCCAAGAAAATGAACAATCAAAGCTTCCCTTCCAGAATATAAATCATCTTCTTGTCAAACATAACCTGTAAATCCTGAAAAAATAGACAAAACAACCTCGCATAAAATCGGCGGCATCCTATATAAGTTACTAAATCCTAGAAAACAAGATAAGATATAATGCTTGTGGAATGAAGTTTGCAGATTTCCTGGAGATTATAAAACTTAATAATTCACAAAAACCATAAGACTCCGTTAGAAAAACAAAACCGGTAAAATTTCCAAATTTTTACACATGACGCCGTCAAGAGTTAACTCTTGACGCCGTCAGAAGTGACCTGCAGAAATTCTTATGTTAAGTTTCCGGAAAATTTCTGGAAAAACTTGGTCCTACTTCCTGGAAAATCCTGCAAAACTTCATTATGACTCAATACAAGCATTTGACTCTAACAAATACGAATACATATGTTCATTTAATATTGTGGAGAATCATGATCGGTTTGTTTCTTAAAAACATATTTGGGGTTTCCCCTTACACTTATCTTTTGCAAAAATACTTTTAGGTGGAGTTAAGACTAGGCCAAAACAACAAAGTAAAGTATTTCCACTTTTTAGTTTAGAAACATGATGAACCAACAATAAAAATAAAGCATGCATACGGAAGCAAATAACAAACAAACAAAAATAAAATCACACAAAGCATGGGTTGCCTCCCAAGAAGCGCTTTTCTTTATTTACGAGTCTTGTAGCTAGACTCAAGGTCATGGGTTACTACGTGACCTCATCATTGGTTCCACTCTCTAGGTCGTCTTCTAAACTAGTATCGCTTTCATAGTGTAAGTACTTCGGGTCTTCGAACTCGAAGATATCATTTCGATACTTAGAACCAAGCTTACTAACATCCTTAAAGAATCCACATGATAAATCAGAAGTGTTCTTACACCCTCTCCGAACATCTTCATCGCACAAAATAAGTTGGGAACTTATCTTATCAAGCCCGTCACAATCGATCTCCTTAAGGTCTCTTCTCTTGTATGGCGTTTGGTATGAAACCCTCCTAATTCCATCAGCGAAGGTCATAATTCCGTTCCGGTCATCAATTATCAGATTAGTGATCTCGCAAAATGGCGCCCCAAAAACAATTTGTGATAATCTAGGGTCGACATAGTCTTCGATGTTGTCCACGATTGTAAATTCCATAGTAAATGCCATATTTCCTACAAACACCTGGATTTCATGATCCTTACCAATCACTTTCTCTCCCTTGTAAATCATTCCCCATCTGCAGATATTGTTATAATGGAATAGTGACATAAAATTCTTCGGCAGGAATGCGTTAATGTAGATGTTATCGAAGTACTTATGACCGATCATGCAGGGGATTTTGAGATTATTCGGATTACACCGTCTTATCTTCCCCGACTCTCCATCCTTTGACCCATATATATTCCCCTCAAGGGAAGGACGATACTCGTACACCTCCTCATTACCCCTACGAAAAATTACCTTCTTAACACCATTGGTGAATAATGCACTACCATCTTTCTCATCAAGGGTCACTCCCGATTCATTGATAAATGGTTTCCCAAGAACAAGGTTGGTTAACGTTTGATTGGTGAGAGGATCCACGTCATCGACCACGGTGAGGTCAGTATTGTAAACAAGCTCTCCAATCCTGATTGATAAATTTTTCATTACCTTTTCGCACGCAATGCGTTTTGGGAAGTCCTCATGGTATAAGGAAAGGGGGATTATGTTGACTGGGAAGCTAGGATCTATATGACTATCGGTTAGGAGCTTTTCCTTAATGGTGCAGGAGATCTTGAAAACTTTAGGGTTACTTTCCTTAGTCCTATTGCTACTCCCACTAGTAACATCCTCCATTTTTCTCTCAGGTTCTTCTATAATAGATTTGCCCAAAATGGTTGGATTTCTCCCATGCTCTTCCGATCTCTCTTTCCCTTCATCCGATTTGCCAGATTCTCGCGCGGTGTACTGCTCGGATGAGTCGGTAAGTTTTCTGGCCGAATCGTGGTCTACCCTTAAGGTCTCATCTTTAGCTGTATGACCAAATTTGTTAGTTTGTTGTTGGGTTGGGTTGGGTGTAGAAGCAGATATCGTGGTGATGATGTTTACGAAATGGATTGGTCCTAGGGGGTTGACAGGTTCTTTTCCTTTAGGGGATAGATGTTTGAATAACTTGCTAGGACTTTTTATTTTCACAGGGGAGGTTGGTGGACTCATGACGGTAACAGACTTAACCTCATCAACGTGAAAGGGTTTATTAACAACATGTTCTTTGATAGCAGTTAACAGATTACAGATCTTGCTGTTCATATCAGCCTGCTATTGTCTAAATTTAGCCTCGAGCGTAGAGAGCTGTAATTCTTGAGATAGAATGAATTTTTTTAGAGCATCTTCATAGCTTTGCCTAGGAATGCCTTGTGATGGAAAATGCTCGGACCAAGTGAGTGGTGAGGAGTCATTGAAAGATACTGTAACAATTCACAATTTCAGGTTAATTACTATTCCCGAAAATTTCACTATTCACTTTTTACTATTCACTTTTTACTATTCACTTTTCACTATTCATCTCAGAAATTTTTATTTCATATTCTCGTAAGTTAAACTATTTTAACGATAATTCGAGAGTTTGACGCTCATCGGATCATTTCTGCAAAAATCACAAAGCCGTGTCCGAGATTTACTTTTAGGTTTAAACGTCCTTCCAGCATCCCGATATATCGATAAAACATTATAAACAATAGAAATATGATTTTCTATCATTTTATGACAATTCCAAAAGTTTTGGAATTTTACGTTTTTCAGTTCAGCGTTTTACGCGAATTGCGCGTTTTAGACCCGTGTTTCCAGTTTTTAGCAGGGTTTTAGCACCCGATAGAACCTACCACTCATTTTATATTTTATTATGGAGTATTTTGACAAGTTTAACCATTCTTCCAAGTTTCGTATTTTTACGATACCCGGTTTTACGTTTCGTGACTTAACGACTTACCGTTAGCAATTACCGGGACCAAAACTCACTCCGTAAGCTAGATAATACCAAGTTTATGCATCTAGTCACCCTATCCACCATATGGCCGACTATATGAAGCTTCACCATGCCTTGGTGGCTTATGATAAGCCTTAGACTTTAGGATACATGTATACTAAGTGAACTTGGTCTCCAAGTGTTGGAAAATATCCTAAATACTTGCACCTCCTTAAGGCAACTTCCTAGCACCTTCTTAGCACCTCCTTAAACTCATATATAAGCCCTCCCCATCCCTCCTAGTCGTTCACAACACAAACACCCTCTCATTTGCTAGTTTACTTCAAGTTTTGTGCAAGAAATCAAGTGCAATATCCACACATAAACCCTAGTTAGGTTTTGATTCATCAAACACTTCCATAACCTCATATACTTGGTGATTTGTCTTGAGTTTGAATCCACTCAAGTCACCTCAACCTTCATCATCCATCTTTCAAGATTACAAGAGTAGAAAGATTGCATGAAGTGAAGTGGGTTGAAGCAAGTCTATCAAAGTCCTTTTCCTTACATGTTAACTTCCTTTCATCTTTGAAAGCCAAAAGTTGTAAGCCAAACCCTAACATGATTCTTGTTAAATAATCATATTCATGTTATTTACATATTATTTGTGCTATATTATGTCTTGTATTCATGTCCATGATGTATAAAAGTGAGTAAAACAAGTTATTGTACATGATTGATAAGACAAGTTACTATAACAAGCAAACTAGTGACTTTCTTGGTAAGACCTGATCAAAATGGTAAAAATATGATATTTGATCATTACATATTATAGTAGAGGACTTAACAAGGAAACCGTAGCAACTTGAACCACCTAAAACGAGTATACGAGTCAAAAGTTACGCCCATTTGAAGTTACCAAAGATTTCCGGCAAAACTGCCTAAATAGCATTCTGATCAAATTTTGATTTTGAAAGTCCCACTTCTGGTCCGATTCATCAAAAAGTTAAAACACGAAAGTTGTCCGGAACGACGTTTTCGTTCAGGATCAAAGAAGCTCGAGCCCTGAAAACGCTTTCCGAGTGATAAAATTCTTCAAATCCTAAACAGCCCACTTTTAGGCCTAAGTCATTATATATTGGTTATACTTTTAAAGGAACAAGAGGTCTTATGACCAATAATCAAGACCACCACCATGGATAGAGCCAAGGTTGTGTCTCATGACCTTGGAACAAGGACCAAAGGTCATGGCTAGGCCATGACGAGATGACCATGTAAGTTTACTTAGGCGTAAACATGAAACAAGGAATTAGGCGATAACTTGAACAAGCAATTTGGATCTACTTCACTTAAAAAGAAACCATGAGATATTACAAAGAGAAAATGGTCATACAAAACTTATGAAACTACCCCTAATAACAATCTTCATGTACTAATAAACTTTCCTAAGTTTATTCAAATATCGGACATGTAACTTTTCGGATCAAAACTTATATCTATATACTTTATCAACTACTACAATAGTAGGGAGCCTCATGTGAGGAGTTCATTATGTAAGCCGTCGAGTTGAGTTGTGGATTTACGAGTTAAAGTGTCCTGGCTCCTCGAACGCTTACTAACATGACTTCTGAATTATGTCGGCCCGAACGGTAGTAAACGATATACCAAAACATACATGTTTCATGAATCTTTCTTTCAAAGACTTATACTATACATCATACCACATCATGGACTAAATGCAATATATATATATATATATATATATATATATATATATATATATATATATATATTGGCATGTTTATGTTTCCTTAGACATTATTCCAAACCTAAGTTACAACAATTATTCTAGGTTGCTCGTAGAAGTTCTTACGGCATATCCATCATTCTCATTATACATCATCCAACTCAAGGTGAGTTCATAGCCCCACTTTACATTACTTCAATGTTTTACAAACCCTTGGGGGGAATACATGCTATTATTTTTCTACTCGAACACAATGCTTTCTACTGTATGCTATTCGACTATGTTTTATTATCACTAAGTAACATCCTTGCCAAACCAAGATCCCTTATTATGAACCATTTAATCACTTGCGAGGGTTACTTGCAAGTGAGCGCGAATATTGTGAATAGGCCTATTGGGATTGACGAATCCCATTTGTTTTGACTAAGTTCAAACAAATGCATTAATATTTGAGACATTAGGTATGACGGCAAAGTACCTACCGGGATAAATCTGCCGATCGATATTGGTACACGTTAACGCTTTGGTGTCATGAGCTTAGTGAATTAATAACATTTCCGGGCATATAACAACGTAGCCCATCTTTGTTTTCCAAACATTGGTGTGAGTCTAGAGCTCACACTACCAACATATTGTGTTCAAACGATTTAACTACAAACACTACGATTATTGTGTTCAAACGATTTAACTACAAACACTACGATTATTGTGTTCAAACGATTTAACTACCAACATATTGTGTTCAAACGATTTAACTACAAACACTACGATTATTGTGTTCAAACGATTTAACTACAAACACTACGATTATTGTGTTCAACGATTTAACTACCAACACATTGTGTTCAAACATTAAACAAACTCTATGAATATCACTCAACCTTTGTGTTGACCTCTCAAGCATGTATTTCAGGTTCATGACGATCAAGGATGGCACGGAAGGGCACGGATACTCAAGAGGGCTATAAATTTTATTATCATTCAAAAACTCATTTATTATACATTGTAAACATGGAACCATTTGGGACCTCATTTTGTAATCTCTGATATTTATATAATTTGAATGATAAATCTTTTAAAACGACTCAATTGGAGTTCGTTTTCTATTATTGTGACTATTGTGCCGTCGAGTAACACCCAGTTCGAATTCCGCTGCAACCATGAATTGGGGGTGTTACAGATTTGTACCAGAGCCATGGTTATAGAGAAACGGGTCTAATTGAGACCTAAACTATAACCGCACATATAAGCAAAAACATTTTTATAGCCTTCCGCTCTCCGTGTCTTCCATCCTCCAGACGATTATGGACTTAGTAAGCATGTTATGCTACACAAACATATTAGTATATTCATATATACCCATTTTGAGCATTTCCCCGTAAGCATTAGTATATTGATATATAAACTCGTTTTATTTTCAATCATTTATCTAAACAATGGACTAAACATATCTGCGTATGCCTATTCTAGGGCATTTCGACACAATCACATTCTCCCAATCATGTTCCTACTCCAACATTTTATGTCCAAGACATTGTAACTGATTGCAATGGTCTTTCCTATTTTCCAAGACATTGTATTATACAATGGTCTTAATCATTTCTCAAATGTTTTGAGTCACACAATGGTCTAACCTACTTCCCAGACATTGTGAATTGCACAATGGTCTAACCTACTTCCGAGACATTGTGATTGCGTAATGGTCTCTGGAATTATTCCATCACATAATCAATATCATTTCATATGACATCAAAAACCCATCACAATTTATCGATTTCCAAACAAGAAATATGAGATTTTTAAAGGACAAACAAATCCATCATCTACAAAAGCTGAAGTTCAGCTCTACATTCATCAAAGTTTTCTTCTGAAACCTTCATTATTAAAAATTCGTGATCCTGGCCAAGTATGTTCTATTTTAGAACTACTTAAAACTTCCTTTCCACACGTACCTACCCGTACTATCTTCTATACAATGGAATATGAAAACACACGTTACAAGTCTTGTATGGCCGAGACTTGCAATTGAAGGGTTTGACATCGCCTTTGTTTAGTGGACAGTTTCCCGAAAGCAACGGACATATCAAAAGTATACCTAATTTAGGTATTTGAAAATTTTATCGAACCTTGGCTAAATATAGACTAGTCACCTATATTTAACCTAGGGATAGTGGAATATAGTCTGACTAACTATATTCGACTTAAATTTTTCAAATACTGAGAGTAGTTGTACTAGGGTTATGTTCAGATTGATTTCCTACATGAACATGATAAACCACCAGAATACATTAAAACAATCTAGAGACACGATAGTGCCTTACCACTCAGCAAGATCATAACACCTTATTTGTATGATCTAAATTCATTCTTGAAATTTTTCATTTATGAGATAATCCGAACTACTATCTTGGAATAGTTATCAATTATTCTCTACATCCTATAGAAGTACAATCCTGTTTAGGTCCTAAGGATACCATTCCATCATAAACCTTTAAAATCTCTTAAGATTTTCAAAACAAACTCAACATCTATACCTAAGAGTATTAATGTTAAGCATACACTACACACTTTTGTTCATCAACATATCATAACATTATCTTCACAACCGTTGGAACCACAAGCTCATTAACAGATCTTGATGCACTTTTAAAGCTCAAATCATCCTTAGTTACACCACAAGCACCCTTATCAGCTTTACAAGTTTGAATATTCATCTTGTACTTTTGGAACACCAGTATCATCTCATAATACACTACATTGTAACTCACCGGCTAATTGTGAATGTTGTGTTGGGAATTCTTAAGTAGGATGATTTGTAATTATTTGAATGGATTGGGATGCCTTTTCATTTAAATAAAGAAATTGTAAATCGCCGAACCATAAGTTTATAATTCCGTATTTACATTGTTTGGGATGCCTCTCTATGTAAATAAAGAATTATAAATAAGTGGGCTTATTTGTATCCGAAATAACATAAGTATGAAGTCAATAAACACTAGGTACAACAACCGATTACCTACTAGACTATGATTGCAATTACTATCTCAATTCCTATTAATATTCGACTGCTATATCAATTTCCTTTGATATTCGACTATTACCATACCTTTTCTACATAAAAGTAAGCCTCATCCTACGCCATACACTGAAATGACAAATCAAACTACATCACTGGTAACCCCAGACTTTAGTCCTCATAAGTAACCACACCTTTTCATCGACACCACTCCAACATATGACACACAAAGAACTTCGGGACGAAGTTCCCCGTAAGGGGTAGAGACTGTAACAATTCACAATTTCAGGTTAATTACTATTCCCGAAAATTTCACTATTCACTTTTTACTATTCACTTTTTACTATTCACTTTTACTATTCACTTTTCACTATTCATCTCAGAAATTTTTATTTCATATTCTCGTAAGTTAAACTATTTTAACGATAATCCGAGAGTTTGACGCTCATCGGATCATTTCTGCAAAAATCACAAAGCCGTGTCCGAGATTTACTTTTAGGTTTAAACGTCCTTCCAGCATCCTGATATATCCATAAAACATTATAAACAATAGAAATATGATTTTCTAACATTTTATGACAATTCCAAAAGTTTTGGAATTTTACGTTTTTCAGTTCAGCGTTTTACGCAAATTGCGCGTTTTAGACCCGTGTTTCCAGTTTTTAGCAGGGTTTTAGCACCCGATAGAACCTACCACTCATTTTATATTTTATTATGGAGTATTTTGACAAGTTTAACCATTCTTCCAAGTTTCGTATTTTTACGATACCCGGTTTTACGTTTCGTGACTTAACGACTTACCGTTAGCAATTACCGGGACCAAAACTCACTCCGTAAGCTAGATAATACCAAGTTTATGCATCTAGTCACCCTATCCACCATATGGCCGACTATATGAAGCTTCACCATGCCTTGGTGGCTTATGATAAGCCTTAGACTTTAGGATACATGTATACTAAGTGAACTTGGTCTCCAAGTGTTGGAAAATATCCTAAATACTTGCACCTCCTTAAGGCACCTTCCTAGCACCTCCTTAAACTCATATATAAGCCCTCCCCATCCCTCCTAGTCGTTCACAACACAAACACCCTCTCATTTGCTAGTTTACTTCAAGTTTTGTGCAAGAAATCAAGTGCAATATCCACACATAAACCCTAGTTAGGTTTTGATTCATCAAACACTTCCATAACCTCATATACTTGGTGATTTCTCTTGAGTTTGAATCCACTCAAGTCACCTCAACCTTCATCATCCATCTTTCAAGATTACAAGAGTAGAAAGATTGCATGAAATGAAGTGGGTTGAAGCAAGTCTATCAAAGTCCTTTTCCTTACATGTTAACTTCCTTTCATCTTTGAAAGCCAAAAGTTGTAAGCCAAACCCTAACATGATTCTTGTTAAATAATCATATTCATGTTATTTACATATTATTTGTGCTATATTATGTCTTGTATTCATGTCCATGATGTATAAAAGTGAGTAAAACAAGTTATTGTACATGATTGATAAGACAAGTTACTATAACAAGCAAACTAGTGACTTTCTTGGTAAGACCTGATCAAAATGGTAAAAATATGATATTTGATCATTACATATTATAGTAGAGGACTTAACAAGGAAACCGTAGCAACTTGAACCACCCAAAACGAGTATACGAGTCAAAAGTTACGCCCATTTGAAGTTACCAAAGATTTCCGGCAAAACTGCCTAAATAGCATTCTGATCAAATTTTGATTTTGAAAGTCCCACTTCTGGTCCGATTCATCAAAAAGTTAAAACACGAAAGTTGTCCGGAACGACGTTTTCGTTCAGGATCAAAGAAGCTCGAGCCCTGAAAACGCTTTCCGAGTGATAAAATTCTTCAAATCCTAAACAGCCCACTTTTAGGCCTAAGTCATTATATATTGGTTATACTTTTAAAGGAACAAGAGGTCTTATGACCAATAATCAAGACCACCACCATGGATAGAGCCAAGGTTGTGTCTCATGACCTTGGAACAAGGACCAAAGGTCATGGCTAGGCCATGACGAGATGACCATGTAAGTTTACTTAGGCGTAAACATGAAACAAGGAATTAGGCGATAACTTGAACAAGCAATTTGGATCTACTTCACTTAAAAAGAAACCATGAGATATTACAAAGAGAAAATGGTCATACAAAACTTATGAAACTACCCCTAATAACAATCTTCATGTACTAATAAACTTTCCTAAGTTTATTCAAATATCGGACATGTAACTTTTCGGATCAAAACTTATATCTATATACTTTATCAACTACTACAATAGTAGGGAGCCTCATGTGAGGAGTTCATTATGTAAGCCGTCGAGTTGAGTTGTGGATTTACGAGTTAAAGTGTCCTGGCTCCTCGAACGCTTACTAACATGACTTCTGAATTATGTCGGCCCGAACGGTAGTAAACGATATACCAAAACATACATGTTTCATGAATCTTTCTTTCAAAGACTTATACTATACATCATACCACATCATGGACTAAATGCAATATATATATATTGGCATGTTTATGTTTCCTTAGACATTATTCCAAACCTAAGTTACAACAATTATTCTAGGTTGCTCGTAGATGTTCTTACGGCATATCCATCATTCTCATTATACATCATCCAACTCAAGGTGAGTTCATAGCCCCACTTTACATTACTTCAATGTTTTACAAACCCTTGGGGGGAATACATGCTATTATTTTTCTACTCGAACACAATGCTTTCTACTGTATGCTATTCGACTATGTTTTATTATCACTAAGTAACATCCTTGCCAAACCAAGATCCCTTATTATGAACCATTTAATCACTTGCGAGGGTTACTTGCAAGTGAGCGCGAATATTGTGAATAGGCCTATTGGGATTGACGAATCTCATTTGTTTTGACTAAGTTCAAACAAATGCATTAATATTTGAGACATTAGGTATGACGGCAAAGTACCTACCGGGATAAATCTGCCGATCGATATTGGTACACGTTAACGCTTTGGTGTCATGAGCTTAGTGAATTAATAACCTTTCCGGGCATATAACAACGTAGCCCATCTTTGTTTTCCAAACATTGGTGTGAGTCTATAGCTCACACTACCAACATATTGTGTTCAAACGATTTAACTACAAACACTACGATTATTGTGTTCAAATGATTTAACTACAAACACTACGATTATTGTGTTCAAACGATTTAACTACCAACATATTGTGTTCAAATGATTTAACTACAAACACTACGATTATTGTGTTCAAACGATTTAACTACAAACACTACGATTATTGTGTTCAACGATTTAACTACCAACACATTGTGTTCAAACATTAAACAAACTCTATGAATATCACTCAACCTTTGTGTTGACCTCTCAAGCATGTATTTCAGGTTCATGACGATCAAGGATGGCACGGAAGGGCACGGATACTCAAGAGGGCTATAAATTTTATTATCATTCAAAAACTCATTTATTATACATTGTAAACATGGAACCATTTGGGACCTCATTTTGTAATCTCTGATATTTATATAATTTGAATGATAAATCTTTTAAAACGACTCAATTGGAGTTCGTTTTCTATTATTGTGACTATTGTGCCGTCGAGTAACACCCAGTTCGAATTCCGCTGCAACCATGAATTGGGGGTGTTACAGATACGCTCCGTGTTTGGTACCCTCTGAAATTAGGCTTATCCTTCCATGCTTCATAGGCCTCGCCAGAAGTTCGAGGACCTTGACCCACTTGTGACGACGTGAATTCGTTATAAACCCGTTTTGGAAGCTCCATGCAGTTATGAGTCTCGTGAGGGCTATTACATAATTTGCATGTAGAAGCGATTCTGCTTACTTGGCTTGAGGATTTATGAGCTTCGTGAGGTTTCATGAGAGACTTGACTTGGTCCTCAAGTTCCATGATCCTACGGTCGGGAGTGCTAGAGTTGTTCGAAGGCAAAGATATTGCCTTGACCGTTTTGTTCAAATCACGGGGATCATTCCAACTTTCGTTGTCATAGAGAGCAAGATCTTCTATGAGCTCCCATGATTGTTCCACACTTAGATCACGTAGCTTACCACCGGCCGATTGGTCAATGGCTCGCCTCGTGGAGAGATCGATATGGTCATAAAAATTTTTGACTTGGAGCTAAAGATCTATGCCATGATGAGGGACTTTTTGGAGTAAGTCCTTGAAACGAGTCCATGCTTCATAAAGAGATTCATTTTGACGTTGTTGGAACATCAAGATGTCATTTCTAAGCTTAGTAGTTCTCCCCGGTGGGAAAAATTGAGCAAGGAAACGAGTGGTGAGATCATCCCATGTGGTGATGGATCCCGCGAGTAAACGCTCAAGCCATTGACTAGCTTGATCCCGTAGAGAGAATTGGAATAGGCGTAATCGGGTTGTCTCTCTAGTTGCAACATCTAAGTCTATGGAATCTACGATTTTGAGGAAGTCCTTAAGATGTTGGTTTGGATCTTCGGAACGAAGTCCATGGAATGCACATCCGCTTTGCACCAACCGGATGGTGTCGGATCGCAAGGGGGTCACATTGGCTCTGGTGAGCTCAATGGTGTTTCGGTAGCCTTGGTGGCTAGGTCGGGAATACTCTCCTAAGGTTCGGGGCCTAAGAGGTTCTAGTGGTGGGTTTTGTTGTGGTGGGATGACGGGTTCAAAGATGTTCCCGTTGTCCATGATGTCGGGTGGTGAAAAGTTACGAACAAAAACACAAAGAAATAAGATAGACTAAAGAAAACCTAAAAATAAAAATAAAATCTTACTAGAACGGAATCTAGCAAGTAGACCTAATAAAAAGAGATTCTAACCTAGACAATAACTATTCCCCGGGCTGCGGCGCCAAAAACTTGATGAGTGGGAATCGCACCAGGCTTTACCTCTCAAGGGATCTTGAGAAGCTTACAACCCCCACCAGGCAGTGTACCTGATCGTTGTAGTATAGTATAGTGACAAGTACCGGGGGATTGATCGTTCAGCTAGGAATAGTGTCGCTAGGATTAGAAAACCTAAATACTAGTTCTAAAGGTGAGAGATGATTCTTTTTGTATTTTTATATTTTTTAGAAAGCAAGTAAAAATCTCGGGTTTGAAGGATTTGGGCGGAATTAGTTGCTAGTCAACTAACCCAATACTAAAGATGCAATCAAAATAAAATACTAGAAATGAAAATAAACTAAATTATACTAAGGTTGTGAGCAATAAGTGGAGAAAATGTGTTTACTTAGATTTCACTACTCCCTAGACATCTTTTACATGTTAATTACTTGTTATAGTTGCATGGATGACGGATTGTATTCCTTAATACCATTCATGGGGTAGCGCACTTAACTCCCCAATTCTATGAGCTCTTATCTCCTCCTATACCATGCCCAGCACAACCATAGGGATTATAAACAGTGGCTCATGCATTAAATACAACCAATAAAGACCTAGTGCACATGGTTCATGTTTCCTAAGACGTTCAAGCATGTTACCAATTGGAGATCTGCCAGTTTTCTTAAGCCTAACATCAAATTCATTCATCCAAAACAATTATAAACAAGTAATCAACACATAATTAACATCTAGGTTTCATTAGATCCAAGCAAACACAAGATAGATCTAGCCTAGCATGATGGAATTAAGACAAGAACAAGATATAGACAACCAACACATAGACATATTGATTGAATTAAAAGAATACTTATCTCAATTACACATGAAAGGTATCAAGGGCTTAGAACCCTTGAAAAACCTGTAAAATTCGCACCAAGTTCGTACTTAGGGTTTCTCCAAAACTTCTCTCTTTTTAATTTGAAAATTAGAAAACTATATATAGGAAATAGGGTCTGACGGCGTGAAGACCAATCTTGTGACGCCGTCACCTCGCCGCCAAAACTCTTCTCGGACTGCCTTGATCTACTTCTGACGCCGTCATGTGTTATGCATTTCCAGGCCGTCATGAATTTTACTCTTGACGCCCTTTCTTGTGACGCTGTCATATCTGTACTGGGTCGTCATGGAATTTACTCTTGACGCCGTCAGGATGTTGCTCTTGACGCCGTCACCTACTGTTCCCAACAAGGAAAATTAAGACTTTGGCGTTTTTTTCACTTTTATGCTCTAAAAACGTCTGAATTGGTTCCTTTTCCAGATTTCACTCCCAAAGTACCTAAAATCACAAAAGGAACGATTTAGTGCAATATTTGATCAAATAAATTCAATTCCGGGATTAAATGACCCCCTAAAAGTGGTTCATTTTTCGCCTCATCATTGATCCAACTCCGAACATGCCAGATAATTGGGTCGAAAGGTGTGATTTACATGTTAGAAAAAATAAAAAACTTCGAGATAGAAAAGTGCACGACGAGCTTCGACAAGACCTTGTGAATCATTTATGAAACTTTGTTAATTAGGTTTCTATTTTTATGTAATGTATTTTTTTTTAATTAATGAAGTTTATTTTAGTTAATATTGTGTATGTTTAATTTTATGTAAAAAAAAAAAAAAAAAAAAAAAAGGCCGACGGCACCAGAATTTCTGATGCCAACGGATACGGCCAGAATGTGGTGCCGTAGGATTTCTGATGCTGTGGAGATTTTTGCTGACGCGGCAATACTTTTTGGCCCACGGCACCAAGCCATGGCACCAAGGTAACCAATGCTCTAAGCGATTAGAACTACCACAAGTTGCTACGTCGATGTTTCACGATCACTCATTTAGCAACCTTTGTTGACTTTTGCTATCCAAAAAAACAAACAACTAGGACTACTGTTATTTGACCACTCTTTATTACCTAGAATTTAGTGGATTACTTTTTGTAATTACGCTAAAGTAAACTATAAAAATGTCATATAAAATAATTATCAATTTTAATTAAATGGTTAATTAAAGTTAAGAATTTAACATTAAAGATCAATTATTAGTGAGGACGGTGCAGAGGGAGTTACCAACCATTCATCCAATAACAGCAACAATGCGCTACCGCTACCGTTGGCTGCCATCCTGCACCGTCGCTATGCGCCGTTAATCCTTTAGCCCGCCCACCAATGGGCTTTGTTGGTATTTCTCTTTTTTCCTTTTTAGTGAGTAAGTAAGTATTTTTGGTGGGGTTTTTTCCGGGGCCCAAATGTAACAATAAGTGTTACGTAGTATTATTTTTTGTTTTAAAAATATTGTTTTAGTTATTGTTGTGTTATTAGAGAAGTGTTGAGATCAAGGTTGCAAAAATCGCAAATCGGGAGTCGGGCGGTTGACCACCTTGTAGCTTGTAATCAGTCTAGGCAGGATTAATCGGTGATTAATCGGATTGGCAATACTGACTAATTTTGGTTATTTCCGGCAAGTTTTGTGTATTTTCGATGAGTTTTAGGTATTTTCGGCAAGATATTTTCTAAAAAAAACAATTTGTAATAGACTTAAACAGTTTCTTAATTTTCTTACATACATATTCATGCGTTGGCAGTGAATTGCAACAATAGTCTAAATCTTCAATTAATATTATTAGAAGGTTGTATGCATTAAAAACAGACTTTGGCGACCTTTAAACCGAGTGACCCATTCGACTCATTTCCATTCAGGGAATACTGATTCGACTCGTTGTACCCCTTTGAGATATAGTCATCCCTAATCAAACCATTCCTATTAAATTGGTCAAAATTGCCACCTATAACAAGAGGATCATGAGAAATAGATGAAAGGACATGATTACATTTGATCATAACCATCACATTGGAAGACTGGGTCTCATCCAAAGTCGTTTGGTCCGCTTGCAGGAACAATTTTTCCCCTGAAAGCGCAAGTATAGCGTTAAATTATTTGTAATACCATTTGATGTGTGATTAGCACAAACAGAATATGTCACATGTGTAAAATACAAAGTGGATAAGTTAACGCATACCAGGGTCTTTCCCACTAACGTAATAGGTTCATGATTTAGCCTAATAGCAAGAGAAAACACACAGATTTATCCTCATACGCCATCAACATATAGTTCAGACCTACAAAAGTAATATAAGTACTCAACAAACATTATATCATTAGGTTCTACATCAAGATAAGTTTAACAAAAAGTAATTTAAGTACCTTAATGATCAGCATTTGTCTTCCCGTCGTAAACATTGTTTTTTTGATTGGCTATTTTTATTAAGAAACTAGCAAGGAGCTAGAAAAGGTTTCAAAAGAAGTGAACTAGGGCATTTCAACCAAGAGTTCCAATCAAATTTAATTTTACATCTATTAGAACACCAAAAATTTTACATCCGATCGTAAACATTACAAAGTAAAATCAATAATGTCAACAAACCAAATTTGACCCATGACAAAAATTTGAGTTTATTCATTACCATTTACCATAAAAAAAATGTCACAATATTCTAGTTCATTCATTACTATTTACCAAGAGATTTCTTAATGTAAGCTACCAAAATCTTGCTAACAATGTAAACAGGTTTCATATTATGGAGATATTTAAAATGTGCTGCAAACCTAAAGTCCCAATAATCAACATTGATGTGGTCAGCTATCCGATTTAGAAAAAAACTTTAAGATGTGTTTTAGTATTTATGATAGGTTTAGGTATTTTGTCGTCGTTGGAAGTGATTTAATAGTGACGAGTTTTGATAGTTAATGGCGGCGGAAGTGGGGAGAAAAAGATGAGGATGAAGATGGATGGTGAGAAGAAGAAAATGAGATGAATAAAAAGTACACAAACATTGCTATTTGTCTAAGTTATCACATTAGCTGCTAAGTCCCCACATGAATCATTAACCGTTAGTTACTAGTAAGCGCGAGTGTGTGAATAAATCTATTGGGTTGCACCCCCGTCCCCCGTCCGGTGTTTAAGGGTGCCCAAAAGATGTATTGGACTTTTAATAAATAATAGAGATAATGAAAAAAAAAATACACATCATGTTAATCTCGTTTTTAACATATACTAATGAGTGATTTTTAAAGCACAAGGTGAGGTCACGAGCCATAAGTTCGTTTTATAACAAAAAATGCTGCCAGGTCACATTTTTAATCTATAACTAGAAGCTTATAACTCAACCAAAAAACAACCTAGCTCCCTCATCAATCAAGTTATAGGACACCCCGTGCCCAACAATTTTTTATTTTTTTCATTTTCTAAATAAAGCAACATATAAAAAATAAAGCATTACATAATTAAAAAAATAATAATAATAACTTACCAAATTTATACATTTTAAGGACTAATAAGAAGAAAAAAAATCAAGTGACTGACAACACAAATCTAATAAAGACTAACGGTGCATCAACTTAACAAACATGGTTTAAAAATTAGCGCAACCAAATTTAAAAGATTAAAAGTGGAAAAATAAAAATAAAATAAAAAATGTTCATTGTCATCTTCTACCTCTCACTGGTGAAAATCAAACACAAGCACATACCATAGAAAAAACTTCAATCTACATAAATACATACTACAAAAACTCAAACACAAATACAAACCAAATTAAAAATCAAAAGTAAAAAGAAAGGTGGATAACGTGACCGGAGGTCATGGTGCTGGTACTTATAAAGCGAACTCCGGTACAGAGGCTCGTGCCATAAACGGCGTTATCGTGCTAAAATGCACCCGTACCGTGAAAATTGACAAACCACAATGATGTATTACAATTACTCTAAAGTAAAAAAGAAAAATGTCGCAAAAAATAATTATTAATTTATTAAATGGTTAATTGAAGTTAAGAGTGCTAGGTACCGTGGCTTAAACTGGCTTGAGCCAGTTTGCAACTCAATGTCATATCAGCAACTCACTCAACTCACTCACACACCAAAATACCGCCTCTATCGTAACTCAAGCCAAAACACCTTTTATGAGCCCTCCCATGCCAATTAAAACAAAACATTCTCGAGCAAAACACATTCTAAAAAAAAAAAAAAAAAAAAAAAAAAAAAAAAGGTAAGTGGCGACTAGCTTAACAAATTGCTCAAGAATAGTGGGTATCATGGCTTGCATTTGGCGCGCCAGTTTGCCATTCACGTCGGACTGGCGGGGTTTCAAGTCACACTATAAATTTAATGTTAAAGATCAATTATTGATATCAGATTAACCCATAAATTATAGTATTATTAATATTCTCCTACAATCAAGCCGACAAATTAGAAAAAAAATATTGTAGCCTTTAATTACGACTCATTATTAACTAGCTTTATTTGACACATGGCCAATGTAATGAAAGATTAGTGGGCAAAAAAAGTAGCCATTTCTAGCTACATGGCCAATGTAATGTAAGATTAGTGGGCAAAAAAGTAGCCATTTCACTTTCCACTTTTGAAAATTTCTGCATGTTTTCTCCAACAGTCTTCTCCATTTGTTTTTAATCACCTAGAGAACTCAACCAACCTTCTTTGCTTGAACACTAAAAAAAATACATCTTTGAGAACTGGTTACATCTTTGAAGTCTGTATTCCAAGGTACTCTTAAATATTTTTGGCATAGAATTAAGTTATTTACTGTAGACACCAAATTTTTACCTTTTCCT
Organism: Artemisia argyi; assembly: GCA_030686995.1. Lineage (NCBI taxonomy): Eukaryota > Viridiplantae > Streptophyta > Magnoliopsida > Asterales > Asteraceae > Artemisia > Artemisia argyi. Next base: position 13,631,691 of record CM060687.1, read on the forward strand.
AGTATTTTACAAGTTGTGTAACCTCTTAAGTTTGATGTATCAATATTTCTATCTTTCTTAGTCAACAAATGAAACATATTGAGATAAATCAGCTGTTTGGATCAAATTAAATTAAGGGGTGGTTTTGGCATTACTTATTTATTTTTAAGTAAAATAAGCAAGTTTATGATAAGCAGGTCAAAATAAGCAAGTCTCAATAAGTAGGTAGAAGCTGCTTATTTTAATGCTTGAGATCAAATAAAAATGTATACTCGTTTTTCTTGATAGCTTATTTTAATGCTTGAGGTAGAAGCTGCTTATCTCAATAGGCATATTTGCGATAAATTTAAGATTATTCTTTTTTTACGTCATTTTATACTTTAAAAATACACATACATCTACGATACCAAACCAACGCTTTTATAAGTGGAGTAAATAGTTACAACTAACAAGCTACTACTAATTGCTAACACATACTCCTAACTCCTAAGCATAAAAGATAAGCAATTATTTATAAGTACTTACTCATAAGCTTAAAAGATAAGCAATTATCCAAAAGCATTAATTCAACAAATGAAACATATTGAGATAAATCTGTTTAGACCCATGTGACTCTTTATCTAAACAGGTTGGCGGGCAACCCGAAACCTGTTTAGACCGAAGCTCAACCCTTTTGTTGGTAGTTCGGTCGGGTTCGGTTAAAAACAGTACCCATGTAATCTGTTTATGCTAACAGGTTAACGGGTCAACCCGAAACCTGTTTAGACCTAAGCTCAACCCTTTTGTTGGTAATTCCGTCGGGTTTCGGTTAAAAACAGTACCCATGTAATCTGTTTATGCTAACAGGTTAACGGGTCAACCCGAAACCTGTTTAGACCTAAGCTCAACCCTTTTGTTGGTAATTCCGTCGGGTTTCGGTTAAAAACAGTACCCATGTAATCTGTTTATGCTAACAGGTTAACGGGTCAACCCGAAACCTGTTTAGACCTAAGCTCAACCCTTTTGTTGGTAATTCCGTCGGGTTTCGGTTAAAAACAGTACCCATGTAATCTGTTTATGCTAACAGGTTAACGGGTCAACCCGAAACCTGTTTAGACCTAAGCTCAACCCTTTTGTTGGTAATTCCGTCGGGTTTCGGTTAAAAACAGTACCCATGTAATCTGTTTATGCTAACAGGTTAACGGGTCAACCCGAAACCTGTTTAGTCCCAAGCTTAACCTGTTTATATTCATGTTGTTTCAGTAATTACCACATCCTTGGTTTTGTTTATAAGATTTCTTATGTCTCAGGAAAATGGAAGTTGTAACTGCAATCGTTGGTCCTGTTGTCAATCTCTTAACGGGTCATATTACGCAAAAGCTGAGATACCTCACTTCATACGCTGAACATGTTGAGCGCATGAAAAACAGAATGAAGGTTTTGGAAGGTCAAAGTGCTGATATGGAACGCCTCAAGAGACAATATCCCAATATGCCTGCTCATGTACCAGTGTGGTTGGAAGATGTTAAAAAGATCAAGGAAGATGTTGACAACATTCCAAGCAACAACATTGGATGCTTTAGTGTTAAAAAGAAGTTTCTAGCAGGAAGAAATGCATTAAGACTTACCAAGGTTATCGAAGGTCTTATCAGCGATGGTTCTGGCATGATCTCTGATGACACCCTCTGGCGTGAAGCTGAAGGATGTCTTGGCAGAGTCGATTCCATAAACACGGCATCAACATCAACAGCAGGTGTAAGTGTGTTCAACTCAAGAGTAAAGGCATTCAATGATGCACTTAAGCTCCTTCAAGAAGATGATGATCATACGGCTCGAGTGATAGCCTTGTGTGGAATGGGTGGCGTGGGTAAAACCACACTGATGAAACAACTGAAAGAGGCTGCACATGTTAACAAGATGTTTAATTGGATTGCTGTTGTAACTGTTGGGAAAAGTCCCAACTTGTTTGCCATTCAGGATGCCATAGCAGAGCACACAGGCGAACCTCTAACTAAATCTGATGAAAAACTAAGGGCAGATTATCTTTCTAAAAGATTTAAAGAATTATTGGAACGTAAAGAAAAGATTCTGGTTATACTGGACGATGTGTGGGAGAAGATTAAACTTGAAGATATTGGATTAGCGAGTCCTTTTCCTAATGGGGTTAAGTTGTTGCTCACGTCGCGGGATGTAAAAGTTTGCCAACAGATCGCAGCTGATGTTGATGTTGATGTTGATTCTGCTTTTGAAGTAGTTGAAGTTAGTGTCTTGGAGAAAGGGGAAGGACAGGATTTCTTTTTTCAAATCGCAGGGAATTCAGCAAGATGTGATCGTGATCTGTATGACATAGGATGCGAGATTGTCAAAAAATGTGGCTGTTTGCCGCTTGCCATCAAACTCATGGCTGGAACTCTTATATGTGAAAAGAACAAGGGTGTATGGAGAAGTAGACTCAAGTGTCTGAAGAATAATGATCTTGATAAGAAAGTACAAGAAATTATTGAGATGAGCTACAATAATTTAAAAGAAGAAGAGGATAAAAAGATTTTTCTTCTTTGTGGCTTATTCCCCGAGGACTCTAACATCCCAATAGAAGATCTCACAAGATATGCATGGGGATTTAAACTCTTAAACAAAGTTTCTACTATGGAAGACGCTAGAGACAAGATAGAAACAAGTGTGAGCAATCTTAAAAATGCCTACTTGTTGATGGATGGAGATAGTCATCACAGTGATTGTGTGAAATTGCATGATCTTGTGCTGGCATTTGTGGTAAATACTGTTTCTAAAGATGGTGAGGAAGGATGTTGGATCATTCACCATGAAGATGATTTCTCAAATTGGAGTGATGCTAATAGTATGAGCCAGTCTTGCAAGCAAATTTCGTTATCATGCAAGGGTATTTCAGAGTTTCCTAGTGATTTAAGGTTTCCAAACCTTTCACTTTTGAAACTTATGCACGGAGATGAGTTGCTAAGGTTCCCTCAAGCCTTTTATGCAACAATGGAAAATCTTGAAGTTATAGCATTTGAGAGAATGAAGTACCCACTAGTTCCCACATCATCCACAAAGCTTCGAACTCTTTGTCTCGATAAATGCTCGTTGAAGTTTGATTTAGCTTGTATTGGAAATCTTTCGAATCTGGAAGTGCTTAGCTTTGCTAATTCTGGCATTACAAACATACCTTCCACATTCGGAAATTTGAAGAAGCTACGACTACTGGATGTAACAGGTTGTTGCAATCTTGTTATAGATGACGGTGTCTTGAAAAGCTTAGTGAAGCTTGAAGAGCTTTATATGATACCTTATGATAAAAAAGCATGCTGCTTCACAGACAACAACAATGGTGAACTTGCAGAACGTTCAAAGAACCTTTGTGCATTAGAATTTGAATTTATTGGTAACAATGCACATATGAAGAACGTATCTTGTGAGAAACTCAAAAAATTCAAGCTCTCAGTGGGATGTTCTTTTACAGAAGTTAGAAAGGCGTTGGGCACAAGGCAAGTTGACACACACTCATATGAAAACAGCTTGAAGCTGATCACCAGCAGAAAAGAACTACTGAAATCTGAAATCAACAAGCTTTTTATGATCACAGGTGCACTTTATCTACACGTGAATGATATGAATTCTCTTGAAGATGTTGAAATACCTCATCCTCCTCGAAACTCTTCGTTTTACAATTTGAGAATCCTAGTGGTTTCACAATGTGCAGAGTTGAAATACCTTTTCACACCGAGTGTTGCAGCAATGTTGTCAAAGCTAGAGCATCTGAAAATTTCCGAATGCCCTATAATGGAAGCAGTCATACATACTGAGAATGATGAAATAGATATAATTAAGATTTCCAACTTAAAGTATCTCAGGTTGGCCAGGCTACCAAACCTATTGTGTTTCTGCAATAACTTCAATGTAATTGAGCTACCACGTCTCATGGAGTTGCAACTTGAAGGCCTTCCAAAAATTACAAGCATTTATCCCAGCAGTACAGCATCTTTTGTGTCGACTGATATCTCCCCCACGCAATCTTTGTTCAACAAAGAGGTAAGTATATGCTTTGTATTAGTATATTGATATTAACAATCTTCAACTAAAAGTGTTTTAATAACAGGCGGGTATTTAATGAATGAACAAATCTTTTTTACTTTGCAGGTTTGTAGCAGCAGTTTGAGAAGCATTGTAGTGAAAGAATGTAAAAGTCTCGTGAATATTCTCCCAAGCAATCCAATGCCATTATTCAATCATCTAGAAGAGCTTGAAGTTACATGGTGTGGTTCTATTGAAGTGATATTCGACATCGACATGGGATGTGTTGGTGAAATGGATAAAGTTAGCAGCAGCAGGTTGAGAAGCATTTTTTTGTGGGGATTAGGGAAGCTTAGAGAGGTGTGGAGGATAAAAGATGCTGGAAATAATTTGATTCATGGATTTGAAGCTGTTGAAAGCATACGGATTATAGGTTGTGAGAGGTTTGAAAATTTAATCACACCTGCCACAACCAATTTGGATATGAGAGCACTCAAACAAGTTGTAATTGATACATGCGGCAGAGAAAGTGAGAGAAAGAATGAATTGGTTGAGAAAAAGAAAGAGGTACAACTTAATAAATTATTTCCATTTTTGTTTTTATCCTTTTGTGACCTCTACTTGAATGTTATTTACTCTTTTTAAAATAAATAAAAAAATAATATTGGGTTTTTTATTATTTTTAAAATAAATAGAAAAATAATACTCTTTTGATAGTGTTGCCAGCTATTTCTTCGCTGTTTCTTCAATCTATTATATCCAGATGTTTCTTCTTGAATAAATAATATTTTTTCTTTAAAAAATTTGTTGCAGTTATATTCATATTTTCTCAATGGGAATTATTACTAAATATATCATTTGTGGTTGTGATATGCAGATTTCTAAAATTGCATTCCCATTACCCACTTTTAATCACCTTCATAAACTTGATATGCGGGGCTATGAAGATGTGGAGGTGGTTTTTGAGATAACGAGTCCAATTAGTAGAGAATCACCTCACAATACCCAGCAACAACCGATCATACTCCCCAATCTTGAAGTATTAGATTTATCGTTTTTGGAGAGGATGAGTCATGTGTGGAAGTGCAATTGGAATGAATTGTTAATTCTTCAAAAACCACAGTCACAGTCCTCATTCCATAACCTCACAACCATAACAATGTGGGGATGCAACAACATCAAGTACTTGTTTTCACCTCTCATGGTGAAACTTCTTTCCAACCTAAAGGAAATTGATATACAGTATTGTGATGCTATTGAAGAGGTGATTTCAAATAGAGATGATGAAGATGTGTCTATAAATTCCCACACAACTGCTTCTGTTGGGATGGCCTTTCCTCAATTGAAGTCCCTTATACTAGTCAATCTACCAAACTTTGTGGGTTTCTTCTTGGGGAAGAATGAATTCATATGGCCAGCATTGGAAAAGGTTGTGATCCGTGAATGCCCACAAATAACAGTATCAGGTATTATTTTTATATTAAAGTAAAAAAGAAAAAAGCCTTCCCATGTCAGTTTCTTTTCTAGTATTAGAGTCAATTAACCTTATTGATAATTGTAATCTTCATCAAAATTACAGCGTAATTATTGGATCGAAAGTAATATGATTAGCAAATATCAACGGTGTTAGTCGTGTATGTATATATGTATATAGGCCCGATTGTAATGTGGCCTAGCCCACAATCTAGAATAATCTTGTGTAGGTTGTTTGGTTATGTATGTGATCCCCAAAACCCAACGGTTTTACAATCATGTAGAGCCTTTCGGCTTATTTTACTCGCATATGAAGTTTTTTTTATCCTTGAACCAACTAATATGTACAATTATCTCTGACATAAGCTTGTGTTTTTTTTTACCTTGCAGGCCCGATCACCGAATTGAAAAGGGTGAAGAGAAAGAAGAGGAAGTTCTGACAAGGAGGAAGATGAAGAAAAATTGAAGACCAAAACCATCAAGGAAACAACATACGAATGGGAATGCTTGAACAATGTTAAAGCTATCTGGTTAAGAAATCCAGAGGTCGCCGAAGAAGAGTACACAAAGTTCTATCACTCTCTTGCTAAGGTAAATACCGATAATTTGTACTTGATGCTCAAAATGGGTTCGGGTGGGTTAATTAATGTGTAAAATGGGTTTTGGTCAAAAGGTCCATTTTGGAACAATTTACGCTGGGCCGACTCCATGTGTTCTAAAATCTAAAAGCTTAAACCCGTGTGAACTGTTAAAGATAAAATATAGCTAAAATCACGTGCCATACATAAGTAAATAAGATGAAATTTGAGCCATGCAGTTGTAACAGTAGTGGCCTAGTGGGTGTTTTTCGTATGTCAGGATTTTGGTGATGAGAAGCCAATGGCATGGAGCCACTTCAACGCTGAAGGTGATGTTGAGTTCAAGGCCGTTCTGTTTGTGCCTTCCAAGGCTCCTACCAATCTATACGAGAGCTACTACAATGCCAACAAATCTAACCTCAAGCTCTACGTTAGAAGAGTATTTATCTATCGCTCTTATTGGTAAGTCTTTATCGTTCTTGTTTATAATGTGTTTGGCTATATAAGGAATATGTCATAATTGATAATCGTCTTTGGACATGGTTGCTAACATTTACTGTTCCATCAGGGTTTTGTTGATTCACACCCTACCACTAAATGTTTCTCGTGACATGCTTCAACAACACAACAGCTTAGAAACAATAAAGAAACTTATCGGGAAGGCCCTTGAAATGATCCGCAAACTTGCTGAAGAGGACCCCTGATGAAGTTCACGACAAAGAAAAGAAAGGTACACATGCTGCATCCTAAACATTTGTTGCTCTCACCTCTAGCTGACCAATAATCATTGCAAATATTTGAACTATGGATCTTAAGTCATTATTGCTGAACTCTCTTATCAAATATGCATATTTATTGACTTTGATATTTAATTTAGTTGTTGCAGAGATCGAAGAATCAAAGGTTAATGATGAGAAGAGAAGCCAATAGCCCAATATACCAAGTTCTGGAATGAGTTTGGCAAATCAGTTAAGCTAGGTATCATTGAGGATGCTGCAAACAGAACCGTTTGGCGAAACTTCTTTGATTTGGGACGGTAAGTTCATTACTCTACTGTAAATATTTTATGTTTACCTGCAAATCAGTTAAACAATTTTTAGATTGCCCATTATCTGATATGTGGATGTATCTACAAAGTGGTGACCCGTCCGACGTATTTTCTAAGCATGACCCATTAGACTAATGACCTTTTTGACCCGTTACCCACTTGACCCATGAAGTTAAATTATTATCAGTTTACCCATCACTCCATCAGCGATATAACAAAAGCTAACTATTTGCAAGCAGGTACTATTTGCTGAGAAGGCTGTAACTTTAATCATTTGAGGTATCTCTTTTTTCTGAGTAGTTACTATTAGTTATCAATATGCGTTCAACTAAACGGCCTCGTATATTGTTATTGGAAGATGGTAATTATTGTTATTTTATTGCAGATATTGGTGTGATGGAGTGACGAAGATGGTTTATGAGCATGACAGTAATGAAGCATACATTGTGGAACACTTTTCTTAATGTTTTTTAGAGTTTAACATTGTTTTAGAGCATACTTGTTTTAGAGAAATGCAGGAAACTACTGTACACATGAAGTTATATGATCATATTGTTCTTTCGATCTCGAACTGTTTTTTATATTGCAATTCTTTGTATTTGTGCAATGTTAGTTGTTTCGAATATTTTTACAGCTTAAAAAACAAAAATGCAGAATTGATTTTACTGGAAACTAGTATATCCTTTATTTTTGACTGAAAAGTTTAGTCATTGTAGTGCCTAAGAAGTTCAATCAGTAAAACTTTTGAACTTTTGATCACTAAACATTTGAGTAGCAATATACTTTTAGTGATCCCTTTATTAGTGACACTTTTTATTTTAGTGGGAGTTGAAAAAAAGGCTTTTGATGACACAATTATTACTTTTGCTCACACTTATTTTTAGTAAGCAAATTTCATTAATCTTGTAGTGAAAATCTTTTATAACTATGGGGGCTCTACCGCTCTAGTTAATATACTTTCTAGGTATGAAAATCTTTTATCCAAACAAAGAATACAAAATATGTTGCAGAATAGAAATATTTACGGGATTAAGTCTTGAGCTATCATCAAAAAGTAAACGAGGTTATGGCAAGTTTAAGTTAAATAGATGTAGGAAGATATGAATCATGTGTTGAGAGAGTTGGTCTGTTTGTAAGTGATCACAAGGTCTATGGTTCAATTGGTTCAATTCCTAACGGACCAAATCCTCACCCATATTAGATAAATAAACCTTTTCACTTTGAGTTGTTTTTAAATAAATGTACAAAACCATAGCACTTCACCATGAATCTTATATTTTTATTTGCTTTCTTATTTTGATGTGTTTTAAATTTCAGAAATAAAAGGCAAACTCTATTTGTTTATCAAAGGACTTGTGGTCTAGTGGGTGGGGCTTAACTTGTTAAGCGAGCCACAAGTGGGAGTAGTACCGGGTGGGTGACCACCCGGGAAGTCCTCACTTGTGGTCCACTTGTAGACCATATTGTTCCGGAGATATATTGCAATGATAGATTTGAACCTTCAAGCCACTCGTTGCGGGGGTTCAAATCTTGAGCATGGCCCGGTTTTCATCCGGCTGTTTCTCCAGCAAGGTAAACTTGTGTGGAGGCAGTACGGTTTCCGGGGGACACCCGTTACCACCTGAGATCAGCGTGGACCCGGTTAAGACAACATAGTCTGGCGGGGTGGCGATGGGGCCTTCGCTGTCCGTGAAGGTGGTCGTTTCTAAGTTGAAATTCACCTTTCAAAAAAAAAAACTCTATTTGTTTTGTAATCATTGAATACCCTAAAAACGTGTGTCAATAGTTTATTTATAGAGATGGATACACCTACCTACTTGGTGTAATTCAGTTATTGGGAGAAAGAACAAAGCATTAATTGTGTTTTTATTCTTTCCAATGACATGTACATACCACATATTACAAGTACATGGGTAGACTACTCACCGGGTAGATTAAGTTTTCTGCTTTATTGTTTTGTAATCATAGTAAGGTTTGTGGTTTCCCAAACCCTTTTAAGAAAAACATGTTTTCCGATCTTTTTCTTTTTCCATTTTTCGAAAAACATCATTTAAGTTGTTTTTCTAATACTTTTTATTTATACGTTTTACTTGAGATATGGTTCTCCCGTAACCTGGTGGTTGGTGAGGTCCGTTTGGTTTAATGAACAAAATCATTTCAATGTAGTTGATGTTTATTATTCATACTGAAGATAAATTTAATAGTGAGATTTATCTTGAATTAAATGTCTTGATTAAAACGTAAGTCCTACTGATAGTGTGTAATATAGTCATTTTAGGGGTCATATTAGTGAAGTCGGAACAAATTTAAAAATACGCTATTGAAGTCATTGAATAGAAAGTAAGTATTTCAAATTGACACAAATTTAAAAGTACGTGGCTATTTTGTGGCTTTTACCCTACTTTCTAAAGCTTTGTTAAGTATGTTTTAATGACTCAAATGGAAGTGATTGCTCTAAAATAACTTTTACTTTCTCAAACTTACAAATGTCGATGGTTTTTCCCTTTGTGCTTGATTGTAATTAAAACTTACGAATGTTTAAGCCCACAAAAACAAAGATGGGCCAATGGTCTTTTTTAACATTATCATTTGTCGTGCGAACTTTTCTAACATTATCATTATTGTTGTTGTTATTAGATATACAGCACTAATTATTATTGTTGTTGTTATTAATTTTAACATAACGAACTAATAGATGTGAACTCATGGACATTTTGTATTAAAAACCATATGATCTGACTCAACGTTAACAAATTTTATCTTTAAGACTCTGTCTATAAATCTGTTTGCAATGCACAGACATATTGTCCAAAAACATACATGAAACTTTAATGCGCGAGTAAAAAAATTTGACTCGTTGCATTGCGAAAATATACCTCTTTAAACTTTCCCGACGGTCAAGTTCAGTTAACGATTTTGTTTTCATTTGCTTGTTATTTTTTTATTGAAAGTTAAAAAGGTTGTTTTACTTAGCTTGGCTAAACTCTAGTACCAAAAAAAAATAAAATAAATAAATAAATAAAAAATTGTGTGTGTAATAGGAAGCCATGTATAAAGAGTGTTAATTGTGTTACTTTCATGTTATAAGAGAACATATGCTAGATACAAACTTTTTCATTAATTAAGAATCCGAGTAGCTTCAAGTGCAAACGCTCTATGATGAACAAATGAATGGTATAAATTAGAATATTAGAAATGCACAAGTCGACATGTAAGCATGTATAATATTATGTGTTGATAAAACCGTTTCATATTTATATCCCACATAGATGAAAGAAGTGAAATCTTTCTTGTTTATATACCATAAAGAATGAGGATTACACATGTCTAGAATAGTACTATATTTTGAGTCACATTGTGTTGTGAAGTTGATTATAAAACTTAAACAATTCAACTTCACCACTGATGGGCTCAAAATTTAATATAAATTCTTGATTTTTTAAAGTAGCATATCTTTTTCCGCTTAAAAAAACTAATCGTACTCCAAAGTCCAAACTTTTTATTTATTTTAAAGTTTTCAAAGACATTATGAAATTTCGTTTTTTACTTACATGCATTGTGTTAAAATGTAGTAGTAAGAGAAGAATGTGTGGTCTCGCCACTTGTGCTCATTGTCTGACGTGGAGCTCGTTGGAGCTCGCCACCACACCGGGTGGAGCTCATTGAAGCTCACCATTCTCCACCTCTTCATCCAGGCGACGAGGTAAGTTACTGCAAGGTTTGCAGCTTTTTCCTTTTTTAATATTTTTTCTTTTGTAATTAGTTTATTTGTTTTGGTGTGTGTGTTGGTGTGTGTTTTGTTGCAGCAAATCTAGAAGAAGAAGATGATGAAACATGTTTTGGTCCTTGTGTGTTTAGTCCTTGTGGTTTTATTTATTTACAGTTTGGTCCTTGTGTGTTTACTCTTTGTGGTTTTTTTTCCCTTTTTTTTTTAATGTAACTAACATTTTTTATTTTTAGTTATTAGTATTTTTTTTAATGAAATAAATTTAATTTGATTGAAAAATTAATAAAAATAAAATAAAGTTGTTAGTGGTGGGCCCCAAATGAGTAAGTTGAGGTTAATTGTGAGTGAGGAGGTGGTTAGAGCACTAGATATCGTGGTGCCGTCCCGCTGGTGCCGTGGAGAAAAGTACAGCCACATCAGCACCTTTTCTCATAACACCAGAATTCACCATAACACCAAAAACCCCCTCCCTCCTATAACACCAGTTTCTAGTGCCGTCATGCACCCTTGGACCCCACGTATATATCTTTTTCTTTTTTTTCATTTATTTAAATAAGCTAACACATTTAATTAAAATTAAAATCTCATTAACTAAAGAAATACATTAAGTTTTTTCTTGTCAATTAAGTACAAATGTTGTTAACTTGTTTTATCTCCAACCAGAGATTTTGAACAATATATTTAAGATTGGGGTTCAATTCGTCCATTATTAAATGTAAAAGGGTTTAAACTAAAGCATTACATCTAACTAGGGGGACCTAGTAAAAAGCTTTTGTTGAACTCACAAATAAACAAATGTTATGGTCGTCTTCCTCATGAAATAAAAAAGAAACAGAGTATGTGTTTTTCAATGATTTTAATAATAAGCTCATCACCTTTTACACCATGAGAGCCTTCGGTAAAATCGAATACACCATGAACATATTCTCAAACAAACTGAAAAAACGGGATAACGCCAAGAAAAAAAAGGAAAACGCGAGGCTCGGTACCGTGCTTGCGCCATCCCGTCGCGTTATCCGGGATGATTTGGGCTGTTCGTGATGGCTCGGGACGCGAAAACGTGAGCCACAGTATGGAGCTCGCGTCGTCCGGTCACGCTTTGCCGGAAAACACCAGCCTTGGCGCTGGGTACCGAAGGCTCTTAGTTGTGAAGAGGTGTTGGGGTGATGTAGCACCCGTGGCCCCCAAATGAGGAGATTGGGCTATGTCACCACAACTTCCACTCTAACAAGATACATCGTATTAGATGACAACCTACGGTATTTAATGAGTATCTTACGTCACCTAGATGATGCTATTGTCATGCATGAGAGTAAACTCATATGAAATCAGTAATAAAGTTTGTACTCCTTAGATGATATCCGAGTTCAATTACATCGTCACTTAGGGGGTGGCAATATTGCCTAACAAATACTCAAACTAATTTGTAATTAGCCAATAGAATCAATACAACACTTTTCATGCCTAATCATGCCTAACTACTTATTTTTAGTGGCAATGTGATGACTAACCATGCCTAAACTTTTTATTTTTTTTATTTTTAAAATTCATAATTATATTTACTATTTAATTAAAAACATCAAATTTAATTAATAATTCAAATAAAAGTTACATAATACTTAGGAAAATAAAAACAAAAAAAATTAAAAATAGGAAATGACTAGTCATCGAGGTATGGTAAGTCTTGCGCCGCTACGTGCTCCGTAAGATCATATTGAAGACGGTTATGAATATCTTCGTCGAGTAACTCTTCTAGCACACTATCGTCATAAACTGGCGTGACCGGCTGATCCATTATATGAACCGGTGATATTGCCACACCATCGTCTTTTAAAATCATATTGCCCAATATAATACACGTATAAACGATTTGTCGAATCTTTGCGACAGTCATAGGTCGTAGAGGACGACTGAGAATAAACCATTTTCCCTTCAAACGACCAAAAGCTCGCTCGACATCCTTTCTTGCAGACTCTTGTAGCTTCTTGAACTTCTTTTCCTTCGGGGCAGTGGGATACGGATATGCTTTAACAAGAGTTGAATACTTAGGATAGATTCCATCGGCAAGATAATATCCACGTTTGTAGAGACGTCCACGTAAATAAAATGAACTGTTTGGCGTCATACCATTTCGCTCGGTAACATATAATAGAGACTGATTCAAAACATTGATATTGTTGTTTGAGCCGGGCGGACCAAAAAACGAATGCCAAATCCACAAATCATATGAAGTCCTCGCTTCAAGCATAATAGTCGGGTATTGGTGATCACCTCTCTTATATTGGCCTTTCAAATATTTAGGACAATTTCGTCAAGTGAGATGTGTACAATCAATGCTACCAAGCATTCCAGGAATGTGATGTTTTTCTTCATGTACCTCGAATAACCGTGCAATGTCATGGGTTGTCGGCCTACGTAAGAACTTTCGACCGTATAACTTTATAATCGCACCGCAAAATTTATCAAGACATTCACCTAGAAAAAACGACAACTTTTAATATAAAAAAATAAATAACGAAATATTATTTTATAAAACAAAAAACAAAAATATTTTTAAAAAGACAATTCCGAAATATTTTTTGTAAAAAAAACATTTAAAAAAAAATGAATAACGAATAAAAAAAATTTAATAACAAATAAAAAAAATTTAATAACGAATAAAAAAAATAATAACGAATAAAAAAAATAATAATAACCTGAAGTTCTTCGTGTCATGTTTAAATAGTCATCGGATCTATCCGGAGGTTCACCCGTTGCGAGTTGCAGTATTGCCGATGTGCATTTTTGTAACGGCGTGAAACTAATCTTTCCAAACGCGTCTTGACCCTCTTGAAACCATTCGAATTGCGCTTCAATGTCACCAACAATTTTTAAAAACAATCTTTTACTCATACGAAAACGATCACGAAAAACATCTTCGTTAAACTTTGGTTGTTCAACGAAATAGTTATTCAATAGATTTTCTAAAGCTTTATCACGAAAACGTTTTACATAACTACGGATGAAGGTAGAGCTTGCCGTGTCTTCAAGAGCTTCGTACGCGGCTAAAAAAGTTTCGATTGTACTACCGGATAACCATTCTTCGGATGAGTCGGGGGGAATAATTATCTCGTTTGAGGATGAACAAGATGATGACATGGTTACTAGAATGTAAATTGTATGTGTGATTTGATATTAGTTTAGATGTGAAAATAAAAAGGAAAATGGTGAGTATTTAAAGGATTTTTTTTTTTTTTGAAAAGTCCCAAACGGTCAAATAATAAATGGGTCCAACGTTCCAATTTTGAATGTTCCTTTCTTTACTGATCGGTGATGTTCACCGCTTGCGTTGCCGATTCTTTCATGCAGACATGGAGGCAATGGGCATGCCGAGCCTTGCCGACTCTTGCCGATGGAACACCGAGTACGATGCCACCCCCTTAATTACCGTATTTAAACTCTACCATTAGTTATTAGCTTAGCTTCAAAATACAAACACTCTATAATGAAATGATAAGATAACTAGCATGGACTGTTAGTTGTCAATTCAACCTTATATCCCATAGTCCCACATTGGTTAAAGAACTGAAATCCTCATTGAATATATGCTAGAGTGCATGAGGACCGTACATGTCAAGAGTAGTGTTATGTTTTCAAATACACACTTGTTGTCGAAGATTTTAATTCTAAAAGAATCAAACCTCGATAAACAATGTGCATCTGAAAATTGATATAAAATTCTTGACATTTTTATATTTAAAAAAAAAAAAAAAAAATCGATCATTTAGAAAAACATCTTTATCATCAGTTGTCACTTATAAAATGGTACTATATACTTTTTTATTTACAAAGATTGTCCATACGTGTTTATGCAACTAAATATATACTAATGTTCTATGTATATCCAATAGCCATTGTTGTTCTTTCAATCTATAGATGTTTCTCCAATCCATAGATGTTTCTTTCAATCTATAGATGTTTCTCCAATCCACCTAAACTTAGATAACCCCTACCGTATAATGCCATATTAATTCCGCAAAGACATGCTTTCTTATTTTTATGTGTCTTCATCTAGTTTTACAAATGGGTATAAATGATGGTTAAGCGTGGTTTCATATAAGCGACTATGATGTTTAGTTGGGGTAAGCCCATGTTTAGTTTATTGTGTATCAAAAAAATAGGGTCCATGTTTAGCCGAATAATATTCGTATAATGAAATGATATGCTTATGTGATGAATAAATGATATGCTTATGTAATGAAATGATATGCTTATGTCAACGTAAACTTTTTTATACATTTTAATGCATGCTATAATTAGATACATTTTTATCATAATATTTGGTTTAATTCAGAACAAGTAGTCACTAATGAATTACAACTAACTACATTAGCTTTAAAAGTATACATTATGTATTTTTTAAACATTTTGAACCTAGACATCATTATTATTTACGATTTGTGGGTATAAGATGCATAATTCACATTTTGACACCCTTGGTGTTTTCTTCTTATGTTCCTCGTAAACAATAATTAGGATCTATTTGTATGTCAACGCGAAATTAACAAACTCAAAGGAACATAACTAACGTGTCTATAATATTTGGTAGAAAACATATTGTAACGTGAAGAAAAATTGTCCACAACCACATGAGGATTTCAAACAAATACTGTAAAAATATTATTTGGAATGTACTATGTACCATTGTCAAAGTGATCAAAGACCAGTCACAAACTTGAGCTTTTGTGTCTTTTTAACAAAATGATCCTAGATTCGCTTTAATCAGTTTTTTAAACCAAAATACAAAGTGAATACCTCCCATCTATGATACCTTGTTTGGAGATAATAGTCTACCTTTGTCGAATACAAAGTCGAATACATATCTCGCTTTCTTAGTTTTCTTCTTCAGTCTGAGCTTTCGCGATTTTGCCGCTCGAACTGCGGGAGAGTATTAGCGAATAAATAGGCCCAAACCATACTTGTGGGTTGAGTCCATTAGGGTTACAATTTATGTCTTGTACCCTATACATGGGCGGAGATAAAGGGGGGGGGGGGGGGGGGGGGGGGGGTCCAGGGGGTCACAGGACCCCCCGGCGAAAAAAATTGTAGTGTAAATTTTCGGCTATTTTTGTAATTTGCCCCCCCCCCCCCCCAACGGACCAATTTTTAGTGTAGTTTTTAAAAATTATCATATTTTGCCCTCTCGACAAAAAAGTTCTGGCTCCGCCCCTGACCCTATATATTGTGGTTAAATAATAAGGGTGTGTTTGGTATGCACCTTTGTAACACCCCCAAAATTTGATACAGCGGAAGACTCAACAAGCTTTCGGGGTGCTACGGGGATTGGTATCCAAACACAAGACATAAAAGAACGAGATAAAGTAAACATAATAAAAGTACAACCACGCGGGGTTTTAGAGTTTACATTATCCCAAAATCATCCAAAGTCAGGCCCAAAAGAAAATAAATATAGGTCCACAATAGTTATCAGAGTTTTAGAAATATAGATCCATAACCGGTGCCAAATGCCAAGCCTCCAATCCCAAGCATCCGCAGAGCATCACTTAATTACCTGAGAAAACGTGCTAAAAGTCAGCTTTCGCTGGTGAGATCATAGGTTTAGGTTCATAATTCAATATAGTGGACATATACGCAAAACGCTTGCTAGCTAGACTAGGCCTCAATCATCCAACCAAAATATCCAACCAAAATATATCATCCCTATAGGTGCACGCTATAGCTCAAATCAATCCAATCATTAGCTTACCTAGCTCAAGTCTAGGCCTCGCTCTATAACCAATCCAATAGCTTACCTAGTTCGGGACTAGGCCTCGCTCAACAACTAAATCAATAGCTTACCTAGTTCGGGACTAGGCCTCGCTTAATCCTACCTAGTTCTATAAGCATAGCAAGTTTTGAAATAAATAAATAAAGCGATAATAGTCCACATAAAACATTTGCACGTTTCTCACCCCAAGTATTGAAAACATAGTTCAAGAGAAAAAGTGGGGCTATGACTCACCTCAAGTCCAGAAATCCTCAAAAGAAACGATAGAAGAAAGACGTAAGTAATCTCAAGCAACTCACGTAACGGCGACTACAGACTCGGCACTTCCTAACAATATCAAACCCGTTCAGAAATCATTTCCTCAAGATCAAATATTCCCATTCTCAAACGTATTCCATTTTACTTTCCAAAAATATCCATTTCTCGAATTAACTTCATATTCATTTGAAATTCGACACTTGGTATCCATACGGGTGGAGGGTCGACATAGCACAAACCAAAAAGCCACAACAAAGAACAATAATAAGACAACTATAGGTCTAATGTTAGCTCAACATATTATTTAAATAATTATCGAAGCTTATTAAATCCGTCGATTTGATAATCTCCCATACTTATTTACGTAATATGTTGTTCCAAAATCATACCCAACCTAAAACACATTACACATAAGTTTCTATTTGGTATATGTCGTAGTCCAATGAATTCCCTATATATATCATCGAATCGGCCAAATTCCACGAGACATATAGTAATTTATTACCCTAAAATATATACCACATCCTATGGGCGTCGTGGGATACGATGCCCATTAATATACTCATTTTATATCGTCAAATAACTCGATCTAGAATAAGTCATTCGGTATATAAAATGTTTATATTAACCGTCATATATCCGTGACAACACAAAGTCACAATATAAAGCCCACTTGGACTTTAAAGACCCACAATTCGTATAACTCGATAAGCTTCTAATTTATAAACAAAATCACATTTTTAATTATTAGTTGCCCAACTTATATTTCGCTATTATTTATATAATTATTATTTATAACAATAATCTGACATTTATTACACTATATGCATAGTATAATAACTATCGTTTTATTATTAATATACGCATTTATATATATATATATATATATATATATATATATATATATATATATATATATATATATATATATACGTTTAACACGTCTATATACGTATATAAACGATTATATTCTTAATAATATTATAACGAGTATTATTTTTAATATCGACTTTTAAATATTTATCGAGTCATAGAATTTGGTCACATGTCCGAGTCATGACCCTCGGCTCATAGTCCAAGTCCAAAGTAATAAGAATCAAGTCACAATATAAATATATCAACTCCGTCCAAACAATCCCATATCCACGTGCTACAACATGAGGGTCCGACTACGGCACCCTACTAACCTATCTCCGTCATCTAATTAACCGTCTCACAATCGGTTCCCAAATACTCTTCGAAAACAACTCCACAATAATCAAAAGTAAACCATTGTCGAGACCACAAAGGGTCTCGACCCATCCAAAAGTATCGGCCAAAAACAAGTATCACAACAACAATAACAACAATATAAACACAACAAGAAAATCCTCACATTACATGTAATTCGGGTTGGTTTACCAAGCCAAACCCGAGCTGGGAGACCCATATTGGTCTCGACTAAACCATGAGTCACAAGGACTCGAACCCAAGACCTATTTGGTCTCGGCTTAGGCTCACCCGAGCCCTACCAAAACTACCAAATGGACCCTTATGGTCGCGGCAACATCAAACAACAACAACAAGGTCCACATCGATTCAAATCGAGCCAAGAATCAAACTCCAAATACCAATACGCTCGCTACAAGGCTACTAGGTCAAATCCCAACAACAAAACTAAGCCATAAGGTTCGAACCATGCCAAGCCGTGAGCTACGGCTCGCTGTTACCAAGTCGACACCAAACGAGACCCATAACCCGGATACCAAACGAGTTTTATCATCAAAACATCATTTCCCATTAGTTTAAATCGAAACCCAATGAGAAAAATCCGTATATACACGGATTGGAACACAAGTCGAGGCACACAAGGCAAAACTCGTGGTCACTCACCTTCAAATCGACTTCAAAAAACGAGTTTCTTCAAAAACCCAACAAGATCCAATGAAAATAGTGGTATTTGGGTGGCGGTGATGATGAGAACGAGGGTCTAGGGGTGTTGGTGTCGCGCGTGGATTACACCAAAAGAAAGATCGCGACGAGGTGATTAAGATGGTGGTGTTTGTTAGGTTGTGAGGGTGGCGGTGTGACGGTGGTGGCCGGATTTAGGGGGCGGCGGCTAGGTATAAAATGGGTAGAGAGAGAGAGATGAGAGTGAAGGTGAAGGTGTGTGTTTGGGGGTGTGTGTGAACCGGTCCAACACAAGGACCAATTTGTAGTTTTTATATTTTTATTTTATTTTATTTTATTTTTTGTAAAAACAATAATAATGATACTAATAATTTAGTTAAGGGGGAAATGGCTAGGTATTAAACGTAAAGACCAATCCCGTAACTTTTCAAAATATTCCGACTCTCTCAAACCGAGCTCGTTCCCAATATTTTAAAATTTCACGATACGTTCAATAAATAAATATAACCCAAACCGTAATTTCAAAACATTTAAATTCGTTAGGTTAATCTAGTGCCGGAGTCAATGTAGTGCCAAAGTAACGATCATAAAAATAAATCATCACGACCGAATCAACCAAACCATAAATAAACAACCAAATTTCATAAATATCGTACGATTAAAAATCAAGTACCAACGTTCGTAAAATATCTCGTCACTATAACTTTCAAAAATTCCAAATTTATAATTTCAATGTAATGCGGGTTTTATAAAACGGCTCCCTATTTTTCTAGTTGTCACATCCTCCCAGCCTCAGAAGGAACCCGTCCCGGGTTTCTCTCGAAATAACCCATCTACGAAGTGAAAAGCTTCGGATATCTCTTTCGAAACTCATCCTCTCGTTCCCACGTAAATTCCGGTCCATGCCGCGAATTCCAACGAACTTTGATGAGCGGAATACGACTCCTCTTGAGTCGTTTGATCTCTCTATCCATTATCTCAATCGGCTCTTCCACAAAATTCAAACTTTCATCCACACGAATATCCTTGATTGGTATAACTGGTGTTTCTTCTGAAAGGCATTTCTTCAGATTGCTAACATGAAACACATCATGAACTTTACTCAGTTCCATAGGTAATTCCAAACGATACGCTACGGGCCCAATTCTTTCCAAAATAAGAAATGGTCCAATGTAGCAGGGATTAAGTTTCCCACGTTTCCCAAAACGTATCACACCCTTCCAAGGCGAGACTTTCAACATCACTTTGTCTCCAACCTGGAATTCTAGGGGTTTACGCCTCTGATCGGCGTAGCTTTTCTGCCTATCTCTAGCTGCTTGCAGTCGATCTCGAATTTGCGTTACTTTCTCAGTAGTTTCCAAAATAAGCTCAGGGCCTGTGAGTTGGCTATCTCCAACTTCTGCCCATCCAATAGGTGAACGACATTTACGACCATACAAGGCTTCAAATGGTGCAGCCTTAAGACTTGTGTGGTAGCTATTGTTGTAGGAGAACTCCGCAAGGGGTAGATATTTCTCCCAGCCTTTACCAAAGTCTATGATGCATGCACGAAGCATATCCTCCAAAGTCTGGATAGTTCTCTCGCTTTGACCATCGGTTTGGGGGTGATATGCAGTACTCATATCAAGTCTCGTCCCCAAAGCGGTTTGAAGTGATCGCCACAATGCTGACGTGAAGCGGCTGTCGCGATCCGAAATAATCGATATCAGAACTCCATGACGAGAAACAATCTCCTTCACATACAATCTCGCAAGTTTTTCCACACTATCATCTTCACTAATCGCCAGGAAATGAGCAGACTTAGTCAAACGATCCACAATTACCCATATAGCGTCGCAACCGCTAGCTGTCTTTGGTAATTTGGTAATAAAGTCCATCGTAATACGCTCCCATTTCCATACCGGAAGTTCTGTCTGCGTCAATAATCCTGACGGTCTTTGATGTTCGGCTTTAACCTTAGAGCAAGTCAAGCACTTACTAACATACAACGCTATATCTGCCTTCATATTTGGCCACCAATATAACTTTTTCAAATCCTGGTACATTTTGTCAGACCCAGGATGAATAGAGTATCTTGACTTATGCGACTCATGCATAATCAACTCTCGAATTCCTCCATACAATGGTACCCAACTTCGCTCTCCAAAACATAACACTCCATCAGAACGCTTAACAAATCCCTTCTCATTTTCTGCCATCACAAATATGTTTTCAGCAGATCTATTCTCTGCTTTCAACGCTTCCGTTTAAGCTTCTAATATTTGAGACGGTAATGGCGACACGATAGTCATTCCTAATGACCTAACTCGTAACGGTGGGATTCTCTCCTTTCGACTAAGAGCATCAGCAACAACGTTTGCTTTGCCCGGATGGTAGCGAATTTCACAATCGTAATCGCTTAGCAACTCAATCCAACGTCGTTGCCTCATGTTAAGCTCTTTTTGGTTCAAAATGTGTTGCAGACTTTTGTGGTCAGTAAACACTACACACTTGGTTCCATACAAGTAATGTCTCCATATCCTCAAAGCAAAAACCACAGCACCTAACTCCAAATCATGGGTGGTGTAGTTCTTCTCATGCTTCTTGAGCTGTCGGGAAGCATAAGCTATCACTTTCTCTCGTTGCATTAACACAGCTCCTAAACCTTTATGTGAAGCGTCACAATTGACGACAAAATCCTCGTTACCTTCGGGTAACGCCAAGATAGGAGCACTACACAACATCTCCTTAAGTAACTGAAATGCTTCCTCTTCCTTATCTCCCCATTCATACTTAACACTCTTTTAAGTCAATTTGGTCAACGGTTTTGCTATCTTCGAAAATCCCTCAATGAATCTTCGGTAATAACCGGCTAATCCCAAAAATTGACGAACTTCTGTTGGGGTCGTAGGTGCAGCCTGTCACAACTCGTAAAATCTGGTCTTTTCCCGAACTTTCACATTTACTACTCATCATTTACTATTCATCGATCACTATTCATCATTTTACTATTCATCATTTTTGAGGTCAGTTTGATATTCTGAGAAGCGTTTTAAAATTTTACTATTCATAAAACACTATTCACCTCTGGAGAAAATTTGTCATTTATGCGTGAGTTGCGTCATTTCTGTATACGTACGGTTATCTACCTAATAAACGTTATCTTATGAGCTATTATTCTGAATAATTGATCTGACAATCCCAACTATGGTCCTAACACATTTTTATACTCATAATAATAATATATAAATTATATTATTAATTTACCTGGGGTTTTGGAAATTTATTTAATTGATATCATACGTTTAATATAATTACGACGGTTTTCGTAAAAACTAAACAATAATCATCCAAACACTCAATACTTGTACCCAACATATTTTTACAATTTTTACGACTTTATTATATCCCGGTTAACTCCGTTAAAATTTATTTTTAGTTAACTCGGTACCCGATATTTCCTAAAACTATTAATATATACATACTAATACTAATAATGCACCAACTATCCTACACTACACCATTTTTCTTTCTTTTTTTCACCAAATGCAGCCCCCCCCCCCCTTGCCTACCTCCTCCTTTTATGGATCTTGCCCCCTAAACAAAATATCTACTTCCAATTTATTCATACAACACTTTCATTTACACCAAACCACGAACAAAAACTTTCCTCTTTTCCTCTTCACCATATTTTCAGCCAAGAACACAACAACAACAAGAATCCATCATTTTTCCAAGATCAAGCTCTAATCTAGTTCCTTTAGTGATCCTTGTTTGAGTTTTGTAATAAAAACTCAAGGTTTCTTAGGTTTTACTCATCCAAGCTCTATAATCTTTCTAAGTAAGTTGTCAAACTCTTTTCCATAATTTCTTCATGTTATTTTTATGATCATATGATTTCCATTCAAGATCTACATGCATATGTTAGTTATACCACTCATTTATTTATATATATATCTAACTTTTGAACCCTAGAAATGGATTATAGTTAGATCCTTGTTAGATCCACTTGATTTATGATGTTTAGGAACCCATGACACCCTAAGAAGGTGTATGGTAAGATTAGACTATATTTGTGGTGATTGAAAGTGGTTTGGTTGGATTAGAAACTAGATTGGAACACTAGAAATGGTTTTTGAAACAATATATTTACCTATTGTTGCTATTTTTAAAACATGGGAAACTCAGTAGGTGATGGATAATTTTTGACCAAAGATTTAGAAAATACTTTTAAAAACGAAACTTTTGGCGAAAGAACGAACTAAAACGAGTTTATAACGAAGGAGATATGATTTTTGTAAATTTAACGACGAAAACTATTTTCTGAAAAACTGCATGCTGTTTGACATTTTTCGACGGACAAATAGAGGCGTTAAACGTAACCTAGAGGAGCCGAGCTATCGAAAATATATTAGTATAGGTTAAGACGATTCCGGGGATATAAAGAACGAGTAAAATGAGCTTAAAACGACCAAGTTATACACGTTTTAAAATCGTCAAAACTATATATATATTTAGTCACTACTAGAAATAATATAACTACGTACTAAATGCTATTTTTCTAGATTTCTTATTCAAGAGTTATATTCATAACTAATGAAGTACTAAGGATTATAAGTTTATCTTTACGGCGATTAGACGTTATCTTAAGGTTTTCAAAACGAGGAATATAACACTAACGTTTTTATATACGATATATTACGACAAGTTTTTATTATTCTAGTTGGACTATAACTAGTATTTTCAAGTTATGAGTGATATAGGTATCATGTGTATGCATATTCTCTACATCCTTTCATGATCTAAGTAGATCACTATCATTCATATTAGGTTGCGGTTAGAGATCGAACCTCATTTCTGTGTATCCACTTTTGTCATCGTAGCTATCGCACCAGGTGAGTCATAGCCCCTATTCTTTTAAATTGTTTTGTTAACGTTTTGGGGGAGAATACATGCTCGTTTTTACATAAATTACTACTTGACTCTTTGAACTCATTTGACCTTATAACTTGTTTTGAACTTTTGAACTTAATGTACTGTACGTGTTATGACCTAAAGTCTCACCTTATTGGTGGAGCGTTCTTAACCCTAAAGTCTCACCTTATTGGTGGAGCGTGCTAAGTCTCCTTTGTTCGGAGCAACACTATAAAGTCTCTCCTGTTCAGAGCATCCTTAATAATTCTCGCCATGGTGGAGTGACTAATAATTCTTCGCCAGGTCGGTGGAGTGACTAATAATTCTTTGCCTAGGTGGCGGAGTGACTTCAAGTCTCCCTTGTTCGGAGCGGCCTTGATTATTATATATATGCGGTGCTTATATTGTGACTTATTATTGACCTCATGTGCTTGACTACCAGACATAAACTATTTTAGCAGTGGGTTGTAAACACACAGGTTACAAGTCTCTTATGGCGGGACTTGTAACTGAGTAGATTTACGATGCCTTTGCTGTGTGATCATTTTTCTATAGACTTTACTTGTTAAACAAACTCTATGAACTCACCAACCTCGTGTTGACACTTTAGCATGTATTTTCAGGTTTTAACCTATGGCACGCTACAGGAGGTTTTTGGCAGGGCATGGCATGGTCATAGAAGACTCTGATTATTTATACGGGGACCGTTTTAAACTATTTTAAGGGCCTACTTCCGCACTACTTTTAACAATGTAAATTTAACATTTTTGGTTAAACGATTTTATTTTAAATAAGTAAAGTGAAAATCATTTTTGAACTTGTGTTGTAATACCAATTGAGTTACACCCCAGCTACACGTATGCTTCCGCTGGACCCGATTTTGGGGGTGTGACAGATTAGTATCAGAGCTTTGGCTATAGCGAACTAAGTGTTTTTAAAACCTAGACTATAGCTACTTTTACGAAAACTTAACCCTATGACCGTCACGTGCCTGCCTGCCAAGCTGAAGCCTCATTTGTGGTTAGTTGCTGACTTAGGTGATGAGATTTGTGTCTCATTATCTGGTATATTATATTCACTTATTCTAGTTGATTACTATAATTGTCTTTCATATAAGCATGTTCACGTATCATATATGTCACCACATTATGTTTCTCCTTGCATAGTTTCATCATTTGACCTCGAGTTTGGTCACCTGCCTTAGTCTTTCTGAACGTCTTGGTATTTGTGAAGGACATAGTATTAGTATAACTGAGCTGA
Source organism: Artemisia argyi (assembly GCA_030686995.1). Classification (NCBI taxonomy): domain Eukaryota; kingdom Viridiplantae; phylum Streptophyta; class Magnoliopsida; order Asterales; family Asteraceae; genus Artemisia; species Artemisia argyi. The sequence continues at coordinate 13,656,572 of CM060687.1, forward strand.
GTATTTCAAAATTCATGGAACCTCGGTGGAATATAGACTAGTCACCTATATTCAACCCGGGATAGTGGGACATAGGCTGACTACCTATATCCGACTCAGAAATGAATTTTGCAACACTGAGAATGGTTATAATAAAATTCTGTCTGGATTGAATCCTCTACTCAATTTCTAAATGTTTCATTTATGTGTGTACACCCTCGTTGTCAGAACGCTTATACTTTTCCTCACCTCGTCAACCGCCGCCTGGAAGCACGTCAACTGGTCATTTCATCTCATGAATCTTCACCTTTATAACACTTCGGAGACCAACGTTAACTGAACTTCGGGACGAAGTTCCCTAAAGGGGTAGAGACTGTCACAACTCGTAAAATCTGGTCTTTTCCCGAACTTTCACATTTACTATTCATCGATCACTATTCATCATTTTACTATTCATCATTTTTGAGGTCAGTTTGATATTCTGAGAAGCGTTTTAAAATTTTACTATTCATAAAACACTATTCACCTCTGGAGAAAATTTGTCATTTATGCGTGAGTTGCGTCATTTCTGTATACGTACGGTTATCTACCTAATAAACGTTATCTTATGAGCTATTATTCTGAATAATTGATCTGACAATCCCAACTATGGTCCTAACACATTTTTATACTCATAATAATAATATATAAATTATATTATTAATTTACCTGGGGTTTTGGAAATTTATTTAATTGATATCATACGTTTAATATAATTACGACGGTTTTCGTAAAAACTAAACAATAATCATCCAAACACTCAATACTTGTACCCAACATATTTTTACAATTTTTACGACTTTATTATATCCCGGTTAACTCCGTTAAAATTTATTTTTAGTTAACTCGGTACCCGATATTTCCTAAAACTATTAATATATACATACTAATACTAATAATGCACCAACTATCCTACACTACACCATTTTTCTTTCTTTTTTTCACCAAATGCAGCCCCCCCCCCCCCTTGCCTACCTCCTCCTTTTATGGATCTTGCCCCCTAAACAAAATATCTACTTCCAATTTATTCATACAACACTTTCATTTACACCAAACCACGAACAAAAACTTTCCTCTTTTCCTCTTCACCATATTTTCAGCCAAGAACACAACAACAACAAGAATCCATCATTTTTCCAAGATCAAGCTCTAATCTAGTTCCTTTAGTGATCCTTGTTTGAGTTTTGTAATAAAAACTCAAGGTTTCTTAGGTTTTACTCATCCAAGCTCTATAATCTTTCTAAGTAAGTTGTCAAACTCTTTTCCATAATTTCTTCATGTTATTTTTATGATCATATGATTTCCATTCAAGATCTACATGCATATGTTAGTTATACCACTCATTTATTTATATATATATCTAACTTTTGAACCCTAGAAATGGATTATAGTTAGATCCTTGTTAGATCCACTTGATTTATGATGTTTAGGAACCCATGACACCCTAAGAAGGTGTATGGTAAGATTAGACTATATTTGTGGTGATTGAAAGTGGTTTGGTTGGATTAGAAACTAGATTGGAACACTAGAAATGGTTTTTGAAACAATATATTTACCTACTGTTGCTATTTTTAAAACATGGGAAACTCAGTAGGTGATGGATAATTTTTGACCAAAGATTTAGAAAATACTTTTAAAAACGAAACTTTTGGCGAAAGAACGAACTAAAACGAGTTTATAACGAAGGAGATATGATTTTTGTAAATTTAACGACGAAAACTATTTTCTGAAAAACTGCATGCTGTTTGACATTTTTCGACGGACAAATAGAGGCGTTAAACGTAACCTAGAGGAGCCGAGCTATCGAAAATATATTAGTATAGGTTAAGACGATTCCGGGGATATAAAGAACGAGTAAAATGAGCTTAAAACGACCAAGTTATACACGTTTTAAAATCGTCAAAACTATATATATATTTAGTCACTACTAGAAATAATATAACTACGTACTAAATGCTATTTTTCTAGATTTCTTATTCAAGAGTTATATTCATAACTAATGAAGTACTAAGGATTATAAGTTTATCTTTACGGCGATTAGACGTTATCTTAAGGTTTTCAAAACGAGGAATATAACACTAACGTTTTTATATACGATATATTACGACAAGTTTTTATTATTCTAGTTGGACTATAACTAGTATTTTCAAGTTATGAGTGATATAGGTATCATGTGTATGCATATTCTCTACATCCTTTCATGATCTAAGTAGATCACTATCATTCATATTAGGTTGCGGTTAGAGATCGAACCTCATTTCTGTGTATCCACTTTTGTCATCGTAGCTATCGCACCAGGTGAGTCATAGCCCCTATTCTTTTAAATTGTTTTGTTAACGTTTTGGGGGAGAATACATGCTCGTTTTTACATAAATTACTACTTGACTCTTTGAACTCATTTGACCTTATAACTTGTTTTGAACTTTTGAACTTAATGTACTGTACGTGTTATGACCTAAAGTCTCACCTTATTGGTGGAGCGTTCTTAACCCTAAAGTCTCACCTTATTGGTGGAGCGTGCTAAGTCTCCTTTGTTCGGAGCAACACTATAAAGTCTCTCCTGTTCAGAGCATCCTTAATAATTCTCGCCATGGTGGAGTGACTAATAATTCTTCGCCAGGTCGGTGGAGTGACTAATAATTCTTTGCCTAGGTGGCGGAGTGACTTCAAGTCTCCCTTGTTCGGAGCGGCCTTGATTATTATATATATGCGGTGCTTATATTGTGACTTATTATTGACCTCATGTGCTTGACTACCAGACATAAACTATTTTAGCAGTGGGTTGTAAACACACAGGTTACAAGTCTCTTATGGCGGGACTTGTAACTGAGTGGATTTACGATGCCTTTGCTGTGTGATCATTTTTCTATAGACTTTACTTGTTAAACAAACTCTATGAACTCACCAACCTCGTGTTGACACTTTAGCATGTATTTTCAGGTTTTAACCTATGGCACGCTACAGGAGGTTTTTGGCAGGGCATGGCATGGTCATAGAAGACTCTGATTATTTATACGGGGACCGTTTTAAACTATTTTAAGGGCCTACTTCCGCACTACTTTTAACAATGTAAATTTAACATTTTTGGTTAAACGATTTTATTTTAAATAAGTAAAGTGAAAATCATTTTTGAACTTGTGTTGTAATACCAATTGAGTTACACCCCAGCTACACGTATGCTTCCGCTGGACCCGATTTTGGGGGTGTGACACCAATCTTTAATCGCTTCAATCTTAGCAGGGTCCACATGAACTCATTGTCTATCAATCACATGACCTAGAAATTGTACCGTCGGAATCCAAAATTCACATTTCGAAAACTTGGCATACAGTTTCTCCTTCCTGAGCAATTCTAAGATAAGTCTTAGATGCTCCTCATGCTCCTTCACACTCTTCGAATAAATCAGAATGTCATCGATAAACACAATCACGAACTTATCTAAGTAAGGCTTACACACCCGATTCATGAGATCCATGAATACCGCCGGTGCGTTAGTCAACCCAAACGGCATCACCTGAAACTCGTAATGCCCGTAACGGGTTCTGAAAACCGTTTTCGGAATATCTTCCTCACGCACTGGAAGCTGATGATATCCCGATCTCAAATCGATCTTCGAATACACACTCGATCCTTGAAGTTGATCGAATAAATCGTCGATCCTCGGTAACGGGTATCTATTCTTCACCGTTAACTTGTTCAACTCTCGATAATCAATACACATACGAAACGATCCATCCTTCTTCTTCACAAATAAGACCGGAGCTCCCCAAGGCGAAGAACTTGGTCTTATGAATCCCTTTTCGGCTAACTCCGCTAATTGTTTCGACAACTCTTCCAATTCAGTAGGTGCAAGACGATAAGGCGCTCGTGCTACTGGTGCAGCGCCAGGTATCAACTCAATTTGAAATTCCACTTGTCTATTAGGTGGAATTCCCGGCAAGTCATCGGGAAACACATCCGAAAAATCACGAACTATGGGTACATCTCCAATGCACCTTCCTTTCTTCTCCTTCTCTCCTTTCTCAGAAATTTGGGCTAAGAAAAGGTAACTTCCTTTCTCCATTAGCTTCGGCAACTTAGTGCAAGATATGACCGCTAATCTAGATGGGCCTCTCAAATCCTTTCTATCTCCTGGTATGTTCAGAATCTCCTTGCCGTAAGGCACACGCACGATCTTCTCATCGCAAATTATATGAGCACAATACTTCGACAACCAATCCATACCAATAATGACATCAAAACTTCCTAATGTGACGGGTAGAAGATCTATGTTGAAAGGACGGTTCAGAAAGTTTAACGTGCAACCGCGAATAATAGTCTTAATCCTTTCTATGTTTCCATTAGCTAACTCTACATCATAACCAATTCCTAAGGCCATCGGGGGTTTCTCAAGTAAGGGTGCAAACTTAGTGGACACAAAACTCTTATCGGCACCAGTATCGAATAGTATGGAAGCATAACGATTATTGAGAAGGAACGTACCAGTAACAACGTTCGGATCTTCTCCTCTCTCGTTCCCAAGTGCATACACTCTTCCATGAGCAGCTCCAGCTTCCACACGTTGGTCCCCATTATCTTGTCGTCCACGGTTTCCTCCAGCTCCACGGTTTCCATTATTGTACCCATTACCACCCGATCCTTGATTTCCTCGGTTCCACGATTCCCTACACTCATTCCGATAATGTCCTTTCTTTCCACATCCATAGCAAGTAACATTTGCCTTGCTCATAGTTTCAGGAGTAGCTTGAACCATAGCAAGTGGTCGAGCTCTACAATCCTTAGCTATGTGTCCCATCTTAGAGCAATTCTTGCACATTACCGTACATCGACCAGAATGATGCTTGTAACATCGGTTACATTTGGGTGCATCTCCATTGTAGTTCTTCTTGTCTCCATCTCCCATGGCATAAGCTCTAGTAGTTAGTTGTCGCTTGTTTCGACGATCATTACCCTTAGAGTGATCGTCCCTCTTTCTCTTTCCATTCTTATCCTTCTCAGCTTCTTCCAATGCCAAAGAGTCCATCAATTGTTGAGCGATAGTGATAGCCTCATGAATGTTTACAGGCTTAGCAGAAATCACATCGTTCCTTGTAGCTACCGGCAATCCATCGGTATACCTCTCAATCTTTTGGATCTCAGTCCTAACCATATCGGGACAGAGTAAGGCCAACTCTCGATAATGGCGATTGTAAGTTGCCATATCGGTACCTTTCACTTTGTGGTTCCAGAACTCAATTTCCAACTTCTTAATCTTATTCCTTGGGCAGTAAGTCTGAATCAACAAAGACTTAAATTGCTCCCAAGTCATAGCATAAGCCACATCACTCCCAACCGAGTTACGGTAATTGTTCCACCAAGTTAAGGCTTCATCCTTGAAGGTAAAAGAAGAAAACTTTACCTTCGTATTCTCCGCACAACCACTGACATTAAACACAGACTCAGTCTTCTCTATCCACCTAACCAAGTAAACCACTCCTTCAGTTCCACCAAACTCAATAGGTCCACAAATCTTAAACTCCTTGTAGTTACATCCATTAGCACGAACAGGTGGGAATGTCCCAACAGAATTGTTGGACTGATTTGACTCAGCTAGTAGCTCAGCAACTCGTTGCTCCACAAGTTGATTGATCATTGCTTGATCCACAATAGGTGCATTAAGTGGAACATGATCATTGTCTCCCTGAACATCAACATTTTGGTTCCTGTTGTTGCGGTTAGTAGTGTCCAGGTTATCAGGAGTAGGAGGCTAAACATTTCGAGTTGGACGGCGTCCTCGACGACCAGGGGTAGCCGTTGCAGGTCCAGTTCTGGTAGCTCTAACAGGGTTTCTTCGTGGGGCCATTGGTCTGAAACATCATACAAGTTCGTGAGTCTCCGATAGAACTTATCATATGCTCAACAAGAATTAAATCAACAAAGCCAAGTCACGGAAAGAATAGCAACAATACACCATGAAACATCAATAAAACGGATAAGGACTCAATTTCCATAACACCCAAAATCACATAATACCATATACTAATAACCATCAACCATACAATAGCGATCTAACATCGTTCCAACTACTGGATAACACAAAACGTACTAATCGTTCCAAAAGAGATGAATACTGAACAAAATACATCAAAATATGATAACTAGCTTTTTTAACCGAACACTCCTCGGTTAAGAAAGCAACAAGACAACATAACCCAAGCAACTAGCCACGCTGCTGGCGGAGGCTCCTCAACTCCTGCCTCAAGCCATCAAGATCCCTCCATAACGATCCTAGCTCCACGCTATGGGTGTCTCGGTCTCTCTTGAGGTCAACCACCTCCTTTTCCAGCTCGGCATTCCTTTGCCATAGCTTGCGGTCGGCCTCTCTAGCTGTAACAAAACGTCGCTGTAAACTATCGATATGCTCATGAACCTCCATCAAAACTCACCTCATCTCAGTAGTCCTGCCCTCAACCACAGTCATATCCACCCTCAGATCCGCTATGAACTCTCCAATAACCTTCTCAAGTCGATCAGATATATGTGCAACTCTCTCACCAAGATCCGTAATCTGAGCCCACAACCTACCAATCTCATCTAACTCTGCATGCTCAGCAGAAACCTCAGAAGGTGCATCCGACTCAACGGGACTACCAGGTGGCAACTCAAACAAAAACGGATGATCAGGTGAATCAGGCTCAATCGGATGTACAGGTGAATCAGGCTCCTCAGCCTGAGCTGGTGGTACTAAGTACTAACACATCATCATCATCAGGCATCTCATCCTCCTGAGGGTCATCCTCCTCCTCAGGGTCATCATCATCACCCTGCTCAGCCTCCTGAGGGTCATCAGCCTCATCCTCACCCTCGTACTCCTCCTCCTCATCGGAAGAGTACATCATCAATCGTCGTCTCCTAACAGGTGAACCATGTGGTGAAGGGGTAGGTGATCTAGGACGACAACGCAATGATGCGGGTGGCGCCTCAGACAGAAGAGAGTGAGCATCAATCTGTAAAGGTGGTGAAGTAGGGCGTACCGACATACGTGCCGTAGCTCGGTGGGCAAAACGTGGAGCCACACGAGCCAAAACCTGATGAAGAGTAAGCTGCCTCGATGTACCAGGGAGCCCTAAAGGAGATGAGGGTCCCTGCGTAGATGCAGCAGATGGTGCTGAAGTAGAACCTGTCGGTGTCATAGTAGCTGAATGCATGGCAACCTGGTAAGGGTCATCAGGAGCCATGGTGAACTGTGCTGGCAATACCGGTGTAGTAAGAATATCCTCAACAACATCAGGCGTATGGGAGGCCATAGTCTGTGACAACGGCGTAGGGTAGGTGTAAGTGTTTCAAAAACAACTAAACCGCGAACTCAAAATATCGAATCCAAAAATCATCACGTAATTCCAAATCATATATAATCAAGAAAGATTTGAAATACCGCATTACTAAAACCATTCGCAAAACAATTAAGCCATATAATTCCTCAAAACGCATATAATTTCTCAAAACGCATATAATTCCTCAAAACGCCATCATATCACTAAATCAATAAACCTCAAAACCTCAAATCATCTCAAGAAATACCAAATCTCTAATCATCTCAATAATCTCATAATACCTCGATAACAAACAATGATGCTTCGGCTTGGCGGGCTGGCGGGCAATGGTCGAGGATCGTTTTCTTATAAAAATCGGTTATAGTTTAGGTGTCTATTTACCTAGTTCTCTATAACCCTGGCTCTGATACCAATCTGTAACACCCCCAAAATTTGATACAGCGGAAGACTCAACAAGCTTTCGGGGTGCTACGGGGATTGGTATCCAAACACAAGACATAAAAGAACGAGATAAAGTAAACAGAATAAAAGTACAACCACGCGGGGTTTTAGAGTTTACATTATCCCAAAATCATCCAAAGTCAGGCCCAAAAGAAAATAAATATAGGTCCACAATAGTTATCAGAGTTTTAGAAATATAGATCCATAACCGGTGCCAAATGCCAAGCCTCCAATCCCAAGCATCCGCAGAGCATCACTTAATTACCTGAGAAAACGTGCTAAAAGTCAGCTTTCGCTGGTGAGATCATAGGTTTAGGTTCATAATTCAATATAGTGGACATATACGCAAAACGCTTGCTAGCTAGACTAGGCCTCAATCATCCAACCAAAATATCCAACCAAAATATATCATCCCTATAGGTGCACGCTATAGCTCAAATCAATCCAATCATTAGCTTACCTAGCTCAAGTCTAGGCCTCACTCTATAACCAATCCAATAGCTTACCTAGTTCGGGACTAGGCCTCGCTCAACAACTAAATCAATAGCTTACCTAGTTCGGGACTAGGCCTCGCTTAATCCTACCTAGTTCTATAAGCATAGCAAGTTTTGAAATAAATAAATAAAGCGATAATAGTCCACATAAAACATTTGCACGTTTCTCACCCCAAGTATTGAAAACATAGTTCAAGAGAAAAAGTGGGGCTATGACTCACCTCAAGTCCAGAAATCCTCAAAAGAAACGATAGAAGAAAGACGTAAGTAATCTCAAGCAACTCACGTAACGGCGACTACAGACTCGGCACTTCCTAACAATATCAAACCCGTTCAGAATTCATTTCCTCAAGATCAAATATTCCTATTCTCAAACGTATTCCATTTTACTTTCCAAAAATATCCATTTCTCGAATTAACTTCATATTCATTTGAAATTCGACGTTTGGTATCCATACGGGTGGAGGGTCGACACAGCACAAACCAAAAAGCCACAACAAAGAACAATAATAAGACAACTATAGGTCTAATGTTAGCTCAACATATTATTTAAATAATTATCGAAGCTTATTAAATCCGTCGATTTGATAATCTCCCATACTTATTTACGTAATATGTTGTTCCAAAATCATACCCAACCTAAAATACATTACACATAAGTTTCTATTTGGTATATGTCGTAGTCCAATGAATTCCCTATATATATCGTCGAATCGGCCAAATTCCACGAGACATATAGTAATTTATTACCCTAAAATATATACCACATCCTATGGGCGTCGTGGGATACGATGCTCATTAATATACTCATTTTATATCGTCAAATAACTCGATCTAGAATAAGTCATTCGGTATATAAAATGTTTATATTAACCGTCATATATCCGTGACAACACAAAGTCACAATATAAAGCCCACTTGGACTTTAAAGACCCACAATTCGTATAACTCGATAAGCTTCTAATTTATAAACAAAATCACATTTTTAATTATTAGTTGCCCAATTTATATTTCGCTATTATTTATATAATTATTATTTATAACAATAATCCGACATTTATTACACTATATGCATAGTATAATAACTATCGTTTTATTATTAATATACGCATTTATATATATATATATATATATATATATATATATATATATATATATATATATATATATATATATATATATATATATATATATATATATATATATATATATATATATACGTTTAACACGTCTATATACGTATATAAACGATTATATTCTTAATAATATTATTACAAGTATTATTTTTAATATCGACTTTTAAATATTTATCGAGTCATAGAATTTGGTCACATGTCCGAGTCATGACCCTCGGCTCATAGTCCAAGTCCAAAGTAATAAGAATCAAGTCACAATATAAATATATCAACTCCGTCCAAACAATTCCATATCCACGTGCTACAACATGAGGGTCCGACTACGGCACCCTACTAACCTATCTCCGTCATCTAATTAACCGTCTCACAATCGGTTCCCAAATACTCTTCGAAAACAACTCCACAATAATCAAAAGTAAACCATTGTCGAGACCACAAAGGGTCTCGACCCATCCAAAAGTATCGGCCAAAAACAAGTATCACAACAACAATAACAACAATATAAACACAACAAGAAAATCCTCACATTACATGTAATTCGGGTTGGTTTACCAAGCCAAACCCGAGCCGGGAGACCCATATTGGTCTCGACTAAACCATGAGTCACAAGGACTCGAACCCAAGACCTATTTGGTCTCGGCTTAGGCTCACCCGAGCCCTACCAAAACTGCCAAATGGACCCTTATGGTCGCGGCAACATCAAACAACAACAACAAGGTCCACATCGATTCAAATCGAGCCAAGAATCAAACTCCAAATACCAATACGCTCGCTACAAGGCTACTAGGTCAAATCCCAACAACAAAACTAAGCCATAAGGTTCGAACCATGCCAAGCCGTGAGCTACGGCTCGCGGTTACCAAGTCGACACCAAACGAGACCCATAACCCGGATACCAAACTAGTTTTATCATCAAAACATCATTTCCCATTAGTTTAAATCGAAACCCAATAAGAAAAATCCGTATATACACGGATTGGAACACAAGTCGAGGCACACAAGGCAAAACTCGTGGTCACTCACCTTCAAATCGACTTCAAAAAACGAGTTTCTTCAAAAACCCAACAAGATCCAATGAAAATAGTGGTATTTGGGTGGCGGTGATGATGAGAACGAGGGTCTAGGGGTGTTGGTGTCGCGCGTGGATTACACCAAAAGAAAGATCGCGACGAGGTGATTAAGATGGTGGTGTTTGTTAGGTTATGAGGGTGGCGGTGTGACGGTGGTGGCCGGATTTAGGGGGCGGCGGCTAGGTATAAAATGGGTAGAGAGAGAGAGATGAGAGTGAAGGTGAAGGTGTGTGTTTGGGTGTGTGTGTGAACCGGTCCAACACAAGGACCAATTTGTAGTTTTTATATTTTTATTTTATTTTATTTTATTTTTGTAAAAACAATAATAATGATACTAATAATTTAGTTAAGGGGGAAATGGCTAGGTATTAAACTTAAAGACCAATCCCGTAACTTTTCAAAATATTCCGACTCTCTCAAACCGAGCTCGTTCCCAATATTTTAAAATTTCACGATACGTTCAATAAATAAATATAACCCAAACCGTAATTTCAAAACATTTAAATTCGTTAGGTTAATCTAGTGCCGGAGTCAATGTAGTGCCAAAGTAACGATCATAAAATAAATCATCACGACCGAATCAACCAAACCATAAATAAACAACTAAATCTCATAAATATCGTACGATTAAAAATCAAGTACCAACGTTCGTAAAATATCTCGTCACTATAACTTTCAAAAATTCCAAATTTATAATTTCAATGTAATGCGGGTTTTATAAAACGGCTCCCTATTTTACCAGTTGTCACAACCTTTGGTATGGGTTTTCATTTGATGTGACTATAAACATTTGTTTGGTGGTATTTTTTGAGAAGTGGAATGGATTCAACTTTGATAGATTGAAAGATATGTAATTTGGTTGGATTTGATAGGCCATTGTTTCGTTGGTGTTTATGTGGTGTAGAGTGAATAAAGAGTTTACCGAAGGATCACTCGTGAAAGTAATTCCCCGGGTCGTTCTCCCAACGAGGGTTGAATTCGATCTTGTCGGTTCGGTTTGTGAATCTTGTGAAGTGAATGAGGATAGAAGAAATATTTTGGTTTTTGATTATACTACAAATGAGAATAAAATTGCAATTAAAGCAAAGAGAACAAGCAAATAATGCAAAACAAATTAGCAAATAAAACAAACATTCTCAAAAATGATATAGAAATAAAAACGTAAAGAAAACTTAACACGACTAATTAAAAAAAGAAAAATAAAAGCGAAACTAGTCCTACGATTGCAAAAGAAAATCGTAAAAGGAAAATTATATTTTTGGCTTTTTAATTTTTAATAAATGAAAATGATGTAAAGACTAATTAAAAAGGAAATAAGTAATTGAAATAGAAAACTAAGTATTATTAAACTATAAATGTTTACTAGATGACGTTATTAAATAAAAGATACTAACTTGTTATATGATAAATCCTAACTTGATAAATTTTAGAAAAATTCGGCAGAGTTTCGTTTAGATATTAAGCAAAAGAGAACCTCACTCGATAAACGATGAGGCAATGATTATCGTACTTGATAATCTTGGATAACTCGCCAAATTAAACTCAAACTCGGGATAAAAAACAAACTCGAAAGAAATAAATAAAAAAATCAAACTCGGTAAACAACACAAAAACCAAACTCGATAAACCAAAAAATATCCAAACTCGATAACCTTTTAATCCTAACTCGATGATTAACTGCCTAACTCGATAAAACTAAAAAAATGAAATCAAACTCGATAGATTGCAAATCAAACTCGATAAGTAAATTGCACTTTAGTCCCTACCTAAAACATCTCCAAACTCGATACCATTTAAAAAAAAAAAAAAAAAAAAAAAAAAAAAAAAAAAACTCCATACTCGACAACTTGTTTTTGGTATTGTAACTCGATAATTTGAAAATCTTGCAAATAAGTCCTTGACATAAAATATTCGTAAAACTCGATAGATTGCAAAAAAAATATATATATATTCTTAAAACTGCTAACAATGAAACTCGATAAAGAAAAAAAAAATTAAAAACCTAACTCGATAAAACCATAACAAAACACCATTTTTAATCTAAAATAAAGCCTAAAAACTAATGTTTTTCACCAAATTTATTACTAAACAACCTAGTTTAACCATAAACTATAAATCCCACCAATAAAAACACGAATTTAACAACTAAAAATTAAAGATTTATAGAGAGATAAAGCTAGAGAGAGAAAGTAAAATAAAAAATGACTTCATAAAAAATAAGACTAGACAAAAATTAAATCTAAAATTAACTTTAGAACTAACCAACCTCTCAAATGAGGCTTACATCTCTATTTATAGGCTAGGGGCTAGGGCTTCTCTAATCTTTTACATTGTTGCATAATTAGCCCCTAGACCTTTACAAATCATGAAATTCAAGCTTAAAACATTATAAAATGTAACTAATACAACTTAATATTAAACGTAACGACTGAGAACGATCCAAATGCATTTCTTGTAACTTGGAGGATTTGATTTGACTTTTCTTCCTCGGCTTCGGCTTTTTACCTTTTTCCAATCTCGTGCTCGTTTTTGTCGGTTTTGCTTTGTTTTTGTTCATTTTTCACATATCCGTACCTGCACAAACACAAATACAAAAACATACATTCTCTTGGCATATTTGGTCTGATTTAAGGTCTAAAAAGGATGTGTAAATAAGCACACATCAAAATCCCCCAGACTAAGGTATTGCCGTGCCCTCACGCAATGTCATCACCTCACGCTTAAGAGATAAATAATTTCAAAACCTCTCTTTACTGACGTTGTAAAGTAGCAATGACTTTCAAGAGAAATATTAAAATCATTTATTCTCAAAAACGCTTCGTTTTCCGATTTTCAGGAATAACACTACAACTACTCTTTTTGTATTTTTTTTTTCATTTATATATGTGACGGTTTGCTTTGACTCTCATTATCAATTCTTATCCGTTGATAACTTCCAGGGTCAACGAGTAGAAACACTTCTCACAGAGAAGAGACCGTACAGATAAAAATCGTCATCCTTGATTTTTCACAAGCTCCCAAACAAAGCGTAAAATCGAAATCATTGTTTATCCAGAAGTTAGATGCTAACACTGCCCACAAAAGTTACTTGTGTATTACCTCTTGTCCCCAGGTCCTAAGTTTTGTATCTAAAGATTTTAATTTGTGAGAAATGAATTGCTTCATATTTTCTCGTTTCGATATTTATTAGTCCGATAGTGATACCTAAGTTAAAACGATAAGTAGTTATTCATTTTCTCTTAAGAACCACTGCAATAGAAATTCGGTCCACATCAAGGAATTTGGGGTACATACAATATCAAAGATATAAGTTGCGGAGTACAATCACGTGCACCTCATGTGACTGATTACTAATCACTTATTACATGCACCTCACGCGCCAACAACTTATTTACATACATAAGCTCTTATTCGATACAACTTCAACTTTCACTTTTCTTAACTTTTTTCACTTTTTTCATACTTTTCACTTTTTCATTTTTTTTTTAATTTTATTTTCTCATAACATCAATGGAAGCTTATCGGGTAGCTCCAAAACCACATAGATAATCAACTTTTGACTTTTGATTTTTTCACTTTTTGCTCTTATTTTTCATGTTCCTTGATATGTACCCAACTTCTAAAGCAAAAATTCTCTTAAGAAAATAAAGAACTAAATATTATTCAAACCGAAATACCACTAATTAACCTAGAACATCTATTATATATGGGTGACGTTTCTGATGGGAACAAGGAGGCCACAAGTACCTCTCGTGGGTTTTTTAAATCCCAGTAATGCGATCCGTGTATAGCACGAAACTTCTAAATAAACTCTATCATTCCTCGATCTCCGCAAATTTAAAATCCCAAATAATGAGATCCGCGGATGCTTAGCCATAATCTTTTGATTATTTTGGTTAAGGGAAACAAGCTAGGGCTCAACACGCCCGGTCAAGTCGGAACATTTATTTCTACTCTCGCCGGTAGGAAAGTCAAAACAAGGTGTCAAAACTTATTATTCATATCATATATATTTTTTCATTCATTTTTTCATACTTTTTTTTTTTTTTTTTTTTTTTTTTTTTTTTTTTTTTTTTTTTTTTATAAAGCGGTGACAAAAATTAAATTTTTTGGTGGAAAACGGAGTTGCGTAAGTTAAACAGCTCAGACGATGGTACAGGTCAAATCGAATCGAAGATTCGTCCCCCCCAGACTAAAGTGAAACATTGTCCTCAATGTTTAAAGGGTAAAGGTAATCTACGTAATATCTAAGGCTGTTTATTAAGTATGCCAAGAGATAAACGTTAGTCGATAAGATTTTGGATATGGTGAATTTCCGAAAGAGCAGCGAAGGATGAGACTCGAGTGGAGAGAACTACAAACCACGAGCACGAGAGTCCTCAAACTTCGGGAAAATTCCTGAACATTCACAAACGACCACAAAAACACGAGTTTGGAAAGGGTCGCCCCCCTCACGTCACGTTATTAAAGAAAATAGAAAATTAATAAAATGAAAATGGATAAGCATGGGGTGCCTCCCACGAAGCGCTTGTTTTTGTTAACCGAGTCACATGAGCTTGACTCGATCCCCGAATTAATTCGTCCTTGGGGAGAGCAAATGGAGAATAATCTCCATCGGGCTTTCATTCAAAATATTTTGAAAAACATAAGACTTAATTGAAAGTTCCATCCCGAAGAGATAACCACTGGTATTTTAATGTTGAAAACGTTTAGAAACGATACCGGGATCAAATACAAGATCCTCACTCCCCACGGAGTGAAGGATAAGAGAAACCACACCAAACATTACAAATGGCAAGAAAGTCATGATAACAATCTTGTAAAACTCATCCTCATCAAAAGAGAACTTCATAATTGTGAAATTATGACTTTTATTATTTAAGCTCCTTTTAAAATCCTTTCCGGGTGGGAGGGTTGGGAAAAACTTTTCATTAAAACTTTCATTCTTAAGAACACCACCCGGATCATGATCAACTTCAAGATTAAAACTGAAACTTTCATATTCAGGTTCAGAAAACTTTTCAATTTCACATTCAGATTCATCAAAACGAAATGACACAAACTCCGAAAGAGAGATAAAAGCATGAGAAGTGGTACTGCCACGACTCGTCTCTTCCGAGTGATTGAAATGAAAAGTTTCATACGTTGTATCAGAAAAATCAGAACGATAAGTGGGATTTCCACTCATTTCCTCAGTCGTATCGAAGGAGAAACTCTCAAAGTTTGGTAAAAATTCCTCGAGCTTGGGCTCCAGAGGATCGTCAATTATAAGCTCAATCTTCGTTTTAACTTTATTCGGAGGGATTGACGGTTCATCGTTCAACAAATTGTTAAGAAAAATAGTATCTCCCTCCGAATCAAAGTAAGAATCGTCAATCTCAGAAAACGGAATCGTATCAATAGCAAGAAATTCATCGACCTCTTCCCAAAAAGAATCATATTCCTTAGTCGGAGGAAATGATGGGGAAGAGTCGGAGACGAACGTTTTCACAAAATCATCAAAGGAATAATCACAAACATCAATGCTTTTTACGGAAAACTTCTTTGATTTCGGAGCATCGACTTTAAAAATCATTATGTCATCATCATGTCGTAAAGTTAGAGTATCCTCAAAATGATCTACTAGGGCTTTTGCGGTTCGTAAAAACGGTCGCCCTAGTATAAGAGGAACTCTCGGATCGGGTTCAAAATTAACAACGACAAAGTCGGCCGGAAAAGTACACGAGTTCACTTGAACAAAAACATCTTCCGCAATTCCAACTGGATGAGTAATTGAACGGTTAGCAAGCTCTAACGTCATTCGGGTCGGTTTAAGTTCCCCCATCCCAAGTTGTTTATAGATTGACAAAGGCATAAGGTTAATGCTCGCACCTGAATCAGCCAGGGCTTTGCAAACCTCTTGATCTTTCAACGAACAAGGAATGAGAAACTTTCCCAAATCTCCAAGCTTCTCGGGAAGCTTCTTGAGAAGAATAGCGGAGCATTGAACATTTATCGGTGTTTCGGCTAATTCGAGCAATTTCTCTTTATTACTTATGAGATTTTTAAACGTTGAGGCAAATTTTGGCATGTAAACAAGAGCATCCATGAAACTGATATCAAAGTGCAATTTTTGAAAAATATCGAGAAACTTTTCCATTTGTTTTTTAGATTTTGCACGGAGCTCTTCATCATTAAATCGTGATGGATATGACAATTTTGACTTGTATTTCACATCGTTCTCAGAAACGACTTTTTCTTTATCTTTTGACGTTTGGACAACCGGAGGTTGGACGTTTTCGGAACCTCCGTTATTAGTAGGAGGTACCGGGTCCTTTGTCGCCTCGGTCTCGCGGTCCACTACCTTAGGGGGAGGAGAAGAAGAGGTAGTCGGAACCGTGGGTTCATATAAAGCACCACTACGTGTCGTAATCGCCTTAATCTCGCCCCACGGGTTTGCGATCGTATTGCTTGGAAGAGTACCAGACGTCGACGGTTGATTCATTTGAATAAAACTACTCATCATTTGCTTAAGCTCATTCGTTTGTCGAGTCATGGTTGTGTCGATCTCTTTCTTAAGTTCAACCCTCATGTTGTTGATTTGATTTTGCATAGCTCGTATGTTAACATCGTTCATTTTCATATAATTAGCAAGCTCAGGAGAAGGTTGTACTTGTTGTGGTGGTTGATAAACTTGTTGGGGTGGAGGGACTTGATAATTTTGAGCTTGATTGAAATTGGTTCCACGGTTTTGATTGTAACCTTGGTTCTGATTACCTTGGTTATTTTGAGGATAACGGTTTTGATGATTTTGCACGGGTGGAAACCCGGGTGGCCCTGTTTGGTTATTTTGAGTACGAAAATCTTGGTTTTGATTGTAGTTTACGGCAGCTACGTTAGCATTATAAACTTGGCCATCGGTGGCTTGACAATCATAATACGGATGGGGTCCACCACAAATCACACATTTTTCATTAACGGCTTTAACGGGCTCGGGTTTTTGGTTCTGAGACTTAAACTCTTTTATCATACAATAGATAGCATCGGTAAGTCCGGCCAATTTCGATGATTGGACCGACGAAGAAGAAGGAGTAAAAGAAGTCACTTTCGAAACATTCGGTTTGTTACGAGAAGTAGGAACCTTATATTTGTTCTCGATGATCGTTAAAATATCCATTGGCGTACGATTCAAGATATTGCCACCGGCGGCTGCGTTTAAAGAATCTTGATCGTTTTGAGTCAAAGCGTTATAAAACGTGTCGATTTGGTGTAACTCGGAGAAACCATGGTGAGGACATTTTCGAAGAAGATCCTTAAATCGTTCCCATGCCTCACCAAAGTTCTCATCAAAACGTTGTTGAAAATTAGTTATATCATTCTTAAGATTAGTCGTTTTAGACGATGGAAAGAAATGATTAACAAATTTCGAGACGAGTTCTTCCCATGTGTGAATTGAACGAGGGGGCTCTTTTTCAAGCCAAATCCGGGCTGAACCCTCGAGTGAAAATGGGAATAACATCAATTTTATAGCATCGTGAGGGACATCCTTAAATTTCATGGTCGAAGTTAACTTATTGAACCATCGGATATGTGCGTGAGGATCGTCCCTTTCAAAACCTTGAAATTGTTTTGATGTGACAAGTTGAATTAATCCAGTTTTAAGTTCAAAATTATCGGAAAGAATAGGTGGTAAAACAATTGCGTCCCCATATCCCTCGGTGGGACACTGGAGTAATTCTTGCATAGTACGTTGATCGGCCATCTCGGTGATGGGTGCTTCAACAAGAGTACGTAACTCGGGTACGTAAGCTTATTTACGACGTCTACGATAGTGTTGGTTCGGTATGGTCAGAGAATTATCGATTAATCTCGACCGTGAACGTGTGATCATACACTTAAAAGAAACAAAAGTAAAAGAAAAAGGAAAACAAATTTGAAAAGAAAATCTTTTTGGTTTCTATTATTTTTATTTATTTTTTATTCTTTTTTTTATTTTTTTTTATTTTTTTTTTAAATTTTAATAAAAGCGATAACTTCCAAAGGAAGGATCTTCAAAACACAAATCAAACAAACGATCGACGAAATCTTAACAACGCCTCCCCGGCAGCGGCGCCATTGTTTCGTTGGTGTTTATGTGGTGTAGAGTGAATAAAGAGTTTACCGAAGGATCACTCGTGAAAGTAATTCCCCGGGTCGTTCTCCCAACGAGGGTTGAATTCGATCTTGTCGGTTCGGTTTGTGAATCTTGTGAAGTGAATGAGGATAGAAGAAATATTTTGGTTTTTGATTATACTACAAATGAGAATAAAATTGCAATTAAAGCAAAGAGAACAAGCAAATAATGCAAAACAAATTAGCAAATAAAACAAACATTCTCAAAAATGATATAGAAATAAAAACGTAAAGAAAACTTAACACGACTAATTAAAAAAAGAAAAATAAAAGCGAAACTAGTCCTACGATTGCAAAAGAAAATCGTAAAAGGAAAATTATATTTTTGGCTTTTTAATTTTTAATAAATGAAAATGATGTAAAGACTAATTAAAAAGGAAATAAGTAATTGAAATAGAAAACTAAGTATTATTAAACTATAAATGTTTACTAGATGACGTTATTAAATAAAAGATACTAACTTGTTATATGATAAATCCTAACTTGATAAATTTTAGAAAAATTCGGCAGAGTTTCGTTTAGATATTAAGCAAAAGAGAACCTCACTCGATAAACGATGAGGCAATGATTATCGTACTTGATAATCTTGGCTAACTCGCCAAATTAAACTCAAACTCGGGATAAAAAACAAACTCGAAAGAAATAAATAAAAAAATCAAACTCGGTAAACAACACAAAAACCAAACTCGATAAACCAAAAAATATCCAAACTCGATAACCTTTTAATCCTAACTCGATGATTAACTGCCTAACTCGATAAAACTAAAAAAATGAAATCAAACTCGATAGATTGCAAATCAAACTCGATAAGTAAATTGCACTTTAGTCCCTACCTAAAACATCTCCAAACTCGATACCATTTAAAAAAAAAAAAAAAAAAAAAAAAAAAAAAAAAAAAAAAACTCCAAACTCGACAACTTGTTTTTGGTACTGTAACTCGATAATTTGAAAATCCTGCAAATAAGTCCTTGACATAAAATATTCGTAAAACTCGATAGATTGCAAAAAAAATATATATATATTCTTAAAACTGCTAACAATGAAACTCGATAAAGAAAAAAAAAATTAAAAACCTAACTCGATAAAACCATAACAAAACACCATTTTTAATCTAAAATAAAGTCTAAAAACTAATGTTTTTCACCAAATTTATTACTAAACAACCTAGTTTAACCATAAACTATAAATCTCACCAATAAAAACACGAATTTAACAACTAAAAATTAAAAATTTATAGAGAGATAAAGCTAGAGAGAGAAAGTAAAATAAAAA
Organism: Artemisia argyi; assembly: GCA_030686995.1. Taxonomy (NCBI): domain Eukaryota; kingdom Viridiplantae; phylum Streptophyta; class Magnoliopsida; order Asterales; family Asteraceae; genus Artemisia; species Artemisia argyi. Next base: position 13,676,467 of record CM060687.1, read on the forward strand.
ATGACTTCATAAAAAATAAGACTAGACAAAAATTAAATCTAAAATTAACCTTAGAACTAACCAACCTCTCAAATGAGGCTTACATCTCTATTTATAGGCTAGGGGCTAGGGCTTCTCTAATCTTTTACATTGTTGCATAATTAGCCCCTATACCTTTACAAATCATGAAATTCAAGCTTAAAACATTATAAAATGTAACTAATACAACTTAATATTAAACGTAACGACTGAGAACGATCCAAATGCATTTCTTGTAACTTGGAGGATTTGATTTGACTTTTCTTCCTCGGCTTCGGCTTTTTACCTTTTTTCCAATCTCGTGCTCGTTTTTGTCGGTTTTGCTTTGTTTTTGTTCATTTTTCACATATCCGTACCTGCACAAACACAAATACAAAAACATACATTCTCTTGGCATATTTGGTTAGTATTTTGTGTATTTGATCTGATTTAAGGTCTAAAAAGGATGTGTAAATATGCACACATCAATAGGTATTAGCAATTTTTGTGGGCCCTGTGTACTACTCTACTCTCATCTTTTTTTATATTTATTTTAAATAGTAATATTTTTTATTCTAAAATTATTATATAAAATAATTAATACAATTAAATATTTTTTCTCTCTCTTACTTCAAATCCAAATCTAAATCCTAATCCAAATTTAAATCCAAATCCTAATCCGAAACCCACCTACAAACCAAACGGGTCCTAAATCATAGCCATGGAGTTTCCCATCATCCAACAATATCTTCTTGTAAAAATTAGTTGTCATGGAACCAATAGGTAACTTTTATGTTACTGATCAAGCAACCCTATGAGAAACGTCACTAGTTTCGATGAGGTGAACTGAACTCAAACTTAGTGTCATTTGGTGAGTGCGACATGTCTATCCATTTTTGATAATTCTGGTGACTCACCTTCGTTAGTATCTTTTGATCGATTGATTTGTACATTGGTAGAACAAATTTGTCACTTTTTCTCTTGATACCTTCTCTAAAAATGTAGGCTATAGAGAGAGGTCAAATACCAGAGTTATATACATTGAATAAAAGATTAGTACATATTTTGCTGAAGTATGAACAGAATAACACTATTAAAAAGTTAAGAATTTGTACTATATTTCCAACTGCACGGATCTAGAGGTTTTTATTGTTCAATGCACTTGGAAAGCTAATGGTACATTCTCAACTTGTATGATAGGCATAGACTATAGTATATAACGAGGTGGTTAGCCCGCGCGTTGCCGCGGAGTGTTTTGCTAAAGAAGCATTTTCCGTTATGTTTAGTAAGTCTTACAAAATGGAAATGGCATGAACAATATGTAAAAAGGCATTTTCTTTAGATCATCTTGCTTACTGTTTAAAGTTTTTATTTAACCTGCGCTTCACAAAGGTGATTTGTTTGCTTATTTCTAGATCATCTAACGCGTATTAAATTTGGAAGAACCGATGTCATATAGGTAGTAATTTGAGTTATAGAAAGCAATAAACATAGAATGGCAAGTTATGGAATGTCCCGATTTGTTATCAAATTTTTAACCGGCGCTGCAAGTGTTAAACACTAATGTTTTCAAAATTTTAAGAATCAAGCAATTACCTGATCAGGTGTTTCAGACAATGTCAATGTCACTAATTAACTGTGACCTACTTTTAACGATATTGAAATGCAACAGTGGTTGAATTCTTTAGGAACATAAACCATTTTTTCAAACCATTCACTAATTCATGGCAAGTCCTAATGAAAAAACTAATGCCTGAAAAGAAAACATACAATACTCACCAGATTTGTTGAAGTTGAAATATCTAGCATACATGTTCCCATAGATACACAGCCTCTGAGCTATGACCATATCAGTCAAGGGGAAAAAACAATATAAGAATACTACCCTCTAACCACTAATCGTTCTAGACGGTTTCTGCCTCACCATTATTGCAGTCAACCATGACAGGTGTTGGAGATTCCAAGCATAGAAACATCGGGTGATAGGTTACCTTTACTTGCAGATTGAATTGTTTTCTAAAAGGTCCACTTTCTTGCTTCAAGGAATCTCTCTAAAGTTTCAACTACACGCCCCTGATGAACATTATGAACATACAATAAACAATGTTTTGTCAGCTGTTTACTCATATAAATTAAATCATAAAACATTATATGCCATATGAAGGAACATTAGTTGTTTATCTAAAACAAATCATCTCAATCGCTAATAATTAGATAAACAGTACATGTAACTAAGGCCAAATACCGTCAAAACTATTTATTTGTAATATCAAAAATAATAAATAAATAAGCAGTTTTAGGGTGTGAATGAAATTCCGCATTTGATACCATATCACAATGTAGTTGGGTCAAATTGACACTACTAAATGGGTTTGGGTCAATTTAAGTATTACAGCGCGGGTTGAACTCACAGACACAGATTTTTGTTACTTTATTTGAATTTTACATTTGAATCATATTTTTAATAATTTTAGGATGCTACTTTGGTGTTCTAAAAGTTTTGCATCTATGTTAGTCGACCATTTAATTTAAAGTCATTTAATCCCTAGACATATAATATATCATAAATCCTTACATGTACACTGAAATACCAATATACTCTACTTCAGAAAAGTATAATAATCAATCCGGAGCATCAACCTAAGACCGTTGCAAAACTACTACGTTATCCTTTTAATTAATGATTTTATGTAGTTTGTAGATATAAAGCTAATTACATAGGTAGTGAAAAAGAAAGAAATAAACCTCAAAGCCAAGAATGAAGAGCTTTTCTTGGTTAACGGGAGTGATACAACTTCTGTAAGTAATGTATATTTTTTTATCCAACTTTCACGGTGGATGATGATGAGTCTTTAACCAATCCCAAACACCACCTAACCTTATCAACTGATGCTCCAAACCCTGCCCTTGCAAAGACAGATAATAAGAAGGGTAATGTTAGTCATTTTAAACAGGAAAAACATCAATAATTACAACTGGCATGGAAAAAATATACATCTCTTGTAGCCACCTGAGAATTGGACTGCCTTCATTGAGAAACCATTGCAGTCAGAAAAGACATACTGAATTTAATGCAGAAAACTTATAGAATTTTTTCCCTCCTTTTATGCACATGTGTAGCAATTATTTTTTCCTCCTTTTATGTTGACTCTTTTTTCCTCCATTGCAGTTAGGACATCGGTTACCATAAGTAGCAATTATTTATGAAAATCATGATATAAAGTAAGTCACCAAAAGTTATCATTGTAAATTTGGACTAACAATATATGTTTTTGTCAAGATATAATGCTAATATCTATAAGAAAGTGCTCAGTTTTACTTACTCGTGTGGGCAGGCCGTTGATGTCCCTGATATCATATTGAAAGGTACTACTCTGCTGTCTCCTTCTACTCTGGTAATCGGGGCCACATGTGGGCATGCTGCTACAATTTTTTTATGTGACTGCATCTTACCTAATTTACCCTATGATACACATGTTACAACAGGTAAAAGGAAAGCCACAATTCCTAATGTAAGCCATCATATTCACATCAAATTAACAGAAATAGGTAAAATCATTTAAAACCAAGTGACGGATGCTAAACATGTCAACCCCAAACACGACAAAGCATGTATATTGAATCCACAAATGGCGCTAATTTGATAGGCACTTTCAACTCGTTGTCTCTCCTGCAACAACATCGAAAAATAAGATTGTTATTGAACACCACCCCGTACATGATAGATTGAGAGCTAAGCACAAAAGCTCCATACTTGATGTATTTACCTGATGTCAACTTTTTTTTATGCAAGTGCACTCTACGTCATGTCAAACCTCGATCCTTAAACCTGCAAAGCTACGCAAAAGCTTATAAGCAACATCTCAGCCATATCACAATCTATTAGCAATATGAAAGTGTAGCAAGTACCTGAGATGATTGGTATCATTTGCTCTCTGAAACGTGAATACAAAACATGTAGAATGCTACACCTCAGGATGGTATTGCAGCCCATATAACCCCCTCCCTGCGCACTCCACAGCTGCAACACACCGTGGTCACTTTTCGCCACTTTTTCTCAGTAACTTCAACCACTGCGAAATTGTAAAATCGTACATATGTACATTCATGATACCAAGTTTTCTAGTATAGGGTCAGATAGGGTAGCAGTTAGGAAAAAGTGGATGCACCTGCCATGGCTGCAACCGTAACAGGCTGCCCTGCCCAGATACGGGCAATCTCAACTTTAACCGCACCCATTCAAACTCATCACAGCCTCATGATATTATGCAACCGTAACAGGTCACCAAAATTGTAGAATCGTACATATGTACATTCATGATATCAAGTTTTCTGGTATAGGCTCAAATAAGGTAGCAATTAGGAAAAAGTGGATGCACCCGCCATGGCTGCAACCGTAACAGGCTGCCCTGCCAAGATACGGGCAATCTCAACTTTAACCGCACCCATTCAAACTCATCACAGCCTCATGATATTATGCGTTACATTGATAACGGGAAAGTGTAGCAAACATAGCCTCAAAAACCATGGGCGCAAAAACCAAATACCAGTCATGAACGGCAACCACAGCATTTGCAAACACCCGCCATTGCTGCAATCACACCATGAGTTTCATCGCCCTGGTAAACCAAGTAGTTCCAAACATAGCTACAAAAACCAAATACATCAACAAATCAAATAGAACAAATTAACTCAGTGCGGAGCGTGTCGGGTTATACTAAATTGTTATTCTATCCTTTCTGTGTTTACCTAATCAAATTATAAAATGATTTCAGCGATCTTACTGGGCTAGTGGCATTATCTTAGTCCTCTATAGCATCCGTAAACTTTTCAACATCCTAGCACATAACTTTTACCCGAACAAACACACTTGCTATGCTAACCTCATAAGCCCACAAAAATGAGTTTTTTCAAATTTTCATTAAGTTTCTAACTCCTATGTCCATCGAATAGATTTTAAGTCTTTAACATACCCATCAATTAAAAGTGATAAAATTTAAGTCTTTAACATACCCATCAATTGAAAGTGTTAAAAAAATTATAATAATAAAAATAAGAGTCACTTACAGTTGATGGAATTATCTGGCTCCATTGATCACCTCACCAATCACCTTATAAACTATAAAACACAAACATATTAAAATCACAAAACCTAAAACTGATAATCAAAAACAACAGAAACCCCATATTAAAAAATAAAAAAAAAAAAAAAAAAAAAAAAAACCCTAATTGTACCTTTTATAATTGCTAATTCAACTGCTTATTGTTTGGGGTGTGTGTGTCTGGATTCTTCTTGAGAACCATATATGATATAAAGAAATCCACCCAAAATATGCGGATGAAAAACCCAATGACACTGTAGCAACAACATATGGCATAAACACAATAAAATAATCAAATTACTATTCATTTGACTGTTCATCCCCGCAACTGTAGATCCCCGAAAACCCATCGGGTCGGACATAATCGGTGCTCTTTTGTTCATCGGAGGTGGACCAAATGGATCTCACAAAGACAAAGAGGATGTGAGTTATTGTAAACAGTCGGGTCATAAGGGAAGATACCAAAATATTAACCGGGCCTTCGATGGAGCGGGTTGGCAAAAAGTCGCGGGTCAACAATCCCGCTCGTTAGTATATTGGTATAATACTGAGTACTTAAAAAAATGATGCATTAATGAGATTATTTGAGTTTTGGTATGCTATTTACAGAAAACAACAAAATTACAATACGAGAAATAAATTCGAAAGTACACAATTTCTATGCATTAATTTTGCCACTTAGGGTGTTTTCAAACTGGCACCACACCTCCATCCCTCACTCCCAATAAATCTTCTTATGCCACATTATTCACCCATTTTTTCTATCTCTCACCCATATTTTTGTTAGCATCACTTATGGCACCGCCCTTCACTCACTTCATTTTTTTTTTCTTTTTTTTAAAATTCCACTAAAATAAAAATAAAAAAACTAAAATTCCATAAAAATTAATAAAACATTACATAATATTATTAAAAAACATAAAATAACATTACATCATACTAAAATTCCAATTCTTTTATGCTCCATATGGCTGAGGTTTTGTTTTTTTTTTTGTTTTTTTTTTTGGTGACCAATTTTTTGGATCGGTTTCAATTGATTTTTGGGCACAATGGTTTTTTTTGTGTGTCTTACTTTAAAGCTGGTGATGGCCAATATATACAAAAAAAAAAAAAAAAAAAAAAAAATCTATCCATTGCCTACAACGGTCCAATTAACGGTACAAAAAATTACAACGTTCGAATTTTTGGTCCTTACCGTGCGTGAAGATTTACCATGCGTGAACCTTACTGTGCGGTACCGCGTTAGCGGCGGCGGTGTTCCCGCACGGTACCGTCGTCTTCCCGTGCCCTTACCGTGACCACTGCCAAGATCCTGATCATTTTGAATCTTTCAAGGCTAGACATAGATGCTCTCTAAAAATTAATTTTGATCATTTTTCTAGTATTAAAAATAGTTCTCTACTCAGCAAGAATAATGACGTGTATACCGTACCAATAAGTAAAAAGACAATAATCACCAAAGGGTATCAGGGTATGTATAGTAGCTCGCTTTGGTAGCTCAACGGTATCCATGGCATGCTCATGAATCAAGTGGTAGTGTGTTCGGGGCATGCTCATGCCGCATTTGAAAGTTAGATTGTTCTGAAGTGAGATTGTTTGCATGTTCCCGAGGTCCTATTGACTTTATGTGAAAATCTAAGCAAAAGATTGTTTTGTATTTTCTTTCTTTCCCAGTGTTTTTTTTTTCCGAAGTACTTTTGCACATGGATAAATGTGAGTCGAATAGCCGTCGGTTGAGTAGCACGTTGAGTAATTTTGGTAGTTATGTGGGCCATTAAAAATAACCAACTGTACTTGCATAAGGACACGTGTCACGTTATAGGTGAAGCTGCAGAGTTGAGTAGTCGTGCATAACTATTATGGAGATTGAGATAAAAATTGACTATGGTGAGGACCTAAAAAAAGATTTTGTCCTAAACTTGTACTTAGCCCTTATTTGAATGAATATGATTTCAAATACTTCAAACCCTCTTTTGATTATTCTAATTTGATCCAACGACAATGTAAATATTAAGTAAACTAGACGAGTACCCGTGCATAGCAACGAGATTTTATAGCAACAGATCGTTTAGTGATAAAAAAATAGTTTATGGGTTATAAACGAAAATAATAAAAGTTCGAAGATTTAGGGATTAAACACAATATTTTGAAACCCGGTTCGATCTGTGTGGTTCAACCGGTTGAACCGTTTTGGTCGAAAAATGGGTCGACTTAAACTGAGTCAACCCGACGGGTTGGGTCGAAAACGGGTCAAATTAAACCGGGTCAACCTGCCGGGTTTGAAGTGTCCCGGGTCAACCCAGTTTTCGATGTGTATTAATAGTTTCCATTTGAAATATATGTTTTCGTATGGCTTTTATTGATTAGCCGAACCGGTGGCGACACCGATTCTCGGTTTAACCCATTGGTCCGGTTCAGTTTTCAAAACTATATGTACCATCAACTTGTTAGCTTGTATAAAGCTTTGTGTGTTATATTAATTTGTATAAAGTATATAATAACATATACTTTTCATTTTAGGGTGTTTTAAAAATAACATAAATTAGTATGTTAAATTATTTTATATTTTAGATTATGTTGTAGCATGCTTAAATTGTACATTGTGAAATTTTTATTGTACTTTTTAGTAAGGGGTGTTTTAATTGGTTGTTTTTAATTTGATATATATGCTTTTAATTAGTTGTATAATGTGAATAAATTATTGTACTTTTAAGTTATGGAGTGTTTTAATAATAGTAATAATTACACTATATATTTTTTCATTTTTGACTTTCAAGATTTCACTTTTCAAGGTTTGACTATACAGTTCTCATATGTAGTATAGATAAAATCATGTTTTTGGATATAAGTAAATACTAACCACGTACAAGATCATGGAGCAATAATAATTAAGTAATATTTATTTACGATTTTCTAAAATGTCCCTCGAAAATATACATTTGAGTTTATATAAAATAAAGTCAGTGATTATTAAACTCCAAAATTACATTTATATACGTTTTATGAGTATATATATTTAACAAGTAGGGGGTGACCGCTGCATTGCAGCGGATATTTTTTATTTTTATTTTTATTTTTAAGGGATAAATCATTTGCGTAATATTTTTGCGGGTATATAAGTTGTGAATTTGAGACAAAAATTTGTATGCTGTATAAAAAAGAGTTTGGGAGTTTCTTGCTGGGCCTCAGGTCTACCCAAAAATGGACTAAAGATCCAATCAAAGAAATAGTTTCTTGTTGTGTCTCAGGTCTATCCAATGGGCTAAAGATCCAATTGAAAAAAGGAAATAGTTTTTTTTTTTTTTTTTTTTTTTTTTTTTTTTTTTTTTTAATTTTATTGAGAAAACATATTTTTATTGAAGAAAACTGTTTTTTAATCAGTTGCGACAAAATAGTACTCTCTGATATAGTATATATAGAATATTTAGTCAAATATTCTAGAAATGACATTTTTAAGAGCGTTGTAATGAGGTAAATTATATGAAACCAATTTAACGCTCATTTATAGCCTTTTGGAATCGTCAAAATTATTTCTAAGATAGGATGCTTGCATGTTAAATACATAGAAGAATAAATTTAATACCTTCGCCTTTTTCTTTTCAAAATTATTGTCTACATATCAAAATGACAAACATTGGTGGATCCATCATTAGAAGTCATGAAGTCTATTTCATAAGATTAAAGAAGATTATACTAAATGTTTATATGCATTTTACAAAAACTAATGTTTTCGACAATTTTTACACCACGTGGGATAAATCACTGAGGTTCTCGTGCACCCCCGAGACCCTTTCGGTCCATCCCTGAACACAAATGCAAATAATGCATATATTATGGAGTATACTTTAACATCAATATACTTTCCTTTTTAATTTTTGTTCTTGTAACATACCATCGATGAAAGAAAATAGAAAATGATCTGAAAACATGTTTGTACATTTAGCGAAAATGCAACTCAAAATTGATGTTTCATTATTAAAATGAAAATAAAAAAATGCAACACAACTCCCTTGAGAATCGAACATCAGAGCTTGTGAGCAAGTTAAAGTTCGCTTACCAAATGGACCTGCGCTCAAGTCATTGCTAAACGCACTATACAAAATTTATAACAAGACAAGAGGCCCACATAGCTCTCAATAAAAGAAAAGTGCACCAACAAATAAATAAATAAGTAGTCAACTATAATAAAAACTTTTTAGTTTCGGTCGGTTTTTTCGGTTTTTGGACGAAAACCGAAACCGAACCGTATATTTCGGTTTTTGGAAAATTAAAAACCAAACTATCGGTTTTTAGTTTCGGTTTTTTCGGTTTTTGATTCGGTTTCGGTTTTTTCGGTTTTGTTTGCTCACCCCTAATAAAAAGTCAACAAAATTAGCGGCGGTGAGTGTAAAAAAGTTACCACCGGAAATAAGATATTACAGTAAAAAAGTTATCTGACCAATAAGGTATTAACAATTTAACATTTTCACAGCTTTTTATTAACTTATTTGTTTCAATTAAATAGAAGTTACTTGTTGTTGTTATTATTATTATTATTATTATTATTATTATTATTATTATTATTATTGCAGAATAATCTTTTAATTTTTTTATTTCATCAAAATAGAATTTACATAGTGGTTGAAGGCAAACGGGCAACAAGTTACGCCACTAGCCCTATTATTATTATTATTATTATTATTATTATTATTATTATTATTATTATTATTATTATTATTATTATTATTTTTATTTTATTTATTTTTATTATAAACCATCACTTTTATTAACAATAAATAGGATTTTTACAAGAAATTGGTGGGGAGCCGAGAAACCAACTGGGCCCCCACACCTCTAGCAATAGCGAGACCAATCCTATTAAAAATATGAACGGCAGCCCGTGCTCCAATGCCTTGAATCGAAGAAAAACGTCGAATACGCTTTAGAAGAGTTACTGCATCTTTCTCAAGTTCTCCAAAAGAGGAGAAAGAGAAAGGGAGGAACTCATATCCGATATCCACACATTTGGCCTCATACTTGACACGTTTACGTTGTGCAACTTCATAATTTCTTTTATTATTATTATTATTATTATTATTATTATTATTATTATTATTATCATTATTATTATTATTTTATAAAGTTCATAATTTCTTTTAATTGATTGGTTTATTTTTTAAATAGTTGCCGGAATTGCAAGCTGACCCCGCTATACCGGGTCATATCCGGCCAAGACCCGGCTATATCCAGTTATATCCGGCGAAGACCTATTGTCGGCTATATCGTTGTTGTTATTTTTTTTATTTATTTATTTTTTTTTTTGTAGTTCATTGTTTGAATGTATGTATCAATTAATAATATGGATGCAATACTCAACCGCACTTGGTACATCAATTATCTCTTGACCGTTTTTTATAGTAAATAAAAAACACATATTATTTGCATGTTTCACAAACACGTACACAGATTACCAAGGCATATGTAATCTAACAAACCTTGATACGAAAGCAAAATGTAGTTTGTTTTAAACTACGTTCTCCGTATTTTGTTTTGTTTACACGGCCTTACATGTAAGTCTCCCTCGCCGCGCTTTCTTTATTCTCATGAAGGTGATGCTTATTGGTTATATCACTCTTCTTATTTAGACTTGACATATTTGGCCAAATGGATTCACTAAAGTTGTGTGCTAAAAGTTTTACCCTGTGAAACTTTAGTTCAATTACAACTACTACTTATCTTAAAAGTTTTATCAAAATCGGATAGCTGACATATTTGGGACTTTATGTTTGCAGCACATCTAAACATCTCTTTATTATGAAACATGTTGACATTGTTAGCAAGACTTCGGTAACTTCTTGTCTTACGAGATTGTTAGTTTGGGTCTCACATTCTTTGCATCTTGGTTAATTTAATCGAAGCAGTATGTGTTATTACCTATCAGTGATGAAAGGGTTAGTGTTGTATACCCTTTTATTGGTCACAACAGCCTATTATTGTCTTTTATACCAGTTTTCGATTCGATAATTATCAACATGTCGTCAATCACTTATATAGATAAACTGACATTTCACGTTCTGAACTGTCAAGACTTTCTGATCACTTGCAACTTTAGTACATCAAACTGGACCTTAGTGACATCTTAATGTGGTAAATAGTAATGAATAAACTCAAATTTTGTCATGTGTCAGATTTGGTCTGTTATGACATTATTGATTTTACTTTGTAATGTTTGTGACTGGATCTTCAGAAGCTTGGTCATGAAGGTACTTAAATTACTTTTTGTTACGAATTTATCTTATTGCAGAACCTATAAATATACGTTACAATATGTTTTCTAGCAAATATTATAGACACTTTAGTTATGTTACTTTTGAGTTTGTTAATTTTGCGTTGACATACAAATAGATCCGAGTTATTGTATACGAGGAACAGAAGAAGAAAAACACCAAGAGTGTCAAAATGTGAATTATGCAACTTATACCTGTTGAAGTAAAATCTTGCTCTTCTGTTGAAACTCTTAGTATACTTTAATCTTCGCTCCGGACTTAATTTCTTGCACGAATGAAGGACGCTCGTTAGCCTCGCCCCGGGTGTTATCCCAGGACCAAGCTTCGGCGTGAGAATAAGAATATGGAAACCGAAGGATAATGTGATAAATATGAGTAAATGACTGTGTGTGTGTTTTTGGAATAATAAATGGGGTTGGGGTATTTATACTACCCAACCTTTACCTGCTTGTACTTGCAAACAGTGTCCTCGTACTTTCATGAATAGTGTACAGTCTCCTAGTTGAATAGTTGTTGGCTGTCCCTACGAACAGTGTTCTATCTCTAGGTTGTGCTTATAGGGTGGCTGTCAGAGGACACGTGTTTATGTGGGGGACCCAGACCCTTATTATAAGTATAAAACATTCGACCAACGTCTTGCCTTCGGAGGACTCCCGGCCATGTTCCTGACATTCGGACCTTGCCGTCCGGATGGATACGTCAACATGTCCCCCCCCCCAGTATTGGACTATCGATCCTCAATCATTAGTGCAATATTGGGTCTGGTAGTAGCTGTTTATTCTTCTCTCCCTATCTATTGGATCGGCCCATTATTGTTCTAGTTAGCTGGGCTGATCTGTCAGTTGCTTCCTTAATGGGCCTGGTTGAGCCCATTTAGAGTAAGATACTTCATGGGCCATTGCCTCGTTTTTGCTACAGTGTCTCCGTCGAACGCAGTTGCCTTCCCACGTGTATGGCTGGGATGATGCCACGTCATCATCATTCTGACTGATGAGACGTTCTCGCTTCTTCTCATGTATCCCTATATAAGGGACTGTTGCTCCTCATTTCTTTTTTACGCTGTGTGTTTTTTCTTATCTATCATCAGAGAGCTTTTACTGACATCATCTTCCGAACGTTCAGCTATTCGCCCGAGGTTAGTCACATACTTCTTCCTTCCTTCTTATAACTCAACCCCCTTCGGTATCTTTTAAACATGGCCGAAGAAGGACCGGTAGGAAAATTTGACATGCATGTCCACACCTCTCAGTTGTCCCAATCGGACTTAGATGCTATTATTTCAACATATAATATCCCGGCCGATCTTCATCCCAACCTTCCGGACCCCAACCTGACAATGGATAGGTTGCCCTCGGATAAAATAGGGATATACACCCAACAGTTAGATCTTGGAGGTGCTAGGGTTCCCTTCTCTCGTTTTTTATTACAAGTGGTCAAACATTTTAAGATCCATTTCTCTCAAATAGTGCCGATAGGGCTAAACCGTGTGACCCTTTTTGAGATCCAGTGTTACAGCTTGGACGAGAGACCAACGGTATCATTATTTCGGGTATTCTATAGATTGTGCAAGCAGGGCAACTGGTTCTCCTTTGAAAGCCGAACGGGACGAAGGGCCAGAAAGTGCTTTAAGGAGGTTTTGTCTGGGTTGAAGCACTGGAAATCTAGGTTCTTCTTAATCGATCGTAGGGCCATACCGGACGCTATGGCTTGGAGGCACAGAGACTCCAAAATAACCGAGGTAAATGATTTTCCCCTCTCCCATCCGGAAGCCGCTGCGGATAAGCTTGCCGAGACACAGATTTTCTAAGGAAGCCTCTTCCTGTCCTTCTTTGGTTGTTCGGTTTATCTTCGGTGTGGGAAAACAAACATTTGGCTGTTATTTTAAAAGATACCGAAGGGCATGGTAATGCTCCATGCACACGCTTATATTTTTCTTCCCTTTACTTTTTTTCTTTTTTTATATATATTTCTCACGTATTTGCATCGGCTTGCTTTTGGTTAATGCAGTTGTTACTATGTCTGAATTTCTGGAGCTACCCGATTGGGAAGGAACCGATGTGGTGGAGGGGTCCCCAATTCCGGATGGTCAGACTCCTCCTGTGAGAACCGTGGAGCCCCTCCCCGAGGGTCAAAATCCCCCTCCAGTAGAGGGTTTGATGAAGATAGCCGAGAGGGCTAATGATGAGGTAGTAAAGGCTCGTGAAAGAAAGGAGAGAGAGAGCCGATTGAGAGCCGAGGGGAAAAGGAAAGCTGGTGAGGGACCCTCCTATGCTGCACCCAAAAAGAAAAGCAGAGGAGGTGCTAATTCTGCTGGGGTCATGCCTTCTCTGGGAGCAACATTGGACGCAAGTCCTATCAATCTTGTACCCCCGAATTCCGCTCCTCAAAATCCCCCTGCTAATGTGGAGCAGCCGGCTAATGAGGTGGCCGAGCAGGAAAGGGCCGAGGGGGGCGGCACTTCCAACCTTCAAGCCAATATTTCCCTCGTTCGGGTTGTGGCCGTTGAGCAACCGAGGAATTCTGGCCCGCATGCCTCTGATGGTAATTATTCTCGTTTTGACCATTTATGCAAGCTTTAAATATTGAATTTAATAATTTCCCTTCTTTTAACAGCTCAATCAGTACAACGGTCTCATCCCGAGGGACATCCTACTATCCATGTGGTTGCATCCGAACCATCTGGTATGTATTTCATTTATTCCGCTTATGAAATATTTTAGTTGATTGATGGTCATTTATCTCACTAATTTTAATCATTTTTTTTAGATCATTCTCTGAATCAGGCTGACTTCTTTGTGCCTGGTTGGACGCTCAGGGAGGACGTCCGGTTAAATTCCTACCGGGCGTGCCGTGAGATGCTCAACCATCTTGCTACCCCGGCCGAACAAGCTGCTCTGAACGAACTGGATAATATTGGCCTTGCCAGACAAGCATATGAACAGTTGGGGATGAGTACCATATCTATGGGGGAAGTTCTCCGGCGGTTCTGTCACTTAAATGCTGACTACCGGGAGCTTTAAAATATTCATGACAACTGCCAGGGGCTAGCCGCAAGGGCCGAAACTGCCGAGGGTGAGCGTGATGCTCAGGCTGCTCGATACGAAGAGCTAGCCACCGAGCATGAGGCCATGAGCCAACGGTACAAAGCCTGTGCCTTAAGGTATAAAGATCTGATGGAAAAATCCAATGGGTTTGATCAGGAGAGGGACCTCTGGCTCAAGAAAAACGAAGAGCAAGCCTGCAAGATCAATCAACTGGAGGCCGAGCTGGCTGCATCCCGTCAGCAGGCCGGATCGCTGGCCAAGGATAAGGCTGATCTGACAGCTAGTCTGGCCCAGGCGGACATTGTTCGCCAGAATTTGGTCAAATCACTGATCCCGGCGGTCTTCCGAAGGCTTCTTGACAGCCGTGAGTATAAGCAATCTTTGGGCAAACCCTTCAGCCTTTCGTACTCCGCTGGGTGGCAAGATGGGGTCAAAGTTTCAAGAAAACCGGAGGATGCTGAGAAAATTATGAGCACTTCAAGAAACCTGAACCCTAAAGCCCCAAAAATATGGAAGGCCGAGTTTAATAAGCTGTTTACCCTTGAATATCCATATATCAAGAAAATCTGCGATGCTCATCGTCTGCCCTTGGGTGATCTTATGAACCTTTTTCCTGACTCTCCATCTCCCGTAGGCTTGACAAACAGTGTAACTCAAGCTAACGCCGAGACGAAGGATAATCAAATTGTTGTAACCGGAGGGGAAAATGTTAACCCTCCGGCCTAATTGGTGTACTTGTAATTATAATTTTGGATCATGTTTTTTGTAATATTCCCAGGATTTTATAACCGTTTATAATAGATGCTTCTTTTGACTATCATTATACAGCCATCAATCATTGCCTATTTTAATATTTCTCTCTTCTCTCTTTTTTTATATCATGTGTGATGTTATCCCTTTCGCTAGAATTGATTCATAGTACAGTACTTGTCTTGTTTTTTTTTTTGCCTCCAAATACCGTTCGGGCATCCAGGAGGTTAAAACCATCCGGGCATTCAGGCCAGTTACCCGAGCATCCAAGTTACCTTCGGGCATCCGGAGCGGTATAATTGTCCGGACATCCACTGATACTGCGGGCGTCCGAAGCATAAATGGTTACTGCTTTCAGGCATCCGGAGCGGTATAATTGTCCGGGCATCCACTGATACTGCGGGAATCCGAAATAGATGTTTACTCGGGCATCCAAAAAGAATTTTGGGCATCCATAGCGTTTTTGATCGCCCGGGCATTTATCGTCTACCGGAGGGGGCCAGCCTTCGGAGACACAAGTATCGTAATTTTTCACAAAATTGTAGCGTTTCCCTGGCGGGAAGCTACACACTTCATTAATACTTTGCCAACATCATAGTACAAAAGCATCATAATACAAAAGTTTGGAATTCTAACAATAACAGTTTTTATAAGAAACACTTTCTGAGGTTGATGGCATGCCAAGTGCGCGGCACCTCCGTATCATCCATGTTTTGTAACTTATAAGAACCGTTGTCGTATGCTTCGACGACTCTGTACGGACCTTCCCAATTCGGCCCTAGCTTCCCTTGGTTCTCCACTCGGCTTGCTTCATTCTTTCTAAAAACGAAATCACCTACTCGAAAGTTCATCGGTTTTACCCGTTGGTTGTAGTATCGTTCTACCTTTGTTTTGTACTTAGCTTCTTGTGTTGCAGCTGCTTCTCTTCTTTCCTGCAACAAGTCCAGATTTAGGCGCTGCTCTTCTTCGTTTCGGTCAAGCACAAGGAGCTGATCTTCTTCACTACGGTTTTCATCGAACATCATGGTCCGATGAGTTGGCATCCCTATTTCGGCCGGTATTACCGCCTCACTTCCGTATGTTAAGCTGAAGGGTGTATCACCGTTGCTGGTTTTGAGTGAGGTACGGTGAGACCATAACACATTGGGTAATTCATCTACCCAACCGGCCCTTGCTCTGCCCAATCTTGCCTTTATTCCTTCCATGAGGGACTTATTTGCCCTCTCTACCAAACCGTTGGCCTGCGGATGCGCAACGGTCGTGTTCATCTGCCTGATCTTCAGTTGTGCACACCAGCTTTTGAGGGGATCCTTCACAAAGTTTGTCCCGTTGTCCGTTACTATCACTCCCGGTAGGCCGAAACGACATACAATGTTTTCCCATACAAACTTTTTTACTTCGTTCCCTGTCGTTTTCGCCAGCAGTTTGGCCTCGATCCATTTTGTGAAATAATCTATGGCCACGATGACAAATTTTACCCTCCCCGGGGCCTCTGGGAATGGTCCCAGAATGTCCATTCCCCACTGATAGAATGGCCATGGGGCCATGATTGAAGTTAAGAAAGTTTTGGGCAGCTTTGGCACAGGGGCGTGTATTTGACAAGAATCACACTTCCGAATCTCCTCTCTTGCGTCGCGGTGCAGCGTAGGCCAGTAATATCCTTGTCTGATTAACTTTGCTACCACTGATCTGGGACCGGAATGCATGCTGCAAGCTCCCTCATGTACCTCCCGGATGATATAATTTGATTGCAACGGACCTACGCAACGGAGCATTGGGTTTAGATAAGATTTTTCGAAGAGTACACCTTCTTCCATCACATAATGGGGAAGTTTCATGCGCAGACTTCTTGCTTCATTTACGTCCTCCGGCCATACTCCTTCCTCCAGACATCTAATGATAGGCGTCATCCAATTTGGGCCTTCTTCTTCCACTATCGTGTGTACTTCGGTTTCTTCGGTTGAGGGTTTCGCCAAAACTTCCACTAGTACCTCTTTCGTCAAATGATCGAAGGCCACCGAGGCGAGTTTGCTAAGTACGTCTGCCTTCTGATTTTGGGTTCTCGGTATGTGTTGGATCTTGAAATTATCAAACCTTCCAATACATTGCCTTGCTTTCTCCAAATATCTTATCATGCTCTCTTTAGCGGCCACAAAATTCCCATTTATCTGGCTTGCTACCAATCTTGAATCAACCTTGAAAATTATAGACTTAACTTTCATTTGTTCGGCTATCCGCAACCCTGCTAATAGTGCTTCATATTCGGCCTCGTTGTTTGTGCTTTTAAAATTTAGCCTTAGAGCGTAGGTGAACTCTTCCTGTGTTGGGCTGATGAGCACCAAACCTGCTCCGGAACCTTTCTTACTGCAGGCTCCATCGGTATATAACGTCCATTCTGCTTTCTCGGTAAGCTCACATATCTGCCTGCTTTTCACTTTTGCGTACTGTTCAGCCATTCCTACCGGTATTTTAGTTAGGAAATCCGCCAACACTTGTCCCTTGATAGCGTTTCGGGAAACGTACTTAATATCGTACGCACCTAATTCCACCGCATACTTAGCCAGCTTCCCTGATGCCTCCGGCTTGTTTAAGACCTGTCTGATTGGTTGATCCGTGATTACTTTTATCGGATGTGCCTCGAAATACCTTCGAAGCCTCCGGGATGTGTGCAATAGACAAACCGCCAGCTTTTCCATTGGGGCATAATTTCTTTCCGCTTCATTCAACGTCCGGCTAACATAATGGACCGGTAACTGTTTTCCAGATCTTTCAGCGACCAACACTGCACTTACTGCCCGTAAAGCAGCCGCCAGGTATATGTGCAGATCTTCTTTTAGAACGGGGGTCGTTAATGAGGGAAGCTCCAAGATTAACCTTTTCATTTCTTGGAAAGCCTCTTCGGCCTCTGAGGTCCATCTATACTCATCCTTGTTCTCCTTGGTGATGTTCTTGAGTGTTTCGAAAAAAGGGAGTGATCTTTCTGCCGAACGTGACAGGAAGCGATTGAGAGCTGCCAACTTGCCGCTAAGGCTTTGCATCTCCCTCAAGGTTCTTGGTGATTTCATTTCCGTAATTGCTTTAACCTTCCTTGGGTTTGCCCGGATGCCCTCGGAAGTCACCATGTAGCCGAGAAACTTGCCTTCTTCTACACCGAATGAGCACTTTTTAGGATTCAGTTTCATATTTATTTTCCTTAGATTGTCAAAAGTTTCAGCCATATCCGCTAGTAAATCCACCTCCGTTTTACTTTTGATAACCATGTCATCTACGTATGCTTCCAAGTTCCTTCCTATTTGTGGACGAAACGCCGAGTCTACCAAACGTTGGTATGTGTGATGCGTGGGAATCACAACAGGCTTTACCTCTCGAGGGATCTCGAGAAACTTACAACCCCCACCAGGCAGTGTACCTGATCGTTGTAGTATAGTATAGTGACAAGTACCGGGGGATTGATCGTTCAGCTTAGGAATAGTGTCGCTAGGATTAGAAAGCCTAATTACTAGTTCTAAAGGTGAGGGATGATTATTTTTTGTGTTTTTATATTTTATGAAAGCAGGTAAAATCTCGGGTTTTGGAAGAGTGGGCGGAATTAGTTGCTATTCAACTAACCCAAAACTAAGATGCAATCAAAATAAAATACTAAAAATGAAGATAAACTAATTATACTAAGGTTGTGAGCAGTAATTGGAGAAAATGTGTTTACTTAGATTTCACTACTCCCTAGATATCTTTTACACGTTAATTACTTGTTATAATTGTATGGATAACGGATTGTATTCCTTAATACCATTCATGGGGTGGCATACATAACTCCCCAATTCTATGAGCTCTTATCTCCTCCTACACCATGCCCAGCACAACTATAGGGATTGTAAACAGTGGCTCATGCATTAAATACAACCAATAAAGACCTAGTACGCCTCGGTTCATGTTTCTTAAGACGTTCAAGCATGTTACCATTTGGAGATCTGCCAGTTTTCTTAAGCCTAACATATAAAATCATTCATCCAAGGCAAGAATAAACAAGTAATCAACACATAATCAATATCTAGGTTTCATTAGATCTAAGCAAACACAAAAGAGATCTAGCCTAGCATAATGGAATTAAGACAAGAACAAGATATAGACAACCAATACATAGACATATTGATTGAATTAGAAGAACACTTATCTCAATTACAATGCAAGGTATCAAGGGTTTGGAACCCTTGAAAAACCTGTAAAAGTTGCACCAAATTCGTCTTTAGGGTTTCTCCAAAACTTCTCTCTTTTTTAATGTGAAAAACTAGAAAACTATATATAGGAAAATAGGGGTGACGGCGTCAAGAGCAAGGGTGTGACGCCGTCATCTCGCCGCCAAATACTTCATCGGACGGCCTTGATCTACTTCTGACGCCCTGTGTGACGCCGTCATCAACTACGGATTTTTATTCTTTGGGTTTTGACGCCGTCATGAGTTACTCTTGACGCCTTCATGTACTGTTCCCAGCATGGAAAATTGAGACTTTGCCGTTTTCTTCACTTTTATGCTCCAAAAATGTCCGAAATGGCTTCCTTTCCAGAATTCACTCTCCAAGTACCTAAAATCACAAAAGGAACGATTTAGGGCGATATTTGATCAAATAAATTCGGATTCGGGCTTAAATGACCCTCTAAAAACGGATCATTTTTCGCCTCATCAATGTGGCTCCGGCATTCTTCAGGCCGAAGGGTATTTTGGTGTAACAATAAGTTCCTTGTTCTATGTAGAATGCCGTTTTTTCTTTGTCCTCGGTAGCCATTTGAACTTGGTTGCCTCCCAAGAAGCGCTTTTCTTTATTTACGAGTCTTGTAGCTAGACTCAAGGTCATGGGTTACTATGTGATCTCATCATTTGAAATGATATACCCCATATAGTTTCGATCATTACTGTTATGGTGGTAGTGCCTCAATCTGTCGATACTCGCAATCACCTTTCCACCTAAATTGCTTCTCAAAGTAGCTATCCCATCTTGGCTCAATCCTTCGATGGTGAATGGCCCATACCACCAAGGACTTGGTTTATCGGGTGGTATTGTTGTTTCCAAGTGTCTCAAGAGCACCAAGTTCCCTTCCTCAAATGGTGTATGATTTTTTTCGTGTCGAGTGTGTTCGAGTTCAATTGGAACCTTATTGCCTTTTCTTCTTTCATCCTTAGCTTTCTTATAGCTTTTGATTCTTGCCTCCCATGCAAGAATCTTATTCTGAACACGAATGGGTGTCGTGCCAATGTTGTTTTTTATCATTCTCCAACTCAAATTCTCATGCCCACTTCGCGGGGTCATGGGGAAGCTAATCTTTCTTTTTCCAGATTTAAGCTCAATCTTCCTACCTTCATACTTAATGACAGCCCTAGCGGTGGTGAGGAATGGTGCCCCAAGTATTATTGGCATGCATCCATCCCCTTTATCATCAATGATCATAAAATCAACGGGGTACATGAATCCTGCAACATTAACTAATACATCTTCTGCGATTCCTAGGGGATATACGTACGAGTGTCCAACCAGAGATAACCTAACATGAGTAGGTGCTGGCATTTTTGACGTTAGTTGGATGTAAATAGTTAGGGGCATAAGATTTACTTCCGATCCTTGGTCGGCGAAAGCACTAAGATGTTTCAAGTCCCCGATGCTCGTTGGTATTTCAAAGTTCCCACATGCTACCTGCTTAGTAGCCACTTTCTGCACTAGTAACCTCTCGACCACTGATCCTCCAAGAAGCGTATCATGCTCATCTTCCTCTTCTTCCTCTTTCTCAGGAACCTGTCCGGAGGATTGGTTACGCCCATCACCCTTAATCCAATTTGTTATGGTGTTTTTGTTTACATCATGTTTCAGGTAGTAACTCAAAGTTTGGGACTCTGGTGGTTTTTCTAAGGTCTGTTTAGCAGGAGTTTCTACCTTCTCGTTATCTTTATGGACAATGGTGATGGAGTTAACAAATTGGGTGGTGGGAGTGGCGCTTTCTTTCCTTAGCAGTATTCGTTCGGGGGTTCTCTGATTGGTATACTCCTCCAATAGACTCAACATCTCATTCATTTTCTCCTGCATCTCCTCTTTTTGCTTATAAACTACTTCTTCGAATCTAGCAAGCCGATCAGAGTGAGTTGCCATATATTCTCTCATCCTAGCCTCAAACTCCGAGCTAAGTTCCTTGGGAGGGGAACAAGGTGGGGTGCACATCTGAAAAGTCTCGACATGTTCTCTAGAAGGTGACTCAGATAATGGTGCCGAAGTTGGTTTTGAGACAGAATTGACAGTGGCTTGTCTAGGACTTAAAGGTCTCCTTTGCCTTTCCTCAAAATAGTCAACTTTTGCCTCAAGTTTGCATAGGAGTTCATCGGGGATTTCGGTGGTTCCTCCAGATGTCGAGACTGCATTGATGGCCGCTTCTATCGTATGTTTAAATTCCCAAATCTCATGATTATCAACAGCGAGCTCTTCGATAATTGCCCAAGACTCCTCGGCGTTCTTATCACGCAATTTACCTCCCGCGGCCCTGTCGATGGTGCGCTTAGTGTGATAGTCAACATGGTCGTAGAAAATTTGGACTAATAACCAAAGGTTTATGCCATGATGAGGGATCTTGTGGAGGAGATCCTTAAAACGGGCCCAAGCCTCGTAGAAAGTTTCACCCCGCTGTTGCTCAAACATCAAAATGTCCCTTCTAAGCATTGCAGTCTTTTCCGGCGGAAAGAATTGGGTAAGGAAGTGATTGGCGAGATTGTCCCATGTGGTGATGGATCCCGCGGGTAAACGCTCAATCCATTGACTAGCTTGATCCCGTAGAGAGAATTGGAATAGGCGTAATCGGGTTGTCTCTCTAGTTTCAACACCTGGGTCTATGGAGTCTACGATTTTGAGGAAGTCCTTAAGATGTTGATTTGGATCTTCGGAACGAAGTCCATGGAATGCACATCCGCTTTGCACCAACCGGATGGTGTCGGATCGCAAGGGGGTCACATTGTCTCCGGTGAGCTCAATGGTGTTTCGGTAGCCTTGGTGGCTAGGTAGGGAATACTCTCCTAAGGTTCGGGGCCTAATGGGTTCTAATGGTGGGTTTTGTTGTGGTGGGATGACGGGTTCAAAGATGTTACCACCTTCCATGATGTCGGATGGTAAAGAGTTACGAACAAAGGCACGAAGAAATAAGATAGACTAAAGAAAACCTAAAAAAAAATAAAAATAAAAATCTTACTAGAAAGGAATCTAGCAAGTAGACCTAATAAAAAGAAATCCTAACCTAGACAATAACTATTCCCCGGGCTGCGGCGCCAAAAACTTGATGCGTGGGAATCGCAACAGGCTTTACCTCTCGAGGGATCTCGAGAAGCTTACAACCCCCACCAGGCAGTGTACCTGATCGTTGTAGTATAGTATAGTGACAAGTACCGGGGGATTGATCGTTCAGCTTAGGAATAGTGTCGCTAGGATTAGAAAGCCTAATTACTAGTTCTAAAGGTGAGGGATGATTATTTTTTGTGTTTTTATATTTTATGAAAGCAGGTAAAATCTCGGGTTTTGGAAGAGTGGGCGGAATTAGTTGCTATTCAACTAACCCAAAACTAAGATGCAATCAAAATAAAATACTAAAAATGAAGATAAACTAATTATACTAAGGTTGTGAGCAGTAATTGGAGAAAATGTGTTTACTTAGATTTCACTACTCCCTAGATATCTTTTACACGTTAATTACTTGTTATAATTGTATGGATGACGGATTGTATTCCTTAATACAATTCATGGGGTGGCATACATAACTCCCCAATTCTATGAGCTCTTATCTCCTCCTACACCATGCCCAGCACAACTATAGGGATTGTAAACAGTGGCTCATGCATTAAATACAACCAATAAAGACCTAGTACGCCTCGGTTCATGTTTCTTAAGACGTTCAAGCATGTTTCCATTTGGAGATCTGCCAGTTTTCTTAAGCCTAACATATAAAATCATTCATCCAAGGCAAGAATAAACAAGTAATCAACACATAATCAATATCTAGGTTTCATTAGATCTAAGCAAACACAAAAGAGATCTAGCCTAGCATAATGGAATTGAGACAAGAACAAGATATAGACAACCAACACATAGACATATTGATTGAATTAGAAGAACACTTATCTCAATTACAATGCAAGGTATCAAGGGTTTGGAACCCTTGAAAAACCTGTAAAAGTTGCACCAAATTCGTCTTTAGGGTTTCTCCAAAACTTCTCTTTTTTAATGTGAAAAACTAGAAAACTATATATAGGAAAATAGGGGTGACGGCGTCAAGAGCAAGGGTGTGACGCCGTCATCTCGCCGCCAAATACTTCCTCGGACGGCCTTGATCTACTTCTGACGCCCTGTGTGACGCCGTCATCAACTACGCATTTTTATTCTTTGGGTTTTGACGCCGTCATGAGTTACTCTTGACGCCTTCATGTACTGTTCCCAGCATGGAAAATTGAGACTTTGCCGTTTTTTTCACTTTTATGCTCCAAAAACGTCCGAAATGGCTTCCTTTCCAGAATTCACTCTCCAAGTACCTAAAATCACAAAAGGAACGATTTAGGGCGATATTTGATCAAATAAATTCGGATTCGGGCTTAAATGACCCCCTAAAAACGGATCATTTTTTGCCTCTTCAATGTGGCTCCGGCATTCTTCAGGCCGAAGGGCATTTTGGTGTGACAATAAGTTCCTTGTTCTGTGTAGAATGCCGTTTTTTCTTCGTCCTCGGTAGCCATTTGAACTTGGTGATAGCCCTTATATGCATCCAGAAAACACTTGTACCGGAAACCCATTACGGACTCGATCTTCCAGTCTATTTCCGGCAGCGGGTAGTAATCTTTTGGACAGGCTGAGTTCAAGTTTTTAAAATCAATGCACATCCTCCAACTCCCATCACATTTTTTCACTAGTACCGGGTTTGATATCCAAGTGGGGTACCTCACCGGCCGGACAATCCCTGCTCTTAACCATTCTTGCACTTCATTGGCAATAACTTGGTTTTTTTCCTGTGAGAAGGTCCGTCTCTTCTGTGCCACCGGAGTATCTTCCAACCTGACATTAAGATTATGTTGCACCAATCGGCGTGGTACTCCCGTCATGTCAGCGGGTGACCATGCGAATACGTCTTTACTTCGTTTTAACAATTCAACCAAGCTTCTTCGACATTCTTTTGAGAATCCCTTCCCGATGGTCACCAATTGCTCTGGATAAGCAGGATGAATCATGACTTCTTCTGTAAGTCCTCGCTCCGTCTCCTTTCCGGGGACCATTCCAACTGCGGTCTCCTCCTCAGAACCTATCCATTCTTCCTCAAACCCACGACATTCCTTGATTGCCGCGGCCCTAGTAACCAAGGTTGCAATTCCCTTCGGAGTGGGAAATTTCATCATAGCATGGATGGTAGAGGGTATAGCTCTAAGCTCTCTTAAACCGGTTCTTCCCAATATAATATTGTATGGTGAGGGTGATCTTATTACTGAGAATTTCATCCTGGTCCTTCGGAATAGCCCATGGTTCCCAAAACAGACGTCCAGCTCTATCTTTCCAATGGGCTTGATTATCTCTCCTGAGAACCCTACTAACGGTGATCCGGATTTCTTGAGTTTGGACTGAATCGAAGGGCATAAATTGTTAAAACAGTGCTCATACATAACTTCTACCGAAGCTCCTTCGTCCACAAAGATCCTCCGTATCAAATATCCCTCAACTTCCGCCTCCACTATGAGAGGCTCATCGGACAGATCATCCGAGAGTACTGGAGGAAAAGTAATGGGGATCTTCATCCATGGCTCCTCATGTTCCCTAGTCTTTCTTTTCGTTGTTCCTACGCTTCCGATCATGTTTATCACCTTTTTCTTTCCTTTGTTCCCCTCCTGGGCTGGCTCTTTTCCCTGTCTTACGTTCCGGATCAGATGGTCCAGCTTTCCGGATTCTAGAGCCGCTTCGAGCTGCCTCTTCAGCATGTGACAGTCGTTGGTATAATGCCCTTTCTCCCCATGATAGTCACAATATCTGTCTGCATTTTCCTTGCTTGGCCTCCCCACCAACGGAGGAGGATGTGGAAGTCGGAGCTGGTGTTCAGTAGCCAATATTTCCTTGGGTTGTTTCCTGAGTGCCATTAGCCCTGGTCGGTTGTTCTCCGGCTTCCACCCATCCTTTTTCCGGAAATCTCCTCTGTTTTGATCTACCCTCGGAGCAACGTAGGGAGTGTATGGTTCTCGGAAACGAAAGTCACCTCGGGGGTCGCTCCTGCGTCGTTCAGCATATCCTCTGGACCTCTCGGCCTTTGGCGGATAGTTGAACCTCCAATTACCCTCCGGGAATTCTCCTTTTGGGAGTTCTGTGGTCTTGTACGCATCCTCTGCCCTAAAAAAGTCATCGACCCTTGTCATCATCTCTTTCACAGTCCGGGGTACTTGGTCGGAGAAACGCTTGGCCAGCTCCGGATTTTTGTGGGCTGTCATAAAAGCTGATATGCGCATGAGATCTAGTACTCCTGGGATGTAACTCGCCTCGTCGGTCCATCTTTCTTTAAAGTCAGGCAAGGTTTCGTTAGCCCTCCTTGAAATCTTGAATATCTCTATCGGATCCTTAATTCCCTTCTGCCTCAAGGAGAACCTAGTAGTGAACTGCTCCTCTAGCTCATCCCATGTGTTGATGCTACCAGGTTCCAGGCGACTGAACCATCCTTGCGCTGCCCCATCCAATGTTTGCTGGAACATCCGGCACCATACCGGCATTGGCCATTCCCCTTGATTGGCTGCTCCGGCAAATCTGTTCAAGTGATCGTCCGGATCTGTGGAGCCATCATACAACTTCAAATTGCTTGGCATCATGTGTGATGGTCCGGAGAATTCATTTATTCTTCGAGTGAAGGGTGATTTGGATACGGATTTGAAAGGTTTTCCTAACTCTTCCTCTGGTTTGTCTTTAGTTTGCTTATCACCGGAAGTTTTACCGTCATCTTCACTGAAATCTAACCATATTGGCTTAAAGGCATTCCCCTCAAGGGCGTTGCGTTCTTTGACCAACTCTTTCAGGGCCGTCAGGTGTCCTTGTATCAAATCTTGTATGTTTGGTGAACCATGATCGTTCCGGTTGGAACCCTCCGGACCATCCTTGTTGGCACTACCTCCCCCGGTTGTTGTGAGAGGGGTCAGAGGTGGGAGGTCCGTCATGCTATCAGTAGGTAGATAAGATAACGGGTCCCACGGATGGCGCCAATTTGTTGAAGTAAAATCTTGCTCTTCTGTTGAAACTCTTAGTATACTTTAATCTTCGCTCCGGACTTAATTTCCTGCACGAATGAAGGACGCTCGTTAGCCTCGCCCCGGGTGTTATCCCAGGACCAAGCTCCGGCGTGAGAAAAAGAATATGGAAACCGAAGGATAATGTGATAAATATGAGTAAATGACTGTGTGTGTGTTGTTGGAATAATAAATGGGGTTGGGGTATTTATACTACCCAACCTTTACCTGCTTGTACTTGCAAACAGTGTCCTCGTACTTTCATGAATAGTGTACAGTCTCCTAGTTGAATAGTTGTCGGCTGTCCCTACGAACAGTGTTCTATCTCTAGGTTGTGCTTATAGGGTGGCTGTCAGAGGACACGTGTTTATGTGGGGGACCCAGACCCTTATTATAAGTATAAAACATTCGACCAACGTCTTGCCTTCGGAGGACTCCCGGCCATGTTCCTGACATTCGGACCTTGCCGTCCGGATGGATACGCCAACAATACCCAAATTGTAAATAATAATTATGTGAATACTTGTTGGTAATGAAACCAAAATATAATGATAAAAATCTACTAATTTGAGCAAGCATAAAAGTGTATAAAAATGTTATAGAAGACCTTGATGGGAATTGAACTTAATACCTTTCGTATATAAGCCACCATTCTTACCAGCAAGCCACATTAACATTTCCAACTTAATTTATTCATCACATAATCATATCATTTCATTACACAAATATTATTCGGCTAAACATGGACCCTATTTTTATTGATACACAATAAACTAAACCCTCATTTATACCCATTTGTCAAACTAGTTTGAGACACAAAAATAAGAAAGCAAATAAAAATATAAAACTGTGTGGTGTTTTGGTTTTTTACATTATTTAAAAACAACTAATGTGAAGTGATGATTTTCGAAAATGAAAAGATAGAAACGCTTTACCTAGCTATTTAAAAACGTTACGACAGAAGTCTACAAGGAATGGAACCATAAACCATACTGGTAAGTTATACATGACTTACCAAAAGACCACCTCTCAACACGTCATTCATAACTTCTTACATCTCTACTACTTATAAAGAACACATACTACTATTAGTTGAAATGCTTATATTTAAGTAATGTGTAATGCCTATAGTATCCCTTAGAAAAAAAACATGTTTAAACGTAGGCAACTTTCTAAATGGCAACCTTTTAGATATCTTTATGTGTTTTTTAAACGCTACACACGTTTACACATTTTCAAAATTTTAAAATGATAGCTATGTGGGAAGATTTCACTTCTTTAGCGTATGTGGGAATGTATGGGATTTAAGGTTGAAATGATTTTAATCAAATGATAATAATCTGTACGTACTGGTTATCTTTTCATTAAGAGCGTTGAATAGCTACCCCAATAGTTAATACCAAAGTTTAAATAGACATCATCTATGGAGTACAAATTACATCACTAATCTACTCTGGGTCTACTCTCGTATAGGGGTGTTAATTAAATTAAGAGTTAACTACATTTTTGGTCCTTGTGGTTTACCGGGTATAACGATTTTGGTCTAATAGTTTGAAATGTAACGGATCCAGTCCAAAATCCGACGACCCGTAACACTTTTGGTCCAATTTTACTAACACCGTTAGTTTGACTTTCTTTGACTGTTAAATATGAAGGTAATTTTGTCATTTGGTTTATTCTATTAAAAATAAGTATAATTGGTTTATACTTTATACCCACCCACCACTCACAAACACCCACTCACACAAACACATTCATATTCTTCTTATCCCTTTCCAGATTTCTGGCCAAAAATCACCGGCAACCACCCCCACCTCCGACTACATACCGAGATAAGACACGCCACTGCACCACACTACTCTTCATCTTCTTCCTTTTTCTACTCAAAACACTCATCAATCTAAACATTCATCCTTCCCATCAATAGATTAATGCTAAATCTGGACAACAACAAAAAAGCCAAAAAAAAAAAAAAAAAAAAGTCAGATTCAAGATAACCATCAAATGCTTTTTCCCTTCATTTTAAAAAGCTTATAAGTCTGAAAAGGAAAAAAAGAAAAAAAGAAAAAAAACCATAACCTTAGACTTTCCACTCAAATGACAAATAAACTTCATAAAAAAGAAAAAAGAAAAAAAACATAACCTTAGTTTTTAGTTAGAGGGTTTATGCGTACGTGTGTTTTTTTTAATCCTTTTTGTTTTGTTTTGAATGAAGATTAAGTATATCTAAGGTGAGGGTTTGAAGGGATGATGTCTTTTTTGTGTTTATGAAAGTGAAAGTGTTTGTGTGTGTGGTTTCGTGGTGGTGCAGGTATGATTTGGTAGTGGTAGGTTTATGGTATTGGTGTTTTGATCTTGGCATGGTCGTGGTGATGGCAGTTTTGTGATAATGGTGATGGGTTTTGTTTGTTTTGATGAGTGATGTTATCAAAAAGAAATGTTTTTGAGAAGATAAAGAGTGAGGTTCAACTATATAATAATAATAACAACAATAATAATAATAATAATAATAATAAAGAAAATAAGGGTATTTTAGTCACTGCGCACCATCATTTGAGGGTATTTTAGTCATTTCATGTCTTTTTAATAAGTCAAACTAACCGTCAACGAAAAATGGACCAAAAGTGTTACGGGTCGTCGGATTCTGGACTGGATCCGTTACATTTCAAACTATTGGACCAAATCATTATACCCGGTAAACCACAAGGACCAAAAATGTAGTTAACTCTTAAATTAAAAAAAAAATGTACAGTTTCTTGATGTGCAAGTATTTAGTTATATAAAAAGGATAGCATATTTGGTTGGGGATCGAATAATGGACCTCTTAAATACATAACATTGCACTTGCCAACGTGCATGCTACCACACTACTCTTTTTTTCCCATTGTGTGTATTTATCAAAAAAGATGCATCATTGAATTACACTATTTATATACATGGGCTCAGCTCAATTGGAACGTTACAGAACCATAACTTTCGGTCAACATGAAGAAGCTAAAGTGATTTTAGGAGTATTAATCAATTATCAAATCTTAATAATTGATTTTTTTGGGGGCAAGGTGATTTGGAGCATGCTTTTGTGGTGTGGGTGTGTTAGAGGGATGGTTGAGAACATATTTAAGGTGACTTTGTAACCAAGTAATTTACTACACATACACAATGGTAACCAATGGCATGTGATGACACCAAGCACACTCTTATGCATCTTTTCTATCATGTAACGCACTTTGTATGCTTCTCAATAGTTTGTCAAATTAGTATATTATGAAATCTATGAAACCAGCTTAACCATCATTTATAGCCTTTTATATTCGTTAAGATAGAAAGAATGCTTCTATGTTAAATAAATAACAATAAATTTGGGCTTTACTAACCCAACATAGGGTTGTGGTTAATATGCTTTGTGTTACTACAATTTCTTGTAACAATATAATTCATTTAATCATAATCAAATATTAACTGGGTATGCACTATTTTTGGGATTGTGTTCATTTTATTTCAAGATTATCATACAACCAAAATCATTCAAAGCTGTTATTATAATAAAAATTATTTCCTTAACCATTGTTCTTAGTGAAACTTAAAAGTTAATATATTTTTTTTCTTTTTCAAAATTATTATCCACATATCAAAATGACCTATTTCATAAATAGTGGCGGGCAAGCACTAACGCTGCGTTCTCGAGTTTTTCTAAGTGGGAATAGAAATGATGTGAAAAGAAGAGAAAAGAAATGAAAAGGAAAGGAAAGAAAATTGATTTTATATTTCGTGTTCTTGAGTTGAAATGAAAGGAAAGGAAATGAAATAATGTTGTGTTCTCGAGTTGGGAAGAAAAGAAAGAAAAAGAGACATAATTACATTTATGCACTTTTAGATATGTTCATTTTATCATAAGAGTCGAATATGAGTAAATATTGAAAGTTATATTGGTCATTATATACTAAATAGTGCGAGTGTAAAATACTTTCCGTCCAAATCCGCCCATATTTGGGCGGAAAATTCTTATAGGAAAATCACTAGAATTTTCCTATCATTTCCTTCCTGTTTCCTTTCCTTTCTGTCCAAAAAAAACTCGAGAACACAATAAAATTTCAATTTCCTATCATTTCATTTCCTTTCCTTTTAAAAAATAACTCGAGAACGGAGCGTAAAAGCCACATTTCATAAGATTAAGGAAGATGTGTAACACCAAATTTCTAAAACCATATGCATTTTCCAAAAATTAATGTTTTTGACAAATTTTCAAACTAAATAGGATAAATTGATGAGGTTCTCGTGCACCTCCGAGACCCTTTGGTTCGCCCCGAATACGAATGCAAATTACGCAAATATTATAGTGTGACATCAGCAGAATTTAACTTTTAACTTTTATTATCTTGTAACATACCAATGATAAAAAAATGGAGAATGATTTAAAAACAGTTATCTAGTTAGCGAAAGTGCAGTTAAAAAATGAATAACAAAAAGGCAGGTTGAGCCCGTTAGAGAATCGAACCTCGGACCTTGCGAACAAGTTAAAAGTTCACTTACCAACAGACCCACACTCCCCACATTCCTAAACTCACCATGCAAATTTTATAACAAGACAAGAGGCCATAACTTTCAATAAAAGAAACACAAACAAACAAATAAATAGTTAACTGTTAGTGAATCTTTAATAAAAAGTCAACCAAAATGGCGGCAGCGAGTTTAAAAAAGTTACCACCGGGTGACATTGTTGGGAGGGGCGGAGCCAGGAATTCAAGTTAAGGGGGGCCGGAATTATTTTATTTTTATTTTTTTTTGTTTGCCACATCACAACAACGTTTGCATTTGGACGCTCTAGAATGTCTTATTTATGAAAGATGGATGAATGAAAAAGATCCTATAAATTCTAAATGGAAGAATATTATCAATTTTGTCAAATCGATTTTTCAAAGCGTTATTCTGGTTGTTTTTAGTATTCATTAACACCTTTTTTTTTTTTTTTTTTTTTTTTTTTTTTTTTTTTTTTAAGGAAAAAGGTTAGAAAGCTAGACTTCAATTCGATAAGAACTCAATTATTATTGGTCATATACTTGTTAAACATAAAAATGATAAATCATAAGCCAACTGCAAATCGTATAAAACTTTAATGGGCAAGGACAAAAAAATGCATCGAACTTGACACATTTTGTGATTGTATGTAGCCAAATATATATATTTCTTTTCTTTTTGTGTGTCATGAACTTTCAGTTTTCAATCATTGTGTTATTTTGTGACCATTTACCTTTACTTTTTTCAAATTTTGAAGGGTAAAATGGTCATTTTACATGGCAGAATACACACATTAATCGAAATTAGAAAGTTCAGTACACACAATAAGGAAAAAAAAAAAAAATTGGCTACACACAATAACAAAAATTGTCAAGTTTGATTTATTTTTTTGTTATTTGCTCAAACTTTAATTGGCTAACTAAGTATCAATATTTCATTCTTTGTTTAAAGAGTAAACATATGCCAACTTAATAATTGACGTTTTTTGCTATATAAGCCATCTTTTAAAAGGTTATCACATATGGGCCCTGGACTTAATGAAATTTGGGCATAGTGTAATAAAAAGTGATGACATAACTTACGGGATAATTTTTTAACATATCAGTAAATAGTTAAATATAAATTAAGTAAATAGTTAAATGTAAATTAAATGATTTCTCACTCATCTGCATAAAGTTTCACATTCACTTTAGTTAACCCATGTGACTATTAAATTAATCACAAGATAGGACTATCTTCATCTTCCTTTTGACCGTCTCCCTCTCGGGTTTTTTTTTTTTTTTTTTTTTCTTTCTTCGTCAACTATAATTTTTTCCTGCAAAATCTTTTTATCACAAATTTTGTTTTTCTCTTTATTTGTTATTCTTCTTCCTAATTTAAGCATCGTTTTTATCATAAAACACCATATTCGTAGCATATCGCTTCGCCTGATGCCATGGCTGGAGGAACTGACGGTTGGGCCAGTTGGGGGAGGCCCAGCACCTGCCTGCCACCCCATTTGTAGTTTGTTTTATCAAAGCTTCATACGAAAGCAAAATGTAGTTTGTTTTAAACTACATTCTCCGTATTTTGTTTTGTTTGCAGGGCCTTACGTGTAAGTCTCCCTCGCCACATTGTCTTTTTTTTTTCTTTCTTGAAGGTGATGCTTAATGGCTTCTTGTCAATTTGTCTCACATAAAAGCATTGTGTCACAAGTTAAAATCATTCATATTTCTATTTAGATGTTGTGTCACTCTTCTTATAGACTTGACATATTTGGCCAAATGGATTCGCTGAAGTTATGTGCTAAAAGTTTTACCATGAAACTTTAGTTCTGATACAACAACTACTTATCTTAAAAGTTTTATCAAAATCGGATAGCTGACATATTTGGGACTTTAGGTTTGCAGCAAATCTAAGCATCTCTTTATTATGAAACCTGTTTACATTGTTAGCAAGACTTCAGTAACTTAAATTAAGACATCTCTTATGAGATTGTTAGTTTGGGTCTCACATTCTTTGCATATTGGTTAATTTAATCGAAGCATTATGTGTTATTACCTATCAGTGATGAAAGGGTAGTGTTGTATACCCTTTTATGGGCAAGAAATATAGGTTTTAATTAGCTATTGGCCACATCAGCCTATTATTGTCTTTTATACCAGTTTTCAATTCGATAATTATCTAGATGTTGTCAATCACTTACTAGGAATAGGTTTTGGGATGACAATATCTGAAATGTGTGCAATGGGTCAAATCAGTATTCCCTAAATGGAGATGGGTCAAACGGGTCACTCAGTTTAAAGGTGGCTAAAGTCTGTTTTTAATGCATACAACCTTCTAATAATATTAATTGAAGATTTAGACTATTGTTGTAATTCGTTGCTAAAGCATGAATTGTATGTATGAAAATTTAGAAACTGGGCAAAAAGTGTTTTCATGTCAACCCATTCTGACCAGACGTAGACCAAAATATGACCCGCGTCCACCTGAACCCATGTTAACCTGTTATCTTGCCATCTATAACATCCAATTTGGATCCTCATACTCGCATAGATCTCAAATATCTGACCAAAAAAGTATTATATATCATGTTATAGATATGCTGAAATGCCCAATGAAGAAAATGGAAGATGGAAATGGCCAACTAATTCAATGACATTATTTCCTGTTCTAAATGGCATTCAAGTTCATTTATTACAGAATACTGATATAGACTATACTGTGTGGCAAAGATTGTATGGAACAATTGCCAACTGTTCCATGGTTATCTGTGGTATGGTATTCCCAATGTGTACCTAGTCATTCATTAGTTCTATGGCTTGCCATTCAAAGGAGGCTGCTCACTCAAGACAGGATGATTGTATGGAATCCTGGTGCTGATCTTCAGTAGTTGATCATATGTTCTATGGTTTTCAGGACTCGGTTTGAATATTTTGGAATTCATAGCTTTCAGCACTCAGCTTGAATTTTTTGGTGGGATTTCAATCAAATAGCTGTATTCTGTTTTAGGATGTTATAAAAAATGTGTCTATATCAAAATAGCCATCTGTTTCAAACATCGGTTTACAAGACATCTATCGGTCTATCCTTTAGAGCCGTTTCTGTCATTGTTCAAGCTCAGTGCTATTTTAATTGTTTAAATATTTGTAACAAGTTATAAATCGAGTCTGGATGATTCGTTTTTCGGCCAGAGGCCCAGAATAAGCTCACTAAAAGATCACGCATATCTTGTTTGATTAAGCAGACACGTGTAAAAGCAATCAAGCAAAAAACACAGTCCAATTCAACGACCCATTCGACAAAAAGTTGTAAGTTCGTGCATCTGAGTATCCAAGAGAAGACAATTGTATACAGCTACAAATGATGGAGAAAACGTAGCAACATCAAGCAGCCTCATGACTGCACCAACACAAAATAAAATCACCACCCATATCCCATACTTTTAGCAACTCTTCCCACTTGTTCAGCAGATGCCCCCATTTTCAATTTGAAATTGTTCGAGGAAATGAATGAATGAAATACATGGATATGAAAATGTAAAAAATAGACGATAGTTCCATATATATGTTGTTATTGTTGAGGCGGTGGTTGTTGTTAATGCTCATATTCTTAAAAAACAAAATAAAAAAGAAAAAAAAATGGTAGTTAATTTATAATGAAGATGGAAGATCTTGGGTTATTATTTGTGGTTTGAATCTTGTGTTTGGGTTTATGAAGATGAGGTGCATGTTGGTGTTTATATATAACGAGAATGAGAAATAATAAAGGTGGTGTGATTATGCCCATAATGGTCAATTCTTGAGAAATTTAACTCTCCTCTGATGTTTATGCAAGTGCATTACTGCATATTATTTGTTGATCCGTTTTTGTAATCTGAGGTTTAACATTCAATATGTGTCCTTACTTTGGCATCCATGAATAATAATTGTGAACTGACATGAGTTTAATTAGCTCGACTGTGATGGGTAAACCTTTGAACATATATGATTCTTTGATTCATGTAGACTTCCACAGTCCCATGCGCAAAATCGTTTGAGGTTTACTGAAGTGAAAGTAACATTTATAAAAGACAACATAAAACTTCAAAGCTTTGAGCATGGTCACTATTATAGCAGGTTGGTCAGTAGCTAGGTACAAACGCACTAAAACGATATTAGAAAATCTTGAAGCAAGCTATTTGACCTATTAGAAAATCTTATGTTGTAATCATGTATTTCATTCGTGCCGCTATGCGCGGGTATCCTACTAGTATGTGTTAAATAAGCTGAAACTAAGTGTTTGGCTAATCGAATTTGTACATGTATTATATTGCCTATGATGTTATTGCGGATTTTTTAGTGGTTTATGTCATTATGTGATTGAGCTACAATACTGATAAAAGCGAGGTAGAATTCATAATGGTGTTTCTTTTTGAGTTTGTGTTAGACGGATTTGAATACGATGAGTATTTAAGTGTATATGATTATTTATGTAATAGCGGCCAGGTAAGAGCGAGCTTCAGGTAAGAGCTAGAGGTGGCCATTTCCCGGTTCGGCAAAAAACCGGATCCGGTTCCAATCCGGTTCAGTTCTTTTCGGATCCGAGGTCTAAAAATCTGGGACCGGTATGCCCGGTTCTGGTTCGGTTCCATAACCGGTCCCACATTAAGATCCGGTCAAACCGGTTCCAAAGAACCGGTGGCGAATTCTTAACAGTAAGCACGCCAGCTACTTTTGCTTGAAATTAGGATCTATTAAGAATCATCTTACTTTTGTTATTAAGGTTATTTAAATTTTAAGTGAGATCGTGATCTTTCTTAGCTTGTTAATTTATCAATCTTTTAAGTGTTGCTCCTTAATTGGTTATTGATTGGTTCATTGTGTTTTAACTGCTACCAAAGTGTTACGTCTACCCTTCCGTTTTCATACTTGAAAACAGTTTTTTCCTTTCATGCATGTAAAACTTCAACTGAAGAAACATATATAAGAGCGATCATAATGTGGATACAACAGATCAAAACAATGAAGCAGTGCCAAACAGCCCTGATGTCTGCACAACTCAAATACAAAGTCTAAAGAGAACATCTACACCTTCAAGAATGAAGTTACTACTCCATAAGTGTTTAATACAATGTAATAAGATGTAGCATATAGAAGTTGTACAGTACTAGTCATTGTATAAAGATAGTATATACAGAGAGCTGTAGTATAGAGTTGTAGTATAAATACCATTGTAACACTTCATTTCAAGTTTAATGAATCATTTCATACTTTCATTCATTTTTTATTTGCTCTCTGATTATTCAGTATGGTATCAGAGCAAACCGATCACCATAACTAATTTCTGCCAGTCTAACTGACTCTGGCCACCACAACAACCGTTGACCACCACTCTAACAAACTTTGACCACCACTCTAACAAGTTTGACTACAACAAACCACCATAAACACCACCACAAATCTGCAAAACTCATCAAATTCCATCAAAACTTAATCAAAATCAATCATAACATCGTTACAATCACCATTATCACATCAGAATTCATCAAACACCATTGAAAAATCTTTCAACTTTACTTGTAACAGATTTTCCCACCAAAATCTTTAACAAAACCTCCATAACTGATCTTTGATTCTCAAAACCTTCAAATCACCATGGCTAACACATCCTCCAATACAGATACATCATCTTCATCACACAACATAAATGATGTTAATTCAATTCATCATCCACTATATTTCCATCAAAATGATCATCCAGGACTTGTACTCATCTCCAAGAAGCTAACTGGATCAGAAAACTACAGTACTTGGAAGAGGTCCATGATGATTGCACTTAATGCAAGAAACAAGATGAAATTGATCAATGGAGAATTTCAAGAACCTGCAATCAATTCAGAGATGAGGTCTCTTTGGGAAAGAGCTAATGACATGGTTATTTCTTGGATCTTGAACACAGTCACTGAACAAATTGGAAACAACTTGAGTTTTGTGAATACTGCACAAGCATTATGGAATGAATTAAGTGAACATTACTCTCAATTAGATGGCCATAGGATTTATCAGGTTTCACATGATTTGGTCAATTTGAAGCAAGGCAACACTTCAATTGAATTGTATTACCACAAATTGAAAGGGTTATGGGATGAGTTGGATGCATTAGAAGCTCCATATGCCTGTGTTTGTCCATGTGATTGTGCTAATGGTAGAACTAATGGGGAGAGAGATCAGAGGAAGAGGCTCATGCAGTTCTTGATGGGATTAGATGAAAGTTATACTAATGTGAGGGGTCAGATTCTGTTGATTCAGCCATTACCAATTGTATCCAAAGCTTACAACATGCTCAGACATGAGGAGAAGCAAAGAGAGACCCAAAAATCAACCATTTTCACTCCAACTGCTTTGAACACAAACACAAACAGGAATAGGTCTCAATCCTCATTCACTCAGAACAAACCAAACACCACTACAACAAACAACACAGTGAAGAGAAGTTCATTTAGGAAAGGGGTTTATTGTACAAACAGCAGCAAGGAAGGCCATTATGGGAATGAGTGCTACAAACTAGTTGGATATCCACCAGGGCACCCTCTACACAACAAGTACATTCCTCCATCTCAAAGAAATGGCAAAGGTGCAGCAATTAACATGGCAGTTGAGAATGATAATGCACAAGATACTACTCCCAATTATGCAGATCCAAACACAGGCACATCAACCTCTGCTGACCCATTTGTTCATACCAGGATGGATATGCTACAAAACCAACTCAATCAGGTACTTTTGATGCTGCAAAACAACCCGAAGGAGTTCACAGCAGCTACTCTTCCTCACATGTCAGGTACATTTACCTTCATTGCTTCATTCAATTCTGGAAAACTTGATGTTTGGATTATAGATAGTGGGGCTACAGATCACATATGTATTTCATTACACAAAATGCATAACATCATAACCTTAAAACATCCAATCTTAGTCAGTTTACCAAATGGTCACCAAATCAAAGTTGACACCATAGGGTCAGTTCATCTTACACCAAACCTAACACTCACAGGGGTATTTTACATACCTACATTCACTTATAACCTAATTTCCATCAGCAAGTTAACTTCAACTACACATTCAGCCATCACATTTACTCACAAAAAGTGTATCTTTCAGGGCCATGATGGTTCTATAACTCATGGATCACTTCATGGTGGACTTTATGCACTTAACCCATCACCAGCCATCAACTCCATCTCTGCTCAACTCTACACCAGCTCATCATCATTGTGGCATGCCAGACTAGGACATTCATCTTATCATGTACTTCAAAAGATCAAGGAAATTTCCCCTGTAATCAACTGTAATTCAGAGAATAAATGTACAATTTGTCCCTTAGCTAAACATCATGTTTTACCATTTTCATCTAGCTCATCACATGCTTCCACTGTTTTTGCTCTAATCCATCTTGATATATGGGGTCCATACAAACATCCAACCTTTAATCACTGTAAATATTTCCTCACCATTGTTGATGATTACACAAGGGCCACCTGGACCTATCTGCTGCCTGCCAAACACCATGTATTGTCTACTTTCAAATCATTTTATTCATATGTTACAACTCAGTTCAATACCTCAATCAAAACCATTAGAAGTGATAATGGCACTGAGTTTCTTAATGAACAATTCCAAATATTCACTCAATCAAAGAGTATCATACATCAAACCTCTTGTCCCTACACTCCACAACAAAAGAGCTGAAATCAAGCACAAACATCTTTTACAAATAGCAAGGGCATTATATTTTCAAGCCAACTTTCCAATTCATTTTTGGGGACACTGCATACTAGCTGCAACATACATCATAAATAGGTTACCCTCAAGAGCAATTGACAATAAGAGTCCATTTGAACTTCTATACAACACACCACCACCACTAGAACACCTAAGGGTCATTGGCTGTCAAGCTTTTGTTTATCACCACACAACAGACAAATTTGAACCCAGGGCAACTAAAACAGTTCTTATTGGCTATCCACCCAACCAAAAAGGTTACTTGTTGTATGACCTTAACACCCACAAGGTTCTAACTAGCAGGAATGTCATATTTGATGAGCACATATTCCCATTTCACTCACAACACAATTCAACTCCTACCACTGATCCATTTACTTCACCTTTGGAACCAACACATGGTATTTCTTATCAACCACAGACTTCATCAACTCCAATTACACCACCACAGACTTCAGATCCAATCACACCACCTACACCTCACTCACCAACTGAGAACATTTCAGATCCTACACCAGAACCACCACCAATACCACCTCCACCAGAACCACCTCTAAGACACTCCACCAGAACCAAAACCTTACCAACAAAACTTCAAGGTTTCAAAGTCACCTTACCTCAATCTCTTCTTAATTCTATATCTAAACATCATCATTCTCATTACATAAACTATCTTAATTTATCAAAACAAAATAATCATTTCATTAACACTGTCAATAACATAACTGAGCCTCACTCCTACTTCCAAGCTTCAAAACATCCAAAATGGAATGATGCAATGCAGAAGGAAATTGTAGCACTTGAACAGAATGGCACATGGGAATACACTCTTCTTCCTTATGGCAAAGTACCCATTGGCTGCAAGTGGGTATACAAGATTAAACTCAAAGCAGATGGAAGCATAGAAAGGTACAAGGCAAGGCTTGTTGCAAAGGGTTTTAATAAAAAAAAAAGGCATTGATTTCAAAGAAACCTTTGCTCCAGTTGCTAAGATGGTCACAGTAAGAACACTTCTTGCTGTAGCTATTCACCAAGGTATGCATATTGAACAATTGGATATCAATAATGCATTCTTACATGGAGACCTAAATGAAGAGGTATACATGACTGTTCCACAAGGTTACACACACAAACTTCCACCAAATACTGTATGCAGGCTCAAAAAGTCATTATATGGGCTTAAACAGGCTAATAGGCAATGGTTTGAAAAGCTAACTACTTTCTTACTTGAGCTTGGTTTTAGACAGAGTTATGTTGACACCTCACTCTTCACAATCATGCATAAAGGACAACTTACTTCTCTCTTGGTCTATGTGGATGATATTCTACTGGTAAGCAAAGATTATGACTTCCTCAAAATCATCAAAGCTCACCTACATTCCAAGTTTAGCATCAAAGATTTAGGTCCTCTTCATTATTATCTTGGAATTGAGTTTCTCAGAAACTCTTCAGGCCTTGTAATGTCCCAAAGAAAGTATGCTCTTGAGCTTTTGGAATGTGCTGATGTGCTTGATGTCAAACCTATTGCTTCACCAATGGATCCTATTCTAAAACTCAATGACAAAGATGGTCATCTCTTACCAGATCCTTCATCTTATAGAACTTTGGTGGGCAAACTTCTTTATCTTACCATCACAAGACCAGATTTATCTTTTGCAGCACAAGCCTTGACCCAATATTCTCATAGCCCAAGATCTTCTCACTACAAAGCTTTAATGAGAGTACTCAGATACATCAAGTTATGCCCAGGACAAGGTTTATTTCTTCCATCTCAGAATACTATGAAACTTACTTCCTACTGTGATGCTGATTGGGCCAGTTGTGCTACAACAAGGAGGTCAGGGTATGCAATCTTTCTTGGTCAAAGCCTTGTATCTTGGCAATCTAAGAAGCAGTCAGTGGTATCTAGATCCTCAACTGAGGCTGAGTACAGGGCTCTAGCAGATTGTACTTGTGAGATTTCTTGGTTAAAATGTTTACTAAAAGACCTCAATGTTTCAGTCCCTACACCCTCACTTGTGATGTGTGACAATGCATCCACAATAGCTCTTGCAAGCAACCCAATACATCATGCAAGGACAAAACATATTGAGATTGATTGCCACTTTGTGAGAGATAAGATCAAACAGGGACAGATCTCACCATGCTTAATTCATACCTTCTAGACTACAAATAGCAGACATTCTCACAAAAGGTCTTAGCAAGGTTCTACATTTCAGTTGTCTTTCCAAATTGGGCATTTGTGATCCATACACAATGCCAATTTGCAGGGGGGATAATGTGGATACAACAGATCAAAACAATGAAGCAGTGCCAAACAGCCCTGATGTCTGCACAACTCAAATACAAAGTCTAAAGAGAACATCTACACCTTCAAGAATGAAGTTACTACTCCATAAGTGTTTAATACAATGTAATAAGATGTAGCATATAGAAGTTGTACAGTACTAGTCATTGTATAAAGATAGTATATACAGAGAGCTGTAGTATAGAGTTGTAGTATAAATACCATTGTAACACTTCATTTCAAGTTTAATGAATCATTTCATGCTTTCATTCATTTTTTATTTGCTCTCTGATTATTCAGTAGATCAAGCATGTAAAACATGCATGTAAAACTTCTACTGTCTTTTTTCTGCATATGACCGTTGGAAACGGTTCGAGAACCGGATCCGGTAGAACCGGTTCCAAGGGTGAAAATCAAGAACCGGGCAGGGACATGCGGATCCATTAAGAACCGGGACCGGTTCTTCCAAGAACCGGATTTGACCGGTTTAGGTTTAGGTTTTTTTTTTTTTTGGTTTCGGTTCCGGAACCGGTTAGAATGGCCACCTCTATGAGTAGCTAATGGTTTCATAGTTAAAAGCAGCAATGTGATTAATATGACTAATTTACATGTATTTGATACAGATTATGACGTGTATGAATTTGGAACCTATTGTCTCAATGATCTTTAAGTCATTTCAAGATCCTCATCCGCGTGTTAGATGGGCTACTATTAATGCAATTCCTCATCTATTTCAGCACTGGACGATTAATGGACTTTTGTTATATCTAATTGTTGATGGCAGTAATTTGCCATGTAAATATGTTCGATATACGAGTATACTTTACTTAAAACAAGTATTAGTTCATTGTATTGTCTCCTTGATTGCTAATTTGTTTAACGTTTTGAGGAAGGGTTGTTGAAATTGGTTAAGCATTAGTGTTCAATTGTTTGATGTATTTTGCCTGAACCACATAAATAGAAAATAAAAAATTTGAACTTATGGTATTTTCTTGTGTTTGTGTGTATGTTGCCAAGGTATTTTAAGTCGAGGGTTCTTCAGATGTTGTGTAAGTTTGATTTGTTTTTAGTGGTAGATAAGCTTTTGATGGATGAGTTAAGCTGCTAGGCTCTTTAGAGGTCGTGTATTTTTCAATCACTAGTTTGTATTGTATATAGAATGGTTTTCATGATTCATCATGCCCGTGGTTCGAGTTTCCTTTTCTGTAAATCTGCAGGTTCGAGTTTCGAGTTTCCTAAATCTATTTAAGTTGCAAATCAGTTTAAATTTGAGCAGATATTCTGCAGGTTCGTGTTTCCTTTTCTGTAAATCTATTTTAGTTGCAAATCAGTTTAAATTTTAGCTGATATTTTGTCTTGGTAACCAAGACAAGTACTACGTATTCACTATCACTATAAATTAAACCCATCTCATTCAGTGAAAAACGCAACTCTAGCAGCCGTATTCCAGTTCGATCAGAAACACGCAAGATTTCAGGCAAGTAAGTCGAGTCCAGCTGTACAACATAGTATACATTGCAAGACTATTTAATTATTTTATGAGCTTTGGCCTACTTTTTTCCGCTGCACTTTCTTTCATGTGCATCGAATGCTTGTTGAGTAAAACTTGGTCTGTAGTTTGTACACTTTCTGAAATGAACTTGTTCATTTCTCATAGATGTTGGCTTTTATGTTCCTGTCTGATGTTTTGGGCATGAATTATATTAAAATTGGTAAATGTTTTACCTATTTGCATCTTGTTTAGAAGTAAAGCCAAGAGCCCTTTTTGCTAAATGTGCTCATTTGTTGGGTCCCTATTGTTACAGAAAAGTATTTTTGAGATGAACTTGAATGAAATAGTGTACATTAAACCCATGTAAAATATTTAAAATATTTAGTATCAGACGTGAAGATAAGTGATAACCTCCCACACTTCTACATGAACATGCACGTATCACAAATGACAACTATAAATGTTCAATAGAAATTAGCTAACAGAGAAAAAAAAATTCTTCGTCACTCTATTTGATTTCTATTCGATTGAGGTTAGCTTTCAGTTTGATGTATTTCTCTGGCTGATCAAACGAATGTCTAAGTTGGTTTTTGTTTTGTAGGAACTGATCGAACCGGATATACATAAAAGAAATGGATTTGTCATTCAAGAAATCTTGCATGGCTGTTGTTGCTGCTCTGCTTTTGGTTGCTGCAGCTGCTGGTATACACATCAATTTTAATTATTTTATCAACTAGAATGTGCATGTAATTTCATCATACGTATGGATTTTAATATAATGTAGAAAATCTTTGAAAATGGTCAAATTTGAGAAAGAAAAGAAAAATAACCGGTACTTAACTCCGTAACGGTTTATCCAAACCCGGTACCGGTACCGACTTACCAATCGGTTCCGAATTGTGAATCTTGAAAGTAATTTTTTCTTTTTCTTTTTCTTTTTTTTTTTTTTTTTTTGCTAGGCCCCTCCCAACTGGCCCAGTAAACATAATAAATTGCAGTTCAAAAGCCCATTTACTAATTCACTTTTGTAATTTTAAAATGAAAAAGTAAATAACGTGTGACAGCATTGAAAAACATTGACAATATTTGTGCTCGAGGAGGGTATTGAATGATTTAATTATTTGTTTTGTTATCATTATTGATCACAGTTGCTTATTTCTATGGGAAAATGAAAAAAATACCCATTTTCAAAAACTTACTTTACAAAATACTCAAATTTTTCAAAAAAAAAAAAAAAAAAAAAAAAA
Source organism: Artemisia argyi (assembly GCA_030686995.1). Lineage (NCBI taxonomy): Eukaryota > Viridiplantae > Streptophyta > Magnoliopsida > Asterales > Asteraceae > Artemisia > Artemisia argyi. The sequence goes on from CM060687.1 coordinate 13,720,169, forward strand.
AAAAAAAAAAAACCCAAAATACCTATAAAATTCGCAAACTTTGCAATTATTTGTTTTGTGTTTCCTATGATGATTATGAAGGCGGTGGTGACGATGGAGGGTGCTCAAAGGAACAGGTATACATTTCACAAGGGCAGACATCGCCTCTTCCAAATGGGATACCAACATACACAGTTATGATTCAAAACATAGCCATGTCGGATAACATCTCAAACATCCACTTAACTTGTGGATGGTTTAGCTCCGCCAGGCTCATTAACCCTAGTGTGTTTAAGCGACTCTCATACGATGACTGCCTGGTTAATGATGGAAACCCAGTTAGCCCTGGCCAAACCATAGCATTCCAATATGCTAATACCTATCCTTATCCGTTATCTGTATCTTATGTGTCATGCTAGCTAGCATATGCTGCTGCAGGTAAATAACCTACATGTAAAAGTTAGATGAATTAAATAAAAGCATGTAGATTTATATTTTTGTTCATATGTTTTGCTTAATTATTATATTTTTTTTAGAAATGCAACATATTATTGAGAACCCCAAAAACAATCAAAATGCAATACAAGAGGCCCCAACACGGTTAAACAAGATAATTAAACGAGAGTGAGACTCAAAAGAATTAAACATGACATACAAGTGAAGCTGAAGACCTACCTTAACACTACATATTGTCGCGAATAAAATTACAAACTAACAAAACCAAAAGACCTTTGTAATACGTTTTTCACTTTGTTTCATAAGATATCAAACATTTTAACTGATCTTTTGAAGTCTGAGATGTGATTTGCATCTACCTATGAATTGTCATAGAAGTTTTTGATTGATTGGCATTTCAAATAATTTTACACACAATGTACCCTTTCAGGGGAAGATTGTTCCTGCTAGAGGACCGAATGACTTTGGATGGGATCTAGTCTTCCAACGATGGTTATGATCAGACGTAAGGCCATCTCTGTTTCCATAGGATCGTCTCCTTAATAGGTGACAATTACGATAGCAATTAGCTTATAAACGGGTCTTGGCTAAATTCATATCTTTAACGGGTCCTATAGTTCAAAGCAAGTTTAACTAAAAGAGGAACACATCAAATGCGTTGAATGGGTAAAAAATGTTGAAAGTCACGTCAAGTCTGTCTTTTAAGAGTACAAACATCTAAATTGTTTTTATTTGCGAATTCAGAGAAAGAAGATTTTGTAGGCTTCCATTTTGACCTACCCACCTGTTTGAACCTAAACCATTTTGACACTCTTATGGACCTTAATCCGTTTGACACTTATTATTATATTTGTTATAGTTATGCTGAATGCCCAAGGAAGAAAAGAACAAGATTTATCATCGCGGAAGAGCTCTTGCGCTGGTAAAATCCCACTTTGGTGAGGCTGGTTACGTATTCGAAACCTAAGATAGTAAATTGTCTCTATTGGTGCATAACGCTTTAGATTCATATCGTAATTCTGAACAAGATATTATAGCTGAGAGTTTGTGGGTGTAACTCTAATAGTGTGTCGTTAAGTGAGTTTTTTAGGTAAGACTCGCAAGGGTGACACATCTATCCATGTTGGATAATTCTGGGGACTAGTGTTCGGTAGTTCCTTGTGATTGATTGCGTTGTACATTAGTAGGACAAAGTTATGACTTTGCCTCTTGATACCCGATTCGCCTCATTTCTTAGTTACATGGATGTCGTACGTTGAACATCTCAATGAGTTTGAAAGGCACCTTTTGCATGAGTGAGTTGTTTAATAGATAGCTTGACGAAGTTAAACTGTTAAAGTGATTTAGAACGATCAATTCTATGACGATTTTGAAGAAGTTTAGGTGCTTGAAAATATGTTATCAAGAGCTTTTTCTTTAACTTTATTTATTTTAAAAGATACCAAAATAAAAAAGCGGCGAGTGACATAAGACGGTGAGTTACTTGTAAGCAACTCAAAATAATAATAATAATAATAATAATAATAATAATAATAATAATAATAAAGAAAAAAAAAAGGTAAAGCATAAGTAATATGAGAATCGAACCTACGGCCTTCCGGTTGAAGTAAGGTTGATTTACCAAATGACCTACGCTCCACCAAATGAGGTACGTCTTACAACCTTTATTTAACGCAACACAAAACTTTAGAAATGTGGACTCTAATTTTTATAAGTGTGAAAAGTTAATGAATGTTTTTGGACAATTTGTCCGTGCATTTTTAACAGATTTATAGACGAAGTCTTAAAGATAAATTTGTTAATATGGAGTTAAATAATATGTTTTTCTACGTGAGATGAAACCCGAAGTAAATGAAGGTACCATCGTTAAGAGATTAAAACCTCGAGCTCGAGGGCGTAGTTTTGCCATAAAAAACCTACCTGCCATATAACTATTGTAACGAAAGATACTAAAGGGGTGTTTCTTTTCTTTCTTAGCTAAGAGTCCAAGTGGTACCCACTTCGATATAAGTTTTTTAATTGGGAGGACTTGATAATTTAAGCCTTGTGGATATAGACCAAACAAAAAAAATTTATGGGCCCTACAAAAAAAGTACTATATTAAATGGTATTTCTAAGCTATGGGAAAAAAAGAAACACCCCTTAAATCTCTTAGATCTGTGTTAAAAAAGAAAATGTCCGGCAGTTCACATCTATTAGTTATGTAAAATTACTAACAACAATAATAGTAATTGGTGTCGTATATCTAAAGACGAACAAATTCTAAAGATATTTGTGAATAAAAAGAAATTGACTATGTAAATATATATATATCATACTATCTTATAAAGCATTTAGGCTTTTAAAAAAAATATTTAAAATTAAGTATTGCAAGTTTTTAAGCTAAAAGTAGAACTAATTAAAACATATTTTCTAACATTAAACACAATTACAAGTTCTTAAGCTAAAAATACAACTAATTAAAGCACATTTTTTAACATTGAATACAATCTTTAAATAGGAATACTTAAAATTTGGCATTACAAGTTTTTAAGCTAAAGATACAACTAACTAAAACACATTTACTAACATTAAAAAATTGGTCAATAAATACAATTAATGAAATTATTAAAACACCTCTTACATAAGAAATACAAATTGTAAAGCATATTATACAACCAACTTAAACACAATTCCTATATTAAATGTCACTAATACAAATAATAAAGCACATTATATAAATATTCAAGCCCGAACGTTCAACGAGACAAATGGGCTCAATCCCGAACGAGCACGGGCCAACGGGCTCGAGCCCGAAAGATTCACAACTCTTAGCTATCACTTTTTCATTTTGATATCGTTAACATTTATTTTAGGGTACACGCCGGTGCAACTAAGGGTGAGCATGGTCCAAAAACCGGACCGGACCGGCCAAGACCGGACCGGACCGAAGACCGAGAACCGGTAAAACCATAGACCGAGACCGGACCGAATGTGGTCGGTCCGGTCTCGGTCCGGTCCGGTCTTCGGTCGGCCCGGTCCAATTAGGCATATTTTGGCACGTTTTTTCGGTTTTTTGGTCGGTCCGGACCGGACCGGACCGGACCGACCGGACCGAGGACCGAAATAGCCAAAAAGCCTAGACCGAGGACCGGACCGAATGTGGTCGGTCCGGTCCGGTCGGTTTTGTCGGTCGGTCCGGTCCATCCGGTCCGTTTGCTCACCCTTAGTTGCAACGCGCGGGTTACCCTACTAGTAAACTTATGATTCAAAAAAGTGCTTACAAATTAAAAAATAAAATAAAATAATAAAATTAGAAATGTGGAGAACACAATACAACATGGGAATTGAACCAATGATCTTGAGAATAAGCCACATTTTACTCTACTCTACCATTCGATCTTGATTCCACTTAACAATTATTCTCCTACATCTTTAACTCTAATTGGTTATTAACTTATTTTAAAACTTGATATCGTAATAACCGGTTTACCAACCCATTGTTTTAGCTTTAACATACGTTGTGTTATTAGTTTGGATAAAGCATTCTTAAAGATAAATCTGGTTTGATCTTTGGGGACTGTTGGATTTCGACACTGTTCCTTTTTTTTTTTTTTTTTTTTTTTTAGCTTTTTGTATCTAGTTTGGGTTTTAGATATGTTAGAAGATTTGTTTTTACCTTTCGTTTGTGGTATGCTCTTCGGTTATTAAAATCTCGCCCTTTTAGAAAAAAATTATAACCTTTCGTTTGTGGTATGCCCTTCGGTTGTTATTAAAATCTCGCCCTTTAAGAAAAAAAGTATATAATGTTTTCTGAAAGTGAAATGATAGGGATATAACACCGGCGGGAATTGATACATTCTATACCGGCGGAACCCCTCGCCAGACATAAATTTCCTCTTCCTCCATCTATTTAGGGAGGTGATTTGCACACTTAATTTTGTGATTGGGGCACTCAACTATATAGACAATTAAAGCACACTGTGAACCTTGTACAAATATCCAATGCACACAGTGGAATATCTCAATAAAAAATTTGAGTGTGCAAATCAATTACCATCTATTTAACATAAACTTTTACATTCCCATGATACAATAATAACCGGTCCATAACTTCCCATCATAGTCAGCTGTAAATATATAATAAAAAGTCAACAGTAAATCTATAATAAAAAGTCAACTGTAAAATGGCGAGTGGGGTGTGTTGAAGTTAGCTCTTTTGGGGCATTCTATTCCTTTATAGTCTCTTAAGCTTGATTGTATGTATACTATTTGTTTAATAAATTATAAACCTTGAAAATGATAATTAATTAGTTAAGTATTTTTTTTTTTTTTTTTTTTTTTTTAAAGGTTTTGATGTTTGTGTTTTTGTGTGTGTAGGTGAAATGACCAATGTTGGTGGAAGATACATGTCTTTGTTTCAATGCTCTGAAAGGTTTGCCTTGTTAGTCATTTTACTATCAATCTAATTTCGTTTGTTTACTTCGTAATGCTTGTTTATTTGTTAAAAAGAACGAATACAACTATAGTCTAAATACAATTATATGCTTGTTTTGGCAAGGTTTGATCATGTTCTAGTGTTCATGAGTTTGCTCATATTTGTTAGTAGTTTACTATCTTAAAGAACAAAACCTGCTCTTTATTTTTATTTTATTTTGTTTTGCTAGACTAAAACGAATGAAAAAACAAGTCGTGTTTGTGTTTGTTTGGTTTGTTGACAATCCTAGTTTGTGCAGGGCACAACGTTCTCTGTTATTTTGTTTGCAGGGCCTTACATGTAAGTTTCCTTGCTGCACTTCCCTATTTTCCTGTTTAATGGCTTCCTTTCAAATTGTCTCTCATAATCATCAGGTCACAAGTTAAATCGTTCATTGTTTCAAATCTTGTTTATTTATATAATCTTCTTATAGACTTAGAATAAATAGCTGAAATAGAGTCATTGAAGTTACATAATTGAGAAAAATCTGATAAATAGCATAACTAACTGACATCTCTTGTGAGATTGTGAGTTCCGATGCCACATTATTTGCATCATATATGGTTTATGTTATATATGCATAATGTGTTACTACCTTTAGCTAATCAACGGTTTAGTATTCTAGGTTGTAGCTAGCTATTGGACACAGCAGTTCCTAGATTAGTGAAAGTGTATTTCATCTCTTTTTGCCGGTGAAAAAAGTGCTAGTTTTTTTTATTGTCTTTGAAACCGGTTTTTTGTAATCATCTATGTGTCAATTACTTTATAGTAGTAAATAAGAATAATAGATGAACTTACATTTCATGTTCTGAACTGCAACGACTTTCCTGATCACTTGCAACTTTAGCACATAACAATTGACTGTTGCGGCACTTTTTGAATAACTCAAAATGAATATCTTTGTCATGCGTGAAATTTGGTATGTTTTGACTTTATTGATTTTGCATTCTCATGCGTGTTACCGGATGTCAATGGCCTGATCTGTAGCATGTGGTTTCTTCAGAAGCTTGGTCATGAAGGTACATATAATAATCTTTATGTGATATTTACATTGATGTTAAACTATAAAAGAATAATGTTAATTAACCACTTCAATTGTGTTTGTAGGTCTAAGCAATATGTTGATGGCTTATGAGGATAAATCTGCCTATGCTCTTGTGTATATTTTCTCTTGCTATTGGAGCAAATCATGAACCCATTACATTTGTGGGAAAGACACCGGTATGCTTTATATTATTCACTTTGTTTCGTATGATATTAAAACTGATCTTTTGTAGTAAAAAATGTGATTTACATGACGTTTGAATGAATGTACTAGGTTTTGATTAATTGGTATATCGAATAATTTTATACACAATGTACCCTTTCAGGGGAAGATCGATCCAGTCTTCCAACCTGATGGTTATGATCAAACGTTAGCCCATCTCTGTTTCTATAGGATCATCTCCATAATAAGTGGCAATTTCGACCAATTTAGTTATAAACGGGTCTTGCAATTTTCATATATTTTAACCAGATCATGTGGTTCAAAGCAAGTTTATCTAAAAGAGAAAAACATCAAATGGGTCGAATAACAGGTTGAAAGTCACGTCAAGTCTATCTTTTAAGAACCCATTTGACATTGTTATGATCCACCTGTTTGAACCTGAATCAGATTTGACATTGTTATGACCCAAACCCATTTTGATCCATTTCAACCCGACCCATTTTGACTCGCCATCTTGCCATCTTCCCTGCACCTTTCATATCATCGACATCGCATGCTTGCAGTAAAATCAAACTAATTATCATTTCTGTTGTTATAGTTATGCTGAAATGGCCAAAGAAGAAAAGGACAAGATATCTCATCGTGGAATAGCTCTTGCACTGGTAAAATCTCACTTTTCTGAGGCTGGTTATGTACACATTAGATAGAATATTAATTCTATTGGTGTATACCACTTTAAATTGTTAATGTACTTCTAGACAAGGTATCTTAGATGGGAGGTATCATCGTATGAGTGAATATACCGTAGCTCCTGCAAGACTCATAGTCCTCATCTTTATGATGTTGTATAAGTGTACTTCCTTTGTTGTTGCTTAATAGTATAAGCGCTATATAGCATCTAGGAGAACATTTGTCAATGTTTACAGCTAGAAATGTAGGTGAACAAGACTCAAAACTCTGTGGGTTTGCTGAATCTTTTGGTTGGGCTCGTGAAGGTGATGCGTCTATCCGTTCTGGATAATTCTGGTGACATATGTTGGTACCTTGTGATTGATTGAATTTTACATTGATAGAAGTATAGGACGAAGCTGTCCCTCTGTCTATTAATATCTTCCTTAGAAATGTAGGCAAGCAAGAGGAGCTCGAATCACCTGTGTTGTACCGAGTCGCCTCATTTCTTAGTCACATGGATGACATATGGATCCAGTTTGAATTGCACCTTATGCATGAGTCATATGTGTTCAATAGAGTCCTAAGGTTGTATGGCACAGCTTGGTTCAGCTTCTTTTGCTGTCTTCACACGATGATTAACTGTTGTGTTAGCCAACAAAAATAAGATAAAAAGAAGTAAAATAAAAAAATCCCGCTTTTATAAGAAAAATAAAAAAGTTAAATTTTTGGCCATTCTTGTGTGACTGTTAGAGTTGGCCTGTGGGAACATCCCGCTTTACTAAGGCTGGGCATGTATCCGACACGTAAGATACATTTGGATTAATGCTAATTTGAGGATCATTGGGTTCCAGAATCCAAAATAACTTTGAGGGCTACAACCTTCAACCGATTTTGTACCTAGCAAATATTATACGTAAGTATATCAATTATAGACAAAAACAATGACTGTCAACAACTGTAAGTTTGTAACCCTCCACGATCAAAATGGTGGCAACGCGAGGGCTGTGGACAGTTTTTCTGCACGTTCCAACTTGTATTCTAGCAAATGTCTACTTTCTACAGACTAATTTTTAGCTTAGTTATGTTTCTTTGAGTTTGTTCGTTGACATACAGATAGATCCGAGTTATTGTTACGAGGAACAGAAGAAGAAAACACGAAGGGTGTCAAAATGTGAATTATGCATTTTATACTCAAATCACAAATAATGATGTCTGCGTTCAAAATGCGCGAATATAAAAAAACACCATTCGTTAATAAAACATCATGTTTACTTTTAAAGCTAATATAGTTAGTTGTAATTCACTAGTAAATACTTGTTTTAATTGAAACCAAAATACAATGATAAAAATCTAATTAGTGAGCAAGCATTAAATTGTATAACTCGAGACCTTTCGTATAAAAGCCCTTATTCTTACCAATACACCGCATCACCATATAAGACTTTGTTTCCAAATTAATTTATTTATCACGAAAGCTCATATATGTATCCATTAGATACATCTGAACTTAGTAGTTTCATAATATGGACGCAATACACACTGCACTTGGTAAATCAGTTATCTCTTGAGTATTTTTTGTACTGAATCCAAAATACGTACAATTATTTGCACGTTATCGATTTCATAAACACACATATTACCAAGGCATATGTTATCTAACAAAGTTTTATACGAAAGCAAAATGTAGTTTGTAACAAACTACATTTTTTAAAAAAACTTCAGAAGCTCATATATATGATAGATAGAAGCAGGGACGGAGCCATGACCAAATATAACCGGGTGCACAAAAAAATTTAAACAGTAATACTAGAAACACATTTTGATGGACCGGGTGCATTTAAGATGACTTTAGAAAAATCGATGTTTTTTTTTCAAATATTAACACTATATCGAAAAACATTTAAACGTTAACGTAATCACGTCGAAAATGGTGATGGCGTGTGTGGTTGCGAGTGGCGGATTAGTGAACTTACCTCCAGCAACATTCGTGACCGGAAACACAAAGAAGCTTGAAGAAGTAAAAGTTATATTTGGACAATCAAATTATGTTTCAGTCGCTAAAACAGAGCAAACTTAAATTTTACCAAATGGTTCCGGCTTGTATTCCAATGGTATCTCTCTAGTTGTGTGAGAAGCTCCTCAACCAAAATGGTTGTGGGTTCAAGTCCTTCTTACAACATGTGAGATAGTTTGTGTGTTGTACATTGTGAGATTGTTAAAAAAAAAAAAAAAAAAAAAAAAAAAAAAAAAAAAAAAAGTGGTTAAGTTTAAAAAGTGATGTAGAATATCCAAATTTAATTGGTTGTCATGCTAAGATGTATTACGTAAGATGTATATTAATGAAGACCTAAACACTTAGCATTGTGGCAGGTAAAAAACTATACGTATTTACCGCAAGTCACAAAGTATTTTGTAGTAGATATATCACCGTTTTAGCCATTGAGCCGGTTTTGTGATTCTAATTTTTAAAAAAATGGAAAATGAGCATAGCTGAGAATTGAACCGAGGCCATTTTGATGTAAATAGCCAATTACTTGCCAGCAACCCCACATTCCACATATCAATTTATGTCCTTCATCTACTTTTTATATAACAAGACAAAAACATCCTTTTTTTTATAAACAATATTTTACACATGGGCTTAGCCTAGTTAAGTACAATGTTCTAAAATGCGTGAGGCGTGACGTGGCAGCACAACCACGCCTCAAACCTTACGCGCCTTTGCGAAGCCTTGGCGTTTCTTAAGGCGTGCTTAAGGCGGCAACAAAATATTTATAAATTTACGTATTAATAATTTTATATCATTTTATAAGAGCAATTTCAAATACTAAAGCCCAAATCACAAATAGTCAGGCCCAAATACGAGACCCAAGTAGGAATTAAGTTTTGAAATTAGGAGGCTCAAGAAAGAAATAACCCAAATACTTGAAATTCAAGCCCAAATCCATAAATCCCTAAATGCTTCTAAAAATGGCGCCACGCCTTACCAAAAAGGCGCGCCTTTGCACGCCTTTTCGCGCCTTACTCCACGCCTTTTCATACGACGCCTAGACCTCACGCCTTGGTCCATTTCGTGGCGTCGAGGCCACGCCTCGCGCCTTGGCGACGCTTTGGCGGCACCTTGGCGCGCCTTTTAGAACACTGGTTAAGTATTACAGGCTCGTAAGTTGTAACTGTAAGCAAAAATAACAAACAAAAGTATAAAACACAAGCAAAAGTGACGAGTATAAGCGTGAAAGTCGGGGAAATTATTTAATTGTCAAAACTTTAGACGAACCTTGGTGTGTTTTGTGTGATTGTTGATTTTATTTATTATTATTTTTTTAACTTGTCCTATATGAAATTTTCAACAATTTTAGATTACTTTGCATTTGATAATAAAATAACGTTTATCAATTTATTTTGTTTCTCTTAAAGAATTTATTAGCACCAAAAACATGTTTTGTATCATTTGAAAATTTTAGTTTTGATTTTTTCTAGACAAAATAATCAGATGTTAAAACAAATGATGTTTACGAAAAATAAAAAGAAGAAATAGCAAACTTGGGATTTGAACTATAGACCTTGCGATTGGAGTATAAACTTTTAGAACAAGGCAGAAACTTTACATATGAGCTTAGCCCATATAATAACTACATGTCTATAACTTCGAACGAAAATACTCAACTAATAAATACTATAACTGTAAATTTGCATGTCGAAATGAAAAGTCAACCGGAGGAAAAGATGGCGGTGGTGCGTGCAGTGACGTGTGACGGTGTGGTGCGTGTGACGTGGGATCGAACAAAATGTTTATGCGAAAAAGAAAGAGAGAACACCAATATATATATATATATATATATATATATATATATATATATATATATATATATATATATATATATATATATATATATATATATATATATATATATATATATATATGGGTAAAAGGGTTAATTCAAAACAAATTATGTATTTGTATTTGTACTTTATGTTTCTAGATTACAGCCAATCAAAACAAATTATAAAACGGAAAACAAACATTATTTGATTGGTTGATAGTAAAACTTTAAACGTTTTTTAAAATGATGTGTCACACTTCGGAATGAAGAGAAACATATGAACAAGCCGTAAAGCCGTTTCAGTGTTTTTAATTAATAAAAAGTAGAAAATTTGTTGTGCTGAGAATTGAACCGAGGCCATTGCCGTATTTCACATATGACTTACTAGCAACCCAACTTTCCACTTAGGGGGCGTTTGGTTCGCCGTAATCTGGCGTAATTAGATGTAATTGTAATTCAGATTACATTACGTTGTCTGTTTGGTTCACAAATGAAAAGATTGTAATTCAGATTACATTACGTATGTTGTTTGGTTTGCATTGTAATTGTAATTCAGTCATTACAATTACATTAAATAAAGGAATTCAGATTACATAGGATGTTGGTTGAAAAGTTTTGAATTACGTTGTAATTCAGAAAAATAATAATAATAATAATAATAATAATAATAATAATAATAATAATTATTATTATTATTATTAGTATAACAAATATTTATTATAATAATATTTATATATTATAATATATAAATAATAAAATAATAATAATAGTATAATAATAATAATAATTTAATATAAATATTAAAATAATAATATTTCTATAATAATAATAATAATATAATAATATTTATTGTTATAATAATAATAAATTTTTATTATAATAATATTTATATAATAATATAAATAATAATAATAATATAATAATAATAATAATAATAAATATTTAATATAAAAATTAAAATAATGATATTTATATAATAATAATAATATTTATTATTATTTATTATTATTATTATTATTATTATTATTATTTAAATATTTATATAATAATAATATTTATTATTATTATTATTATTATTATTATTAAAAAATAAAATTAAATAATAATAACTATTATCATTATTATTATTATTATTATAAAAGTTTTTTTTTTTTTTTTTTAATCTTTTCTGAATTTCTACGATTAGATCCAACCAAACACAGTGACAGAATACATTAATTACAACTCCAACACATTACAATTACAACACACTCCAACTCTTTGGTTTACAATTCATTCAAATTACAATTTCTTTGACAGATTACAATTCCTTTCAAAACATACTGTGAACCAAACGCACCCTTACTAATTCATCTCCTTCATTTGTTTATTATAACAAGACAAGATCACAGAATCACAAATCATTTCAACAAATGTTATCATACATGGACCCCCTACCCCTCTTTCATGCACAATATTTTATTAGTGGATAATTAGGCCCAAACCCGGTTTGTGGGTTATGGGAATTAAGGTTTTACACATCACCTTGAGCAACTTCTAATCTTTTCTCGAGCTCATTTCTCCCCCTAAAAAGGCCTGGTATGATCATTCTTGAATGAGCACACATTTCAGGATCATACCATCCTATCCACCGATCGTTAAGAGGGTGATCCAGGGATGTTGTGTGCATTATGATACCCCTAACTAGTCTTAAACAGAACAAGGGGTCGTTTGGTTAGCTTACTAAAAGAAAACAACAATAACAATACCCAGCCGGAGCATAACAACGTCAAAGAATTACAGATTTGGAAACATAACACAATTATGAACATCATGCACTCTAGTATGTATATCCAAGGAAGATTTCACTTGTTTGGCCAATGTGGGATACAAGGTTGAACTGACTTTTAACTAAATACAACCTATACGAGTTATTGGTTTATTATAGAGCATTAGTATTTTAAAGCTACTATTATTTTTGATGTAAAAGTTTAGACACGTTTATTAAGTGACGACGCAAGATTCGGAGATCCTCAATGGAGTAGAAATTTTATGACTGGTTTCATATGGGTTTACGTACTCTCGTTTTTTTGTTCTATTTTGTTTGGTTGTGGTTATGGAAAATTGGCAATAATGCAACTTGTTTTGTATTTCTTGAATAACATACCCATGAAGTTAATGAGGAACATGTAGAATGGGTCAATCATATTGTACTTTTAAACAAGATAGTACGTATTATAGCTCATTATAGCTCGGAGTTTGTGGTTGTGCTTTCTCTCTTTTAAAATTCTTTTGATCTCCCAAAGGTGTATCCACTTCGTATTTTCGGTTCAAAAACTGATTGTTTGAAATACAAGATGGTGCAAAAGCCAGCCTTATGTCAGTTAGCCAAGTAGTACCCTAAATGAGATAGAACAAAGTAATCCAGTTAAACTGATGGAAAATAACAATATGATAGAAAATACAAAAATGTAAGTTACATTGTTATCTTCCTTAAATAAATTGGTTAGTTGTATTGAGTGAGAATATATACCGATCACTCCTACATAGACTTCGAAGAATCGTAACCCTTCATCCTTATAATGATATATAAGTGTGACACATCTATCCGTTTTGGATAATTATGGTGGATCGCGTACGTTGGTGCCTAGTGACTGATTGAGTTATAAACTCGTTGGACAAAGTTGTCACTCTATCTTCGCTAGAAATGAAGGTAATCAAGCGAGACTCAAGTCGCCTCAAAGCCCTCAATTTAAAGTCACATGGATGTCATTGAACATCTAGATCAGTTTGAAAGGCATCTTTTGCATGAGTGAGTTTTTTAATCAATAGCTTTTGATTAAGTTAAACGTTAAAGTGATTTTAGAACAATAAAGAATATGAAAAAGCAGTGAGTTGTTAGCAACACAAAAAAAGAAAATGAAAATAAAGAAGGACGAGTGTATGTTCTTTGAGAATCGAACCGCAGACGTTTGGTAAACTTACGAAACGAACTACACTCTATCCCATTATATATGTCTTCCTACCTCTATTTAACATAAAATATTTAGAGCAAGACAAAAGCAGTAGAAATGGGCTTAAGCCATATAATAATAAGCATTTAGGGCTCGTTTGGTTTATAGCTTTTGGATTCAAGGAATGGTTTCATTCCAAAAATTAAAAGTTTGGTTCAAATTTTTGGGAATCGAAGTAGGCTCGGTAATGATAGATTGATTCATGTGGTATGTGATGTCTTTTGTTAAATATATACATAAATTAATTATTAAAAAATAAAACTACCACACTCTTTTTCTAATAAATCTTTTATCAATTATTAAAATAAAGTTTTTAATAAAATATTATTTTTTTTCTCTTACCTAATTTTTTTATTCCAAATCCTTTTACAAACCAAATGGGCTTTTAATCATTTTCAATTTGCTATCATTTTATCATTTTCACAAACGCACCAACCATGGGGTCTCCATGATTATCATTAAAAGTAATAGTATCTTTTTACTACTCCGTAGTAAAATTTTGAGTATGTTATATTAAAAAGTTAGAAAGAATTTTACATGGAGCGCCACACCTTAATCTATTTTCTAGTACAAAATTGGAGCACTCATTTTCTAGGTGACTACAGATACTAAAAAAAGTCGAAGAATTTACGTTCATTTTTTCACACTAAATGATCGAGAAAAACCTATTTTGTTCCCGTGAACCTCGGAACTCCCTTAGGTCCTCCCAGGGGCGGAACTAGGAGCCAAGTTTAGGGGTAGCGAAAATTTGTTTCAGGGGTCGCGAAATCGCCAAAAAATGGCCAAAAATCGCCAAAAATGGCCAAAAATCGCCAAAAAATCCACTACCGGGTAAAAGTTCAGGGGTAGCGACCGCTACCCCTGGCTTGCATGTACATCTGCCCCTGGGTCCGCCCCTAGATGGTGAAGAACATTTGGATCAATTTGAATGGAACTTTGTGTATGATTGAGTAGTCCAATGTTAAGAACTTAACGAAACAAGCTCATGTGTGCTCTATAGCTACCTTGGCCACGTTTTAATTCATAACTAGAAAAGTAAAAATATTATATTCATCATCATTACTAAAAAAGAGTATGATTTTTTTAGTTTTATAATCAACTCTACGAGCAAATGCATACATGAAAACATAGTAATATTATTAGCATGTATGATGCACATTCACTATAGTATATAAACAAGACAAACTTTACTTCTTTTAACTATATGGGATGTAAAGTTGAAATGGTTTTGATCAAATAATGTACAAAGTGCATATTGCATTTCTATATAGTACTATACCATTAATCAGTTTATTATAGATCGGTGTTCTTTGTAGCTACTTTAAATAGTGTGAAAGTTTAAATACGGTTATCGAGTGACGGCGCAATTGGATTAGGAGATCCTCTTATGCAACTCATTTTGTGTTTCTCGAATTAAAGGCCCTGAAAGTAAGGTGGTTTAGTTCAAGCATTTTATATGATAAATACACCTTTCTTGTCATTTAAGAGATTTTTTCTTAGCTGGCAATATTTGTTTGAGTTGAACAATGATAAGAGCTTGACCAAAATTATATGTGCTCGATCAATAGAGACATTACGTGGAGAGCCATGTCTTAATTCATTTTCGCATCATGTCATGGCAAAATCAATATGGCATTGCACGGTAGAGGTTAGGTAAGTTCATGTAAAAAGTGAGCCCTTAACTTTTATAAAGCTTTCAAAAGTGGTCTAATAATATGGATTTTATAAACTTTTATGTATTTCGAAAACCTTTATATGATGATTTTAGATACTTTTATTTTCCTGAGTGTTGTGTAGTTTTATCACATATTTAAATCATTCATTTAAAAAAAGCGTCGTTTTAACTTATCATACAAAGCCTTTAAAATTCACGGGAGTATACATTAACCAATTCGAAACAAGATTCGGCAAAACTAGGATCCAGTCTTTGTAAACAAAGAGTTTGGGGTATCCATTCTTAAAAGCGAGAACAAATACTAAAAGTCAAGAATTTTATATTTATATTACAAGCACAAGTTGTCAAATGTTTGAATTTTCTTAGTAAATAATCAACATCGTCGACAACTAAGTGCATGGAAGACAAGGTAATATTCTTGACATGTATGAAACTCATTTACTAGAGTATATAAACAAGAAAGATTTCACTTCCTTAACCTATGTGGGATGTAAATGTTGACTCCTGCATTCCTATTTACCATTTGTGTATTATACGGTGTTGGTCGTTGAAGCTTCTTTGATAATAGTGCGAAAGTTTTTATACGGTTATTAAGTGATGGTGCAATTGAATTCAGAGATCCTCGTGAGGGTTTACTCTCACATTTTCGTTCTTTTTTGCTTGGTTGTGGTCGATGAGATAAATGGCCGTAATGCAACTCATTTTGTGCTTTTTAAATAACATGCTTTCATATTAATTTTGTTAGCACTCGTGAGGGTGCCACATGTTCATTGTTACGTCACAATTGAATGAGTTGTACGGTAGGAAAAAGTTGGAAAAAGTTGTCGCTCTATCTCTCGATATCTTTTCTGGAAATTTAGGCAACCATGAGGGGCTCGAATAACTTGTGTTGCCTCATTTGTTACTCAATGGATAACTGTGAACATCTGGATTAGTTTTAGTGATAGCTTTTATTAGTGATAGAGGTTGGGCACACTTTTGGTCGTTGTCGTAGCTTGTCACTGCAAATTACGAAGAACAAATGTGAAATGGTATTATTTTGGAATATATGAATGTTGGTTTAGCTTCTTTTGGCCACATGTGACTGGTCGAGATTCCGTGAAAATTTTGACATTATTGGATTTACTTTGTCAAGTTTGTGACCGGATGGAAAATGCTGATCGATAGCAAGTGGTTTCTTCAAAAGCTTGGTCATGAAGGTACTTGAATTACTTTCTGTTACAAACTTATCTTGATGTAGAACCTGAAAAATATATAGCGTTTGTTGAGTACTTATATTACTTTTGTAGGTCTGAACAACATTTTGTAGGTATTGGGATGACAATGCAATGGGTCGAATCAGTATTCCCTAAATGGAAACGGGTCGAACGGGTCACTCAGTTTAAAGGTGGCCAAAGTCTGTTTTTAATGTATACATCATTAGAACCTTCTAATAATATTAATTGAAGATTTAGACTATTGTTGTAATTCATTACTAATGTATGAATTGTATGTAAGAAAATTTAGAAACTGCGCAATAAGTGTTTTTATGTCAACCCATTTTGACCTGACGTAAACCAAAATATGACCTGTGTCCACCTGAATCCATGTTAACCTGTTACCTAACCCGCTCATCTTGCCATCTATAATATCCAACTTAGATCTGCGTACTCATATAGATCTCAAATATCTGACCAGAAAAGTGTTATATCATGTTATAGATACGCTGAAATACCCAAGGAAGAAAAGAACAAGATATCTCATCGCGAAAGAGCTCTGCACTGGTAAAATTCCATTTTGCTGAGGTTGGGTATGTATTTGACACATACGATAGAAAATTATTTCTATTGTTGTATAACATTATAGATTCATACTGAGCTTTTAGAAAAGGTGTTTTAGATGGGAGTTTTTGGTTGTGAATATTATTTCTTTTGGGATCAGAAGTGATCAACGCAAAACTATATTCATTTGGTTCAAGGATACAAGTCTACAACAGAACATGGTTGAAAAAACTGAATTTTGTAACAAATGTTTGACCAAGTCTATGGTGACAGTGCTCTACAAGTGAGTTAACATGATAAACCAACCAACGTCATTTTTTCTTGATTGTAGATGGTTTGTTGTGTTGTATGCGTGAACATACGGAGCGTGGATACTCTAGCCTTGCAAGATCCATAACCTCTCATCTATGTATTGATATATCAGTGTACATTGTCCTAGTATCAATTGCAGTATTCTACGTTGCAAGCCTGCAAGTAGTTATTTATTAAACATTCTTTCTTTAGGCAATCTTTGTTTGACTTGTTAAGTTACCCTTTGTGAAGCATCAATAGTTTGGATTATGTCAAGCGGACTCAAACTCTATTGCTTGGTTAGTTTTTTGGTAGGACTCATGAGGGCGACACATCTATCCATTTTAATAATTCTAGTGACTCACTTGCGTTGATACCTTGTGATGATTAATTGTCTTTTAATTTCAATGGAATTGTTGTCCCAAGAGTTGTCTCATATCTTAATCGATGGTACCTTGTGCACGCCTTAATTAAAATGTAACATGTCGCTGCATAATCAATATGGCATTGTGTGGTCGGTGTTAGTTAAGTTTAGAAGTATTGGTGAAATGTTTAGAGACACCACAGCGAAGCAAGTTTTTCAAAATATGGTTATTGCTAAATTTTAATTTTTAAGTATTATTGACATAATCACATTTCCTAAAAAGTTTCTAATTAGTAGTCTTTTGTATTTTAAAGAAATTGCAAATGATGGTAAAATGAAAACAATTGTAGTAACTATCACCTTAGGCAAATCGCACAAAAATGTACTATACATTATACATTAGGTTAAATTAATATTTTTGTACTATACATTATGAGAAATGATACATGAACCTAATTGTGGACCTAATCGTGGACCTAAAAACACGTGGCATCATCCTGATGGCTGCAGACAGGGACCCACTTATTTTACAACACATCAGGATGATGCCACGTGTTTTTAGGTACACTGTTAGGTCCACAATTAGGTCCATGTATTATTTCTCATACATTATATATCAAGTTAAATTAAATATTAAGTATTCAACTTTTGTCATTCTCAACTTAATATATCAAAGTCAACTTTTATATGTTAACCATTTTTTTTTTCTTTTGAAAGCTTTT
This sequence comes from Artemisia argyi, assembly GCA_030686995.1. Classification (NCBI taxonomy): domain Eukaryota; kingdom Viridiplantae; phylum Streptophyta; class Magnoliopsida; order Asterales; family Asteraceae; genus Artemisia; species Artemisia argyi. Next base: position 13,738,568 of record CM060687.1, read on the forward strand.
ACATGTCATATTTTAGTTGGAATAGTAACCTAATGCCATGTACCATTTTAGTTAAAAGTAATTTTGGTTAAAATTAAGTCTTGTAACCTCTTTTGAAAAAATAAATAAATAAATAAAAATCCTTAAATTGCACATGAAATTAACTTTGAATACCTAGAACGAAAATTGTCGAGTACAAAAAATTTAAATTAGCACAAGTTATACAAACTTTATGTAAGTTCTGCCTTCTTAACATAAGTTATTAAGTTTTGCCTTTTTAAGTGAAAAGATACTAAAAAAAAAAGCCAAGAATTGATACTTATTTACGGGTTCTTGAAAGGATAGGAGTTTTGATTCTTTAAGTTTCACAATCAACTCCATTGTCAACCAAGTACCTGAAAACACAGTATTTTTATTGACATGTATGTTGCTTATTCACTATAGCATATAAACAAAGAATGATTTCCCTTCTTTGATCTATGTGGGATGCAAAGTTTCATGGTGTTTTATTATAAAATGTACACACACATGTTGACTCGTGCATTTTTTAGTGATAAAAATAAAAGATTACTACATATTTTGTTGCATAAACATAATGGACAGTTATCAGTTTTTTTAGTGATAAAAATAAAGTGACAGACAAATACAAAAACTTTTATATTAATTTTCGATCATGGCATCACTAATGTTTAATTTTCACCAAATATAATAAACTCTAACGTACCATGTAACCGAAAACATGATAGCATTCTCAACACAAATTGTTCTCTTACATGTAGTATATAACCAAGGAAAATTTCACTTCCATAACCTATGTGGGATAAAAGGTTAACTCCAGTTAGAAGTTCATTATAGAGTGTTTGTGGGTTGAAGCTATTCTGACAGTTAGTGCAAAGTTTGAATACAGTTATTAAGTGACAAGGCAACTAGATTCGGAGATCTTCTATAAATTTTGTGTTTTTTAAATTACATGCCATGAAGTTAGTTAGGTATTCTACGCTGCAAGTAGTTTAGTTCAAGCGTTTTATTTGTTAAATATGCTTTACTCAGTATATATGACAAGTTTGTTAATAAAATCAGTAGGCAACTTTTTGTGTGACTGATTAAGTTAACCGTTTTAGTTCCAGTCGGAGTATTGTAGCTGCAAGTAGTTTTATTCGAGCATTTTATTTGTTATGTAACCTATGTGGGATGTATGTTGAAATGGTATTTGTCAAATCTATACCATTTATTTGTTCATTATAGACCACTTGTATTTTGTACTTTGTTTTGTTTGCACATGTAAGTCTCCGTCGCTGCACTTTCTTTTTCTCATGGAGGTGATGTTTAATGGCTTCCTATCAATGTGTCTCTCTCACATAAAAGCACTGTGTCACAAGTTAAAGTCGTTCCTATTTCTATCCAAATGTTGGTTACATCAATCTTCTTATAGACTTTGACATATTTTGGCCAAATGGATTCACTAAAGTTATGTGCTAAAAGATGTACCCTGAAACTTTTGTTCTGTTACAACAACTACTTATCGGATAGCTGACATATTTGGAACTTTAGGTTTGCAGCAAAACTAAGCATCTCCTTGATATAAAACCTGTTTACATTGTTAGCAAGACTTGGTTAGCTTAAATTAAGACATCTCTTATAAAATTGTTAGTTTGGATTTCACATTCTTTGCATCTTGGTTAATTTAATTGAAGCATAATGTGTTATTACCTATCAGCGATGAAAGGGTTAGTGTTGTATACCCTTTTATGGGCAAGAAATATACTTGGTTTTGATTAGCTATTGGCCACAACAGCCTATTATTGTTTTTTATACCAGTTTTCGATTCGATAATTATCTACAATTCGTTAATCACTTATATAGATAAACTGACATTTCGGGTTCTGAACTGTCAAGAATTTTAGTACATCAAACTGGACCTTAGCGACATCTTAATGTGGTAAATAGTAATGGAATAAACTCAAATTTTTTCATGTATCAGATTTACTCTGTTATGACATTATTGATTTTACTTTGTAATGTTTGTGACCGGAATGCTGATAGATAGCAAGTGGTTTCTTCAGAAGCTTGGTCATGAAGGTTCTTAAATTACTTTTTGTTACAAACTTACCTAGATGTAGAACCTGAAAGTATAATGTTTGTTGAGTACTTATATTACTTTTGTAGGTCTGAACAATATGTTGATGGCGTTTGAGGATAAATCTGCCTATGCTATGTGTATATTTTCTTTTGCAACTAGGCCAGATCTTGAACCCATTACGTTTGTAGGAAAGACCCCGGTATGCGTTAACTTATCCACTTTGTTTTTACACATGTAACATATTCTGTATGTGCTAATCACATCTCAAATGGTATTATGAATAATTTAACACAATGCATATTGTTTCAGGGGAAAATTGTTCCTGCAAGCGGACTAAACGTCTTTGGATGGGACCCAATCTTCCAACCTGATGGTTATGATCAAACATAATCCTGTCCTTTCATCTATTTCTCTATGACCATCTTGTTATAGGTGGCAATTTTGACCAATTTACTAGGAATGGGTAGATTTGGGGTGACAATATCTCAAACGGGTACAATGGGTCATATCAGTATTCCCTAAATGGAAACGGGTCGAATGGGTCACTGAGTTTAAAGTGGCCAAAGTCTGTTTTTAATGCATACAACCTTTTAATAATATTAATTGAAGATTTAGACTGTTGTTTTAATTGCTAACGCGTGAATTGCACGTGAGAAAATATAGAAACTGGGCAAAAAGTGTTTTCATGTCAACCCATTCTGACCAGACGTAGACCAAAATATGACCCGTGTCCACCTGAACCCATGTTAACCTGTTACCTAACCCGCTTATCTTGCCATCTATACTATCCAATTTAGATCTGCATACTCGCATAGATCTCAAATATCTGGCCAAAAAAGAGTTATATCATGTTATACATATGCTGAAATGCCCAAGGAAGAAAAGAACAAGATTTCTCATCGAGGAAGAGCTCTTGCACTGGTAAAATCCCACTTTACAGAGGTTGGGTGTGCATTTGACACATAAGATAGAAGATTATTTTAATTGGTGTACCGTGTATAACACTTGAGATTCATATCGTACTTATAGAAAATTATTGCATTGCTTTTGATTCCCAATGAGGTATTCACTTTGTACTTTGGGTTCAGAAACTGATTAATGTAAAATTACATTCATTTGGTTCAAGGATACAACAGAACATGGTTGCAAAAACTGATTTTTGTGACTAATGTTTGACCAAGTCTATGGCGACATGACTCTAAATGTCAGTTAACATGATAAACCAACCAAAACTGGTAGAAAATGACAATGTGATGAACATACAAAATTGCAGTTCCATTGCAAGTTTTTTTTCTTGACTGCAGACGGTTTGTTGTATTATATGAGTGAACATTGTCTTAGTATCCATAACCCCTAATCTATATATTGATATATCAGTGTACATTGTCTTAGTATCAATTACAGTATTCTACGCTGCAAGCCTGCAACTAGTTATTTGTTAAACATACTTTCTTTAGGCAATCTTTGTGTGACTCATTAAGTTACCCTTTGCAAAACATATATCCTTTGGATTACGTCAAGCGGACTCAACTCTGTTGCTTGGTGAGTTTTTTGGTAGGCCTCGTGAGGGCGACACATCTATCCATTTGGATAAGAGTAAATTGCAAAAATCGTCCCTAAAGTTTGACCAATTTGCATGTTTCGTCCCAAATATTTCGAAACTGCAAGGATCGTCCTTAAAGTTAACCTTTGGGGCATATATAGTCCTTTTTGGGGACGATACATGCACACGGGGCCAAAACTTTAGGGACGATACTTGCACACGGGGCCAAAACTTTAGGGACGATACATGCACACGGGCCAAAATTTAGGGACGATCCTTGCAGTTTCGAAATATTTGGGACGAAACATGCAAATTGGTCAAACTTTAGGGACGATTTTTGCAATTTACTCTTTGGATAATTCAGGTGACTCACTTGCGTTGGCACCTTGTGATGATTAAGGAGTTGTCTCATATCTTAGTCATCTGGATCAGTTTGAATGGTACCTTGTGCATGCCTTAATTCAACTATGTAAACATGTCGCTGCAGAATCAGTATGGCATTGTGTGGTCGGTGTTAGGTAAGTTCAGATGTATTGGTGAAATGTTTAGAGCACCATGGCGAAACAGGTCTCTTAAAAAATGGTTATTGCTAAATTTTTATTTTTAGTTACTATTAACATACTCACATTTTAGGAAGCATGGAGAGAATAAGCCTTGGAACAATGTGGTTTGGTTCTCTAATCTCATTCCTAAACATGCGTTCATTCTTTGGCTCTTGATGCATGAGAGATTACCTACACAAGACAAAATTCTAAAATGGTACCCAAATAAGAATATGAATTGCGCTCTTTGCAACACTGGGAATGACAGCCATGGTCATCTATTCTTCAAATGCAGGTTCTCTAGTAATGTTTGGCAGACAATAAAGAGGAAAAGCAGACTGTGGATAATGATTGGAAAGAAGTACTGGATGAACTTATTGCACTACCTAATGTGAAAAACATTTGGATTATCATTAAAAAGATAGCCTATGCAGCATGTGTTTATTTCCTATGTCAAGAAAGAAATGGCAGGCTATTTCAAAATAGTAAAAGGAACTGGGAGGAAGTGTGTGCAACCATAGAAAACAATGTGAGACTCAAGTTGGCTAGTTTCAAGGTGTTAAAGACTGAGGATGTTAAAGAGGCATACAATGTCTGGGAAGTGAAGCTAATTGAATGAAAATAATTGGTTTGGGTGTTAAAGCTGCTGAATGAAGTTTGTTTTCTCTACTAGTGATGTGTTCTCATTAAAGAGTGTTTGGGAGATCTACAATGTCCCTATGCAGAATGTTTGCAGGCTACTACAGTGATACAATACCTTGTACCTTGGAGTTTCACTAGTGTGACTGTACCTTGCTAGTATCTTTATACTTCTAATTTGGCCTTGGGAGGAAATTAGTGAGTATAGGGAGAAAAGAAGGAGGTCTAAACTGGAGAAATGTACCATAATGAAGGGTTGTTCATTTTGAAGGGTGAGTAGCTTGGGTGGGTGGTGTATGATGAGTGAATAGAGAGGTGTGAAAGATGAACCTTCTTGGTCCACTCAATACATCACCATAGGAGGTAATGGTTGGTCATCATTGAGGGTAAGTGTTCCCAAACAATTGAAGCCTTTCTAGAGAAGGAAATGTAGATTGCTTTGGTAGAGCCCCTCCATGAATGGGTTATGGGTGCCTACTGCCTAGTGAAGCCAGCCACCCTTCCTATTTTGATTACTGTGGATGCTCGATGAGTGATCTTGGTGGGAGGGTGAGCTGGAAATGTAGCTAGATGGTTAATAGTGCATAAAAGGTGAATTTGTGTTGACAAGTGGTTAGCTATATTGAAGAATGACGTCTGTATAAGTCTGATAGGTTGAATAAGTCTGTATAAGAATGATAGCAGGTTGATTCCTGTGTTTGTATCAGATTTGGGGCTGTCCAAATCTGTGTGATGTTATGATGTACATATGTTGTTGGAAAGTAATATAATTTCACCTTTGCACTAAAAAAAACATAATCACATTTCCTAAAAAGTTTCTAATTAGTAGTCTATTATTTAAAAGATATTGCGAATGAAGTTAATTAATTGTCGTTGGTAATGTAAAGTAAGTTTTTTCTTTTCTTTTTTTTTTCCTGTCCTTGCCACTCCGTCTCTTGATATCTTCCTCTAGAAATGTAGGCAACCAAGAGGGGCTCGAATCACCTGTGTTGCACCATAGTTATCTCATATCTTAATTACGCATATGGCAATGGACATCTGGATTAGTTCGAATGGAACTTTGTGTATGATTGAGTAGATCAATGTTAAGAGCTTAATAATTTTGAGTACAAAATACGCAGTTTCCAAGTATAAGATTACTACAAGCTCGTTGGAGAAAGTATAATTTAGTTTTAAAATCAACTATTCAACTTTATCAACAAGCATGCACTAGATAACTAGTAATATTATTGACATGTTTAATTCACATTCACTATAGTATATAAACAAGAAAGACTTTACTTCTTTTAACTATGTGGGATGGAAACATGGAATGGTTTTGATCAAATAATGTACATGCCTACATGTTCACTCATGAATATATATATATATATATATATATATATATATATATATATATATATATATATATATATATATATATATATACTAGCTTAAAGACCCGTTGACACCGGGTTATTTTTTAAAGAAATAGAGAAAATGAGATGATAAGAAAAGTAATAACGTAAAATTGTTCCAGTTAAATTATGAAAGAAAGAATTAGACAATGCGTCAATTATCCGATAATGAATTTTGTTTATTACAATTATACTAACAAACGTTCAAGCGTTGGCGATTGTAAAATTGATTGTCTTGAACATAAAATGATTTGTGTGAGCACCTATCGATTCAAAACCCAATCCATGCGGTGATGATAGGCCTTCAAGTACTTCTCTATACGTCATAAAAAGCTAATAATGAAATTTTGGAGATTTCTCCAGGTCAAATGCTAAATATGTGTTTTGGTAATCAAGGGCATCAAAACTCTCCTTGTCACTGTAAAAGGACACATCAATGGAATTCTCTTCAACTAAACCAACACGCGCGTTGGACGGAGCATATTCGTTCTCATCTTTAGCAATTTGAAGCAAACTTTGTTTGTTTGCTACTTTTTTTTTCAGACATCCACCACTCGTGCCACTCATTAACATCCCATTTTCCTTGTATTTAAAATTTTAAAAGCTTATCTTGTTTGTTACCTGTACATAATAGACCATCATCAATGCATAAAAATAAAAATATGTATATCAGATTAATCCATGAATGCTGAAATTAGTTGCAACTGTTCTTCAAACAAATGTATAAGTGTTATACATACCTGTACTTGATTTTTTAACGGTTGAAGCTTTTCCTTCATGTCATAAGGATTCGTATATGCTTTTTCATAGATGATACAGAGCCCCCTTTTAAAGACCCGTTGAATCACGGAGGTTTTTTTAAAAATAACAAAATGAGATGATAAGAAAACAGATAACATAAATATGTTTCATTTAATATATGAAAGAAAGAATAAAACAATGCGTCAATTATTTGATAAACAATTGAGTTTGTTAAAATTAAACTAATAAACGTCAAAGCATTGGCATCTCCAAAATTGATTGTCTTGAACATAAAATGATGTGTGAGCGCTTATCGATCTAATACCCAATATCCATGGCGTGCACACCTAATAGTGCATAGATGATGTAAGTAAAAGCATGTTGTGATTTATAATATATTATAATTTAGAAATGAAAACCTTAAAACTCTTTTGCTTTTGACTCTCGAAATGGCAACGTATAGTTGTCCATGTGTGAAAATTGGAGGTGGCGGATACAAACCATCCTTTGAAAGTGACTCACCCTGGCTCTTGTTTACTAACATAGCAAATGAAATGGACACGGGATATTGTTTCCTTATGATCTTTAGCGGGAAACGTTTACAGACGAAGTAATTTGCAACCTCGCTATAATCACCGTCTTTCTAAAGTGTGTTCCATTTATTATCTTTGACTCAATTGAAGTTCCTACTATCTTATTTTTGTGACATAATATTATCTTTACTATCTTATTTTTGTGGCATAATATTATCTTATAGCGCTACCTCTCAATCACAGTCGTACTTGATGCTGATATAAGACTATACTGCTTTACATGTGCATTCTGATAGATATGCATACAAAGAGTTGTAGAATAAAAATAAATGAAGACCAACATTCTATGGCAAATGAAAATTAGACACCATGAAATTGAATAGATGTAGTATATACACTTGAAAATTTAAAGGCCATATATAAAAGCTCTTTAAATTAATAAATTATTAATTTATCGATATAATAATATCTCGTTAAATTAATAAAATATCCCGGTCCCAACACTATTAATTTATAGAGGTTTTACTGTAAGCATAATTCATCTCAAACAAAATGGTTTTGACATCAAAATCAAATTTCTATTTATGATCATTTGCATAACAATCCTGAAATATTATTATATAGATAAAATTTATCAAATGTTATTAAAACTTATTTGGCTTTATTGTGTGTAGTCACCTGCAACACATCAATAAATAGTAAAGAGAGAATCAACGCAGTTGTGATGAAATGCATAAATTTATCGAATACGTATTGATTTGAGACTAAAAAATTATGTTCCAACAATCAGATTCAAAAACTTATGCATTTAACAATCAGATTCTACCAATCAATCTAATGTGATTTGAGCATAAGTATTTCAACAATCAGAATTCATATTGATTTTGAGAGTAAAAGATTATGTTCCATTACATGTAGCAGTATCCTAATACAATATACGGGGAACCCAGAGTTTAGTTAGAAGGGTCATGTAGCCTTCAGATTTTTAATCATCCAGTTTAGTGATCCTGTGTAGGGGAGTTTTCTTTCAGCATCATGCTGCATCTTATGGATTTGAGTATCCACGCAATCGAAAGGCAAACTGGGTTGGAGCAAAGAATCTTCATACAGAAGTTCCATCTGCGAAAGAAACAATAATACATCAGCAATTATCACAAAATATGTACTACATTCATTTTTGTGTACAAAAGTTAGTTGTATTATTTGACCGCAGTTTATGGTCATTGCATTTCAAGCCATATAAACTCATAAGCCAAAAATTGAACTAAAATAACAACGGCCCAAAAATAAGTTTAGACACACAATGCCATAGATTTTAAAATCAAAATCAAGAATCCTATACCTCACCCATAGAACTGGTTTTTAAAGAAATATGATATTCTTCAAACTGTTAGTGGATCTAGGTTCAAATGTTGATATTGGAATCAAAATTAACATTACCTGTTTAGGATTTCCAACACTATTCATCCTTTTCATGCATCCAGTATATTTTCAGGCTTGCTTGGCCGTGACCCCTACATTGAGTGCGTACAATTATGTACATACATATTTGACATAGATCATAATGTGTACTCCTGAAAAAAATTCAACCCATTTCATATTCAGTTTTTTTAAGGATTCTCAACGCAACAACAGAAATGATATTTTCTGTTACCTGCTCTGTGAAGGCCAGCAGAAGTGGAGAATAAATCTCCTGACCATAGGATCGGTACCACTTATTTCCCTCACCAACCGTATTGTAAGATAGTGTTTCCCTTGGACCTGTGTAATGAAAGTTACACAACATTTAGATCCTAATATAGAAAAGCTTTAAATATGTAATTTTAGTTTTTTCTTAAAGTAAATGCTTCTGTGAAGGCCAGCAGAAGTGGAGAATAAATCTCCTGACCATAGGATCGGTACCACTTATTGCCCTCACCAACCATATTGTAAGATAGTGTTTCCCTTGGACCTGTGTAATGAAAGTTACACAACATTTAGATCCTAATATAGAAAAGCTTTAAATATGTAATTTTAGTTTTTTCTTAAAGTAAATGCTTATAGCTAATCCTCTACTTTTGGCCAATTCGAGTTCATCATGTTATTTATTCTTGTACACTCTAACATGGACTGATTACCATGTCTCTTTTCATAATCATAACATGGTCTGCATGTTGGTAAATCTTTAGTCATATGTCGTCTTGGATTGCATTTGACCTGGTGGAACCTTTTGTAACTAACCGGCCTCCGCCTACAATAAAACAAAAAATAAAGTAAGAAAAATAAACAAATTTTAAGATTGAAAAAATGCACTACCAATTTTGATTGGTACTTTAAATATTTTACTACAATTGTAAGATAAGCAACGGTATCTAAATAAATGAATAAGTGGCTTGCAATCGGTCTGAACTATTCCTCTTTTAGCTGTTATTAAAAGTAGATGCAGCGTGATTGTTGAAATGCCATTTTAGACCCATTATACCAATTCTGACCCATTTTCGATAAGATTGTAATAATGGTAACAGCTTCCCCATACGAAAACTTAACAAATGGTGTTGCTCGTAAGTATGCTATAATCAAAATCCGGAAGAGGGTTTGGTATGTTATTCATAATTTCTATGCTAACATGGTATACTCAAGCTCTGTTATGAGCGTATGTACTAATAGTATAGCTTTTTAAATTAATACTTTGCATATTTCCTTCAACGCATGATGACATTACGCAACACAGGATGTGCAATGCGTTAAGTTTTTATTTTCTTCATCTTAGCACCACCATGTATGGCATTCTTAACTTACTATCTAAACATTGAATGCCCATTGGTGACCCTTAAAAACAACCCGTACAGCTGAAGTGATCTTCATGGCATCATAGAATATTTTGACTTGTTTCGTAGTTTATATGATACAATATTAGTTTGAATGACTTTACAACTTAGTTTCCAAAAGACCAAATAATTTAAAGCAAAGATTCAAAACACATGAACTAAAAGTGCTAACTTACAGCGCGTTTCGGTAGACCAACAGGCCAGCTACAAAGACAATAAACCACTCCAACAGCCAAATGTATGACTGACACGAAACTGCATATATAATGGGAGAATGCCCTTCACACAATCTTCATATCACAATCTCATAAATATGCATTAAAATTTTGTTACTTTTATTTGATATTTGCTGGAAAAAAACAATCGAAAATGATAGAAATTTGGAAAAAGGATATTTGCTGGAAAAAGAGAATCATTTAATATAACAAAACATAAATTATAGAAACTAAAATCAAACATATGTAGCTTTAATTCAACCATTTATCTTAACTGAGAAAGCATAATGGTATCATTGATATTAAATAGTACCCATATAAACATCAAACAGACAAATCCCAACATTCAATAGGCATGAAATTACATCAGCTAAACCCAACACGACCCATTTTCAACCGTATGAAATGCATTTTTAATCCATTTTGAACCCGACCCATTGTAAAATGAAGAAGTAACCATAATACTTTTTCTACGTCATTACTGGAATTAGCATAAAAAGCAGTAAACTGTCTTTTTGGTGATTATTTATATCAATAGAGGAGAATATGATTTGAACAGCAAACTGTACCTTGGTCTTTGCTGCAGCCTTTAGATGACTTCATTCTCCGTATGATATTTAGGATATGCGACTTTGTAGAAGATCCATGAGTTAACTGAGGAACGATTTCTCTGTATCTACCCATGACATCCTCAAATCCATTACATGATCTATCTTCGGGAAAAAAGATAAAAACATGTTGATCATGTGTAGTTGCTGCACAATAAGACTGATGCGTGGGAATCGCACCTTGCTTTACCTCTCGAGGGATCTCGCGAGGCTTACAACCCCCACCAGGCAGTGTACCTGATCGTTGTAGTATAGTATAGTGACAAGTACCGGGGGATTGATCGTTCAGCTTAGGAATAGTGTCGCTAGGATTAGAAAGCCTAATTAATAGTTCTAGAGATGAAAGATGATTATTTTTGTGTTTTTATATTTTTATGAAAGCAAGTAAAATCTCGGGTTTTGGAAGAGTGGGCGGAATTAGTTGTTATTCAACTAACCCAAAAACTACTTTATAATTAATTAAACTAATGAAAATAAAATTAAGCTAATATTAAACTAAGGTTGTGAGCAGTATTTGGAGAAATTGTGTTTACTTAGACTTCATTACTCCCTAGATATCTTTTACATATCAATTACTTGTTACACTTGTATGGATGACGGATTGTATTCCTTAATACCATTCGTGGGGTGGCATACATAACTCCCCAACTCTATGAGCTCTTATCTCCTCCTACACCATGACCCAGCACAACTATAGGGATTGTAAACAGTGGCTCATGCATTAAATACAACCAATAAAGACCTAGTACGCCTCGGTTCATGTTTCTTAAGACGTTCAAGCATGTTACCATTTGGAGATCTGCCAGTTTTCTTAAGCCTAACATATAATATCATTCATCCAAGAACAAGAATAGACAAGTAATCAACACATAATCAACATCTAGGTTTCATTAGATCTAAGCAAACACAAAGTAAATCTAGCCTAGCATAGTAGAATTAAGATAAGAACAAAAGATAAACAACCAACACATAGACATATTGATTGAATTAAAAGTATACTTATCTCAATTACAATGCAAGGTCTCAAGGGTTTGGAACCCTTGAAAAACCTGTAAAAGAGGCACCAAAATCGTCTTTAGGGTTTCACCAAAACTTCTCTCTTCTTAATGAAAAAACTAGAAAACTATATATAGGAAAAACTGGCTGACGGTGTCAAGAGTTAATTCTGACGCCGTCAACTAGCCGCCATAAACCTCCTCGGACGCCCTAGATCCAATTGTGACGGCCTTGGTGACACCGTCACCACCTACGGTAAATTAATCTTTGGCCACTTTGACGCCGTCATCTCTTCATCTGACGCCGTCACCAGCTACGGTAAAATATTCATCTTGTCTGACGCCGTCAAGAGTAATACCTTGACGCCGTCACCGTGTATTTCCATCTTGGATTTTTGGTACTTTGTCGTTTTCTTCACTTTATGCTCCAAAAACGTCCAAAATAGCCTCTTTTCCAGAATTCACTCTCCACACACCTAAAATCACAAAAGGAACGATTTAGGGCAATATTTGATCAAATAAAGTCGGATTCGGGCTTAAATGACCCCCTAAAAACGGATCATTTTTCGCCTCATCATATACCCTTACACTTGAGATTTGCTTGTCCTCAAGCAAATGAGCTTTTATTCTACTCAAAAGACAAGTTAGGGGTCATTTAACACTAATATAAAAGTAATTACAACAAACAATCGTTCCACTAAAGACCAATAGACAAGCACGGAGGTCATACACAAGCACCTCACAAATAGTGTTTAGATACTCACATCTCTCGGGTGTAATAAAGTAATATAACATTATGGAAATGGAAGATATCTCTCACTACCTGTCATAACAAAATAGATTACCATAGGCTTGGGAAAGGATCAAACCTCCACCACATGGCGTAAGCACCTAGGATAAACTATCAAAGAGGTCTTTTAAAAAGGGTTATAACGTTAGGTGTAGGGATATGAATTACACGTTTTTGTTGGATAAAGGGAATTTTACTGGTGGCGAGTTAACAATCTTAGTAAATTACATGTACAAGATGGCGTTGCTAAGCCAAGACTAGACTCGACTTAAGCTAATAAATGAAAAATAACAAAAACATAAAATGAACATAGAATGAAAACGGGATGGTAGTCCGTATGTTTTTCTCTTTTTCTTTTCTTTTCTATTTTTTTTCTTTTTTTTTTCTTAATTTTTTTTTTTTTTTTTTCATACACTCTTACCCTACCATCCAAAATAATACATCATAGGGGTTTGAGCAATCCCCTTACACTTGAATCTTTACATACTTTACATTTAACTAATCTAATGCCTCGAATTAAGAAAATCAAAACACTTGGAGCACTTTTAAGATTAACGTACATATGGGGGTAATAATATTATGTTCTTCCCCATTACTCCATAAAATAAGTACTTACCCATGAGTCCCAATCGTCCCAAAACAATATGTACAAGGATATGACTCGACTTAGCAACCATGTAATCAATTAGAAAGTTAACTTAGGGTTTAACAAATAACAATAATGCACTAAAAATGAGCGCATACACGGAAGGCTAAAGCGATTTGGTTGTACATTTAAGTGGGGTGTAACAAATTCTTCCTTTAAGTAAAATGCTTAAAGTTAGAAACGAAAAGATAGGCTCGGAGGGGTGTACTAGGGGTATCGTGTACTAAAAATGAGTACAACGCAAAGGGTGTGGGAAAAATTAGTTGACTTAACTAGCCAAGTAATATGACTTAAATGGTCAAGTAATTATGATACGGGTTTAACACAAGGGTAATCCTAATGCCTCTTATCATGTAGTAAATCCTACTACACGAATGTAGTCTCACTAGCGGTCTCGGGATGCATCACTAACGCAAGTTCTAGAATCTAAATGCTACCGGTACACTCATAAGCACCAATAATAAATGTTTTTCCTATCAAAACTAAAGGCGAACCTCACGTCTTTGGGTGGAAAATTTTTCTGAATATACGGTTATGTGCTAGTCATACAACCTCCTATCCATGAGACGCTTGCTATGGCTAAAGTTTCACTCCTAAATGTTGTAAAAAATTTTAAATTTGGCGCTAAAATTACACTAACAAGTATTTCTCATAGTTTTATTACTCATCTACTATCAAACAAAACAAACTCAAGCGAAAGTGCATATGTAAGGTATCATCTTTTTACCCTCCCCTTACACTTAGGATGAACATTGTCCCCAATGTTCAAGTAAAGAATGTAAAAGTAAAAAGTAAAGAGAATGAAATCAAATACTCCCCTGATTCGCTCGGTATGGATTATGGGTTGGCCAGGTTAAATCTTCCTCCAAGAAAATGAACAATCAAAGCTTCCCTTCCAGAATATAAATCATCTTCTTGTCTTAAATAACCTGTAAATCCTGACAACAATAGACAAGGCAACCTTGCGTAAAATCGGCGGCATCCTATATAAGTTACTAAATCCTAGAAAACAAAGTAAGATATAATGCTTGTGGAATGAAGTTTGCAGATTTCCTGGAGATTATAAAACTTAATAATTCACAAAAACCATAAGACTCCGTTAGAAAAACAAAACGGGTAAAATTTCCAGATTTTTAACTCCTGACGCCGTCAAGAGCAATTGCCTGACGCCGTCAGAATGGACCTGCAGAAATCTTTATGTTAAGTTTCCGGAAAATTTCTGGAAAAACTTCGTCCTACTTCCTGGAAAATCCTGCAAAACTTCATTATGACTCGATACAAGCATTTGACTCTAACAAATACGAATATACATGTTCATTAAATATTGTGGAGAATCATGATTGGTTTATTTCTTAAAAACATATTTGGGGTTTCCCCTTACACTTATCTTTTGCAAAAATACCTTTAGGTTGAAGTTAAGACTAGGCCAAACAACATAATAAAGTATTTCACATTTTAATTGAGAAACATGATCAACCAACAATAAAAAAATAAAACATGCATACGGAAGCAAATAACAATCAAACAATTAAAATCACACAAAACATGGGTTGCCTCCCAAGAAGCGCTTTTCTTTATTTACGAGTCTTGTAGCTAGACTCAAAGTCGTGGGTTACTACGTGACTTCATCATTGGTTCCACTACCTAGGTCATCTTCTAAACCAGTTTTGTATTCCGGACCTAGTTGCAAGCATTCTTTGTAGAAACCAAGCATCCTATTTCTAACATACTCTACTCCTCTACGTCTATCCTCCTCATTCCTATAATAGGCCGCTTGCTTGTGTTCTTTTTCGAAATTAGAGAGAAGGCGGTATTGTTCGATCTTGTAGGGCATTTGATAAGCGACCTCATCATTATCTTTCTTGAATCTAACTATCCCTAAAGTCGGATCATAACTCATCCTAGTGGCCTCAACAAATGGTTTTCCGAATATTATTTGGCTTAGGTCAGCATCAATTACTGGGCGAGTGTCTTCCACTATCATAAAATCAATCTCATAGGTGAGATTCCCTATAATCACATGCAATCCTTTCACTCGTCCTGCAAAATTACTTATCAGATTTGTACCGGGCATCATCCTAAAATTGAGTTGCTTCTTCATCACCCAATTGTAATAAGTCCTAGTCATGATGTTCACGGGTGATCTAAGGTCGATGTAAGCTTTCCATATATGCATGTGCCCTATATTACATGGGATGTTAATGTTGGAGGGGTCTCCCATTTTGATCAGGGGGTTGCCAAAGATATATGTTTTCTCGGGACTATCGAATAAATCCTTATGGTATTCCCGTTCCTCCTCGGTTGGCAACTTATCAAAGTATTCCTCTATAGGTTCTATCTCCTCCAATTTCTCATCATTTTTAACCTCAACTTTCCTACTCTCATCCTCACTATTGGCATCTACCTTCGCTTCATCCTTGCCACTCTTCTCTATCTCTCTATCTATTGGCTTAATGGTGACAACATTGACAAAGTGGACATGTTTGGATGATGAGGGGTCCTTAGTTTGAATTCCACTATTCGTGTCCCTAGTGTCCTTTCTAGGTGTGGCTAATGTTTGGTTGTTGAGGGCTTTCAACAAATTGTCGATTTTGTTGGTCATCTCCGTTTGTTGTTGGTTGAATTCGTTTTCGAACCTAACTATGCGGGCTTCTTGAGATGCCATAAATTTCAACATCAATCCTTCAAGATTGTTGGTACCACCATAGTTGTTAGAAGGATTGTTGTTGAAGGTACGGTTGGGCGGTGGACCGTTTGATTGGTAACGATTAGGCGGGTTGGAAGAATTGGGTTGATTTTGTTTCCACCTAAGGTTTGGGTGATTTTTCCATGAGGGGTTGTATGAATCACCGTATGTGTTCGGCTCGGGCTTGAAAGTGTACCACTTATCTCCCGCTTCGTCGGTACGCGTGGATGCGTAGTCCGCAAAAGCTGTTCCGGGGAGTTCCATACAATCACGAGTGTCATGGGGACCACTACATAATTCGCATGAAAAAGTGATTTTGTTCACTTGGCTTGAATGCTTCGGAGCTTCGTAAGATTTCATGAGAAACTTGACTTGGTCCTCAACTTCCATGATCCTACGGTCGGGAGTGCTTGAATTGTTCGAAGGCAAAGATATTGCCTTGACCGTTTTGTTCAAATCACGGGGATCATTCCAACTTTCGTTGTCATAGAGAGCAAGATCTTCTATGAGTTCCCATGATTGTTCTGCACTAAGATCACGTAGCTTACCACCGGCCGATTGGTCAATGGTTCGCCTCGTGGGGATATCGATATGGTCATAGAAAATTTGGACTTGGAGCCAAAGATCTATGCCATGATGAGGGACTTTTTGGAGTAAGTCCTTGAAACGAGTCCATGCTTCGTAAAGAGATTCATTTTGACGTTGTTGGAACATCAAGATGTCATTTCTAAGCTTAGTAGTTCTCCCCGGTGGGAAAAATTGAGCAAGGAAACGAGTGGTGAGATCATCCCATGTGGTGATGGATCCCGCGGGTAAACGCTCAAGCCATTGACTAGCTTGATCCCGTAGAGAGAATTGGAATAGGCGTAAACGGGTAGTCTCTCTAGTTTCAACACCTAGGTCTATGGAATCTACGATTTTGAGGAAGTCCTTAAGGTGTTGGTTTGGATCTTCGGAACGAAGTCCATGAAATGCACATCCGCTTTGCACCAACCGGATGGTGTCGGATCGCAAGGGAGTCACATTGGCTCCGGTGAGCTCAATGGTGTTTCGGTAGCCTTGGTGGCTAGGTCGGGAATACTCTCCTAAGGTTCGGGGCCTAAGGGGTTCTAATGGTGGGTTTTGTTGTGGTGGGATGACGGGTTCAAAGATGTTACCACCTTCCATGATGTCGGATGGTAAAGAGTTACGAACAAAGGCACGAAGAAATAAGATAGACTAAAGAAGACCTAAAAATAAAAATAAAAATCTTACTAGAAAGGAATCTAGCAAGTAGACCTAATAAAAAGAAATCCTAACCTAGACAATAACTATTCCCCGGCAACGGCGCCAAAAACTTGATGCGTGGGAATCCCACATTGCTTTACCTCTCGAGGGATCTCGCGAGGCTTACAACCCCCACCAGGCAGTGTACCTGATCGTTGTAGTATAGTATAGTGACAAGTACCGGGGGATTGATCGTTCAGCTTAGGAATAGTGTCGCTAGGATTAGAAAGCCTAATTAATAGTTCTAGAGATGAAAGATGATTATTTTTGTGTTTTTATATTTTTATGAAAGCAAGTAAAATCTCGGGTTTTGGAAGAGTGGGCGGAATTAGTTGTTATTCAACTAACCCAAAAACTACTTTATAATTAATTAAACTAATGAAAATAAAATTAAGCTAATATTAAACTAAGGTTGTGAGCAGTATTTGGAGAAATTGTGTTTACTTAGACTTCATTACTCCCTAGATATCGTTTACATATCAATTACTTGTTACACTTGTATGGATGACGGATTGTATTCCTTAATACCATTCGTGGGGTGGCATACATAACTCCCCAACTCTATGAGCTCTTATCTCCTCCTACACCATGACCCAGCACAACTATAGGGATTGTAAACAGTGGCTCATGCATTAAATACAACCAATAAAGACCTAGTACGCCTCGGTTCATGTTTCTTAAGACGTTCAAGCATGTTACCATTTGGAGATCTGCCAGTTTTCTTAAGCCTAACATATAATATCATTCATCCAAGAACAAGAATAGACAAGTAATCAACACATAATCAACATCTAGGTTTCATTAGATCTAAGCAAACACAAAGTAAATCTAGCCTAGCATAGTAGAATTAAGATAAGAACAAAAGATAAACAACCAACACATAGACATATTGATTGAATTAAGAGTATACTTATCTCAATTACAATGCAAGGTCTCAAGGGTTTGGAACCCTTGAAAAACCTGTAAAAGAGGCACCAAAATCGTCTTTAGGGTTTCACCAAAACTTCTCTCTTCTTAATGAAAAAACTAGAAAACTATATATAGGAAAAACTGGCTGACGGCATCAAGAGTTAATTCTGACGCCGTCAACTAGCCGCCATAAACCTCCTCGGACGCCCTAGATCCAATTGTGACGGCCTTGGTGACGCCGTCACCACCTACGGTAAATTAATCTTTGGCCACTTTGACGCCGTCATCTCTTCATCTGACGCCGTCACCAGCTACGGTAAAATATTCATCTTGTCTGACGCCGTCAAGAGTAATACCTTGACGCCGTCACCGTGTATTTCCAGCTTGGATTTTTGGTACTTTGTCGTTTTCTTCACTTTATGCTCCAAAAACGTCCAAAATAGCCTCTTTTCCAGAATTCACTCTCCAAACACCTAAAATCACAAAAGGAACGATTTAGGGCAATATTTGATCAAATAAAGTCGGATTCGGGCTTAAATGACCCCCTAAAAACGGATCATTTTTCGCCTCATCAAAGACCAAGCAATTCAATCTTTCTAAGTTTGTACTTATAATAATTGCAGACTTCGAAAGCGATAGGATCTTGAACCTAATTACACAATCAAAAACTGTTGTTGTTGGGTTTGCCAATGGTTTATGGTTGGATATTATTATAGTCGCTGAACTTTTGTTGTTGGATTTGTGATGCGTGGGAATTGCACCTTGCTTTACCTCTCGAGGGATCTCGCGAGGCTTACAACCCCCACCAGGCAGTGTACCTGATCGTTGTAGTATAGTATAGTGACAAGTACCGGGGGATTGATCGTTCAGCTTAGGAATAGTGTCGCTAGGATTAGAAAGCCTAATTAATAGTTCTAGAGATGAAAAATGATTATTTTTGTATTTTTATATTTTAATGAAAGCAATTAAAATCTCGGGTTTTGGAAGAGTGGGCGGAATTAGTTGCTATTCAACTAACCCAAAACTATTATATAATTAATTAAACTAATGAAAATGAAATTAAACTAATATTAAACTAAGGTTGTGAGCTGTGTTTGGAGAAATTGTGTTTACTTAGACTTCATTACTCCCTAGATATCTTTTACATGTCAATTACTTGTTACACTTGTATGGATGACGGATTGTATTCCTTAATACCATTCGTGGGGTGGCATACATAACTCCCCAACTCTATGAGCTCTTATCTCCTCCTACACCATGACCCAGCACAACTATAGGGATTGTAAACAGTGGCTCATGCATTAAATACAACCAATAAAGACCTAGTACGCCTCGGTTCATGTTTCTTAAGACGTTCAAGCATGTTACCATTTGGAGATCTGCCAGTTTTCTTAAGCCTAACATATAATATCATTCATCCAAAACAAGAATAGATAAGTAATCAACACATAATCAACATCTAGATTTCATTAGATCTAAGCAAACACAAAGGAAATCTAGCCTAGCATAGTAGAATTAAGATAAGAACAAAAGATAGACAACCAACACATAGACATATTGATTGAATTAAGAGTATACTTATCTCAATTACAATGCAAGGTCTCAAGGGTTTGGAACCCTTGAAAAACCTGTAAAAGAGGCACCAAAATCGTCTTTAGGGTTTCACCAAAACTTCTCTTTTTAATGAAAAAACTAGAAAACTATATATAGGAAAAACACTCTGACGGCGTCAAGAGTAAATTCTGACGCCGTCACCTCGCAGCCATATACTTCCTCGGACGCCCTTGATCCACTTGTGACGGCCTATGTGACGCCGTCACCACCTACGGTATTTTATTCTTTGCCACTTTGACGCCGTCATCTAGCCATCTGACGCCGTCACCAGCTACGGTGTTTTATTCTCCATGTTTGACGCCGTCAAGAAGGAAGTCTTGACGCCGTCACCTTGTATCTTCAGCATGGACTTTTGGTACTTTGCCGTTTTCTTCACTTTTATGCTCCAAAAACGTCCAAAATAGCTTCTTTTCCAGAATTCACTCTCCAAACACCTAAAATCACAAAAGGAACGATTTAGGGCAATATTTGATCAAATAAAGTCGGATTCGGGCTTAAATGACCCCCTAAAAACGTAAAATGAACATAGAATGAACATAGAATGAAAACGGGATGGTAGTCCGTATGTTTTTCTCTTTTTCTTTTTCTATTTTTTTTTTCTTTTTCTCTTAATTTTTTCGATTTTTTTTTTCATACACTCTTACCCTACCATCCAAAATAATACATGATAGGGGTTTGAGCATTCCCCTTACACTTGAATCGTTACATACTTTACATTAACTAAGCTTAGTAGTTCTCCCCGGTGGGAAAAATTGAGCAAGGAAACGAGTGGTGAGATCATCCCATGTGGTGATGGATCCCGCGAGTAAACGCTCAAGCCATTGACTAGCTTGATCCCGTAGAGAGAATTGGAATAGGCGTAAACGGGTAGTCTCTCTAGTTTCAACACCTAGGTCTATGGAATCTACGATTTTGAGGAAGTCCTTAAGGTGTTGGTTTGGATCTTCGGAACGAAGTCCATGGAATGCACATCCGCTTTGCACCAACCGGATGGTGTCGGATCGCAAGGGGGTCACATTGGCTCCGGTGAGCTCAATGGTGTTCCGGTAGCCTTGGTGGCTAGGTCGGGAATACTCTCCTAAGGTTCGGGGCCTAAGGGGTTCTAATGGTGGGTTTTGTTGTGGTGGGATGATGGGTTCAAAGATGTTACCACCTTCCATGATGTCGGATGGTAAAGAGTTACGAACAAAGGCACGAAGAAATAAGATAGACTAAAGAAGACCTAAAAATAAAAAGAAAAAATCTTACTAGAAAGGAATCTAGCAAGTAGACCTAATAAAAAGAAATCCTAACCTAGACAATAACTATTCCCCGGGCTGCGGCGCCAAAAACTTGATGCGTGGGAATCGCGCCTTGCTTTACCTCTCGAGGGATCTCGCGAGGCTTACAACCCCCACCAGGCAGTGTACCTGATCGTTGTAGTATAGTATAGTGACAAGTACCGGGGGATTGATCGTTCAGCTTAGGAATAGTGTCGCTAGGATTAGAAAGCCTAATTAATAGTTCTAGAGATGAAAAATGATTATTTTTGTATTTTTATATTTTAATGAAAGCAATTAAAATCTCGGGTTTTGGAAGAGTGGGCGGAATTAGTTGCTATTCAACTAACCCAAAACTATTATATAGTTAATTAAACTAATGAAAATGAAATTAAACTAATATTAAACTAAGGTTGTGAGCAGTGTTTGGAGAAATTGTGTTTACTTAGACTTCATTACTCCCTAGATATCTTTTACATGTCAATTACTTGTTACACTTGTATGGATGACGGATTGTATTCCTTAATACCATTCGTGGGGTGGCATACATAACTCCCCAACTCTATGAGCTCTTATCTCCTCCTACACCATGACCCAGCACAACTATAGGGATTGTAAACAGTGGCTCATGCATTAAATACAACCAATAAAGACCTAGTACGCCTCGGTTCATGTTTCTTAAGACGTTCAAGCATGTTACCATTTGGAGATCTGCCAGTTTTCTTAAGCCTAACATATAATATCATTCATCCAAAACAAGAATAGACAAGTAATCAACACATAATCAACATCTAGGTTTCATTAGATCTAAGCAAACACAAAGGAAATCTAGCCTAGCATAGTAGAATTAAGATAAGAACAAAAGATAAACAACCAACACATAGACATATTGATTGAATTAAGAGTATACTTATCTCAATTACAATGCAAGGTCTCAAGGGTTTGGAACCCTTGAAAAACCTGTAAAAGAGGCACCAAAATCGTCTTTAGGGTTTCACCAAAACTTCTCTTTTTAATGAAAAAACTAGAAAACTATATATAGGAAAAACACTCTGACGGCGTCAAGAGTAAATTCTGACGCCGTCACCTCGCCGCCATATACTTCCTCGGAAGCCCTTGATCCACTTGTGACGGCCTATGTGACGCCGTCACCACCTACGGTATTTTATTCTTTGCCACTTTGACGCCGTCATCTAGCCATCTGACGCCGTCACCAGCTACGGTGTTTTATTCTCCATGTTTGACGCCGTCAAGAAGGAAGTCTTGACGCCGTCACCTTGTATCTTCAGCATGGATTTTTGGTACTTTGCCGTTTTCTTCACTTTTATGCTCCAAAAACGTCCAAAATAGCTTCTTTTCCAGAATTCACTCTCCAAACACCTAAAATCACAAAAGGAACGATTTAGGGCAATATTTGATCAAATAAAGTCGGATTTGGGCTTAAATGACCCCCTAAAAACGGATCATTTTTCGCCTCATCAATTTGCCAACCCGACTGAAACCATTTTTGCACGCTCTAAAAACTTACCCGTTTGACCCATTACCCAACACATTTGACCTGCCTATTTTTACACTAAATACTTGGTGATGACTAATTATATAAAGATCTTGGTTGACAATTCACGAGATTTCCGAAGTAAACATTTATCTAATTAGGCTAAAAGAAAAGGTTAGATGATACATCTGTTATGTCAGGTACTTTGCAACCGGTACGAAACGGAAAACAGTAACTACGAATTCAACCTATTTTTAGGAACTCAAAATAATTAGTACCATAATCCATTCGTCATGACCTGCAACCGTGAATATTGATATCACTGCTCAGCTACGCACCCTTTGAATCCAATTTGACAAAGTCACATTATTAATTTCAATTCGAAAACAAATCGTAATAAGTCACAACATATTACCTGTGCAAATAGTTTGGTTATTAGAAGTATGAAAATGAGATAATATGTCAAGTCCAGCAAGGTACCACAACTTTTTAGACTCCACCGAGCATCTTTGGTGCAACACTTTACTAAGTACCAAACATCCCTGCTGTAGTAGCAGACTTGGTACCAAACAAATCATTGTTCACGCTCTCAAACAACAACTATTTAATACCTTCATCTTTCACATTGCGGATCTGTATAAAATGAGATGATTCTTTAAATTAGACAAATAAACTTCACCGACTTATTCAGTATATATGAACGTGCTATACAAAAGCAATCATTTTCGAAAGGTTCTGGGAACACAAAAGAGTTTAAAAGTTAAGCCAATACCCAAAAAAAAAAAAAAAAAAAAAAAAAAAAAACACTTACGGAACACAAACGGGCATAATTTAGCAACACTTGAGTGACACTTGGGTCATTCAACGAATTCATTCCACTTTAGCTACAGTTACAAATAATTAATTTTACCTTTTTGACCAGTTAGAGATAAAACATAGCCCGAACCAATTCAAGCCTATTTTTCAGTTAATATGTTGACATTACCACATATAATTGATTAAAAGTTAATATGTTCAACAAATTCATTCAACTTTAGCTACACTATTCCAAACACCCTCCAAGTTAAAATGTGTGCTTACTCTTGAAGGTGCATTTATATAACTGATTAAAAGAAACTACACAGAAATTTGATCATCTAACCTTTGCTAAAAAATGGTCCAAATCTAAATGCTTTTCAACAGCATTCCTTCTCCTTTCACTTAGAGTTTACACAACCTGAAATAGTAAAAAGTTCATGAATTGGTTAAAAGAGGTTACATTAACAGGCATGTAAACAACTGCAAATTATATTAAAATAGAGCATTAATGAAAATTTTAGTATTAAAGGATTAAAGGATGCATAAGTAGAATAAGAATATATCTCAACTCTAATTATTCTTGAGACACAAAGATTCCCCACATTCAACTCCCAGAAACAACTCAGTGTCCAACTTATATTTTCCTACGACATATCTTAAAATGTAAATCACATATTTCTTTAAAGATTTTTAAGTCCAAGAAAAATAGATAAGCTATATGGTGTCCATGCTAACTATTCAATTAGAGCCGGTCGATGAAACATACATAAAAAAATAAAATTTTATATCTTTAAAGCAATCTTTGGGACACTTCCAAATAAGGTTTCATAATAGTGTTTACTTACTTCAACATGGAGAAATAGTTTATCAGTTGTTCACTATATTGTGGCAATGATTGGACCATCTTTTGCAAGTCTCAAGTAGATAGCTGACACCACCTCTAAGTTCGAGTATACAGTTGTAGAGCATTTTTTTCTAAACTTGATACATGTATCATTTACTTACAATAATCAATTATTTTAAAAGCAAGTATGACTATGTATACCTTTGTTGTCATCCAAGCAAAACATAGCTAACATAACCAATAAATCCTTGAACATGAACTTAAAATCAGAAATTAGACAAACAATTAAATTGAAGAATGAAAAGAGATAAAACAATTAAAGAAATGCAAAACGCCTGACATGGAACATAAGTTCTCAACTGAAATCATGTAATAATAAATGTATTAAGGATAAGAACCCATGATTAGACCACCAACCTTAGCCCATTTGGATGTGCTAAATGCTTCTAGACCATTCTCACCATCAAGAATTGAGGAAAATGTTTTGAACCACTGAACTTTGCAAGTACTTTCTGTGGCTCCAGTTACGGTAACTGTAACCTTACTTCCCTCCTTTAAATCACCGACGATCTGCAGATGTGTAACTTTTGGTGGAGCTGCACTTAAATGAATCTGATTAGACATTACTAAATGTGGTCCTATGCTTATAAGCTCGTCGTACACAAAATCTAATTAAAGGTGGCAAAATAGGTCTGTCCAGTCCGCTTGGGGAATTGGTCTATGCTTATCGAGCTTTATGGTTTTTAATATTTAAGTAGTTTGTCTTGACATGATTACAAAAGATTATATAGTGTCAATAATAACCTAACTTTTGAAGACCATTGACCAGTTTCCTTTTTAACTAAGTTATTTCAAATTTGACCCAATAGATCCATTCGAGATAATACATAACTCGTTTCAACCCATTCATTAGTTAATGGGTCAAAATTGCCACCTCTGATTATAAGAATTACCACAGTACCACATAAACCTTTTTTAATACAAGGTTCCAATTTCCTTATAAAGCATTAATAGCCAAACCTGCAATAGAGCCCAGAGCCTCAGCAGCTTCATGTCGAACCGTAGGATGCTCGTTCACATCTTTAAGCACCCTCGAAAGTGCATCTGAGGCAGCTTTGTTTTGCAACTGTCCCAATACATAAGCAACCTGAAATCCAAGATATTTAAATTAGCCTACTGAAAGAAGAAATTGATGTGGCAAACCCATCGTAAACGGATAAAAAAATATTTATTGTTGACCTCATGTCGCAATAAAGCACTTTTTGCATTTAAAGATTCTATTATGGCAGCAACTGCTTCATCACCTCCTTGATTTCGGAGTCCAAAAAGAGTACCATATCTCTCATACATTCCCTTTTCTTCATTTAATATTACTTCCCTGGGTAAAATCTAATTCCACCAGATATTATCGCCAAAAATGATCAAATCCTGTTTAGTAACTAATGGAAGTGACTTAGCTGGTCGGACAGGTTGGGTACAGTTGTACAGGTCAAGACTGATTTGGGTTGAAACAGATCACTTTAGTACTGGTCGCTAACATTTTAAAAGTTCTTCCTAGGCCATGATTTCATTGATTACTATTAAATAAACATTATAATTGTTACAACTCTAAATCTCAGCAAAAAACAATGTAAGAGATAGTATGCATAAAAGGGAATCTTTCTTTCAGGAAAAGGGTTATCTTTTAATATTCTAACATAATGCAGCAAACCTTAGTTCATCTACAGACGACATGGAACATAAGTTCTCAACTGAAATCATGTAATAATAAATGTATTAAGGATAAGCACCCATGATTAGACCACCAACCTTATCCCATTTGGATGTGCTAAATGCTTCTAGACCATTCTCACCATCAAGAATTGAGGAAAATGTTTTGAACCACTGAACTTTGCAAGTACTTTCTGTGGCTCCAGTTACGGTAACTGTAACCTTACTTCCCTCCTTTAAATCACCGACGATCTGCAGATGTGTAACTTTCGGTGGAGCTGCAATTAAATGACTCTGATTAGACATAAGGGTTTGAACTATAACTACAATATAAAATAAAACTGAACCAATAATTCAACCTTTTTGTGGAAGCATAAGAGTATGGTGTATGGGTTAATGTTTAACTTTCGGTTTGGGTTAATGTAAATGACTACTCAACCAATAATTCAACCTTTTTGTGGAAGCATAAGAGTATGATGATATCACAAACCAAAAACTTGGTAATATTAGTTATTCCAAACAATAATTGTAGTTTGCAACTAACAATTCCAATTCCATAAAAATTATAAATTATAATTAAAAAGCCTAAATAAGAAATGCTTACCAATTTTGTTTAACCAAAACAATACCATTTGAAGCAAATATGATGTTTCATTATGTTTGAAATTCCGATCTCCCTACGAATCTTTGGTCGAATTTATCTGAAACAAACAACACCAGTTGAAACCCATAAATCTTCCAAAATAAAAAACTGAAATGGAAAACCTATAACTAATGATTTGGGCAGCTTTGTCCTCTAACAATAGCTACCCATAACTAATGATTTTGGCAGCTTTGTCCTCTAACAATAGCTATCTATAACTAATGATTTGGGCAGCTTTGTCCTCTAACAATAGCTACCCATAACAAATGATTTGTACAAAAAAAATGTATCATAAGAAAAAATAACAAAATTAAGGAGAAGATTGAGAACCTATTAGAAAGGGAAAAAAACCTCATTGAGTTGGATTTGACTGACTTAGGGTTGATGATAATCCTTGAATCAAACATATATAGACCAATTGGTAGGTTATTTTTGGATGATTTTTTAATGCATTGAATTTGGTTGGTGAATTGAAACTGAAAATTAAGCGTATGGAAGAAGCCATGGGGATTTTGAATTGTTGAGATGAAACTGACTATTGATTTGAAATTTTTTGAATGATTCTTCTTGTGATATGAAACTGAAGATTGAAGAGGAGCGTATATTTGAATGAAAGAGGAGCGTATATTATGAATGCTCTTGATGACTTTACTAAAATAACCCAAAAGCCTTAAACATACCCGCTCCTCATTAAACAATGTTAAGAGCTTAATAATTTTGAGTACAAAATATGCAGTTTCCAAGTATAAGATTACTACAAGCTCGTTGGAGAAAGTATAATTTAGTTTTAAAATGAACTATTCAACTTTATCAACAAGCATGCACTAGATAACTAGTAATATTATTGACATGTTTAATTCACATTCACTATAGTATATAAACAAGAAAGACTTTACTTCTTTTAACTATGTGGGATGGAAACATGGAATGGTTTTGATCAAATAATGTACATGCCTACATGTTCACTCATGAATATATATATATATATATATATATATATATATATATATATATATATATATATATATATATATATATATATATATATATATATATATATATATATAGAGTTAGGATCAAATAAGAAGAAAACTTAAAATAAGAATGATAAGAAGAAACCACAACCACTCATTTCAGATGCATCTACAAAAATAGATGCATCTCCCCTTAAAATTCTCCCTCCTATTTAAAATGTGTGGCTAGAAATCCTTCTTATTCTTCTTATTTTAGTTTTTCTTCTTACTGGATCCCTACCCTATATATATATATATATATATATATATATATATATATATATATATATATATATATATATATATATATATATATACCGTTTATCTGTTAGGTGAACTGGAGTGAAATATATATATATATATATATATATATATATATATATATATATATATATATATATATATATATATATATATATATATATACCATTTATCTGCTAGGTGAACTGGAGTGAAACTCAGGGTTTTGTGAGTTTTTTAGTAGGACTTAGTGAGGTTTACACGTCCTTCTAATTTGGATCATTCTGGTGACACACCTTCGTTGGTACCTTGTAATATATTGAATTGAACATTGGCAGGTTAAAAGTTGCAACCCTGTCGCTTGATTCCTCTCTAGAAATGTACGCAACGAAGAGGGCTTAAATTACCAATGTTGTGCCCGACTACCCGAGTTTCAGGGTATCTTAGTCATCTGGATCTGTTTGAATGGTACATACTTTGGTAGTTTGGTGCATGATTGAGTGGAACAATGATATATAAGACCTCAAAAAATAAAAGTCATATGTGCTCACTAGAGACATGGGATTTTTAGAATTTGGTATCCTAAGATATGTATGATCTTTGTAAATAAAAAGTTTGCATTGCCCATTTGTTTAAATGTGAAAAAAAATACTAAAAAGTCAAGCATTTTATATCTGTTTTGCCAACACAAGTTGCTAACGAAGTTTGCAACTTTTCAATACAAATATACAATAAACTTCATTAACAACCAAGTGCTTCAAAAACATGGTAATACTCTTGACATGTTTTGAAACTCATTTATTAGAGTATATAAACAACGACGATCTCAGTTCTATAGTCTATGTGGGATACAAAGCTAGGAATACTTTTTATCAAATAATGCACATATCTACACGTTGACTCTTGCATTTCGATATAACATTTATGTGTTCGTTATACACTAATATAGTGTTTGTACATTGAAGCCATTTTGACAGTAGGGTGCCATTGTTTAATATGATTATTAAGTGACGACGCTATCGGATTCTGAAATCCTCATATGGGTTTACGTACTTTCCCATTATCGATCATTTTTGATTGATTGTGGTGAAAATTGGCTATAATGCAACTTGTTTTTTGTTTTGTTACCCTTAGCCTCGACTCAACTCAATCCTATCGATATTAGAACGGTTATTAAAGCCTTTTTTTTATGTAAACAAACTTCTGTCCAAGCTTTTTTGCTTGAAAACAAAAACGAGTATTGTACATAAAGTCATCGAAGTGGAGTATGTGATATATTCACTCTTTTGCCAAGAATAAGATTTGGCTTTGAGAATATTACTGAAACTAGAAGTTTCTTTAAACTAGTAAAACTTAAATTTAAAATCCAACTTTATGCTAGTTGTTGAACTAAAATCAAAATATACATATTCAACATCATATCCTATTGCTTTATTGAAGATAAAATAATCAGATTTTGAAAATAGTACTAGTAGTTGTTAGAACTTGAGACAATTTTGTGTGATTGTTGATGTTTTTTTTCTTTTCAACTTGTCCTATGTTATTGAGTTGGATTAAGCGTCTTTAAACTTGATTGTTCCAACAATTGTAGCCTTTGATCATAAAAATGACACTAATCATTTTATTTTGTTGCACTAAAAGTCTAAAACTGATACAGAATATGATGTAATTTCTAAAAGTGAAATGATGGGTAACATGGATAAAATAAAATAATAATAATAATAATAATAATAATAATAATAATAATTAAAAAAAAAAACAAAAAAATAAATAAAAAATAAATAACAAAAACTAATGCAAGCAACAGATGAGAATTGAACCATGGACATTTCAAATATACCATACTCCACTTACCAGCTGATCACCCACACCAGACATGAGTTTCCACGCACTCCATCTATTTAATGTAAAAAACTTTCACATATAATAATAGAGTTTTGTTACACCCTTCTACCTTTGCATCCTACAAATCCTCCTACACACACAACAATATTATATAGTTTTTTTCCACTCATTTTCTCTCTGCATCCAAACTGTTCATTCTGACATTTGTCAGCATCCTGCAAGTAGGAGCTTTTGTAGGAGGAAAATGTAGCATCTTTTTAGCATTTTCCATAATAATAACATTAGACCCATGACATTCACAAACTTTTTATAAATGGGCTTAGCCCATATGATAATAATAACTAGCCCATGACTTTGACTAACGGTGTTTTTTTTTTTTTTTTTTTTTTTTTCTTTTCTTTTTTTAGTGTTTGGAAAAGGTTTCCTTTTTACATAATGCTAACTGTTTGTAGTTGGTCCTGTGTGGAAATTTTGTGCTTCTTTTTCCTTCTTATTCACAAATACTAACCAAATATATTTTAACATTAAATATCTAAAATCAAATGATAATTGGTATACACATTGCATCATCAGTAAACAATTTTTTTAATAACCATGTTGGATTTGTATTTAAAACACATATCTGGCCTTGCAAATATTAGAATAAATTAGATTTTTTTGATGCGGAACACAAAATTCATGAAAAAACCCAAGTGAATCTAATTATTATTTATACAAATTAAACCATAAAAACATGTTCATATCACACAGATCTGACTTTGTTTTCTTTTGACCAAAATAATTAGGAAAAAAAAATCTTTATTTGGTAACCATGACTATGATTCCACCATTAAAGAAAGTTGAAGGTTTTAGACTTTTAGCAAATAACAAAACCCCTTGAGGAAAGTGACATGTGAGTGAAGAAGTGAGCATTGAGGGAAAAAAATAAACTCCGGCGAGAAGGGTAGTTGTGGTGACAGCTCCGGTGGTGATGTACGTCGAGAGGAAGAAACATATCGGTGGTGAGAGAGGATTAAAGGGTGACAGTTGAATTTGGATGATGATGATAATGGAGAATAAATAGCGATGAAGAAGGGTTATGTTATGTATCCTAGATGGATGGGTGTAAAAACCGGAAATCAGTTTAGGATAAGCAAAAAAGAAACACAAGTCAATCCTAAATGGGAAGAGAAATGTTACCAAATGGCCCATTAAGAAAAAAGTAAATGCCCCTTAAGACTAGTTAAGTAGTCAATTGTAAAAAAAAAATATTAATAATAAAAAATAAATAAATAAATAAATAAAAAATAAAAAAATAAATCTTTGAAGGAATATTTGCAAAACATAATTTAAATAAATAAATAAATGAACTAACATGTAGGGAATTGAACCGTAGTCCTTATGAGTAGGTTACACTTCATTTAACAGCACACTAGCTCATGAGTCATGACACACAATTTATATCTTCCTACATCTATTTAACTTACACTTGGTGTGACAATACAAAAGCTTTATAGTTTATAAAATAAAAAGTCAACTGTAAATATGCACGGTAAAAATAATTAAAAAGCCTACTGTAAATGCGGCTGCGCGTGTATGAGTGGTGGTTTAGTGAAGCTACCTCCAGTGACATTTGTGACTGGAAATGCAAAGAAGCTTGAAGAAGTTAAACTCATGTTGGGACAATCTATTCCTTTTCAGTCACTAAAACCCGACTGTAAGTATATAATTATTGTGTTTGTTTATCAGTGCGAGAATTGCAAGGTGAACCGGAGTATCATTATCATTTTTTTTTTTTTTTTTTTTTTTTTTTTTGCTTTTTTACGGTTTTATGTTTTTTAAGGCTGATGTTTTGTTTTTACGATTTTATGTGGAAGTATTATTTGTGTTTTATGTGTGTAGGTGAAAGGACCGTTGTTGGTGGAAGCTACTTTGTCTTTGTTTCAATGCTCTTAAGGGTTTACCTGGTTAGACATTTTACTATCTACATTTTTATTCGTATTACATTGTAAAGTTGGTTTATATATGTAGTTACCAAGCTTACATAAAGACAATGTAAGTAAATGAACGGAATTAGTCTAGTAACCAGCCATGTGTGTTTGTTTTCTGCCTCAATGAACGGAAATTTACTTTTTCGCTAATATAATAAACTCCAATTGCATCATGTAACCGAAAACATGATAGCATTCTCAAGATAAATTGTTGTCTTACAATGCCGTATATAACCAAAGAAGATTTAACTTATTTCACCTATGTTGGATATATAAGGTTGAACTAATCTTTAGAAACGCAAGCAATTTTATTTTTTATTTTTTATTTTTTAAAGCTGGTGATTATGCAACTCCATTTGTGTTTCATGAATCATGAAGTTAACCAAGTATTCAACGCGGCAAGTAGTTTAGTTTAAGCATTTTACATGTTAAATATACTTTCAATATGATATAAGTAGGAAATCTTTGTGTGAGTTATTAAGTTCGCTTTGCGAAACATCATAGTTTGGATAAGTGAACTGGACTCGACTTGTGTAAGGTTCGGTGACTTTTTTAGTAGGACTCGTGAGAGTGACACATCTATCTTTTTAGATAACTCGGGTGACACACATCCATTAGTACCTTGTGGCTTGTGATGTAAAAATGAATATCGGTAGGACAAAGTTGTCACTCTGTCTTTGCTAGAAATGAAGACAACTAAGAGGGACTTAAGTCGCCTCAAAGCCCTCAATTTATAGTCACATGGATGTTGTTGAACATCTAGCTTGATGAAGTTAAAATATTAAAAGTTATTTTAGAACAATTAATTCTATGGCAATTTTGAAGAAGAATATGTTTTGCTTGACTTTATAATGACATTAAGAGTTTTTTCTTTACTTATTTGAAATATATCCAAAATAAAAAAGCAATGAGTTGTTAACAACAAAAAAAATAAATAAATAAATAAATAAAATAAAATAAAATAAAATAAAATAAAAGTGGGTTTTTGGGAATCGAACCATTGAGGCATTAGGTTAAATAGCACGGTGTACTTACCAAATGAACTACACTCAATCATGTTATACATATTTTCCTACCTCTATTTAACATAAAATGTTTACAGCAAGACAAAAACTTTAGAAATGGGCTTAACCCCATATACTCAACCTAAACCACAATCAAGTTAACATAATACCATTCTCGAACACATAATAATGTACATGCTTACATACCGACTCGTGCACTCTAGCATTCTAATCTACGCCACTAATGCTAAAGTTTAAATTATGCTATTAAGTGATGACGCAAAAAGTATGAAAAATTTATACGCTCAATAGTTTACTATACATATCATTCAATAGTTTGCTTCATGTTTAATTTAGTTTAGCAGCATGCATCTAGACCCGTTTCATTAGTTGGATCTTAATTCCATACTCATTCCATACTCTATTTATCATTTAGATTTTAACTTCGGTATACAAAATGTATATATAAAAGTTAAAGTTGAAAATGAGGTTTTTGCAAAAATCTTCTAACTATCAAACTTTTTATATATTATGTATATATACACTTCAATGCTGGAACCAGCATAACATATATTCAAGTCTAAAAAGTAAACAAAATTATATGATCAGTTTGTTAAGGTCAAAAGTTAATGACCTTAAATTAACGTAAATACAAAGGGGCAATGTTCATTATCTATCTATGACCATGTCCATGCTGCTCATTTGTGTTAGTATACAAGTATCTTACAGAATGAACACGAACATAATATTTGTGATCATCTACGTGTCAATTACGAGTAGTAAACAAGAATAATAGATGGACTTACATTTCACGTTCCGTGATGCAAAGGCTTTCTAATCACTTTAGGACATAAAACTGGACTGTTGTGACATTTTTAGTGGTAAATATTAATGAATAAACTCAAAACGAATCTCTTTGTCACCGGTGAAATTTGGTCCTTTTTGGGACAACAAATACTAAAAAAAATGTAAAGAAATTATATTCATTTTCTGATATATGAGTTGATTGGAGTTTGAAAATTTTGATTTTATAATAAACTTCAAACATGTATCTGAAAACATAATAATATTCTAGACACATGTGATCATCATTCTCTATAGTATTTAAAAAAGAAAGATTTACTTCTTCAACCTATGTGGGATGTATTTAAGGTTGTTGAAATGACATTTTCAAATGCATGATAACTTACGTACCTACATTTTGACTCATGTTACATGTTATCTATGGGGAGAATTTAAAAGCTTGTTGCCCACCTCGTCCGCACTCTGGCTAATAAACAACTCAAATGACATTTAAGATAATAAGCTTGATTACACATAGAATTAGATTCGAGAAATGTAATTATGAAAAGGAGAAGTAGAAGAAAACACGAGATGCAAATGATGTAAAAATATGATTTAACGTATTTAAGTATTTTATAAGAAAATGAGTGACTTAGTTATTGTTGATGTGACTGTTGAAATTGAGATCTTTTTTATAAATCATCATCTCACGTTTACAAAAAACAAAGAAACTTCACCACAAAACGTGTTTTCTTTCGTTGTCAAATAGACATAGTAAGAAAATTCATATAAATATGACACTTTCGTAACTTGTGGTGATAATGATTATAAAATCCAATGAGTTAACAACAAGGCACCAGTGGTCTAGTGGTAAAATTGTACCTCTACCACGATATCTACCACGATACTGACCCGGATTCGAAACCTTACCGGTGCAATTTAGATGTGACGATAATAAGCCTAGGCATTAGTTGGGTCCATTGCACTTCTTCTCTTATATGAGATGAAATCAAGCCAATTCTGAGCTTCATTTTTTTCCTAATGATTATATTTGAACTCGCGAATTGCATATGACTTCAGTTCCAAGGTTTGTTTTCTTTTTCTCTCTACTTATTTCCAAACAGCATCGCCTAGGCGACCCAAGTATGTATAGAGAAATCTGAACGTATTAGGGTACTATACAATGTTAATGGGTTATGAACTTAAAGTGAAGCTGATTGAATGATGAAACAAATTTAACTGCAACTTATGTATAGAAAGGTTACGAGGGTGATCCAGGGATGTTGTGTGGTTTATGATTAACACATACTTTTTTTTTTTTAATTATTTGTTGTCACTTAAAAAAAGTGGTGCTCCAAACTTTTTAATTACAAAAAATGTCCATATCTTTATTCAACTAAACATTTAGTAATCTTCTATGTATATCCAATAGATGTTAATGTTATTTTCAATCTTTAAATGTTTGATCGATTTACCTTAACTTACCTAGCTATATTGATTCTGTTGTATATGTTACAAAAATGTATTAAGGCATGGCCCTCCATGTAACGTCTTTGTTGAGCACAAATGAGTTTGGCCCTTTAAGCTCTTACCATTGTACAGTTCAATCATGTGCAAAGTACCATTCAACTGATCCAGATTACTATGATGAGGCAACTATGGTAAAACATTGGTGATTTGAGCCCTCTTTGTTGCCTACACTTCTAGTGAAGGTATTAAGAGACAAAGGCACAACTTTGTCCTACTAGTGTACAATGCAATCACTCACAAGGTAGTAACGAACCTCAGTGACTACAATTATCCATCATGAATAGATGTGTCATCCTTGCTAGTCTTGCAAAAATAAACGTGGATTTTGCACCATCCTGTATTTGCAACAATCAGTTTTTGAACCCAAAATGCAAAGTGAGAAAAACACAACCACAAACTCCTATCTACTCCGTAGTATCTTGTTTAGAACTACAATATGTTTCTCATTAACTTCAGGGGCTTATTATTCAAGAAACACAAAACAAGTTGCATTATAGCTTATTGTCACCACTCACCACGACCAAACAAAAAATAATGATAATGGCAGTATTATCTAAGTGGCTTTAAAGTACAAACACCATATAAGTATATAACGAACAGTCGAAAAGATAAATGTTAGTATAAAGAATGCAAGAGTCAACATGTAGGTATGTACATTATTTGATCAAAACCATTCAAACTTTACATCCCACATAGGTTAAAGAAGTAAAATATTTCTTGTTTATATGGTATAGAGAACGACAATCATACATGTCCAGAATGCTACTATGTTTTCAGATGCTGGTGAAGTTGATTATAAAGTTAAAATTGTCAAACTTCTGAGTTTCATGTCTTAATATAAATTCTTGACATTTTGTCCCTTAGAGCACTTGCAGCAATAACGTGTAACATGCGTTAAGGGGCAAATAACGTGCGTTATACCCGAGTGAACCGATGCATGAGCTTGCGTTAATATGGAGTTAACGTGGTGAGTGAAGGAACTAACGCCGAGTTAAGGTGTGAAAGTGTAAAAAAAAAAAAAAAAAAAAAAAAAAAAAAAAAAAAAATCACTTTCCCCCTCTAAATGAAGGAGTGTTTTTGTAAATTGTTGTTGAGTTAAGGTTGAGTTATTGTTGTGGGTGTTTTTTTGTGAGTTAAGGTGAAAGTGTTAATGCTGATGTGGCACCGTGTTAAAACTTAACTTGTGTTATTGTTGTAAGTGCTCTTAAAAACATAGGTAATCTATTTTTTTTTAATTTACAATTAAAAAGATTGTCCATATGCTTATATAACTAATTATACCATCATTCTCAGTTTAACTGTTAACTAGAGATTTTCTAGAATACAAGATGATGTCATCAATAGGAACTTGTCACCGATCCACCTGAACTTACGTAACCTTTACAGTATTAACGAGTTGGGTAGCCCGCGCGTTGCTGCGGGAGCGTTTTGTTCTATATTTTGGATTATAAATTGGTTTTGATTACTGTTTATTTCGGTTTTATAGTATGTGTGGTTTGTTATTTGTTTATTTTAACATTTTACTCCGTATGTGTTATCGGTTTTATTGCACAAATTGCTATTTTGTGTTTTTGGTTTTAATATCACTTTTGTAAGGTTTGTATCACAACAAAGGCAAAAGAAAAAAAAAAAAAAAAAAAACGATGTTAGTTTTATAATGCGTTGTTTTTAAGTAGAATAGACGATTTGTTTTTTACAACATGATGTTGTCATATATGTTAAAGTTTAATAATATTTTTAACGTTCGTTATTTTTATTATGTTGTACGACCTTTTTTTATTATTTTATAAGTAAGCGAGTAGATTAGCTTGCAAGGTTATGCAGGGAACGTTTTAATGTGGCAGTAAACTAACATGTCAAATATCTTTTTTGAAGACTAACATATCAAATTATCTGATTGTAATGCAGCCCAACACCAAAAAAAATATGTATATACACCAAGCCCAATTAAAATACACCTTTATTCAGTTTTGCTCAAAGTCCACGTATCACAAATAAACTGACTAAACCCATCACACAACTCATTTGTTTGCAATATATAAGACACACTAAACTCACAATACCCTAATCTCTTAATATTATTCCTCACAAATAAAATGCAGTCACAAATTCTTCTCCCCACACTACTCAGCCACGTTTCTCTTTTTCTTTCAATATCAACACAAATCTTGACCTTGTGTTCTTTTTATTTCAAGTCGAAGAACAAACAGAAATCTTTGTTGGTTTATTGGCTCGTCAAAAGCCTTTTTTGTTTTTTTTTAATCTAAGGTAGGTTTAATTTTCGATGTTGTTTTTCGTTGACGAAATAAAGAAATAATCTAACAGATTTGTTATGTTTATTTCTTTTTTGATTTTCGGATATTTCAAAGAAACCTTGCTTCTGAGATCTATGATGAATAGCTCTTATACATTTGTTCTTTTGAATGAATCGATAATAATCTAAAGAGATAAACTGAGATCTTGATTTGATTTTCGTTTCTTCTTATTGTTTTACTTTAACCGAATGAAAAGAAAAAAAAATGTATTTTTGTATATTTTTGTGTTTTGGAGACAAAAGTGTAATAGCTACGGTTGCTACAGAAGCGCCTCTTGCATCCTTAGTCCCCAAAGGACCTACTTTGCAAAGAAAGTTTCACGTTAGGAACTATTTTGCAAACGGATACTGTTTTGTCAACTGTAGCAGCTACAGTGTTTGCTACAGTAACCTCTTGTCTTTTAGTATATATATAATTATGAAGGTGCGGCTCTCCATGTAAGGTACGCTCTTCAACTCAATTATGCAAGAGGTACCATTCAAACCGATCTAGACATGTGACTAAAAAATGAGGAAACTCTATACAACATGCGTGTTCTGAGCCCTTATTGGTTGCCAATATTTCTTGAGAAGATATAAAGAGACGGTGGCAATTTTGTCCTACCAATGTGATTAAATGTCAATTACAATGTACCCTAACAAAAGACTCACCATACACACACGAGTTTTAAGTCATGTTCACCTAAACCAAACTATTGAAGTTTCCAAAAGGATAACTTGATGAGTCACATAAAAATAGCCTATTGATTTATTCACAAATGTTCGCCTAGATGCTAAATGAATGCTTATATTAATAAGAAACAACAAAGGAAGTACACATATACGATATACAACATCAAAAAGATGAAGCTATGGGTCTTGCTGGACTATGCAGGAGCCACGGTATATTCACTCATACGATACAAAGTATTTGTCTTGCAATCGTTTGGCAAGTGGAGTGTAATCTAAACCCAAGGTCTACTAATTCTCTATCCTTTGTATATAAGTGTATCATGTTTTTTATCTTTTCATTTCATCAAATATCATTTGAGTTGTTTTTATTAAATATACAAGTTGTTGAGTAATTGTGTGTTGTGTTGTTTTGAATTTTCTCTACTATTTGGCTATTCGTTTTCTGATTCATTGCCGTGAGTGCACGATCGCACCATATATTTATCGCACAACACAACAATTATATAGGCTCGCGCTTTCTATTCAAAATTTCATTTACACCACAAATGAATTGTTGCGGATTATATAACCGTTTTTAAACTCTATAATGAACCAATAAATGGTGTAAAGAAATGAAAGAGTCAATATGTAGGTATGTACATCTTTTAATAAAAAAACCATCAAACTTTGCGTCCCACATAGACTAGAGAAGGGAAATCTGTAACACCCCCAAAATTTGATACAGCGGAAGACTCAACAAGCTTTCGGGGTGCTACGGGGATTGGTATCCAACACAAGACAATATAGAACGAGATAAAGTAAACATAGTAAAAACACAACCAAAACGGGGTTTTAAGGTTTACATTTATCCCAACATCATTCAGAGTCAGGCCCAAAATAAAATAACAATAGGTCCAAATTTAATTATCAGAGTTTAGAAAATATAGATCCATAACCGTGTGCCTCAGCCGAGCCTTCCAATCCAAGCATGCACCTCAACACTTAATTACCTGAGAAAACGTGCTAAAAGTCAGCTTTCGCTGGTGAGATTATAGGTTTAAATTCAACTAATAACATAGTGGACATATACGCAAAACGCTTGCTAGCTAGACTAAGGATTCGCTAAAAGCCTGCGGATACCCTCCGCTCTCAACATAACACACGGATACCCTTCCGCAATAACCAAAACACACGGATACCCTTCCGTAACAACATAGATATTCGGGTAACCCCCGCAATACCAATAAATACTCGGATAACCTCCGAAGTATTAATAACCTATAGGTGCACACTACAGTATCTAATAAGTCAACCTTGAATAGTACACACGAAACTATGTGACTAAAGCTGACAATCCAAATAAGCCAACCTTGAATAGTACACACAAAACTATGTGACTAAAGCTAACAATCCAAATAACCAAATAAGCCAACCTTGAATAGTACACACGAAACTATGTGACTAAAGCTGACAATCCAAATAACCAAATAAGCCAACCTTGAATAGTACACACGAAACTATGTGACTAAAGCTGATAATCCAAATAACCAAATAAGCCAACCTTGAATAGTACACACAAAAGGTGTGACTAAAGCTGACAATAGATCCTAGTCCATACGCATAGCAAGTTTAGAAAGAATATAAAAGCGATAATAGTCCACGTAAAATAATTTGCACGTTTCTCACCCCAATCGTTGAAAACATAGTTCAAGAGTAAAAAGTGGGGCTATGACTCACCTCAAGTCCAAAAATATAGCAAGACGAGGTAGGTAGCAATAAGATGTATGATAACTCACGAAACAGCAACTACGGACTTGGCACGACCTAACAATATTAACTCTTTCAGAAATCATTTCCTCAAATATATAATATTCCCAAACCCGAACGAGAATCCGTTTTATTACCGAAAATCCATTTCGTATTAGTTTGGTGTATTTGCGTTTGGTATCCATACGGGTGGTGGGTCGACTCAAAACAAACCAAAAAGATCACACGTAGAAAGATAAAATAGACTATAGATCTAATATTAGCCCAATATATCATTTAAATAAATCGCCAAAGTTTGATAATCCTCATATTTATTTACGTAATATACCGTTCCAAGATTACACCCAAACTAGCGCACATATAAAGCACATAACACATAATTACCATATAGTATATATCATAGTTTAATAAATTCCTCGTATATATCGCCAAATTGGCCAGATTTCCCGATATATACACTCGCAATCTATTACCCTTTACATATACTACAACCTATGGGCGTCGCAGGATACGATGCCCACTAATATGTTCGTTTCATATAACCAAATAACCCGGCTCGACCTTACGGTTGAGTGGTTATTTACTTATAGAAAACGTCTATATTAGTCGTCATATATCCGAGACAACACGAATGTCGCAAATAATAACTTACCTGGACCCGAGTGACAACAATTTCGCCTAACTCAATAAGTTTATTCGTTATATATCCGAAATGACTTTTTATTAAACGTTTCATAATTGTCGGGAGTTTCCCGTTTATAACACAATTTTTATAATAATAATACGTTTAATAATATTACGCCACTTTCGTAGCCTAATATATATCTAATCGTATTATTTATAATACGACTCGTGATTATTATTATTATTAATATACGCGTTTATATAGTTATATATACGTTATTCACGTATATACTTTCGTATAAACGTTCATATTACTAATAATTATTATTACGAGTTTTATTATTCTCGTTTCACTTTTAATATTTATTGAGTTATACGAAATGGTCATATGTCCGAGTCATGACTCTCGGCTCATTGTCCAAGTCCAACAATAAGAACAAGTCATAAATAATAAATCTCCGTCCAATCACAATCTCAACCACGGGCTACAACAATAAGGTCCGACTACGGTACCCGACTAACCTATCTCCGTCATCTAACGACCGTCTCATAACCGGTCCTCATATCACATACCACTCGACAACAACTCCTCAATATCAAAACCATAACCAATAACCAATATCCAATTCGACCCAAAGTATTCGGCCGAGAAATAAATACCACAACAATATATACCAACGACAATTTATAACCAATAATAATATAACACTTAGTTCACAATTATCACAAAATAACATTAACCAAATTAGTGTTCGGGTCGGTTTACCAAGCCGAACCCGAGGCAACACTTCACCACAACTAGTGTGGTTCTCACCCGAGACCTCCATGGTCTCGGCTAGCTCTAAATGAGCCAAACAACCCACACGACCTACTAGGGTCGTCGGCCAAAAAATCCATTCGACTACCATGGTTAATCACGACCAACAATAACCGGTCAAGTAACAAAAATGAGGTTCCAAACACCCTCAATCGAACACCAAGATCAACAAGATCAGTTAATCGGAAGAACAAGCTCAAACCGAGGGTAACACCCTCGGGTACACCTCGACCCGACGAAGATAAACCAAACCCGGATACCAAACTTTATAGAAAACGTTTTCATCCAAGATCCATAAGTGTTACACGTTTTTAATTAAAAACCCATTCGGAAGTCATCAAATCGTGACCAAGGGTCGCGTTTTTATCAAGAATACGAGTGAAACTCGCTCACCTTCGATCTAAAAAATTCAAAACCGTGATAACTCTTCAAGAATCAACGAAAAGTGGTGAAGAAAATGGTGATTCGAAGTGAAATAACGGGGTTATAGGCGCGTGTTGTTGTAGATCTAAGAGTAGGGATGATGGAGGTTCGATTTATGGTGGTGTTTTAGAGTGGTGGCCGGCGGTGGCTGTGGTGTGGCCGGAATATTTAAGGGGCGGCTAGGGTTAGGATTAGTGAGGGAGGAGAGAGTTTGAGAGAGAGATGAAAATGGTGTGTTGTGTTGTGTGTGTGGTTAAAAACCGGGCCAAACGCCCCTTATACTAATTTTTTTTTTTTTTTTGGTATAATAATAATAAGAATAATAATAATAATAGTAATAATAAGGATATTATTACGGTGGGGCGGGTAACGCGGGTAACTGTAAAAACACGTGGCCCGAACCCGAACTCATTTTAAAATTTCCATATTACACGAGAACCTCTCGTAATTAATTAAAATATAGAACGGACTCGTTAAGACGAATCATAAAACTATGTTAGGTAATCCTAGTGCCAAAGTCAACGTAGTACCAAGTGAGAATTCAAATATACATCACCGATCACATAATCAAAAATGAATTATGAACATAATTCACGAATTCCATATCGTCATTAAATAAAATATCCATAAAATAGGTCTTACAAGTTCGTCGTGAAATGAAAATTTCAAATAAAAATTATAAACGAACTTAAATTGAAATGCGGATTTTTAAAATAGCTCCCTAAACTGCCGGTTGTCACATCCTCCCCGCCTCAGAAGGAAACCCGTCCCGGGTTTCACTCGGAAAATTTTTCATCTACGAAGAGAAAAGCTTCGGATATTTCTTCCTGAACTCGTCCTCACGTTCCCACGTATATTCTGGTCCATGTCGGGAATTCCAACGAACCTTGACGAGCGGAATGCGGCTCCTCTTGAGTCGTTTAACTTCACGATCTAAAATCTCGATCGGCTCCTCCACGAAATTCAGTTTCTCATCAACACGTATGTCCCTCATTGGAATGACGGGCATTTCATCAGAAAGACATTTCTTCAAATTACTCACGTGAAACACGTCGTGAACTTTGCTCAGTTCAGACGGTAATTCCAACCTATAAGCCACGGGCCCAATTCTTTCTAAGATCAAGAATGGTCCAATGTAGCGTGGGTTGAGTTTACCACGTTTCCCGAAACGTATTACACCTTTCCAAGGCGAGACTTTCAACATCACTTTGTCTCCAACCTGGAACTCTAAAGGTTTACGTCTCTGATCGGCGTAGCTCTTCTGCCTATCTCTGGCGGCTTACAACCGATCACGAATCTGAGTTACTTTCTCGGTAGTTTCCAAAATAAGCTCAGGGCCTGTAAGTTGACTATCCCCAACTTCTGCCCAACCAATAGGCGAACGACACTTTCTGCCATACAAAGCTTCGAATGGTGCAGCCTTAAGACTTGTGTGGTAGCTGTTATTATAGGAGAATTCCGCAAGGGGTAAATACTTCTCCCAGCCTTTACCAAAGTCTATGATGCATGCACGAAGCATATCCTCTAACGTCTGAATGGTCCTCTCACTTTGACCATCGGTTTGGGGATGATATGCAGTACTCATATCAAGCCTCGTCCCCAAAGCCGTTTGAAGTGATCGCCACAAAGCTGACGTAAAACGACTATCACGATCCGAAATAATAGATATCGGGACTCCATGACGCGAAATAATTTCCTTCACATATAATCTTGCAAGCTTATCCACACTATCATCTTCACTAATAGCTAAGAAATGAGCAGACTTTGTCAGACGATCCACAATTACCCAGATAGCGTCACAACCGCTAGCTGTCCTCGGTAATTTGGTAATGAAGTCCATAGTAATCCGCTCCCATTTCCAGACTGGAAGTTCTGGTTGCGTTAGCAGTCCTGACGGTCTTTGGTGTTCAGCCTTAACCTTGGCGCATGTCAAGCACTTACTAACGTACGATGCTATACTTGCCTTCATATTTGGCCACCAATAGAACTTCTTAAGATCTTGGTACATTTTATCGGAACCAGGGTGAATGGAGTACTTTGACTTATGCGAC
The DNA here is from genome assembly GCA_030686995.1 of Artemisia argyi. Lineage (NCBI taxonomy): Eukaryota > Viridiplantae > Streptophyta > Magnoliopsida > Asterales > Asteraceae > Artemisia > Artemisia argyi. The sequence continues at coordinate 13,782,339 of CM060687.1, forward strand.
TCATGCATAATCAATTCTCGAATTTCTCCATATAACGGTACCCAAATCCGATCTCCAAAACATAATAATCCATCCGAACGCTTAACAAATCCTTTCTCATTATCAGCCATCCCAAATATGTTCTCGGCAGATCTATTTTCTGCTTTCAATGCTTCCGTTTGAGCTTCGAGTATTTGAGATGGTAATGGCGATACGATAGTCATTCCCAATGACCTAACTCGTAATGGTGGTACTCTTTCCTTTCGACTAAGAGCATCAGCAACAATGTTTGCTTTACCAGGATGGTAGCGAATTTCACAATCATAATCGCTTAGTAACTCGATCCAACGTCGTTGTCTCATGTTGAGCTCTTTTTGATTCAAGATGTGTTGTAGAATTTTATGGTCAGTAAATACAACACACTTGGTTCCGTACAAGTAATGTCTCCATATTCTTAAAGCAAAAACCACAGCACCGAGCTCCAAATCATGGGTAGTGTAGTTTTTCTCATGCTTTTTGAGCTGTCGGGAAGCATAAGCTATCACCTTCTCTCGTTGCATTAACACGGCTCCTAAACCTTTATGCGAGGCGTCACAATAGACGACGAAATCCTCGTTACCTTCTGGTAACGCTAGGATAGGAGCGCTACACAACATTTTCTTAAGCAATTGAAACGCTTCCTCTTCTTTATCTCCCCATTCATACGTAACACTCTTTTGAGTCAATTTGGTCAATGGTTTAGCTATCTTCGAAAATCCCTCGATGAATCTTCGGTAATAGCCAGCTAAACCCAAAAATTGACGAACTTCGGTTGGGGTTGTAGGTGCAGCCCAATCTTTTATTGCTTCAATTTTTGCAGGATCCACGTGGACTCCTTGTCTATCAATCACGTGACCCAAAAATTGTACAGTCGGAATCCAAAATTCGCATTTCGAAAACTTGGCATAAAGTTTCTCCCTCCTGAGCAATTCCAAAATGAGTCTTAAATGCTCCTCATGCTCTTTCTCACTCTTTGAATAAATCAGAATGTCATCGATGAATACAATCACGAATTTATCCAAGTATGGCTTACACACACGATTCATGAGATCCATGAATATTGCTGGTGCGTTAGTCAACCCAAACGGCATCACCTGAAACTCGTAATGCCCGTAACGGGTTCTGAAAGCCGTTTTCGGAATATCCTCCTCACGAACTCGAAGTTGATGATATCCCGATCTCAAATCGATCTTCGAGTACACACTCGATCCTTGAAGCTGATCGAACAAGTCCTCGATCCTAGGTAACGGGTATCGATTCTTCACCGTTAACTTATTCAACTCTCTATAATCAATACACATACGAAACGATCCATCCTTCTTCTTCACAAATAAGACTGGGGCTCCCCAAGATGAAGAACTTGGTCTTATGAATCCCTTTTCGGCTAACTCCGCCAATTGTTTCGACAACTCTCCCAGTTCGGTAGGTGCAAGACGATAAGGTGCTCGTGCTACAGGTGCAGCACCAGGTATCAACTCAATCTGAAACTCCACTTGTCTACTTGGTGGGATTCCCGGCAAATCATCGGGAAACACATCAGGAAAATCACGAACTATAGGCACATCTCCAATGCACCTTTCCTTTTTCTTCGTCTCTCCCTTCTCAGAAAATTGAGCTAAGAAAAGGTAGCATCCCTTCTCCATTAGCTTCGGTAACTTAGTGCAAGAAATCACCGCCAATCGGGATGGGCTCCTAGAATCCTTTCGGTCTCCTAATATATTTAGGACCTCCTTTCCGTATGGTACACGCATGATCTTCTCGTCGCAAAGTATGTGAGCACGATACTTCGACAACCAATCCATACCAATGATTACATCAAAACTTCCTAACGTGACGGGTAGAAGATCTATGTTGAAAGGGTGGTTCAAGAAATTTAACGTACAACCGCGAATGATGGTATTAATCCTTTCTAGGTTTCCGTTAGCTAACTCAATATCGTATCCAATTCCTAAGGCCATCGGGGGTTTATCTAGTAAGGGTGAAAATGTAGTGGACACAAAACTCCTATCGGCACCAGTGTCAAATAGTATGGAAGCATAACGATTATTGAGAAGGAACGTACCAGTAACGACGTTCGGATCTTCTCCTCTCTCGTTCCCGAGTGCATACACTCTTCCTTGAGCAGCTCCAGCTTCCACACGTTGGTCCCCATTATCTTGTCGTCCACGATTTCCTCCAGCTCCACGGTTTCCATAATTGTACCCATTACCACCCGAGCCTTGATTTCCACGGTTCCGCGATTCTCTACACTCATTCCTATAGTGTCCCTTCTTTCCACACCCATAACAGGTAACATCTGCCTTGTTTCTCATCTCAGGAGCAGCTTGAACCATTGCAAGAGGTCGAGCTCTACAGTCCCTAGCTGTATGTCCTTTCCTTGAGCAATTCTGGCATGTCACACCACACCATCCTGTGTGATGCTGATGGCAACGATCACATTTGGGTGCATCACCGTTCTGATTCTTCTTATTTCCATTCCCAATAGCATAAGCCTTAGCTTGTCTCTTGCTTCGGTGATCATTACTCTTAGAGTGACGGTCTCTCTTTCTCTTTCCATTCTTCTCCTTATCAGCTTCTTCTAATTCCAACGAATCCATAAGTTGTTGAGCAATTGTGATTGCCTCATGGATGTTTGTAGGCCTAGCAGAAATTACATCATTCCTCATAGCTACAGGTAATCCATCAGTATACCTCTCAATCTTTTGAGTCTCGGTTTTCACCATATCAGGGCACAACAAGGCTAACTCCTGGTAACGACGATTGTAAGTCGCCATATCATTACCTTTCACCTTGTGGTTCCAAAACTCAATCTCTAGCTTCTTGACCTCATTCCTTGGGCAATAATTCTGAATCAACAAGGACTTAAATTGCTCCCAAGTCATAGCATATGCTACATCACTCCCAACTGCATTTCGGTAGTTGTTCCACCAAGTCAAAGCTTCATCCTTGAAAGTAAAAGAAGCAAACTTTACCTTCGCATTCTCCGCACAACCACTGACATTAAACACTGACTCCGTCTCCTTTATCCACCTGACCAAGTAGACCACTCCTTCGGCTCCACCAAACTCAATGGGTCCACAAATTTTTAAACTCCTTGTAGTTACGTTCATTAGCACGAACAGGTGGAAATGTTCCAACAGAATTTGTTGGAATGATTTGACTCAGCTAGTAGCTCAGCAACTCGTTGCTCCACAAGTTGATTGATCATTGCTTGATTCACAGTAGGTGCGCTAAGTGTAACATAATCAGTTGTCTCCCTGAACATCAATATTTTGATTCCTGTCGTTGCGATTAGTAGTGTCCAGGTTCTCAGGAGTAGGGGCTTCAACATTTCGAGTAGGACGGCGTCCTTGACGACTAGGGGTAGTCGTTGCAGGACCAGTTCTGGTAGCTCTAACAGGGTTTTGTCGTACAGCCATTAATATAATACTAACACAATATCAACCACGCAAATAAGACACAATTCTCCATGTACGCCAAAAAAATCGTAAAATATCATACGAGCTCACCATCGTCCATAAGTAGCGATCAATACATCGTTCCATACAAGACGGATGTACAATCCGAATATCATGACATAAGAGATATAATAACTAGCTCTCCTAACCAAATACTCCTTGGCTTATGTAGCAACACAACAACCTGATTCCAAATCGATCTAGTCACGATGCTGGTGTAGACTCCTCAACTCTGATCTCAATTTATCCAATTCTCTCCATAATGATTCCAACTCAACACTGTGAGTATCACTATCCCTCTTGAGGTCTGCAACTTCCTTTTCTAACACTGTGTTCCTCTGCCACAGCTTGCGATCTCCCTCGCGAGCCGTGAGGAAACCTCTCTGCAGACTCTCTATCTGCTCATGTATCTCTATCATACATGTCTTAATCGCTGTCATCCTGCCCACGACAGTTGTCTAATCAACTCTTAACTCAGTAACAAACTCAGCAATAAACTCAGCAATAATCATCTCAAGTCGGTCAGACATCCGCGAGATCCTCTCGCCCTGTACAGTAATCTGAGCCCACATCCTACCAGTCTCACCTAACTCTGCATGCTCAGCAGAACCCTCAGAAGGTGCATCCGACGCCACAGGACTACCAAGTGGTGAATCAAACAAAACGGATGATCAGGTGAAACCGGTTCTAACGGATGTATCGGGGAATCGGGTTTCGCAGAGTGAACTGAATGTGCTAGCGACCCATCATCATCAGGCATATCCTCCTCCTGAGGATCATTCTCTTCCCAATCCTGAGGGTCATCATTCTCTTCCACATCTTGAGGGTTATCATTCTGCTCACCCGCGTACTCCTCGTCGAAGGGGTACTCCATCACTCGTCATCTCCGAGCGGGCGAACAACGAGGCGATAAAGTCGGCGACTTAGGGCGACAATGGGATGATAAGTAGTAGTGGCTGAACGCATGACCATCACGTATGGGTCATCAGGGGCCATAGTGATCTATGATGGGCGACGCGTACTAGCAATAACAATTCTTAACAACAACACGTGCAAAGGAGGCTATAATTTGTGACAACGGCGTAGGGTAGGTGTAAGTGTTTCAAAACAACTTAAATCACAACTCATAAAATCGTACCAAATATACACATCAAATAATACCATATGATCTTAATAAAAGAATTTCAAACACCGCATTCCTGAAAATGTTTATAAAACATATAGACCATATAAATCCTCGAGAACGCCATCTTAATACTAAAATCCATAAACCTCAAATCATCTCAAGTATCTCATAATACCTCAAATAATAGAAGATGCTTCGGCTTGGCGGGCTGGCGGGCGGTAGTCAAGGATCATTTTCTATAAAAATACGGTTATAGTTTAGGCGTTTATTTACCTAGTTCTCTATAACCTTGGCTCTGATACCAATCTGTAACACCCCCAAAATTTGATACAGCGGAAGACTCAACAAGCTTTCGGGGTGCTACGGGGATTGGTATCCAACACAAGACAATATAGAACGAGATAAAGTAAACATAGTAAAAACACAACCAAAACGGGGTTTTAAGGTTTACATTTATCCCAACATCATTCAGAGTCAGGCCCAAAATAAAATAACAATAGGTCCAAATTTAATTATCAGAGTTTAGAAAATATAGATCCATAACCGTGTGCCTCAGCCGAGCCTTCCAATCCAAGCATGCACCTCAACACTTAATTACCTGAGAAAACGTGCTAAAAGTCAGCTTTCGCTGGTGAGATCATAGGTTTAAATTCAACTAATAACATAGTGGACATATACGCAAAACGCTTGCTAGCTAGACTAAGGATTCGCTAAAAGCCTGCGGATACCCTCCGCTCTCAACATAACACACGGATACCCTTCCGCAATAACCAAAACACACGGATACCCTTCCGTAACAACATAGATATTCGGGTAACCCCCGCAATACCAATAAATACTCGGATAACCTCCGAAGTATTAATAACCTATAGGTGCACACTACAGTATCTAATAAGTCAACCTTGAATAGTACACACGAAACTATGTGACTAAAGCTGACAATCCAAATAAGCCAACCTTGAATAGTACACACAAAACTATGTGACTAAAGCTGACAATCCAAATAACCAAATAAGCCAACCTTGAATAGTACACACGAAACTATGTGACTAAAGCTGACAATCCAAATAACCAAATAAGCCAACCTTGAATAGTACACACGAAACTATGTGACTAAAGCTGACAATCCAAATAACCAAATAAGCCAACCTTGAATAGTACACACAAAAGGTGTGACTAAAGCTGACAATAGATCCTAGTCCATACGCATAGCAAGTTTAGAAAGAATATAAAAGTGATAATAGTCCACGTAAAATAATTTGCACGTTTCTCACCCCAATCGTTTAAAACATAGTTCAAGAGTAAAAAGTGGGGCTATGACTCACCTCAAGTCCAGAAATATAGCAAGACGAGGTAGGTAGCAATAAGATATATGATAACTCACGAAACAGCAACTACGGACTTGGCACGACCTAACAATATTAACTCTTTCAGAAATCATTTCCTCAAATATATAATATTCCCAAACCCGGACGAGAATCCGTTTTATTACCGAAAATCTATTTCGTATTAGTTTGGTGTATTTGCGTTTGGTATCCATACGGGTGGTGGGTCGACTCAAAACAAACCAAAAAGATCACACGTAGAAAGATAAAATAGACTATAGATCTAATATTAGCCCAATATATCATTTAAATAAATCGCCAAAGTTTACCAAATCCGTCGATTTGATAATCCTCATATTTATTTACGTAATATACCGTTCCAAGATTACACCCAAACTAGCGCACATATAAAGCACATAACACATAATTACTATATAGTATATATCATAGTTTAATAAATTCCTCGTATATATCGCCAAATTGGCCAGATTTCCCGATATATACACTCGCAATCTATTACCCTTTACATATACTACAACCTATGGGCGTCGCAGGATACGATGCCCACTAATATGTTCGTTTCATATAACCAAATAACCCGGCTCGACCTTACGGTTGAGTGGTTATTTACTTATAGAAAACGTCTATATTAGTCGTCATATATCCGAGACAACACGAATATCGCAAATAATAACTTACCTGGACCCGAGTGACAACAATTTCGCCTAACTCAATAAGTTTATTCGTTATATATCCGAAATGACTTTTTATTAAACGTTTCATAATTGTCGGGAGTTTCCCGTTTATAACACAATTTTTATAATAATAATATGTTTAATAATATTACGCCACTTTCGTAGCCTAATATATATCTAATCGTATTATTTATAATACGACTCGTAATAATAATTATTAGTAATATGAACGTTTATACGAAAGTATATACGTGAATAACGTATATATAACTATATAAACGCGTATATTAATAATAATAATAATCACGAGTCGTATTATAAAAATTGTGTTATAAACGGGAAACTCCCGACAATTATGAAACGTTTAATAAAAAGTCATTTCGGATATATAACGAATAAACTTATTGAGTTAGGCGAAATTGTTGTCACTCGGGTCCAGGTAAGTTATTATTTGCGACATTCGTGTTGTCTCGGATATATGACGACTAATATAGACGTTTTCTATAAGTAAATAACCACTCAACCGTAAGGTCGAGCCGGGTTATTTGGTTATATGAAACGAACATATTAGTGGGCATCGTATCCTGCGACGCCCATAGGTTGTAGTATATGTAAAGGGTAATAGATTGCGAGTGTATATATCGGGAAATCTGGCCAATTTGGCGATATATACGAGGAATTTATTAAACTATGATATATACTATATAGTAATTATGTGCTATGTGCTTTATATGTGCGCTAGTTTGGGTGTAATCTTGGAACGGTATATTACGTAAATAAATATGAGGATTATCAAATCGACGGATTTGGTAAACTTTGGCGATTTATTTAAATGATATATTGGGCTAATATTAGATCTATAATCTATTTTATCTTTCTACGTGTGATCTTTTTGGTTTGTTTTGAGTCGACCCACCACCCGTATGGATACCAAACGCAAATACACCAAACTAATACGAAATGGATTTTCGGTAATAAAACGGATTCTCATCCGGGTTTGGGAATATTATATATTTGAGGAAATGATTTCTGAAAGAGTTAATATTGTTAGGTCGTGCCAAGTCCGTAGTTGCTGTTTCGTGAGTTATCATACATCTTATTGCTACCTACCTCGTCTTGCTATATTTCTGGACTTGAGGTGAGTCATAGCCCCACTTTTTACTCTTGAACTATGTTTTCAACGATTGGGGTGAGAAACGTGCAAATTATTTTACGTGGACTATTATCGCTTTTATATTCTTTCTAAACTTGCTATGCGTATGGACTAGGATCTATTGTCAGCTTTAGTCACACCTTTTGTGTGTACTATTCAAGGTTGGCTTATTTGGTTATTTGGATTGTCAGCTTTAGTCACATAGTTTCGTGTGTACTATTCAAGGTTGGCTTATTTGGTTATTTGGATTGTCAGCTTTAGTCACATAGTTTCGTGTGTACTATTCAAGGTTGGCTTATTTGGTTATTTGGATTGTCAGCTTTAGTCACATAGTTTTGTGTGTACTATTCAAGGTTGGCTTATTTGGATTGTCAGCTTTAGTCACATAGTTTCGTGTGTACTATTCAAGGTTGACTTATTAGATACTGTAGTGTGCACCTATAGGTTATTAATACTTCGGAGGTTATCCGAGTATTTATTGGTATTGCGGGGGTTACCCGAATATCTATGTTGTTACGGAAGGGTATCCGTGTGTTTTGGTTATTGCGGAAGGGTATCCGTGTGTTATGTTGAGAGCGGAGGGTATCCGCAGGCTTTTAGCGAATCCTTAGTCTAGCTAGCAAGCGTTTTGCGTATATGTCCACTATGTTATTAGTTGAATTTAAACCTATGATCTCACCAGCGAAAGCTGACTTTTAGCACGTTTTCTCAGGTAATTAAGTGTTGAGGTGCATGCTTGGATTGGAAGGCTCGGCTGAGGCACACGGTTATGGATCTATATTTTCTAAACTCTGATAATTAAATTTGGACCTATTGTTATTTTATTTTGGGCCTGACTCTGAATGATGTTGGGATAAATGTAAACCTTAAAACCCCGTTTTGGTTGTGTTTTTACTATGTTTACTTTATCTCGTTCTATATTGTCTTGTGTTGGATACCAATCCCCGTAGCACCCCGAAAGCTTGTTGAGTCTTCCGCTGTATCAAATTTTGGGGGTGTTACAAAATCTTTATTGTTAATATACTTTAGTGAATTGGCAACATATATGTCAATATAAATACTATGTTTTCAGGTACATGGTTGCCCATGGAGTTGATTGCAAAAAACGTAAAGAATCAAAACTCCTTGGCGATTTGAATACTTGAAATAAGTATAAGTTATTGACTTTTTATTTTCACCTTGCAGATTTACAGTTGACTATTTATATGTTTTTGTGTTATAATAAATAAGTTATTATATATATGTAGGAAAATAGCATTTATGTGTTACGAGGTAGTGTGGTGGTAAATTAAGGGGCTGTTTGATAAAATCATATGATCTAGCGCTGAATAATTTTACACTCCGAATAATACATAGGTTCTGTATGAATTTGGTTCTGAATGAAAGTGACATGTTTCTTAACTGTTGTGGATACTGATTTGAATGACATAAAATTACATATTTAACCTTGTGTTGAATATGATGAATTTTTATTGTTTTTTCTTTAGAAAATACACATAGTGAAGAGTGAATTATTATTACTATTTGGTAAGCACTTTAAATTTAATAGAACAATAACACTAACACATAGATATCAAAAAAAAAAAAAAAAAAAAAAAAAAAAGGCCATAAATACGCAAAGTAATATTTTTCTCGCATGAGGCAGAAGTTTTATTTGATCTATTCATGTTCTTGGTCTTTCGTTATCACTTTCACAAGATACTAAAGTTAACACATATGAGAACGAGTGACAAAACTTTGATTAAAGTAAAATACTCCCTCCGTCCCAAAAATATTGTCCAATTTGAATTTTCAAAATAAAACTGGTTCAACTTTGACCATAAATATAATTTTTTTTATTATATAATACTTTTATATTTTGACCATAAATATATACCATTGAAAAATACACTTAAAACCCAATCCATTTATATATTTTACATCAAATATTATATAACACCCAAAAAAATATTTAATGTCAAAGTTAAAGAAGAAAGACTAAAAAAGTTAATACTGGACAATAAATTTGAGATGGAAAGAGAAGTTATTACGCATTTCAATTAGAAAAAGAACCAATTAACGATTTGTTTGTTAAACACAATAATAAAAATAAGATGTTGAAAAGTAAAAAAGAGTCCAACATCTTTTATCCAAGAGACCTTAGACACGTACTTTATTTTTAGGTTAAATTGCAAAAATGGTCCTTAACGTTTCACAAAATTGCAAAAACGGGACCGAGACAAAAAGTAGCGCAAAAAAGACACCAACGTACCACATTTTCGCAAAATGGCCACCGAGAGGCCTTTTCCGTTAATTTTCCCATTAAGTGCCACGTAGTTGAGGGTGGTATCGTCATTTTACTGTTCCCCGGGTACTAAGCTAGTGACACTATAGCTTGAGGGACTAAATTTGCAAGCGATTGTTTGCTTTTTTTACAAATGGTACACTATCCAGTCCCAGTTAAATATGAACGTTGCAGCACAGTAAAGTCTCACACTTTCCGAAATCCGGCAAAAAATATGGTCTTGATTTGTGATTGTGGGAAACAAGCAACAATCAAAACAAGCTGGACAAACAGGAACCCAGGATGACGATTCTATTGTTGTCCTTCATGTGGGTTATTGGATGGACGGATCCTCCAATGTGTTGTCGAGCAGTTGCTGTGATTCCTGGCCTGTTGAGGGCGAGGAATGAGCTTGAAGAAGAGTTGGAGGAGCAGTTGAGGTTAATGAGGGAGAAGGATCAGCGGATTAAGAAGCTCAACAAGTTTCTTATTTTTAGTTGGCTCTTTTTTTTCATTGCCATTAAGTTGCTTTAGGTTGGTCGTTGGTATGTAGGTACGTTGACATCTTTCTGGGTTGTATCATCATAGGGTATAAGGTCATCCCTGGTTTGTATTGACCTTCATGTTAATAAAAAGTGTTTGATTTTAGCACTATAGTGGGATCATCATTGTTTTGGTTGTCCTTGTTATTATAGGAAGACAAATGTTGTCAATATTACAGAATCAATATGCAGTAAACTTGGTTTCTGGTTCCTTATCAACTTTGACTTACAAAAGTCAAAACAAGTTTGGGTCATTCGATATACTTATGTAGTGGGCATGTTGGGTCATTCAATATACGTAAGTATATGATGATGGCAAACCACAAATTGTGCACAACATTATACAACAAATAAGTATATGATGATGGCAAACCACAAATTGTGCACATCATTATGCAGCAAATAATGATGCTAAACCAAAATGAAAACAAATACCATTCCTAATTAATCAAGTCTAAAAAACAAATCACGTACAAATTATTGTCTAGAAGACAGAAACTCAGTTACACAATCCATACACTCAATGTGTTAAAACACATGAACGAATAACCAACCCAAGGTTATTGCACCATCACAATTGTGTTGACTCACTTGGTGATTTTGGCTTTTCTCTTGATCCTATTCTTCCTTTGACCTCCACCATTCCCAGTAGAATGTGATACATGACTTGCTTGTGTTCCAACTTGATGACTTGGCCCTCCTGCTACCTCACTTGCTTGTGTTCCAACTGGCTGACTTGGCCCTGCTCCCACCTTTGTTGCAGAAGATCCCACTGGCTGAGTTGATCTTTCTAGTACCTCATCTGGTACTCCTTCCCTTCTTCTTGTCCCTTGGTTACCTCTTCATCCCGTACAAGCTCTCTTATTATGACCCTGCCCACCACATGCACCACATTTGACAGTCTTGCCCCTTTTTGACAGCTTCCCATTATTCACCATTGATTTTTTCATAACCTGTTCAGCAATCTCATCCTTTGACACTCTTCTCTTCTTCCTTGGTCTCCCAATTGGAACATGGTAGTGAGGTGGCTTTAGTTCAGAAGGGATAGGGCATTTGGGCCAAAAGTGTCGACCAGCAATTCCTTCAATCTTGTGTTGATACATCGCCCTCCATGTGGTTAACCAATAACATTGGTGCACATAATCCTCTGGGATCACAACCATGTTGTCAGTTGATTCCTTGCTGTGTTTAGCCATGTCGTTGATAGCCGCAACAGCATGCTTACATGGAATACCAGTGAGTTCCCATCTCCTACATGTGCATTCCATTTTCGGCATATTCACAACACATTGGTCACCCCAACCTCCGGCACACTGGTATGTATCCCCCCCACTCCATAAAACCTTATACTCATTTGCTTCCTCCTTGATGGTTTCTAAAATTTTAGTTGCTGTTGGGGTTAAGAGACCTTCACATCTGTCTATTACATGCTGCACACTAACACTTCTCTTCACAAGATACTGCCTGATGTACTCCAAACAACCAATGATTGGTTGATCTCTGCCACCCACCAACTTGCTATTGAACGATTCACATAAGTTGTTAAGAAGGATGTCACATTTAGCTCTCCCTGTAACCAATATATCAATATCAACATCACTTTTAATCTTATTAATATTACAAATGACAGTCATAATATCAACATCATTTTCAACCTTATTAATATTACAGATGACAGTCATGATATCAAAATCATTTTCAATATTATTAATAGTACAGATGAAAGTGATAATATGTGTATAGTGTACCTGAAAAATGTGACCTTGACCATGATGATGCTGGTATCTTCCTTAACCAGTCATAAGCTTTAGAGTCAATTGATTTTAGCTCTTCCATTCCTCTATTAAACTCAGGGATTGTTGATGCTCTAGCACACCTCCAAACAAGCTCCTTGATACTCTCCCCCTTAAATAACTGCTTCAAGTTGTCATAAATGTGTCGCACACAGAAGCGGTGTTCAGCAGCAGGAAACAGTTCTGCAATGCCTGGTAATATTCCCTGTAGATTGGTACAAAACTTAATATGTGAATGAGGATTGAATTGGGTTGTAAATCAACTAATTGAATTTACACAATGTTTATACCTTTTGTCTGTCAGATATAAAGGTGAAGTTCGAATTTGATTGCAAATCAAGGTCATCTCCAAGATTGCTAAGGAACCATAACCATGAACTCTTGGACTCAGCTTCAACCACTGCATAAGAAACTGGATAGAGGCCATTATTGCTATCGACACCAACAGCAGTTAAGACTTGATCAGTGTGATGTCCTTTGATAAACTCCCCATCTGGCCCTAGTATGCCCTTTTGCTTGCTTTGTAACCTTTTTTCAATGCACTAATACAAACATAGATCCGTCTGAAAACCCTTGAAGAAACACTTGAATCAGGGTTTGCTTCAACTTGAATCTTTACACTTGTATCAGGGTTTCTATTCTTCAATTCCAAAGCGTAATCCCTAAGATTGGCATACTATTCTTCATGGTCGCCGTCAATTTGTTTCTGAGCAAATTCCCTTGCTCTTGATATCTTTGTGGCAGGGACATCAAGCTGCACTTTTTTATTTATTTCCATTGCTATTGCAGCTGTCGGGGCTGTGCGGTCCCTAACAAGAATTTTAGCAACCTCGGATGAAAGGAATCGTGCAGTCAACAATTTAATTTTTCTTGTTTGTAGGCATTTATGTTCATCATTTAATGTTTTGACACTCCAACTCCTTTCATCACCCACTTTTGACACATGTAGGGACCATTCGCACATGGCCTTGTTATTTTTTTTGTAGGTTTTGGAACTTGCAAATTTGCCCTTTGACTGCGAAGAATAAGCTGATGGTTGACTAGTTCCTGTATCCTTTCTGCCATAACCCACAACAGTCCCTCTACACATCGCTCGAATCCTTTCTTGGTCACACTTTTCAATCCTAATATCTCTTCGGGACTCCAACGCATAGATTCTGAGCTTATCTTTGATATCCTTGGGTTGTTTAAATGTTTCTGTTACAAAAAATTCTCCCTTCCTGACATTCGACCTACCCTCATACTCCTTCCTTATTTCTTTTAACCTTATCTTGCGTAGGGTGACAAATTTGTTATTATTGGCTTCTTCATCACTATGAAAATCATCATCAAAGTTATAGCCACTATCATGATCCGTATAATCTGCCATACACTCATCAGCTAACTTTGATACATTCTCAAAGTGGGGATCAAAATCAAACTTAAAGTCCGTCATTTCCACTTGTGGCTCAATAGGGGCTCTCACATCATCCTCTTCATCTTCAAACTCAGACACATGTGTTAATACAAATATCGCCTAAAAACGTTATTTATATTTTACGATCTTCGCTAAGTTTTGTTAACGACAAAATGTAAACTTTAGTTTTAAGCAAAACATATTCTTAGTTTTTAAGACTTGCATAAACTAGACTTTTGCTACATTTTACATTTCATAAAACATAACACAAGTTTATTTCTTAATTTAGAAATAAGTCACATCATATTTATGGCAAGTTTTGTCATTATGTATTTATGGCAAGTTGTGTGTTTGACTTGCTTTCATGTTGCTTACAAGTTTCATGTTTGACTAACTTCAAGTGATGTGACATTGTTTGGTTGATAGAAGTTATGAGACAAGACCTTGTTTAGTTTGGGAAGTTATTGCCAAAACCTACTGCAGACCCGGCGGTACCCTGGGGGTACACGGGCGGAACCCAAATGAGGGTTCCGCCTGATCCGCCGAGTCCACAGTTTGTTGGGCTATAAATACCAAGCCATAACTTGATTTTTGGCTAACCTCTTGAGCACATATTTTACACACACACTGATCCTTTTCTTCTAACCTCTTAACCTTGTACATGTGAAGTTTTCTATTGTAGCAAAGAAGCTCACAAGGTCGTCTAAAAGTTACAAGTTTCCAACACAACGTTGCAAGACTTGATAGCTTAGTATTGTGTAAACTAGTATTGTTTACGCGTCATTTGTTTGTGTATATTCTGAAGTGAGTGGTTAGTATTTTAGTCCTCAAAATACAAAGAGTGTTGGGAGTGGTTGTGCCCTTGTAAAAGAACTCGACATCTAGCTTTGTGTCGGTAAAAGTATAAGCGACGTGTAAGGTTTTCTCCGCCGGTGAAAGGAGCTTGTTGACTAGTGAAAGAAACTCTCGAGTTGGATACTCGGGGCGTGGACGTAGGGCAAGGAAAAAGAGTCCTTGTAGCCGAACCACGATAAATACTCGTGTTGTGGTTTGATCGTTTCTTTCCTTTACTTGCATGTTATATATTTGTGATTGTGCATATATCTTTGATCAAACGGAAAGTTTCAAAGCCAACTAAACAAGTTAAAAAGATTTTAAAACGCTAAAACTATTCAACCCCCCTTCTAGTTTTCCACAATTGGCATCAAGAGCTACGTTACTCAAGCTTTTAAAATATATTGTGTTTTAAAACTTGAAACGATCCATGGATTTTGAAAATTACAAAGAAAGGCAATCTATGCAAAGACCACCACTCTTTGAAGCAAATGGTTTTATTTATTGGAAAAACCGTTTTGAAACTTACGTGAAATCTAAAGATATAGATTTATGGTATATAATTGTTGATGGTGATAACGTAGTTACTAACATTAAAGATGATGATCAAAAGAAATTAATAGGTAAAAATAATGAAGCTAAAATGATGCTTTACAACGCTTTGCCTAAGAAAGAATATGAAAGAGTCTTTTTATGTAAAACCGCCAAAGATATTTGGCAATCTTTAATTGTCACTCATCAAGGAAATTCACAAGTTAAAGATAACAAAATTGATCTTCTTGTTCAACAATATGAACAATTTGTTATTACCGAAGATGAGATTATTGATAATGCTTTTGCTAGGTTTAACACTATTATTACTTCACTCAAAGCACTTGACGAATCTTTTTGTAGTAAGAACTTTGTCAGGAAATTTCTTAGAGCACTCCATCCGAAGTGGAGAGCAAAAGTGACGGCAATTGAAGAATCCAAAGATCTTTCAAGCATGTCACTTGATGAGCTTATTGGAAACCTCAAAGTTCATGAAATGGTAATGGAAAAAGATTCGGAGCTAGTTAGAGGCAAGAAAGAAAAAGTTAAGTCCATTGCCTTGAAAGCTAGAGTCCAATCAAGTGACGATGAAGAATCTACTTCGGATAGTGATGATGAGGAATATGCTATGGCCGTGAGAGACTTCAAGAAGTTCTTTCGTAGGCGAGGGAAGTTTGTTAGGCAACCCAAAGATGACAAGAAAAACTTCCGGAAAGATCGTGATGATCGAAAAGGAAAAGTTGAAAGAAAGTGTTATCGGTGTGGAGACACAAGTCATCTTATAGGAGAATGTCCAAAACCACCCAAGAGCAAACCTCAACAAGCTTTTGTGGGTGGTGCTTGGAGTGACTATGAAGGAGATGATGATGAGCCAAAGAATGATGATATTGCTCTCATGGCTCACAACTCAAATGAGGTACTCTCCGACTCATCTTACTCCTCTATAGATGATGATACTTTACAAAATGAATATAACAAACTTTGTGAACTAAGCTTAAAAATCATAAACAAAAACAAATTTTTGAAAACTAAAAAGGAGTTTTTAGAAAATGAAGTTTATGAATTAAAAGAAAAAGCTAAGAGATTAGAAAAGAGTAAAGGTATTGAAACCACATGCAAATCATGTGAAGAATTTAAACTTGAAGTTGAAAAACTTAAAATTACTCAAAATGATCTAATCAAACAAACCACAAAGTTCAAAAAATTCGATAAGAGCATTTCATGTGCGGATGAAATAATGAAACTTCAAAAGTCACCGTTTGATAAAACAGGTCTAGGTTTCAGGAAAGTAGAAATCGTTAAGGAACAAACGAAACAAGAAAAGAACACACATGAAACAAACAAAACTGCTACAGCAGCCCGCGGACCAGACGGAACCCAAAAATGGGTTCCGCCCGTTGGTCCCGAGGGTTCCGCCAGGTCTGCTGCAGCAGTAACACCATCCACATCGGATCGTTCTAAATTTGTTAAAGTCATATATAAAAATGGAACCAAACCTGCCTTTAAAACTGGAGTAGGACTTAGTAAAAATGAATTTAGAGCTAAGACTACTCAACCAAGACCTAAGACTCTAATTCCCAAACGCCCCTTTCCAAAGAGCAACTTCAATGCTCGACCAAACTACCAACATGTTTGGAACCAAAACACTCCTGGACATTACCAAACCTCAAACTACATGCCATGGAACCCTTATGATCTATTTTCATATTTGAGACAAATTAATGGTATGCTTAACCAAAATGGACCCATGAGAAATTGGGGACCAAATGTTTGAGTGTTTTTCATAAAATAGGTGTGCCTCAAAGTTTGCTTGGATCCGGATGAATGGATCAAGGATAGCGGTTGTTCAAGGCACATGACGGGTAATAAAAGCCTCTTCTCAACATATCACAAATGTGATGGAGGTAATGTTACGTTTGGTAGTAATGCTAGGAGCAAAATCATCGGAAAAGGTACAATCTCTCATGACTCTCTTTCTATAGATGATGTTGCTCATGTTGATAACTTAGGATTTAATCTCCTTAGTATTAGTCAACTTTGTCGTAATAAGTATAATGTTCTTTTTAGTGAGAACGGTAGTAAAATATTTAAAGATGGTATAACCATAGCCAAAGGTGTCCTTAAGAACAACGTATACGTCATGAAGTTAGATTCAACATCTAGAGACAAACTTTGTCTTACCTCATTAGATGAATCTTCAACTTTATGGCATAGACGTTTAGGACACGCTAACATGAGACTAATCCAAAACCTCTCCTCCAAAGACTTAGTTCGAAACCTACCTAAGTTGAAATATGACCAACACTTTTGTGATGCTTGCAAAGTCGGTAAACAAGTCCATAATAGCCATAAGGCTAAAAACTTGGTGTCTACGTCTAGATGTCTAGAACTTTTACATATGGATTTATTTGGTCCATCCGCTGTACAAAGTTATGGAGGTAACTTCTACACTTTGGTCATAGTAGATGATTACTCACGATATACTTGGACAAAATTTTTGAAAAGTAAAAATGAAGCTTTTGATAAATTTGAGATTCTAAGTAAGAAAATTCAAAATCAAGTAGGATCTAATATTGTGTCTATTAGAACGGATCACGGTCGTGAATTTGATAATGAATATCAATTTGGAAAATTTTGTGATAATAATGGAATTACTCATAACTTTTCGGCTCCACGTACTCCTCAATCTAATGGTGTAGTAGAACGTAAAAACCGGACATTACAAGAGATGAGTAGAACAATGCTTAATGAACAATCTATTCCACAAAAGTTTTGGTGTAATGCCGTTGACACATCAACGTACATTTTAAATCGAGTCCTAATTAGACGATTTTTGAATAAAACACCTTATGAACTTTATAAAGGTAAAAAGCCTACATTAGGATATTTTAGAGTGTTTGGGAGTAAATGCTTCATTCTTAACACCAAGGATTATCTCACCAAATTTGACCCAAAGTCTTATGAAGGTGTATTCCTTGGATATTCACAAAATAGTAAAGCTTACATTGTCTTAAACAAAGAAACCTTAAGAGTCGAGGAATCGTTGAACGTAACATTTGACGAAAGTCCACCTCCCTCTAAGACATCACCTTTGGTAGATGATGACTTAGTTGAAAGCCAAGCAATTGAAAGTCAAAAAATCTTAGATAATGACAAGGAAGATGAACTATTAAACAAGGAAATTGTTAATGTCAAAGAATCTAAAAGTCATCCATTAGATAGTGTCATAGGCAACATTAATGAAAGAACACTAAGATCAAAAGTCCAAAATGAAAGTAATTATTTTTGTTTCGTATCAACCATTGAACCTAAGAATATTAATGAAGCCATTAAGGATGAATCTTGGGTAATTGCAATGCAAGAAGAATTAAACCAATTTGTTAGGAATAATGTATGGACATTAGTTCCTCAACCAAAGTGTCAAACAATAATTGGAACGAAATGGGTATTTCGAAATAAAATGGATGAAAATGGAATTGTGTCTAGAAACAAAGCTAGGCTAGTAGCACAAGGATATAATCAACAAGAAGGTATCGACTACGATGAAACGTATGCTCCGGTAGCTAGGCTCGAGTCAATTAGAATCTTACTTGCTTATGCATGTGCACATAATTTTAAACTCTTTCAAATGGACGTCAAAAGTGCATTTCTAAACGGAGTCATTAATGAAGAAGTGTATGTTGCTCAACCACCGGGCTTCATCGATTTTGAAAAACCTAATTATGTTTACAAACTTAAAAAGGCTCTTTACGGACTCAAGCAAGCTCCAAAAGCATGGTATGATCGACTTAAAACCTTCCTAGTTGACCATAAGTACACCATGGGCTTAGTTGATAATACTCTCTTCACTAAGAAGAAAGATTCACATATTATCATAGTCCAAATCTATGTTGATGACATTATATTCGGATCAACTTGTCAAGAATTATGTGTGGATTTCTCAAAAATCATGCATGACGAGTTTGAAATGAGTATGATGGGAGAACTCAACTTTTTCCTAGGACTCCAAATTAAACAACTTGAAGATGGTATCTTCTTTAACCAATCTAAATACATTAAGGACATGCTTAAGAAATTTGGATTAGAAGATTCGAAACCTATCAAAACTCCCATGTCCACGGAAACTAAACTCACCAAGGATGAGGAAAGTGAATCCGTAGATAGCACTAAATATAGAGGTATGATTGGTAGTCTACTCTACCTAACGGCTAGTAGACCCGACATTATGTTTAGTGTTTGTCTATGTGCTCGCTTTCAAGAAGATCCTAAGACTACCCATCTCGAAGCCGTTAAAAGGATTTTTAGGTATATTAAAGGCACTACACATTTAGGATTATGGTATCCCAAAGGAATGGGAATAGACACCATAGTGTATGCCGACTCGGATCATGCCGGTGACTATGTCGATAGAAAAAGCACAAGTGGTACTTGTACTTTTGTTGGACATTGTCTCACCTCATGGTTCTCTAAGAAGCAAACGGCTCTTGCTATTTCAACAACGGAAGCCGAGTACGTTTCGGCCGGAAAGGCATGTCAACAAGCTCTTTGGATGAAGCAAGCTCTTGTCGACTACGGAATTCAACTCAACGACATCACAATTCTTTGTGACAACAAAGGTGCCATTGATCTCAGCAAAAACCCGGTTCAACATGCTCGTACCAAACATATTGAAATCCGTCATCATTTCCTTCGTGACAACGTTCAAAAAGGAAATATCTCAATTGAGAAAGTTTCTTCCGAAGACAACATAGCCGACATCCTCACCAAACCCCTTAAACGTGAACCTTTTAACCTTCTTAGGCTAGGCTTAGGACTCATGGAACCTACACTGTAGTTCTGAACATTAGACAAAAATCACAAAAATCAAAACAAATCAATAACCATTTTCCACTGCAGGGTCGGCGGAACCCTGAGACATAACGGACGGAACCCAATATTGGGATCCGCCGTGTCCGCCGACCTGCAGAACCTATACATTTGTTTATATTAAACCAAACACCCATTATCCCATACCACAACTTCCAAAAACTGTTACTATTCACCATTCCTCTCAACCATACCCACGAAATTCTGGTCTTCCATTCAATCACATTTCTAATCCATCATCATTGTAAGTATCTTAACTTGATTACAATCCTGATCTGAGTCTAGGAATTCTATTTTTGCACAAAAACAAAAACTTGGGGTTATGCATTAAACTTAACAAATTCATGCATAAAAATTAAGTGTTTAACAAAACTAATCATGTTTCCCATAGTTAGGAAGTGCATTCTCACTTAGTGTAAACATACTTGCTAAACCACCCCATGTCAAATTTTTGCAAAAATTTCTCACAAGTAGGACAAATATTTTTTCGTCTCACATTGAGAATACAAAATCAAAACGTTATGTTCAAAACATCACTTGCATAATGTCTCTTGAATGCTAAAGGGAATACATAATTAATATGTATTTTCGGGTACATTCAAACGAAGCTACATCGAACTAGGAGTGTTTGGGTTATCTTTTGTTTTATAACAAAACTTGCATTATAAAACATTTTTGATGCATCAAAATGAGTCAAGATAACCGCACCTCCACATAGTTTTCATATAGGCACACACTAGAACATCCACATTATAATAAGTAGTTTACTTAAACTAAAATGTGAAAATTTTGTTGTTCTAGGTATCATCATGCCTCCTCTAACCCATTACGACCACAAGGACACAATCAAGTACCTACCAAAACACCACAAAACAAAATGCCTTACCCCAAACCAAGTCAACATCTTCAAAGCCTTAGAAAAACACTATGTCCATGAGGGTAGAACCATTGACCCGTCCTTCCTAGAAGGCACAAACCTTTACAACGAGTTCGCCGCAATCAATTTTGAGTATCTTTTGACTATAGACGAGCCTATTTGTCCTAGATTCATCTTAGAATTCTATGCCTCCGTCACCCTCTCCACGGGAGAATATGATTTCATATCCGTCAACTTTAGGGTTAGTGGTAATCATTATTCCTTCACTCTTGAGGAGTTTGCTCAAATCCTAGGAATTCCAAACCAAGGTACTTGTATCTACTCCGATTTGCACTCCCTATCAACCCTTGACACCCTAGATGACCGTTTCCATCCTTATGATACACCACTTGTGTCAAAAGATGTACTCCGTAACCACCTCTTTGTTAGGACAACCACCACTAGGAGAACCCGTGGGGGAAATGAGGTCGAAAAGGATCCATATGGAATGGAACTTAATGAACTCTTGCCCCAATTCAAGAAATGGGAGGAAGTCCTTAGAGCCAATGTTATAAGCACTATAGGAAACCGAGACCATATCAACCTTTGCCTATGCTACATGCTCTACTCTTTATCCACTAGGCAACCTTTCAATCTTGCTTACTACATGGCTAAGAGAATGGCCGACATTCCCGTGCATGGCACAACGGCTATGCCGTATGGAATGCTCTTGACCCGTCTCTTTAGGTTCATTTCACCCATTCCACCAACTCCAAACCATCTTCGTCTTGACTACTCTCTCATCCCACATACCTTTGTCCCACTAAGTGATAAGAGAATGTATAGAGCCCAAGGAAAACGTCCTCATCCTCCTACCTCATCATCTTCTTCCTCAATGAGTGAAGATGACAATTTGCCAAACTCTAGGCTCCCACCTCTAGAATACCTTTCCCAACTTCCGGATATTCCAAATGAGTCGGAGGAGTTCAAGCAAACAAAAGGGATGTTCAAAAACATCGGGAGATTCCTCGGGAAGATGAAGAAGAAGATGGACCGTCAATGAGTGCGGGTGTGTTAGGAGTGTTTGGCACAAGGTGCTATTGGAACTATTTGGTAGTTTTAAACAATGTTTGTCATGTATTTGTGTGTTAGTACAATGTTTAATACACTTTGGAACATGTTTCAACTAACAATGTTGCAGGATGACAACGTTTGGCAAGTTGTCAAAAATTTCATGATTATCTTATTTTCACTAAGTTTAGTGAATTTCGCTAGCCCCCGATCAAAGTCTTATAATTTGAGCGTTTACATGTCTAATTTTTGTATTTCCTAACCAGATATGAATTATAGTTTTGGTTTTAGGACTTTTTGAAAAATTTGAAAATCGTCTAGCGGGTTTAAATCGCGTTCTGTCTCGTTTTTCAGCACTGGCGGAACAGGCGGATCCCAAAATTGGGTTCCGCCCGTTCAAAACCTGGGTAACCCAGGTTTGGCCCAACGGACCAGACGGAACCCAAATTTGGGTTCCGCCTGTGTATTCCCAGGGTACCGCCAGTTTCCTGCAGAATTTTTATTTTTCTTTTCAACATTTCAACATCCAAACACCAAAATCCAATCCTTTTAGCTAGAAATCCATTACTTGCAATGTGTTTAGCTTACTAAGGTACTTAGCATTCCTTAGAACTCACCCAAACCCATTTCCCGCCAAAATTCAAAAATAGCTATAACTACCTCAAGTCTCCTTCACACAACAAGGAAGGACCCCTTTTAGAGGCTCCTTGAAATCCCTGAGAATTTCCCATCAAACAAACTCACCAAAACCACTAAGCATTTAGTGCAAGCTTGTCTTCTCACTTCACCATTTTCATTGGATTGACTTCCATGACATGACAACCCACAATTAAGTTTTCCAAATCATTAGGAACCACCATTTTTGTATGGACTAACATCAAATCCAAACACTCCTTCCCACAAACCTTCATCACTATAAATCAAGCCTTCCTAAACACTAACAAATCACACCTTCTACCTCACAATTCTGAAACTTTAAACCATTTTTCACCATGACCAAGTCAACAAACACCTCTCAAACCTCAAAACCCATCCGGAAAACCGCCCGGATAAGTGTGAAACCACTTTGGTGTAACCAACTCATCAACCTTAGCTCTTCATCCTCGGATGAATTCACATCACCCATCAAAAATGAACACTTTTTGAACCTAGCATCTCCAACTCCATCACCCAATGAACCAAATGAGCACACTCCACCACCTACTAAATCACCTATTGACCCAACTCCACCAAGTGCTCCAACTCAACCATCAAAGACTCCATCACCATCACCATTCCCAAAAGTTGAACCTATGGAGCTTTTCGGGTCTCCTCCAACATCACCACACCCGTATGTCCAAGATTTGAATGATCTACCACCTAGACATACCCAACCACCACCTTTTGCAAACCAATCACCAAGGTCAATTTTTGACCTTGATGATGATCTTGAACCTACCCAACCACCACCACCAATGTACCAACAACCAAAACCGTTGTTGTTTCACCCTATCTACCGTGAAATCCATGGTCCTCTCTATGGAGAACCAAATTTTGAAAACAATGATCACCCAACTCCACCACCTTCTCAACCCCAAACCTATGAGTCTTTCTTTCCTTCTTATGAGGAAATACAAAGCATGGTTGACAACCACCTTCATCAAGCAATGGAATTTCAAACCACCTTGCTTGAATCAATACCAAATCCATCCTCCACCCAAGAAACAAAACCAAACCCACCCCTAAACCAAGACACAAAAACCAACCCATTTTCACCCACCCATCCCCATGGTTGCCCACATTGTGAGCAAATGGGTGAAACCATAAAAACCGTGCTTCACCAATTCCAAAATGAAACCCGGTTTGCATTCCAACACGTCATTGAACGTTTGGATGCACTTTCCCACCCCAACAAATCCTAAACCAACCCTTGGAGGCCGTTTGCCCCACAATAGGAATGTAGGATTTTCTTTTATTTTCTTAGTTTTTGTGTACAAGTAGAAGCATATGTACACATTTCTTGTCTTTTGACTTTTTAAAAGTCAAAATTTTACTTGAAATGAAATCTCTTTCTACTTATTTTGTGCAATGTTGGTTGATCAAAGTTGTGTTGTCAATGTGGTTGCATTGTGTGTGGTAACTACAAACTTGACTATATATATCATCAACTAACCATTTTTTTGTAGGTCTCAAAATCCATGTTTCCCATATTGGTACTCCATTTAGGGGGAGTATCGACCAAGGGGGAGCATGGCGATTATTCCGCTTCGCTACTCTACTTTTTGTTTCGACAAAAAGGGGGAGAAATATATTATACCTTCAATACTTAATATGCTTTTCATCTCTTAAGTAAAACAAGGTTAATATAATTTTTTTTTAAGTCTTAAAAACCAAGATTTTGTGTGATACTTAAAAACAAAGTTTATGTTTTGTCATCAACAAAAAGGGGGAGATTGTTAATACAAATATCGCCTAAAAACGTTATTTATATTTTACGATCTTCGCTAAGTTTTGTTAACGACAAAATGTAAACTTTAGTTTTAAGCAAAACATATTCTTAGTTTTTAAGACTTGCATAAACTAGACTTTTGCTACATTTTACATTTCATAAAACATAACACAAGTTTATTTCTTAATTTAGAAATAAGTCACATCATATTTATGGCAAGTTTTGTCATTATGTATTTATGGCAAGTTGTGTGTTTGACTTGCTTTCATGTTGCTTACAAGTTTCATGTTTGACTAACTTCAAGTGATGTGACATTGTTTGGTTGATAGAAGTTATGAGACAAGACCTTGTTTGGTTTGGGAAGTTATTGCCAAAACCTACTGCAGACCCGGCGGTACCCTGGGGGTACACGGGCGGAACCCAAATGAGGGTTCCGCCTGATCCGCCGAGTCCACAGTTTGTTGGGCTATAAATACCAAGCCATAACTTGATTTTTGGCTAACCTCTTGAGCACATATTTTACACACACACTGATTCTTTTCTTCTAACCTCTTAACCTTGTACATGTGAAGTTTTCTATTGTAGCAAAGAAGCTCACAAGGTCGTCTAAAAGTTACAAGTTTCCAACACAACGTTGCAAGACTTGATAGCTTAGTATTGTGTAAACTAGTATTGTTTACGCGTCATTTGTTTGTGTATATTCTGAAGTGAGTGGTTAGTATTTTAGTCCTCAAAATACAAAGAGTGTTGGAAGTGGTTGTGCCCTTGTAAAAGAACTCGACATCTAGCTTTGTGTCGGTAAAAGTATAAGCGACGTGTAAGGTTTTCTCCGCCGGTGAAAGGAGCTTGTTGACTAGTGAAAGAAACTCTCGAGTTGGATACTCGGGGCGTGGACGTAGGGCAAGGAAAAAGAGTCCTTGTAGCCGAACCACGATAAATACTCGTGTTGTGGTTTGATCGTTTCTTTCCTTTACTTGCATGTTATATATTTGTGATTGTGCATATATCTTTGATCAAACGGAAAGTTTCAAAGCCAACTAAACAAGTTAAAAAGATTTTAAAACGCTAAAACTATTCAACCCCCCTTCTAGTTTTCCACAACATGTACAACATGTTCTTCCTCGTTTACCTGCTGTGTTGAGGTGCCCACATCATCCCTTTCAACATCATCGCTTTCAACATCATCCCTTTCCACATCATCCCTTTCCACTACTTCTTCTAAATCAAGATAGTTTTTGTTGAGCTCTAAAACCACATCCTCACTCTGGTCAAGTTCTGCAACCATGTCTGTAATCAAGTCGTCTCCCACACCAACATCATCTCAAGGACTGGCAAATTGGTACAAGTCGTCATATGTAAGCTGAGATTGTTGCTCAACTTGTTCTGGGCCATCAACTTGTTCTGGGCCATCAACGCCACTTACAGGTGGTTGCGCAACATGAGTGTCTGTGTTACCAACAACTCGGCTTACATGTGGTTGGGCAGAAGGAGTGTATGTGCCATCCAACACTTCATCAATCATTTGGGTTTCATCTTCAGCTTGTTGTTCTTGACCAGCAATCATAGGCACAGGTGATTGACCATTGGTACCACCAATTGAAGTCTCAACTTGTTCTGGATCGATGGTAGGATCATTCGAAGGCTCCACCCGTACTTCATCCGTTATTTTACATTTTTGGCCTCTTTTGGGTCTTCTGCGTTTCAACTCAACATACACCTCAATCTCTCTATGCGTTGGAATCAAATCCAACATTTTCATCACATCCTCATCAGACTTCAACGGGTACAACCCAACATCCAAAGTCTCGCTTGGTATCCTATAATAATAGCCTGCAACCCCACCTTTGACACCTATGTCATCTACCAACTCTTCAAAGGCGTAAAAGCTAAACAAGTCATAATCCACACAATCATACCACGCAATAACTAGATCAACATACATCCTTCCTGGTGGTGGCGTAAATTTTCCACCGTGGGTTACTTTCAGAGTCAAGTAGGTCGGCTTTGATTATGTATGTAAACAATAAACATCGACACACACACACACACACTAACAACATGAAAAATCAACTTAATGTATAATCCACATCCTATTCGTACTGTTCATTACAATCACATATCACTATAGATAAAAAATCGATATAATTAACAATGCCCAAAACATACCGTAAAGTTGATGAAGATTAGGGATCGGGGAAGATCGTTCGCGGTTTTTCCCAAATAAATTAGCCATCTCCTTCACTTTTTTCCGGTTCGGAAATCGTAATTGGAAACTTTAGGGCAAAAAATGCGATTGACTTTCGGCAAGGGAGTGTTTGGATCAGGGGATTAATGTGCTTGTTCAGTAGGTCTAATATTGGTTTAGGCGGGAACCGTGAAATGACGATACTACCCTAAACTACGTGGCACTTAACGGGAAAATTAACGGAAAAGGCCTCTCGGTGGCGATTTTTGCGAAAATGTGGAACGTTGATGTCTTTTTTGCGCTACTTTTTGTCTCGGTCCCGTTTTTGCAATTTTGTGGAACGTTAAGGACTATTTTTGCAATTTACCCTTATTTTTATATTGAAAATAAATAAATAATGAATTTGAAGTTGTTGAACGTGACTATGGAAAAGTAAAATGAAGGGGTGCATGGTAAAGAGCTTTTTACCTATCTACCCCAAAGGTACATAGCCTTATACCTTATTCATCCAAAAAAAAAAAAAAATCCCTGTAAAAAATCCTTGGGCAACTCTCTCAGAATTGTGATACGTGTCCTTTTGGTTGTCCCCACATTGTACTTTCATAATACTAGTTACCTCATTATTTATATAAAACGAAAATACCAAAATACCCCTATTTATAATCTCTTTCACCACACAGTTCCGTCCATGGTTGTGAGTTCAAGCCTTGTATATGACTTGTTAGATAAAATTGTTGTATATATGTATCGTGAGATAAATAGTTGTCATATTAAAAAAAAAAATAAAAAAATAAAAAATAAAATGCAAAGCGCGTTACATGATAGAAAAGAGAGATAACCCATTCCAAATGTTTACTTGACACAAAAGTTTATAGTGTGTATCAAACTTTTTGTTCAATTAAATATTACAAAATTTGCTAATCATTACATGTCATTTATATAATAAAACAAAGCCCTTATTGAGAATTTTTCATTTTAAAAAAGTGCATTCATACCTTATTTAGTAATAATTTTATTTAAAAAAAAAATATTATTTTCTTATTAGGTAACATTTTATATTTATCCATAACACAAGTAGAAGACAAATAAAAAAAAATATATAAGATGCAATTAATAATAAGATTAAAATATTTAAATAATTATCTTTAATAATAAAAAACTATAATTAAACATCATAAATCAAACAAAACAAAGATTAAATTATTTGTTTTTTAATAAATAAAAATATATGATTCAAAATATTTAAAAAAAACCCGCGCATGCGCGGGCATTAAAACTAGTATGTACTAAACTACTTGGTTAACTGAATGACAATAGCATGTAATAGGCCTGTATTGTTTAATTGGGCTAAGCCCATGTATACACGATACACACTTTTGATAAGTGCAGTGTTACCTATTTGAAAGGTCCATTGTTCGATCCCCAAATCCCAATACAAAATGCACACAACATCCCTCACCCTCGTAAGTTGTAGTTAAATTTGTTTCATCATTCAGTCAGCTTCACTTTAAATTCATAAATACTTGATGGATCACTTATTTTTGTGTAATCCATTAACATTGTATAGTACCCTAAATCATAATACGTTCAGATTTCGCTATACATACTTGGGTCGCCTAGGCGATACTACATGTCTGGAAATAAATAGAGGAAGAAAAGAAAATGAACCTTGGAACTGAAGTCATACACAATTCGCAATTGCAAGTATAATCATTGGGGAAAAAAAGTGAAGCTCAGGATTGCCTTGATTTCATCTAACCAATGCCTAGGCGTACTATTTTACCACCAGACCACTAGTGCCTTGATGTTAACTCATTGGATTTGATATTAACTATACAACTTTTTACGAAAGTATCATATTCATATGAATTTTCTTACAGTATTTAAAAACACATTTTGTGGTGAAGTTGCTTTGTTTTTTTTTTAAACGTGAGATGATGATTTATAAAAAAAGAACAAGTACAACTTTGTTTAGAAATATATTAGATAACATCATCAAATATATTAGAAAACACATTTCGGTTCGTATTACTTTGTATATTTTTTTTATTCTCTATCCACTTTTTAATCAAACGCTTACCATACAAGGACACTATACACCCTATAAGATTTGTGCAGATGTGACTCTTTCCATCGGCTATTTGTTTATCCAGGCCTTACCTCATAAAATGTTGCATGATAAATTTTGTTCATAAAAAATTATTCGTCTTTGCCGTTGCATCTCGGTACCTTATTATATCGTTAATCGTTAAATTTAAAACACATCCGTGAACCAATCACTTGTTACGTACTTACGTGTAAGAACTCATGCACAAAGAGATGACTGCTAACTGGACCATGAACACAAATACATGAAATATAAATAAAAAACTAACATACAAAAATCAACGCAATTTAATTTTATCTAAAACCATACATGGGTATCGCTAGATAGAGCATTCGGCTAGTATAATCTAATAAGCTAATAAATTCTTTTAAAATTTTGTTTTGAAAACAATGAACTTTAAATCGGAGATGGTGACAAGTGAGACCCATCATTTAACTTATACTATCACTCCATGGAAACAAAGCGTTGTATGACAATTATTTCAACCATGCACCATGTGATCGTAGGCCACTTTCATTAGAGGATGGGGTACGGTTAAGCCATCGCTGGCGCCGTCACCACCAGCCCAATTTTTACGACGGCACATCGTACCGGAGGTGGCGCCGTCGATGCTTGCGCCGTCCCCATGGCTCAGCGTCATAGCCTTTTTGTTCCCTCTTTTCTTCATTGTTTGTTGTGTTTGTGTTTGTTTGGCCAGTGATGGAGGAAGCAGTTTTGTGATTTTCTTTTGTGTGATTTTTTTTCCTTGTTGCAGGTTTGGCAGAGAAGGAGGAAGAA
The DNA here is from genome assembly GCA_030686995.1 of Artemisia argyi. Lineage (NCBI taxonomy): Eukaryota > Viridiplantae > Streptophyta > Magnoliopsida > Asterales > Asteraceae > Artemisia > Artemisia argyi. The sequence goes on from CM060687.1 coordinate 13,811,763, forward strand.
GTTTTGAGAGGGAGGAAGAGCATATATTTATTTAGGATTTTAGGGTTGTAATGGTTTTGGGCTTAAATTTTTTGGCCCATTTGCATTGAGTATAAATCTCCACACTTCTTAAATTTTGTATTGAGTATAAATTTTGAGCCCATTTGTTAATTTTTGGGAATAAATTTTGGGCTTAAATTTAGAAGCATTTGGTTATACATTCATATACTTTTAAATATATTTATGATTTTTTTTTTTTTTTTTTTTTTTTTTTTTTTTTTTTTTTTTTTAGTTTATATTGTGTATATTTTAGTTTATGTAAAAAAAATTAAAAAAAAATTTGGCCGACGGCACCAGAAATTCTGGTGCCAACGGATACCCTTGAAATATGGTGCCGTGAGGTTTCTGGTGCCATGGAGCTTTTTACTGACGTGCAGCAAAAAATCCCACGGCACCAACGGTACCCAGTGCTCTTATCACCTAGAGTTTAATAGATTACATTTTGTAATTACTCTAAAGTAAAATATTAAAACGTCACATAATATAATTACTATTAATTTTGATTAAACGGTTAATTGAAGTTAAAAATTTAATGTTAATGATCAATTATAGAGAGCACGGTGCGTAGGGAGTTACCAGCCATTCGTCTAATAACAGCACTAATGGAGCCGCCATCCTGCACCGTCCTTTAGCCTGCCCACCAACTGGCATTGTTGGTATTTCATTTTTTTTTAGTGAGTAAGTGAATATTTTTTGTGGGGTTTTTTGCGGGGCCATATGTATCAATAAGGTTTTTTTTTTTTTTTTTTTTTTTTTTTTTTTTTTTAGAAATATGGTGTTTTAGTTATCGGCGTGTTATTGAAATAGTGCTGAAGTGACACGTCAATAAGTAAATTAATAAGTATTATTCGTTCCCTTATTCCACCTAGTCATTTCAGTTTGCACTTTTGAAAATTTCTGCTTGTTTTCTCGCCTTTTTTGTTTGTTTTTAATCATTTAGAACTCAACGAACCTTCTTTGTTTGAACACTAAAAGAATTACATCTTTGAGAATTAGTGACATCTTTGAAGTCTATTTCAAGGTACTCAGACAAATTTTGGCATAGAACTAAGTTACTAACTGTAGATACCAAATTTTACCTTTTCCTAGTATTTTACAAGTAGTGTAACTTCTTAAGTTTGATGTATCAATATTTCTATCTTTATTAGTCAACACATGAATCATATTGAGAGAAAATATAAATCTGTTTGGATCATAATAAAGGGAGTTATTGGTATTCCTTATTTATTTTTTTAAAGTAAAATAAGCAAGTCTCAATAAGTAGGTAGAAGCTACTTAATTTAATGCGTGAGATCATATAAAAATGTATACTGGTTTTTCCTGATAGCTTATTTTGAGGGAAATTTTTACACGAGATAGAAGCTGCTTATGTCAATAGGCTTATTTGAGATAAATTTAAGATTATTCTTTTTTACTTTTATATTTGGCCTTAACCAAAGGTTTTATATTTGACCATAGGCTGTGTTTGGGGACGAGCTTTTTGGAGCGTTTATCGTTTAAAATATACAGCTTGTTTAACAACGATCGTTTAGCATTTTGATTTTGCTTAAATGCTCCTATATGAAACACTTAAAAGTATGAAGAATTTAAAGTTCACGTTTAAAAGTGTGAAGAATTGTTTCAAAATCTTCACCATTAAAGTGTGAAAATATATTTTAATAAGTGTGAAAAGTTACTTACTTTGTTGCAGTGATTATTTACTTCTAAAACATATTTGCCACATAAAAACACAATATTGTATCAGCACAATATCATTCTCACCCTTCTTTCATCACAATCATAAAATGTTGCATGATAAATTTTGTTCACAAAAAATTATTCGTCTTCGCCGTTGCCTCTGGGTACCTTATTATATCGTTAATCGTTAAATTTAATACACATCCGTACTTACGTCTAAGAACTGATCATGCACAAATAGAGGAATGCTATCACTAAACCATGAAAACATATACATAAAATAAAAATAAAAAATAACATACAAAAATCAACGCAATTTAAATTTATCAAGCATTCGGCTAGTATAATCTAATAAGCTCATAAATTCTTTTACAATTTTGTTTTTAAAAAATTAATAAATAAATAAAACTTTAAACTGGAGATGGTGACTAGTGAGGCCCATCATTTAACTTATACCATCACTCTATGGAAATGAAGCGTTGAATGACCATTATTTCCCTCATGCACCATGTGATTGTAGACCCCTTTCCCTATCACCTCTAAGCAATTAGGACTACCACAAGTTGCTACGTCGATGTTTCACGATCACTCATTTAGCAACATTTTATTAACTTTTGCTATCCAAAAAAACAAACTAGGACTACTATTATTTGACCACTCTTTATTACATAGAATTTAGTGGATTACTTTTTGCAATTACGCTAAAGTAAAATATAAAAATGTCACATAAAACGGTTAATTGAAGTTAAAAATTTAACGTTAAAGATAAATTATTAGTGAGGACGGTGCACAGGGAGTTACCAGCCATTCATCCAATAACAACAACAATGCGCTGCCGTTGGCCGACATCCTGCACCGTCGCTATGCGTCGTTAATCCTTTAACCCGCCCATTTGTTGGTATTTCTCTTTTTTCCTTTTTAGTGAGTAAGTAAGTATTTTTGGTGGTTTTTTTTTTGTTTTTTTTTTTGTTTTTGTTTTTTTTTTGTTTTTTGTTTTTTTTTTTTTTGTTTTTTTTTTTTTTTTGCGAGGCTCATATGTAACAATAAGTGTTATTTGTTTTTTGTGCTAAAAATATTGTTTTAGTTATTGTTGTGTTATTAGAGAAGTGTTGAGAACTTGAGATGATACTGAAGTGACACCCCAATAAGTATTATTCGTTCCCTCACTCCACCTAGCTCTCTTGACATCAAGCATAAATGGGCATCGTTAAATCAAGCATTCGGCTAAATATAATCTAATAAGAGCACTAGGTGTAGTCGAAGAGGAAGGCTTCGCCGTCCGACGTGGAGCCGTCAACGGCAAGCCGTTCCTCTTCACTACACCAAGAGGGGCTCGCCGTTCCTCCCCGTTGCCAAACTCCTCGTCGTGACGACGAGATGAAACTTCTGACATTATGTACTTTTTTTTTTTTTTTTTTTTTTTTTTTTTTTTTTTTTTTTTGACTTTGAATATTGAGATTGTAAAATGTATATGTATATGTATGTTTTTATTTGTGAAGGTAAAATGTATATGTATGTTTTTAAGAATGTAATGCGTAAAATTTTAAGTATTTGTGAGATAAAATTAGTATGTTTTGTTATTTTTAAGTATTTGTGAAATAAATTTAATTTATTTAATGAAATGAATAAAAAAATAAATGTGTAAGAGGTGGGGCCCTAATGGGAAAGTTGAGGTTTATTGTTTGGTGAGGAGGGGTTTGTTGTGGATAGTTGAAGTTGAGGTGTTGGGTGATGTAGCAAGGGTGGGACCCAGGGTTTGGCTCTTCACTACACCTAGTGCTCTAAGCTCATAAATTTTTTTAAGGGTGCGTTTGGTATGGTACTAAGGGAATGGAACTATGACTATCATAGTGATTAATGATGTTTGTTTTAGTTGAGAGGGCCCACAACTATGACTATCAAAGTTCAATATTATCCATACTCCATATACCTCAAACTAGAGAGGAATGGAACTTTCATAGTTGAGGACGCACCACTACTATCAAACTCATACCCATTATCATTCCTCGCAGCATACCAAACGCACCCTAAAGATTTGTTTTGAGAAAAAGAATAAGCCCATGTGATTCTAGGCCCCTTCCATTATCGCCTCTAAGCAACTAGGGCCCAGGACTACTATAATTTGCTTTACTTTGGTTGAGTGGCTACGTTGATATTTCACGATCACTCAATTATTAACTAGCTTTATTTGACACATGGCCAAATGTAATGGAAAATTAGTTGGCAAAACAGTCTCTCCATTTCACTTTACACTTTTGAAATTTTCTGCATGTTTTCTCCAACAGTCTTCTCCATTTGTTTTTAATCATCTAGAGAACTCAACCAACCTTCTTTGCTTGAACACTAAAAAAAATACATCTTTGAGAACTGGTTACATCTTTGAAGTCTGTATTCCAAGGTACTCTTACATATTTTTGGCATAGAATTAATTAGTTACTAACTGTAGACACCAAATTTTTACCTTTTCTGTAACCTCTTAAGTTTGATGTATCAATATTTCTATCTTTCTTAGTCAACAAATGAAACATAGTGAGATAAATCAGCTGTTTGGATCAAATTAAATTAAGGGGTGGTTTTGGCATTACTTATTTATTTTTAAGTAAAATAAGCAAGTTTATGATAAGCAGGTCAAAATAAGCAAGTCTCAATAAGTAGGTAGAAGCTGCTTATTTTATTGCTTGAGATCAAATAAAAATGTATACTCGTTTTTCTTGATAGCTTATTTTAATGCTTTAGGTAGAAGCTGCTTATCTCAATAGGCATATTTGCGATAAATTTAAGATTATTCTTTTTTACGTCATTTTATACTTTAAAAATACACATACATCTACGATACCAAACCAAACGCTTTTATAAGTGGAGCAAATAGTTACAACTAACAAGCTACTACCAAGCATAAAAGATAAGCAATTATTTATAAGTACTTACTCATAAGCTTAAAAGATAAGCAATTATCCAAAAACATATTGAGATAAATCTGTTTAGACCCATGTGACTCTTTATCTAAACAGGTTGGCGGGCAACCCGAAACCTGTTTAGACCGAAGCTCAACCCTTTTGTTGGTAGTTCGGTCGGGTTTCGGTTAAAAACAGTACCCATGTAATCTGTTTATGCTAACAGGTTAACGGGTCAACCCGAAACCTGTTTAGTCCCAAGCTTAACCTGTTTATATTCATGTTGTTTCAGTAATTGCCACATCCTTGGTTTTGTTTATTAGATTTCTTATGTCTCAGGAAAATGGAAGTTGCATCTGCAATCGTTGGTCCTGTTGTGAATGTTTTAACGGTTCATATTAAGCAAAAGCTGGGATATCTCACTTCATACGCTGAACATGTTGAGCACATGAGAAACAGAATGCAGTTTTTGGAAGATCGAAGTGCTGATATCGAACGCCTCAAGAGACAACATCCCAATATGCCTGCTCATGTACCAGGGTGGTTGGAAGATGTTAAAAGGATCAAGGAAGATGTTGACAACATTCCAAGCAACAACTTTGGCTGCTTTAATGTTAAAAAGAAGTTTCTAGCAGGAAGAAATGCATTAAGGCTTACCAAGGTTATCGAAGGTCTTATCAGCGATGGTTCTGGCATGATTTCTGATGACACCCTCTGGCGTGAAGCTGAAGGATGTCTTGGCAGAGTCGATTCCAAAAACCCGGCATCAACATCAACATCAACATCAACATCAACATCAGGTGTAAGTGTGTTTGACTCAAGAGTAAAGGCGTTCAATGATGCACTTAAGCTCCTTCAAGAAGATGATGATCATACGGCTCGAGTGATAGCCTTGTGTGGAATGGGTGGCGTGGGTAAAACCACACTGATGAAACAACTGAAAGAGGCTGCAACAGATAAAAAGATGTTTAAGTGGATTGCGCATGTAACTGTTGGGAAAAGTTACAACTTGTTTGCCATTCAGAAAGCCATAGCAGAGCACACGGGCAAACCAATAACTAAAACTGATGAAAAACTCGAACCTATAACTAAAACTGAGGAAAAACTGAGGGCAGATTATCTTTCTGAAAGATTTAAAGGATTCTGGGAGCGTAAAGAAAAGATTCTGGTTATACTGGACGATGTGTGGGAGAAGATTAAACTTGAAGATATCGGATTAGCGAGTCCTTTGCCAAAAGGGGTTAAGTTGTTGCTCACATCGCGAGATGTAAAAGTTTGCCGACAGATTGCAGATGATGCTGTTCTTGAAGAATTTAAGGTTGATGTCTTGAAGGAAAATGAAGCACATGACTTCTTTTGTCAAAAAGCAGGGATTTCAGCCGAACATGATTACTATGACATAGGATGTGAAATTGTCAAGAAATGTGGTTGTTTGCCGCTTGCCATCGAACTCATTGCTGGAACTCTTAAAGGTGAAAAGAACAGGGGTGTATGGAGACATACACTCAATCGTCTGAAGAATAATGATCTTGATGAGAATGTACAAAAAATTATTGAGATGAGCTACAATAATTTAAAACAAGAGGTTAAAGCGATTTTTCTGCTTTGTGGCTTGTTCCCCGAGGACTCTAACATCCCGATAGAAGATCTCACAAGATATGCATGGGGATTAAAACTTTTAAACAAAGTTTATGCTATTGAAGATGCTAGAGACAGCACACAAACGAGTGTTAGCAATCTCAAAAATGTATATTTGTTGATGGATGGTGATAGTGACTATGAGTGTGTGAAAATGCATGATCTTGTGCTTGCATTTGTGGTGGCTACTGTTTCTAAAGGTGGTGAGGAGGGATGTTGGATCATTCACCATGAAGATGATTTCTCAAAGTGGAGTGAAGCTGATAATATGAGCCAGTCTTGCAAGCAACTTTCGTTAACATGCAAGGGCATGTCAGAGTTTCCTAGTGAATTTCAGTTTCCAAACCTTTCACTTTTGAAACTTATGCACGGAAATGAGTCGCTAAGGTTTCCTCTAGGCTTTTATGAGGGAATGGAACAACTTCAAGTTATAGCATTTGAGAAATTGAAGTATCCGTTAGTTCCAACATCTTTTGAGTGCTCCGCCAACCTTCGAACTCTTTGTCTCGATGAATGCTCGTTGATGTTTGATTTAAATTGTATTGGAAATCTTTCGAATCTGGAAGTTCTTAGCTTTGCTAACTCTGGCATTACAATCCTACCTTCCACATTCAGAAATTTGAAGAAGCTACGACTTCTGGATGTAACAGGTTGTTGCAATCTTGTTATAGATGACGGAGTCTTGAAAAGCTTAGTGAAGCTTGAAGAGCTTTATATGATACCTTATGTTGAAAAAGCATGCTGCTTCACAGACAACAACAGTAGTCAACTTGCAGAACGTTCAAAGAACCTTTGTGCATTAGAATTTGAATTTATTGGTAACAATGCGCATATGAAGAACGTGTCTTGTGAGAAACTTAAAAGATTCAAGCTCTCAGTGGGATGTTCTTTTACCGAAGTTAGAAACGAGCTGGGCACAAGGCAAGTTGACATGCACTCATATGAAAACAGCTTGAAGCTGATCACCAATAGAGAAGAGCTCGAGCTACTGGAATCTATGATCAATGAGCTGTTTAGGATAACAGATGCCCTTTATCTACAAGTGAATGATATGAATACTCTGCCATACTCTTGGTTTTCCAATTTAAGACTCCTTGTAGTTTCAAAATGTGCAGAGTTGACTTACCTTTTTACGCCGAGTGTTGCAACAAATTTGTCAAAGCTTGAGTATCTGACTATTTCGAGATGCCATAGTATGGAAGCAGTCATACGTACTGAGAATAATGGATCCAGTATAATCATGTTTCCCAACTTAAAGTATCTCAAGTTGGCTGACCTACCAAAGCTATTGAGTTTTAGCAATAACGCCAATGTAATTGAGCTGCCATGTCTCATGGAGTTGCAACTTGAAGGCCTTCCGAATTTTACAAGCATTTATCCCAGTAGTGCATCATCTTCTGTGTCGAGTAATATTTCCTGCATGCAATCTTTCTTTCACAAAGAGGTAAGTCTGTGTTTTATTTTAACAATCTTTTATACTAACAGTGGTTCAAAAAGTGGTGAGTATCTAATGAATGAACAAATATTTTTTTACTTTGCAGGATGCGACTTCTAAGCTGGAAAAGTTGTTTGTTTCTGATATGGAGAATTTGAAGGAGATATGGCCTCCTCAGTTTAGTATTAGTAATCTTTGCCCATTGAGAGAGCTTACGGTCGAGTGTTGTGGTTCCATTGAAGTTTTGTTCAACATGGATTTTGGTGAAATTGAGCAACTTAGCAGCAGCTTGAAAAGAATTGAAGTGTCTGGATGTGATCGTCTTGTGAAGCTTTTTTCATGCAATCCATTTCCATTCATGAATAATCTACAAGAGCTTAAGGTCGAAAGGTGTGGTTCCATTCAAGTGTTATTTAACACTGACTTGGGACATGCTGGTAATATTGGAGAGCAGGTTTGTACCAGCAGCTTGAGAAGAATTGTAGTGAAAGAATGTGATAGTCTTGTGAATCTTCTCCCAAGCAATCCAATGTCATTATTCAATCATCTAGAAGAGCTTGATGTTAGATATTGTGCTTCTGTTGAAGTGATATTCGACATCGACATGGGATGTGTTGGTGAAGTGGATAAAGTTAGCAGCAGCAGGTTGAGAAGCATTTATTTGGAGAAATTAGGGAAGCTTAGAGAGGTGTGGAGGATAAAAGATGCTGGAAATAACTTGATTCAAGGATTTGAAGCTGTTGAAAGAATAACTATTGAAGATTGTGAGAGGTTTGAAAAACTAATCACACCTGCCACAACCAATTTGGATATGAGAGCACTCAAAAAAGTTAAAATTTGGAGATGCGGTAGAGAAAGAGAGAGAAAGAATGAATTGGTTGAGAAAGAGAAAGAGGTACAACTTAATAAATGATTTCCATTTTTGTTTTTATCCTTTTGTGACCTCTTTTCATTACTTGAATGTTATTTATTCTTTTTAAAATCAATAAAAATAATAATATATTTTTTTTAATTATTTTTAATATAAATAGAAAAATAATGTTATTTCTACCCTGTTTCTTCTATCTCATATCCACATGTTTATTATTGAATAAATTATAATTTAAAAAAAAAATTGTTGCAGTTATATTCATATTTTCTAAATGGGAATTATTACTAAATATATATATCATTTGTGGTTGTGATATGCAGATTTCTAAAATTGCATTCCCATTATCCACTTTTAATAACCTTCATACACTTCATCTTTTGTGGAGCTATCAAGATGTGGAGGTGGTTTTTGAGATAACGAGTCCAATTAGTAGAGAATCAGCTCACAATACCCAGCAACAACTCATCATACTCCCCAATCTTGAAGAATTGTGGTTGTATGGTTTGGAGAAGATGAGTCATGTGTGGAAGTGCAATTGGAATGAATTAATTCTTCAAAAACAACCATCACAGTCCTCATTCCATAACCTCACAACCATAAAGATGTGGGAGTGCAACAGCATCAAGTACTTGTTTTCACCTCTCATGGTGAAACTTCTTTCCAGCCTAAAGAAAATTGATATATGGAATTGTGATGCTATTGAAGAGGTGATTTCAAACAGAGATGATGAAGATGTGTCTATATATTCCCACACAACTGCATCTGTTGGGGTGGTCTTTCCTCGTTTGAAGTCCCTTTCACTAATCAATCTACCAAACTTTGTGGGTTTCTTCTTGGGGAAGAATGAATTCATATGGCCAGCATTGGAAAAGGTTGAGATCCTTAAATGCCCACAAATAACGGTGTTTACTTATGGTCAATCTATAGCTCCGAAGCTTAAGTTCATAAATACAAGCTTAGGCAAACATAGTGTTGAATGTGGCCTTAACTTTCATGTGACGACCACCTCGCATCAGGTATTATTTTTATTTTAAATAAAAAAGAAAAAACCTTCCCATGTGAGTTTCTTTTCTAGTATTAGAGTCAATTAACCTTATTGATAATTGTAATCTTCATCAAAATTAGAGCGTAGTTATTTGATCGAAAGTAATATGATTAGCAAATATCAACGGTTTGGTTATGTATGTGATCCCCAAAGTCCAACGGTTTTACAATCATGTAGAGCCTTTTGGCATATTTTACTGGCATATGAAGTCTTTTTTATCATTGAACCAACTGATATGTACAATTATCCGTGACATAAGCTTGTGTATGTGTGGTTTTATTTATTTATTTTAATTTAGTTTTTACCTTGTAGGCCCGATTACCAAGTTCTGAGAGTTCAATCTCATACCACCCTACTACTATGAAACGGTTGCCTTGGTCTCATCATAATTTGATCGAAGCGGATATGTTCAATTATAACCTCAGTGGTGGACAGACTCTTTTTTCATCTGATGAAGTGTCACAACTGCAAAAGCTTGAAACTGTCCATTGTAGACATTGTTGGGACATTGAGCAGATATTTGATTCACAAACTGATGCTGAAATTCCAAACTTGAGACAAGTGGACTTGGATGAGTTATTTAGTCTCAAGTATATATGGAAGAGCAAGCAGGGGACAGTATTAAAGTTTCCAAACCTAACAAGACTGTCTATTCATAATTGCAGTAGTTTAGAATATGTATTAACATGTCCCATGGTTGGTAGTCTATTGCAACTCCGGGAACTACATATAAGTTACTGCAGAAGTATGAAGGCAATTGTGAAGGGAGAAGAAGAATCTGATTCCATAGTGGATGCTATTGTAAAGTTTCCTTGTCTGAAGTCCTTAAAACTTGTTGATCTTGATAGTCTCGAGGGATTTTGCTTAGGAAAGGAAGCTTTTGAATTTCCATCGTTGGATACCTTGGAAATTAAGGGGTGTTCAAAAATGACATCAAGGGAGATTTCTCTGCTCCGAACGAGTTTAAAAGGTGAAGAAATATCAAGGGACTAAAACTGTAAAAGTTCTTGTTCTTACGCTTCACAACTCCACTTTTGAAACACTGATTCAGAACCAACTCAATCCAACGAATCTCGTCTCTATTTGCCGGCGGAATCAGGATCTCAGGCTAACCGGCACGGCTATGGGCACCGGATTGTACTCCGCCAGTTACCAATGAATCGATGATGTTCTCTCAAATTACTCAAACACGAAATCTGTTTTCAGGCAAGTTGTTTGGTTTATGTTTATATATGCATAACGAACTCAATTTATGTGTGTTTGTCTACTTGATTCGTGTGTTTGTCTATTTATTATTCTAAGTTTAAACTGTATTAGATTTATTGATGTTAGCTAAACGTTTTTATATAGTTTAATTTGGATATTGCAATGTGGGTTAATCTGTTATCTGTGTTAGTGATTCATATATTTTGAATTCTATTAGATTCATGTTCTAATAAAAAGATGCGTAATGTGTCTTGATAAGACAAGTTAAAGAGTAATGATGCGGTAAGTGCCATGTTTTTAGCTGATTGGAGCACTTTTGGTGTTGTCATTAGCTATAACCTGTGTTTTTATTTGCTACTTAATTACATATATGTTTGAAAGTAGTAATTGTAAAATCTTGTTTTGGTAAAGTGTGCCTCACTTATGCTAATCAAACCTTTTCCTAGTACCACATACATGTAGTATAGATATAGATTTATAGGCTTGAAACTTCACTTATGGTAATCAAACCTTTTCCATTATTTGTTAGTTCTTTTTTAATTATGCAAATATTTTTTATGAAGGCAGTCGGAAATGATGGAGCTCTATCTGGAATTATGGTTATTTCAGCTTCTCCAGGGGGTCCCGCCAGTAGGGCTGCCATTTCCACCTGGTGATCTGATTATGGCTATTGATAATACGAGTACAGAAACGATGGACATTTATGATGCAGCAGAACGCCTGGAGTAAGTTATGATTGACTGTTTCTAATTCTTTGTTAGTTAACGCTCTCCTTGAGCCTTAAAGTAAAGACTTTTAACTGACTCTCAGGGGCCCCGAAGGAACTACAGTACAGCTAAAAGTACGAAGCAGATCCGAGATAAAGCAGCTATCGTTAACGTACGTTCATTTGCTTCAATTCCTTCCATTTAAATTTGCTGCAAGCTTCATATGTGTGATCGTTTGTGTAAATTATAAGAAGAAGGTATCAAAATATAAGCATGGGTTTCTTCTTGTTATTGTTGGATATAGATTTAAAAAGGGTGGATCAGGCGGATTGGGTGATAGAACAAAATCATTTATAACTAAATGGATTGAGATTGTTCTGGACGCCTTAACTATAGCACTTCATTTGTACACTAGTTAAAATGTTATGTTGTTTAGACTTTAGTGGATACGTACTCTTAATGGACTGTAAATGTGGTGTGCAGGCGGGAAAACATTTCGTTAAATCCGGTGAAGTCAAGAGTTTGCGAGACACCTTGTCTGGGAAAGGGTACCTCCACGATTGGATACATAAAGTTAACATCATTCAACCAAAATGCTTCTGGTATGGTAACTACTTACTGTTATTGGTTGATGTTGACGGATATATTTCATACACCACTTAATATGTATTTTTTATGTACCTGTTATAAATTTGTTAGGGGAAGACACTTTAGAATACAAGATGATGCAATATTTCTAATTTTATAACCTGTAGCTTTATTTGTAAATAATCATTCTAATAAAAAAGCCGTTCCAGCTGCCGTCAAGGAAGCAATTGAAATTTTAAGGAGAGAAAATGTTGGCGGTTTTGTATTGGACCTTCGCAATAATAGGTAATATTCTTATAAGTTATAAGGATCAGTGTTTATGGGATTCATTTTAAGCATTGTTATTGTAATAATGCTTTCTAAAAGATGATTAAATTGTGATGCAGTGGTGGTCTTTTTCCCGAAGGAATTGAGATCGCTAAGATTTGGTAAGTCTGCATTAACATTTCTGCAAAAAAAATCATTATTATAACTTTTTGCTGGCTTTTTAGAGTATTAAGTATCTGGCTTTTATGTTTGAACTCATGGTTTAACGAAAAATTTTGGGTAAAATTTTTGACCCATTTGGTTCTGAATGTGCTATACGTGTTTAAGTTTTTATTTTTAACGGGTCAAACAAGTAAATAAGTATTGCTTTTATTGGAAATAGCTTAAATGGGTTGAAGTTTTCCTAAAATTGTTATCATATTAGTTCAAAGTTCTTATGGTATAACTGATGCAAACCAGGTTGGATAAAGGTGTGATTGTGTACATCTGTGATAGCCGTGGTGTTCGAGATATATATGACACTGATGGAACCAATGCAATCGCTGATTCAGAACCTCTAGCCGTGCTGGTAATGCCATCTATACCATTCTTTTCATTAAAGTGCTGTAATGGCTTTCATTGTTAGGTCACAGTTGCGATTTAGATTGCTGTAATACGTAAATGGGCTGAAATGACCACCTGTAAAAAGTTATTTGTTCTTGTAGGTGAACAAAGGAACTGCAAGTGCAAGCGAGATCTTGGCTGGTGCCTTAAAGGATAACAAGCGTGCAGTGCTTCTTGGAGAACCCACTTTTGGCAAAGGGTAAACAATCTTTACAATACTTATACTTTTAATAGCATTATGTTTTCGATAAAATGTCCTAAAATGTTCTTTATTCACAGGAAAATTCAATCGGTATTTGAAATGTCTGATGGATCTGGCTTGGCTGTTACTGTTGCTCGTTATGAAACCCCTGATCACATCGACATCAATAAGGTTCTCTATCTTTCTACTTCTCTCCACTCACAGAGACTATTGATCTCTTTGGTAAATTTGGTTTTTGAAAGGCCTGGTATTTTTGACCCATTTGCTTATATGAATGAGTCAGTTTGGAATATGTATTATCGTAAACGACCCAAATGGTCAGATTTTGAGAACATTAGACAAACACGTGCTTGTGGGTCAACTAGGCCCCAGTCATTCAACTTGCACTAAAATTACCCATTTGACCCTTTACAAGCCCGTTATACTTTGCCTTCCTTAAATTTTGACTACTTTATACTTGTCTTCACCCATGTAGGTTGGTATAATTCCTGATCATCCACTGCCAGCTTCATTTGCTAAGGACGATGATGGTTTTTGTGGCTGCATTGGAGATCCTGCTTCTGGCTGTTTTCTAAACAAAGCTGGATTATTTTCAAGATGATACACTTGTATAATAAACTCGAATTACAATTTATCAACTGTTGGTTATATATTCAATAGTCCGTGATTGGCATTTGTATAGTTTCGAAGGAAATTGGATAACAGCGGTTAATCTCTTGTTGTAATTGTAAATTACTAACATGTAATGAGTTCCAAATCTACAATCATGTTTTAAGTCGCTAAACAAACAAAAATCTCTATATTTTGGATTAAAAAAATGAAAGCGATAACTTGACCTAACTTGTCAATCAGAATTTGCCTCCCCTACAAGTAGTGATGTGTTTGGTGAAGGTCCTTTAGCTTCTTTGGATCATTATCGTTTAGCTGAAGCTGAGTTTTTCAACTTTTTTCACGATGATTTCAATGACACTAATGTTAACTAGTCATGAGTCATGGCGTCGTCATTTCAATTCTCTATATAGTGATGTGCCACTTTTTTTTTTTTTTTTTTTTTTTTTTTAATTAGTTAATGTTTTTTTTTTTTAGTGTTGCAAAAAAGTCTACAAGGCCAATTAATTGTTGCCTAGGCATTAACCGGCCACAAACCTTTTCGATTTGTGCAAATCAGTCAAATAACTTGGTCAGCGGTTGTCTATAGTAGTCAACGATGGCCAAACTTGTCGGAAACATGCAAATCTTGCCGGAAATACTATAGACACGCCGAAAACTTGTTTTAATCACTGTTTATATCTATTACAAGTTATTGGTATAAGGCAATTCTTGTTATAAATACCTAAACTTACCGGAAATGTCAAACTTGATTAATCACCGATTAATCCCAACTACACCGACTATAAGCTAAAGGAGGTCAACCGACCGACTACCGATTCTAATAAAATGATGCGTAATGTGTCTTGATAAGACAAGTTAAAGAGTAATGATGCGGTAAGTGCAATAGTTTTAGTTGATTGGAGCACTTTTGGTGTTGTTCATAAGCTATAACCTTTGTTTTTATTGGCTGCTTATTTACATTTGTGTTTGAAATTAGTAATTGTAAATCTTGTTTTTATCATTGAGTATCACAATTTGGTAAAGGACTAAAGGGTGGAAAAGTGTGCCTTTATTCTTTTAGGGATAATTTCTTGCTTTTAGAGTTGGAATGGACTGACCTTTCGTCACAAGATATAGGCTTCAAACTGCACTAATTATGATAACCAAACCATTTCCTTGTACCAGATACAAGATAAACGAAATAGGGGAGGAGGGGACTTAACGAATTAAGTTGACTAAACGCAAAAAAACGTGCAGTTAGCACCTGCTTTAGCGTCCTATATTAGGGAATGTTTTGTGCCAACCTCAACTACTAGTGAATCAAGGTGTGATTAAGAAGAGATCAACATCAAAATGTTTGATGACACTAAAATCATCAACATTTCTGGTATCTTTTGGCACATGAAAAAAATGGGTACTCCGAACTTTGTATTGAACACACAATCAAGTAAAAAGATACCATTCGAAATATCCATGTGAGTATGTGACTAAGAATGAGGCGACATTGGTATAACAAGATGGCTAGAGCCCTCTTATTTATAGAGAATATATGGAGACAGAGGAACAACTTTCTCCTAACAATGTAGAGCTTAATCAATCACTAGGTACGAGCGAACATGTATTTATCCAAAATGGATAGATGTGTCACCCACATGAGTCCTACTAAAAAAACTCATGAAACCCAAAGTTCGAGTCCGGTTCACTAATCCAAACTATTGGCGTTTTGCATGAAGCTACTTATCAGTCACACAAAGATTGCCTACTGATTTTATTAAACGCTTGAACTAAACTACCTGCAGCGAATAATACTTAATTAATTTCATGGCATGTAATTCAAGAAACACAAAACGAGTTGCATTATTGGTGTAGAAGATCTCAGTCTCAAAATTGTGTCGTCAATTAATAACATAGTTTAAACTTTTTCATTAAGAATCCAAGTAGATTCAAATACGAAACAGATGAATGATATACATTAGAGTACTAGAAATGCACAAGTCGGCATGTAAGCATCTAGAAATATGAAACTTCCCACCTGATGGTTATGATCAAACGTAATCCCATCTCTGTTTCTATAGGATCATATCCATAATAGGTGGCAATTTCGAGCAATTAACTTATAAGCGGGTCTTGGCTTTTTGGGGTCCAATGTCTCAAATCAAGTTTAGCTAAAAGAGGAACACATCAAGTGGGTCGAATGGGTCAAACAGGTTGAAAGTCACGTCAAGTTTTTGTAGGTTCCCAGGGCCGGCTTTGAGGGTGTGCAAGGTGAGCGACCGCTCAGGGCCTCAAAATTTTAAGGGGCCCCAAAATTTGTCCCGTTAATAATTATATGCATGTGTCGACATATTTTTAACAAATAAAAGAGTATTTAGATGGTAAAATATCTTAAATGGGTAATATGTTATAACGTTTTGATAACTAATTGCATTATATCTTATAAATTGTGACACTTTATATATAACATTGCTTATCGAAAAGCCTCATTATATAATTTCGCACAGAGCCCTCAAAAATTTCACCAATTCATGAGACGGCCCTGTAGGTTCCCAGTCGGACCTAACCACCTGTTTGAACCTGTTACATTTTGACACTCTTATGGACCTTAATCCGATTTGACACTCTTACGAAGCAAATTGATTTTGATCCGTTTCAACCCAACCATTTTGACTCACCGTCTCTAATCTCCCTGCACCTTTTATATCATCGCATGCTTGCAATAAAACCAAACTAATTTTATGATTTCTGTTATTGTAGATATGCTGAAACGCCCAAGGAAGAAAAGAACAAGATTTCTCATCGCGGAAGAGCTCTTGCACCGGTACAATCCCACTTTGCTGAGGCTAGTTAGTATTCGAAACCTACGATAGAAATTTATATCTATTGGTGCAAAACGCCACTCTTGACATGTATGGTTTTACAATCCTCAGCAACAAAGTGTGGTACCGAAAACATGACACTACTCTTGACATGTATGGTCTACATACAATAGTATATATCCAATGAAGATTTCACTTCTTTAACCTATGTGGGAATACTAAACACTCCATGCTAGTTAAATTATCTGTTCAATATAGAGCGTTTGTATATTCTAATAACTAATGCCAAAGTTTAAATACGGTAATTTAGTGAGGACTGCAACTGAACTCTGATATCATCTACGGAGTACAAACTTAATCACTAGTTTCATATGGATTTACTCTCATTTTTTTTCATTCTTTTTTGTTTGGTTAACGGCCGAGGAATCAATTGACGATAATGCAACTCATGTTGTTCGAATTACATGCCACCACGTTAGTCAAGTATCGTTGGTAATGCAAGGCAACTTTTCTTTGGGTCTAAATTTCAAGTACAAGAGTTGATTTGGAGGGAAAAACCATTGATAAAATTTGATAAATTTGGATAAAAAAGCTGGTGAAGAAGGATCCAATGCTCTTTAATGTCTTTGAGACAGGATCATTACTAGCTTTGACAAAAGAAAAGTCTTCATGAGACCTTTTTGGTAATAATAAAGAAAAAAACAACATTATTATTAAAGAAACCAAAATCATGACCACACCAACTCACCCTCCAAAACATTTAAATTTCACACCAAAAGTGAAAAGTTGAAACAAGATCATGCTTGGCACAAGACAAAGCAAGAAACATAACAGTTTCATCATTTTGCAATGCTTGTGTTTCTTTTCATTATTTATTTACTTTTGTACAAACAGTTTATGTTTCTAAAAAACCAAAATTAAATTTGGTACATTACATAGAAGACCATCACAGAAGTGACATAATATCCTCACAAGAGGTGTCAGGTTCAAACTTCACCACGTACACATCTTGGAAGTAGCTATAGAAAGGGTCAAAAACGGTCAAGGACATACCCTGATTAAGCTACCTTCATTTGAGTTAAAGGCTCGCACTCTCTGAATAACCTCAATAGTCCTCACCTTATATGTTTACCCGATACGTTACATATGCAAATTGCAAAAGTACAATGTATGTCAAAGGACAATATTTCTTATGAACTTAAGTTTGATAAATGCATATGCTTTTAGCCTTTTTGTATGTCAAAGAACATAAATAACAGTCACAGAAAATAAACTATCCTTCTCATTTCATGACAACATCCGACATTACAACTTGTATCGACTCAAGACACCCAAATTACACTTGAAAAATTAGGAAGAAAGCGGAAAAGAACGAAAAAAAAGAAGCCATTTGGATCATGTAACCTAAAACCAATATACCTAGTCAGATCTAAAACACAAACTAGCAGACAAAGCACACGTGTGAACAACACTTCAAACCTGCTCCCGAAAATAGTGAATACATAGTTCTTGTTCTCAATTGAAGCTTGGCCGAGGTTGCACGAGACATGTTGATGTGTAAATAACACTCACTTGCCAGAAATAGGGCAAGAAAAAAAAAAGGATCAAAAGGGAGAAAAATATGGAATGTGAAATGAACACACTAGAAAAACATTGAAATAAGTTTATGGTGAGAGGATAGACGGAGGCTAGCACTGGCGACCCCTACGGCAGCCAAGAGCACCGGCATTGGAGGTCATACTACCGACCATGCTAGATGATTTAGCACCCAAACTTGAGGCTCTAGCATAGCTAGCCGATGCTCCAGCACCAGATGGGGTGAAATAAGCACCGTTAAGAAGTAGGTCGCCTTCTGATCTCCAGTTCCATCCATGCCATTTTCCTGCAGCCGTATCCACCCTCTTTGTAACCTGTACACATAGCCAAATTTCCATCTCAAAATCAACATCAAAAAGGCAAACGTCCAATAGACCGGTCAAGGAGGGTTTTGAAGAAACAGGTCTTGGGTTCAATCCCAACTTCCAGCTAAAGGTTAATGTAATAGGTGCCCAATGTCTTTAGTCAGCATCCAAAAAGGGTGCACGGGTCAGAGTTTCCCCGCCGATTTAAATATCAAGTGTCAATTATCACATTATTTCCATAATGACATTCAAACACCAAAAAGTACACCAACAAAGTTGTAAATAGAGAGTGAAGTAGTAATTAAAGTTACCTCTTTAGCAAAAGGATTGGCAGGGGCAAGATATCTGTTGCCTTGGCTGTTAATGGTGGGGCTTGCACTTCCACCAATAGCATACATCTCCCAGTGAGTGTAGTCATTGTTTACTACATGAAAATAACCATGTCTGCATCTGCAACATTATTATTTTTTTTTTACCAAAATTAAGTCAGATATGCACCTAATTTACATTGTACAAAAACAGTGAAATAAATTTCTGGTAATAAATGGATGTGTACCTTGGCATTCTCTGAATTAGACCTTTACCAAAGTGGTTATAAGCTATAGTCACTTGCATCATCTTGTCTCTTACATATGAGTCACTATGGCCCAACAACATCACCTGTTATCAAAGTATAAATTATTAAAGTGTTGATCTTTTTGCTTTTTTAACAATTATTAGTAGATATGATAATGTGATGCATGTGCTTATACACGCGTTGATTGTGGTTATATGTGACCTCTAACGCGTTTTAGGACAACCCATTTGACTGTTTTGACACAAAACAAATTTACCCTTTTGACCCGTCCTTTTCTAGTTATGATATCAAGATTGACGTACCTCGTTGTGGTGAGCTAAGTGGTTATTGGAAATGGTGATGGCAGTCGAGCCCATAACAGCATCCACAAGTCCGTCAGCACATTTAGAGAGCGAGTTATGATCGATCCATATATGACTTGATCCAAAGATAGAAATAGCATCACCATCAGCCATTGTCCTCCAACCGTAATGAGATGGAGAGCTTCTAACCAACGCGTTACCAGTTGGTTTACAGTCATGAATGTGTAAACCGTGAATAATAACATTGGTAATAAACTGAAGAGTTAGGCAACCTCCATAAGCTATATGAACATTGGCTCCACGCGCATCAATGGTTTTAAAACTGTTCATAATAAGTTCTTGCTTTAACGTAATCACCATGTCACGTTTGAACACGATCCATAATGGAGCCTTTTGTATGACAGCATGACGTAGGGTGCCTGGTCGTGGGTTAACAGGGTCATCGTCTCTGGAATCAGTGACTACATAGAACCGACCATCACGGCCTCCAATGGCATTTCGCCCAAACCCAATGCCACAGTCAGCAAGACGCTTGCGGTTATGCTGCCAGTTTTTGTCACACTTCCAGCAGTCATCAATAGGATTACCGGTCCCGCATGAGAAATATCCCAGTTTCCTCCTCTCGGTGTTATTTCTCATGGTCCTGCACAACATCACATATTATTAGAATTTTCAGGTCCGGTCAAAATTGTTTAAAAAAATCTAATGGGTCAAAACAGGTCGGGTCAAAACCGGCAAAAAAAAGTTTACTAATCGAAATAGGGCCAGGTCAAAACCAGTAAAAATATTTACGGGTCAAAACAGACAAATAAGCTTTACGGGACAGAACGGCATCGTCATGTCAAAATTAGTAAAACTATAATGGGTCAAAACGGGTGAGATCGGGCAAAATTTACTTTCTAACTTATTTAACCGATTTTAAAAGTATACATGTCACTATTGTGATATTTATGTACTAGTACTAGTATCATTTAAGGATTTTGTCAAGATTTTTAACCATGAAAATGTACTAGTATCATTTGCTTACATAACAATGGTCAAAATACATCATGGTAAATGAATGAGGAACATACTGAACACACATTAGTCCAAATCTAAATTTAAGAAAATAAGTACAAAAAACATTATTTGGTTTTGTCTTTTTAACTTATGGACCAAACAAATGAAGATTGATTGCTTTAGAAGCACATGGGTGTGATAGTGTGGCACATGGCTAAGATAAGCTTCTTCAGTACCAAGCTTATTATTGGAAATTTGGATCACTCAAAATACATTTATTCATTTCACATGGAAGTATTTATGTAACATATCTTTGGGGATGCGGGTTATGTTTTGGATGAGATTATCTGATTTTGACGAACTACTTAATATAAGTGACTATCGACATTTACTTAGATAGAACCAGTGTTTTTTCACGACACTGGTTCTTGGTTCTTGGTTCTTGGTATCAGACTATAGATTATGCTAGTAGGCCCGAGTTTGTCTGTGGGCTTCAGTTCTTGGTAACTTTATTTCTCGTATAACAATAAAATTAACTCAATTTCCAACACATTAAAAAGTTGAAAAAGTACATTTGACCATCTTTAGCATGCTATTTCCTTCTTATATCATAAAGCATTTCTTGAGGTTCTTATACAATAAGAGTAACATTGAAGTTACACTAGACCTATGGTTAAAAGTAAAGAAAATAAAAACCAATGGGTTGTAAAGGTGTTGAAATGAAATGATACAGAAAATCCACGTGGGAAAGTTATGTAGACTGATTTTTTTAGTTTAGGTGTTAGTAGGGTCACATGGTTTGATTCCTCAGTTATGGCAAATTTGACAAAGGTGTAAAACTAAAATGATGGTTCATGAGAAAACTACATGCCCAATAAAGGAAATTCCTTAAAAACTTGCTGATTACACTAAAACATGTAACATTTGCATGTGGGTATGATTTAAAAACTATAAATAATATCTAATGGGTTTGCTTTTATATATTTGATTTGAAAAGCAATATATTTTATTAAAAAGAGTTTATTTTTATGTTTAGCTTATATGACTAATTGTGTACATAAACTAATGTGGCAACATAGTGTCGATCATAACAAAAAGATCAACTTAAATCAACTTATTCACAAACCAATAAGTGATTAATTATCACATCGATTTAGCCACAAAGTTAGTCACACTTTTAAGATTCTGAGTCATTTTCCTACATTAAAAACTAGCACTATGTTACAAATACAACTAAGCATATGATGACAATATCCAACGTGTCACGTTTAAACGACTCTAGAAACCACAATGATCTTCACAACAAAAAAATAACTAGACAATCGAAAGAGAAACTCTGAGCTATCGAGTCTTAACAATCACCCGATAAAAAGTATGAAACTGATGTAAACCCGATTATGGCACTAACCAACCTATACATTATAATAATCCTTTCACATTAACAAATGTAGTAAATCATTTTGATTAGTTAAAGTAATGTGCATTGATGTATGTGAGAATGTCACGTATTTAATTGATCTTGTTATATGTGACGTAAACTAGGGATTCATGTACACCATTATCTTTAACCATATACCTGAAAACCTAATACGGATGTTTGATCTTCATACACTATATCTAAGGAAAGTTTCACTTATTTAATGTAGTTGAAATGATTTTATAAAATACATAATAACGAACATACCTGCAGTTGACTCATGCTACATGATATCTATGGGGAAAATTTAGAAGCTTGTCGCCCACTTCATCCGCACTCCGGCTAAGAAACAACTCAAATGATATTTGAGAAAAGTAAAATCAGATTCAAGAAAGTGCTATTGTTTGTGAATAGCAACAGAAAACACAAGAGGCAAAAGATGTAAAATGTGAAGAATGTAGTTTAGGTATTTTATAAGAATTTACCGTTGAGCAAGTATTTGACGAGAATTAAACAAGACCTTCCGGACAAATATCAGTTCGCTTACCGTCTACCATCAACCCCTTACATTTTTAGATTTCCTGCTCCACTTATATATAAAACTTTACTATTAAACAAACATATCAAATATGGATGTTTATGGGCCTGTTATTATTGTATGGGCTAATCAAATAATACTCACAGTCCATGCTAGTTAAGTTATATGTTCATTATAGAGCGTTTGTAATCTCATAACTAATGCCAGCGTTTAAATACGGTAATTAAGTAACGATGCAATTAAACTCGAATATCGTCTAAGTAGTACAAACTTTATCACTAATTTCACATGGGTTTACTCTCATGCATAAGGCTACTTGCAGTAAGGCTCCAAGATCGACACATGCGATCGATTCCCACTCGATCAACCTACTATGGGCAATCGATCGCCAGGCAATTTTTTTGGAACATGGTCGTGAACTCGATCGATATCACACTTTTTTTTTTTTTTTTTTTTTTTTTGTGCGTGTAGAAAATGTATTTTTGTGGGGTATATTTTTTATAGTGTAGGTCGCCCTTACTGGGACACCCAATCGCCTGAAGGTCGTTGGAAAGAGAAAATTGACTTGACAGTGAAATTGGGAAGGATTATCTCTCCTTACTGCGAGTAGCCTAACAATAGCATCATTTAAGCTGCAATCCAAGTTGTGATGTAAGATACTCGTTAATTACTGTAGGCTTGTCTTGTATACAATTAATGTATCTTGTTGCATTTCAACACAATGCATGTAAGTAAAAAACGAAATTTCATAATGTCTTTGAAAAACTGGAAAATAATAAAAAGTTTGAACTTTCGAGTATGAATATTTTTTTAAGTGAAAAAAGATATACCACTAAAAAATCAAGAATTTATATTAATTTTTCAAGACAATGAGTTGAAGAAGTTTGAATTTTTTAGTTTTATAATCAACTTCATCAACACAATGTGTCTGACAACATATAATTATTCTAGACATGTGAGATCTTCATTCTCTATAGTATATAAACAAAAAAGATTTCACTTCTTTAACCTATGTGGGATAAAAACATGAAATGGCTTTATCAAACACGTGATATTGTACATGCTTACTTGACCACACGTGAATTGCTAGTATTCTAATGTATACACATTCATCAGATGATAAGAATACAAGATGTATGGAAGCATGCACGTTAAAGGCAAAATGATTTTCAGCATGTGTAAATTTTAATCGAAAAAAAAAATATATCATGGCGAAATAACTCTTGCACTCGTTTAAAAACTGATTGTTGCAAATACATGATGGTGCAAAAGCCAACATTATGCGATTAAATGTTTGACACTTTGACCACTTTGGCTATGTATTACCCTATAAATGAGACATAACAAAATAAACCAATTAAAATTCATGGAAAATGACAATAATGTGTGAGTTCATCCATATTACAATATTTTAGTGTCCTTTCTTTGTTTATATGGCAGTTGTAGTGTTCAGCTATGCAAGTAACATAATACAAGCCTTTTATTTGTTAAATATATTTCATTCAGCCTTTAAGAGAACATTTGTGAATAATATTGTCATGTGATAGATCAAGGTATCCTTTGGGAAACTTCTTTAGTTTGGTTTAGCCGTTTAAGTGAACCGTACTCAAACTCTGTGGCGTTTAGTGGGTATTTTGGTGGGACTCACACCACATCTGTAAATTTTAGCTAGATAGTTATGGTGACACGTGTTCGTTGGTACCTTGTGATCGATTGAGTAGTACATTGGTATGACGAAGTCATCACACTGTCTCTCGATGCCTTCACTAGAAATTTAGGCAACAAAGAGAGCTCAGGTCACCAATGTTGTGCCCTTCATATCTTAGTCACATGGATGGCAATGGACATCTAGATGAGTTTGAATAATACCTTTTGCATATATGATTGAGTTGTACAATCGTGAGCTTAAAAGACCAAACTCATATGTTCTCAACAAAGACGTTACATGGAGGGGTATGCTTTGATACATTTTCGTAACATGTTACGTACAGGAGAATCAATAAGGCTAGGTAAGTGAGGTGAATCAGTCCAACATTTAGAGATTGAAATTAACACCAAACGGCTATCGGATATACATAGAAATTATGTTTAGTTGAATAAACATAGGTACATTTTTGGTAATTAAAAAGTTTGGAGCACCACTTTTTTTAAGTGACAACAAATAATTAAAAAAAAAATTATTTGTTAAGTTAGAACAAATATTAAAAAAGTCAAGACTTTAGTTTTCCGTTAGAAGATTGCCTACGAAGTTTATTTCATGTAACCGAAAACATGATAGCATTCTCAACACAAATTATTGTCTTACAAATGGAGTATATAACCATAGAACATTTCACTTCTTCCACCGATGTGGGATATGCATGTATAAGGTTGAACAGTAAATAGCCAAGTCTACTATACTACACAAGTTATATATGTTCATTATATAGTTTGAAGCTATTCTGACAGTTAATGCCAAAGTTTGAATACAGTTATTAAGTGATGACAAAATTGGATTCAATTCAAATGCCCTTTACGGAGTAATTTTTTTTTTATCATTGTTATGGTATGGGTTTACTCTCATATTTTTGTTCTTTTTGGTTTGGTTGTGATCTGAGAAAACATTGGTGATAACGCAACTTATTTTGTGTTTCTTGAATTACATGCCATGAGGATAGCTAAGTATTCTACGTTAGAGGGCACCGTGAGGGTATGTTTAACCAATGTGAGGTTGATACTTCTTTCACCTATGTGGGATTAAGTGACAACGCAATTGAATTCGGATCGGAGATCCTCAAATTTTATCACGAATTTGAAATGGGTTTACTCTCATATTTTTCGTTCTTTTTTCTTTGAAAAAGTGGCGATAATGCACCTCGTTTTATGTTTCTTTAATATCATGCATGCCATGAAGTTAATTAACTATTCAACGTATTATGGGATGCTATTCTACTCATGCGTCAGTTAGTATTAGTCAAAGTGACAGTTTACTAGTTTGGGTTCAATTTTTTTATTTTTTTTATTTATTTTTTTATTTTTTTTTTTTTTTGCGTCCTATCTTCTTGTAATTATCTTGATTATTTGAGGTGAGGTGCCTTGTTTTGTATTGTTTCTCTTTTTCTCCCTTTCGGGATCTCGTAATAATATCTTACCTTTCCGAAAAAAAAAAAAAAAAAAAAAAAAAAAAAAAAAAAAAAAAAAAAAAAACGTTAGAAGTATGTTAGTTTAAGCGTATTATGTGTTAAATATACTTTTCATATCATATAAGTAGAAATCTCGTTGTGCTTGATTAAGTTCCCTTTGCGAAACATCAATATTTGAATAAGTGAACTGGACTCGAAGTGCGTGAGGTTCGGTGAGGTTTTTCTTTTCTTTTTTTTTTTTTTTTTATTATTATTATAGTTGTTATTTATTTATTATTTTTTTTTGGGACTCATGAGTGACATGTTGACACATTATCCATTTTAGATAATTCTAGCGAGACACATCCGTTGGCACCTTGTAATATAGAAATGAAAAGTAGACACATCTTGACTCTTGCATATTTATATACAATCTATACGTTCATTAAGAGCTTTTGCACCTTGAAGCTACTTTGATCTTAGTGCCATTGTTTGAATGCAAATATTTAAGTGACAACGCAATTGGATTCATACATCCTCATGTGGGTTTACTCTCAAACTTTCGTTCTTTTTTGTTTGGTTGTGGTCATGGAAAAATAACAATATGATAGAACATACAATAAATTGGACATTTTATTGTGGAAGTGCATGATCATGACTAAGTGAATATACCGATCACTCCTACATAGTCTTCGAAGAACTGTAAATCTTCATCCTAATAATGATATACATATATAAGTGTACGTACTTTCTTTGTTAATATGGCAACTGTAGGAGAACACACATTTGTGAAATAATTCAACTGGCTATTTTTATGTGACTGTTCAAGTTATCCTTTTGGAAACTACAATAGTTTGGTTTAAGTGAACACGACTCAAAGCTATGAGGGGTTTGTTGATTACTCGTGAGTGCTACACATCTATCCATTTTGGAAAATTCTGGTGAATCGCGTACGTTGGTACCTAGTAATTGATTGAGTTATCACTGCATGGTAAGGACAAAGTTGTCTGCCTTCGCTAGAAATGAAGGCAATCAAGAGGGACTCGAGTCGCCTCAAAGCTCTCAATTTATAGTCACATGGATGTCATTGAACATCTAGATCACTTTGAAAGGCACCTTTTGCACGAGTGAGTTGTTTAGATAGCCACATGAAGCTAAACTGTTAAAGTGATTTTAGAACGATCAAGAGTTTTATGTTTGAGAATATGTTCACTTGACTTTATAGTGATATCAAGAGTTTTTTCTTTCTTTATTTATTTTAAAATATACCAAAATGAAAAAGCGATGAGCTATTGGCAACACAAAGAAAAAAATGAAAAAAAAAATAATAAAAAAAATGGAGATGTATCATTTGAGAATCGAACCGCAGACGTTCAAGTCATAGGGCGATAAACTTACCAAATGAACTATACTCCATCCCAAGATGCATGTCTCCATACCGCTATTTAACATAAAATGTTTACAGCAAGACAAAAACTTTAAAAATTAGTTACATGCTATTGTGATATCTTATTCTCAATTTGCTATCTTCTTATCATTTTCAGAAAAGCACCCACCATGGGGTCTCCATGATTATCATTAACACTAATGCAATTATTTAGCATTATAACAATTTTCTTATATAGAAATTAGTTGGCGTAGCACCAAATAGGTAATTTTTATGTTACTGATCAAGTAACCATATTGGAAACGTCAATAGTTTGGACTAAGTGAACATAACTCAAACTCGGTGTTTGTGTATCTTGAGCCCACTCCGTCCAAGGATGACATTGTATGGTGAAGGGGCACGAATGATCGTGAATTTCATGGTAGCCTTCCGAGACAGTCTCCCTTTCCCGAATTCTACGTCTAGCTCCAACTTACCCAGCGGTTTGGTTACGCTACCTGCGAACCCTAGTAGGTCCGTTCGAGTGGGTCTTAATTTTGCCTTGAGAGAAGGATGTAATTGATTAAAGCAGTGTTCGAACATAATCTCAACAGACGCCCCCTCATCTACAAAAACTCTCCGAACGAGGTACCCCTCTATGGTCGCCTCTATGATGATTGGTTCTTCTGACACATCGTCTGGCGATATAGGAGGGAATGTCAGGGGAACATCCATCCATTCTTCCCGTGGCTCTCTGTTCTTCCTCTTTTTATCGTTCATGTGTGTGCGAATCATGTTGATGATCCTGTCCTTTCGCGGTTCGTCCTCTCGTTGCCTACCACCCTTTTGTCGAACATCTTTGACCAGATGATTGAGTTTCCCGGACTCTAGAGCCGTTTCAAGTTGCTTTTTGAGTTGAATGCAGTCATTTGTGTGATGTCCACTGCCCATGTGGTAGTCACAATATTTATCCTGGTCCTCCCTCCTGAGCGGGCGGCCAAGCGGTCTAGGAACAGGGAGCTGCAACTGTCGTTCGGTCGCTAGGATTTCTCGAGGCAGTTTGGTGAGGGAGTTTAATGAGAGCTTGGCGGGGTAGTTTTGTCGTGCGTGATAGTCGTTTCGGGGAGGGAGCAAAGGAGGTCGTTCCCTGGGTTTGTAGGGAGCGTACCAGTCTCGTCCGGTGGTACTACTTTTATTTTCGTACGGTCTCTTATCTCCTCCGTACGGTCCCCGGTATTGTCTTTCCTCCCGTCTAAAGTTACCGACGGGAGGCCTTCTCGAGGATTCCATTCTTTCTCCTCGAGGCAACTCGGTACTAATGAAGGCCCTCTCTGACCTTACGAAATCATCCACCCGGTTCATCATTTCCTCCACCGTCTTAGGTACTCGGTCAGCGAAGCGTTTCGCCAACTCGGGGTTCTTGCATGCATCCATGAAAGAAGATATCCGCATTATTTCTGGCACTCCTTGGATGAATCCGGTCTCCGTAGTCCACCTTTCCTTGAACTCAGGCAGAGACTCGTTGGCATTCCTGACGATCTTGGTTATTTCTGTGGGGTCCCTGAGGCATTTCTTGCGGAGAGCAAAGCGGGTTGTAAACTGATGACGGAGGTCCGCCCACTCGTCAATACTTCCGAAGGGGAGTTTATCGTACCAACCTCGTGCGCTTCCATCCAATGTTTGTTGAAACATACGGCACCATACCGGCATGGGCCAGCATCCCTGCATTGCGGCCCCGGAAAATCTAGTGAGGTGATCCTCCGGGTCCGTCGACCCGTCGTAGAGCTTGATATGGGATGGCATTCTGTGTTCCGGAGCTGAGAATTCTAGAAGCCTCCGAGACAACGGAGAATTGGCTATCTCCTTGAAGGGTTTTCCCAAATCGTCGTCCGACACCTTTGCCCCCGTTGCAATTCCC
This sequence comes from Artemisia argyi, assembly GCA_030686995.1. NCBI lineage: Eukaryota > Viridiplantae > Streptophyta > Magnoliopsida > Asterales > Asteraceae > Artemisia > Artemisia argyi. The sequence goes on from CM060687.1 coordinate 13,840,461, forward strand.
CCGGGTGTTCGATCCTTTCGCGCCCCGTCTCCGTTACTACCTTCGGTGAAGTCTAACCGGATGGGTTGAACCTTTTCTCTTCGGTTATAATCTTCTACGAGAGCCTTGAGGGCAGACAGGTGTCCCTCAATCTGTTCTTTCAACTCCGAGGAGGTATTATCGTTACCACCTGAGGTTTCGGGGTTTGGACCCGACATGGTGCGACCCTGGTAGATTGAACCCGGGTCCCACGGATGGCGCCAATTTGTTTGAGTAATTTGTCGTGGTCTACTAGCCGAAAGTCCTGAGAGTCCTTCGGATCTGGAAACACAATGAAAGCACGCGTTAGCCTCGCCCTGGGGTTTGTCCCAGGACCCAGCTCAGGCGTGAGAGTAAGTACAGGGTATTAATAAAAGTATATGTGGGTAAGTGCAGTAAATGCTACCTATTATGAGAGTAAATAAGAAGTATTTATACTACTTTGGACTTGTACCTTTCCACTGTTAAGGTACTGTGCGTAGTACTAGAAGGTAACTGTTTCTGACATGTAGGGGTAGCATGTCCCTGACAGGTAGTGTCAGCTATGGGAGACACGTGTCGCTGAATTGCCGTCCGTCTCTTTCCTGTCCGTCCGGTAAGATGTGTCCGGTCCGTCCGGTAAGATGTGTACGTCATCTTCTGGTAAGTGCGACACATCTATCCATTTTGGATATTTTTTGTGACTCAGTGACTCACACCTTGTGATCGATTGAGTTGTACATGGTACCCATACTTATTTGACAGGACAAAATTGTCACTTTTTCTCCGGATACCTTCACTAGAAATGTAGGCAACCGAGAGCTCAAAGACCAGAGATGCACCATTGTCATCAGGTATTAATAGACCTCACATTGAGAGCCACATGCACCTTATAATCCAACTTGACCAACACAACGAGATCAAGTTTGATTTTTTTTTTTTTTTTTTTTTTTTTTTTAAATCCAACTTGACCAACAAGTGTGTCTGAAAAGATAAAATTATTCTAGACATGTGAGATGTTCATTCTCTGTAGTATATAAACAAAAAAGATTTCACTTATTTTATCTACTAGTTATAATACATGTGCACGCACAGGGTTTTTAAATTTCGTTTTAATTATGTATTATTATCGATTAAGAAATGAACCACTTAACATGTTTCAATTGGTTTTACTTGGTGGACTAAAAACAAAAATCATATATATATATATATATATATATATATATATATATGTTATAACCTAACTATTATTTTAGGAGAATGCTTTTGGATTAAAAATTATTTTTTATTATTCAAGCAAAATCACATGATGATACTTGACTTGCATGAGATGTTAGTGATATATGCTTTTAGTTTTGCAAACCCGTCCTATCAATTTACGATGTGTTTTGTAATTGTGGTATTTCTTTTACTTATATTTTCATTAAAATATGTAGCATATTTAGACAGCTTTGAAGATTGATTCATTTTCTTAATTATGAATAACCATCATATCATTTTTACTAATGTACCTTTTTGTTTGAAAAGTTGTATTTTCATAAGTTTGTGTTATTTGCTTCTCATGTTTGATCATAAAATTACCAAATTAACATAGATGCTGACATTATAGCTTCTTTATTACATAAAGAGAAACGAAAAAAGATGTAATGGGTAGAACTCAAATTTAATCTTATGTTTATGTATAATGTATAAGAATAATTTTTCTCTAACCCGAACTATATAAGGAAATTATTATTACTTGTATAATTTAATTATAAACGCATGAGAAAAAAGACAAAGAGTATATTCGCAAGTCTTTTAAGATTGTTTGAATCATTACCGACCTTTCACTTTAATGCAACTTTCTTCACAATTGGCCTAAATCATCAAGAATTAAGACACCCATATTTTAATACAAATTTTAAATAACAATTTCATGAGTCGTTGTTATAAGTAGAATCGCGTATATTTATTTTCATATCACAGTATCGTGCTTACCAATTGATATTTATATTCCCGTTACTAATAATTTAGCCGTATTTCAAACCCGTGTACGCATAAATTAAACTTTTAAATAGTAACATGAGTCCTTATTTAAAAAATATTCTAATGGATGAAAGTTTTAAACTAACATTAGTTTAAAAAAATATTTAACGTATATTAAACTAATTCGCATATTTACCAAATTTTGTAATTTTAATGGATGAAAGTCTAAAAATTAATACTAATATTCATATAATTTTAAACACAGTTAATATTATAAAGTATAGGGGGTATAAAGTGTAAGGGCTTATTTGTGTTTTTATAAAGTTATTAAAAAACATGGAAACTTGTAATTTTACACTTTACTATATATAAATTATTTAAATTTCAATCACTAAAGTTTTATTAATTACTTCCTCTTTTTTTAAGTTTTTGTTTTCATAAATTTGCCACCTATATTTTTATGCATTTTTTTCCTTAACCAAATTTCTCCACCAAATTTATTAAGTTTGACCAAAATCAATTTAATTTTGATTTTTTATTGACCAATCACGTTGCTCGATTTCGTCTACGTGACAAAATCGAGCTCTGCTATTGGTCCAATTTTTTTTCAATAAGAAGGGATTTGCAAAAACACTCTGAAATGATGTAATTCTTTTATTATATAAAAGATGTGGGATATAAATATGAAATGGTTTTGTCAAACACATATAATATCGTACATGCTTACACGCGGGCTTGTGCGTTTCTAGTACTCTAATCTATACCATTCATATGTGCATCATAGAGCGTTCGTACTTGAAGCTACTCATATTCTTACTGAAAAAGTTTAAATTATGTTATTAAGTGACAACGTTTGGAGATCTTCTAAGAGGTACAAATTTTATCACATATTTCAAATGGGCTTACTATCACATTTTTCGTTCTTTCTTCTTTGAAAAAGTGGCGATAATGCACATCGTTTTGTGTTTCTTGAATTTTATGCATACCATGAGGTTAATTAATTATTCAACGTTACAAATAGTTTAAGCTTTTTATGTGTTAAATATACTTTCCATATCATATAAGTAAAAAATCTTTGTGTGAGTGATTAAGTTTCCTTTGCGAAACATCAATATTTGGACAACTGAACTGGACTCAACCTGTGTTACGTTCGGTGAGTTTTATAGCATGACTCGTGAGCGTGACACACTAACACATGTATCCATTTTAGATAATTCAATTCTGGTGAGACACATTCGTTGGCAGCTTGTAATATAGAAATTAAAAGTGGACTCATGTAGACTCTTGCATTTTTATATACAATCTGTAGGTTAATTAAGAGCGTTTGTACTTTGTAGCTACTTCGTTATTAGCTTAATACAAGCCTTTTAGGAGAACATTTATGAAATAATTCAACCGGCTATTTTTATGACTGATTGAATTATCCTTTTGGAAACTTCATTAATTTGGTTTAAGTGAACATGACTCAAAACTATGTGGGATTTGGTGATGACTCGTGAGTGCGACACATCTATCCGTTTTAGATAATTCTGGTGGATCGCGTATGTTGGTACCTAGAGATTGATTGAGTTATACACTGGTTGGACAAAGTTGTCACTTTGTCTTCATTAGAAAGTGGTCTCAAAGCCCTCAATTTATAGTCATGTGGATGTCATTGGATATCGGGATCAGTTTCAAAGGCACTTTTACATGAGTGAGTTGTTTAATAGATAGCTTGATGGACTTCGTGACGGGAAATGCAGAGAAGCTTTATGAAGTTAAACTATTAAAGTGATTTTAGAACAATCAATTCTATGGCGATTTTGAAGAAGTTCAAGTGTTTGAAAACATGTTCACTTGACTTTATAGTAACATCAAAAGTTTTTTTCTTTTAACTTTTATTTTTAAATTTTAAATGCTTTAGAATTTGTTAGTTTCGATTATTTAGTAGTTTTTTTTTTTTTTTTTTTTTTTGAATAATTTATTTTTATTTGTTAAAAAACAAATAATTTAATCTTTGTTTTGTTTTGTTAATCATTTAAAAGTTTAATCTTATTGTTAGTTGCTTTTTATCTATATTTTTTGTATTTATCTTATACTTGTGTAGTATATCAACAAGGGTTTTTCTAATATGTGCCCTTAGGCACATGATAAAAGATGAGTCCATATGTCCTTTTTACTCAGGGATTCACAAAAAGGACACAATATATATATTTTTTTTTATTTGAGAAATGACAAGATCATATAAAAAAGGACATAAGGGCCCTCCTTTTATCATGTGCCTAAGGCCACATGTTAGAAAAACCTATTTGAAAATATATATATAGCTGTTGCATGGCTTAACCCATACTTTATTATTAATTTATTAAATTATAAACCTTGTTAATAATTATCTTATTTTGTATTATTGAGTTTTTGAGAGCACTCCCAATGGTAACTCAGGTTAAAGTTTAACACATTGTCACGCCAGCGTCACATCAGCTTTAAAACTTTCATCTTAACTTACCAAAAAAACCCCAATCATAAATCAGCTTTAACTCAATATTTTGGGCCTCATTTTTTTCTTCTTTTCCATTTATTTAAACAAAATACAAATTAAAACAAATTACATTTTTATTTAAACAAATCACTAAAAATCAGTGTTCTAAAAGGCGCGCTAAGGCACCACCAAGGCGCGAGGCGTGGCCTCGGCGCCACGAAATGGACCAAGGCGTGAAGTCTAGGCGTCGTGTGAAAAGGTGTGGAATAAGGCGCGAAAAGGCATGCCAAGGCGCGCCTTATCGTATGGCGTGGTGCCATTTTTAGAAGGGGATGATGTGGGCTTAAATTTTGGGCCTAGTAATTTCTAAACATAGTTCAAATTTTCACTTTATTTCTTATGCATATCATTTTTTGTAAGCTTACCTTTTGTAAACTCACCTTTTGTAAACTCGATATGCATATAAAATATGATATTATAATATAAATGATAAATATATAAATATTTTTTCGCCGCCTTAGTCACGCCGCAAAAAACGCCATGGCTTCGCCATGGCGCGTAAGGCTTGAGGCATGGCCTTGCCGCCACGCCACGCCTCACGCCATTTATAACATTGCTAAAAATACAAATGTTATTTACTTAGAAAAAAAAAAAAAAAGATTGAAAATGTCTACTTTAAACAAATAACCACAAGGACTAAAGCATAATACCGAAAACCACAAGGACTGAAAATGTAACTTTGCAAAAGGTTTCTTCGTCTTCTTCGGTGTGAAACCTGCAAACACACACTGAAACACACACACAAAACCCAACAAAAAACCATTTAAATCGGAAGAAAAAAAAATGAAAAGAAAAAAAATGTTTAACTCGGCGTGAAGTTGCTAACGCCACACGTTAACGTGGTCTTCACTTGGACAAACGTAGTGATAACTCAGCTTAACGCGATGACATGAAAGCTCCACGTCACCCTTAAAGCAAGCCTTGCGTTAGAGCATTTACAACAATAACGCAAGCCTTGCGTTAAGTCCTACGTGGACAATCTTTAACGTGCGTTAAACCCACGTTACCCCTGCGCCGGATCGCGTTAACGTGAAAGATTCAGCCTGGGTGAAGCAATTCACGCGGCGTTAATCATTTTTTTTTTCTTTTCTTTTTTTTTATCTTCCGATTTAAATAGTTTTTGGTGGGTTTTTGTGTATGTTTTAGTGTGTGTTTCGTGTGTGTTGCAGGTTTCAGTGTGTGTGTGTGTCGAGAGGTTGAAGATGGGTTACATCTTTTTTTTTCTTTTAGTCCTTAAGGTTTTGTGTATTTACAGTTTGGTCCTTGTGGGTTTATACAAATTGGCCTTTTTTTTTCTTTTTTTTTTTTTTGGTAAATAAATTTTTTATTTTTAGTTATTTGTTTGAATAAAAATGTAGTAGTAATTTGTTTTAATTTGTGTTTTGTTTAAATAATTGAAAAAAATGATAAAAGTGTGGCCCAATGTTGAGTTAAGGTTGAGTTATGAATGGGGTATTTTTTTGTGAGTTAAGGTGAAAGTGTTATAGCTGATGTGTCGCTGACATGGCGCTGTGTTAAAGTTTAACCCAGGTTATTGATGTAAATGCTCTTAGCGTTGGGAGTGCTCTTAGTGCTCTTAAAGGTTTACCTAGCATAGACACTAGTATACACTATCTAATTTTGTTTGTTTTACTTCATAATGCTCGTTTACCTGTTAAAGAACGAACAAAATATATAATTCAGGTCTAAACAGTAAACAAGATTATATTCTCGTTTTGTTAATATCAAAAGTCATTGACTTTAAATTAACAGTAAACAAAATTATATGTTCACTTGACTTTACAGAGACGTCAAAAGTTTTCTTTATTTATTTTTGAGAAAATTACACCGTTCGTCCCTATGGTTTACCCAAAATAACACCACAAGTCCCTATGTTTTCATTTTTGCTTGGTGAGTCCTTATTACGAAGTTTTATTGCGCTGTTCGTCCTTATTACTAACTCCCGTTATTTTTTTGACTTATGCTATCCCCACGTGGGGGTATTTTTGTAAATTTGCTATGTGACTTAACTTAACTTAAGTTTACACATTTATCCACCCCCCCTATTTAATCTCCTCACTCCTCTTTATTTGTTACCTACTTAAACCCTAAATCAAAAAACCATCTTCTCATATTTTTGTAAATTGAAAATGGTGGATTGTTCTTGTGGTAGAGAAGCAGTAGTTCGTACTTCTTGGACCAACATCAACCCTGGCCGTCGTTTTTGGTCATGTCCCAAAGTGGTAATGTCTTTTAATTAACTTTTTCATAATTAGGGTTCATGCTAGTGACACCCATTTGTTCATGATGTAAACAGGGGTCCAACTGTCCATTCATTGATTGGGTAGATCCCCCAATGTGCCGACGTGCTGTTGCTATAATCCCTGGATTGTTGAGAGGAAGAAATGAGCTTCAAGCCAATATCAGACAATTGGAAGCAGACCTAGCAAGGAGCAGAAGAAATCTGTTCATATCTTGGATTGCATTTGTGTTGTTTGTTTGGTTTTTTGTTTTAACATAAGAAATTTTTAGATGATGTTAGTATCTATGTTTAATGAATGATGATGTACTAGATCTTGTAGTTCATTGGCAATGTATCCAATGTGTTTTGTATAAGATCTTTAGTCCATTGTAGTGTTTTAATGGGCTCATTTGCTTTAGAAGGCCCAACTGCTTCAGAAGGCCCATCACCTTGATCATGAAATTGAGGAATGGTTCCCCTGCATTGAGCTCTCACCCTTAATTTATCATTTTTCTTAAAATACAATTCCCTCCTTGTTTCAATAGAATGTAAATGCACCCTCTGTTTAACCTCATCAGCACTAGCAAATGGTTGACCCACATAGAAATAGTACTTATGAACACCACTATCTTTTGACTTGTTTTGTTTTCTAAGATGTTTTAATTTTCTCTGCCTGAGCTTCTCCATTTCATCTTCATCTGATGCACTCTCAAATTCATCATTGTCTACAACATGAAGGGCTACTTCTCTTTCGTCATTAGCAATACACTCAGATGGATTAGCAGGTTCATTTTCACCCATTATCTTGGCATTTGTTTTATCAAAGTTATCAATATTTACAGTTACATCATCAACTGTATTTTCAACATCAACTAACACATTACTATCATCATCACTTATACCCTCTTCCTCTTCCTGTGGTAGTACATCTTCATTATCACTTATACCCTCTTCTTCTTCTTGTGGTGGTACATCTTCATCTACAACTTTACTTTTACCCTTACCAATACATGGTTTCTGCTGGTCTCTTATCTGAAATCTCTATGTTGTCTAAACCATAGAAAGGGTCAAAGTCATCAACACCCAAAAAAGGATCAGAAGCAGAGTAAAACTCATTAGCAAATGCACTAGGTTGACCCATACTTTCTATTGCATGATGACTGCTTTCACCATGATGATTGCTCTGTTCTATATAAACTTCAATCAATTTGTTGCCATGCTTAACATACTCACATAGTTTTCTAACATCATGGTCATTTCCTAAAGCATGCAACCCAGTATCTAAATCACCATCTGGGATTTTGAAATGGTAATAATTTTTCACATTCTCAGAATACCCTACCATTTCTACCATATCAATTACCTCTAGCACAGAAAACTCATCAATGTCAACATCATCAAAGAAACGGAAGTCACCATTTACATATTTCCTACCTGGTTGAGTGGTGAACCTTCCTGCATAATGAATCTTGATGGAAAACAGAGCCTCATTGTTACCTGAAAAGAGATTAAAGAAAATGTATTCAAAATTAGGGTTTTGACCAAAACACAAACTCATGTACTTTACTACCTAAAATCTAATTAAAGGTTAACACTTAAAGATTCATTAGTAAATTCTTTGAAAAAGAAAAGAAAAGAAAAAAACAGAACAAGAAGAAGAAGAAAAGAAAAACAAATGAATAACACAAACTACAACATACCGTAACGTTCCTAAGGGTCAACATCTTCCTCTGTAGTGCGAAACTTCCACTTTGGATTTGAGATCACCATTGCATTTGTCTGATCGTATGCTTTAGATTTGAAAAGATGAAAGGTTTAGTTATGGGAAAACAATGGTATGTGATGGGTAAAATACGGGGGGTAGGTTTAAGTTAAGTCACAAAGCAAATTTACGAAAATACCCCCACGTGGGGATGGCATAAGTCAAAAAGATAACGGGAGTTAGTAATAGGGACGAACAGCACAATAAAAATTCATAATAAGGACTCACCAAGCAAAAATGAAAACATAGGGACTTGTGGTGTTATTTTGGGTAAACCATAGGGACGAACGGTGTAATTTTCTCTTTATTTTTAATTAAAAAAAAAGGTGAATGCCATAAGACAACAAGTTGTTAGTTTCATATATTTTGTTAAAAAAACTAAAATAAAATAAAATAAAATAAAAACTCTAAAAAAAAGTGAAAATAAAACTGATGATGTATAACACATTTGAGATTCGAACCAGGGACCTTTTGGTTATTATACAACACACTTACCAAATGGCCTATACCCGGTCATATCCGGCCTTAACCCGGTTATATTTGGCCTTGACCCGGTTACATCCACCCTTGAGTCGGTTAGACCTGGTCATATCAGCCCAGCTATACCCGGTCAATAGAGACATTACATGGAGGGCCACACCTTAACTCATTTTCATAACATGTCACAGCAGAACCAATATGATATTGTACGGAGGTGATATCAATATAGAACTCATATTTGTCATAAAACAACTAGTTATAATGCCCGTGCACGAAATAAGAACTTGATCAGTCATATAAATAGAGCTTATTGAGTTTAATCACAAATATTCTCCTAGATGCTAAATGAACGCTTATTGTAAGCAATATATTAATTCATACGATACAATAGTTTTATGTTAACTATGATGAAAGAAGTGATAAATCATGTATGCAGATTGGTTCATTTGATATAAGTGGAGTGTATAATACTATAATTTAATATGAAGTTCTACGCTTCAATTCTCTCATGAACCAATCTCCAAGCTTTTTTTTGTTAAATAAACAACTTTTTAATCTTTTCATTTTCATTAATATCATTTGAGTTGATTTAATTAAATATACAAGTTGGTGAGTAAGTGTGTGTTGTGGTGTTTTCCGTTCTCTATTATTTGGCTATTAGTTGTGTGATTCATTGTCGTGAGTGTATAGTCCCACCATAAATTCATCGCACAATACAACAATTATATGGGTTCGCCATTTCTATTCAAAATATCATTTACACCACAACTGAATTGTTGTGGACTATATAACCGTTTTTAAACTCTATAATGAACAAATAAATTGTGTACAGAAATGCAAGAGTCAACATGTAAGTGTATATACGTTCAAAAAATATGTAGGTGTGTACGTTTTTAAATAAAAGACCATCAAACTTTGCATCCCACATAGATCAAAGAAAGGAAAATACTGAAGTGAATAAGCAACATACATGTCAATAACAATGCTATGATTTTTAGGTTCATGGTTGCCGATTTTTAAAACTTAAAAATGCAAGACACAATCTTGACTTTGAACCTAGAAATAAGTATAAATTCTTGACTTTTTATAGTATATTTTCTCTTAGAAAAGGCAATTTAAGTTCCTTTTATTTTTCGAAAGAGGTTATTAGACATAACTTTAATTGAAATAACTTTTACATGTCCAACGAAAATTATACATCTGTTTAATTTACCATTTCAACTAAAATATGATAGGTAACAACTTTTAAAAACTCAAAAAACCTTGTGTTGCATAGAAAAGTCGACTTTGAAATTTAGTCGAGAATAACAAAAGTTGGATACTTCACATTTAATGTAACGTAATACATAGTACGTTTTTGTCGATCTTCTCTAAGGTAATAGTTACTACAATTTTACCATCATACACATGCTTTTTTTTTTTTTTTTTTTTTTTTTTTTTTTTTTTTTTTTTAATTTAGTATTACTATTATTTTTTAATAGAGACCACTAATTAGAAACTAATTTTTACAAAATGTGATAATGTCAATAGTACTTTAAAATTTAAAATTTAGCAATTACCATTTTTAAAGAAACCTATTTCGTCGTGGAGTCTTTAAAGTTTCACCCATAGTTATCAGGACATGGGAACCTACCGCACAATGCCATATTCAATCTGCAGCGACATGTTACATAGTTAATTAAGACACGCACAAGGTACTATTCAAACTTATGAGAAAAGTTATTTTGTAGATCAATTTTTTTCTAGGACAAATCCCCACTATCTATCTAGTTTGATCTAATGGTGGGGATTAACTTAAGATTTTTCATGGAAACCTAAGTCCATGTTTTTTTTCTCCTTTTTCTTTGTCTTTTTGTATTTTTTTATTTATTTACTCTTCTTCTTTTTCTTTTGTTTTTTTTATGTCACGTGATACCCTTTTTTTTTTTTTTTTTTTTAATAACGTATTCTATAAATCTAGTTTATTTTTTTTCTCTTTTTCTTAAACACGTTTTTTCAAATTAATTTTTTTTTTAAATAAATTCATGTTTCTTTCACTTTATTACGTTTTCGTCTGTTTTTGTCTGTTTTCACATGTTTATATACGTTCTCAGATGTTTTGTCCGTTTTAGACGTTTTTGTCCGTTTTCAGCACTTTTTATATGTCTTCAAACGTTTTTGCCTGTTTTCATGTGTTTTCATCCGTTTTTATACGTTTTCGTCCGTTTTGGTACGTTTATGTCCGTTTAAAAACATTTTCGTCTGTCTTTATGTATTTTTGTCCGTTTTCATATGTTTTTGTTTGTTTTCATACGTTTTCAGTAGTTTTATATGTTTTTGGGCAGTTTTTATACGTTTTCATCTGTTTTCATCAAATTTTCATATGTTTTCGTCCATTTTCAGGCGTGTTTTTACAATTTCATGCGTATTTGCTCGTTTTTTTATGTTTTCGTTCGTTTTCATACGTTTCTGAATATCATAATTGATATTCTTAATATCACAAGTAATTTCCGGTGATATTCACAATATCACTTGTGATAGTAAGAATGATATTCATAAACGTATGAAAACAGACGAAAACGTATAAAAACGAACGAAAACAGACGAAAACGTAAGAAAGTGAAAAAAAAACGTGAAAATCACTTGTGATATTATGAATATCACTTGTAATTTTGTGAATATCACTTGTAATTTTTATGTTACAAAACATTAGTTGAAAATGACTTGTGATATTCAGAATATCACTTGTGATATTCTGAATATCACTTTTGATTTTCTAAATGTTGCTTGTTATATCCTGAATATCACTTATGATATTCAGAATAACATTTGTGATTTTATGTTTACAAAACATTTGTTGAAAATAACTTGTTATATTCAGAATATCACTTGTGACATTAAACGAACGAAAATGGCCAAAAAGTTATGAATACAGACAAAAACATAAGAAAGTAATAAAAACGTGAATTGAAAAAAAAAAAAACGTGAAATCACTTGTGATATTTTGAATATCACTTGTGATATTCAGAATATTACTTGTGATTTTCATGTTACAAAACATTTGTTGAAAATAACTTTTGATATTCAGAATATCACTTGTGATATTCTGAATATCAATATCACTTGTGATATTCAGAATATCACAAGTGATATTCTGAATATCACTTGTGATTTTCATGTTATAAAATATTAGTTGAAAATCACTTGTGATGTTCAGGAATATCACTTGTGATATTCAGAATATCACTTGTGATATTCAAAAACATATGAAAAATGTCTGAAAATGGCCAAAAACATTTAAAAACGGATGAAGATGTAAAAAAATGGACGAAAACGTAAGAAAAACAGAGAAATGTGTAGATAAACGGACGAAAACATCTGAAAACAGACGAAAATATATAAAAATGGACGAAAACATATAAAAACGGTCGAAAACGTATGAAAACATACGAAAACATATGAAAACGGACGAAAACGTATACAAACGGACGAAACGTATGAAAATGGATGAAAACGGACGAAAACAGATGAAAACGTATCGGTCGTAAAACGTATAAAAACGGATGAAAATAGACAAAAAAGTAAGAAAATGGACGAATATGTATGAAGACGGACGAAAACATATGAAAACGTGCGAAAACGTAAGAAAACGGACGAATATGTATGAAAACGGATGAAAACGTAAGAAAACGTATGAAAATGGATGAATATTTATGAAAACGGCCGAATATGTCTAAAAACGGATGACAAAGTTAGAAAGTGAAAAAACGTAAATTAAATTAAAAAAAAATACTCGTAAATTTAAAATAAAAGGGTGTATTTTCTTTTAAAAGAAAGAAAAAAAAAAGTGAAATTTTTTTTTTAAAAAAAAAAGAAAAGAAAAAAAGGACACAAAAAAGGCATGAAAAAAAAATGGAAAAAAAAAACGTGAAATTTTGTTTTTAAAAATAATTAAAAAAAAAAAAGACAAAAAGAAGGAAAAAATGCAACAAAAAAACCGTAAATAGGAAGAGAAGAAAAAGACAAAAAAAGAAAAAAGAAAAATAAAAGTGAATAAAAAGAAAGACAAAAAAACAATAAAAAATATGAACTTAGGTTATCTATTAAATATTAAGTTAATTATCACCATTAGATCAAACTAGATGGATGATGAGGATTTGTACCTCAGTTTATAATAAAAACTTAGTATGTAAAATAACTCACCTCTCAAACTTATTTAGATGACTGAGGTATGAGACGTCTCCTTGAAGGGGAAAAAAAAAACACTCGCCGTCTAGTTTATTGGGGGGAAAGTTCAAAAGTTGGTTCAGTTAGTTTTGGAAGGCAATTCTTACGATTTAATTATATTTATTTTGAGCATAAAAAACCAGTTCGGTTTAGAAAATAAGTAAACTCAGTAAATTGGATGGTGACTAGTGAGGGCCCATCATTTAACTCATACAACCACTCCAATGAAAAAGGAAGTGTTGTATTCATTTTAGCCATGTAATTGTTGGCCCCTACCATGGCCATTCGCCACCTCTATACAACAACTAGGAGTACTATGTTATAACTACTTTTTATTGCAGTTTAATGCAACAGGCTAGCAAAGGCCTATTCACAAATCGCAACAAACTTAAATTCTTAACACGTGTGGTTTTGTTCTTGATACTTCTTGAGTTTTGATAACTTTCTTTCGAAGCAACAAATATATTATATTACAGTAATAATAAAAGAGTCTTTAGCGAAAAGATGTATGAATACAACTCGCTCAAACATCAACAAGAATAACAAAACAAGAGTTAACATGGAGCAAAAGATCGGTATATATGCTGAAAATAATATGATTCACAGCAGACTCGTGTCAATTTTGGTTAACTTTACTACGATTCGATATCCAACAAAATAAAGTGTTTGTAACCTCAACATAACAAGACTCAATACGACTCAATATTCATATCGATTAATATTCAATATATATATTTGTTGAATGAAATATTTGACTTTCTTTAACTAACATCATGTTGTTTAAACTTAACTATTGATAATATTTTAAAAATTATGTGTGTTTGATAGCAGGTAATCACTTTTGAAAAAATGATTTTTAAAATATCATTTTTTAAACTATAAAAAGGAATTACACGTGTCGTCGCTATATGTAAAATCTAAATGTCTAATGTATTTAGTTTTATCTCACAGTAACCCGTGAGGTCGTACATTCATTTTAATATTTATATTATTGTTACTAATAATTTCAGTAATATTTAATCTTTTAAATCCATATACACCATTAGTAAAAAGAATACTTTTGCAAATATCTTTACTTAATCTCATAAATAAGAATAAAGTGAGTCGTTCATATATGTACAATATATTCTCGTATAATCATGTATATATCATAATAATTCGTGCTTTTATTTTAATATTTATAATTCAATGCATCTACATTAGTTTGATATATACAATGATAATAACATTTATTAATAACAAGAACATTTTTTTTAATATAAAGTCTAAGGAGTATCTATATAATAATAAAGTTATTAAATATATAAATATATAAATATGTAAATAAACTTATCATTTTACATGTTTTTCTAACCATATATTTAAATAAAAAAACATTTAAAGATGCTCTATAACTTTCTTACATGATAGGTTTTATTAGTTACCCTATCATTTTTATAGTTTTTTTCTTTTTTTTTTTCTTCTCTCTTTATAAAACCTACACATGTTTTCAAAGCATATTTATTTTTATTTTTTTTAAAAATTAAATGAGTTTGTTCAAATTAAAATAATGTTAATTCATTTTTATTTGTTGATCAAAATACTCAATTTAAAAATCAAACTCTTCCTTAGTTAATAGAAAAATTCATCTTCCCATTTTATATCCTCTCTTATATAAGGTAAAGATCCAGTAAAAAAAACTTGAAATAAGAAGAATGAGAAATAACTATAACCATATATTTGAGATGCATCGAATTAAATTAGATGCATCTCTATTCGTTTATATGAATCCTAATTAGTTTCAAAAGTGATTTTGAAATGAAAAGGATGCAAAACATAGTACTAGCAACAAATTTGACACATATAGGATGAAAAATATATAAAATTCTTCTAATCTGATGACATGCATCTAATATATGCATATGCCTCTAATTTTTAGCTAGAAAATACTAGGGCCGTCCATTGATTTGGTGACACTACTAGAAAATCTGGCATCAGCAACGAAAGTTTGCATCGCTACTCCGTCACTAAAGCCCTTCAACGACGTAATGGTGACAGATATATTCCGTCACAAAAAAGGGCCTCGCAAAATTTTAGCTACAAGTTTAGCGACAAAAGTTTTGGAGCTTCGGCGACGGATTGTCGATCTCCAACCCCTCGCTAAAGCCTTTATAAAGTTACCAAAATTAACTTTTATTCGACCATCTAGTGATGGCTTAGCAACAAACCTTTTTGTCGCTAACAGTAATGACGAAGCAGTCACTAATCCATTTCTAATAATCGGCCTACCATTTTGTTGTTGTTCCGTCGCTACTAGAGACGGATATATTTGTTGTTTATCCACCACTGAAAGTATTGTCTCAAAACTATCACTAACAATTTGTTGCTTAAATCAACACCATTTCATAGCATGTTTGATCAAATCCATCTCTAATTTGTCACGATTTAAAAATATTTTAAGGATAAAATATGTCGCTAATCAAGATGTCACACAAACGGATGCCACACTGATAATAGTCAAGAAATCCATATCCAAATCAAATAACAAGCAAATTCGAAACAAAACTAACAACTGATCTTCGACAACATAAAAGGAAATCTAAACCAAAGATTCTCTCTTATATAAAAGTTAGGAGGACCTATAAAGCTCTTGAAAGTGGAATGGTTGACGTTTAAGATGTACTGCCACTTGCATTACCTTGCTTTGTTTTTGTGCGGGTAACACGACTCTTGATACCATACTCAACAAGCATGTCTTGAATTTCTGCACGCATTTCTTCCTTGAACTCTTCACGCATTTCTTCTTTTAGCTCTTCACGCATTTCTTCTTTGAGCTCATTTTTCATTTCTTCCTTGAGCTCGATTTTCATTTCTTCTTTCAATTCTTCCTTTAACTCTCCACGAATGCTATCAAGATAGTTCTTGAACATAACAAATTCAAATATTAGTTTCTTTGAAGTAGCTCAATGCAACTTGAGTAGGTCTTATATGTAAAGTGAGTTATAATTCAGCCATTGCATTGGTCTGTTAGGTAATAGTGTAAGTTTTTATGTTACAAAAGTTACTTTTCTAAAAATTCACAATTCCATGCATGCACTGTTGTACAAAACTTTGGGCATTGTTGTTGCTATAGCAGTGCCTAAAAGTTCACAAGTTTTCAAAATTTCATGGCTAACTGGTGTTGAACAAGGGTTCTAAGCTAGTATGTACTAAAATAAAGATATGTGATACTTCTAGCAGTAACAAAGTAAGGATTAAGAAACCTGAAGCTGTTTGTATATAAAAGAAAGAAACACACCTGAACATCTTTGGATCCTGAGGATGGAGCACCAGTGCATCTTGTATATAAAAGAAAGAACGGGTACCACGAGCAGCTGCATTTGTATCATAGGACATGTTTGAACCTCTTCGACGTTGGGATACGTCCGTGTTTGGCTCATCCATGCCTACAGCTTGTTGAACACATGTTTTAGAGGACATGGTTGCATTTTTCTCAGAACGGGTACTAGAGGTGTTCGTCTGTATACTTTTCTGACCCCAACCACGAGCAGCTGCATTTGTAGCTGCATTTTTATCAGAGGACATGTTTGAACCTCTTCGACGCTGGGATACGTCCGTCTTTGGCTCATCCATGCCTATAGCTTGTTGAACACATGTATCAGAAGATATGGTTGCATTTTTCTTAGAACGGGTACTAGAGGTGTTTGTATGTATACTCTTTTGACCCCAACCATGAGCAGCTGCATGATCACTAAGGCCACGTCCACCTCTACCTCCACGTCCAACATTAGTGCGTCCCATAATTACTGTAAAAAATATCAAACCAAAAAGAAATAGAATATTATATGAGAAATGAAAGATAAAGAATAATCAGATCTTAATTAGCTCGCAAACAATCATGTATATATGAACTATCAAGCATAAGAAATCCATATAATACATTGACCACATGATGTTCACATATGGCATTCGTTCGACTGAGAAATGCACGTGTTATGTAATCACGATTAGCACACCAGACTAAATTCAAAAGTTGAATGAATGAACTAAAATCAATTATATATAGAGCTGCAATGGAAAGATACACATTGACAAATAAACAGTTGCACATGAAACTAAGGAACTCTATCAGAATACACTCAAACTATTTTGATGAAATTGTATCACTATTTACTTGAATACAGTTTTGCTTTTAAAAAGTATGCAAAAAAAAAACGGATGTGAAGCAACTAAAAAGGAAGTATTTATTTCTTTCCTATTTTCTATGTAGGGCTACAAGTAAATTTTCCTTTATGTTCACAAAAAAGTCGAACAAACTGCTCTAACTAGGGGTGTCAAAAAATCTGACCCGACCCGAACCGATTAAGCTTATTCGGGTCGGGTTAATCGGGTCAAAATTTGAATTCGGGTTATTCGGGTCAACCCGAGTACGAACTAGGGTCGGGTATCGGGTTCAAAATACTTTGCATATTCGGGTTCGGGTCAACCCGACTAACCCAAGTTTTTTTTTTTTTTTTTTTTTTTTTTTTTTTTTTTTTTTTTTTGATTTTATGACTTTACTCGATCTTTGGTATTGTATTTTATGATGTTGCCTATTGAAGCACTGATGTTGTTTTAGTAAACTTTACTCTCTTTTTTTTCTTTCCCATTTAGTAAACTTGGCTCATTTCATTCAATTTTGCTCAAAAGTCCTACTGTTGCCTACTGATGTACTAATGTTGCCTACATCATAAATGGAAGCTTATATTCTAATGTACTTATGTTGTAGGCAAACAACATAAATATAAATGTTGCCTATTGTAATATGAATGGAAGCTTATATTCTAATGTTGCCTAGTGCCCTACTGATGTTTTAGTATTATATTTTTAAGTATTATACTTTCCAAGTATTATATGTAGTTTTAGTATTATGTGACTTTAACTACTAAGGTTAAAAAATCAAAGTCTATTATCTTGTTCTTTAATTGTTTGCTACTGATACAATGCTAGAAGTCTAAAACTGGTGGTTATAACTATACCTTTAATACACTATAACATCATGCCATAATGTGTATTTGTAGAATGGAGTCTAATCCTTCAACCTCGTCAGCTCATAACAGTAACAAGGATCCCGGTAGAGTCTATACATCTATGATACAAGAACTTTGGTCTGTGTATTCTAGTAGAAAAGTAATTTTGGCCTTTTTTGAATTTACAATCTAATCACCAATCTAGACATGTGGTAATATGAAACCATATGCTTTCATATTAGTTTATATATTTAACATTGTCTTAGTGCTGAGATTATGTTTTAACCCATATCTTAACACTGATACATTTCACATGATATATGAACTCATATGCTTTCATATTGTTCTATATACTTGGTGACAATCAAGTAGAACAAAATGCTACAAGAAGAATGAAGTCAAAATAACAAATAATCAAAAAACTAACTTTTCTCCATAATGCTAAATAATTAAATCAACCATAAGCCTTAATTTCTTACCTTAACATTATCCTATATCTAATTGAAAAAACCCCTAATTGAAAGAACCCTAGATTAGTGACATAAAATTAAAAAGTAAAAAATTACCTAATTAACTATAATCATGCAATCAAACTCAATGAATCAAGCACCCTAACATTAAATTAAAACCAATTACCACAAATTATGATCTAAAATAGTGAATGGTGTATGAACTTACCTTTTTCTAATGCTTCCTGAAAGTCTCTTGCATCTCATACACCGCAACATATACCTTATGTGGAAGGAGTTATTCCTGCTCCACGATCCCCACATATCTAGGGATCCCCACATATCTAGGGGCGCCAAATAATTTCAGAGAATGGCGCCAATATTTTCACCCAAAGTGAATAACCGTATGTTCTTGTGGTGTGTACAGGATGTATGTTAAAACTTTAAAGTATGATGCATAAGTATATTTTTTTATTATTATAATTATTCACTAGTATATATTATCATTATTATTATTATCCGTATATTTTTTTTAAGGGCATTATTATGGGGTGTCAATTTTTGACCCGACATAAAACCCGATCTGAGACGTACACGAAAATTAACCGATTCGGGTTAAGTCTAAATAGTTTTTGGGTTGTATTCAGGTCGACCATCTGACTCGTTTATTAAACATGTCAGATTCAGGTTTGGTATAAGTTAAACAGGTCGACCCGCTATCCCGTTTAAGTTTTTTTTCAAACATTGAAAACTAATATATACTTTATTAACTATACGGGTTAAATCAGTCGACCCACGAACCCGTTTAACTAGTGTAACCCATGTATTATGAACTAGAATGGGTCACGTCAATTAGATTACCAGGTGTATAGGATGTTCAAAGAAAAATCGGACCTATATTAAACATATTTGTCGGGTTTAGGTCAATTATACTTAGTAACATACAAAAAACATTTGTGGATATATCTTTCTTCTTTCACAAATGGATTGTCTTGTTAGGTTTTTATACACTTACCGAGTGTTTTTTTTTTCACATTTTTTACAACATAACCAAATCCAAAAGAATATGTCTTAAATAGCTTAAATTCAAGTTCCGTATATGCATAGACATTATACTAATTGACACAAGTAAAATTGTAAATGAAATAAGCTATTTGTGAGATAATTGAACTCAGTTTATTAAAAGATCGACTTAAGGTCTACTTGCACTTTAGTTAAACAACCTCAACCCGAGCTTGACTTTTAACTTAAAGTTTAATTAGTCTTCGAGCTCAAGATTAACTCAAAAATTCATCGATTTAACTTTTTTGAGCTCGAGCTTCATACAGCGACCCGTTGTTATTATTATTATTATTATTATTATTATTATTATTATTATTATTATTATTATTATTATTATTATTATTATCATTATTATTATATTTTTAATACCAATTATTAAATAAATCTGCTATCTTTTAGTTTTTCAATCACTTTTGCACCTGCAACCCACCTAACAATCAAACAGATTTGTCTGGTTGGGTTGAGGAACAAACATCAGTTGTATATCTTTTTATTCTTTTGAAATTGAGTTGTCGTGTTAGGTCTTTATACTCTTACTGAATAATTTACTTTTACATGTTTACACCATAACCAAATCTAAAACGCTATGTCTTAAATAGCTTTATTTTAAGTTTCGTGTAAGCATAGGCATAATAATTGATACAAGTATGGGTGTAGATGTTCAAAGAGCTATTTGTGAGTTACTCTTAAATTCAACTAGTTAAAAGGATGAACCCTTAATGAAACACTTATGGTTCAATTTGTAGTCATTGCAAGAAAAGAAAAAAAAATCTATCGTTTATGAACAAAATATGATAAAAGTTTGTGGAATTTAGGATTAAACAATGTTTAAACTATTAAGATTAAGAATTTGATGATTTGAGGATTTTGTTACTATTTTTAAGTTTTTCAAGTTTTAATAAAACACATTCGCCCTTCACATACATACTCGCAACAAGATTAAGAAGCTAGATAACAACTCCAAGCGTACTTAGGTCGTGCTTCAGATTATTATAATTAAGAATGATTCATTTTTCAAAATGTTTGTGATGATGAATGGTCTAAGTTTATCTAAATAATGAAATAACATAGCTATTAAGATCTCGATGTAGCTCTTATGAATTTCCGATTTTGTGATATCTTTAAGCAAAAACGAGTAGATCCTTCGTAGGATCTTAAAAGACATAGGATCTCGATCTTATTATAGAATTGTAAGATCTGGATCCGATTCGAACCTACTTCCCTTAAATTAACTAACTAAAGTATAAATGAATTAATTTCAACCTGTATAATTAAGTTTGATTCACTAAATATTTACATGAATTACATAAATTTTATAAAGTTTGGACTTAAAATTAGCCGCTCTACTTGTTGTTGGCTGGATATTGGTTTACTGAGTCTCATGTTGCAAGTGGTGAAGGGTTTTTCTCTTTGACTTTCCTAGCTATATAAAATGATAAAACTTTACTCATGACTCTTTAATAAGATAACAAATAAAATAATATTGTACATTTTATCAAGTTTAAAGGTTCAATATTCTAAAGATTTGGTTATAAACTTATAATTTATTATTTAATGCCACTAATTATAATTTACTTGTTCCAAAATTTTACAAAGTATAATGTGGGTTTATGAAAACGACTAGGGATGAGCTCGGGACTGGTACCGTACTGAACCGGCACCGTTTGAGTGGTACTGAATTTTTTCCCGACTTAAATTCAAATTCCCGTTCCCATAACCGTATCTTAAAACGGTGCCGGTGGTTCAATGGTGGAGCTAGAAAAAATTTCTTGGAAGGGCCGAAACAATTTTTTTCCGGAAGAACACTAGATGGGAGGGCCGAGATGGAAAAAAGAAAATTTTAACACATGAAATCATGAAAAAATACACTAACGGGCTTAGGCCTAGGGGCCGGGACCATTCCCGGTCCCTTAATCTTAGTAACTTATATAGTTATATATTTATAAACCTTAAAAAGTACCAAAACAGCTCTTCATAATCCTGTATGGTTGTAATGTTGTATCACTGCTCTGTGTTAATGGCCAACATTCCCTGACAAAGTCAAAGAATCACCCAATATGGAATCAACCTAAGTATAGATATAATGCGGACAAATCCAAGAATTAACATACATTCATATTCTAAACAAGCTGAAAGAAGCCCATCCTAAAACAGGGATTACTTTTGAATCGTTTAAAGTTCTGAGGCTAATATTACACTTTGATACTTCCTTTACGCCTCAGACAAGTAGAAAGCTTCCTAGTCTCTATATAGTATATAGAGTATATCTTTAACTCTAAAAACAATACAGAAGAGAGAAAAAAGGACATCATTTGGACAAAATACAAAGGCTTCATTCCATAAATCAATGTTATTACAAATACATTGCATACATGATACAACTTACTATATTTTTTAATGCTGATAATACAAGGCCTCTTCTTTTGATAACCCATGCTTGAGCAACTATTGAGATTCTGGAACCAACACATCCCTGATCATGAACAAAAAGGTTGTAAAAAAGTAAAAAACCAAGTGTGTCTTTAAGTTTTAAGACACAACAATAATAGACCTGTGAAATATCTAACTAATGTAATTACCGCATGTAAACAAGTTCCAAGTTGAAAAACAGTTAATTTTCCAGGCTTCCAGGTATGAATCCGTAAACAATGCAACCATCCCACATTGTAATGTCCCAATAAAACACATTCAGGCCGATAAAGATAAGTGGTCAGGATTTTTTCTAGTGATTGGCACCTGTAATATTTTAACAGATTAGATAACTTTCGTATTAAAAATATTCCCTGTGTAAAGATTAAGGCAAAATAAAATTTATAAAGTTACATACTTGTATGATTAGCCAAAATGACCAGCAACAACAGCCAGCAAAGAGACATAAACAACCCTGTGAGAATTTGGCTCATATGAGATGCTTATTTGTGAGAATTTTCAAATTACAATACTATGATGTGATGAAGGGCACAAATGGCAATCGAAAGAATAATAACATAAACACTATGATGAGAATTTGCAAATTGCAATACTATGTTTAACATGGCTTATTTCATGCAAGTAGTTGTATACAGTTAGCTCATGAAGGGCACCAATGGCAGCCGAAAGAATAATAAAATGAACAGGAAATCATAAATACATTTAAACATATGTTACGAAAGCACACGTAAAAGATGGATGGATATTAAGATCTTTAAGAATGAGGATGCAGGGTGCCTTTATATATATTTGTTTGCATATACAAGTCATAAGTATACAAAAAACTAAAAGGATGAACATTAATACGGAAGAAATCAAGAAAATATTTGCATAGTTGTCAAACTTTTGAAGTGCATCATAACAACAGTAATGTAAAGGAAGCTAATAAGATATAGTACTTATATTATTTATGAACAAGGCAAGACATTTAAACAACAGTAATGTATATTACCCACTTAAAGGGGTGTTTAACAAACTGTAACAACAACTTTTGACCCGTTAATCCACTGTGGCCACTTAAAGTGGTGTTTGGAAAATTCTAACAGCAACCACTTTGACCCGTTAACCCACTGTGACCACTTAAAGGGGTGTTTGGGAAACTATAATAGCAACAATTTTGACCCGTTAACCAACTGTGGCCACTTTAAAGGGGGCGTTTGGCAAACTATACCAACAACAATTTCGACCCGTTAACCCACTGTAACAGAAACTTAAAGGACTTTTATTTCAGAAAAATAAAAATAAAAATAAAAATAAAAATAAAAAGAAGTTTTAACCCGTTAACCCACTGTGACAACAACATTTCCAAGAAACCAGACCCAGAATCCTTATTAAGACAATCAAACCAGCCAATCAAACCATGACCAGAGCCATAGTTCAAAGAATCAACTGAAATGAAGTATAACCAGCAGCATTACTAAACCTAATCATGGAAACATCCTTATTGCAGCACCAATCACCCATACAACCACTATAGAAGGCTGCCGAATTCCTAACTGTAACCCGGCTAGTGTTATCCCAAACACCCTTATATTCATGTTGGAAACTTTGGAACTATTAAGAATTTTAGGAGTCTGAACTAGAAAGTGAAAAGAGTCGGAACTAAAACGTGATACCAAACTTAAACAATTACTAATGACAATACCACCACTGTGATAGACGATCAAACATTTCAACATCATCCAAATCAAATAAAAAAACATCCAAAATTCAATGACATAAAAAGGAGTCTGAACTAAAAAGTGAAAATAAACTAAAAAAGCATGTAATTTCTTCGAACGAAAGATGTGATGTTGAATTTGTACCGCCAGATCGTTACCGTGATTACATATCAAACTTACCCAATCCACCTTTTATAACCTCTTGGGAACAATATGTCCACAACTCAACATCAAAGATGGGATGGTTAAGAGAATTTGGTCCATATTTAGCTACCACGGCCTCCTGATACGCAACCTGTAAATTTTCATGAAACACACTTTATGAGACCATCATTAACTATGTCAACATTTTGTAAGATAGTATGATTTCAATGCAAAATGTTCAACAAGATCAATCATAGTTTAAAAGGCACACTCTTGGCAATAACAAACTCCATTATGTTTGGTAAAGTTGTACAAGTATGAGAATGAATTAGAACTTACCCTCAAATTACAGAGCTAACATACATCAATTCGATTTCATATATGTAATCATGTAACTCAAATAAGTAATCGACAATTAATTGAAACATAGAGACCAAATTGTACCTCCAATTAGGGTCGTTGTTGTTGTCCCCCAAATTCTTTTAGTGAGGAATGAATTAAGGTTGAGCTTTTATTGAACCAAATTGGTAGTAACTGTTACCTCCAATTTTTGTTTCGCGGGTTATTTGTTTGACTAAATCAAACAAGTTAACTGTTGCCCCACATCTGGCGGGAATTAACTGTTGCCGCCTACATCATCTAACTGTTGCCGCTACATTGTTAGTGGGTGGGTTGTTTGTGTCGCCTGGTTCTGGTGTTGGTTTCCTTTGAGCTGTTTTTGTGATTATTATTATCCATCCTTATATTTGTTACTAGTAATAAATTATTTAAATATAGTAAAGATAGTAGAAAATATAAGTTTTAATAGATAATACTACTAGATCCTTAGGAATTGGTAAATCACTTTCTTATAGTAGCAAATGTGGTCGTAAATGAATATATCCTCATTTGAATGATTTAAGTTCACATAACTGTGTCTAGCCGAATTACAAGTGTTCTCATTGACTTTACTAATAAAGATATCCTAAAAATATATAAAATTTTACTTATTTGATAACTCCAATATAGTTGCAACTAAAGTATTTGAATATGATAAAAATTTAAAACTTGTGGATAAACTTAAGAGCTTACCTCTCAAGTCGTAATATATAACACGATAACCAAAACGTCCCAATATAAATACTATTGATTAGGTGCTTTTTTCTTTAAATTTAATTTGGCTAAATTGATCTTCATATCTTCATATTTTTCTGGCTGTTTTGACTCGTCTTATCAACGTAAACATAACCTAACATCCATCATTGTTAGTGTTTGAGAGATTTTCAAATATGTACTATAGATTTTTCTGACTGATTAAAAACGGACTAATTCCTAGTTGTTACTCTACCGATGTTCCCTCAAAGATATGTCACTGTATTGTTATACTCAAGTTCATCACTAAGCAATGGTTAAGTGAACGAAACTTAGCGACGTATTTGAGACAGCTAAAAAAATGCATCGCTATGTAGTCATAATTTCATCGCTAATAGTTTCAACCTAAGTTCGTCACTAATTTAGTCTCTATATGATTACATTTAGCGATAGAATTGTGACTGATGCTTAATTCCTCTCTAATTTTGTTACTGATTTATCATTATTTGTGTAGCTAATTTATCAAAGCAAATTTTGTAGCAAATTTGTCACTAATCCGTCACTGCGAACCAATTTTTTGTGACAGACTAATTTAATCGCTAATTTCCGTCACTGTTGCTCAGTTTTCTAGTAGTGTGACCCGATGCGAAATAACGAATGAGACCACAATAAATCACGAAAAGTTTAACTACTTTTGAACATAAAAAATCCTTTGATATTACGCAAAAACACTAAAAAATTAATTTTGATAATATTTAACAAATACACTAAAAATTCAAAACATTTTACACTTAATTATGTATAAAACTATAAATATTAATGGATGTATACTAAATTGGAGGCCCCTTACAACGAGGGGCCCTGTGCAGTTACATCGCTTGCACATGCTAATCGCCGCTACTAGAAAATAGATTATGGTGCATCTAAAAAAATTAAAGATGCATCTAATTTAAATCGATGTATCTTTAATATGTAGTTATAGTTATTTCTCATCCTTTTAATTTTAAGTTTTCTTCTCATTTGATCTTAAGTCCTTATATATATACATAATCTTATTAGATAATAGATTTAACTCAGAACATATATCATTATATAGATGGTAAAAGATTAGGAGACTTAAATGGTGTGCCTAAATTCATGCCTAAACATATGTGACATGATCATGATGGTTTGTGAAAAAGTGAGTCCTTAGCTGCAGCTATCAGGATGATGACACGTACGATTAGACATGAATTTAGGCATATCTCTTAGGCCTCCCAATGAATACTCTGTATAAATATTCCATATTTAAGATATCCTTTACCGACAAAATAAAAAACACATGTTACATCTCTCATATTTACTCCTCTTAACTTGTCACATGGCTACCTTTAATGCATAATTTATATATAGCCACATTCCTAGTTGTTGACAGTCATATCGTGTTCAACAAACTTGCTTTGCTCAATTGCCACTGCAACCTGTTAAAAAAAAAAAAAAAAAAAAAAAAAAAACTCTACAACCTTGAGAGTTCGTGTGATAGCACTACAACCTTGAAAGTTCGTGTGATCTTTGAAATCTGTCTTGTTTTTCAAGGTAATTTTACTTACATATTTAGCATGCATGTTTCGTATATGTTACTAACTATTGACCAAATGAGATTTTATTTGCCACGCTCTATGTCAGATTAATAAGCCTCGATGTTTCATTTTCGTTTTTGTTATTATCATAATACTGTGTAGATCCATCTATTTTAGTTATAACCATTTTAACGTTTAAATACCTGTAATGTGAATCAATTTGACAACATTACTTGTGTAATAAATTTACATGTCGCCAAATATGACTGATTACTTTGATAAAAAAATGACTAATTATTGAAAGTATGTCGTAAGATCGCAATTCATAAGAGCACTTCGCATGATCGTAAGATTGTAGGATTGGTATCGATACCAATCCTACTATAAAGCTAAAATTTTGTTATTGAACATGCTTTTTGTTGAAAAAAGTATCCCGATTCTCCAAAATTTGACCCGATGTTTTTTTTTTTTATAGTCTTGTAACAACAGATTTATCTTTACCGAAATTTAAAAGTACCTTAAATTTAAATTAGTATGGTGATGTAAACATGAAAGTTGAAATCATACTAGGTGATGGTGAATAGTTTGAAAAAGAAGCACACTATGATTTTTTATTTTTTTATTTTTGAACAAGCACACCATGATATCGGGCTTTTGGCATTTAGGCTATGATATCCATAAAATGTTTACTGTTTTACGTTTGTTGTCCTATTTCTTTTTACATGTAAATCGTTTATGTAGCATTGAAACATGGAGTAATAGATCATTTCGTGCCTACCAATCTATTTGATCGAGACTGTAGATTAACATTAGTTTTTAATTAAAAGGGTATTGAAGCATCGTATATGTAATTCTTTTCTTGTGTAAGTTTGTGAAGTCTTTATTACTATGCTAAATGATAGTTGACATTTCATATTAAACATACAAGTCTTTACATCTTTACTATGTTTCTGTTTGTATAAAAAAAAAAAAAAAAAAAGCAGAATAGCGGGTCGACTCTTTAGCATCTACGTAAATGATTCAATTATAAGTGTAAAAGTTTTTATTATCTTCTACACATCAGCTTAATTGTTATTCCAAAGATAATCATCTTATGTTCATATAAGCGCTACATTAGTCAGCTTCTAAAAAACTGTACCAACTAAAACATGTTTTTTTTTTTTTTTTTTTTTTTTTTTTTTATTTATTTATTTATTTTATGCTACGTACTACAGTAGCTATATTTGTTCCTTTTCTTATAAAAACAAAATTAACATGTAGAAACCAATACACTAACACTAAATAATAAAGTAAAACAACAATATACTTACTTAATTACTTAATGGACTATTTATAAATAAAAATATAGGAAAAAATATCTAAGAATAAATAGATTAAATATTATCAGGTTGACCCGACTCGATAACACTGTTGGGTTATCGGGTTCGGGTCCAACTAACCAGATAAGGTTTTTTTGACCCGATTTAACCCGACCCGATAAGGCTTATCGGATTCGGAACCTGACCCTATTAAAAGATTATTTGGTTTCAGATCACTAGATTATGTCTACCTGTATAATTATAAGTTTATTACAAAAGTATTTATATATAAAAAAAAAGTTTAGTTATTCGATTAAGACGATTATGAAATCAATTAGAGGTTATTGTTTGTTTTAGTCCAATCTATTTTGTATTTTAACGAGTTAGATTTTTTCTATGCGTTACGACAGGTTTCTAAGTATTTTTAAGCAATGATAAAACATGTTTAAACATCTAGTAGTTTTTTGCGCAATTTTAAGGTATCTCGACATTTTCACTTTTAACTTTGTCATAGTAGCCACGTGTATACATACTTTTTAATATGTGTGGCTTTAACCGTATATTATCTTCACCAAACTTTATTGGTAGTAAATCACTAACCAATACTAATATAAAAAACAATATAAAAGATGAACGAACCAAATACTAAAATAAAAGATGAACGAACCCCTTGTAACATGGTACTTATATATATAGTAAGGATTCGATAGGAAGTATTATTAGAAAAGGAAGAATAAGAAGATATTTGAACCATTGGATCAAAAGATCAATGGCTAAAAATGAGGAGTGGCATAATTGCAAATAATTGGACTTTTTATTCAATACATGAGGGCATATGAGTAAAATCAACCGTATTATTTTATCCTAAACATCTTGCAATTAGCGTTTTTTTTTCTCACCATCCGTAATTTATATTCACTGACATCATGGATCACAATTTTATATATCCAATATGCATCTCTTCGTATTTTGATGCATGCATCTATTTTTCTAATAAGATTGCATCTAATTTTACTTTATAATTAAAATTTAATATCAAATGCATCTGCTCTTTTTTTAAGCATGTACGCCTTCAATTTTCCTTAAATGAATTGATGAGCCGTCTTAAATGATGAACAACTAAAAGATAATTTCATACCATGAGATGCATCTTTCTCCTTAAGAATCAACATGAAATTAACACTTGCATCTATTCTTTTATTATAAGATAATATGCATCTTCAGTTTAATCATCTAAAATGTGGAAACTAGATGCATGGGTGCATCTGATTCGTTAAAACTACTGTGCAACATATATGCATCTAGCATGTGACTATGTTTAGTGAGGCGCAATGAAAAATACATGCAATAAAAAAATAGATGCATCCATTAATATATTATTATATTGTATCCATATTAAAAAAAAGGAATCGCATGCTACATGCATCCATCTATTCCTGGTACAAAAAGAAAAAGAAAATAAAGAAGATATATACGGTGACATGGGAAGAACCGAAGAAGAGGTTGTGGAAGAGATGAGAAAAAATAGCAAGCAGTTTTTTATTAGATGAATAAGAATGTCTAAAATACCCTTAAGTTTAATTAAAATTGATTGGTTAAGATTACTTCTTATCCTTCTTATTTTAATGTTTCTTCTAATTTGATCCAAACTATATATATATATATATATATATATATATATATATATATATATATATGGATGACAAGTTTTATACGGAATAGTGTTTATCTAAAAAACAAATCATGTAATTTCAGTCATTCATTTATTCATTAATTAAAAAAAAGATTTGCTAACAACAACTAGCAAAACCCTTTTTATATGTATATATAAAATGTGACAAAAGTTATTTATAGATCTAACTTTTACCATAGAATCCATCAAGCAATCTTAGTCACTCATTTTTTTTATCAAAATAAAAAAATAAACTTTCACCCTTTTTTTAAAACTTAAATATTTCGCAAACCGTAAATCGTCAAGCTACAAAAAAAAAAATACCATCGCGACGAGAATTAAATTACCTTTCTATAGATATGCATTGTTATATACTTTCGACGAACTTTTTTTTTGATAAACTTTTTTTTTTTTTTTTTTCACCCAGAAAAATCATATATGATTCGTAAGAATCGAATCATATATGATTTTTTACGAATCATTTATGATTCGTAAGAATCATATATGATTCTTTCTGGGCGAAAATTAAAAAAAAAAAAAAAAAAAAAATCATCGAAAGTATATAACAATGCATATCTATAGAAAGATCATTTAATTCTCGTCGCGATGGTATTTTTTTGTAGCTTGAAGATTTACCATTTTTGCAAGATATGTTGTTTTGAAAAAAAGGTGAAAAATATAAATGGGTGGATATGATTGGTTGATAGGTTCTATGGCATGTATGAGTTCTTCATGGATCTCAACTCTATAAAATGATCATTTTTTTTAAATAAATATATTACAAACTTATAATCGTTATGCAAAATTAATTATAGCATTTGGACGAGAATTAATTTATCTTTCTATACACATGCACTTGTATTTAGTTTCAACGAACATTTTTTTTACAAAACTTCCGCCGAAAAAAATAACATGTGATTTGAAAAATCACATGTGATTTATTACTTTAAAAATCACATATGACTTGTGAAAAATAACAAATCACAAGTGTTTTTACAAATTATAAAAATAACAAATCACAAGTAATTTTTCGGGCGAAAATTTTATAAATGAGAAAAATAACAAATCACACGTGATTTTACAAATCACGTGTTATTTTTCTGGGCGAAAATTTTGAAAAAAAAAAATCGTCGAAAATATATAGAAGTACATATCTATAGAAAAATGATTTGATTCTAGTTTATTTTTTAATAGTTTGAATATTTACCGTTTGAAAGATATGTTGTTTAAAAAAATTGTGAGAAATGAGTTTTTTTGTTTGATAAAATATGAATGGCTAGGATTCACCGATTTATTTTTTTTAAAAATGTTCTTTGTTGATCTCACCTCATATATTGATAACATAAATAAAATCCATTATTAAAAAAATACTTTAGGGATTAATATTTTCCTTTCATATCTTAGTCGCGAATTTATAAATGAAAAAAAAGGAGTAATTGATATTTTTAATAAATCCACTTCCGCTCAATTAAAAAAAATAATAATAATAAAAAAGAAAAAGGTAAAAAAAAAAAGTTTACATACCCAAGATTCCAAGAACCATAAATCGTGAACTCACATTAATTACATTATCGTGACGATCATTTAGTTATCTTTCAATATAGGTTTTCATGTACTTTCGTCAAACTTTCTCTTTTTCGGTACAATATTTTGTTTGATATATTACATGTGATATAACATTGATATGTAAGTTCGAACATTCAATATGTTGTCGCAAAATGGGTATAAGTATTTTTGTAGAACTTCAAATGATTCATTTTCATTTTTTTCTTCTTTTTTTTTTTTTTTTTTTTTTTTTTTTTTTTTTTTTTTGCCATTAAAACATAAGCATTCTTAGTTTTCAACCATGATATATCATGCATAATTTTTGAACCATATATCACAATAAAGTCTCTAGCTTATAGCTATTGTTAAATTGTTTATAATCACACAATATTTTTTTAGTTTCTAAGCACTTCTTAGATTCTAGATTAGCAATATTATATTATTATTAGATTATCTCATATAATCTTTAGGCAATCATAAAGCCCGTAAGTTTAGCATCATATATACATTGAAGTTGGTACGTTGCGTTTTTCAAGTACTTTTTATCATATTCTAAGCTTTCTTTAGATTTGAATAAGGGTGAGCACAACCGCCCGTTTTCCGTTTTCCGGCCCGATCCCGACCAAACCGCCGGCCCGATTCCGATCCCGACCATCAAACGGTTCGGGAGTCGGTTTGCAATTCCGGCGAAATCGGGAGTCGGGTCGGGACGGGACGGGTCGGAACGGGAAGAAAACCGACAAAACAACAAAGAAAACCGATCCCGATCCCGATCCCGACCAAACCGCCGGCCCGATTCCGATCCCGACTATCAAACGGTTCGGGAGTCGGTTTGCAATTCCGGCGAAATCGGGGAGTCGGGCTTGTCGGGTCGGGACGGGTCGGAGTCGGTTTAGGCCCGATGCACACCCCTAGATTTGAAATGCACCAAATCTTTTGGTTGATTTGAAAAATTGTTTGATGTAATAGTTATAATGCTCGCGCACGCGTGAGTTTTTTTTAATCATATATTTTTATTGATTAAAAAACAAATAATTTAATATTTGTTTTGTTTGATTTATAATATTTAATTATATTTTTTTATTATTAAATATAATTATTTAAAAAATTTAATTATATTGTTAATTGCATCTTATTAATATTTTTTATATTTATCTTCTACTTGTGTTGTGAATAAATATAAAATGTTACTTAATAAGAAAATAATATTTTTTTTTAAATAAAAATATTACTAAATAAGGGAAGGTTGAGTTTTTTGAAATGCAAAAGTTCCCGCTTGTAGTTTTGTTTTATTATATAAAAGATTTGATTTGTCCTCTACTGTAAAGTTTTCTTCAAAATCTCTGATTTTTGGAACAATTTTTTTTTAAAGTATTTTTTTTCTCCCTTTATCGAGGCTTTTGATTGAGTATATTCTAGTTTATCACTTAATTTAGAAATATTTGTGGTCAAAGTATCATTTATATTTTGTACATTATCAAAACTTTTTTTGAAAATCGAATACTTTATCTCAGGCAATGCATTTCTCATATTTAAAGTGTCGAATTTAATATATTTAAAGCGTTGAATTTAGTATATGCAGAAGAGAATTTTGCTCTTCCTCGATCATGCTTTTCTAAATATTCTAACATTTGTTTTTCTATGAATGCTTTAAATCTAAATTACCTACGTTTAACCTTAGATATAACATTCTTGTAATCAGACATGACTTGGTTCATCTTAGCCATGAGGCACACTTTCACATCCAGATCCTCAACGTCCGATTGTGATAGCTCCAACTAGCTTGCATCTTCATCTAGTAATGTAGCTCCCGTCGGTTGGTTGCACATAAGAATTTTCCTATTGTACTCGAAGTCTTTGACCTTTGGCTTCCTACATTAGTTAGCAAAGTGACCTGGTTTTTCACATTGCGACATCCTTATATTTCCTCCTTAGGTTTCTCCACACTCCTCTTCTTCTCGTACCTTTGCGTGTATGCTTCTAAGCAGATGAAACACGAAGATTGTTCCTTAGAAGTTTTCTGGAAAGAAGAACAACAACTTTCCTCATATTCTTCTTTGATTCCTTATCGTTAGAAGTTTCATAGTCACTACGAGAGTCAGAGTACCCATCTGTTCAACTCTCACATCCGCTTGAGGAAGAATAATGTTTGAACTATTTGTCAAAAGCTAGAGCCAAATGGTTATAAGAATTACATAGCTCAATGACATAACCTAGCAGGTGTCTTCTTTTAAGATTAAGAGCATCCGAGTAACATCATCCTGACACAAGTTAAGGGTTTCATAAATCGTGTGAATATCAAGTGTACCAATTTTCTTGTTTTGCTTGATGTTGTTGGAGGAATTTTTCCATTTAGGTAGAAGAGTGTGCGAAAACTTGACATTGATCTCTAGTTTCGTCTTCTTCAAATTGTTTCTCTCCGGTCTCTAGTTCACTCATTAGTAAACAAAAGTGAGTGTAGTTGTTGATCAAACGTAGTAGTGACTTTCTCATAACTTCTTATAACTGGTGATGCCATAGTAAGCTTGGTACATGCTCCCAATCTCGTTTCGTTGATTTGTTTCTCGATCTCATTTGCAACCTCACATTTGTCAATGTTCATGTTAATTTCATTCGGAAAACTGAGGATTAGTAGATCTTTAACAAGTTCATCAGCTTATATCCTTCTTCTTTCAGTAAGGGATATTTACGTGGATCTTTTCCCTACAGTTGTGCATCTTCATTGGTATCAATAAATGGTTCACCGAGACCATTCTTTGGTGATTTACTTATTTAAGTAGCAAAACTAGTTGCATGACCCGCTTGGTAAAAGAATTAGTTTTTTTTTTTTTTTTTTTTTTTTTTTTTTTTTTTTGTTTCTTAACAGCCTCTTAATGCCTCTTAACGAGCCAAACCTCTTAATCGATTAGACGTTTTGGGGGTTCAGACCGTTTGTTTTTTTTCCCCGTTTAGACGCGATGAGAGGCAGTTTCATCTTAATGGTCTATACTTGAGAGAGGTGTCTTAATGCCTCTGGTTGCCTTTTTTTTTTGACACAAAATTACTAAAAAAAATTAGTAGGAGCAAGCAAATGACACAACACCTTACTTTAACAAGATTTTCGATTCAATTTCAGATATTTATGCCTCATATTCAGATTCAGATGTGCGTTTCAGATTCAGATTCAGATTCAGATTCAGAGCCTCTAAATAAACAAACAACACCTTACTTACATTGTATTATTTGTTAGTATTACTCAACTAATACTACCGTGATGGATAGTAATAAACAAAGAATCATAAGTTGTGTTTACAGTGTTGTGTATAATCCATGCTAAGCTCATATGAGACCGGTATAATTTTGTTGAGTCATCTCAATAATTTGTTCAATTTTTGTCCCTTCATAAAATCATACATGTACTCAAGTCTAAACACTAGGTTGAATTGTGTTGTGCGAATACACTAAAATAAGCACTTTATATAAGCAATTTGAAACTGGTTTAACATGTGTCTTTGGGTATCAAAAACTCAACACACAATAGAGTGAAATTGAGTAAGCATTAACTCATCGAAAGATTAGTTAAACTACTTGATGGTATAAAAAATCTCATACCATAAGATTTATCTAATACCATGCTCTTATTAATGACATTCTCGATCTCCCCTCTTGTCTAACACATCCATGAATCTGCAAAAGAAATCACAAAATCATTATTATTGTATGATGCATAAATGCGAACTCTAGTAGAAAAAAATAATGAAAACCGCTTTAAGTATATATGCTCATAAATGTCAAAAAATACCTATGATGGTGCTATTCCCTTACTCTCTTTTGACTTAATCCATTTTCCACAAACACATATGTGTAAATAAATATATTAAAACATGAATCGAGCGGTATTATTCATTCATAAATCAATAATATGTTAGCAATTAAAATATGCGCAAACCCATCAATCAATCTAACACCTTAAAAAAAGGAGCTTAGCTATATTAGAAAGCAATAGTTTGACAAGTAGTAATATTAAATTGCTAGAGTTTCTATTAGGATTTTTTTTTTTCAAAATATCAATATGTATAAAGGAGCTAATTACAAAAACTAATAAGAAAATAGCTTATAAGCTGCCAAATAACTTAACATAGTGAGATGAATGGGGTGACTTAGTTAGCACTCACTAGTCACTCTATTAGCTCCACCAATATTCCCTGAATCATTTTAAAGTATCCCCTTTTGTTCTCTTTGAGTATACAAATTCCTCTCTTGTAAGTCCGTTACGCTCAGTTCTTGAGTTTCAATTCCGTTTCCTTTCCCATTCCTCCCAAAAGTGGAAGGAAGATTTCACTATCAAATCTTCCTCTCATCTTCTTTACGGATTCCCTTTCCCCTCTTAAATAAAGATCAAGAACACAAAAAACTTTCCATTTCCTTTCCTTTTCTATCAAATTTCAACTCGAGAACTGATCGTTAATGTTATTGTACTATATAAATCTTAAATTCGTCCGAACCTTGAATTGACCCTAATGTGTAGTAGCAAGTATTGAAATAAAGAAAAGTGTGTAATGGACATAGAACAAAAACTAAAGCAGTAACAGAAAAGACCATGCTCAACATTGTAACAATAACTACAAAAGACCCATATCACACGAAAACCGCTAATATATAAATTGGCTCAAATAACAGCGATCCACGTATCTTTGAAAACAAAATTATACACGATTTTATAATAAAAAGTTAAACTTTAACGGCGTATATCTACCTAAAATTTATTGTACACAATTTTCAAAAAGTAATTTAAAACAAAACGAAGTTCTTTGAAAGAATCAATTATATCAAAAACTCAATTTTGAACTCAGTATTAATAAATACATTTAATCCTATATACAGATAAATAAAACATATTTCTAAAATATATATTATAATCATTATTTTATAAACGCGTCCACAAACCAAACGGGTAAAGGTTTTAACACTCTAAGGTTTAAAAATGGGTCCTAACGTGTCATCAACATGAGGTGACGTGTCCTAATATACATGAACATTTTTGAAGGCTTCCTTCTTATAACATATACCGTCAGTCTCAAAATTATATTTCATATTTTCTTTTTGTGATATCTCAAAATAATTATTTATATTCCATCTAAAGTAATAAAAAAGAATTTTGTAGAAGAATATTATATTTGAGTGGTTGAATTTGTAGTTGTCCAATTTTTATGGAGGGAGTATTCTTTTCGTCTTAAAATTATTATCATAGACAAAAGTACACAATTTTTAAAAAATTGAACCATTACACTCATTAATCAATTAAATATCATCTTCACTTATTGAACTATTGCTTGATTGGTTAACACAAGAAGAATATTATTATGAGACATCTTAAAGTAGAAATGAATATTATAATTTGATATGAAAGTAGTAATAACTAGTAAGGTACAATTGTGCATGCACACAAACCCATGCCAAACGATAGGAACTTCTTAGGATGTGTTTGGCAGAGAGAAATGGGATAAGAGAAATTGAAATGAATTGAATTCTATTGTTTGGCAGATGAGAGAAATATGAAGGTGGAGAATTTGAGAGAATTGATAGAAAATTGGTAGTGTAATTTTTAAAGTTTTGTTTTTTGTTTGGAAATTGGAGAAATGAAAATGGTTAGTTTTTGTAATATTTTTTTACGATATGTATTTTTTCTTTTTTAACTTGCATGTGTATTTTAGTGTCAAATAGATTATTTAAAAAAATAATTCGATTAATTAAAAAAAACATTTTTAAAGAATAATTTTTTTAAAATAATTTTTATAAAAAATAAATTTTTAAAAAAAATTAAATAACTTTTTTTAAATAAATTTTAAAAAAAATAAGTTTTAAAATTTTTTTTAAATAAATTTTTTAGAAAATAAGTTTTTTAAATTTTTTTAAAATAATTTTTTTTAAATAATTTAAAAAAATATATTTTTTTTAAAATAATTTAAAAAAATATATTTTTTTAAAATATATTTTTTATAGAATTGTTATTTAGAAAAAATATTTTTTTTAAATAAATTTTTTAATTAATTTTATAAAAAATAAATTAAAAAAAATAAAAAAATTAAATAATTCAAAAAAAAATTAAAAATAAATTAAAAAAAATAATTAAAAAAAATGTTTTTTAAATATATATTTTTTAGAATTGTTATTTAGAAAAAATAATTTTTTTTTTAAAAAATCAACAAACAAATACATGTGAGTCTCATATGACAAATTGTTATTTAAATTTTATTTATTTATTATTATTTTTTTTCATATCTCAGGTCAAGTCTTTGTTATTACCAAACATTAGAATTGAACAAAATTTTCTACTGATTTCTATTCTCTACTTCATTTCATTTTCTTTGAAATTCTTTCTACCAAACATGCCCTATAAGGTCAAATTTTGTAGAAGGTATATTGTTTTATCAAAAATTTATTAACATAAAAGTTAGTGGGTGCTTCTTTTTTCTCTTATTCATACTTAATGAGTGGGCCCATCCCTTGTCCCTTTTAATGAGGGACTCTCAAAAACTATTCTCTCTTAAATAAGTGGTTCAGATGGACAAGCCCCACAACACACCCCCTTAGTATGAGATAAAAGGGAAAAAATGACTAAATGTTTATTACAACATTTTTTTTAAAAGAAAAGAGTAACCAAAATGAAAGCTCATTTCTTATTTTATTTTATTTTATTTTGGAAGCCCTTAACATTTTGTATCATATCATGAATGAGATATTGTAATATTTGTGGCAACATGTATATATCAAAAGTGGTTAAGCTTGTTGGTTATGAAAGACCTAAATTGAAATAAGTTAAGATAGTTTAAAATACGAGTACGATATTCGTGCGTTGAAGCTGCGGGTACTTTATAAATAAATATATTGTCGAAAAGTAGCATTATACAAAGATGTACCAAATATGATGCTCACGTAATACGAGGATGAAAGACAATGTGATGATTCCGTGTACTTTATAAATAAATATATTGTCGAAAAGTAGCATTACACAAAGATGTACCAAATATGATGCTCGCGTAATGCGAGGATGAAAGACAATGTGATGATTGATACTTTTATTAATAGTGGTTGCATACTTTATAACATCGAAAATATTATGCAAATATATTAAAAGAATTCAAATATAACATATCATTTATCATACGCAATCACAAATTATTACAAATATCATTTATCATTCAATAAATTACAATAAAATATATTTGTATACTAAAAACATGAATTAAAATGGTAGTTATGGTTTTAGAGTTTTTTTTTTTTTGTTAAATTACATTGTAGTTTGTTTTTTGTAAAACGTTTCTATAAAAGGTGTTTTAAAATGTCGTAACCTACTGTGTAATACAACTATGATATAGAAGAAAATCATGAAAACTATGATATATCAAACCATTAGCCCTATATTTAAAGATAGATATTAAGCCTTATTAAAGTTTGTTTTATAAAACAATTAGTGCACTATTAAAGTTTGTTTTATAAAACAATTAGTGCATGTGTGCGTGAATATAAAAAATATTGTTGCATGTTACGATTAATAAACAAGAATATTTTTCATGTTTTATTAAAAGTTTTAACACTTTATGGTTTAAAAATGAGTCCTAACGTGTCATCAACATAAGTAATTAATGACATGTCCTAATTATAGATGAACAATTTTGAAAGCTTTCTCCTTATAATAGTATGACAAGGTGAACCATAAGTTGTGCGTACGCCCTAGTTCGTTGCAACTTTTGATAGATAGGTGACGTGCAAAGGTGGAAAAAGATCGTTACAAAGTTGAGGTCTTTTTCCTTAAATTGGATCATGTTATTTCTTAGTCGTAGGTCATAGAACGTACCTGTACGTACCCACAATGACATATTTATAGTTTCTTATTTAAATTTGTTTACAACAAACTGTTATCGATGTATTCATCATTTTTCATCACAAACGTTCAATTAATTGCTAATGAGAGTTTTGAAGAAATAGGTGACGAGTTTAGCTTCAAGTTATAGTTAAAGGTCAAATAAAACATGTATTTATTGTTTTGGGGTAGAGTATTGAGGAAGAGGTTAGTCGACACAATAAAAGAAATATACAATTATACAATATCAAGACTTTCCGGCATATTTAAACCTTTTGAGAGATTTGTTAATATCAAAATTTTCATTATCATTATCATTACGATGTGTAACATGTTCAGCAAATGCATGTGTTTCTAACTTTGTATATGTAATTATACAATATATTCGGGTGTGTTTGGTAAAAGTAGCAGTGAGCTGTGGGCAGTAGCCACAACTCACAGCTTCTTAAAGAAGCATTGAAAAAATGAGCTTTTTTAAAAAAATAGCAAAACTCACCGCTCCTTTGCCAAACGAAGAATAAAAATCAAAAAGCTCGTGCTCACCGCTAATCGCCCCAAAAAACTCCAAAAAGCTTCGCGCCAACATAGCCTTACTCTCTAGTCTCTCCGTCTTAAAATAGTTTGTCATAGACAAAAACTCCAAAAAGCTTCGCGCCAACATAGCCTTACTCTCTAGTCTCTCCGTCTTAAAATAGTTTGTCATAAACAAAAACATACAATTTAGGAAAAACATTATCATTACTACTTTTTCTTTCTTACTTTTTGTACAATAACAGTTTTATTCCTAATTAATTAATTTTTAACTTTTTTAAAGTTGTAATAATAAGTAATATGATAAACTTAATTTATATTTCTTGTCTATTTTTGAAGATGGAAAACTAATTTAGGATAACTCAAAATGTGGACAATAAATATTAAATTGACAAAGTAAAAAAGAAAAAAAATGTATTCCATGTAAATACAAACAACAAAATGAGCCACGAGTACGAGTGGGGATGCAAAAAAAAAAAAAAAAAAAAAAAAAAAAAAAAACAAAAAAAAACGTTAACACCTTCTCTCTTCACATGATCTAGTTTTGTCTTCTCTAAACATTTTTTTTTTTTGAACTATATTTAGACCCTAGCTTATTTTGAACACGTGAGTACATATCGTAGTAGTCAATAAAGCACTCTCTCTATGAAGAGTCACTTCATTCATAAAGTTAGCTCCATTTTAACAAGTTATCTCTCTATCATTATTTACTCCCCTTAATCTACTACACTCAATTCTTGCTTCATTTCACACTCATGAAATTTTCAACCAACTTGTTTTTGTTCAGTAAACATTGTTTGATGATCCTTGAGAGCTAGCTGGTGAATCTCTGAAATCTGTATAATTAAAGTATTTTTACATATTTAACATATATTTTCTATAGGTCACTTATTGCAGACCCCATATTTTTACTTTTCTTCGAGTTATGCATCACTACTATTAAGTTGGTGTATGGTATTGCTTATTTATTTTTAGTTAAAATAAACAAGTTTTTTTGTATGCATGCTTATTTATTTGAGATAAAATTAATATTGGCCAGGTTTTTTACTTTCATATTTGACCTTATTATATGTATTTGATAGATTGATTTGAATGAAGTTTTGTAACAAATTGTTATTTTCATAATTAACGCGCGCGCTTATTTGAAGTAGCTTATAAGTAATTGTTTATAAGCAGAAAATAATAAGCAATCCAAAAGTATGAATACTGTAATAAGATTCTCATCCCGTTTGTAGGTAGTTCAGTCGTGTTTTGATCACAACAAACCAACCATGTGAACTAACCCTGTTTACTATGCTTAACTTGTTTATTTTCATGTCATTTTAGGAATTGGCACCCTAGTTTTAATTACATTATTTCTTATGTCTCAGGAAAATGGAGCTTGTAACATCTGCAATCGTTGAGCCTGTTGTGAATGTTTTGAAGAATCATATTACGCAAAAGTTGAGAAACCTCACTTCCTCGGCCGATCGTGTGAAGGAAATGAAAGACAAAATGAAGGTTTTGGACGGTCAAAGAATTGATAACGAAAATCATTTGAGAAGAAACCATGCAGACTATAAAGAGATACCTGCTCGTGTACAAGAGTGGTTGGAAGAAGTTAAAAAGATCAAGGAAGATGTCGAAAACGATGGATGCTTCGTTTTAGAAAAGAAGATGAGAAGAAACAGTGAAAACAATCGAGAGATGCGTGATCGTGTACCAGAGTCGTTGGAAGAAGTTGAAAAGATCAAGGAAGATGCTGACAACATTCCAACTAACAACATTGGATGCTTCAATATAAAAAAGAAGTATCTAGCAGGAAGAAATGCTTTGAGGCATATCAAGGATATCGATCGTCTTATTAAAGAGAGTTCTGAAATGAAATGGAGTGATGCCGACATTGGTTTCGGAAGAGTCGATTCCAAACACCTGGCATCAACATCAGGTGGAGGTACCCAAAATTTGTTCAAGTCAAGAGATAAGACGTTCAATGATGCATTGAAGCTACTTCAACAAAATGATGATGATGATGCGACTCGAGTGATAGCCTTGTGTGGAATGGGTGGTGTGGGGAAAACCACGCTGATGAAACAACTGAAAGAGGCTGCACATGATAACAAGATGTTTAATTGGATCTCGGTTGCAGTTATTGGGAATACTCCCGACTGGTTTAAAATTCAGAAGGTCATAGCAGCAGACACAGGCAAACCTCTAACCGAAACTGATGAAACGCTAATGGCAACTTCTCTTTCCAAAAGATTTGAAGAATTTTCAAAGCGTAACGAAAGGTCTCTGGTGATATTGGACGATGTGTGGGAGAGGATTAATCTCAAAGATATCGGATTAGCGAGTCCTTTGCCAAAGGGGGTCAAGTTGTTGCTCACATCACGAGATGAAAAAATTTGCCAACAAATTGCAGTTCATGCTGATTCTGATCATAAAGTTGTTAGAGTTGATGTCTTGGAGGAAGGGGAAGCAAGGGATTTCTTTTCTCGAATCTCAGGAGTG
Organism: Artemisia argyi; assembly: GCA_030686995.1. Taxonomy (NCBI): domain Eukaryota; kingdom Viridiplantae; phylum Streptophyta; class Magnoliopsida; order Asterales; family Asteraceae; genus Artemisia; species Artemisia argyi. The sequence continues at coordinate 13,882,392 of CM060687.1, forward strand.
GAGCATGATCATGAACTCTATCAAATAGGATGTGATATTGTCAAGAAATGTGGTTGTTTGCCGCTTGCCATCAAACTCATTGCTGCAGATCTTAAAGGTAAGACAAAACCTAAATGGAGGCATACACTCAAGCGTTTGAAGAATAATGATCTTGACAAGAACGTGCAAGAAATAATTAACATAAGCTATGAGAGTCTAGTGCATGATGATAAAGAGATTTTTCTGCTCTGTGGCTTGTTCCCTGAGGACTCTAATATCCCGATAGAAGATCTCACAAGATATGCATGGGGATTAAAACTTTTTGATGATTCTTCTATGGAAGATGCCAGAGACAGTACACATGCAAGTGTGAGCAATCTCAAGGATGCATATTTGTTGATGAATGGTGATAGTCGTCACAGTGATTGTGTGAAAATGCATGATCTTGTGCTTTCATTTGCTGTAGCTACTGTTTCTAAAGGTGGTGAGGACGGATGTAGGATCATTCACCATGAAGATGATTTCTCAAAGCGGAGTGAAGCTGATAATATGAGCCAGTCTTGCAAGCAACTTTCGTTAACATGCAAGGGCATGTCTGAGTTTCCTAGTGAATTTCGGTTTCCAAACCTTTCACTTTTGAAACTTATGCACGGAAATGAGTCGCTAAGGTTTCCTCGAGGCTTTTATGAAGTAATGCAAAAGCTTCAAGTTATAGCATTTGATAAATTGAAGTATCCGTTAGTTCCAACATCTTTTGAGTGCTCCGCCAACCTTCGAACTCTTTGTCTCCATAAATGCTCATTGACGTTTGATTTAGCTTGTATCGGAAATCTTTCGAATCTGGAAGTGCTTAGCTTTGCTAACTCTGGCATTACAACCATACCTTCCACATTCGGAAATTTGAAGAAGCTAAGACTACTGGATGTAACAGGTTGTTGGAATCTTGTTATAGATGACGGTGTCTTGAAAAGCTTAGTGAAGCTTGAAGAGCTTTATATGATACCTTATTATAAAAAAGCATGCTGCTTCACAGACAACCACAGTAGTGAACTTGCAGAACGTTCAGAGAACCTTTGTGCATTAGAATTTGAATTTATTGGTAACAATGCGCATATGAAGAACATGTCTTATAAGAAACTTAAAAGATTCAAGCTCTCAGTGGGATGTTCTTTTACAGAAGTTAGAAACGTGCTGCGCACAAGGCAAGTTGACATACACTCATATGAAAACAGCTTGAAGCTGATCACCAACAGAGAAGAGCTCGAGCTACTGAAATCTATGCTCAATGAGCTGTTTAAGATAACAGATGCGCTTTATCTACAAGTGAATGATATGAATACTCTGCCATACTCTTGGTTTTCCAATTTAAGACTCCTTGTAGTTTCAGAATGTGCAGAGTTGACATACCTTTTCACTCCGAGTGTTGCAACAAATTTGTCAAAGCTCGAGTATTTGGAAATTTCCAGCTGCAATGCTATGGAAGCAGTCATGCATACTGAGAATAATGGATCCGATATAATTAAGTTTTCCAACTTAAAGTATCTGAGGTTGGCTAAGCTACCAAAGTTATTGCATTTCTGCAATAATGTTGATGTAATTGAGTTGCCACGTCTCATGGAGTTGCGACTTAAAGGCCTTCCGAATTTTACAAGCATTTATCCCAGTAGTGCATCATCTTCTGTGTCGAGTTATATTTCCCGCGTGCAATCTTTCTTTCACAAAGAGGTAACTATGTGTTTTATTTTAACAATCTTTTATACTAACAGTGGTTCAAAAAGTGGCGAGTATCTAATGAATGAACAAATATTTTTTACTTTGCAGGATGCGACTCCTATACTGGAGGAATTGGTTGTTTCTGATATGGAGAATTTGAAGGAGATATGGGCTCCTCAGTTTAGTATTAGTAATCTTTGCCCATTGCGAGAGCTTACGGTCAAGGATTGTGATTCCATTGAAGTCTTGTTCAACATGGATTTTGGTGGAATCGAACAACCTACCAGCAGTTTTCGAAGCATTAGAGTGGAGGGATGTGATAGTCTTGCGAAGCTTTTTTCATGCAATCCGTTTCCATTCCTGAATAATCTACAAGAGCTTAACGTCGAAAGGTGTGGTTCCATTCAAGTGTTATTAATTAACAGTGACTTGGGACGTGCTGGTAAAAGTAAAGAAGAGGTTTGTAGCAGCAGTTTGAGAAGCATTAGAGTGTTGCAATGTGATAGTCTTGTGAATATTCTCCCAAGAAATCCAATGCCATTATTCAATCATCTAGAAAAGCTTGATGTTAGAAGATGTGCTTCCATTGAAGTGATATTCGACATTGACATGGGATGTGTTGGTGAAATGGATAAAGTTAGCAGAAGCAGGTTGAGAAGCATTGGTTTGGACGAATTAGGGAAGCTTAGAGAGGTGTGGAGGATAAAAGATGCTGGAAATAACTTGATTCATGGATTTGAAGCTGTTGAAAGCATATTTATTCAAGATTGTGAGAGGTTTGAAAATTTAATCACACCTGCCACAACCAATTTGGATATGAGAGCACTCAAAGAAGTTACAATTGAAAGATGCAGCAAAGAAAGCGAGAGAAAGAATGAATTGGTTGAGAAAGAGAAAGAGGTACAACTTAATAAATGATTACCATTTTTGTTTTTATCCTTTTGTGACCTCTTTTCATTACTTGGAATGTTATTTACTCTTTTTAAAATAAATAAAAAAATAACATTGGGTTTTTTATTATTTTTAAAATAAATAGAAAAATAATACTGTATTAGAACTAAAATTGAAGACATTTTGATAGTGTTGCCAGCTATTTCTACGCTGTTTCTTCTTGAATAAATTATAATTTTTCTCAATGGGAATTATTACTAAATATATCATATGTGGTTGTGATATGCAGATTTCTAAAATTGCATTCCCATTACCCACTTTTAATAACCTTCATAAACTTGGTCTTTGTCTGAGCTATGAAGATGTGGAGGTGGTTTTTGAGATAACGAGTCCAATTAGTAGAGAATCACCTCACAATACCCAGCAACAACTGATCATACTCCCCAATCTTCAAGAATTGGGTTTGTCTAATTTGGAGAAGATGAGTCATGTGTGGAAGTGCAATTGGAATGAATTAATTCTTCAAAAACAACCATCACAGTCCTCATTCCATAACCTCACAACCATATCAATGAGATACTGCAATAGCATCAAGTACTTGTTTTCACCAATCATGGTGAAACTTCTTTCCAGCCTAAAGGAAATTCTTATATCGAACTGTGATGGTATTGAAGAGGTGATTTCAAACAGAGATGATGAAGATGTGTCTATAAATTCCCACACAATTGCTTCTGTTGGGATGGTCTTTCCTCAATTGAAGTCCCTTATACTAAGCAATCTACCAAACTTTGTGGGTTTCTTCTTGGGGAAGAATGAATTCATATGGCCAGCATTGGAAGAGGTTGAGATCTATGAATGCCCACAAATAACGGTATCAGGTATTATTTTTATTTTAAAGTAAAAAAGAAAAAACCTTCCCATGTCAGTTTCTTTTCTAGTATTAGAGTCAATTAACCTTATTGATAATTGTATCTTCATCAAAATTACAGCGTAATTATTGGATCGAAAGTAATATGATTAGCAAATATCAACGGTGTTAGTCGTGTATGTATATAGGCCCGATTGTAATGTGGCCTAGCCCACAATCTAGAATAATCTTGTGTAGGTTATATATTGGTTTGGTTATGTCTGTGATCCCCAAAACCCAACGGTTTTACAATCATGTAGAGCCTTTCAGCTTATTTTACTCGCATATGAAGTTTTTTTTATCATTAAACCAACTAATATGTACAATTATCTCTGACATAAGCTTGTGTTTTTTTTACCTTTCAGGCCCGATCACCGAGTTACCGCCCTACTACTACATGTAGTTAGCACCTGCTTTAGCGTCCTATATTATGGAATGTTCTGTACCAACCTCATCTACTGACTTGATTGTACTACGTAGTAAACTAGTGAATCAAAAAGGTGTGATTAACAAGTAAATGATCAACATCAAAAGGAACAGTCAACTTCTTTATCTTAGAAATATTCCAGTTATATTATTAGACTTGAAATGTTAGAGACGTATTCAAATTGTAATTTTAATTGAGTTATAATTATGTGGGCAATATGACTTTGAACTATGGTAATTTCCCCCAAAGCTTTTGTATCGTCATGAACCAAAGTTTGGTATCGTAATTTCTTCCTGATGGTTACCTTTTTTCGTCTCTCATATTTACAAAATGTGTGCTTTTGCAGGAACTTCAGAAGTCTATAGAGGTTGCAACTGGTGGTCTTCATAATGATATGCCTAAATTTTTGGGAAGTATGGGCATAAAAGTTAGTTTTAGACAAGCAGACTCTGTACATTCTGTTGTTCCAAAGGAGTTTGAGAGAGGCATGAAAAGGCCCAAACAGCAGTTATCGTCCACATTTGTCACAGTAACCAATTCAAATGTAACATGAAAATGGGGGCATCTGCTGATGCGTGGTGATTTTATTTTGTGTTGGTGCAAAATGGTTGTTTAGGTGGTGCAATCATGAAGCTGCTTGATGTTGCTATGTTTTCTCCATCATTTGTAGCTATATATGATTGTCTTCTCTTGGCTATCCTAGATGCACGAGTTTACAACTTTTTGATGTTGAGGTGCCTGGATGACTCCTGTGATGAGCAAGAAAAACGTATGTCAGAAAGCCTTGTTGAACTTATGATATTTGTTGCTTATTTACTCTAATAACTTGTAATTCCTTTGAATGGTTTGAACAGCCGAAGCCACCGAGGGTGAAGAGAAAGAAGAAGAAGTTCTGACAAGGAGGAAGATGAAGAAAAATTGAAGACCAAAACCATCAAGGAAACAACATACGAATGGGAATGCTTGAACAATGTTAAAGCTATCTGGTTAAGAAATCCAGAGGTCGCCGAAGAAGAGTACACAAAGTTCTATCACGCTCTTGCTAAGGTAAATACCGATAATTTCTACTTGATGCTCAAAATGGGTTCGGGTGGGTTAATTAATGTGTAAAATGGGTTTTGGTCAAAAGGTCCATTTTGGAACAATTTACGCTGGGCCGACTCCATGTGTTCTAAAATCTAAAAGCTTAAACCCATGTGAACTGTTAAAGATAAAATATAGCTAAAATCACGTGCCATACATAAGTAAATAAGATGAAATTTGAGCCATGCAGTTGTAACAGTAGTGGCCTAGTGGGTGTTTTTTGTATGTCAGGATTTTGGTGATGAGAAGCCAATGGCATGGAGCCACTTCAACGCTGAAGGTGATGTTGAGTTCAAGGCCGTTCTGTTTGTGCCTTCCAAGGCTCCTACCGATCTATACGAGAGCTACTACAATGCCAACAAATCTAACCTCAAGCTCTACGTTAGAAGAGTATTTATCTATCGCTCTTATTGGCAAGTCTTTATCGTTCTTGTTTATAATGTGTTTGGCTGTATAAGGAATACGTCATAATTGATAATCGTCTTTGGACATGGTTGCTAACATTTACTGTTCCATCAGGGTTTTGTTGATTCACACCCTAGCACTAAATGTTTCTGGTGACATGCTTCAACAACACAACAGCTTAGAAACAATAAAGAAACTTATCGGGAAGGGCCCTTGACATGATCCGCAAACTTGCTGAAGAGGACCCCTGATGAAGTTCACGACAAAGAAAAGAAAGGTACACATGCTGCATCCTAAACATTTGTTGCTCTCACCTCTAGCTGACCAATAATCATTGCAAATATTTGAACTATGGATCTTAAGTCATTATTACTGAACTCTCTTATCATATATGCATATTTATTGACTTTGATATTTAATTTACTTGTTACAGAGATCGAAGAATCAAAGGTTAATGATGAGAAGAGAGGCCAATAGCCCAATATACCAAGTTCTGGAATGAGTTTGGCAAATCAGTTAAGCTAGGTATCATTGAGGATGCTGCAAACAGAACCGTTTGGCGAAACTTCTCTGATTTGGGACGGTAAGTTCATTACTCTACCTGTAAATATTTTATGTTTACCTGCAAATCAGTTAAACAATTTTTAGATTGCCCATTATCTGATATGTGGATGTATCTACAAAGTGGTGACCTGTCCGACGTATTTTCTAAGCATGACCCATTAGACTAATGACCTGTTTGACCCGTTACCCACTTGACCCATGAAGTTAAATTATTATCAGTTTACCCATCAGTGATATAACACAAGCTAACTATTTGCAAGCAGGTACTATTTGCTGAGAAGGTTGTAACTTTAATCATTTGAGGTATCTCTTTTTTCTGAGTAGTTACTATTAGTTATCAATATGCGTTCAACTAAACGGCGTCGTATATTGTTATTGGAAGATGGTAATTATTGTTATTTTATTGTAGATATTGGTGTGATGGAGTGACGAAGATGGTTTATGAGCATGACAGTACTGAAGCATACATTGTGGAACACTTTTCTTAATGTTTTTTTAGAGTTTAAGATTGTTTTAGAGAATACATGTTTTAGAGCATACTTGTTTTAGAAAATGCAGGAAAATACTTGACCCATGGTTATATGATCATATTGTTCTTTCTATCTCGAACTGTTCTTTATATTGCAATTCTTTGTATTTGTGCAATGTTTTAGTTGTTTTGAATATTTTTACAGCTTCAAAAACAAAAATGCAGAATTGATTTTACTGGAATCTAGTAAAACTTTTGAACTTTTGATCACTAGTTTGGGTCGGTTTTTGGCTAAAACCGAAACCGAGCCGAAATGTTCGGTTTTTATAGAACCCGAAACCGTTTGGTTTTTGGCGGTTCGGTTTTTTCGGTTTTTCAGTTTTTCGGATTTTCGGATTTTCGGTTTAATATTGGATGAAGCTCATGAAAGGAGTCTGAATAGACACATACGTATCGAGATGCTATCTCGCATTATAGTACAACGCCATGTAAGATAGATTTATCCATATACTTGATAGCTTTAGCCATATCTTGCATTGCATTACAACACCATCTTCTATAAGTGATTGGTATGAATTCATGAATCAATGCTTGAATGTACAATAATGTTTATCTTTGCATATTTTGTAACAAATTATTAACACTATTTGCAGATTTTGTAACATATTCTAAATTGGACCCATTGTTTACTCTGCATTTAAGTTAAAGTGGGACAAGAAGTTATTGTAACCTGTTGTATATATTTTGAGGCAAATGCATGACTACCACCAAATGTTGTTTACTCTGCATCAAGTTCACCATCTAATATTTACCAAAAAAAAAAAAAAAAAAAAAAAAAAAAAAAAAAAACATGACATTGTCTCTTGATACCTTCACTAGGAGTGTGGCAACAAATAAGGCTCAAATCACCAATACCATCATGTAACGGAAAACATGACATCATTTTAAACACAAGTTACCCTCTTACAATGTACTATATAAACAAATAATTCATTTCTTTAACTTATGTGGGATATAAGGTTGGATTGGTAGGACAAAGTTGTCACCTTTTCTTCGATAGAAATGAAGGCAAGCAAGAGGGATTCGAATCACCTGTTTTGTAACACAGTCACCTCAATTGATAGTTCATTTGTCATAACATGTCACTGCAAAGGGCGTTGGATATTCACTACAAAATTTGTGACATTTGCTCACTAATTCAAGAGTGAGCAAAAGATAGGAAAAGAGTTACTAAAAGCTATTTTGGCAACTCCCACTAAAAAAAAAATAGTCACTACTAAAGCCAGCACTAAAAGTCAATCCTTACACAATATTTAGTAAGCAAAAGGGTCAAATTTTTAGTGACTATTCTCTTTTAGTAGTCTCTTTTACACCAAAGCCTATTTAAAATGTTTTAGCCACTTTCTTTTACAACTAACAGTGAGCAAAGGTTCACTTTTAGTGACTAAATGATAAGTGAGTAAAGCTAATTCATAAATAATACACTTTTTGTATCCCCAAATGATGCAAAACAGAAATACATTCAAAACAAAAATATTTCCCAGAATTGGGTTTTCCAGAAATATTTTCCAAATACCACCAGATTATATCAAATTCAAAACATTCAAACTGACCCATTCTATACACAACTCATTCCTCAGCATATAGATCGTAATCGTAATCAGATTTAAAATAGAAATGAAGGTAACCTACAAGAATAACATTGTCCGAACCAGAAATATATACACAACTCATTCCTCAGCATATCAACATATTCAAACTGACCCATTCAAACTAATCTATACTTGTCTTGTCCCAGCAGGTTCTGCACCCTTAAACTGAATTCCAAATTTCCTAAGTAGCTGAAGCACCAGAGCTGGTGTGATTCCGTCAATTAAACTACCCATCTTCTTGAAATTGGTCAGAACTTTCCTTACAGTCAGTGGCAGCACATAAAGCTTTCCAAATGGGGACCAGCATTGTCAAAGGTGGACAGAATTTCTGAGATATTTAAGTGCAAACAGTATTAGAAACCAAAACTATGATTTGCAAAGTATCAAAATTTTGATGGAATTACCTTGAAAACTAAGGTAAGCTCATCTTCATCACGAACCAGGAGAGATAGGCACCAGTAACAAGTAACTGGGGTCACGCATTCATTCAACACTGGTTTAAGAATCTTACTTACGGGAATAAAGCACCGGCTTATCTTTCCGCTACAAGTCATGCGAAAAAGAAACTATTCCATTATATAAAGTTTTACTGTATAGAGGATGAAAGAAACAAACGCACGGTATGTGTTGGATGTTGAGCGGTAATTAACAATTTTAGTAATCTTTTGCTGTTCTTTCTGTTGCTTTTAATATGTGACTGGAGAAGCATACAGAGGTGGCAAGACGGGCAGTTGGGCTAAAACGGGTCACTTTTAGTATGGGTGGGATTAGCTTGACCCAGAAACACTTTTTTGACTGTATGTTATTTATATCTTTTTAATAACTAATGCATTAATCAGGATTACAAAAAAATGTCATAACTCATAACACGCCTAAATCTTCAGATAAAATAGTTTAGCAGGTTGTATGGATTGACAACCTGTTCAACACATTTGATGTGTTCCTCTGTTAGCTAAAATTTTTGGTTTGTCCCGTTTCAGAAAAAGCATAAATATATGTTCAAGCTGGACACCAAATCTTAGTAAAGTCTGGATAACTGCAGTACCTTCCGTATTGAGTTTCAAGCTGGACACCAAATGCGGGAATAATTATGACAGATTCTGTAACAAACAATATCGGAAAGAAAAGACGATTAGGCCCAATCATATTTTGAACTTAAATACTATAGATATATGATTCTTTCTACAGCGATTAAAAGCTATGTTTTCAGCATCAGCAATCGAAGCACTAGTTTCTTTTTAAGTTTGTGAATATGGTCTCACCTTTCACAATCGGTTGCCAGATAAGCAATTTGACCAGAAAAACGCCAATAAATAAGCTCCATATAACAGTACTGAATGGTGTCCCCCTGTATATGAACGAAGATTATCACATACAACTCGACCAAAATACCAATTAGCAGATCCTAAGCTAAATTATACTGTAACTCAAATCACGCTCTCTAGGTTGTATAATATCAAGAATGTACCTAATGTTCGTAAACACGTAAACCATATAGCACCAGCGACTGTTTATCATATGAGCTAACCAAAACCATATAGTCAACGGTAACAATACTAGTTATCTACCACTTAAAAACAAAATTTCCAACATATAATTTTAACCCGAAGTAATCATAATTTCCAGCTCAAACTAACTATCCACCACTTGAAAATGACAAACACAATACCAAACGCCCCGTAAACAAATCGAACTCTCTAAGGGACAGTTTGCAATCCCTTACTCTAACAACAAATAATTTCATATCAATACATTGCTGTGTTTGGCGATGAGTGTTTAGCGTCTACTTTTTAGCATATAAAATATAATGACTGTTTGTTAAAAAAATCCTATTTGAAACGCTAATAAATGAAGCATATGTTACCAATCGCTTTTATAAAACAATACTACTACTAAAACTAGTACCACTTAACAGTATCATACTAATCAAGGATACAAAGTCACCTTTCCATTTTCGGCCAGGATCAATAGAAAGTGCATTCAAGACCATGGCAATTGTAGCCAATCCACAATAAGCAGGTTCTGACTGTGTCTGGAAATTAGATATCAACTTAAAGAATCCTTCCATAGTTCCATCTTCAATAGCTTCCCTGAACAATTGCTGCAAATGAATAACAAGATTATTAGATCATTTGCGGAAAACGTGCAAACAAAGTATACTCCTTAGTTAATAAGTCAACAACGCACTCTTGATCAACTTTTTTCTAGCTTAACCAAAGTGGTGACTAACTTATCGTGGACCATAGTTGTCAAAAGCGTGCGCTTCATGCGCTATAGCGAGAAGCGACGCGCAGGCGGGCCCACATCGCTCCGTCCATGAGGCAAAAGCCCACCAACATTAAAAGCGAGGATTTGGAAATTAGGGTGTGATTAAATGGGTGGGTTTTGGTCGGAATCATGTTATAAACATGATACAAGGATCCAATCATACCCAGAAACACGTTTGGTTTGATTTTGGAAATTAGGGTTCATGGTACGATTTGGGATTTTTTGATTTAGAGTGTTTTAATCCAATTAAGTTAGTGGGATAGTGTTAGAATGCAGTGTGAATCTTATTACAACCCTAGAATCTAACCAGAAACACAAAATGAATCAAAATCAAAGTTTATTGCAACCCTGCGCTTTTTTTGCGCTTCTCGCTATAGCGATTTTTGGGTCTTTGCGCTTTGCAATCGCTTTCGCTTTTGACAACTATGTCGTGGACTGCCAGTAACGTCGAGTTTCAACTAAAAACCATAATCAAATGTGTTGTTAGCCCACATCCTTAGGCTTATGAGGGGCTGAAAGGTCATATAAAACACTTTCTGCAATTACATTGGACTGGGTAACAGTTATAAAGGATTAATATATATTATGGAGCATAAGTGGTTCAGGCCAACAACACATGACACAAACCAAAAATGACATGATAGACTGTTTCTGTCATCATAACTAACACATTCAGCACAACCTTCCCTGACCTGTTTCGACCCGTCCTAAAAATGACATGAATACATCCAAACCCGTTTTGAGATGTTACCAAACGTGATGCACCCATCTTATCAACTCTACATGAATGTTATTGATCAAGTGGGCCTAAATCGTAGTTGTAAGTTCTTTCATAAATCCAGTAGTTATCTATCTACCTATTTTGTTACTTTCATATGTCACATATAATCAACATCAAGTGCTTGGTATAGTGAACCTGTTTCTAACAGTAGGGTCACATAATCAGCTTAGAAGCAGCAGCTACAACAGAACTGATCTGATAATATTCTCATCTAGGACTCATTTTGTTTTTATTGGTCACGACAACAAGAAATTTAACGCAACTGTTGCTAATAATACACAGACGAAAAACAAGACAAAACAAACACGAAAAAAACTGTATTTGGTTCTGCTCCTCAGGAACAATCCAATAGCGAAAATTTGATACAATCAAACTTGAACACATATTTTACACAGTGCAGCTCTCTACTTAACAAATCACACAAAGGGTGTTTGGTATTGCATTTAAAAGCAATTATCAGTTTCTAGTGTGGAGTTTCTAGCGCCTGTTATAGTTTATACTAGTTCTGATAATTAGGTCAAATAATCAGCTTTAAATAACTACTGTTGATTATAAGACTATTTACCAGGTCAGTTAACATAACAATCCTTATGTAATGAGCTAATGAGCTACTGTTTGGTATTGATGTTTTGGGGGTGCTAATGAGCTAATAACTCTAAATTTGGAAGGCAGGCTTAAACCACTACTCATCAATGCTAATGCAAAGATAAGCTAATTCCTACATTATAACACAATACCATTACAATAATCTAATTCCTACAAATCGACACGCGGTAATCAATAGCAAAGATATCACTAAACGAAACAGCAGCTATCACTTATTAACACTTTCTAAATACAAAACGTACATTGTATTATACCTGAATTAGGGTTTCAATCGGCGATAGAGACGACCGGATAGAGACGGTGCCGGAGTTATGGATAGAAGGCCGGTAGAGACAGAAGACGGTGACGATTAACAATTTAGGCCGGATTTAGGGTTTCGGTGGTGGATTTAGGCCGGATTTAGGGTTTCAGTGGTGGATTTAGGTCCGTTTGGGAGATGGAGATGGATGGATGGTGCAGGTCGTTTGGGAGATAGAAAAAGAATTAAGTAATCTTTTAAGTAAAAAAATTTAGTTGTGCCATGACCTTTTTTTTTAAGTAAATCTGTTCCTTACTTTTATTTACATATGCTTAAGTCAGCAAATATTACAAAGAATGTTTTAGTAACTCTTTGACTCATTAGTGGGCATATGTTAAAATTTTACTTTTTTTTTTTTTTTTTTTTCACTTACTTTTGGTGACTTTATAAAAGTTTTAGTGGGGAAAATTTTTATATGCCAAAGTTTTACTTTTATAATTTTGTGTTTATTTTTTACTTTTTGGTGTCTTTTAAAAATTTTAGTGAGGAAAAGTTTTAGTGAGTGTATGTCCAAAATTTTGTAGTGATTGTATGGTAGGGGCATAGGGAATTTCGTCTGGAGTGGTGGAATGTGCATGAACACAACAGTAAAATGTTGTTCTTTTGGAACATGAATGATGGTACATGAATGTCCATAATCACCAGGTTCGTGTTGATTTTTGATTTTTTAAGTTATTATTGATGACATCGTCACATATTCTTAAAAAAACCTCCTGAAAAATCAAAATGGAGAATGTTGATGTAATTGTGTTTTTGTTTTATTATATAGATAGAGTAAAGGTTAGTAAATATTTCTCCAACAGGTTTAAATCACGTCGTACACCTTTTTTGAATGCCAGACCCTTTAACTGAAGCATCAACATGATTATTAAATACATAGACAGTAATTTTTATATACCGTAATTAATATCAAAATGATTATTACGGTAATTTAAAATGCATTTTTTGATTTACAAGGAAATTTTGTCTTTATTAACTAGGTTGTGCCGCACACATTAGCAAAATGAAACATGAACATATCGGAGATGTTATGGGCCTGTAGTTATTGTATGGGCCAAGATTTATATCATTATATTAAGGGTTTTTTTCCCTGAAATGGTGAATATTATTAACTTATGAATCAGCAAATTACACTTGAATTTAATACAGTCTCATATGAACATGCTCATATGACTGATACATTCTAAGATACAACATTCAATACTACATACAGGGAAACACACAAGCTGATTCTAACTCACCATTCATCTAGGCTTAGCAACTACATGCTAACACCTAGGCAACCATGGAGAAATATCACTTCTTGGCTACATTTCCACTGCATAAACACCCTATGTCACAACTCGTAATTTCTGGTCGTTTTCCAAACTTCGGCAATTTACTATTCACATGTTACTATTCATCATTTACTATTCATCGATCACTATTCATCGTTTTTGAGGTCCATTTGATATTCTAAGAAGCGTTCAGAAATTTTACTATTCCCTTGACACTATTCATTTCCGGAAGAAAACCACTATTCACGTGCATTACTCATTTCATCGTAAATTTAGTTTACGAGTATTCAAATTCGCGTAACCGTATTGGTTCAGGAGCGAATTCATGCATTATTATCAGGGACATCCCGTACGGACTAGAAATAGTCCACATATCATTATTATGGCACTTGCATACTATTCCACTCGTAGGATATTTAAATTAATACTTTTGGTATAATTAACTTTTACGTATAATTATTTCTATATAAACGTTAACAAACGATTAATAATGTGACTAACAAGTCCGACACTCCCGACTATGATCCTAATATATTTTTTATATTCATTTTAATAATATAAAAATTATTATATTAATTCACCCGGTATTTTGGAGATTTATTTAATTATTATCGTACGTTTACTAAAAATTACGACGGTTTTCGTAGAAATTAAACAATAATTATCCAAACACTCAATATTTGTACCAAACATATTTTTACAATTTTTATGACTTTATTATGTCCCGGCTAACTTCGTTAAAATTTATTTCTAGTTAATCCGGTACCCGGTATCCTCTAAAACTAATAATATCTACTTAATATCTACAAAAGTCCACAAAACCTTACACAAATCCACCCTCCCTTGACTTGCCCCCCCCCCCCCCCCCCCCCCCTCCTTACCTATCCCTTACACCTTTTGAAAATGTATACTTACTTCAATTAAAGCATGTCCTTCTTGTCTACTTCAATAATACATAAAGCATACTAGATATTTCTTTCATTATACTAGATCAAGCAAGAAAAACTTTTCTCTTCCTTTCCTCTCTTGTATTCTCGGCCAAGAACAAGAAAACATCAAGAATCCTTTAATTTTTCAAGATCAAGTCATAATCAAGCTCATCTAGTACTCCTTGTTAGGGTTTTGTAATACAAACTCAAGGTTTACTTAGGTTTTCACCATCAAAAGCTCATTAATCTTTCAAGTAAGTGTATAAAACTCATTTTTATAATTTTACCAAGTTTTTATAATGTTCATATGATTTATATGCAAGATCTACATGCATATGTTATTTATACCACTTTATTTTATAAACTTTTAACTTTTGAACCCTAGAAAGTGATTATAGTTAGATCCTTGTTAGATCCACTTGGTTTATGATGTTTAGGAACCCATGGCACCCTAAGAAGGTGTATGGTAGGATTAGACTAGTTTTGTGGTGATTGAAAGTGGTTTGGTGATGTTAGAAACTAGTTTAGCGTCTTGAAAATGGTTTTTGAACAAGTAGAAATACATTCTGTCCCATTTTGGTAAACCCAGAAAAATCCGTATTTACTCAGTCCACTTTGACAATATTTTTAGAAAATACTTTCGAAAACGAAGCTTTTGGCGAAAGAACGGATTAAAACGAGCTTATAACGAAGGAGATATGATTTTTGTAAATTTAACGACGAAGACTATTTTTTTTTCTGAAAACTGCATGCTGTTTGGCAGTTTTCGACGGGCAAATAGAGACGTTAGACGTAACCTAGTGGAGCCGAGCTATTGAAAATATATTAGTATATACTAAAACGAATCCGTGGATATAAAGAAAGAGTAAAATGAGCTTAAAACGACCAAGTTATACACGTTTTAAAATCGTCAAAACTATATATATATATATATATATATATATATATATATATATATATATATATATATATATATATATATATATATTTAGTCACTACTAGAAAATAATATATTTTCTAGATTTCTTATTCAAGGGGTTTATTTTTAACTAACGAAGTACGTACGACTCAAGGTTTATTACGCGACTACTAGACATTATTTTAAGGTTTTCAAAGACGAAGAATATAACGCTAACATTTTATATACAATATATTACGACAACTTTTTATAACTCTATTTGGACTTATTTTTCCTAAGTATGGAAAGTATTTTATTTGACAATAACTAGTATTTCCAAGTCACGAGTGGTATTGGTATCATGTGCATGTACATTCACTACATCACCTCATAATCTAAGTAGATCATATTGTTCATTCGTTCTAGGTCGCGGTTAGAGACCGAGCCTCATTTCCATCATAACCGCTATCGTCATCGTTGTCATCCTTTCAAGTGAGTATTCACGAACCCCTTTTTCTAACTATTTTTAATCGTTTTGGGGTGGATGCATGAACTATATTGTTTACTCTTAAACGAACTTAAATGACTATTGCTTCACTATTTATGCTCGTAAGTAAATCGTACTCAAACAAACTTGTTTGCTATTTTACGAACACTATTATTTGAACCCTTGACTTATCTTGAACCTCTTGACTTGAACTTTTGGACTTAGTGTACTGTATGATCTAAGACTTAAAGTCTCCTTTGTTCGGAGCAACACTATAAAGTCTCTCCTGTTCAGAGCATCCTTAATAATTCTCGCCATGGTGGAGTGACTAATAATTCTTCGCCAAGTCGGCGGAGTGACTAATAATTCTTTGCCTAGGTGGCGGAGTGACTTCAAGTCTCCCTTGTTCGGAGCGGCCTTGACTTATGTTGTACTATGTGCCCTTATTGTGAACTATATTGACCATATGTACTTGACTACCAAACGTACTACTTTATGTGCAATGGGTTGTAAACACACAGGTTACACGTCTCTTATGGCGGGACTTGGAACTGAGTGGATTTACAATGCCTTTGCCTGGCGAACTTTCTCAAATGGTTTTCTTATTATTTAAAACGTTTATACTCACCAACTATTTTTATAGTTGACCGTTTTCTCTCATGCATTTCAGGTGATCGTCAGTAAGCTTGTCATCAAGGTCTTGCATAATGAAGTTTTCACATGTCACTTCTTTTCATTATGTACTAAAATACCATCTTTTGGGAATCAAACTTATGTCTTATATTTGCCAAAGTCGGCAATAACAACGTTGTAATGTTATACTTTTCCTTAATGTAAATTATGGTATTGTCTTATTTCTCTTTGGTGATGTTTATCGATTTCGTTACACCTCGTGTTTCCGCCTTCGGCGAGGGTGTGACAGATTGGTACCAGAGCCAGAGGTTATAGAGAATGCCGATTTTTCTAAAATAAAACTCGCAACTATAACCAAAATAATGTTTTTCTTAAACACTGAACATCATACGAGTCGACTAGTCCTAGCATTCCATCATTAATCCTCAAGTATACATAGCCTGATCACCTATGTATAATTCAGGAAGAATCATGCGATGAAGGGAGTAGTGGTCAAAGATCATGTTTGGTCGAGTCTAGAGAGTCTGGTCACCTGAAGTAGCATTGGTCGGGTGGGTATGCATAACTTGTTTATATGTTTCAGCTTGTGTTACCGTACCTTACATGTGCATTCATGTAGATTCTTCCTCTTTGCTACCTTATGCCCCGTTAGATTAAGCATGGCTTTGTTCCCATCATTCTGCGATCTCTATGTCACGACTGTCATTGTACCGTACATCATCCGTCATCGTTCATGTATCGTTCACTCAACCCATTATTTCTGGTCTATCGCAGAGCCATTACCGCTATGAACACTCGCTCAGGACGTAACAACAATGAAAACCCGAATGACGGTGCTGCTGGACATAACAACAATGAAAACCCGAATGACAGTGCTGCTGGATTAGCTGACCTCCTCACTCAGATTGTTGCGCACATTGATGCCAGACGAACCAATAATGGTGCGGGTCCTTCGAACAACGGTCAGGGATGCAACTATAAGACTTTCATGACATGCAATCCAATGGAATTTTATGGCACCGAGGGTGCCATTGGACTGCTATCATGGTTTGAGAATGTTGAGTCGAAACTCAGCATCACTAAATGTGCTGAAGGAGATAAGGTTGAGTTCTCTGCGGGTCTACTTCAAGGTCGAGCATTGACTTGGTGGAACAACCAGCTACAGACTCGAGGAAGAGAGGCTGCAAATGGATTATCTTGGGAAGCATTTAAGAAACTACTAACTGACGAGTACTGCAGAAAAGATGAAGTGGAGAAGCTGGAAGTGGAATTTTGGAACCACTTGATGGTAGGAGTAGAAGTTGACAAGTACACGGCCCGTTTCCATGAGCTAACTAAGATGGTTCCTCATATGGTCTCCACTAAGGAAAAGCTGATCGATCGATATATTTGGGGATTGATTCCTGAAATCAGGAGGGATGTCACTTCATCGAACCCAACCACTCTACAAGCCGCTGTGGGCATGGCATACCGCTTAACAAATGATGTGATCAGGTCTGGTGAACTAACAAAGGGAAATAATGAAGGACGAAAGAGACAAGGAGATCAGCAAGGAAGCCATTATCAAAATCAACAGGACAAGAAACAGCGAGTAGCTGGAAACTATGGAGCAATAACTCAAGGACCCGGAGGATATGTAGGCACACAACCTAAATGTACCCGATGTAACCTACACCACATAGGAGATTGCCCAAAGTGCAATAGCTGCGGAAAGACAGGTCATTTTAGTAAACATTGCAAAGGAAATCAAGTACGAAGGTCAGCATGCTACGAGTGTGGAAGCTTGGATCACCTCCGAAACACCTGTCCAAAGTTGAAAGGAACTACTAACCAAGGAGGAAATCGTCCAAATCTGGCGTTGGCAGTTGAAGCCCCTCAAGATCAGAACATTGAGATTCCACCCGCACATGGCAGAGATTACTTCCTAGGAAATCCTATCACCCAACATGTCCACGATAGCATAACAGGTACATCCTCTTGAACAACTATCATATTTCCGTACCACTTGATCTTGAGTGCATAATTTACGTCTAACTATTACCTAGTTTGCTCCATCGATTAATCTGAGACCTAATGTTATCGACCTTGGTTATATTTTTGTGGGTTGATTTGATTGGTGTGAACAATTCCAAAATTGAGCCAAACTTTCAAAAGACCTTTCCAAGGATTTGGAATCCTATTTTTCAGATGGATTGATTCCTAGCCTGATTCCATGACAGTTCTTGTCTGATGAGTTGTGGGATCAAGTAAAAATCGGTTACCTAGAGGTCTTTTGGGGGCTATGCTCGATGATGGGAACGTTTGCCTCATTAAATTTGACCACGGGAATGTGCGTACGTAGACGAACGAGCTGAACTTCGGGACGAAGTTCCCTTTAGGGTGGTAGACTGTCACAACTCGTAATTTCTGGTCGTTTTCCAAACTTCGGCAATTTACTATTCACAGGTTACTATTCATCATTACTATTCATCTATCACTATTCATCATTTTTGAGGTCCATTTGATATTCTAAGAAGCGTTCATAAATTTTACTATTCACTTGACACTATTCATTCCCGGAAGAAAACCACTATTCACGTGCATTACTCATTTCATCGTAAATTTAGTTTACGAGTATTCAAATTCGCGTAACCGTATTGTTTCAGGAGCGAATTCATGCATTATTATCAGGGACATCCCGTACGGACTAGAAATAGTCCGCATATCATTATTATGGCACTTGCATACTATTCCACTCGTAGGATATTTGAATTAATACTTTTGGTATAATTAACTTTTACGTATAATTATTTCTATATAAACGTTAACAAACGATTAATAATGTGACTAACAAGTCCGACACTCCCGACTATGATCCTAATATATTTTTTATATTCATTTTAATAATATAAAAATTATTATATTAATTCACCCGGTATTTTGGAGATTTATTTAATTATTATCGTACTTTTACTAAAAATTACGACGGTTTTCGTAGAAATTAAACAATAATTATCCAAACACTCAATATTTGTACCAAACATATTTTTACAATTTTTATGACTTTATTATGTCCCAGCTAACTTCGTTAAAATTTATTTCTAGTTAATCCGGTACCCGGTATCCTCTAAAACTAATAATATCTACTTAATATCTACAAAAGTCCACAAAACCTTACACAAATCCACCCTCCCTTGACTTGCCCCCCCCCCCCCTCCTTACCTATCCCTTACACCTTTTGAAAATGTATACTTACTTCAATTAAAGCATGTCCTTCTTGTCTACTTCAATAATACATAAAGCATACTAGATATTTCTTTCATTATACTAGATCAAGCAAGAAAAACTGTTCTCTTCCTTTCCTCTCTTGTATTCTCGGCCAAGAACAAGAAAACATCAAGAATCCTTTAATTTTTCAAGATCAAGTCATAATCAAGCTCATCTAGTACTCCTTGTTAGGGTTTTGTAATACAAACTCAAGGTTTACTTAGGTTTTCACCATCAAAAGCTCATTAATCTTTCAAGTAAGTGTATAAAACTCATTTTTATAATTTTACCAAGTTTTTATAATGTTCATATGATTTATATGCAAGATCTACATGCATATGTTATTTATACCACTTTATTTTATAAACTTTTAACTTTTGAACCCTAGAAAGTGATTATAGTTAGATCCTTGTTAGATCCACTTGGTTTATGATGTTTAGGAACCCATGGCACCCTAAGAAGGTGTATGGTAGGATTAGACTAGTTTTGTGGTGATTGAAAGTGGTTTGGTGATGTTAGAAACTAGTTTAGCGTCTTGAAAATGGTTTTTGAACAAGTAGAAATACATTCTGTCCCATTTTGGTAAACCCAGAAAAATCCGTATTTACTCAGTCCACTTTGACAATATTTTTAGAAAATACTTTCGAAAACGAAGCTTTTGGCGAAAGAACGGATTAAAACGAGCTTATAACGAAGGAGATATGATTTTTGTAAATTTAACGACGAAGACTATTTTTTTTTCTGAAAACTGCATGCTGTTTGGCAGTTTTCGACGGGCAAATAGAGACGTTAGACGTAACCTAGTGGAGCCGAGCTATTGAAAATATATTAGTATATACTAAAACGAATCCGTGGATATAAAGAAAGAGTAAAATGAGCTTAAAACGACCAAGTTATACACGTTTTAAAATCGTCAAAACTATATATATATATATATATATATATATATATATATATATATATATATATATATATATATATATATATATATATATATATATTTAGTCACTACTAGAAAATAATATATTTTCTAGATTTCTTATTCAAGGGGTTTATTTTTAACTAACGAAGTACGTACGACTCAAGGTTTATTACGCGACTACTAGACATTATTTTAAGGTTTTCAAAGACGAAGAATATAACGCTAACATTTTATATACAATATATTACGACAACTTTTTATAACTCTATTTGGACTTATTTTTCCTAAGTATGGAAAGTATTTTATTTGACAATAACTAGTATTTCCAAGTCACGAGTGGTATTGGTATCATGTGCATGTACATTCACTACATCACCTCATAATCTAAGTAGATCATATTGTTCATTCGTTCTAGGTCGCGGTTAGAGACCGAGCCTCATTTCCATCATAACCGCTATCGTCATCGTTGTCATCCTTTCAAGTGAGTATTCACGAACCCCTTTTTCTAACTATTTTTAATCGTTTTGGGGTGGATGCATGAACTATATTGTTTACTCTTAAACGAACTTAAATGACTATTGCTTCACTATTTATGCTCGTAAGTAAATCGTACTCAAACAAACTTGTTTGCTATTTTACGAACACTATTATTTGAACCCTTGACTTATCTTGAACCTCTTGACTTGAACTTTTGGACTTAGTGTACTGTATGATCTAAGACTTAAAGTCTCCTTTGTTCGGAGCAACACTATAAAGTCTCTCCTGTTCAGAGCATCCTTAATAATTCTCGCCATGGTGGAGTGACTAATAATTCTTCGCCAAGTCGGTGGAGTGACTAATAATTCTTTGCCTAGGTGGCGGAGTGACTTCAAGTCTCCCTTGTTCGGAGCGGCCTTGACTTATGTTGTACTATGTGCCCTTATTGTGAACTATATTGACCATATGTACTTGACTACCAAACGTACTACTTTATGTGCAATGGGTTGTAAACACACAGGTTACAAGTCTCTTATGGCGGGACTTGGAACTGAGTGGATTTACAATGCCTTTGCCTGGCGAACTTTCTCAAATGGTTTTCTTATTATTTAAAACGTTTATACTCACCAACTATTTTTATAGTTGACCGTTTTCTCTCATGCATTTCAGGTGATCGTCAGTAAGCTTGTCATCAAGGTCTTGCATAATGAAGTTTTCACATGTCACTTCTTTTCATTATGTACTAAAATACCATCTTTTGGGAATCAAACTTATGTCTTATATTTGCCAAAGTCGGCAATAACAACGTTGTAATGTTATATTTTTCCTTAATGTAAATTATGGTATTGTCTTATTTCTCTTTGGTGATGTTTATCGATTTCGTTACACCTCGTGTTTCCGCCTTCGGCGAGGGTGTGACACCCTACCTAGCCTCATTTGCAGCCCTTGCACATGAACCTAGAGGCTCTTATACAGGGCATCACCAAGAAGATGATCAAAACTACTCCTGTTCCATTAGGACTCTAATGCATAGAGTTACCTCAGATGCATAGAGTTGCCCAAGGATACATCCTACCTTGACTACATTTCCCCCTCTTATATTATCCATAACCTACATCACCATGAAAAACAAAGAGTGGGTATCATCAAGTTGGCACTCCACCAAATTTTCTGGCAACCTACTTTATGTAGTCATCTACTGAGATAAGATGAACAGAGCAAAATTCCAGTATTAGTTGCCACTCCAAGCACCCCTAATATGAAATTTTGGTTATTCATTCATCCTTTCTATGACTGCAAGTTACAAGGCCCTCAGAATACACCAGGACAAGCAGAATCTTTGCTTTACAATCATAATTGCTTCTTAATCCAATCACCCTTTTAAAAGAACTGTTTCATTGAACAACATTCGGTTCTTGGTATAATTCAAAACCACATTCCACTTTTGAGCTATCTTTATTACTTGACTTGTTCTCTTGACTTTTAAGCTCATCAATTGCACTTTAATGTTTTCTTCAATAATCTTCAATAATGCAGAGTTAACAATCTTTTCACCAGTGAATAATCTTGCATTCCTTTCCTTCCATATGTGGTAGATACTAGTAGCCAATCCAATCCTTTTGAGCACACTCCCAATAGTATTGTTACAAGGCTCATTTATGCATTGTTCTAACAGTATCTCCCATGAATTTGACATCCACCCATTCTCCATTTTACCCTTCAAACTTTCCCAAATAACTTTTGAATATTCACATTCAAAAAACAGATGATTGTGTGAATCATTCTCTATATTACATAGTGGGCATTTCATAGTGGGATCTTTGTTCCATTTCATGATTCTATCCTGTGTCTGCAACCTCCTTTGAACAGCTATCCAAAGAATGAATGCCATTCTTGGATTACACTGACTATACCATACTACCTTATTCCATCTAACTTCCCCATTATGTTGACTAATATGTTCCCATGCTACTTTAGATGAAAAATCACTTAGGCTGCCATCATTATTCTTCCATTTTGTAGTATCCTCATCTGTATTTAACTGTGGAACAGGAAAGTTTGCAAGTATAGGATACTTATTACTCCATTCAACTGGCCATCTCCATCTACTATTGTCAATAAGCTCATTAACTGTCATGTTAGTGGACAATCTTGCATTGTGTATACTTTTTGTTGTGACAATATCGGCAATAACACCCAAGTTGCTCCACTTATCATACCACACATTAGTCTTTTGCCCATTCCCAATAATTTTGCAAACATTATTCCTTACTTTAGATCTCAATTCAAGCAAATTCTTCCACATCCAGCTGTCATGTTATATTAAGGGTTTACATGGTTATTTTGTGCTATCTAATTTAGGGTGCGTTTGGTTTGTAAGTGGGATTGGAATTGGATTTGGATTTGGGAAATGTTTGAAAGAAAATGAGGAGAGAGAAAATGTATAGTATATAAAAATTATAAATTAGTTTATTATATAAACCTATTTTTTGTTAAAAATAAAAAAGTGATAAAAAAAATTAAAAATAAAAATAATTGAAACTTGTGGTTGATATTAATGCATAAGGGACCATTTTGAATCAATCATCAAATCCTACTAATTTACCATACTATCAAATGTATCATTCAATACCTATATTTGAAAGAAAAAAAAAAATATACCAAACAACTCTTTTGAATTTTCTTTGATTCTAAACCCCCGATACCCTCATACCAAACGGGCCCTTAGTTTGTTTTACGTCATTTTCAAAATTAGAAACAATTTTTTTTGGTGAAAGGTAAAGTATTATAGATAAATCACAAAAAGTACAAAGCCTCAAACACACTACATGGATGATCCTCATGAGTGTTAAGAGACCTTAATTAGGATTAGTTTGAACGGTACTCTCTCGATATCTTAACTAGAAATGTAAACAACAAAGAGGGCTCTCACCAATGTTGTACCTTTTGCATGATTGAACTCTAGAATGCTAAGAGTTTAAATGACCAAACTCGTATGCACTCGATATATACCTTACATGGAGGGGGCATGCCTTGTTAGTCGATATACTAGAGTAGAGTCCGAGTCCTTGTAATATTAGTATGGGCTAAGGCCCAAGGTCTAGAATTTTCATTGTAATGGTATTTATATACCACGTTTCTGATTAATGCAAGAGAACGATTTACCCTATTAACCTACATGGTATCAGCCATCCTAAACCCTAAAAGTACCTTCTGCTGTTTAAAACCCAAACACCCTACTTTAAGTTTTCCGGCCACCGGTCCGGAGCATGTATATCCCATCTCCGTCATCATCACAGTCAACAACCAAATACAACACTCTTAAACCAATCTCAGATCTGTAATCGAGAAAAAAAAAAAAAAAAAAAAAAACCTTGTCACTTACAATAGCAATCCCATAACAATATCATTAACAAATCTCATGCAAAAAGAAGAAACTGCCGCCGCTGCAGATGAAGACACCGGAGCACAAATCGCTCTGATTGTCACTACTGGTGAAGAAAAAGAAGACCCAATCCTCGATCGTTGTATCGTTTTGATAAATAAAGAAACCAGTGGAAAGACCGAGGTGTTGGTTCAGTTAAGTTGTTAATGCACAAGGAAACTGATAAAGTTAGTGTCATTACGGAACTCAAACGCATTGAACATATGTGCTAATCCTTGTTCACCAGGGGACGCAACACAAATAAGAAAAGAGCAAAGAAAGTTAATGATAAGTATTGTGGTTATGATGTTTCGTTGACATCCTGTTTATTATATTAATATTATTTAAGGTTTTTTTTTTTTTTTTTTTTTTTTTTTTTTTTTTTTTTTTTTTTTAAAGTGTTAGTTAATTTAGTTTTTGTTTCTTTTAAGTGGTTGACCGTTAGTTCTGTGATAACCAGTCACCACCTGTTTTCTTTAAGTGGTTTTGGTTCTGTGATAACCAGTCACCAACTGTTTCCTTTTAAGTGGTTAGCCGTTGGTTCTGTGATAACCAGTCAGCACCTGTTTCAAGTGGTTGGCCGTTGGTTCTGTGATAACCAGTCACCACGTTTATATTTTCTTTTTCTTCTATTACCTAAAAAAAAAAAAAAAAAAAAAAAAAAAAAAAAAAAAAAAAAATAGTCGTTTGTTTATTCCTTTTGTTTTGTTTTAGGAGTTTCGTAATAGTTTGAGTGTTCGGTGTCCTCCCGCTCAAACTGCGGGGGAGTGTTAGTCGATATAATAGAGTAGAGTCCGAGTCCTTGTAATATTAGTATGGGCTAAGACCCAAGGTCTAGAATGTTCATTGTAATGGTATTTATATACCACGTTTCTGATTAATGCAAGAGAACGATTTACCCTATTAACCTACATGCCTTAGTTCATTTATGTAGCATGTTATCGTAGAATCAATATGGCATTGTATGGTAGAGGTTATTTAAGTTCAGGTGGATTGGTGTAACATCTAGAGATCGAAAAGAACAACGGCTATTGGATGAACATTACTATATACTTTAGTTGCATCAACATGTATGGACAATCTTTGAAACAAAAAGGCTTAGAGTACCATGTTTTCAAGTGACAATAGATAATATGAAAGTTTCTTTTTAGTGACACTTATCTTTAAAAAAAATGTAAGGATAATGCCAAGTATCCAATACACATTATTTGTGATTGTAATCTTAACACTATTCTTATCCTGTATGAACTTCACACACTTTAGTATATATCCAAGCAAGATTTTTCTTTAACCAATGTGGGACTATGAGATATAAGGTTGAATTGACTTTAATCTAGAGCGTTTGTATTTTGAAGCTATTCTTATACTAATGTCAAAGTTTAAATACGATAATTAAGTGATGACTGGAATTGAACTCCGCTATCATCTACGGAGTACAAACTTTATCACTAATTTCATATGGGTTTACTCTCATTTTTTTCAATCTTTTTTGTTTTGTTGTGATCAAGGAAATAATGGCGATAATGCAGCTTGTTACGTGTTTTTTGAGTTACATGCCACGACGTTAATTAAGTGTCGTTGGTAATGCAAGGTAACTTTTCTTTGGGTCTAAAGTTCAAATACAAGAGTCGATTTGGAGGGAAAAACCATGTACAAAATTTGATAAATTTGGATAAAAAAAAAAGCTGGTGAAGAAGGATCCAATGCTCTTTAATGTCTTTGAGACAAGATCATTACTAGCTTTGACAAAAGAAAAGTCTTCATGAGACCTTTTGGTGATAATAAAGAAAAAAAAAACATTATTATTATAGAAACCAAAATCATGACCACACCAACTCACCCTCCAAAACATTTAAATTTCACACCAAAAGTGAAAAGTTGAAACAAGATCATGCTTGGCACAAGACAAAGCAAGATACATAACAGTTTCATCATTTTGCAATGCTTGTGTTTCTTTTCATTATTTATTTACTTTTGTACAAACAGTTTATGTTTCTAAAAAACCAAAATTATTTTACCAAATTTGGTACATTACATAGAAGATCATCATAGAAGTGACATAATATCCTCACAAGAGATCTCAGGTTCAAACTTCACCACGTACACATCTTGGAAGTAGCTATAGAAAGGGTCAAAAACGGTCAAGGACATACCCCGATTAAGCCACTTTCATTTGAGTTAAAGGCTCACGCTTACTGAATAACCTCATAGTCCTGACCTTATATGTTTACCCGATACGTTACATATGCAAATTGCAAAAGTACAATGTATGTAAAAGAACAATATTTCTTATGAAATTAAGTTTGTTAGATGCATATGCTTTTAGCCTTTTTGTATGTCAAAGAATATAAATAACAGTCACAGAAAATAAACTATCCTTCTCATTTCATGACAACATCCGACATTACAACTTGTATCGACTCAAGACACCCAAATTACACTTGAAAAATTAGGAAGAAAGCAGAAAAGAACGAAAAAAAAGAAGCCATTTGGATCATGTAACCTAAAACCAATATACCTAGTCAGATCTAAAACACAAACTAGCAGACAAAGCACACGTGTGAACAACACTTCAAACCTGCTCCCGAAAATAGTGAATACATACTTCGTGTTCTCAATTGAAGCTTGGCCGAGGTTGCACGAGACATGTTGATGTGTAAATAACACTCACTTGCCAGAAATAGGGCAAGAAAAAAAAAGGATCAAAAGGGAGAAAAATATGGAATGTGAAATGAACACACTAGAAAACCATTGAAATAAGTTTATGGTGAGAGGATAGACGGAGGCTAGCACTGGCGACCCCTACGGCAGCCAAGAGCACCGGCATTGTAGGTCATACTACCGACCATGCTAGATGATTTAGCACCCAAACTTGAGGCTCTAGCATAGCTAGCAGAGGCTCCAGCACCAGATGGGGTGAAATAAGCACCGTTAAGAAGTAGATCACCTTCTGATCTCCAGTTCCATCCATGCCATTTTCCTGCAGCCGTATCCACCCTCTTTGTAACCTGTACACATAATCAAATTTCCATCTCAAAATCAACCTCAAAAAGTATCGCTCGGAAAACTAAATAACTAAGTTTTCTTCTAAATAGCACAAAACTGTTTTATTACGATATTAATTTTTTCTTTTTTGATTATCAAGTGTACATTGGGGCATTGCCCTAGTGTCATCACTCCCCCGTCGAAACGTCCAGTTGACCTGTCAAGGAAGGTTTTGAAGAATATAGAATAGGTGCCCAATGTCTTTAGTCGGCATCCATAAAGGATACACGGGTCAGAGTTTTCTCGCCAATTTAAATATAAAGTGTCAATAATTACATTATTTCCATAATGACATTCAAACACCAAAAGTACACCAACCAAGTTATAAATATAGAGTCAAGTAGTAATAAAGTTACCTCTTTAGCAAAAGGATTGGCAGGGGCAAGATATCTGTTGCCTTGGCTGTTAATGGTGGGGCTTGCACTTCCACCAATAGCATACATCTCCCAGTGAGTGTAGTCATTGTTTACTACATGAAAATAACCATGTCTGCATCTGCAACATTATTATTTTTTTACCAAAATTAAGACATCAGATATGCACCTAATTTACATTGTACCAAAACAGTGAATTAAATTTCTAGTAATAAATGGATGTGTACCTTGGCATTCTCTGAATTAGACCTTTACCAAAGTGGTTATAAGCTATAGTCACTTGCATCATCTTGTCTCTTACATATGAGTCACTATGGCCCAACAACATCACCTGTTATCAAAGTTTAAATCATTAAAGTGTTGATCTTTTTGCTTTTTCACAATTATTAGTAGATATGATAATGTGATGCATGTGGTTATATGTGACCTCTAACGCGTTTTAGGACAACCCATTTGACTGTTTTGACACAAAACAAAGTTACCCTTTTGACCCGCCCTTTTCTAGTTATGATATCAAGATTGATGTACCTCGTTGTGGTGAGCTAAGTGGTTATTGGAAATGGTGATGGCAGTCGAGCCCATAACAGCATCCACAAGTCCGTCAGCACATTTAGAGAGCGAGTTATGATCAATCCATATATGACTTGATCCAAAGATAGAAATAGCATCACCGTCAGCCATTGTCCTCCAACCATAATGAGACGGAGAGCTTCTAACCAGCGCGTTACCCGTTGGTTTACAGTCATGAATGTGTAAACGGTGAATAATAACATTGGTAATAAACTGAAGAGTTAGGCAACCTCCATAAGCTATATGAACATTAGCTCCACGCGCATCAATGGTTTTAAAACTGTTCATAATAAGTTCTTGCTTTAACGAATCAATCGATTCGTGATTAGTTCAGTTTAGAACTTGAGGTAATTTTTTCTTATCTTGTTATTGTGCTTCTAAACAATTGAAGCTTATGGGTATGGAACATGTGATCAAGAAGTTTTTCCCCCTTTCTTTTGATTTTGTAATGTTATATTTTTATGTGCAGCAGCTAAAGTGTTTGATAAAATGTCTGAATGAAATTTATTTGTTTGATAATGGAAATCTGATTAAGAGGTGTTTGTTTAAGCTTATATGTGGCTTATGAGCTTATTTGATTTGGGCTTATATTTCATAAGCCTCAATTTTGTGACTTATTTTGGGACCTATAAGCATGTTACGTCATAATAAACTTATATAAGCCCATAAGACTCAAAACAAGCCACAAAATTGGGGCTGCTATGTTAACTTTAAATAATTCTCTAATATATTGTGTTAGTTTCAACATCAACTGATCTCGTGTGTTAAAAACGTGTATTGGACTTTTGTTACCAAAATGTAACTTATCAAATTGTATATTGATAATGTCACTCTTATTGATAGTGATGTGATCTGTAACTAAACATGCCAACATGGTACTTTGAGAATCTAAAGTTCAATTTTGAAGTCATTGTGTGAAAAATTAAAGTATACTATTTAATTTTTTTATGTTTGTCGTTTGTTCAAAATCATTGGATTATGCAGAAAATTTAGAATTAAGCATTTCCTAGTAGCGGATATCTATCGATATGGTGGAAGTCTAGTGGAAAGTGGATCATGATTGTGCTTTTTTAGAAGAAGCTGTCAAATTCTAATCTCTAAAGGTAAGAACAAACTCTTTGTTTAAATGTTTCAAAAGGAGAATTAATCTTATCTGAAATCTGATGATTACTTATAATCCATTTAAATATGGTTTTCAGAATACATGTTTAACATTGAATACTACAGGTTACCTTGGCTTCTGCTGAACTACCGAAACAGATGCTCCTCCTAGTAACATTGCAAAGTCAACAGACAATGGTTCAGAAGTGAGAATCTCAGTTTTTTAAGCTCGGATGACTGTTTATAATCTATCTAAGTGCTTCTAGTAAAATGGTGCAGAAGTGAGAACGAAGTTTTCAAAACTCTGATGATTGTTTATAATCCATCTAAGTGCTTATAGTTAAGAGATTTAACTTCTGAATATTGCAGGTTCCCGTGTTTCCTATTGAACAAAGCGAAAAAAAGTAGGCCATGGCACCTTCAAGGATTCGTAAGAAGCATAGAGATGGCAACTCTTTAGACATGACGCAAACTATTTTGATGGTCATCCTACTCTGTTCAGAAAACCAGACTCTAATATGGTTTTGAAAACTGGACTCTTCTAATATGGTTTTGACCGTGAACATACAATTTTCTTCAATATTTTTTCCAGTAGAATTATTGAGCTTAGCGGAGCTGACTGATGAGTTACTTAAACTACAGATTACTTGCAGAAGATGCAGCAGCAGAATTTGCAGCTTGCTCAATCACATGGTCAGATGCTAGTGGTTGGTTTGCTTAACAAAATTCTCCAGTTTGCTAAAGTTTTTTAGTCGGAAAATTGGTGACAGTTTCATTTAATTTGCAGGATCACAATTCTGCAAGGAGATGGTAAGTTATTTATGATTATATTCATATGAGACTTTTGTTTCACTTCCATCCGTGATTTTGACACCATTGTTTATTTTGTTTTTGTTTAGCTAAAAGAAATTCGACATCGTCATGGATGCAAAAATAGTCTGCTTATAGCCAAACAATTGGAGTTAGAGGTTAGGTTGTTGCTATTTCTCTGTATAATTGCAGACATGCTAAAGATTTGTTATCCCATGTTTACCTACATGTTACTTGTAATCTTAGGGAAAAAGGAAACAGAAAACATATGGATAAAGTGATAATAAGGTTAGCAGCTGATGAATGAGTAAACCTATCCAACTTTTGTTAAAGGTTGTTACTAGATAATAATGCATACAACTGATAGATTTGAGTA
The DNA here is from genome assembly GCA_030686995.1 of Artemisia argyi. NCBI lineage: Eukaryota > Viridiplantae > Streptophyta > Magnoliopsida > Asterales > Asteraceae > Artemisia > Artemisia argyi. The sequence goes on from CM060687.1 coordinate 13,913,004, forward strand.
AACTATCTAACTGCTAGGAACCAGGAATCTGTGCAGTAGCAGAAAGCGCGAAAGACCATCATGGTAGGTAAGAAGCAACTCCATTAAATTTAGGACCTGCAATTACTTGTGATTATGCGTTTTCTGGTTAACTTTTGATGACACTCCAGCTTCCATTCATCTTGACCATATAAAACTTAAATTAAGGTGTTTTAAATAGGCACTAACATATGATTCATTCAACAAAGTCATTTATGCAGCAATGATTACCGTACTGATATGTTTTGACCCATTTTAAGTTGATGGGTCAATGTTGTAACCTATAGTTTTATTCTCTTTTCCCAAACTTTTCATAGCATATAAACATGTCTGAGTTAATTCAATAGCAAGTTCTCATAAATTGCGAGTTGAGATTGTTTTGATGTAATCTAAGGCAATTGATAGCTAAACAGTACAATTGAATTGCCAGAATGGATAATATATGCACTAGTGCAGTTTGTGTTTCTGATTTAGAACTATCATCTTCTATTGTTTCTACTTTGCGAAAAGATATATTACTTGATCAAATTAATATCTCCGGTGAGTAATCTTGACTCTGTTCCTTACACATCAAGGTTATATTTTGCATACTTTCTTGTGACAAGTTATTATAAACGTATATTGGCTTCTATTCTTATGTCTTTTTGGTGTAGTTTGAACTCAAAGATTAGATCAACAAAAAACGCGGTTTGAGGTATTCAAACAATTCCCATTTTAATTATAGTTATAACTTGCAATTTTTTGAAACATTGAATTATATTGTTTTGACTTTCTTTTTTTAATTTCATCAGTTGTTCTGCAGTGAAGATGATGCAAGAGTCTGGCTGTTGTTCCATCTGAAATAGCTGCTGTTGGTTGTTATGTGTAAAACAGTTCCCAGATTAGGGTTAAGATAATCAATAAAGGTACCGGATATTCACTTGAAATCGTGGTATCACTTTCCAATAGAAACTATTCGACCCTATGCCTGGGTTACACGAATATCTCTATGGGATAAGACCAAGTGATGTTCTTGCTTTAGGCACAAACCAAGAACCAGATGCGTATTGAAGTGTTTAGGGTTTTGTGTTTAGTATATCGTATGATAATTTTTTTTTTCATGCAGAATGATGTGATCTCTATTTATAATAGAGAATACTCAAACCCTAGCCCATGGTATTATGTATAATTAATGGCCCATTAATTATAACATAATAATTTCCATAATAATAGGGATCAGTGGTTAAAACCTAGCAGCAGAATTGCTGATGCTATCAGCAGATTCTCACTAGCAGCAGAATGCTATAAGCAGCAGAATCAGTTAGCAGCAGAATCAGCTAGCAGCAGAATCCTATCAGCAGGATCAGCTAGCAGCAGAATCCTAGCAGCAGACTCACAACACTAGCAGCAGAGTCTGCTAGCAGTACTTTGACCAATACATAACCACTATTGAGTCAGAGGATTCAGTGACCAAATGGGTGTATACTCCATACCTCCAAACCCATTACCAGGTGTGAATTGATCCCTCAAGTGCACTAAATTTTCCAACAATCCTCCCCAAATTTAGTTCACTACCTTTGCATGAAAAATCAAATACAAAAACAAAACAAGTGCATAAATGAAAATATCCTGAGGATTGAATTTCCACATTAGTACATATACTTTCAAATATTCGAGAATCAGGGTGTTCTAAGAATTGAACCCTTCAACCCATTTGAATACCTGATGATAAATACACACAAGTTTTCAAACACTAAAATACTCCTGACACTATACAAGCCATGTGTCCATATCCAATTCATAAATGTTGTAAAAGCTAAAAGTCCAAAGCTTCCTGAAGCGGCAAAACTTCAACATTCACATAGGTGGTTCATCTTTAATTCATGCTCCTGCTTAGCACTTTTTCAAAGAAAATCAACCATTAAGAAGTGAAGACTTCATCCTCCTTTCAGCAGGTAACAAGCACAACCTTGGGATGTTTGTGATACATGTGCTTCAGTCCACTAAATGATCAGCTTTCCACATTGAACTCAGCTTCCAAGTTTCCTTAGAAGGGAGTTGGGTATCCTTGCATTCAGTGACTAAGTAGGACTTAAACCCATCCCTTTAGCAGACTTCAAAACCAAGTCTCTAGCCAAACCCTTCGTCAAGTGATCAGCTAAGTTTTGTTGAGATTTAACAAACACTATAGATACCACCCCATTCATGATAAGCTCACGAATCATGCTATGCCTAACACCTAAGTGTCTAGACTTCCCATTGTACATCTGGCTATAAGCCTTTGCCAATGTAGCAGCACTATCACAACGGATAGAAATATGTGCTATAGGTTTAGACCACAATGGAATCTCAAGAAGCAAGTTTTTCAACCATTCAGCTTCTTTGCCAGCAGCAGCTAAAGCCACAAATTCAGATTCCATGGTTGAACTGGTAATGCAAGTTTGTTTCTTGGATGCCCAAGAAATTGCACCTCCACCAAGTAGGAATACCCAGCCACTTGTAGACGAATTGTCTTCAGTGTTACTGATCCAACTTGCATCAGTATATCCTTCTAATACTGAAGGATAACCAGTATATGAGAGACTATAATCCATAGTTCTCTTCAAATACTTAAAGACCCTCTGAATTGCTTGCCAATGATGAGCACTAGGATTACTAGTATACCTGCTCAGTTTACCCACAGCAAAAGCAATATCAGGTCTTGTACAAGTCATGGCATACATCAAGCAGCCAATCACCCTAGAATACTCAAGTTGAGATACAGCTTTGCCAGTATTAGGCATTAGCTTCTCACTTGTATCCATAGGAGTACTCACTGGAGTACAATCAAAGTAATTAAATTTCTTTAACACCTTCTCAATGTAATGAGACTGAGAGATAGAAATTTTATTACTTTCATGTTTAATCCTTATGCCAAGGATAACATCTGCCTCCCCCATATCCTTCATGGAAAACTTTGATGACAAAAATTCTTTTGTAAGATCAAATTGATTTTGGTCAGTGCCAAAGATCAACATGTCATCAACATATAGACAAATGATGACTCCTTTACCAGATTCATCAAATTTGCTATATACACATTTGTCAGCTTGATTAAGTAAATAACCACTAGACAAAACCACTTCATCAAACTTTTGATGCCATTGCTTAGGTGCCTGTTTTAGTCCATAAAGAGACTTAATTAGTTTACACACCTTGTTTTCATTGCCAGGCATGATGAAGCCCTGAGGTTGGTTCATGTAAACCTCCTCATCTAAATCACCATTCAAGAAAGCTGTCTTCACATCCATCTGATGAATAATCAGATTGTGAATTGATGCCAAAGCAATTAGCAATCTTATGGTACTGATACGTGCCACTGGAGCATAAGTATCAAAGTAGTCTATTCTTGACTTTTGTTTAAAGCCTTGAATAACTAATCTTGCCTTGAACTTTTCAACAGTTCCATCTACCTTCATTTTCTTTTTGAAAATCATTTGCTACCTAAAGGTTTGCAACCAGGTGGTAGATCAGTCAACACATAAGTGTTATTGCCCATGATGGAGTCCATCTCATCATTAATTTCTTCTTTCCAGAAAGCAACATCCTGGGACTTCATTGCTTCTTCAAATGTCTTGGGATCATCCTCCACAATGAAGCAATAAGAGTATTGGTCAGAGACCTCACTCCTTGTACCTTCAATTAAGTATAATTGAAACTCAGGTCCAAATGATTTTGGAGTCCTCACCCTATTGCTCCTTCTGAGCTCAGGTTCAGGTTGTTGTTCCACAACCTCAGCAGGAACCTCATCAGCAGGAACCTCACCAGCAGGAACCTCACCAGCAGGAACCTCTGAAACACCATTGTCATTGGTTCCATTTGGAATCCTTTGACTTGGTCTAGGGATAGATGAGAATCTGTTCTCATCAAAGATTGCATCCCTTGATTCAATTATTGAGTTAATTGAAACAAACTCATTAGGTTCTATAACATAAAACCTATATGCCTTGGAATGCTCAGCATATCCAACAAAGATGCATTCAATGCCTCTTTCACCCAAAGTTTTCTGCTTTGGATCAGGGAGTCTTACAACAGCCCTACAACCCCATATCCTAAGATAATTAAGGTTAGGTTTCTTTTTAGTCCATAGTTCATAAGGGGTAACTTTGTTCCTTTTGTTAGGAACCCTATTTAATAAATAGCAAGCTGTTAACATAGCTTCACCCCAGAACCCTTGACTCAGCCCTGAATAGGACAACATGGAATTAACCATCTCCTTCAGCACCCTGTTTTTCCTTTCAGAAATACCATTTTGCTGAGGAGTATAAGGGGCAGTCGTTTCATGGATTACACCAACAGACTGAAAATACAGAGTATCCATGTACTCACCTCCCCTATCAGTCCTTAATCTTTTGATTAGAGACCCTTGTTGCAATTCAACTTCAGTTTTAAATACTTTAAATTTATCTAATGCTTCATCTTTAGAATGTAATAAATAAACATGACAAAACCTAGAAGCATCATCAATAAAAGTCACAAAGTATTTCTTATTCCCCAAAGAGGGAGTAGCATGTAAATCACAAAGGTCACTGTGAATTAACTCCAAAACTTTAGTTTCACGTTTTACTCCTTGAAAAGGTTTCTTAGTTATCTTGTTCAACATACAAGTTTTACACTTTTCAGTGTTCACATCAAAGGCTGGAATTAACCCATCCTTAGACATATCTTGCATTATTTTAAAATGTACATGGCCAAGTCTTGCATGCCATAGGTTTGAATCATAAAGTTTAGATGTAGATATAAAAGCAGAATCAATATTATCATGAACAATATTAAGTCTGAACATTTGATTACATAAATAACCAAAACCAATAAACACACCATTTTTAGATAAAACAAACTTATCAGATTCAATAACCTGTTTATAACCACAATTATTCTAAACACTACTAGAAACCAAATTCTTTCTAATATCAGGAACATGTAAAACATTAAATAAAGAAACAATCTTTCCAGAACTAAACTTCAACTCAACACATCCTTTTCCATGCACCAGGGCAATTGACTCGTTTCCCATGTGAAGAATAGAACCATCATTCATTGACTTGTAGGTCTTGAACCAGCTTCTATCTTTACACACATGAATTGTAGCTCCAGAGTCAACCCACCAAGCAACATCATCATCCTGCACAAAGTATATATCAGATATATATGTAACATAATAAATCTTAAAAGACTTATTAAACACATTCTGACCTTTCAGAGAATTGGTGTTACCATTCCCTCCACTTGTGCCTGATCCATTGGATTTGTTTCCAACTTTACCACCCTTGCAATCTTTCCTGAAGTGTCCAGGTTTCCCACACTTCCAACAAGTCACCTTGGGTTTCTTGTTAAGATCAGATTTGGTGTTATCTTGATGCTTACGCTTGCCCTTGTTGTCATTGTACTTGGTGGAGTTGTTATGCTCCACCATATTGACAACTGATGGACCAGTAGCAGTGCTACTCTTTGGCTTGTCAATGTCTTGAGCTTTGAGTGAATCCTCAATGCGCAAGTGACTGCCCAACTCAACAAGAGTTAACTCCTCCTTCTTATGCTTAAGCATATGCTTGAATTCTTTCCAAGAAGGAGGAAGTTTATCGATGATACAAGAGACTGAAATAGCCTCATCCATGTTCATCTTGTGTTGTGTGAATCGACCAAGTAAACCAAGAAGTTCATTGTATTGTTCCATGACAGGTCTAGAATCAACCATTTTGTAATTGTTAAAATTACTTACAAGGAACTTCTTACTTGATGCATCCTCAGCCATATACTTGGCTTCCAAGGAATCCCATAGTTCTTGTGAAGTTTCAACATTCTGATAAATATCAAATAAAGTATCAGACATACCATTGAGAATTAAACCTCTGCAAACATAATCATCATTCTCCCATTTGCTTCTTGCTCTCATCTGCTCCATAGTAGCAGCTTCTCCAAAATCTTCTGGAATCTCAGTAGTAAGAACAGACACCACATTCATACTGGTCAGCAAGAATTGCATCTTCTTCTGCCATCTTCTGAAATCCACACCTTCAACCTTTTCCAATTTGGAAAAGTTAGCAACTATTTGTCTCATAGCAGCAGCCATTGATTATCACTAATAGTTTCTATTGATTGTTGGTTGTTATGTGTAAAACAGTTCCCAGATTAGGGTTAAGATAATCAATAAAGGTACCGGATATTCACTTGAAATCGTGGTATCACTTTCCAATAGAAACTATTCGACCCTATGCCTGGGTTACACGAATATCTCTATGGGATAAGACCAAGTGATGTTCTTGCTTTAGGCACAAACCAAGAACCAGATGCGTATTGAAGTTTTTAGGGTTTTGTGTTTAGTATATCGTATGATAATTTTTTTTTTTCATGCAGAATGATGTGATCTCTATTTATAATAGAGAATACTCAAACCCTAGCCCATGGTATTATGTATAATTAACGGCCCATTAATTATAACATAATAATTTCCATAATAATAGGGATCAGTGGTTAAAACCTAGCAGCAGAATTGCTGATGCTATCAGCAGATTCTCACTAGCAGCAGAATGCTATAAGCAGCAGAATCAGTTAGCAGCAGAATCAGCTAGCAGCAGAATCCTATCAGCAGGATCAGCTAGCAGCAGAATCCTAGCAGCAGATTCACAAAACTAGCAGCAGAGTCTGCTAGCAGTACTTTGACCAATACATAACCACTATTGAGTCAGGGGATTCAGTGACCAAACGGGTGTATACTCCATACCTCCAAACCCATTACCAGGTGTGAATTGATCCCTCAAGTGCACTAAATTTTCCAACAGCTGCACTACACGTCCTCTTGCTTAGCCAATGGACGTCACGACTGTTTCGCAGACTGGGCTTAGAAAATCACGTTCATGGTCACCTTATGAATTAGTAATATATTGTATCACATTTGAATTTTGGTATATGTACTACATTTTGGAATGCGAATTACAGTTTCATGTTTACATGTGTTGGTATTTGTATTGCTGATTTTTGTTTTCAATTAGCAAGTATTGGATTTGAAATTGCAATTTCGAATGGTATCTTTTAAAAACAGTTATGAGACTTTTACTGACTAAAGTTGTTTAGTCAGTATGATTTTTTGACCTTTCCTCACTGAAACTATAGTGAGAATAGACATATACCTACCCCTTCAGTACTGACTGTTGTATTTTTAGTGGGAGTAGACTAAATGGCTTTTACTGTCGGATTTTTGGCTTTTTTTTGACAAATAGTCAGTCAGGAAAAGTCACATATCTTGTAGTGCTATGTCACGTTTGAACACGATCCATAATGGAGCCTTTTGTATGACAGCAAGACGTAGGGTGCCTGGTCGTGGGTTAACAGGGTCATCGTCTCTGGAATCAGTGACTACATAAAACCGACCATCACGGCCTCCAATGGCATTTCGCCCAAACTCAATGCCACAGTCAGCAAGACGCTTGCGGTTATGCTGCCAGTTTTTGTCACACCTCCGGCAGTCATCAATTGGATTACCGGTCCCACATGAGAAATATCCCAGTTTCCTCCTCTCTGTATTGTTTCTCATGGTCCTGCACAACATAACTGATTAATGCAAAACTACATTCATTTGGTTCAAGGATATAGACAAACTTGGTTGCAAAAACTTGATATCGTGGCTACTATTTGACCCAAGTTTACGATGGTAGGACTAAGGTGGTGTTTGTTTTTCATTAAGAGGCTCTTAACAGCCTCTTAATCTGAACCGTTCACACGCGGTCAGACATTTTGGTCGTTCAGACCGTTTGTTTTTTTTTTCCTGTTCAGACGCGTTCAGAGGCAGTAAGATCTTAATGGTCTAGACTTAAGAGGGGTGTCTGAATGCCTCTTGCTGACACAAAAGAAAACCAAAATTTTTTTTTTAGTACAAGCAAGCAAATGTGCGGTTCAAACATGAGTTTTTTTTCCCGTTCAGATGCGGTCAGATTCAAACATTTACGCCTCAGATTCAGATTCAGATTCAGATGTGCGGTTCAGATTCAGATTCAGATTCAGAGGCTCTTAACAAACAAACACCACCTAAATGTGAGTTAACATGATAAGCCAACCAAAACGGGTAGAAAATGACAATGTGATGAACATACAAAATTGCAGTTCCATTGTTAGTTTTTCTTTATTACAGACGGTTTATTGTATTGTAAGAGTGAACATACGGAGGGTGAAGACTCTAGCCTTGCAAGATCCATAACCCCTCATCTATGTATTGATATATCAGTGTACATTGTCCTAGTATCAATTGCAGTATTCTACGTTGCAAACCTGCAAGTAGTTATTTGTTTAACATACTTTGTTTAGGCAATCTTTGTATGACTCATTAAGTTACCCTTTGCGAAACATCACTAGTTTGGAATATGTCAAGCTGACTCAAACTCTGTCGCTTCATGAGTGATTTGGTATGACTCGTGAGGGCGACACATTTATCCATTTGGATAATCTAACGACTCACTTGCGTTGGCAACTTGTGATGATTAAGGTGTATAATAGTAGTACAACAAAGTTGTCACCCTGTCTCTTGATTTCACTAGAAATGTTGTACCAAGAGTTGTCTCAATCCATTTAGTTATAACTGAGTTTGTTTATATGAACTATTCCAAATAAATTTATGTAAATATATGAAATTATTCCAAGTATATATTAGAAATAAATATATGTGAATATATTGAAAACTAAACTGGTAAAAAGGAAAGGACTACCTTTTCTTTCGCCATAAGTTTACTTCTCTTTCCTGAACCGGTTCAGATACGATGACTTCAGAAATAAAGCTGCTGCGATAGAGAGAGAATATGGTTTAGGTAAGGTGGGTTTTTTACAGAAGGTTATCTTAACCCTTTCCTTCTTATTGGTATTCTTACCTATATCGACCGGCTCATTTAAAAAACACACCATAAAATGACTTACCAGTATCATTTGGACCCATCCATTTAAATTTTTTGGTCTTTGACGATACCTATTTACTCCGTATATTCTTTCTATCATTTTATACTAAAAACATTTTATTTATTGTACCAAATATAAAGTAACTGTTTCACCATTTTCTCTCTCAATAACCGTTTTTCACCATTTCTTTTCTCCACTGTTTCATCAATTTCTTCCTGATATCTAAACGAATTTCAATTCTGATTGCAAATTTAGATTCTGCTAATCATTGCGAACACAATGATTAGCTTCGATCCGATTTTAGTTTGGTATTCAGAAAACCCTCAAATTTGATATATTGGCGCCATTTTTTCATTTTTCTCTATTTTTGCTTATATCATTCAGTATATCGAATAAAAAGAAAACACTAAACAGACAAGTTAAGACTCCTGCACAATTTAGTGATTATGTAGCTGGAAATATGAGTAAAAAGCGAAATGAAACTGGTGGTAAGGGTCTGATGGAAGTAATAATGATAAGAGTGGAGGAAGTAATGTTGAAGCTGAAATGAGTGGTGTATCCAAAGATGATGGAATTTTGAAGCAGAAACATAAAAAACCTAGCTGCGGATGATTGTACAGAATTTGGAAGGATTTGGTATTAGTGTTGAAATGGTAAAGGAAATACAAGGTGGTGGAAAAGGCAGCCAGGGCGAGGTCAATTCTGTAAGTGTAGAAGTGCCTGCTAATAACACTACTCCTAATAACTCTAATAGTAATGTGAATAATTTTGTTGAGTTGATTGATGCTGAGAATACTAATGTTGATAGTCAAAAAAATGTTAATAATAAAGATGACAAAATGACTGTTATAAAAGTGATAAGGCTGGAACTAGTAACTCTTATGCTAGTGTTGTGAAAAAGGATGAGTTTCCTAAGGAACTCATTTATATACCTACAGAGATAAGTGAATCAGGAAGTGAAGTTGTGGTGTTTAATGAATTACTTGTGAAGAATGGAAGTGAAAGGTGGTTGTCTAAAATAACGAAATGGAAGTGAAGTTGTGGTGTTTGATGAACTACTTGTGAAGAATGGAAGTGAAAGGTCGTTATTTCTAAAAAGTTTCTAAAAACTTTTAATGCATACAACCTTCTAATAATTAATGCTAATTGAAGATTTAGACTATATGTTGTAATTCATTGCTAACACATGAATTGTATGTAAGAAAATTTAGAAACTGGACAAAAAGTGTTTTCATATCAACCAATTTTGACCAAACTATTTCCCGTGTCCACCTGAACCCATTTTAACCTGTTACCTAACCCACTCCTCTTGCCGTCTATAATATCCAATTTAGATCTGCATGCTCGTATAGATCTCAAATATCTGACCAGAAAAGTGTCATATCATGTTATAGATATGCTAAAATGCCCAAGGAAGAAAAGAACAAGATTTCTCATCGCGGAAGAGCTCTTGCACTGGTAAAATTCCATTTTGCTGAGGTTGGGTATGTATTTGACACATAAGATAGAAAATTATTTCTATTGGTGTATAACATTATAGATTCATACTGAGCTTTTAGAAAAGGTGTTTTAGATGGGAGTTTGAGGTTGTGAATATTATTTCTTTTGGGATCAGAAGTGATTAATGCAAAACTATAATTCATTTGGTTCAAGGATACAACAGAATATGGTTGAAAAAACTTAATTTTGTGACAAATGTTTGACCAAGTCTATGGTGACAGTACTCTACAAGTGAGTTAACATGATAAACCAACTAAAAGTGGTATAAAATGACAATGTGATTGAACATACAAAATTGCAGTTCCATCGTCATTTTTCTTGATTGTAGATGGTTTGTTGTGTTGTATGAGTGAACATACGGAGGGTGGATACTCTAGCCTTGCAAGATCCATAACCTCTCATCTATGTATTGATATATCAGTGTACATTGTCCTAGTATCAATTGCAGTATTCTACGTTGCAAGCCTGCAAGTAGTTATTTATTAAACATTCTTTCTTTAGGAAATCTTTGTTTGACTTGTTAAGTTACCCTTTGCGAAGCATCAATAGTTTGGATTACGTCAAGCGGGACTCAAACTCTATTGCTTGGTTAGTTTTTTGGTAGGACTCGTGAGGGTGACACATCTATCCGTTTGGATAATTCTGGTGACTCACTTGCGTTGACACCTTGTGATGATTAAGGTGTATAATAGTACAACAAAGTTGTCACCCTGTTTTTGAATTTCACTTTTAATTTCGCTGGAAATGTTGTACCAAGAGTCTGTTATTAAGGTGTATCTTAGTCGATGGTACCTTGTGCATGCCTTAATTAAAATGTAACATGTCGCTGCAGAATCATGGCATTTTGTGGTAGGTGTTAGGTAAGTTTCTAATTAGTAGTCTTTATTATTTTAAAGAACTTGCGAACGATGGTAAAATAAAAACAATTGTAGTAACTATCACGTAGCTTATGCAAATCCCACAAAAATATACTATACATTAGGTTAAATTAAATATTAAGTATTTAACTTTTGTTATTCTCAACTTAATATATCAAAGTCACCTACATATTTTAGTTGGAATGGTAACTTAATGCGATGTATCGTTTTAGTTGGACATTTAAAAGTAATTTTGGTTAAAATTAACTTTGATAAACTCTTTAAAAAATACAAAATAATAATAATAATAATAATAATAATAATAATAATAATAATAATAATAATAATAATAATAATAATAATAATAAACAACTTAAATTGCACAGAAAATTAACTTTGATACTATTTACTTGCAACAAAAAAGTCGAGTACAAAACATTTCAATTAATATAAGTTATACTAACTTTATGTAAGCTATGTCTTTTTAAGTGAAAAATTAATAGTTATACTAACTTTATGTATGTTACTAGTATGTCTTTTTAAGTGAAAAGATACTAAAAAAGGCAAGAATTTATACTTATTTGCGGTTGCTTGATAGGCTAAAGGAGTATATAAACAAGAATGATTTCCCTTCTTTGATCTATGTGGGATAAAAACTTTCCTGGTGTTTTATTAAAAAAATGTACACACACCTGCTCACTCTTACATTTTTTGCACACCATTTATTTGTTCATTATTGAGTTTAAATACGGTTAATATAGTCCACAATAATTCACTTGTGGTGTAAATGGAATTTTGAACAGAAATGGCGAACCTATATAATTGTTGTATTGTCTGATGAATATATAGTGGGATTGTATGCTTATGATAAATAATCACATAACGAGTAGCAACATAATAAAGAAAACGAAAATAATACAATACGCAAAAATTGGTTCGTGAGAGATCGAATTGATTACCATAGACCTTCAAATTGGATTACACTTACCAAATGAGCCACTCTCCATACATGATTTACCTCCTTCATCTGGTTAAGATAATTTTCTTTGTGTGTGTGTGTGTGTGTGTTACTATGTGAGATATAAAACTTAACATAGTCCGGGGTCATTTTGTTGAAGGATACAAAAAGCATTGGATGCAAAACCTAAAGTTTGTGAGCTGTGACTAATCTTTGACCATTTGACAATTTCAGTACTCTAAATGTGATTTTACATGATAAACCAACCACGATCGGTATAAAATGACAATGTGATGAGCATAAAAAAGTGTAATTTATGTTGTCCTCTTCGTTAATCAAATTGGTTTGATGTATCATATGAGTGAATATACCGTGACTCCTGCTTAGTCCAGTAAGACCCATAGCTCTCATCTTTATGATGTTGTATATTCATTTAGCATCTAGGAGAATATTTGTGAATATATATATATATATATATATATATATATATATATATATATATATATATATATATATATATGACAGATCAAGCTCTTGTTTCGGAAACTTCAATTGTACGTTTAGGTAAACATGACTCAAAACTTTGTGTGCGTACAAGGGCGGACCTACAGTTGAGCCACATGTGGCACGTGCCACGTACGGTTGTGACCGACGAACAGAGACGGACCGAGGCTATGATAAGGTGGTTCCGGGAACTACCTTAGAAATCGAAGTCCTTTAGGAGTTATATAGAGAAAATTTGGGACCTAGCTTAAAACTTGACCGATCCTATACATGGCCGATGTGGGATCATAATACTTTCATCATCGCATGCTTGCAATAAAAACAAACTAATTTTATAATTTATGCTGTCATAGTTATGCTGAAATGCCTAAGGAAGAAAAGAACAAGATTTCACATCACGGAAGAGCTCTTGCCATGGTAAAATGCCACTTTGCTGAGGCTCCGAATGTATTCGACACATAAGATAGAATATTATTTCTATTGGTGTATACCACTTTAAATTCATAGTGTACTTCTAAACAAGGTATCTTAGAAGCGACGTATCCACTCTATATATTGTGCTAAAAAACTGATTAATGCAAATCTGGATCATTTTGTTAAAAGGATACAAAATCTAAAGTTTGTGACTGATCATTCAGATAATATTACAGTATTTGTTTGAAGTCCTCATGTGGTTGTGGACAATTTTTCTGCACGTTACAACATGTTTTCAAGCAAATATTTTAGACACTAATTTTTAGCTTAGTTTTGTTCCTCTGAGTTTGTTAATTTTGCGTTGACATACAAATAGATCCGAGTTATTGTTTACGAGGAGCGGAAGATGAAAACATGAAGGGTGTCAAAATGTGAATTATGCATTTTATACTCAAATCCTAAATAATGATGTCTACGTTCAAAATGCATATAAAAACACCATTGTATGGGGACACTATTCTTACCAGGTTATCACAAAAGATTGTATTTCCAACTTAGCCTATTCATCACAAATTAAAAGCATATCATTTCATTACACAAATATTATATGGGTAAACATGGACCCATTTTTTTGAAACACAATAAACTAACATGGCCAGGCTTACCCCTACTAAACATTAAAGTTCCAAAACGTTCATTTAAGTCGACGAAACCCTTATGAAACCAAGCATAACCCTCATTTATACCCATTTGGTTTTGATGGAACTGTTTCAACATACAATGTTTATATGTTAAAATTAATACCAACATACTTTGTTTATACATACAATGTTTCAACATACTTTGTTTTGTGTTTGTGTTGTTTTGTGAAGGTAAAAGGCATGCATGTTGGTGGAAGATACTTGTCTTTGTTTCAATGCTCTCAAGGCTTTACCTGGTTAGTCATTATATTTTACTATCTACAGTAGGGTCACGTGGTTTGATTCCTCAGTTAGGAAAATTTGACAAAGCTGTAAAACTAAAATGATGGTTCATGAAAAAACTAGGTACCCAATAAAGGAAATATGGGTTTTTATGCAAAAATTATTGGCGTTTTCTTTTGATAAACACATCAAACTTCTTAAAATATTTTCGTCTACACGACCCTAGACGACAGGTGTACTTGTGGTGTATCGAATAACTCGTCTTGTCCTCGGCTTGGTGTATTATAATCATTCTCATATGTAATTAAAGGCAATACAAGATCACTTGACTCCAAAGGAGGAACATCAAATTATAACAATGTTTAAAAATGCATCCCTCAATTTGAAATAAAAAGTACCAAATTAATCAAAACCAAACAATTTCAACGACAATATGGTAAAATAAAAAGCAGAAGGCACAAAAATGTAACTAACTTGTCAGTTTTTGCACCAATTTAGTTACATTTTCTTACCTTGTAAAATAAATAAAACAGCTCATACATCAAATTATATCAAGTGATCTTTGTCTCTTATTTGAGGACTAAACCAGTGCTACCGAGTTCCTGATCAATCAGTTTGTCTATCTTTTCCTTCATATCATCCGTGAAGTAATTCTCCCAATCCCCAACCTTTGCCTTTCTGAAAAAATATCGGTTTTCTACCACAAAATCCTTTGCATAAAAATTCCCAGTTTTATTTACTTCAAGTTCGCTCAGATTTTCAAAACTACACAATTTTATAATTTTTTCAACCACTCCTGCATTCGTTTCTTGGATCGAAAAAGGATACCCAATGAACTCGGCAAGCCTCTTCACATTGCTTATAGGGTCCATCTTCAAATCTTCATATTTCAAGAAAAGTATGGTATCCGGCTTTTCCAAGCTTGCTTTCCAATATCCTAATATATGATCCCAGTATGGTCCATAAAATGATATGCCTTGACAAAACTCATCAAATGCCTGCTCAAATGGTGCATCTTCCATAGCTAACTTTGATATTTCTCTAGCGAAATTGTAATGGGAAACTATGACATCTTTAACGTTGCGATATATGTAAACAATCTTGCAGTTTGAAGATAAGAGTGACTCTGGCAATGAAGTGTAAGGAATGTGTGTGGAGATGAGTGGGAAACAGGAGTTGCCGTCTTTGGTTCGGTCAAGGGTTTTCTGTAGGATAGGGACACAGTTATGTGGCAAAGTTGTCAGCAAGGGAGAAGTGGATTCATTAAACTTATCACGGGTTACTATTGCAAAAGCCAATGCCTTTAGCCAAGTTGTACCCGTTTTTGCGCAACTGCATAGTAATACATCAGTTGGTCGAGCCTTGAAGCTTTGCTGAGCCAAAATTACTTCTTCAAGGTAATTTTGAATGCTCCAAAAACCTTCATACTTGTAGAAGGTCACTTTGTCTTTGCACCAATTAAGAGTGTGTTTAGGAAGTGTTTTGAAGGTCTCTTCCATGGTGAAAATGATGTTATTGGAGTTTTCTTTATTTTTCTTTTCTTCTTTATAAGGTCATAAGCTACACCTGCCCTCAATTTATAGATTTTTCAATACCCATTTACCACTCCTACCTACCCTCATCTCCACCAACCTCATCTCTCTTGATAGACAATCAAATTCATGTATTTATGACCGAATAGTAGTAATTATACTAATCAATTCAAGTTGATAGATTTGACAAGTAAAAGGAACACTTTGTATATGAACAAAGAATCCATTTGCAAGACATAAATTAAAATGGGTTTGGTTATCCTCACCCTCCAAAAATGATACTACCACCCTTGACATTTTTTATTATTTTTTATTTTTATTATAACACTGAAATAAAAATAATGGAACAGAGTTTTACAAGTCAGAAGTTGGAAAACATAAAATATACGGAGCAGAAAACCATAAAAATTTGTCTTGCTATGTTAACAAAGTGAGTAAAATTGTCGAAAAAAATTACGAAACATAAAATATAAAGTTCGAAAAAAAAACATAAAAAACTGTTTTATCATTTCAATAAAACAAGTATATAGTGGGTGCGGGGTACCAATACTACAACCCAATTAAAATACCATTACATTTTTATGTTGGCCGTCTTCACTCAGTTTATGCCTTAGGAATTAAAAATGAAAGATGCTTTGTTTGTATTAAAAATGAAACGCTCATATATTAAAATGAAAGAGCATTTCAATTTATGCTTCGGGAATTAAAAATGAAAGATGCTCTGTACTCGTCAAACAAAACAAAAAAATTACAGAAGTTTGGTTATATTCGTATGAGAGAGAGGGAAGAGCAATTTACAAGTTCTGATGCATAATATATATATAAAGAACAAATATAAATGCACAAAATACTTGTAGAAAAACAAGTATAAATTTATGTTATATGTAGTAAAGATAAACGTTACACAAAAAACTTTTGTGCAACTAGCAAGTAAATATTTGGAACTAATTATCCCCTTTTCTATCATGTAATGCGCTGTGCATTATATGTTTTTTTTAACGACAACTATTTATCTTACAACATATATACAACAATTTTATCTCACATGTCATAAACAAGACTACAACCCACAACCATTTAACAAAGAGCTTTTCGCACAACAAAGGTCACCTTTGGACCCAATAAATACCACAATACCCATCAAAACTTTGTTGATTTTACCTAGTGCAATTTGGGTTTTACCTTGATTTTACCTAGTCCATTATCCCCGTATTTTTTCATTATTGTTGCTGATGTTCTTTCAAGAATGATCTTAAGTGCTTTGCGAAATTCTACGTTAGGTAAATGGCTAGGGCATGCCCTATGATTTCACATGTTTTCTTTGCTGATGACTCTTTATTCTTTCTTAAAGCTAACATGCATGAATGTAAGAATATGGTGGATATTTTGGATCGGTATCGCAAGGCATCGGGTTAAAGCATAAATTTCACAAACAGTGCTGCTCTTTTCTCACCGAATAGCTCAAAGCATCTCCAAGAACAAATATGTGATCTTTTAAATGTTGAATGTATGGATCTGAAGGCTCGCTACCTTGGCTTACCTTCTATATGTGGTACTACAAAAAATAGTGCTATTCTCCACACTTATTTTGCCACGGTATGGTCAACTGTGGCATTTTTTTTATATGGATAATAATTTTGCTACATTTATAGGTGTGACAAATATTTAAAAAACAATCCACATATATAAGTGTGTACAATTAAAATAAAGCTACACCTATAAGTGTATCAAATGTCTCCACACTTTTATTTTTGAACATTTTTTGCAAATTTGCCACACTTTTAGGTGTGGACATTAAAAAAATGTTTCCACACTTTTAACCATGGATAATATCTCCACACTTATATGTGCAGCAAAATTTGTCACACCCATTATTACCACACTTGAGAAAGTGTGGAATCAATAATATTACACATTTTTAAATGTGGCAATTTGGCCTTTAAAATGTGGAGAATTCAACTAGTTTTTTTGTAGTGGAAGAAAGGTGAATTATTCTCTTTCATATTGGAGAAGGTCCTACAAAAAGTTCAAGGGTGGAAGCAAAAGCTTCTCTCGCAAGCGGGACGTGAAATCCTCATCAAATCAGTTATCCAGGCTATTCCATCAAATCAGCAAAAGCTTCGCTTAATATATTTTCGTCACCCTAGACGGCAGGCGTACTTGTGGTGTATCAAACTTCTTAAAATATTTAGTTTGAGACGGAATTAGTACATAACTAGCATGCAAAATAGAAAAGTAATGGAGTTATATCTTACCAATACAGCGTATGAAGATGTCACCAGTTGCAAAATAGAAAAGTAATGACTCTTTATTCAATTTTAAAAGAAAACTATTAATACATTTCGAAAATCAGGTTAACTCAAGACGTTTAAAACCCGACGGGTTAACCAGGTTTAATTTGACTCATTTTCACAACCCACCCCGTCAGGTTAAACCGGTTTAAATTGACCCGTTTTTCGACCGAAACGGTTCAACCGGTTGAAGCAGCCAGGTCGAACCGGGTTTCAAAACATTATGTTTAATCTTCAAATCCTCAAACTTTTATTATTTTCCGTTTATAAACCATAAACATTTTGTTATCACTAAAACTATCTGCTGCTATAAAATCATGTTGTTTGCACAGGTACTCGTCTGGTATAGTTATAATACCCGTACATGCACAAGTAATACATTGAAACCTATAGGTGGTGGCTTCAACTTTGTTACAATGTCTCTGTATGTGAGAAAATAGTTGCAACAATTTATTGTGTTAGCCTCCGGTTGATAACTTGATTTTACCACAAATGTGTGAACACCTACCATTTTGAACAGATAGATTAGGTAACTAAAACAATCAATTGAATAGGGCTCAAATAAAAAAAAAATACAATGATCAAACGATTGACTACTTCTAACATGCAATTAATGGACATTTGAACTACCCCTAATAATTTATTAGTTTTAAAAAGAGCGTTGAGCTATAATTCATAAATAAAAAATAAATACGAATCTCTTGCTTAATAACGCTGAGTTCTCCAAAAAAATAAAATATAGCATGATTGAACAAATAAGTTTTTGTATTTACTACATTATTAGACTTTTCCTATTTTTTTTATTTAACACTGCTAAATTATTACGGGTAGTTCAAATGTCCATTGCGTGTTAATTGTAGCATATGCTTTTATCCTTGTATCTTTTTATCTGAGTTCTATTCAACTGATTGTTATAAATACATATATTGTACCTAATCTATTTGTTCATAATGGTAGGTGTTCACACATTTTAGGCAGAATCAAGTTATCATCGGGAGTAACTAACACAATAAATTGTTGCTACTATTTTCATATATACAGACATTGAAATAAAAGATAAAAAGGCATGATTGAACAAATAACCTTTTTTACTCATAGGGAAATTTAGCAAAATACACCGGTCGTCCTACGGCTTGTCACTTTTTAGACCGTAAATAATTTTAATTCGAAAATAGACCGAGCGACCGGGTGACCAGAAATAAAGATTTCTTAGTTTCAGTGTTATAAGTTTTTGCCATGTTCCAACACAAAGTTGTCAATTTCTCTTTTGATTCATGTCTCGAAATGAAGACAGCAAAGACGGCTGATGATCGAAGTCGCAAAAATGTAGTATTAGAGTTGCCTCATTTCTTAGCCACATGGATTGCAATGGACATTTCGATGAGTTTAAATGCAACTTTATGCATGATTGAGAGTAGTCTACCTAGGGCTATAAACGAGCTGAATGTTAAGTTAACATTCATGAACCTTTCGGTAAAAAGTTCTTTTATGTTCGTTCATTTATTAAATGATGAACGAACATGAACAATATTTTGCGTTTGTTTAGTTAAACGAATGAACATGAACAAGAGCCGCATCCATTTATTTATGTTCGTGAACGTTTGATTATGCGTTCGTTAACGTTCGTTTATGTTCATTTATTTATTTATGTTCGTATATCTTATCTTTTAATTGTTTTGTTTAAACAAACTACATTTATAAAACAATATATTGTGTATAATTTAATAAAGTTTATGTTTGTTTGTCTATGTTCATTTATGTTTGATCATTTAGCGTTCGTTTAGTGTCTTAATGAACGAGCATAAACGAACATGATCAACTCGTTTTCTTAATAAACGAACATGAACAAAAAGATTCATCCATTTAAGAGTTCATGTTCGCTTATTTTTCCGGTTTAAAATAAACGAACGAACATGAAAAAGGCTCTATTCATGTTCGTTCGGTTCGTTTACTGCCCTAAGTTTAATGGTAAGAGTTTATAAGACCAAACTCATAAGTGCTCCATGGAGACCTTACATGGAGAGCCACGTCTTAATTATTTTTTGTAACGTTATCAATATGGCATTGTATGGTATGGGTTAGATATGCCCAGCTAGATCGGTGAAACATTATTGAATTGAACACCAATGACGACATGGGTTTTTTAGAATTTGATATCCAAAGATATGTACGATTTTCGTAAGTAAAAAGTTTGGATTACCCTTTTGCTTAAGTGTTAACAAATACTAAAAAGGTCAAGCATTTTATATTTGTTTTTCGTTCATATGATTATTAAAGAAGTTTGAATTTTTTTTAATACATCAACTTCATTAGCAATCAAGTGCTTGAAAAACATGGTAAGTACTCTTAACATGTTCGAACCTTATTTATTAGAATATATAAACAACAACGATCTTACTTCTTTATCCTATATGGGATACAAAGCTGGGAATGCTTTTTATCAAATAATGTACATACCTATGTGTTGACTTTTGCATTTCTATACACCATAGATCTGTTCGTTATATACTAATATAGTGTTTGTACATTGAATTCACTTTGATAATAGGGTGCCATTGTTTAATACGGTTATTAAGTGACGACGCTATCGGATTCTGAAATCCTCATATGTGTTTACTCTCCCATTATCGATCTTTTTTGTTTGATCGTGGTGAAAATTGGCTATAATGAAACTTGTTTTTTGTTTGTTACCCTTAGACTCGACTCAACTCAATCCTATCGATATTAGAACGGTCATTAAAGTCTTTTTTTTTTTTTTTTTTTTTTTTTTTTTTTTTTTTTTTTGAACGGCAATAATTAAAGTCTTTTTTATATTTGGTTCGTTTTTATGTAAAACAAAATTTAAACTTATGTCCAAGCTTTTTTGCTTGAAAACAAAAACGATAAATGTACATAAACTAGTCGAAGTGGAGTATGTGATATATTCACTCTTTTATCCAATAATAAGATTTCGTTTCGAGAATATTACTCAAACAAGAAGTTTCTTTAAACTAGTAAAACATAACTTTATAATCCAACTTTATGCTAGTTGTTGAACTAAAATCAAAATTCTGTTAAAAAAAAACTAAAATCAAAATATAATATTCAAAATCCTATTGCTCTTTTGAAGATAAAATAATCAGATTTTAATGTAATAGTAGTTGTTAGAACTTGAGACAATTTTGTGTGATTGTTGATGTTTTGTTCTTTTCAACTTGTCCTATATTATCTGGTTGGATTAAGCGTCTTTAACCTTTATTGTTCCAACAATTGTAGCCTTTGATCATAACATGACGCAAATCATTTTATTATGCCGAATATGATGTTTCTGAAAGTGAAATGACGGGTAACATGGATATAATTAAAAAAATTAATAAAAAAAGTTAATGCAAGCAACACAGATGAGAATTGAACCATGGACATTTCAAATATACCATACTCCACTTACCAGCTGATCACTCACACCAGACATGAGTTTCCTCTCACTCCATCTATTTAACGTAACACACTTTCACATATAATAATAACAGTAGGCCCATCACATTCACAAACTTTAGTCACATGAATGGCAAAACGGCAATGGTAAGAACTTAACGGACCAAACTCATATGTGCTCAACAGAGACGTTACATGGAGGGCCAAGCCTTAATTCATTTTCATAACATGTCAACAATAGAATCCTTATGGCTACAGGTAAGTTTAGAAGGATAGGTGAAACGTTTAGAGGTCGAATAAACACCAACTGCTAATGGATTTACATAGAAGATTATTAAATTTTTGGTTGCATAACATATGGACAATCTTTGTAAATAAAAGGTTTGGAGTATTACTGTGACAACCGGCAATTTAGGGACTTATTTTAAAAACCCGCATTACGTTAAAGTTCGTTTATAATTTTTATTTAGAAATTTTATTTCACAACGAACTTGTACGACCTATTTTATGGATATTTATAATTAATGATGTTATGGAATTCGTGAATTATTTTCATACTTCATTTTGATATTATGCTCGGTGATGTATTCTTAAATTCTCACTTAGTACTACGTTGACTCCGGCACTAGGAAACCTAAAAGTTTAATAACTTACGAGTTTTAATACGTTGGACGTTTAATAACGTATTTATTATAAATTTCGGTGGAATATATATATATATATATATATATATATATATATATATATATATATATATATATATATATATATATAGCCGTCAAATGGTGAATATAACGAGTTTTGGGAACGTTTAATATTTCTTAGTAAGTTTTTACTTACGTAAGGGGGCGTTTTTATAAACTAAAATTGGTGATAAAAAGGTTTTGTGTGCAAAATATAAAGAAACTAAGTAAAGGGACCTAAAGTGTAAAATATCCATATTTAAACCCTAACCCTAAAACTAATAACTCATTTCCATCTTCATCACGTCACCTCTTCTCCCTCTCCTCTCTTTCTCACCGCCGCACACCGCCACTCCCAAAACACTCCCCACTTTCTCCTTGTTACGTAGTGGTGATTCACGCGCCCAAAAACCCTCCCCCTCGCCTCGTTTTACCACCTCCGACGCCATCCACCTCACCTTCACCACCTTTCTTGGTTTATCATTGTAGATCCGCGGGTAAGTGGGCACAAGGTGCCTCGTTTTTGTTGAAAAACTTACCCAAACCCACGAAATCTATTAATATGGTTCGGATTTGGTGTAAATGGTCAAAAATGATAATGGGTTTTATTAAAAACTTGGTTAAAACTTAGTTTGGTATCCGGGTATTGATGTTGGGTTGCGCTTCTTGGCGTGGTCGAACCGTAGCCGAGGGTCTCACCCTCGACTTTGTGATGATTCTGAGTTGTGGTCGACCTTTGGCCCGATTTTCTTGTTGTTTGACCTCTTTTGGTCATAGTGGTTGATGGTTAATTGGTTTCTTGATTGTTGATTCTTGTTGTTCGACTTGGGATGGAGCCGACGACCCCATTGGGTCGGTTTGGTTATTTATTTTGTTTGGGTCGAGCTCCCGTGAGCTAGCCGCGACCTTGTGGTCTCGGGTGGGACCCATGTGACACTTGGTATATGTTTTTCGACTCGGGTTGACTTGGTAACTTGACCCGGATACGGTTATTTTTTAGAACCGTTTGTGGTGTCGAAATATATATATTTCGGCAAAGTTTATTTTATGGTTATTTATTTATTGTTGGTTACCATTATTGTGGCTTAATTTGATTTTGATGAAGTTGACGAGTATTATGGACTCGTGGTATTAATTGAAGTTGTGTTGACGATAAAGTGGTTTGGGGACCGATTGTGAGATGGTCACTTAGATTGACGGAGATAGGTTAGTCGGGTGCCGTAGTCGGACCCTATTGTTGTAGCACGTGGATTGGGATTGATGGGACGGAGATGTATTGATTATTATGACTTTTATATTACTTTGGACTTGGACAATGAGCCGAGAGTCATGACTCGGACATGTGACCATTTCGTATGACTCGATAACTATTTACAAATAAAACATAAATAATAAACTCGTAATAATAATTATTGATAATATAAACGTTTATATGAATATATAGACGTGAATAACGGATATATAATTATATAAGCGCGTATATTAATAATAATAATAATCACGAGTCGTATTATAAATAATACAATTAGATATATATTAGGCTACGAAAGTGGCGTAATATTATTGAACGTATTATTATTATAAAGAAGTTGTTATAAAACGAGGAATCCTCGACAATTCTCTAATATTAAATAAAAATGTCATTTTATATATTAAATAAACTTAATGAGTTATGCGGAGTCGTTGTCACTCGAGTCCAGGTAAGTTTTATTTGTAACTTTCGTGTTGTCACGGATATATGACGATTAATATAAACGTTTTCTATAACTAAATAACCACTTAACCGTAAGGTTGAATCGGGTTATTTGGCTATATGAAATGAATATATTAATGGGCAGCATATCCCACGACGCCCATAGGTTGTGGTATATGTAAAGTGTAATAAATTGCGAGTGTATATATAGGGAAATCTGGCCAATTTGACGATATATATGAGGAATTTATTAAACTATGATATCTACCATATAGTAATTATGTGCTATGTGTTTTAGGATGAGGTGTAATCTTGGAACGGCATGTTACGTAAATAAATATGAGGATTATCAAATCGACGGATTCGATAAACTTCGGCGATTTATTTAAATGATATATCGGGCTAATATTAGATTCATAGTTTATGTTATTATTCTTTGTGTGACCTTTTGGTTTGTCTTGAGTCGACCCACCACCCGTATGGATACCAAACGAAAACACACCAAACTAATACGAAATGGATTTTCGGAAATAAAACGGATTCTCTTCCGGGTTTGGGAATATTTTGAATTTGAGAATATGATTTCTGAACGAGTTGGTAATGTTAGGTCGTGCCGAGTCCGTAGTTGCTGTTTCGTGAGTTACTATACATCTTATTTCTACCGACTTCTTCTTGCTATTTTCTGGACTTGAGGTGAGTCATAGCCCCACTTTTTACTCTTGAACTATGTTTTCAATACTTGGGGTGAGAAACGTGCAAATTATTTTATGTGGACTATTATCGCTTTTATATGCTTTCTAAACTTGCTATGCGTATGGACTAGGATGTATTGTCAGCTTTAGTCACATGTATTTTGTGTGTACTATTCAAGGTTGGCTTATTTGGTTATTGGTGGATTGTCAGCTTTAGTCACACGGTTCGTGTGTACTATTCAAGGTTGGCTTATTTAGATACTGTAGCGTGCACCTATAGGTTATTAATACTTCAGAGGTTATCCGAGTATTTATTGATATTGCGGGGGTTACCCGAATATCTATGTTAGAACGGAGGGTATCCGTGTGTTATGTTGGAGCGGAGAGTATCCGCAGGCTTTTAGCGAGTCCTTAGTCTAGCTAGCAAGCGTTTTGCGTATACGTCCACTATATTGTTAGATGAATTTAAACCTATGATCTCACCAGCGAAAGCTGACTTTTAGCACGTTTTCTCAGGTAATTAAGTGATGATATGCATGCTTGGAATGGAAGGTTCGGCCAAGGCTCATGGTTTATGGATCTATTTTTCTAAACTCTGATAATTAATTTTGGACCTACTGTTATGTTATTTTGGGCCTGACTCTGAATGATGTTGGGATAAATGTAAACGTTAAAACCCCGTTTTGGTTGTGTTTTTATTATGTTTACTTTATCTATTTCTATATTGTCTTGTGTTGGATACCAATCCCCGTAGCACCCTGAAAGCTTGTTGAGTCTTCCGCTGTATCAAATTTTGGGGGTGTTACAATTACTTTTTTTAAGTGAACAATATTTAAAAAAAAAAAAAAAAAAAAAAAAAAAAAAAAAAAAAGTCAAGATTTTTATATCAGTTTTCGACTACATAATGCTCGATGAGTTTATGTTTTCGCTAATATAATAAACTCAAATTGCATCATATAATCGAAAACATGACAGCATTCTGAACACAAGTTATGCTCTTACAATCTAGTATATAACCAAATGAGATTTCACTTCTTTCATCTATGTGGGATATTTATAAGGTTGAACTAGTTTGTATCGAATACCAATAATCTACACCAGTTATATGTTTCATTATAGAGTGTTTGTAGTTTGAAGCTACTCTAATAGTTAGTGACAAGGAAATTGGAGTTGGAGATCCTCCATGAGGTAAAAAATTTATCATGGATTTCAAATGGGTATACTCATATTTTTCGTTCTTTTTTAAAAGTGGCGATAATGCATCTCGTTTTGTGTTTCATGCATTCCATGCCATGAAGTTAATTAGAGATTCAACGCTGCAAATATTTTAGTTTAAGCGTTTTATATGTTAAATATACTTTCCATATCATATACGTAGGAAATCTTTGTGTGAGTGATTAAGTTACCTGATCAATAGTTGGATTATAAGTGAACTAGACTCGACCTGTGTGAGGTTGAGTGAGCTTTTTAGTAGGACGACTCGTGAGGGGTGACACACTAACATGCCTATCCATTTTAGATCATTCTGGTGAGACACATCCGTTGGTACTTTGTAATGTAGAAATGAACATCGGTAGAACAAAGTTGTCACTTCTTCTTCGCTAGAAATTTAGATGGAGGCACCCAAGAGTGACTCGAATCATCTGTATTGTAACAAAAGTCGCCTTTTGTGTGGCACCTTTTTACATGAGTGAGTCATTTAATAAATGTGTTCAATAGGGACCTTGCATGGAGAGTCACGATTCATTTTTCGTAACATGTCACTGCAAAGAGCGACTAGAGTTATAAGTTTTTAGGGCATTCTTACCTGATTGATTCGGACTCTAACACAATAAGGTTTGGTCGGTCTTGTGGTATTACTTGTGAGGGTGACAATGTGACACATCTACCCATCTAGATAATTTGATGATTCATTTTGTTCATGTGGTAATGTAAACCGTATTCAATGATTGATAATGAGATACATAATAGTATATAAATAACATATATACTAATGGGCCTATTAAAGAAGCCACAGCTTCTCAACAAGCTCAATCAAGCTCTTCATCACAAGCTGCTAATGTAATAGTACTCAATACAAGAAGGCAGAGTCTCCACAAGATGCAGCTGACACTTAGAAAGAGTCTAATAACATGTAATTCAATGTAACAGTGATGTGTATAGTGTATTGTAGAAAATAGTCAGTTTGACTTTTTAACTTTGACTTCTAGTTTGACTGTCATGTTGTCTTGTATAAATACTGGATTGATTGATCATTTCATTAATGAGAATAATACTTTCATTCATTTCTCTCTAACTTTCAATATGGTATCAGAGCCAGGTTCTAACAAACTCCCTCCACCATAACAAACTCCAACCACCACAATAACCGTTTTCCACCACCATAAACCACCATAGATCATAACAAATCACCACAAAACCACTGGGAATTACCAAAAATTAACACAAGATCAATCAAAATCATATCACGATCACATCCCAA
The DNA here is from genome assembly GCA_030686995.1 of Artemisia argyi. Classification (NCBI taxonomy): domain Eukaryota; kingdom Viridiplantae; phylum Streptophyta; class Magnoliopsida; order Asterales; family Asteraceae; genus Artemisia; species Artemisia argyi. The sequence goes on from CM060687.1 coordinate 13,939,866, forward strand.
TCAATCAATTACATCAAAAACAACAAATCCACTCAATTTCACTCCCAACCGTTTTTCCAACCAACTGTTTTAACTGATTTATGCCATTACTGACTTTCAAAACACCATGGCAAGCAACTCAAACACTGACAATACATATGTCATTCCACCAATTACAACAACTACAGCTTTTGATCCTAATGATGTAAACTCAGTTCATCATCCCCTGTATTTTCATCACAATGATCATCCTGGATTAGTCTTGATATCCAAGAAACTCACAGGTTCTGAAAACTACAGTACATGGAGACGTTCTATGATGATTGCTCTGAATGCAAGAAACAAAATGACTCTCATCAATGGTGAATTTGCAGAACCTTCAGGTACTTCTCCAATCAGATCTCTATGGGAAAGGGCAAATGATATGATAATATCTTGGATACTGAATACTGTCTCTGAACAAATTGGTAACAATTTGAGTTTTGTGAATTCTGCTACTGCATTATGGAATGAGTTGTATGAACATTACTCTCAATTGGATGGGCATAGGATTTATCAAATTTCCAATGATATTGTACAGTTGAAACAGGCAAACACACCATTAGAACTCTATTATCATAAGCTCAAAGGTTTTTGGGATGAATTAGATGCTTTGGAAGCACCATACATGTGCACTTGTAGGTGTGATTGTGAAAATGGGAAAACAAATGGTGAAAGAGAACAAAGGAAGAGATTGATTCAATTTTTGATGGGCTTAGATGATAGTTACACCAATGTCAGAGGACAAATCCTACTCATGCAACCTCTCCCACTTGTGTCTAAAGCCTATAGCATGTTGAGGCAAGAGGAGAAGCAAAGAGATGTTCCCAAAGTCATCCCAATGTCAATTCCTACTGCATTGAATACCTACACCAATAGGAACAATTCTCACACTCCAAAACCAAACACTCACAATGCTTCTAACAATCAGTCATCAAGTTTCAAGAAGGCACCATTCAGAAAAGGGGTTACATGTACCAATTGTGGTAAGGATGGACATTATGGAAATGAATGCTACAAACTTGTGGGATATCCTCCAGGTCATCCATTACATGGGAAGTTCACTCCACCATCTCAAAGGTCACAACAAGGTTACAAAAGGTCTGTTAATGCAATGGTTGGAAGTGATGAACCAGAAGTTGATACTCAGACAAACTCAATGGCATCCACAAGTTCATCAAGCTCTACCACAGACCCATATGTTTACTGCAAGATGGATCAGTTGCAGAATCAGCTTAACCAAGTTCTATTGATGATGCAGAATCAAGGTCTAAAGGAACGCACAGCTGCTAATCTTCCCCACATGGCAGGTAAATTTATATTCATTGCTTCTTTCAATTCTGGTTTAAAGCAACTCTGGATCATAGATAGTGGGGCAACTGATCACATCTGTACTAGCATAAACCTTATGTTTGACCTACAAAAATGTACAACACCAATCACCATTCACTTACCTAATGGTCACACCACCACAGTCACAATGACTGGATCAGTCCTAATCAAGCCAAATTTATTACTTAAGGGTGTTTTATATGTTCCAACCTTCACCTATAACCTCATCTCAGTTAGTAAAATCACCAATTCCACTCATTCATCTGTTACATTTACCCAAAATCAATGCATATTTCAGGGCCATGATGGCTCCAAGACAACTGGTAGCTTACATGGAGGACTTTACACACTGGAACCACCAATTAGTGCAGACACCACTCCTTCTACTGTTCTATCACACTTCAGTTCAGCTCACTTGTGGCATGCAAGACTTGGCCATCCATCATATCAAGTTCTAAAGAAAATCAAGTCTATTTCACCTCTTTTCAATTGTAATACTGAAACAAAATGTATTGTATGTCCTTTATCCAAACAACACTTGTTACCATTTCCTAGTAGTAATTCTCATGCTTCTAGTCCATTTTCACTTGTTCATCTTGATGCATGGGGTCCATACAGACACCCAACTTTCAACAAATGTACTTCTTTCCTCACAATAGTTGATGATTTCTCAAGGGCAACCTGGACTTATTTGATTCCTAGCAAACATCATGTGTGTTCCATAGTTCAAATCTTTAACTCATATGTCAATACTCAATTTCAAACAAAGATTAAAACCATTAGAAGTGACAATGGTACCGAATTTTTAAACCAATCATTCAATAATTTTGTCCAAACAAATGGCATAATTCATCAAACCTCTTGTCCCTATACTCCTCAACAAAATGCAAGGGTTGAGAGAAAGCACAAACACCTTTTGGAAATGGCTAGGTCACTCTATTTTCAAGCAAAATTTCCTTTACATCTTTGGGGTCATTGCATCTTAACTTCAACTTATCTCATAAATAGGCTCCCTGCCAAAATTCTAAATTATAAAAGTCCATATGAAGTACTCTACAAGTCTCCACCAAACCTTGAACACCTCAGAGTCTTAGGTTGCCAAGCACATGTTTACACACACACCTCAGACAAATTTGGACCAAAATCAGTACCAACAGTATTGGTAGGTTATCCACAAAATCAAAAAGGGTATATTTTATATGATCCACACACCAAGAAGACAATCACCAGTAGGAATGTAACCTTTGATGAGTCAATTTTTCCCTACCACAGAACCCAACCAAACACACCTTCTGACCCATTTCAGTCACCTCTTCAATTTTCAACAATTCATCCACCAGACATACACTTAACACACCCTTCCACACCACCTACTATTCCTGCAACACCTCCATCACAAGCTGCCAGCCCTCCTACACCTATTACATCTGATCCAACCACACCCACATCAACACCAAATAACACAAACACAACACCAACTCACACAAACACACCCACATCAGAACCAACTTCACACACAACAACACCAATACACTCCACTGAATCTACCAATGCACCCTCACCTTCACCACCACCACCACCTCCACCCACCAGAACTTCAACAAGAACCAAAACAATACCTCATTCTCTTAAAGACTATCAATACAAACTACCACCATCTCTCATCAACAACATCAAAAACAAACATCGTCATTCTAATTACATTAACTACAACAATCTTACTCCCAAAACATACACCTTCATCCTAAGTACAAATGCAATCAAAGAACCACAAACTTATGCCCAGGCTGCCAAAAATCAGAATTGGATAAATGCAATGGACATGGAGGTCAAAGCCCTGGAGCAGAACAACACTTGGATTTATGTCACTCTTCCACCTGGTAAAATACCCATTGGTTGCAAATGGGTGTTCAAAATCAAGCTCAGGGCTGATGGTACTATTGAAAGATACAAAGCTAGGCTAGTTGCTAAGGGCTTCAATCAAAAAGAAGGGGTGGATTATATTGAGACTTTTGCTCCAGTTGCAAAGATGCCTACAGTGAGGACTCTAATTGCTATTGCAGTACATAATGGTTGGGAAATTCAGCAACTTGATGTTAACAATGCTTTCCTCCATGGGGACTTAAATGAAGATGTATACATGACTGTTCCACCAGGATACAACAAGAATCTGCCTCCCAACACTATTTGCAAGCTCGCAAAATCACTCTATGGTCTCAAACAAGCTAATAGGCAATGGTTTCAGAAGTTAACATCCTTTCTACTTGGTCTAGGTTTCAAACAAAGCTATGTGGACACCTCATTATTCACAATTAACCATCAGGACTCCATTACCTCACTCTTGGTTTATGTTGATGACATTTTATTGACAGGCAAGGATTCTACTTTTCTTCAATACATCAAAGATCAATTACATCAGGAGTTCAGCATCAAAGATCTAGGGCCAATTCATTACTACTTAGGCATCGAGATAATGAGTAATTCTTCTGGATTAACCATGTGTCAAAGGAAGTATGCTCTGGATTTGTTAAAGTATGCAGATACCATTGATCTCAAACCTGTTGCAACACCAATGGACCCAATTCTAAAACTCAATGAAACAGATGGTGAGGAGCTTCCTGATCCAACAATCTATAGAACCATTGTAGGCAAGTTAATATACCTTACAATCACAAGGCCAGACCTCTCATTTGCAGCCCAAGCATTGAGTCAATTCTCCCATTGTCCAAGAACTTCTCATCTTGCTGCTCTACAAAGGGTTCAAAGGTACATTAAGCTATGTCCAGGTCAAGGTATTTTCTTTCCAGCCTCAAATACACTTGAATTAGCAACCTATTGTGACAGTGATTGGGCAAGTTGTCCAATCACAAGGAGATCTGTTTCTGGTTATGTTCTGTTTCTAGGCAAGTGTCCCATTTCTTGGCAATCTAAGAAACAATCTGTGGTTTCAAGATCATCAACTGAGGCTGAGTATAGGTCCCTAGCTGACAGTACTTGTGAAACTTCTTGGATCAAATGCTTACTTCATGATTTAGGAATTAAGATACCTACACCATCACTTGTCATGTGTGACAATGTTTCCACTATTGCTCTTGCTAACAACCCAGTCCAACATGCTAGAACAAAGCACATTGAAATAGATTGTCATTTTGTGAGAGACAAGATCAGAAGTGGACAAATAAAACCTATCTTTATTCCTTCTCACTCACAGATAGCTGACATTCTGACCAAAGGCTTAAGTAAATATCTACATTATAAGTGCTTATCCAAGTTGAGCACTTGTGATCCTTACACAGTGCCAACTTGTGGGGGGGATAAAGAAGCCACAGCTTCTCAACAAGCTCAATCAAGCTCTTCATCACAAGCTGCTAATGTAATAGTACTCAATACAAGAAGGCAGAGTCTCCACAAGATGCAGCTGACACTTAGAAAGAGTCTAATAGCATGTAATTCAATGTAACAGTGATGTGTATAGTGTAGTGTAGAAAATAGTCAGTTTGACTTTTTAACTTTGACTTCTAGTTTGACTGGCATGTTATCTTGTATAAATACTGGATTGATTGATCATTTCATTAATGAGAATAATACTTTCATTCATTTCTCTCTAACTTTCAATACCTATGCATAAACTAAAAATGATCCAAGTCTAACAACTATGCCAAAGCCCATAATGATCCGTTGACAGGTAGGACATAATCGTCAGAGTCTCCCGATATCTGTGTAGGCAACGGGAAGGGCTCAAGTCACCAATGTTGTACAAAAGTTGCCTCATTTGTTAGTACGTCACATGGATTGCAATGACACCAGGGCTTGATTGTTTTTGTTCTACAAGACCTATCATCATTTATGTCGTGAAAACATAACATTATTCTCAACACGGCTTGTCATCGTACAATATAATATATATCGAAGCAAGATTTCACTTCTTTGACCTACGTGAGACTGTGAGATCTAAGGTTGAATTGACTTTATTCAAATAATACTAACTCCATGGTAATTAAGTGACGAATGTAATTGTCAGACATCATCTACATAGTACAAACTTTACCACTAATTTTCATATGGGTTTACTCTCTTTTTTTTTCTTTTTCTTTTTTTTTCATTCTTTTTTGTTTGGTTGTGACGACAATGCAGCTTGTTTTGTTTTTTTTTTTTTTGAGTTACATGCCACGAAATTAGCTAAGTGTCGTTGATAATGTGAAGCAACTTATTTTCTCTCGCTATTGGGCCAAATCATGAACCCGCTATGTTTGTTGGAAAGACCCGGTATGCTTTATATTATATATACTTTGTTTCTTTGTTTTTTTTTATGATATCAAACGGTTTAACTGGTGTTCTATAGTCTAAAATGTGATTTCCATGTACCTATGAATTTTCGTACTAGGTTTTGATTGATTACATTTCAAATAATTTTACACACAAGGTACCCTTTCAGGGGAAGATTGTTCCTGCAAGAGGACCAAATGACTTTGGATGGGATCCAGTCTTCCAACCTGATTGCTATGATCAAACATAAGCCCATCTTTGTTTCTAATATCCCTGATCCATTCATATTATCGCATATTTGCAATAAAACCAAACTAATTTTATGATTTATGCTGTTAAAGTTATGCTGAAATGGCCAAGGAATAAAAAAACAAGATATCTCATCACGGAAGTGCTCTTGTGCTGGCAAAATCCCACATTGCTCAGGCTGGTTATGTATTCTACACCTAAAATCAAAAATTATCCACAAGATATTTATCTAGCTTAGTGTTCTCGGATTGTGCAAAAGCCACCTTTATGTGATTGAATGTTTGACCAAATTACTCACAAGGGTGGCAAATCTATTCATGTAGGATAATTCTGGTGACTCGTGTTCGTTAGTACCTTGTGATTAATTGCTTTGTAGATCACTAGGAAGGTTGATGTCATCAATGTTGTGCCATAGTCGCCTCATTTCTTAGTCACATGGATGGCATATGGATATGTTTGAAGGGTATCTTATGTTAAAATTGAGTTGTACAATATTGGTAAGAGCTTAAAGGACCAAGCTCATGTGCGCTCAATAGAGACCTTACATGGAGAGCCACACCTTACTTTATTTTCGTAACATGTCACTGCACAATCAATATGGCAGTGTATGTACGGTAGGGGTTAGGTAAGTTCAGGTAGATCGGTAAAGCATTTAGAGATTGGAATGAACACCAACTGCGAAATAAAATATGGTTGCTGTTATTGTTTGAGTTTTCAAGTTAATATTGACTAAATCATTACTTATTCTTAAGAAATTTTCAAACAAATAAATGTTTATTGGTCATATGGACAATCGTTGAAAATCGATAGTTGGAAGCACCATTTTTTTAAGTTTAAAACATAGAATTTACATTAATTCTCATAAACCTATACGTTCATGGAGTTTTTGCACCATTTTTTAAAGTTAAATAGAATTTACATAAATTTTCACAGACCTATACGTTCATGGAGTTTTTTGTTTCATAATCAACTTAATAAACGAACAGGTGCTTGAAAACATAACATTAATCTTCTCAAGTATGATCCTTACTCACTGTAGTATATAAGTAAGGAATATTTCACTTCTTTGGCCTATATGTGGGAAGTGCCGTATTTTTGTTCTTTTTTGTTCGGTTGTTGTTATGCAACTTGTTTTGGGTTTCTTAAATTACTTGCCATAAAGTTAATTAAGTGTTGCTGGTAATGTAAGGCAACTTTTGTGTCTAAATTGGTCGATAAACTCACTCGATCTAATTGTGTCTTTTTCAGTTAAATTTTGTCAATCAATATGGCATTGTACGATAGGGGTTTGGTAATTAATTCTGGTGGATCGGGGAAACGTCTATAGATTGGAATGAACACAAACACCGAAATGGGTTACTTGAAATATGAAATTTCCAAATGATGGTTAGTGCTACTTTTTGATTATATTCTAAAAAAAGCCAAGTTAACATTTGATACTGATCAACTGAAATTGAGAATAATACATATAATTACCGTTTCGTTATATTATGTAGATTGTAATAAAATATTGGTACATATTTAGCTAATGAAGTATGAACAAAAGCTTTGTAAATAAAAAGTTTTGAGTGCCCATATATAATTTAAGCGAGAAACGATATTAAAAAGTTAAGAATTTTTACTATCTTTCCGGTACATGACTAGTAAGTTTATATTGTTCAAGTTTATCAATAAACCTCATTAACCAAGAACTTGAAATCCTAGTGGTTTTAAGGCTGATCATTCCCGACCGACTACCGATACCCGTCCCGATTTCGACCATACCGACGGCCCGATTTCGATCCCGACTAGTAAACGTGTCGGGAGTCGGTTTGGTTTTCCGGTGAACTCGGGATTCGGGCTTGTCGGTATCGGGTCGGGGCTGATCATTCCCGACCGACTACCGATACCCGTCCCGATTTCGACCATACCGACGGCCCGATTCTGATCCCGACTAGTAAACGGGTCGGGAGTCGGTTTGGTTTTCCGGTGAACTCGGGATTCGGGCTTGTCGGTATCGGGTCGGGACGGGATGAAAACCGGAAAACAACAAAGAAAACCGACAAATCTGATCGATCCCGACCGTCCCGATACCGAACCGACTGGTTTCGGGTCGGGAGTCGGTTTGGTTTTCCTGCGATCTCGGGATTCGGGCTTGTCGGTATCGGGTCGGGATCGGCCCGATGCTCACCCCTAAGTGGTTTATTCTCAACATGTATGAGAGTCAAGGACTATAGTATATAATCAAAAAAGATTTTATTTCTTTATCCTATGTGGGATGAAAGGTACATTTGAAATGATTCTATCAAATACATAATAACGTACGTCTATACCTAAATGTTGACTCATGCATTTCGGGTATTATAATTTGCACCATTCATATGTTCATTATAGAGGCTTTGTATTTTTAAGCAATTTGATTATCAAGTTACGATGCAATTTGATTCGGAGATCTTCTTCGGAGTACAAATGTATCACTAGTTTCATATGGGTTTACTCTCATGTTTTCGTTCTTTTTTGTTTGGTTGTGGCCAAGGAAAATATTGCCAATAATGCAACTCGTTTTGTATTTCTTAAATTACATGCTCATAAATTTAGTCAAGTATTCCACGCTACAAATAGTTTAGTTCAATTGGTGCGTTTGGTATGATTATGGGGTTATAATAAGATTTGGATTCGGCATAGATTGAAAGAAATAAAAACTGATTGATAGAATTAATGTTGTTTGTTTTGTGAAATGTAATTAGGAATTGGTTTTTATTTAATATTATTATATATTAAAGAGGGCCCACTTAATTTGGAATTTGTTTTTATTCAATAAGATTTGGATTCGGGGTATAAAATTAGATTTAATAGTTTAATATTATTTTAACATTAAATAAAGAGAATGTGGGTGTGTATCGAGAGTTAAAGTTAATTAACTAAAACAAGGACAAATATTAAAAAAAAAAAAAAAAAAAAAAAAAAAAAAAAAAAAAAAAAAAAAATTTAAAGAAATATGTACTAGGCTACCTACTATGGATTCATGCAATCCCTTATCTAAAGGTATGGCTGATACATTTGAAACCAAATCCCACGAACCAAACTAATGATTAAAGAATCATTCGATTCCAACACTGCAACACCCATGAAACAAACGCCCCCTAAAGCATTTAGAGATTGGAATGAACACCAACTGCGAAATAAAATATGGTTACTGTTGTTGTTTGAGTTTTCAAGTTAATATTGATTAAATCATCACTTATTTTTAAGAAATTTTCAAAAAATAAATGTTTATTGGTCATATGGACAATCGTTGTAAATCGATAGTTGAAGCACCAATTTTTTAAGTTAAAAACTTAGAATTTACAATAATTTTCACAGACCTATACGTTCATGGAGTTTTTTTGTTTCATAATCTACTTAATAAACGAACAAGTGCTTGAAAACATAACATTAATCTTGTCATGTACGATTCTCAGAGCACAATGTGTCATGACATAGGTGAATTACTCATTCAGAGCCAACGGGGTGCCATATCAATATAACAAACCTCCATAACTAACCCTTCACTCACAATTAATCTCATCTTACTCATTTGGAACCCGCCGCTTACAACTAAAATATAATCACATTACATATTTACAAAAAAAAAAAAAAAAAAAAAAAAAAAAAAAAGAAAAGAAAAAAAAAACTGACAAAAGTACTCAACTCACCCTCGTTGTGCAGACGACGAGGGTAGCAATGGCGAAGCACGGCGAGGGCTAGCGGCGTCATGGCGAAGCACGAGGACACGTAGGCACGGTGAAGTGGACACCATGTGCTCTTACTCACTGTAGTATATATGCAAGGAATAATTCACTTCTTTAGCTTATGTGGGAAGTGCCGTATTTTTGTTCTTTTTTATTCAGTTTTTGTTGATAATGCAACTCGTTTTGTGTTTCTTAAATTACTTGCCATAAGGTTAATTAAGTGTTGCTTGTAATGTAAGGCAACTTTTATGACTAAATTTGTCGATAAACTCAGTCGATCTAACTCTGTCTCTTTTTCAGTAAAATTTTGTCGAGTCGCACCTAAACTTATTTTCGTAACATGTCTAGAATCAATATAGCATTGTACGATAGGGGTTCGGCCATTAGTTTTGATGGATTGGTGAAACGTCTATATATTGGAATGAACACAAACACCCAAATGGGTTACTTGAAATATGAAATTTCCAAATGATGGTTAGTGCTAATTTTTTATTATATTCTATAAAAAAGCCAAGTTAATATTTGATATTGATCAACTGAAATTGTGAATAATACATATAATTACCGTTTCGTTATATTATATAGATTGTAATAAAATATTAGTACATATCTTTCCGGTGCATGACTAGTAAGTTTATATTGTTCAAGTTTATCAATAAACCTCATTAACCATGCACTTGAAATCCTAGTGGTTTATTCCCAACATGTATGAGAGTTTGGGACTATAGTATATAACCAAAACCAATGCCCTAAGAGTACGAGCAATACAAAAAAGCTTGGATGACTTTTAGCATTTAATGCATTAAATGCATACCACATTTAATACATACCACTTTGAAGAATGACTTGAAGTATAGCAAGTTATTGTAAAAAGCTTTTCAAAAAGTTATGAATGTAATGTACAAAAAGTCTTTCAAAAAGCTTGTTTAAATAGTGAAAAGTATATATTGAGGATGCTCTAAGGGCATTGGTTAAGAAGGCATGAACAATCATAAATAGGCTCAGGGGCCCACACATAAAGTACACTTTTTAAATTAAAAAATATTTTTTTAATCCTTTTTTATGGGTTCGTACCCTCCTTAACCAATGCCCTTAGGGCATTGGTTAGACAATCCCAAAAGATTTTACTTCTTTATCCTATGTGGGATGCAAGGTACATTTGAAATGATTCTATCAAATACATAATAACGTACCTACATACCTAAATGTTGGCTCATGCATTTCGGGTATTATAATTTGTACCATTCATAGGTTCATTATAGAGCGTTTGTATTTTTAAGCAATTTGATTATCAAGTGATGACCCAATTTGATTTGGAGATCTTCTACAGAATACAAATTTATCACTAGTTTCATATGGGTTTACTCTCATGTTTTCGTTCTTCTTTAATTTTTTTTGGTTGTGGCCGAGGAAAATATTGCCAATAATGCAACTCGTTTTGTATTTCTTAAATTACATGCCCATAAATCTAGTCAAGTATTCTACGCTGCAAATAGTTTAATTCAATATACTTTCTTTGACATATAATTGAAGTTTAGTAAATAAAATTGGTAGGCAACTTTTGTGTTACTAATTAAGTTACCAGTTGCGAAACATTACTAGTTTGATTATGTGAACTGGAGTCAAACTATGTTGTTGGTCATTTTTTTAGTATGATTCATGATGGTGACACATCTATCCATTTTGGATACACAGAGCTCGCTTTTACCTTGTGATTGATAAAGCTCTACATTGTTAGGAAAACGTTATTCCTATGTTTCTTTATACATTCTCTAGAAATAAGCGGGCTAGAGCCATCTATGTTATACCAATGTCGCCTCATTGTTGGACCTAGTGTTTATAAGGAAAAGAAAAAGGAAGGGCGAAGAAAAACTAAAATGTAAATTGTGCCTTTTATGCTCGTAGTCTCAAGTTAGACATCAATGTTATATTTTTTGGAAAACTTCATTCAGTACTAATACATCATGATTGCTCTTAACAACACTTTAATCTTTCAGAAATGATCATAAGAAAGATACAATTTGCGGAAAAAAAGAAAAAAAAAGTACAGTTTCTTGGTGTGCAAGTATTTAGATATATAAAAAGGGATAGCATATTTGGTTGGGGATCGAACAATGGACCTTTCAAATACATAACTGCATCATATACATGGGCTCAGCTCAAATGGAGCATTACAGGCCCACAACTTTCAGTCAACATGAAGAAGCTAAAATGATTTTAGGACAATCTTAAAAATTAATAAATTAATTAATCAATTATCAAATCTTAATAATTGATTATTGTTTTTTTACTGGGCAAGGTGATTTAGAGCATGCTTTTGTGGTGTGGGTATGTTGAGGGACGTTTGGGAACATGTTTAAGGTGACTTTGTAACCAAGTAATTTACTACACACACATAATGATTAGCAATTTTCGTATATTGAACACACTAAAAACTTTTGAGACAATTTGGAAACATTTTGAAGTAATTAACTATCTTTTCAAATAACTTTTGTGACAATTTGGAAGCATTTTGAACTAATTAACTATCTTTTCTATCATGTAACGCACTTTGTATTATCTTTTTAAATAAAACATTCCCAAACATATATAAAATCCTTACATTGCGGCAGTCAAATACAACATTTTTTATTCTCGCAGAAGAAACCATCTGCATCATGTATGTTTCTGAATAGTTTGTCAAATATTCTAGAGATGACATTTGTAAAGGCGTTGTAATGGGGTAAATTAGTATGTTATGAAACCAACTTAACCTTCATTTATAGCCTTTTGGATTCGTTAAAAATAATTTCAAGATAGAATGCTTGCATGTTAAAACATATAACAATAAACTTAATACCTTCACACTTTTCTTTTTAAAATTATTGTCCATATGCCAAAATGACCTACAAAGATATCAAAATGACCTACAAAGAGTGGCGGATCCATCATTAGAAGTCATGAAATTTATTTCATAAGATTAAAGAAGATTTGTAATACAAATTTTTTAAGACTTTATACCTTTTCCAAAAATTAATGTTTTCGACAATTTTTACACTACGCGGGATAAATCCCTGAGATTCCCGAGCACTTCCGGAAGCCCTCTCCGGTCCAACCCTGAATACAAATGCAGATTATGCAAATACACTGTGACATCAACATAATTTAATTTTTAACTTTTGTTATCTTGAAACGTGAAAAAAATGGAAAATAGTCGACAACACTTTTGTACATTTATCGAAAATACAACTCAAAATTGATGTTTCATTATAAAAAAAAGAAGCATGACCTCCTTGAGAATTGAACCACAGTCCTCGTGGACAAGCTAAGCTTCACTTACCAATAGGCCCATGCTCCACTCATTACTAAACTCGCCATACAAAATTTATAACAAGACAACATGCCCATAGCTTTCAATAAAAGAAATAAATACCACCTCCTTTTTTTTACACACAATTTTTTTTACGAGAGGTTAGCGGCTTAGGCCCGTAACTTTCAACCAAAAAATAAAATTACAAATACAAACGAAGTCACTAATTGTAAACTCGGCGCTCAGGAAAATATAATCAGGAGGTAACTTTTCTTGCTGCGACGATTTATAACCATATTTTAGAGATTTAATTTGTGAGGCGATCGAATTATACATATACATTGGTAGGACAAAGTTGTCACTATGTCTTCACTTGAAATGAAGGCAATCAAGTCGCCTCAAAGCTCTCAATTTATAGTCACAAGGATGTCATTGAACATCTAGAGCAGTTTGAAAGGCTCCTTTTCTATGAGTGAGTTATTTAATAGTAGCCTCATGAAGCTAAATTGTTAAAGTGATTTTAGAACAATCAAGAGTGTTTAAGAATATGTTCACTTGACTATATAGTGAAATTAAAAGTTTTTTTCTTTCTTTATTTATTTATATATTTTAAAATATACCAAAATGAAAAAGCGATGAGTTGATAGCAACACAAAAAAAAAAAAAAAAAAAAAAAATGAAAATAAAAAAAGATGGAGATGTATCCTTTGAGAATCGAACCTCAGACCTTCAACTTACCAAATGAATTATACTCCATACATGATACATATCTCGATACCGCTATCTAACATAAAATGTTTACAGCAAGACAAAAAGTTTAAAAATTAGTCAAATGCTATTGTGAACTCTTATTCTCAATTTGCTATCTTATCATTTTCACAAACGCACCCACCATGGGTCTCCATGATCATCATTAACACTAATGTACTTATTTAGCATTATAACATTTTTTTCTTATATAGAAATTAGTTGGCGTAGCTAGGGGTGGCAATTTCTAACCCGACCTGAAACCGACACGAAAATTAACAGGTTCGGGTTGAGCTAAATAGATTGTGGGTCAAGTTTGGGTCGACATATCTAACCCGTTTATTAAACAGGTCAGGTTCGGGTTGAGAATAAAATAAACGTGTCGACCCGGCAACCCGTTTAAATTTTTTTTCTTAATTAAAAATTATTTATATTTAATTATACGGGTTAAATGGGTTAAACGGGTCGACCCACTAACACGTTTAGCCCATTTAACTCGTGTAATGTGCTAACTTTTATATACAAAACGGATTAAATGGGTTAACTCAAAACCTGTTTAACATATTCAACCCATGTAACCTATTTAACCTGTCAACCTAAGTATATATACAGGTTAAATGGGTCAGGTTCGGGTTACGTGTAAACAGGTTAGGGTTGACATAGCTGACCCGATGATTTAAATGGGTCAGGTTCAGGTTGAGGTTTTCTGACCCGCCAACCTGACAACCCAAACCCGACCCGAATTGCCACCCCTAGGCGTAGCACCAAATAGTTTATTTTTATGTTACTAATCAAGTAACTCTATTGGAAACTAACGTCATTAGTTTGGATAAGGTGAACCTAACTAAAACTCAGTACGTCGTTTGGTAAACGCGACACATCTATCCAATTTGGATAATTTTTGTGGTGCACCTACGTTAGTTTCTTGCAATTGATATAATGCTCATTCACTACAGTATATCAACAAGAAAGATTTCATTTCGTTAACCTACGTGCAATGGCGGAACTAGAACATTTTTTCTGAGGAGGCCGAATCGGAGATTTGTTTGTAATCTCAACTAAATTACCCTTAAAACCTATAATATTTACATTGTGGCGCAATTTTTAATTTTTATTTTTTTTATTATTATTTTTTTGGTGGGGGGGGGGGGGGGGGGGGGGGGGGTCGGACCCTTCCCTACCCCTACATAGGTCCGCCATTGCCTATGTGGGATGTAAACTTAATGAGTGTTTGTTTAAGCTTATATAGGTTTCACTTCGTTAGCCTTTCCAAAGGAAGTGACAATAAAATTAACTAATAGGAAGCAAAAACCGTTGAAATAAATATTGTTTATGACTATATCTATATTCGAGCAATCATTTGACGTTCTTAGACCAAAGTTTAAATCTATTACTACTTATTAATGAAACTTGTTTTCTGTTTCTTGAACTACATGCCATGAAGTTGTTTGTAATGTAACGTAACTTTTTGTGTCTAAATTGATCAAGAAACTCTCTCGGCATGTAAGTGCGAATGTACTAAGACTCCTACAATGTCTTGCAAGATCCATAATTCATCATCTTTGTGATGATATATCAATGTACTTTCTTTCTTATTGTTACAACTGAATTATTTTGCATTGATAATAATTGTTATTAGTCGGTTGAAATTGAGGATGATGATATAATTAATGTGGTTGTAAAGCTTTGTTGGTGATCAATAAAGGAATTGTTGTGTGGGTATACCGTGCACATATGTAGACATAATATATTTCTGTTCTAAGTTTTTAGTTACACAAACATATAACAATATATGTAGAGAAAAACTATGGAGTACAAGTTTTATATATGATTGTAAATATATAATAAAAAGTTAAGGACCTATATTAATTTTTCAGAGAGCCATTGTCATGAAGTTTTTATCGTTTTTGCTTTACATATAAACTTCATGAACCATGCATCTGAAAACTTAGTACCAGTCTTGACATGTAAGGCCTCAACACACTATAGTATATGAACAAGGAAGATTTAAGTTATGTAACCTATGTGGGATATATTTTGAAATGATTTTTATCAAATGCATAATATAGCACCTTGAAATATGGTTAGTCACTTAACGTAAACTTCATAAATACGGTTATTAAGTAAGGACACAATCGGATTTACAGATCCTAATATATATAGTAATATAACATGGGTTTACGCTCACATTTTTGTTCGATTCTGGTCAAGAAAAAGTTTGGCAATACTGCAACTTTTTGTGTTTCTTGAATTACATGCCACGAAGTTAATTAATTAAGTGTCGTTGGTAATGTAAAGTACGTTTTTTTCTTGTCTAAAGTTGCCACTCTGTCTCATGAGTCATGATATCTTCCTCTAGAAATGTATATCATGATGGTCACATGTCACTGCAAAATTAATATAGCATTATACGTAGTGGTTAGATAAGTTCCGCTAGAGCGATGAAATGTGTATGGGTTGAAATGAACACCCACGGTGAAAAAAGATATTAAAAGCTAAGAATGTCCATTAAATTCTCCAAGAACATGGATTTCACAAGTTTTTGATGTTTGGATTAATCTTTAAACTTGAATAACCATGTACTTGAAAACATAACACTATTCTCAACTTGCATGCTACTCATTCACTATATTATATAGACAAGAAAGATTTTACTTCGTTAACCTATGTTTGGAAGTAAGATAGTTAAAATGATTTTATAAAATACATAATAACGTACATACCTACATGTTGACTCATGCTAAATGTTATCTTTGGCTAATAAACAACTCAAATGATATCTAGGAAAATAAAAGCATTGTACGTGCGGTCGGAGTTACGTAAGTTGAGGTGAACCTGCAGTGAGACGTTTCTATTATCACATATTTTAAAGAAAATCTCTAGTTAACAGCTTCTATTTTCAATAGAAATTAAGAATGATTGGAAGAGATAGATAAAAGAGTACTAAATATTTAGTCATATAAACATATGGACAATCTTTGTAAATGAAAAAAAAATTAGATTATTCACTTTTTATAAGTGAAAAAAGAAAAGACAAGAATTATATATTTATTTTCAGACACAAGAAAGTACAGGGTTTGAATTTTTTATTTTTTTTGAAAGGCAGCTTTATCCACAAAAGGTGTTGATTGGCGGGGAACACCCTGACCCGAGTGCCTTTCACTATATATAGTTTGAAATTTTACTTCTTTAACGTATGTGTGATGTAAGATAAATGATTTTTTTTTTTTTTTTTTTTTTTTGGAAAGGCGTCTTTATATAAACCAACAAAACAAAACATAAAATTTTTAGTTTTATAATCAACATACAAGGTTTGAAATTTCTAGACATGTATGATGCTCATTCGCTATAGTATATAAACAAGAAAGATTTTACTTCTTTAACTTATATGGGAAGTAGACTTAAGGAGTGTTTGTTTAAGGTTATATAGATTTCACTTCGTTAGTTGATCTTCTCCTTTCCAAAGAAAGTGACAAATAAAATTTACTAAAAGAAAGCAAAAACCATTGAAGTAAATCTTGTATCATAAATTAAGTACAACTCTATATATAGTAATATTTCACAAAGTATAGATTAAATCTAGTCATAAATCTAGTCCAAATTTAATTATGTTCGTGTAAAATGAGTTGATATTGAGTTTGTGGTGTAAAGGAAATCCAGAATCGAAATCGCGGCCCTATATTTATTGCTAGTGAATATACTAAGGTGTCGTTTGTTTTTTCAGAGATGTTACCTCTTCATCTGCAAACCATGTCTGCAAAAGAAGAGGTACATATAGGTCATGTTTGGCAACACCTTTTTGGAAGCGTTTAAGAGCGGTAAGCGACAAGCGACAAGCGTTCCAGTCTTAATGCTTGTTTGGCAACACTGCTGCTAGCGTTTACCAACACCTCAAAAGCTTGCAATCTTAATGCTTCTTAAAGAAGCTTTCCAATATACCGCTAGCGTTTTACTTCAATATTACCAATTTACCCATAAAAAATAACATTCATTCGTAAGTATATGCCCTTTTTCGTAATTTTACATTTTATAATTACAACTACAGCTATGTTACCAAACACGTTTTTTAAACAAGCAACTAATGCTTATTGCTACAGCTTACTGCTTATTGCTACTGCTTACTGCTAATTGTCGCCAAACATAGCCATAAGCTCTTCATCTGCAAGAAGAAGACCGTTTGTTTTTTGTGCTATTGAAGTACTTTCATTTTTTTTTTCAAAACTATTTTTTATGCTATTGAAGTACTTTTTATCTTTTCCTTTTTCTTTTTCACAAGTTTTTTTACGTTTTCTTCCGCTTGTTACCGTTTTGGTACATTTTACATCGTTTTTTACGTTTTTGTCGGTTTTTTTTACATTTTCGTCCATTTTTTTTATGTTTCGCCTGATTATTTTTTATTTTTTTATGTTAAAAAACAGATGAAAACGTAAAAAAACAAACAAAAAGGTAAAAAAAAAATGGTTGAAAACATAAAAAAAAACAGATGAAAACGTAAAAGAATGTCGAAAACGTAAAAAAACTGACAAAAACATAAAAAAAAATAGACAAAAACGTAAAAAACGGGCGAGAACGTGAAAAAAACAGAAGAAAACGTAAAAAACGAACGAAAACCTTAAAAAAACATAAGAAAACATTTTAAAAAAAGAAGAAAACGTAAAAAACGGACGAAAACGTAAAAAAAAATACGAAAACGTAAAAAAAACAGCCGAAAACGTAAAAAACGAGCAAAAACGTAAAAAAAGGGCGAAAACATAAAAAACGGACGAAAACGTAAAAATCAGACGAAAACGAAAAAAGACGAAAAGGTAAAAATGGGGCGAAAACCTAAAAATAGACGAAAACGTAAAAAATGGTCAAAAACGTAAAAAAATGGACAAAAAAGGTAACAAAACGGATGAGAACGTAAAAAACAAACGAAAACGTAAAAAAATGAATATTGAGAAAGAGATGTATGGTTTGTGAATAAAGAGGTAAGAAGTGAAAGAAGAGGTAATAAGAGTGTGACAACTGGCAAAATAGGGAGCCGTTTTAAAACCCGCATTACTTTAAAATTTTAAATTTTGGAATATTTGAAAAGTTTATTGTGACGAGATATTTTACGAACGTTGGTATGTGATCTTTATCGTACGTTACTTATGGAATTTGATTAGTAATTAATGGTTTGGTTTGGTTCATTCGTGATGATTTACTTTTGAGAAGTCTATTAGGCACTACGTTGACTCCGGCACTAGAGAAAACCTAACGAATTTAAATATTTTGATTAACGGTCGCGTTTATATATTTAACGGACGTATTAAAAATTTTAAAATATATTGAGTATGGACTCGGGACGAGTGTCGGGATACTTTGAAAATTTTACACGAATGGTCCTTGTGTTTACATCTAGCCGCCTCACTCATCATTATTAGTATTATTACTTTTTTTTAGTTATAAAAGAATAACTACACCTGGTCCTTGTGAGAACCTGATAAACACAAACAAAAACAAAACACATCTCTCCTCTCTCTCCTCTCCATCTTCATCTTCTCAAAACCTAGCCGCCTCAAGATACGACCACCCTAGCCACTCCACCGCCACCACAGCGACCACACCGCCACCACCACAGTTACCACCTCACTCTCCTCTTTAACTTGATACAATACACGCGCCTTCAAACCCACAAAAACATCACGAATCCATTTCATTCGAGACATATCTTGGTTGCTTCTTTTAGATCTGTGAGTTCTGAGGAATTTTAAGGTGAGTAGCATCGGTTTGGCACCATGTGTTCCCCGGTTTGAGCTTAAATCCGTGAAAACATGGATTTCTTTAAAGGGGTTTTGATATAATCTTGTTGATACTAATGGGAAAGATTATTTTGTTAATAAAAACGTGGCTACAAATAAGTTGGTATCCATTTGTGTGGTGTTTGTGTATGGGTCGAGTAAACCGAGAGCATAGGCTCTCGGCTAAGTTTTTGGTTTCGAGCCTATGAGGTCACTTGTTGAATATTGTTGAGTCCTCATGGTTGTTGTGATTCCTGGTCTCGTTAGGTTTGGGTAACGAGAGGTAAGGACCAAGGGTTAAGAGCAGATCGATCTTTTGTTATTATGTTTCTGAGTTTTGTTGTTGTTATTGGGATTGGCGAGACTCACGAGGTTCGTTTGGTTTTATTTGTGGCTCGTTGGAGCTAAGCCGAGACCCACAAGGGTCTCTTGGATGAGCTTTGGCTCGACAAAAGGTGAGCCGACACCCAAGGGGTTCGGTAATAACCCTCACCTGGTACCTGATGTCTAGTTGAATTGTCGTTATTGCTACTGGTTGTTATTATTATTGTTATTTGTTGTTGTTGTTGTGGTATATTGCTTTTGGTACATTGGTATTATTGTCGTTACTTTGGAGCCGAGATGGATATGGTAATGATTTGTTTTGTGGAGTTGTTGTCGAGGGAATGGTATTTGGGGACCGATTGTGAGACGGTCATTAGATGACGGAGATAGGTTAGTTGGGTGCCGTAGTCGGACCCTCATGTTGTAGCACGTGGATTTGGGATTGATTTGGACGGAGTTGTTATTTATTCATGACTTGATTATTATTTGTGGACTTGGACTATGAGCCGAGAGTAATGACTCGGACATGTGACCAAATTCTTATGACTCGATAAATATTAAAAATCAAAAGCTTATAATAAAACTCGTAATAATATTATTAGTAATATAATCGTTTATATAAGTATATAGACGTGATAAACGTATATATATTATTATAAATGCGTATATTAATAATAAGACGATCACGAGTGAACGTTATAATAATATAACGATAATTATTATACTATGCGAATAGTGCAATAAATGTCGGAGTATTATTATAAATAATAACTATAAATAATGTCGAGAACTAATACGTCGGGTAAGTATAAATAAAAACATGATAGACTTTTATAATTTTGAAAAACTTATCGAGTTATACGAGTTGTGGTTACTTAAGTCCAAGTGGGCTTTATTATGTGACTTTTATGTTGTCACGGATATATGACGATTAATATATCCATTTTCTATAACTACGTAACTTATTTAATCGACGGGTTAAATCGAGTTTATTTAGCTATATAAAATGAGTATATTAATGGGTATCGTATCCTACGACGCCCATAGGTTGTGGTACGTGTATTAGGATGATAAATTACTATATATCTCGTGGAATTGGCTAAATTGATGAATTTGGCAAATTGGACGATATATATAGGGAATTTATTGGACTACGATATATACCATATAGTATTCTTTGTGCAATGTGATTTAGGTTGGGTATAATCTTGGAGCGATGTATTACGTAAATAAATATGGGGGATTACCAAATCGACGGATTTGATAAGCTTCGATGATTTATTTAAATAATATATCGGGCTAATATTAGACCTATAGATGGTTTATTATTTCGTTCGTTATGGCTTTTTGGTTTGAGTTGTGTCGACCCTTCACCCATATGGATACCAAACGTCGAATTTCATATTAATATGAAGATAATTCGAGAAATGGTTATTTTTGGAAAGTAAAAATGGAATACGTTCGGGAATGGGAATATTTGATTTTTGAGGAAATGATTTCTGAACGAGCTTGATATTGTTAGGAAGTGCCGAGTCTGTAGTTGCCGTTACGTGAGTTACTTGAGTTTGCTTACGTCTTTCTTTTATCGATTTCTTTTGAGGATTTTCTGGACTTGAGGTGAGTCATAGCCCCACTTTTTACTCTTGAACTTTGTTTTCAATACTTGGGGTGAGAAACGTGCCAATGCTTTATGTGGACTATTATTGCTTTTTGATTTCAAAACTTGCTATGCTTATAGAACTAGGTAGAGCGAGGCCTAGACTAGATCTAGGTAAGCTATTGATTCGGTTATTGAGCGAGGCCTAGACCTGAGCTAGGTAAGCTATCGATTTGGTTGTTGAGCGAGGCCTAGTCCCCGAACTAGGTAAGCTATTTGATTTGATTATAGAGCGAGGCCTAGACTAGATCTAGGTAAGCTATTGATTTGGTTGTTGAGCGAGGCCTAGTCCCCGAACTAGGTAAGCTATTGGATTGATTATAGAGCGAGGCCTAGACTTGAGCTAGGTAAGCTATTGATTGGATTGATTTGAGCTATAGCGTGCACCTATAGGGATGATTTGATTTGGTTGGTTTATTTTGGTTGGATGATTGAGCCCTAGTCTAGCTAGCAAGCGTTTTGCGTATATGTCCACTATATTGAATTAAGAATCTAAACCTATGATCTCACCAGCGAAAGCTGACTTTTAGCACGTTTTCTCAGGTAATTAAGTGATGCTCTGCGGATGCTTGGGATTGGAGGCTTGGCATTTGGCACTGGTTACGGATCTATGTTTCTAAAACTCTGATAACTATTGTGGACCTATATTTATTTCTTTTGGGCCTGACTTTGGATGATTTTGGGATAATGTAAACTTTAAAACCCCGCGTGGTTGCATTTTATTTTGTTTACTTTATCTCGTTCTTTTATGTCTTGTGTTTGGATACCAATCCCCGTAGCACCCCGAAAGCTTGTTGAGTCTTCCGCTGTACCAAATTTTGGGGGTGTTACAAAGAGGAAGGAGATGTCTGCATTTTGAAAGAGGAAAGAAGCTCTTTTGTCTGAAAAAAAAAAAAAAAAAAAAAAAAAAAAAAAAAAAAAAAAAAAACATGTTCCTCTACGCGCCCGCGGAGGAAAGAAATGAAAAGAGGCAATAAGAGCTTTTTTTTGAAAAAACAAACGAGGCCTAAGACTTCTACCAAGTCCTGCAAGATCCATAACCCTTCATCTTTGTGATGATATATCAGTGTACTTTTTTTTTGACAATTGAATTATTCTGCTGCAAGTAGTTTAGTTTAGCATTTAAGATAAGCTCGGTGAATAAAATCTATATGCAATCGTCGTGTGACTGATTAAGTTACCCTTTGCGAAACATCAATAGTTTTGGTTAGGTGAACCGAATTCAAACTCCAGTTTAATGAGTTTTTTAGTTAGACAATTTTAGTGACACGCATTGGTTGGAACCTTGTAATTGATTGAGATGTACATTGGTATTCCGAAAATTGCAAATCCAGAGCAAATTGGTCAATTTCGGCCTATTAGCCTATGCAAGTTTGTGTATCGTGTCATATCCAAGATCATGGCTAATCGCTTAAAGCCTTTTATGAATCAAATCTCTTGATACCTCACTACAAACTAAAACAACAAAGAGAGCTCAAATCACCAATGTAGTATCAGAGTTGACTCATATCTTAGTCATCTGGATCACTTTGAATGATTCAACTATATATACCATGGTAAAAGCTTTCAGGACCAAACCTCATGTGTGCAAATATTATAATGTGACATCAACAAAATTTAATTTTGAACTTTTATTATCTTGGAACATACCAATGAAGATAAAATGGAAAATGGTCTATAAACAGTTTATCAAGTTAGCGAAAATACTACTAAAAAATGATGTTCCATGAAAATGAAAAACAAAAGAGAGTGACACGGTAGAGAATTGAACTTGAGAATAAGTTAAAGTTCAATTACCAACGATCCCACACACCACTCTAAGGGTGCTCATCAGTCCAAAACTGGATCGGACCGAGACCAAATTCGGCAAAAAACTTAGACCAAGACTGGACCGAATGTGGTCGGTCTGGTCTCGGCCCGGTTCGGTCTCGGTCCAAATAGGCTAAATGTCCGGTTTTTAAGCCGGACCGGACCGGACCGAAACGGACCGAGACCGAAATTAGGAAAAACCCTAGACCGAGACCGGACCGAATGTGGTCGGTCCAATCTCAGTCCGGTCCGGTCGGTCCGATCCATCCTATCCGTTTGCTCACCCTTGCACCACTCATTACTAAACTCACCATGTACAAAATTTATAACAAGACAAGAGGCCCATAGCTTTCAATAAAAGAAGAGCACACCAACAAAATAAATATATGGTCAACTGTTAGTAAATCTTTAATAAAAAGTCAACAAAAATGGCGGCGGTCAGTTTAAAAAAGTTACCAACGGTGACATTTGTGACCGGCAATGCAAAGAATCTATTCACGTACTTTTTTATTTCTTTTGTGTTTTTTAAGGTCATATCCGGCCATAACCTGGTTAGAACCGGCTATATCCGGTCAAGACCCGGTAATATCCGACCTTGAACCGGTTAGACCCGGTCATATCCGGCTAAACATATCCTTAATATGAAACTTGTTTACATTGTTAGCAAAACTCCGGTAGCTTAAATTAAAGACATCACTTATGAGATTGTTAGTTTGGGAGTCACATTCTTTGCATCTTGATTAATTTAATCGAAGCATTATGTTTTATTACCTATCAGTGATGAAAGGGTTAGTGTTGTATACGTTTTTATGGGCAAGAAATATACTAGGTTTTGGTTAGCTATTGGCCACAACAGCCTATTATTGTCTTTTATACCAGTTTTCGATTCGATAATTATCTACATGTCGTCAATCACTTATATACATAAACTGACATTTCACTTTCCAAACTGTAAAGACTTTCTGATAACTTGCAGCTGTAGTACATCAAACTCGACCACTGTGACATTTTAATGTGGTAAATAATAATGAATAAACACAAATTTTGTCATGGGTCAAACTTGGTCTGTTCTGACATTATTGATTTTACTTTGTAATGTTTGTGTCTAGATCTTCAGAAGCTTGGTCATGATTCATGAAGGTACTTAAATAACTTTTTGTTACGAATTTATCTTATTGCAGAACCTATAAATATACGTTACATTATGTTTTCTAGCAAATATTATAGACACTTTAGTTATGTTACTTTGAGTTTGTTAATTTTGCGTTGACATACAAATCGATCCGAGTTATTGTATACGAGGAACAGAAGAAGAAAAACACCAAGGGTGTCAAAATGTGAATTATGCATCTTATACCCGTCAAAATGTGAATTATGCAACTTATACCCAAATCGTAAATAATAATTATGTCTAGGTTCAAAATGTTTAGGAAAAAAAAAAAAAAAAAAAAAAAAAAAAAAAAAAAAAACCCCTTCATGCTTACTTTTAAAGCTAATATAGTTATTTGTAATTAGTGAATACTTGTTGGGAATGAAACCAAAATATAATGATAAAAATCTAACTAATTTGAGCAAGCGTAAAAGTGTATAAAAATGTTATAGAAGACCTTGCTGGGAATTAAACTTAATACCTTTCGTATAGAAGCCACCATTCTTACCAGCAAGCCACATTAACATTTAAGAATGTATTTCCAACTTAATTTATTCATCACATAAGCATATCATTTCATTACACAAATATTATTCGGCTAGACATGGAACTGGTGCTGGTGCTGGAGATGGTGCTGGTGCTGGAGATTATAAAAAGATATTATTTTTATAAGCTATATGAAGTAACCTTTGGTTTTAAGAGATTATGAAAGATTATTTTTTTTAGAATCTCTTATAAGTTATGTCTGCCAAACAAAGATTATTTTTTGAAAAAGTAAGCACAATCTCCCAACAATCTTTTGTGCCAAAGATAGCCTAAACCCTCATTTATACCCATTTGTCAAACTAGTTTGAGACACATAAAAATAAGAAAGCAAATAAAAATATAAGACTGTGTGGTGTTTTGGTTTTTTACATTATTTAAAAACAACTAATGTGAAGTGATGATTTTCGAAAAATGAAAAGATAGAAACGCTTTACCTAGCTATTTAAAAACGTTACGATAAAAAGTGAAACGGAAAAAACCCTAAAAAAACTCTCCCACTAGGGGCGATTTCCGAAACCCTCACATCCCTTATTTTTTCAAATCCTTTTCATCTAATTCGTCCATTCATCATGATCTTCCTTCTATGATTTGATTCCTATCAGATTTATCGATGGTTTTTAATGATTGATTGGTCGTTTTTATGGATTCGGTTTGATTTTTTCTAGGGTTTTGGAAATCGTCCCTTTTTCTGGCCGCCAATATTCATATGCTTTTTCAGTTACAATTCATTACATGTTCGCCTCTCTACCTCTATTCATTAGTTGGTATGCAATCGATTGTGTATGGATTTGTATTTAATCGAATAGTGGTGGTTTTGTTTTTCTTTCTTGGCGATTAAACCCTAATAATTTTAATCGGTGCTCATCAGATTCTTTCTGTTGAGTCGTTCTATTTAGGGTGTTAACCGCCTTTGGGGTTTCGTTTAGTCGATCTTTGATCCTATGAATGTTTGTAAGTCGTTTCTGGCTTCATATTTATATTGATCGATTGCTAACCTGGATGCTTTATCGAAACCCTTTTAGGGTTTATCGTCTTTGTGGTTATGCTGTTTGATTTTGGGTTCGATCATATTAATCTTCATGGTATTATCTGTTACTGTATGATCATTGATTGGTGTTTGGATTGACATATTCGTATGGTACTTGAGTTTGGTCGATCCATTCCATGGTGGACTTCATTGAACGTCGATTCCCTATTTTTAGGGTTTCGGTTTTATTCGCTGTTGCATGTAACCTTTGAGGTGTCTGATCTTTGCAAGTCGATTTTGGATCGTGGTACATGATGTGGTTTCTAGACGTGGAGGGTTCATCCTGGTTCGTGGGTTTGGGAGAGTGGAAGGCAAGTATATCTTGTGTAGTGTCCTTTGGGACTGAGGTGAGGGATATCACCCTCATCCTATATACTTCAACGGTTCGTGCTGCTGGGTGGATGTGGGATGTTCGCATCTCATGTTTTGTCTTGTTTTTATGCCTAGTTTGATACTTTGTAATTAGCTAGGTTTGATTTGTCTTTATGGCCTGTCATAAACACTTGTTTATCAAGCGCCTGTGCTTGAGGTTAATGCGGTACTTCAGCCACATTCCATTGTACTTAAACGTTTTTTGGTTAATATTTACCGGGTCGTTGACCTTTTACCAAAAAAAAAACGTTACGATAGAAGTCTACAAGGAATGGAACCATAAACCTTACTGGTAAGTTATACATGACTTACCAAAAGACCACCTCTCAACACGTCATTGATAACTTCCTACATACAGTGGCGGAGCCAGAAATTATGATTACAGGGGGCTTCGGCCGATAAAAGAGATTTTTAATGTGACTTGAACGAATCGTGTCGGGTTTAGTTAATAGTAACAAAGCCTCTATTCATGCATATATAAAACTAATTAGTAAACTTTAAATTCCTAAATTACATTAAACATTATACAACTACATGTTAAATATATACATAGTGAATTAAAAATTATTTGAGCAAGACAAATTTTGTCATGTGAAAAGAAAGGAGGGTTAAAGAACTACATAAAAGAGGCACAAACTGTTGTTAACTCTTAAATTAAATACTACTCTAGCACACTCTGTATGGTAAACTAGTGAGTGCCTTTCATATTTACTATTTCTGTCGTATTTACTTCTATTAATAAAATTATTTGTCTTATAGCAATGCCATTCCCAATCACAACCCACGTGCCCACTATCCCACTTTCCCATCTTCTTCAATTTTTTCCGATTAACCAATTCACCGGAGATGAAATTTGCATTAAAAAATAGTATCATTTTTAAAAATCTGAGAGAATGTTGTGTTGGAATTATTATATCATGACATTCATATAAATAAACCAAGTACATCAAAGTGAGCATAAGCGGAAGCAATTATAATAGATCGAATAACATGTAATTAATTAATCAATAATTAAATAGTAAACGTATCGTTATGATTCTAGCCCGAACAAGAATCAAAGCAATCTTCCGGAACCAAGAACCCTAATTAGGGTTTATAAGGATTATAAGAATTACCCCTTACCTCTTTTGTAATTCAATCCAAGAATCAAACAATAATGTGTTTGAATCACGTTCTTGTACACACGTACTAATTCAAGAAAAAGTTTATGCAAGTAATAAACACAAGACTTGTTTTGATCTTATGAAAATCGAAACCCTTAGGGTTTGTTTTGATAAAATCGACCAAGGAAAAGAGAGGAGAGAAAACACCAAGATGTGTGTGTACAAGTTATGAGAAAAACATGCATCTTGGTTTGCTTATATACTATTCAAAACTTGGAGCTCAAGGTACATAAGGAGGTGGAATACCCCCTTGGGCCGATTGGTTATGGAGTCCTCTAGGGGATTCCGGAACCTTCCCTTGTTTCCATGTTTTGTCTAGTATTACTTTCCTAATCTTCATTTAATAAATAATTAGTCATTAATCAATAATACTAATTATTATTATTTATTTTGTGTTTAATAATTAATTATAACATTTATAAATAATTATTACTTTTACTCTTCATACGTATTGTGTGCAATCCCGTGATCTCGAGTTCGATCCTAACATACGTCTACTAAAATAATGTCCATATTCTAACAGCTCCCACTTGGACATATTTTAATAGTGTAATGACATCGGTTAGCGTCTTGCAACACGCCGATGCCTCTAGTACGATCTCGAGTAAGGCTCCTGGAAAAAACCTTTTAATGATTTATCATTATTATTATCCTTTTGTTTCTAATACAATGTTAATAAGGATATGGATTAAAGTCATTCCTTAATTAACCATTCTGTTTCTCGTTGTTTATGATTGATCAAGATTACCAAATCTTCTGAACATATTCAGGGGAGATATTGGGTGCGGCCGCACATGCATCTTACCAACCCTACGAGGGGCCCAGCAGTATTAAACTCCAAAAATAAATTTGAATGAACAAATTCTATCTTGACTACAAGCAAAACCCACAAACTTTGTAACATTTCCGAAAACAACCCTTATGACTACCAGTTACGTATAGCGTTAAGTTGTTCCACAAAAATGTACTACATTCATGACACTTATCTTGCATCTCAAGTCTGAGGATAACTTCTCATGATTTACTTAATAACAAAATCCATAAAGTAACATCATGTAGTTGGGATAAGTCCTATATTCAGTATCATCGAATATCATCTGAAATGGCATGACTACGCATCAATATACTTTAAGTATATTATACCAACCTTCAGATTTGTCTTGATTTAATAATATTCCCATATTATTAACTGACAATGGACAATTTAAAAATAACCTTTATTCATGGATTTAAACATACAAATATAGGATACAATATATTATAAATTAAACATACCATGTATTTCAATTTATTATAATAATTGTTTAACATCCCTTATCCAAATACTAAATAGATCAATGCATGATAACTCTTGTTGATGAATTATGTCTCAAGCAATGACATTCATACTTGTTGACAAGACATAAATCATCCAACTTTGATCTATTGGAATTTTAAGAATACTTATTTCAAGAATTCAACTATTGAAATTCTTATATGTGCATAGTCAACTATTTTGATAATGCCATATTTCATAAAAATGTGAGACATCCTTAACCACAAATTTATGATAATTAAACTTTCAAACATTTTAAAGTTTAAAGTATTCTTATTCTTTTAATGTATAATGCAACTATGCTTTTAATAAGCATAACTAGTACATTTAGTCAAAGATGAAATCCTTACCATGACTAGTATTGAGTGTCATCTCAATTTTATTAGCATCATTGTATGCAACAACAATATGCTATTAAAACTTTCCGTAAACCATAATATATATTGTGTAATGTTTGATGCCCTTTAAACTTTCAAGTTTGTTGGCTATGACAATTTTCACAACAATTGAAGAATTGTTCATCTATAGAATTTGGAAGCTTTTCCAGATTTAGGATGTTATTCTATAATCAAACATATTCTTATTAGAATATTACACAAGTTATCTAATAACCTTTAATTAGATATTAATATTGCCAAATCATCTTTTAATCAAGCATGATACAACAAAACATGATGTACATGAAAAATCTTTAAGTCATACTTAGATTTTATTCATGTCATACATATCTATTTAGACTTTCTAAATAATATATATCATATATCGTGATATATTAGATTTACCGCACATGTTTCATCAATAAACATTCATTCCAAGGTTATATGTCTTATTTCCTAAATCTTTAAAGTTTCATTCCAAACTAAGACTTAACATTTACTTATATGGAATGTTACTTTTCATATGTTCTACAACATATATGATTTAAGAAATTAAACATAATCCTCCCACTAGCTTTTAGGAATACTTAGAAATTATCTTATTTCAATTATAAATCCAAACATGAATTTAATAATTAAATATAAGAGTAATCTTCTAGATGCATGCATTTATCCATCCATGAATTATTGCACCATGTACACTTTCAAAGATTTATTTGAATTCATAAACTCCTTTTGATTACTTATCGTCCTCGCTCAAGTAATCACTCAAGAAAGAGTTTTGATATTCTATTGTCAATTTCATAAATGTGACAATCATAATCTTTATATATTAATGTGCTTAGAAAAGAATATTCAATCACAGTTAATTACTTAAGTGTGATTAATAATCTTGTTATAAGACATGCATTAAATATGTGTACAACATTGTCCATATAATTTTTATCCAAAGATTTAAACCACAAGAGTTACCTAATCTTTGAAGAAACTCAACTTCATTTTCTAATCTAACTATTAAGATAAACCAAGTTTCTAAAATTGATTATCTTTATGGACAGCATTTTAATCATTCATATCATGTATACTTTACCCAATTTCATATTTGGTAATGTATCATAATGATTATCATGTTTACAATAATCCTGTAAATCATAGTCCTCAGCATATTAATCAAATATCTGAGATATATTGATATTCTATGAATGATAATTCCATCATCTTGAGATTTAACATTTAAATGTCAACCTTTATTATCATGTTGAGATTTAACATTCAAATGTCAAACTTCATCATGATATTTACTAGTGTATTTTAGAAGATTATGTATCTTATAATTTTATCTTTTAAAGATCAAAACTTCCACTTGCTTTTAGTAATTTAAAGACTATCTTTAAATACTTAGCAAATAAAGAAACAATACAATGTTCTCTTTTGGGATATTACAAATACATATTAACAGTTCCTGACTTTACTTTGTTAATAACCTCTTCATAAGCAGTTAAACAAATTTAGAACTTCAATTTAAGACTTAATGTGATTCATCACATTCATCACATTCCATCATATGATAATGTCTTATTAACCTTCTATGTTGGAGTTTTATTAAATATGTCCAAATCATACTCAACATTCTAACCTTGATAACTTTTGGAAGAAAAGAAGTCATAGTTATCTTTAATCAAACAATATAACAAGAGTTTGATTTTCCTAACTGAACATACCATAAACATTTGGTATTTCATTAGTATTAATATTTTAAGACAATCTAACAATATTAAAGATAACCATATTCCTTTTGACTTGTCTATTTACCAACTAATTCATTTTAATGGTATAATAATTTTCAAGCCTATTACATGCCTTATAACACAAGTACTTTTTACAAAGTTACTTCATGTCCATGTCTTTACAAGAAAAACATAAACTGTTATAATCCCACTATACGTTATAAGTCATTTAACAATTTAATAACTTCATGTATATGTCTTAATTAAAAAACACAACAAGATAACGTCTTACTTTATTATAAGTCTTGTAACAATTAAAAGACTTTATGTTTATATCTTTACAATGAAAGATAAACATGTTTAACTAAAGTAATTATGAACACCATCTTTTGGCTTCAATAGTAATTTCAAGTTAATATATTACTTCACAATAATGTAAATAACATTATTTCTTCATTTATTTATGTCATTCCAATAACACATAAATATTCAGATTGAAGTAGCATTAGATTACTTAATTAATTTATGTCATTCCATGAATTCATAAATCTATAAATAAAAGTAGTATTGTTATCATATTGACACATGTTCTAATAGGTATCTAATTTAGAAACTGCAAATTCTCATAGTTCAATTACATCAGTTGATCTGCTAGTAATGAAATATGAAATTCACCTTGTTGTTGCAATCTAGTTAAGCTCTCACATAACATAAATTGTAACACCAAGTGTTTCTTTAATTAATATTAGAACATTATTCTCTTACCTTGTAGTCAAGAGAATTCATTGAATCATATCTTTATGAGTTGTTTCTTGCACACAATAAAGATAACATTTCTCCCACTTGTGCATGGAACAACCTCATATAGTTGATAAACAACATGCCATGCATTTGTTTATGTGTTCAATATGATTGTGTCATAGATTTTAGCATAACAAGTATATGTAAAACAACAATGTCTAGTAAGAAAACGTACAATACTTATCCTTAAAAGTATGAGTGTCTACATTTGGAAAGTAATTATCTTTAGCTACCAAGATATCAAAGCTTGTAACTCCCACTGAATTAAATATCATTACAATACTTCCTTATTCAGTGTAAAGTACACAATACTCCCACTGAATTTGACAACATTTAAAATGTTTCATATCTAGTGAAAGAAAATAGTGTACTTTTAACTTTCCTACATCTTTAATGTCCATACGTAACAATTACTTATGTACTAAAAGTGTATTCTACTACGTAAATGATGGACTATCCACCAAATGCTATTAACTTCAAAATTGGGCATGCAATTTCTTCCTTAACAGGTCTACCATCTTACAATGTATGTAGCACCTTTAAAATAATCAAAACAACTAGTTTGTCTTTAAACATTTTGCAGTAATTAGTCTAGCTTCTAATTATAATAACTCATAAAATGTCATACATAATTTTCTGTTAACCAAATATCATATTTGTTACTAAGAATTTGATCACCGAATGAGGATGATAAAATCCCTATGAAAAATGTATGCAATTTTCTTAACCATTAAAAATTTGCTATGAGTTATATTAGAATTTAGACATATCTAATATTCCTATTATCCTTTCTCATTCATGAAAAGGAATAGGATTGTGTCTCACTCTTCCTTCATAGAAAGGAGACTTCTTTTGTCTTTTAAGTAAATATTTCTTAATCAAACATTTGTTTGAAAACAGAACTAGATCAATTTACCAAAGCCCAAAATACGTTTACGGTTTGAACGTTGCATTAATACATTAAAACGAATTACAAAATTCAATTTCAGTATTTTCGATAATTAGATCTTTAATAAAATAAAATACCCTTTGGCAAATATTCATATAAACCATAGTATTTTCTTAAAGCTAGGATCCTAAATTGACATAGTACCATTACATCAGTTGATCTGCTAGTAATGATAGTATTCAACAAGGTAATTGTCGAACAATAATTGCCAATATCATATTGCAATTCCTAGATTTATGGGATCTACAATCACAAAACATTTGTATTGTAAGCATGTTTAGTCCCCATCTTAATGCCTTGAGTCCAAGTCTCACTTCCTACTCAATTTAAGTCTTCTAACTTAAAAACTGCAAACTCACAAATCCATCACATCAGTTGATCTGCTAGCAATGAATTTATGAAATTTACCTTTCCATTGCAATCTCGCCAAGTCTCACTTGACGTAAATTACAACTTCAAGTGTTCTTAATTAGATGGCATTCGACTTAATTTATAAGGGTATAACTATTTTGATGTGATCAAAATAATGTATGAAGAAGCATGCATACAACTTCATAACATTGGTTTTACAAAACAATTTTATTACCAATTAGCTAAGAGTAAAATAACAAAGTTTTGATTGAGGTATCGGGTTCACCAATTAAAGAATAACCATCAATTATCGTCCACTATATCGTACTTTTGCATAAGCCCGAAAGCTTAGTGTTTCGGATAATCATTGTGGAATTGTGGATTATTCACCCTTAAGATGACAATGTACATGTAATTGTTGTTGGGTAAGTCTAATTTACACACAAACGAGCGTTAAGACAGAATGTTGTCTCTCTAAGGCCACAATTTAATGCGTTGCCATCCTTATACCCATCTTATAGTGTGTAAAACATCAATCAACCAATTCTTTGAAATTTAAACTCTTAAAAACCAAAACAATTTCGCCATTATTTAGTCCGTATTATTTTTCTATTCAAAAATTACCCTTTTCGTTTATAAACATGTCTAACACAATAAATAAACAAAAACAAGTAATATACAATAAAAAATAAAACAACTAAATAAACAAATATACATAATCATAACAATTAAATATGTATAAAACATGTAGCCACATGCAAATCTTATTCAATAGTCCTATTAATAATCAAATCTAGGTGTATAACGTATTAATTCAATTGAGGCTTTCTTCTTCTTAGAAAAAGAGCCACATACATCGATAAATCGATTGCGTAAGCCAAAATTAAATAAATACCACATAGCACATAATTGATTACTTAATATTGGAGTCTTCTCCAATTCGACATCTATTAATAAATTTACATGTTTCAATATAACTTAACCATTAATTCATATAAACAATTTAAACCATTTAAATTATGACAATAAAAATCCATGCAAATATGCACTTTTTCATGGATTTAGCTTAACAATTAACATATTGCACCAAGATTGTTTACTAAAACGCATAACAATTACATGACATCTTAGGGTTTCTAATCATATTAAAAAACCAAAACGAAAACCCTAAAACCCTAAAAGGTCATTTGACCCAAAAAAAATTAGGGTTAGGGATTCTAACAAATAAACCCTAAAAACATGTAACTAAACGAATCAAGATCCAATTTTTATGCGTTTCAATAATTAATTACACATTATAACGGCCCTAGATGCCACTGTTGGAATTATTATATCATGACATTCATATAAATAAACCAAGTACATCAAAGTGAGCATAAGCGGAAGCAATTATAATAGATCGAATAACATGTAATTAATTAATCAATAATTAAATAGTAAACGCACCGTTATGATTCTAGCCCGAACAAGAATCAAAGCAATCTTCCGGAACCAAGAACCCTAATTAGGGTTTATAAGGATTATAAGAATTACCCCTTACCTCTTTTGTAATTCAATCCAAGAATCAAACAATAATGTGTTTGAATCACGTTCTTGTACACACGTACTAATTCAAGAAAAAGTTTATGCAAGTAATAAACACAAGACTTGTTTTGATCTTATGAAAATTGAAACCCTTAGGGTTTGTTTTGATAAAATCGACCAAGGAAAAGAGAGGAGAGAAAACACCAAGATGTGTGTGTACAAGTTATGAGAAAAACATGCATCTTGGGTTTGCTTATATACTATTCAAAACTTGGAGCTCAAGGCACATAAGGAGGTGGAATACCCCCTTGGGCCGATTGGTTATGGAGTCCTCTAGGGGATTCCGGAACCTTCCCTTGTTTCCATGTTTTGTCTAGTATTACTTTCCTAATCTTCATTTAATAAATAATTAGTCATTAATCAATAATACTAATTATTATTATTTATTTTGTGTTTAATAATTAATTATAACATTTATAAATAATTATTACTTTTACTCTTCAT
This sequence comes from Artemisia argyi, assembly GCA_030686995.1. NCBI lineage: Eukaryota > Viridiplantae > Streptophyta > Magnoliopsida > Asterales > Asteraceae > Artemisia > Artemisia argyi. Next base: position 13,974,838 of record CM060687.1, read on the forward strand.
ACGTATTGTGTGCAATCCCGTGATCTCGAGTTCGATCCTAACATACGTCTACTAAAATAATGTCCATATTCTAACATGTTGAGGGCACTCAGGCTATTTTCATGAGGGCACCACACATTTTTTCTACTGATTTGACATTTTTTCCTACATAGTTTGTGTGTCCGCAAGACTTTCGTTGGGGGCGCCGCCCCCCGGTGTTATACAAGTGGCTCCGCCCCTGCCTACATCTCTACTACTTATAAAGAACACATACTACTATTAGTTGAAATGCTTATATTTAAGTAATGTGTAATGCCTATAGTATCCCTTAGAAAAAAAACATGTTTAAACGTAGGCAACTTTCTAAATGGCAACCTTTTAAATATCTTTATGTGTTTTTTAAACGCTACACACGTTTACACATTTTCAAAATTTTAAAATGATAGCTATGTGGGAAGATTTCACTTCTTTAGCCTATGTTGGAATGTATGGGATTTAAGGTTGCAATGATTTTAATCAAATGATAATAATCTATACGTACTAGTTATCTTTTCATTAAGAGCGTTGAATAGCTACCCCGATAGTTAATACCAAAGTTTAAATAGACATCATCTATGGAGTACAAATTACATCACTAGTCTACTCTGGGTCTACTCTCGTATAGGGGTCTTAATTAAATTAAGAGTTAACTACATTTTTTGTCCTTGTGGTTTACCGGGTATAACGATTTTGGTCCAATAGTTTGAAATGTAATGGATCCAGTCCAGAATCCGACGACCCGTAACACTTTTGGTCCAATTTTACTAACACCGTTAGTTTGACTTTGTTTGACTGTTAAATATGAGGGTAATTTTGTCATTTGGTTTATTCTATTAAAAATAAGTATAATTGGTTTATACTTTATACCCACCCACCACTCACAAACACCCACTCAGATAAACACGTTCATATTCTTCTTATCCCTTCCCAGATTTCTGGCCAAAAATCACCGGCAACCACCCCCACCTCCGGCTACATACCGAGATAAGACACACCACTGCACCACACTACTCTTCATCTTCTTCCTTTTTCTACTCAAAACACTCATCAATCTAAACATTCATCCTTCCCATCAACAGATTAATGCTAAATCTGGACAAGAAAAAAAAAATCAGATTCAAGATAACCATCAAACACTTTTTCCCTTCATTTTAAAAAGCTCATAAATCTGAAAAGGAAAAAAGAAAAAAGGAAAAAAACCATAACCTTAGACTTTCCACTCAAATGACAAATAAACTTCATAAAAAAGAAAAAAGAAAAAAACCATTACCTTAGTTTTTAGTTAGAGGGTTTATGCGTACGTGTGTTTTTTTAATCCTTTTTGTTTTGTTTTGAATGAAGATTAAGTATATCTAAGGTGAGGGTTTGAAGAGATGATGTCTTTTTTGTGTTTATGAAAGTGAAAGTGTTTGTGTGTGTGGTTTCGTGGTGGTGCAGATTTGATTTGGTAGTGGTGGGTTTATGGTATTGGTGTTTTGATCTTGGCATGGTCGTGGTGATGGCAGTTTTGTGATAATGGTGATGGGTTTTGTTTGTTTTGATGAGTGATATTATCTAAAAGAAATGTTTTTGAGAAGATAAAGAGTGAGGTTCAACTATATAATAATAATAATAATAATAATAATAATAATAATAATAATAATAATAATAATAATAATAATAATAATAAAGAAAAAAAGGGTATTTTAGTCACTGCGCACCATCATTTGAGAGTATTTTAGTTATTTCATGTCTTTTTAACAAGTCAAACTAACCATCAACGAAAAATGGACCAAAAGTGTTACGGGTCGTCGGATTCTGGACTGGATCCGTTACATTTCAAACTATTGGACCAAAATCGTTATACCTGGTAAACCACAAGGACCAAAAATGTAGTTAACTCTTAAATTAAAAAAAAAAAAGAAAAAAAAAGTACAGTTTCTTGATGTGCAAGTATTTAGTTATATAAAAAGGATAGCATATTTGGTTGGGGATCGAACAATGGACCTCTTAAATACATAACATTGCACTTGCCAACGTGCATGCTACCACACTACTCTTCTTTTCCCACTGTGTGTATTTATCAAAAAAGACGCATCATTGAATTACACTATTTATATACATGGGCTCAGCTCAATTTGAACGTTACAGAACCATAACTTTCGGTCAACATGAAGAAGCTAAAGTGATTTTAGGAGTATTAATCAATTATCAAATCTTAATAATTGATTTTTTTTTTTTGGGCAAGGTGATTTGGAGCATGCTTTTGTGCTTTTGTGGTGTGGGTCTGTTAGAGGGATGGTTGGGAACATATTTAAGGTGACTTTGTAACCAAGTAATTTACTACACATACACAATGGTAACCAATGGCATGTGATGACACCAAGCACACTCTTATGCATCTTTTCTATCATGTAACGCACTTTGTATGCTTCTCAATAGTTTGTCAAATTAGTATATTATGAAATCTATGAAACCAGCTTAACCATCATTTATAGCCTTTTATATTCGTTAAGATAGAAAGAATGCTTCTATGTTAAATAAATAACAATAAATTTGGGCTTTACTAACCCAACATAGGGTTGTGGTTAATATGCTTTGTGTTACTACAATTTCTTGTAACAATATAATTCATTTAATCACAATCAATTATTAACTGGGTATGCATTATTTTTGGGATTGTGTTCATTTTTTTTCAAGATTATCATACAACCAAAATCATTCAAAGTTGTTATTATAATAAAAATTATTTCCTTAACCATTGTTCTTAGTGAAACTTAAAAGTTAATATTTTTTTTTTCTTTTTCAAAATTATTATCCACATATCAAAATGACCTATTTCATAAATAGTGGCGGGCAAGCACTAAAAGCCACATTTCATAAGATTAAGGAAGATGTGTAACACCAAATTTCTAAAACCATATGCATTTTCCAAAAATTAATGTTTTTGACAAATTTTCAAACTAAATAGGATAAATTGATGAGGTTCTCGCGCGTGCACCTCCGAGACCCTTTGGTTCGCCCCGAATACGAATGCAAATTACGCAAATATTATAGTGTGACATCAGCAGAATTTAACTTTTTACTTTTATTATCTTGTAACATACCAATGATAAAAAAAATGGAGAATGATTTAAAAACATTTATCTAGTTAGCGGAAGTACAGTTAAAAAATGAATAACAAAAGGTTGAGCTCGTAGAGAATCGAACCTCGGACCTTGCGAACAAGTTAAAAGTTCACTTACCAACAGACCAACACTCCCCACATTACTAAACTCACCATGCAAATTTTATAACAAGACAAGAGTCCATAACTTTCAATAAAAGAAACACAAACAAACAAATAAATAGTCAACTGTTAGTGAATCTTTAATAAAAAGTCAACCAAAATGGCGGCAGCGAGTTTTAAAAAGTTACCACCGGGTGACATTGTCGGGTTTTCTTTTCTTGTTTCGTTGTAAACTTGTAGTTTGTTTTAACAAAGCTTCATACGAAAGCAAAATGTAGTTTATTTAAAACTACATTCTCCGTATTTTGTTTTGTTTGCAGGGCCTTACATGTAAGTCTCCCTAGCCGCACTTTCTTATTTCACTTGAAGGTGATGTTTTACATATTCACTTAAATCCTTTGTCAAATTGTCTATCATAAAACCATTGGTCGCAAGTTACTTAATTCACATATATGTTTATGATAATCCGATAAATATTATTCTGAATGTTCTATCAAATCTGTTAGCTGAACACCATAAAGCTGATTATTGGGACTGTAGGTTTGCCGCATATTTGAACATTTCTTAATTTGCTTGTTCAATCTATTTATATTGTTAACAAGACCTGTAGCATTTGTGAGATTGTGAGTTCGGATGTCACATTATTTGCATCTTGGTTAATGTAATGGAAGCATTACGTGTTTTTATCTTTTGGTAATGATAGGATTAGTGTTGTAGACGCTTTTCTAGGCAAGAAGTTCTCTAGGTTTCGGCTAGCTATTGGTCACAAAAGATCCTAAATTAGTGAAAGTTTCCATCACATATTGTCGGTGAATGAACTGCTAGTGTTTTATTTGTCTTTTAACCAATTTTCGACGATCATCTTACTGTCAACTTCAGTACATAAAACTTGACTGTTTTGACATTTTTTGTTGTAAATACTAAATAGCTATGAATAAACTCAAAACAAATCTCTTTGATACGGGTGAAATTTGGCCTTTTCTGGCTTTATTGATTTTACTTTCTCATGTGTGTCACCGGATGGCAAATGCTGATGAATAGAAAGTGGTTCCTTCAGAAGCTTGGTCATGAAGGTATATAGAATAATCTTTATGTCGTATTTACCTTGATGTTAAAGTTAAACTATAAAAAAATAATGTTAATTAACCACTTCAATTGCGGCTGTAGGTCTAAACAATATGTTAATGGCTTAAGAGGATAAATCTGCTATTGGACCAAATCATGAACCCATTAGTTTTGTGGAAAAGACCGTTGTATGCTTTATATTATTCACTTTGTTTTTTACGGTATCAAATGGTTTAACTGATCTTTTGTAGTCTAAAAAGTGATTTGCATGTACGTTTGAATGAACATACCAGGTTTTGTTTAATTGATATATCGAATAAGTAATTTTATACACAATAACCCTTTCAGGGGAAGATCGTTCCTGCAAGAGGACCGCATGACTTTGGATGGGATCCAGTCTTTCAACCTAATGATTATGATCAAACGTAAGGTCATCTCTGTTTCTATAGGATCATTTGCATAATCAGTGGCAATTTCAACCTATTTACTTATAAACAGGTCTTGGCTTTTTCATATCTGAAATGGGTCCTACGGTTCTAAGCAAGTTTAGCTAAAAGAGGAACACATCAAATGGGTCGAATGGGTCAAACAGGTTGAAAGTCACGTCAAAAGTATCTTTTAAGAGCAGAATCTTATAAATTGTGGAGAAAGAAGTTTTTGTTCCCCCTTCTGACCTAGCCACCTGTTTGAACCCGAATCAGATTTGACATTGTTATGAACCAAACCCATTTTGATCCGTTTTAACCCGACCCATTTTGACTCACCATCTTGCCAACTCTTATCTCCCTGATCCTTTCATATAATCACATGGTTGCAATAAAACAAAACTAATTACATGATTTGTGCTGTTATAGTTATGCTGAAATGCCCAAGGAAGAAAAGAACAAGCTTTCTCATCGTGGAAGAGCTCTTGCACGGTACAATCCCACTTTACTGAGATTTATTTCTATTGGTGAGTATGTTTTGGTAGGATTTGCGACGCAGACACATATATTCATTTTGGATAATTTTGGTGACCCACATTCGATAGTAACTAATGATTGATTGAGTACACTGTAGGACAAAATTGCCACTTTTTCTCTTGATACCTTCACTATAAATATAGGCAACCAAGAGGGCTCAAATTACCAATGTTACACGATAGTAGCATCATATCTTAGTCATCTGGATCAATTTAATGGTACTTTGTGCATGATTGAGTTGAAGATTGTTAAGAGATACAAGCTCATGTTGCTCAATAGAGACCTTACATGGAGATGGAGGACCTGCCTTTATTCATTTCTAAAACTGTAAACATGTCACAGTAGAATAAAAAAAAATTGTGAATATAATTTTTGGATTACCCATTTTTCTCAAGGGGATACGGATGCAAAAAAGTCAAGAATATTATATTCGTTTTGCGATACACTAAAGTTCCAAGTTTGAAAATTTTAGTTTTACAATCAACTTGGCCAATACATGTATCTGAAAACATTGTAGTATTCTAGACACGTATGATCCTCATTCAATGTAGTATACAAACAAGATAAATTTCACTTCTTCAACCTATGTGGGATGTAAACTTAGAATGGTTTTTGATCAAATAATGTACATATCTACATGTTGACTCTTGCATTTCTCTATACTAATTATCTGTTCATTATAGAGTGTTTGTACTTTAAAGCTGTGCCATTGTTTTAAATGCGGTTAATAAGTGATCCTTATATAGGTTTACTCTTACATTTTCGTTCATTTTTGTTTCGTTGTGGTCGTGGAGTAAATTGGCGATAATGCAAACTTGTATTGTGTTTCTTGAATAACATGTGTTGTATTGGGAAAAGTTGCTAATATGTCTCTTGATGCCTTCCATAGAAACGTAGGCAATAAATATGTATCATTCTCATTCACTATATTGTACAAACAAGAAATATTTCACTTCTTTAACGTATTTAGGATGTAAGTTAGTTGAAATGATTTTATCAAATACAAAGCACATAATAACGTACATAATGTTGACTCATGCTACATGATATCTATGGGGGAAATTTAGAAGCTTGTCGCCCACTTCATCCGCACTCCGGCTAAGAAACAATTCAAAAGATATTTAAGAAAAGTAAAATCAGATTCACAAAATGTGAAGAATGTATTTTAGTTTTATAAGAATTTAGCGTTGAGCCAAAGACCAAGATTAAGATTAAAAAGAAAGAGACAATTAGTCTTGAACCAAAGACCTTCCGGATAAATGATGGTTCGCTTACCGACTCCCATCATCAATATCCCGATACATTGTTAAATTTCATGCTCCTCTTATATATACAAAACTTTATAATGAAACAAACATATCCCATATAGATGTGTTATTGTATGGGCTAAGCCCTTTTATAAACTATTTGTCCTTAATCCTTATAAGTATAACTTTTGTAATCTTAAATAGATGCACCAAGATTTATATCATGTTATTGAAGGTTTACATTCTTATTTTATGCTATCTAATTTAGTTTGTTTTACGTCATTTTCAAAAATACAAATAAAAAACTTCGGTGAAAGGTAAAAATATTATTAATAATCACCAAAAGTACAAAGCCTTAAATACGCTACCAGGGGCGGAGGCAAGCATTGGCTACCTGTTGCACGTACCACACATGATCTCATTGGATAAAGTGTAATTTTTCTATAATGATTTTTCATTTGTTTAGTGATTTTTATGATGATCTCATTGGATAAAGTGTAATTTTTCTATAATGATTTTTCATTTGTTTAGTGATTTTTGAATATAAAAGAAAATGAAGCTTTATCTTGACAATGCGGAAGAAGTGATTCAAAATAATAGATGGAGAATAAATTCTTTTCTAGTTGATGCGTGGACTAAGATTATTGATGGGATAGGTGCCTTGGTTGGCCAAATTAGTCGAAATGATAAATTGGACTTTCTATTTTATTTAGTTTACCTTTTTTTTTTCTTTTTTTCTTTTTTTTTCAAATAATTGTGTTTAGTTCGAACATATTTAATGGTCATATTATGGATAATTGGATATTACTAGCACTGGTTTTACATCCTTCAAAAATTATGTTGTGCAAACTACTCCGTATTATTTTGATTATTGAAAGCAAGTTTTAGCAAATGTTGACCAGGTTAATGCCCGTATTATAGTTTGTTTTCATGCTTTCTACCGTGGAATACCTTTAATGAAACTGTGTTGAAATTGTAATTCGGAGTTTATTTCTTCAACTTGTCCAAGGCATCAAAAGGCTTAGGACAGGCCCTCATACCTTGACACATACAATCTACAACATAGTGATAACGTTAGTATATTGAAATTTAAATTGATAAGCCCATATAATACTAAGCCCATCTTGAGAAAAAGTTACAAGAAAATAAAGGAAAATTATTTAGCCTAGCTACGTACAGTAGGTTTTACTATTATTATGAACATGAACATTGAACGAACAATTAAACTGATAAAGCTAGTGCCTAGTGGTGTATTTGATTTTAAATTTTAGTTTCGCATGGATCAGAAGTTAATATATCAAGTTTGTACATGAATCCAATTTGCCGATGATTGGAGAATTTCATCTTTAGCTCTACTAATGACCAACGAGCTATAAATCTTGTCGCAGAGCAAAGGAGGGAGCCAAAATTGTGCCACACATGATAAGAAATCTTAGATCCGCCACTGCACACTACATAGACAAATAGACAATCCTCATGAGTGTCAAGAGTCATCCCAATTAGTTTGAATGGTACATTTAGCATGATTGAATTGTAGAATGGTGAGAGCTTAAATGACCAAACTTGTATGTACTTAATTTATACCTTAATTACATGGAGGGACATGCTTTGGTTCATTTCTGTAGCATGTCACTGCCGAATCAACATGGCATTGTATGGTAACGGTTATTGGATATAGATAGAACATCACTATATATTTTGTTTCATAAACATGTATGTACAATCTTTGTAAAGAAAAAATATATGGTACCATTTTATAAGTGACAACAGATGATAAATATGTTTTTCTAAATGAGGAAGGTATTAAAAATAAAATAAAAATAAAAATAAAAATAAAAAAATCAAGAATTTTATATCAATTTTCAAATACACTGGCCATCAAAGTTTCATTCTTTTAGTTTTAAAATCTTCGATGAGATGTGTGTATTTGAAAACATAACATTATTCTCACCATAGATTGCCTTCGTACAATGTACTATATATCAAAGCAAGATTTCACTTCTTTAACCAATGTGAGACTATGTGATATAAGGTTGAATTGACCTTAATCAAATAATACTAACAGTCCATGCTAGTTAAGTTATATGTGTTGGAATTATTATATCATGACAATCATATTAATAAACCAAGAACATCAAAGTGAGCATGAGCGGAAGCAATTATAATAGATCGAATAACATGTAATTAATTAATCATTAATTTAAATAGTAAACATACCGTAGTGATTCTAGCCCGAACAAGAATCAATGCAATCTTCCGGAACCAATGAACCCTAATTAGGGTTTATAAGGATTATATGAATTACCCCTTACCTTTTTGTAATTCAATCCAAGAATCAAACAATAGTGTGTTTGATTCACGTTCTTGTACACACGTACTAATTCAAGAAAACGTTTATGCAAGTAATAACACAAAACAATTTTTGGACACAAGAAAAACGAAACCCTTAGGGGTGTTCGGTTTTGGTTCGACCAAGACAAGAGAAGGAGAAGAAAACACCAAGTTGTGTGTGTACAAGTTATGAGAAAAACCTTCACCTTGGGTTTGCTTATATACTAGTCATTACTTGGAGCTCAAGGCACAAAGGAGGTGGATTGACCTCCTTGGCCGATCGGTTTTGAAGCCCAAGAGGGGGTTCCGGAACCTTCTCTTGTTTCCATGTATTGTCTAGTAATTAGTTTCCTAATCTTCGTTTAATAATTAATTAGTCATTAATCAATAATACTAATTATTATTTAATTGTTTTGTGTTTAATAATTAATTATAACATTTTATAAATAATTATTACATTTCCTCTTCATACGTATTGTGTACAATCCCGTGATCTCAAGTTCGATCCTAACACACGACTATTATTATTTTGTCTATAAAACCAACAGCTCCCACTTAGACATATCATAATAGTGTGATCACATCGATTAGCGTCTTGCAACACGTCGATGCCTCTAGTACAACTTGAGTAAGGCTCCTGGAAAACCTTTTAATGATTTCTCATTATTATTATCCCTTTGTTTCTAATACTACGTTAATAAGGATATGGATCTAGGTCATTCCTTAATTAACCATTCTGTTTCTCGTTCTTAGAAATTGACAAGATTACCAAATCTTTTGAACCTTTCATAAAAGACCTTGGGCGTGGCCACGCAAACACCTTGACAACCCTACGAGGGGCCCAGCAGTATTAAACTCCAAAAATTAATTTGAATGAACAAATTCTTTATTGACTACAAACAAAACACACAAACTTTGTAACACTTCCGAAAACAACCCTTATGACTACCAGTTACGTATAGCGTTAAGTTGTTCCACAAAAATGTACTACATTCATGACCGTTATCTTGTATCTCAAGTCTAAGGATAACTTCTTATGATTTACTTAATGACAAGATCCATAAAGTAACATCATATAGTTGGGATAAGTCCTATATTCAATATCATCGAATATCATCTGAAATGACATGTCTACGCATCAATATACTTAAGTATATTATATCAACTTCAGATTTGTCTTAATTTAATAATATTCCCATATTATTAACCGACAACGGTCAATTCAGAATAACTCTTATTCATGGATTTAAACATGCAAAAATAGGACAACAATAATTAATAAGAGAAATAAACATACCAACATACTTTATTTCATTAAAATAATAATTGTTTACAATATCCTTTATCCAAATACTAATCACAGTTATGCATGAAACTACTAGCTAATTTAAGTCCAATTCCATTGGCCAATTCATTAAGCTTTTCTTTCGCCAAAGCCTTAGTGAACGGATCAGCTAAGTTATCATCTGTGTGAACCTTCAACAGATTTATTTCACCTTCGTCAACCTTTTCACGAACAAAGTGATACTTCCGTAGAAAATGTCTGGTGCCTCTCATAACTCCAGGTTCATTGGCAAATATGATTGCAGCAGAATTGTCACAATACATATTAATAGGTAATTCAATTGAAGGCATAACACCAAGCCCATAAACGAATTTCCTAATCCAAACAGCCTCCATAGCAGCTTCCGAAGCAGCAATGTATTCAGCTTCTGTTGCAGACATCGCAATTGTACTCTGCTTCTTGCTCCTCCAGTCTACAGCTCCTCCATTGATAACAAAGACATAACCCGTCTGAGACTTCGAATCATCTTTATTACTTTGAAAGGATGCATCACAGAAACCTGTAACACAAAGTTCTGCAGATGGATTTCCACCATATACCAAAAACATATCTTTTGTATTCCTCAAATACTTAAGAATATGTTTAACAGCAATCCAATGTTTTTCACCTGGATTCTGTTGAAATTGACTGGTAATATTTTGAGCAAACGCCACATCTGGCCTTGTGCACTTAACCGCATACATAATAGATCCTACAGCCGAAGCATAAGGAACTTTACTCATGCGAGTCACCTCATCAGGTGTTGAAGCACAATACTCATTACATAAGCCATGTTTTACTTCCATCGGCAAATATCCCTTCTTGGAATTTTGCATATTGAATCTTTTCAATATTTTGTCAATGTAAGCACTTTGACTTAATCCAATTAACCGCCTTGATCTATCTCTATAGATTTTGATTCCCAGAATGTATGCAGCTTCTCCTAAATCTTTCATAGAAAAGCACTTTCCAAGATATGCCTTTACTGCTTGCAAACTTGGAATGTCTTTTCCCATGATCAATATGTCATCAACATATAGAATCAGGAAAGTTACATTATCACTCCCACTAGCTTTGTGATACACACATGGCTCATCAAGATTTTGAGTGAATCCAAACTTTTTAATTTCAGCATCAAACCTCTTGTTCCATTGTCGTGATGCTTGCTTTAATCCATAAATGGATCTCTCAAGCTTGCAAACACGATTTGGAAATTCTGGATTTTCAAACCCTTCTGGTTGTGCCATATAGATGTCTTCATCTAGATGACCATTTAAGAAAGCGGTTTTCACATCTATTTGCCAAATCTCATAGTCATAGTACGCTGCTATAGCTATGAGAATTCTTATAGCTCTTATGTCTGCTACAGGAGAAAATGTCTCCTCGTAATCTATTCCAAAAGTTTGAGTAAAACCTTTAGCAACTAGACGAGCCTTATAAATGTGTGCATATCCATCCATGTCAGTCTTGATTTTGTAAAGCCACTTACTCCCAACTACCTTGGCACCAGGAGGTAAGTCAACTTCTTCCCAGACTTCATTGTCATGCATGGATTGTATTTCCCCATCCATAGCAGCTTTCCATTTAGCTTTTTGAGGGCTATTAATGGCAGCTCTATAACTAGTAGGTTCATTAAGATCCCCTAGTGTATGCTGATCGACCTCTACATTAAGACATAGACGGTCAGGAGCTTTCACAGATCTCGCAGACCTGCGAATGGGAATTACTTTAACTTCCGGTGGAGGACCCAGACTTTCCGGTTCTATAGGAAGTGTGCTAGTGTTTTCTGAAGGTAATGCATTATTTAGATCATCTTCTAAATCATATACTCTCCCACTGATTTCTTGAACCACAAATTCACTTTCAAGAAAATCACCATATCTTGCAACAAACACTTTGTTCTCAGGTGGGTAGTAAAAGTAGTAACCCATAGTTTCCTTAGGGTATCCTACAAAAATGCATTTTACAGATCTTTGTTGGAGTTTATCTTGTGAGTCACGTTTAACATACGCCTCACAACCCCAGACCTTTAAATAAGACAAGTTCGGAGCTTTTCCAGTCCATATCTCATATGGTGTCTTATCAACCTTCTTGGTGGGAACCATATTCAAAATACGAACAGCTGATTCAAGAGCATAATCCCAAAAAGACAAAGGAAGATTAGTAAGATTATACATTGATCGAACCATGTCCAATAATGTACGATTCCTTCTCTCAGATACACCATTTTGTTGTGGAGTATATGGAGATGTGAGATTCTGGACAATTCCATTCTCAGTTAAGAAATCTTTAAAATCTTGACTAAGGTATTCACCACCTCGATCAGAACGAAGAGCTCTAATCTTCTTTCCCAATTGCAATTCTACTTCTGCTTTGAAAACTTTAAATGTTTCAAACACTTCATGTTTATGTTTAAGTAAATAAACATAACCATAACGGCTGAAATCATCTGTAAAAGTTAAGAAGTAGATAGCACCTCTCCTTGACACATGTCTAAGTGGTCCACACACATCCGTGTGTATTAAACCAAGTAGATCTGAAGCTCTTTCCATATTATTATGAAAAGGTTTCTTCGTCATCTTCCCAGAAATACAAGATTCGCATTTATCAAATGACTCATCATTGATATTATTCAAAAGCCCTTCACGTTGCAGCTTTTGCATGCGAGTCTTGCCTATATGGGCAAGTCTACAGTGCCAAAGGTAAGACGAATTCAAGTCATACTTCATTCTCTTACTTATGCTGTACATCGAATTATTATTATTGTTGGAAGTCACACAATTATTCATATCAATTTCAAACACACCATTCACAGCAACAGCATTAAAATAAAATACACCATTTAAAGAAACAGAAATTTTATTGCCATCAATAGTATGAGAAAAACCAAGATCCAACAAACATGAAAAGGAAACAACACCTCTAATTATAGAAGGTGCATAATGACAATTGTTTAAACAAAGTACTAAACCCGAAGGTAAAACTAAATCAAACATTCCTATGGCTTCAACCGCTGCTTGTGCTCCATTTCCCACATGCAGAAATTGCTCCCCATAAGCTAGTCTCCTTTCCTCTCTAAACCCCTGCAGTGTATTACAAATATTAATACCACATCCAGTATCATATACCCAAGAATTTATTACACGAGATAAATTAAATAATTCAATGACAAATAAGTTACCTGAAGTGCTGGCGCCCATGTGCCCAGTCTTCTTGACCTTATTGTTTCGCAAGTCATCGAGATAAAGAGGACAATTCCTCTTCCAGTGGCCCATTACCTTGCAGTAATGGCATCCTTGATCCTTCTTTGGATTATTCTTGATAGGAGGGTTCTTCTTTGGTTGAGGTGGTTGATAAGCCATAACTTGCTTATTCTTATCATCCTTCTTCTTTCCTTTACCCTTCTTCTTGTTCGCATTTAGCTTGTTAATTCTACCCCCTTGTATTGCTAGTACTTGGGGCGTAGGAGCCTTTTGTGGTGTACCTTTCTCATAATCAATGAGCAGTGCGTGCAATTCACTTACAGTCTTCCCCACGCAATGCATATTGAAGTTGCTCACAAAACCACTAAATTCCTTATCAAGGGATCTATTGATTAAGTTCACAGCCATATCATTGTCATAGGGTTTCCCAAGTGTTTGTAGTTGATCCATGTAACTTTTCATTTTCAACACATGAGCACTCACAGGTTCACCAGGACCTTGCTTACAACCATGTAGAGCTTTCATCAAATCGTAAATCTCTACATTTGATGGTTTCTCATAAAGTTTCTTGAGTTCATCAATCATGTCCTTGGGAAAATACTCCTCAAACTGTCTTTGAAGAGCTGTGGACATTCCCCCTAACATCATTGCGGCCACATCAATATGTTCCTTGCAATCAAGATTCCATTTGGCTTTAGCAGCATCAGTAGCTGCCGTGCCTTCAGGTTCAGCAGGACAAGGCGTTTTCAAGATTTCGAGTTGACCAGTCACTCGCAGGACAATCCTTAGTGAACGGTACCAATCATTGAAATTTTCCGAGCCAGTCAATTTTTCTCGTTCAAACTAAGTTTTGAACACAGAACGTAAGTTGGTGTTATCAGTTTGAGCCATTTCTACAGATAAAGAAAGTTCAAAACATTAGTATTTTTGATAATACAATTTTTCAAGAAAATTAAAATACCCAAGGAAAATAAATCCATAGAATAATCTTGAAAACTAGGATCCTCCATAAACATAGTTTCATCACATTCAGTTGATCTGCTAGTAATGAAAGTATAATATGAGGTAACTTGTCGTACAAGTAATTAACATAACATTTGTCCAATTCCTAGATTTATGGGATTTACAATCACAAAACATTTGTATTGTAAGCATGTTTAGTCCCCATCTTAATGCCTTGAGTCCAAGTCTCACTTCCTACTCAATTTAAGTCGTCTAACTTAAAAACTGTAAATTCACAAATCCATCACATCAGTTGATCTGCTAGCAATGAATTTATGAAATTTACCTTTCCATTGCAATCTCGCCAAGTCTCACTATGACGTAAATTACAACTTCAAGTGTTCTTAATTAGATGGCATTCAACTTAATTTTATAAGGGTATTACTATTTTGATGTGATCAAAATAATGTATGAAGAAGCATGCATACAACTTCATAACATTGGTTTTACAAAACATTTTTTATTACCAATTAGCTAAGAGTAAAATAACAAAGTTTTGATTGAGGTATCGGGTTCACCAATTAAAGAATAACCATCAATTATCGTCCACTATATCGTACTTTTGCTTAAGCCCGAAGGCTTAGTGTTTCGGATAATCATTGTGGAATTGTGGATTATTCACCCTTAAGATGACAATGTACATGTAATGGTTGTTCGGTAAGTCTAATTTACACACAAACGAGCGTTAAGGCATGAATGTTGTCTATCTAAGGCCACAATTTAATGCGATGCCATCCTTATACCCATCTTGTAGTGTGTAAACTTCGGTCGAGCCTATTTAACCATTACGTACAAAAACATCAATCAACCAATCCTTTGAAATTTTAACACTTAAAAACCAAAACAATTTCGCCATTATTTAGTCCGTATTATTTTTCTATTCAAAAAATTACCCTTTTCGTTTATATAAACATGTCTAACACAATAAATAAACAAAACAAGTAATTTGCAATAAAAAATAAAACAACTAAATAAACACATATACATAATCATAACAATTAAATATGTATAAAACATGTAGCCACATGCAAATCTTATTAAAAGGTCCTATTAATAATCAAATTTAGGCGTATAACGTATTAATTCAATTAGGGCTTTCTTTTTCTTAGAAAAAGAGCCACATACATCGATAAATCGATTGCGAAAGCCAAAATTAAATAAATACCACATAGCACATAATTGATTACTTAATATTGGAGTCTTCCCCAATCCGACATCTATTAAAATTTACATGTTTTAATATAACTTAACCATTAATATATATAAGCAATTTAAACAATTTAAATAACACAATAAAAATCCATGCAAATATGCACTTTTTCATGGATTTAGCTTAATAATTAACACATTGCACCAAGATCGTTTACTAAAACGCATAAACAATTACATGACATCTTAGGGTTTCTAGTCAATTTAAAAAAAAAATTAAAAGCAAAACCCTAACAACCCTAAAAGGTCATTCGACCCAAAAATTAGGGTTAGGGAAAAAACATAAACCCTAAAAAAAATGTAACTATACGAATCAAAATCCAATTTTTATACGTTGCGATAATTAATTACACATTATAACGGCTCTAGATGCCACTGTTGGAATTATTATATCATGACAATCATATTAATAAACCAAGAACATCAAAGTGAGCATGAGCGGAAGCAATTATAATAGATCGAATAACATGTAATTAATTAATCATTAATTTAAATAGTAAACATATCGTAGTGATTCTAGCCCGAACAAGAATCAATGCAATCTTCCGGAACCAATGAACCCTAATTAGGGTTTATAAGGATTATATGAATTACCCCTTACCTTTTTGTAATTCAATCCAAGAATCAAACAATAGTGTGTTTGATTCACGTTCTTGTACACACGTACTAATTCAAGAAAACGTTTATGCAAGTAATAACACAAAACAATTTTTGGACACAAGAAAAACGAAACCCTTAGGGGTGTTCGGTTTTGGTTCGACCAAGACAAGAGAAGGAGAAGAAAACACCAAGTTGTGTGTGTACAAGTTATGAGAAAAACCTTCACCTTGGGTTTGCTTATATACTAGTCATTACTTGGAGCTCAAGGCACAAAGGAGGTGGATTGACCTCCTTGGCCGATCGGTTTTGAAGCCCAAGAGGGGGTTCCGGAACCTTCTCTTGTTTCCATGTATTGTCTAGTAATTAGTTTCCTAATCTTCGTTTAATAATTAATTAGTCATTAATCAATAATACTAATTATTATTTAATTGTTTTGTGTTTAATAATTAATTATAACATTTTATAAATAATTATTACATTTCCTCTTCATACGTATTGTGTGCAATCCCGTGATCTCAAGTTCGATCCTAACACACGACTATTATTATTTTGTCTATAAAACCAACAATATGTTCATTATAGAGCGTTTGTATCTTGAAGCTAATATCATGACTAATGCCAGAGTTTAAATACGGTAATTAAGTGACGATGCAATTGAACTCTGATATCATCTACAGAGTAAAAACTTTATCACTAATTTCACATGGGGTTACTCTCATGCACAACAATAGCATCATTTAAGTTGCAATCCAAGTTGTGATGTAAGATACTCGTTAATTACTGTTGGCTTGTCTTGTATACAATATACCTTGTTACGTTTTTAACGCAATGCATGCAAGTAAAAAACGAAATTTCATAATGTCTTTGAAAAACTTGAAAATAAATAAAAAGTTTGTACATTCAAGTACAAATATTTTTTAAGTGAAAAAAATATATACCACTAAAATATCAAGAATTTATATTAATTTTTCTAGACAATGAGTTGAAGAAGTTTGAAATTTTTAGTTTTATAATCAACTTCATCAACACAATGTGTCTCAAAACATAGAATTATTCTAGACATGTGAGATCTTCATTATATAAACAAAAAAGATTTCATTTCTTTAACTTATGTGGTATATAAACATTAAGGGTGCGCTTGGTTCAAAATGGGGAATGAGAAAGGGAAAGGTAAATGGAATGCAAAGGGTATGCAAAGGAATGGAATGAAGATTATCATTATCTTTGATAGTGCTTGGTTTAAGAAAAACACATTAACCTCCAAGGTGGTGGTGGTGGCGGCGGCGGGTGGTGGTTGGCAGTTGGTGGTGGTGGTGGCTGGTGGTGGCGGTTGGTGGTGGTGGCTGCTGCTGCTGGTGGTAGTGGTAGCTGGTGGTGGTGGTGGTTACTGGTGGTGATGGTGGTGGCTACTGCTGGTGGTGGTGATGGCTGGTGGTGGTAGTGGTGATGGTGGCTAGTGGTGGTGGTTGTGGCTGATGGTGGTGGCTGGTGGTGGTGGCTAGTGGTTGTAGCTGCTGGTGATGGTGGTTGCTGGTGGTGATGGTGGTGGTGGTGGTGGCTAGTGGTGGTGGTTGTGGTTGATGGTGGTGGTTGCTGGTGTTGGTTGCTACTGGTGGTAGTGGTGGCTGTTGGTGGTGGTGGTGGCTAGTGGTGGTGGTTGTGGTTGATGGTGGTGGCTGCTGGTGGTGGTGGCTGCTGGTAGTAGTGGTGGCTGGAAGCTGGTGGTGGTGGTGATGGTGGTGGCTGGTGGTGGTGGGTGCTGGTGGTGGTGGCTGCTGGTGGTGGTGGTGGGTAATCATTCCCATACCTCCCAATTTACTGGGTAATGCCTCATTACCCAATACTGAACAATGATTGCATTCCCTAGTCATAACCAGGCATGTTTAATCATTACCTTTCCCATTCCCCACCCCCCATTACCCCCAACCAAGCATCCCCTAAATGGTTTTATCAAACACGTGATATTGCACGTGCATTGCTAGTATTCTAATGTATAAATTCATCCGATGATAGGAATACAAGATGTATGGAAGCATGTACGTTAAGGCAAAATGATTTTCATCATGTGTAATGTATTTTAATCGAGGGAAAAAAAAAGAAAAAGAAAAAGAAAAAAAGATTTATCATGGCGAAAGAACTCTTGCACTCGTTTAAAATTGATTGTTGCCAATTAAATGTTTGACACTTTGGCTATGTACTACCCTAAATGAGACATAACAAATGACAATATTGTGTGATCTTGTTGAAGTAAAATTCTGTACCTTACTCCAAACAAGCAAGAGGTTCTTCCGGATGGTCAAGCAGGTGGTCCAGCTTTGATCCTTCAGATACCTACACAAGAAAAGCACGCGTTAACCTCGCCCCGGGCGTTATCCCAGGACCAAGCTTCGGCGTGAGAATAAGTCTCTAGAGAGAGAAAGTATATATGTGTGTTATAGAGAGGGAAAAAACCTACCATTGAGAATGGTAAATGCACTCTATTTATAGGTGGACTTCTTTGTCTTATCTGGTGATGGTGACACATTTAGGCGGGAAACAATTAGGCGGGAAACTGCAATGTTTCCTTGGCCATTCGGATTGGTCGGTTCGGACAAGCCTTTCATCTGGGCCTTCCATCCGGTGCCCTTCATCTGAGCCATTCGGCTTGGGTCCTTCGGACAATCCTTTCATCTTGGTCATTTGGCTTGGGTCCTTCGGACAGACCTTTCATCTGGGTCATTCGGCTTGGGTCCTTCGGACAGACCTTTCATTTGAGCCATTCGGATTGGTCCTTCGGACAAACCTTTCATCTGAGCCATTCGGATTGGTCCTTCGGACATACCTTTCATCTGAGCCATTCGGATTGGTCCTTCGGACAGACCTTTCATCTGAGCCATTCGGATTGGTCCTTCGGACAGACCTTTCATCTGAGCCATTCGGATTGGTCCTTCGGACATGCCCTTCATCTGGGCCTTCCATCCGGTTCCCTGACGGATCAGGTCTATCAGACCACATACGTCATCATGTCCCCCCAGTATAGTATTGTTGACATAGTCGATGATGCTATACTTAAATTTAGTTTGTTAATGTCATACGAAGCACTTTAGTGTTGGCTTTATATTTCGGACGCCATATTGGCGTGTCTTCCCTATGAAAGTAAATGTGATGTATTTTTCATCCACGGTGTAGCCAAATCTTTAGTACCAATAAAGGAGGTCTACCGAACAATCCAGAGGCTGATGTTCCATTAAACAAATCGGGTCCGTCGGTCCAAATACGTCATCATGTCCCCCAGTATAGTATTGTTGACATAGTCAATGATGCTATACTTAAATTTTGTCTTGTCTCCAAATTTATATTTTTCATGATTCCTTTCGAATGGTTATGGACTGCATTGTTGGCTGTAGCCCGAAACCAAAAGTCATACACGTCCTTTCCATCATCCCTTTGTTTTTAGCGTAGATAAAACATAACTTCTCTATCATAATCATTATTTTTGTGAAATGTCGTTATATATTATTTACGTTTTAATCATAAACGTACACCAACTCGGGGTATTTCAGGCGACCTGCGCCATTCGGCACTTGACCTACTTGTAGATAACCCACTTGGGCTATTTCGGGCGACTTGCGCCATTCGGCATTTGGCCTACTTGTAGTAGATAAACCACTTGGGGTATTTCGGGGGGCTTGCGCCATTCGGCATTTGGCCTACTTGTAGTAAAAAAAACCACTTGGGGTATTTCGGGCGACCTGCGCCATTCGGCACTTGGCTTTAGTTGTAGATGTGGCAACCCTTTTTGGGCATGAATCATTTTGGGCGACTTGGCCGCAGGTACATTTGACAACTTGGTCGTGGATACATTTGGCAACTTGGTCGTAGATACGCTTTGGCACTTGGCCGTAGATACGTTTTGGCACTTGGCCGTTTGGCACTTGGCCGTGGATATATTTTGGCACTTGGCCTTAGATACATTTTGGCACTTGACCGTAGATACGTTTTGGCACTTGGCCGTAGATACTTTTTGGCACTTGGCCGTAGATACATTTTGGCACTTGACCGTAGATACGTTTTGGCACTTGGCCGTAGATACATTTTGGCACTTGGCCGTGGATACGTTTTGGCACTTGGCCGTAGATACATTTTGGCACTTGACCGTAGATACGTTTTGGCATTTGGCCGTAGATACTTTTTGGCACTTGGCCGTAGATACATTTTGGCACTTGGCCGTGGATACGTTTTGGCACTTGGCCGTAGATACATTTTGGCACTTGGCCGTGGATACGTTTTGGCACTTGGCCGTAGATACATTTTGGCACTTGGCCGTAGATACGTTTTGGCACTTGGCCGTAGATACATTTTGGCACTTGGCCGTAGATACGCTTTGGCAACTTCGTATAGTTATTCCTGCAGAGTAAAAATACGAAAGATCTTGTCTTTTTGGTTAGATATGAAAAACATAATATTTCACCTGTATTAACACATAAATGGGTCACAACACGACCGTAACACAGCCGATAGAGGTGTCATACTCCCCCCAGTTCAACGGTGCTATTTACTAGTTAGTATCGTTGAACTTGATTGGAACGTAATTAACTGATCACGCTTCGGTTTCTTGTGAATTTATCGTCTCATGCTTGCTAGTCATGTAGAATAAGCTATGAAAGCTTGTTTCTTTTTCTGTAACACATAAATACAACAATCGGGTTATAACCGAACCGTAACACAACCGATAAGGTATCATACTATACACCTCCAGTTCAATGGTGCTATAGCTTGTTAGTGTCGTTGAACTTAATGAAACAAAGCATTAGATAATCAACAATTAATAACAATATTGTCCGTAGGTGTTAAATATCAACATGTGGTTTTCTCTCATGCTTGACGTTCTAATGTCAACTATTCCAAATTCACCATTGTGACAAAATTTTTGGATAGGTCCATCAAATATTGTTTTCTTGGTCATAGCCAATAATAGTGGCTCAAGACTTTATTCTTTATATTCACGCCCAATTTTATAGAAAAATACTGTGATTAAAGTGGCTGCTGCCCACTTTTTTGAAGATATCTATTATAGCAAATAATATTTTAATTTATAGCTATATATCCATGTAGCTTTCTTTCCCAAGAGTAATTTTCTTTTTGCTTTAAAACTTGCGTTTGTATCGTCGGCAACCAAAAATATGTAGCAACTGTAATTTGGATCTTAATTTCCTTTTTCTTGCTACTGGTATGTAACTGTGGTGCTGGTAATCGGAAACCGGTAATAGCAGTGGAGGTCGGACGACAGAGATCGTCGGAAGCCGGTGGTGCGATGATAGTATTGAAAGTGGTTTGCCGATAACTAATAGTTTTACTTTGCCATTAACTAAAGAATGATGAGTACTTAACTCTAGTAGTTTATGTTGTGGTATTTGAGGTATAGTTCGAAGGCCAAAAATGCCAATCTATGACCGAACAAAAAGGAGTTCGTCACCCTCACATACGACCATTACCCGAGTTCTGTGACTGTTAGAGCCTCGATGCTGGACGGCCGGAAGGTGAGTAACGACGGGAGTCAATGCCGGAGGTTCGAGCTAGAAAAAGATGAACCGGAACAGCTCGGAAGTAGTAGCACGATACATAAAGTTTTGGGTCGATCCAGAAACGCTGGAGGAAAAAAGAACGAATATCCTCCCAACCATGCGAGATAAATGGGTTTCGTCGCCTCCATCTTTCGGTCTTGTATGTTGGTGTGATGATGATTGATGAACAGCTAGGAAATAAATTCAAGTACTCGTACGATCGTGACCTTTATTCTCATAAAGTTGTATGATTATTGCATAAACATAACTTGTATAATCACTGATGCCGAAGTTCGAGGAGTGGGGCGTTGGCGCCGAATGCCATAGGTGCAGAAGGTCTGATTCCAAATTAGCTGGGCTTGTTATTTTTGTGGAGCCACATAGTTAACTAAAGATAAAATAATGCTACATGGTTCATATTAGTGAACATCTCCCTTCGGTCAATGAATGAGTAAATGCATATATAACACCAAAGTGATGAGGGCTGAAGCTCCAACAGTGGGATTGTCATGGGTATATAACAAAGTTTCGAAGACCGAACGGAGTCAAGTAACCGGAGAGTCAGAAATTGACAGTCAGAGACCGGGGCATAAGAAAGTATTAATGCGAACAGTGTCCTCCGGATGAGGCTTCGGAGAAGGTGAAAAAGTGTTAGATACAACTCGCATATTCACAAATATTCGATGATTAACTTTATCGAAAGGCCAGAAATTGATGTTTGGAAATTGACACCGATCAAGGGCCGAAGAAACATAAATTGATGTTTGGAGATTGATTAGAGAATTATTCAAGCCTGATAACACTCCGAGAGACTGGAGTTCAGAAGTAGTGACATAAGGATGAAAAGAACGGAGTTAAGTAGATCAACTAAAAAGTTCGCATGATTACTGTCGGAACTCATGACGGACAAACGTCACCTTCCTACACGGAATAGACGAACGGCCCGTTCTCATAGGCCATGATTGCTAGAAACTCCAATCTCAAAGGCCATGTGTGCCTTTTAGGCCGTTGGATGTTGCGGGTAATACTGATGGAGATGAGTCTCTCTCTTACTGAATGAGTTGAAAGTTCGAACATAATAAGGAAGTAACCAATGGACGGTACGTGATCTAAAATGTCGAAAGACCATCGTTATTTGTTTAATGATCAAAGGCATTCGTAAAAGTTTCCCCACGGGAAGTGGCATATGGAGAGTACCGTACTTCAGCAACCGTCGGGATTATTGCACAAAATTTGATAGTTTGAACGTGAGAAGTCCAAGCTCGACCATGCTTCTGCTGCGACAAAGACGAACTGTGCGTAGCTCCTCCGGATGTGGGGCTGTGACAATATGGTCGTTTTATTTTGACTCTTGGTAGCTATTGGCACACGGTTGAAATTTTCGGCTTCTCGATTCTTGATGTTCGTTTTAATTGTGAGTTGAAGCTCCAGCCAAGGGCGTAGCAAGAGTTAGACGTCTAACTGAATAGTTAAAACGCCATTCGGTAATCGCGCGATTCAAACGGTGAACTAGAACTTTTATTATAAACGAGCTTCGGATTAAGCGAGCTTCGGTACAACATCTTGAAGATTCCGAACTAAGTTGTGAAATATATATCCGAGTTAAGATCTCGAGGTTATGGTGTGCGTTATTTATTCACGCGATGGATTTCCGATGGTCATGAATCAGACCCTTTTTTAGATGGTAAACCAAAGATATTGACTTGCGTTTCGGATAGTGACACTAGTTTCAGTAACCTTCGAATAGTGAAATTTACCACAATCTTATATTAAAATAAAAGATCACTAATAAACTTAGAGCCAACTTATTAAATATTTTCTCATACTTGTATGGAGAAATTTATGAGGCAGAGATCGTGTACAACCATAGGTGAAATAAAGATGAACTATATTTACCCGAAATAAAGGCCTATATTATGATGAATATTTGCACTCTTATTTATACATATTGTGAAACAGCTATAACCTAGGAGCTGGTGACTTAAATGCTGACTTTGTGTTGGCACTTTATATACGAGGACATGTGTGTCCGCCACCGATGGATTATTATTGGTTATATATCATATTTGATACCATAATAATATTGGATTTATCGTCTATAACTTTATCATTATGATAGCCCAGTCCAGCCCAAGACATGATAAAACAAGTAAACAACAATAAAAAAGGGACACATACCAAGCATTGGACTCTTAGTCCATTGGTCAGGCGCTGGTATGATAACGAGGAGACCCGAGTTTGATTCTTTCCAAGATCTATTTTTGCATATTATTTTCTGGCTGCCACATGTCACTCTGGCCTTAGCCTCTTCATCCTTCTTTCCGAAGTGCCAGATGGAGGGCACAATACCGAACGGATCATGCCGATCGACCTCATGCATGTCGTCCATACTAGTCATTGAATGATGGATGGACTATTTCCGGAAGGAATTATTCCGAATCATGCCTGACGACCCCATATATGTCGTCCCTACTAGTCATTGAATGATGGATGGATGAAGGAGTTATTCCGAACGGATCATGCCGGACGACCCCATATATGTCGTCCCTACTAGTCATTGAATGATGGATGAAATATTTTCCGGAGGAGTCATTCCGAACGGGTTGTGGTGGACGAATCATCTCCGAAGGAGTGAGACCTATCATCTTTAGCTCCGGTAGAGTGAATGACGGGTCCCACGGATGGCGCCAATTTGTTGAAGTAAAATTCTGTACCTTACTCCAAACAAGCAAGAGGTTCTTCCGGATGGTCAAGCAGGTGGTCCAGCTTTGATCCTTCAGATACCTACACAAGAAAAGCACGCGTTAACCTCGCCCCGGGCGTTATCCCAGGACCAAGCTCCGGCGTGAGAATAAGTCTCTAGAGAGAGAAAGTATATATGTGTGTTATAGAGAGGGAAAAAACCTACCATTGAGAGTGGTAAATGCACTCTATTTATAGGTGGACTTCTTTGTCTTATCTGGTGATGGTGACACATTTAGGCGGGAAACAATTAGGCGGGAAACTGCAATGTTTCCTTGGCCATTCGGATTGGTCGGTTCGGACAAGCCTTTCATCTGGGCCTTCCATCCGGTGCCCTTCATCTGAGCCATTCGGCTTGGGTCCTTCGGACAATCCTTTCATCTTGGTCATTCGGCTTGGGTCCTTCGGACAGACCTTTCATCTGGGTCATTCGGCTTGGGTCCTTCAGACAGACCTTTCATTTGAGCCATTCGGATTGGTCCTTCGGACAAACCTTTCATCTGAGCCATTCGGATTGGTCCTTCGGACATACCTTTCATCTGAGCCATTCGGATTGGTCCTTCGGACAGACCTTTCATCTGAGCCATTCGGATTGGTCCTTCGGACAGACCTTTCATCTGAGCCATTCGGATTGGTCCTTCGGACATGCCCTTCATCTGGGCCTTCCATCCGGTTCCCTGACGGATCAGGTCTATCAGACCACATACGTCATCAGATCTCATGTTACAATATTTTAGTGTCCTTTAATTTGTTTCTATGGCAATTGTAGTGTTATGCTATGCAAGTAACATAATACAAGCCTTTTATTTGTTAAATATATTTCATTTTAGCCTTAACGAGAACATTTGTGAATAATGTTAAGTACTAAGTTTGTAGATACGCAACATACTTTTTCAAAAGTACCGAAATACGTAACTTACTAAAAATAGTCCTTATATCGCTAACAAACTTTCAAACTTAGCTAAAGATACGTAATGTTGACCGAATTTTTACCTGGTTGACCGGTTTGTAGGTAAACATTTAAAAAAACATACATTATTGGTCCCTGTGGTTTGTGTCTGTTTTCACCAGTCATCCTTTAACATTAATTCAGTTATAAAAGTTACAATAATGGTCCTTGTCATTTGGGTTGACTTTCACCTTTAGTCCCTTGATTTTATTTTCACTTTTTCGCCCGTGTTTACACGTTTTGGTCCGTTTTTACACGTTTTCTTTCGTTTTTCCACTTTTATAAAAAAAATCGAATAAATATTTTTTCGAAATTTTTTTTTCTAAAATATATTTTTTTTCAAAAATAATTTAGAAAAAATATATTTTTTCGAAAATATTTTAGAAAAAATATTTTTTCTAAAAAAATTTCGAAAAAAATTATTTTTTATTCAAATATTTTTCTAAAAAATATATTTTTTAAAAAAATATTTTTTTTCGAAAATATATTAGAAAAAATATTTTTTTTTTGAAAATATTTTATTCAAATATTTTTAAAAAAAGAATTCGAAAAAAATATTTTTTTTTATTCAAATATTTTTCTAAATTTTTTTTATTTTTTTCTAAAAAAATTTTAGAAAAAAATATTTTTCTAAAATATTTTAGAAAAAATATTTTTTTTCGAAAATATTTTAGAAAAATATTTTTTATAAAATTTTATTTGATTTTTTTTTTATAAAAGTGGAAAAAACGGAAGAAAACGTGTAAAAACGGACCAAAACGTGTAAAACGGACGAAAACTTGTAAAAACGGACGAAAACGTGCAAAAATGAACTTTACACGTGTAAACACGGGCGAAAGAGTGAAAATAAAGTCAAGGATCATTTTGTTAAAAAGACACAAAAGCTAAAGTTTTTGACTGGTCTTTGACCACTTTGACAATGGTAGTACATTCTAAATAATATTTTTACAGTATTTGTTTGAAATCCTCGTGTGGTTGTGGACAATTTTTCTTCACGTTACAGTATGTTTTCTAGCAAATATTATAGACACTTTAGTTATGTTCCTTTGAGTTTGTTAATTTTGCGTTAACATACAAATGTGAATTATGCAACTTATACCCAAATCGTAAATAATAATGATGTCTAGGTTCAAAATGTTTAAAAATACTTCATGTTTACTTCTAAAGCTAATATAGTTGTAATTCATTAGTGACTACTTGTTCTGAATGAAACCAAATATTATGATAAAAATCTATCCAATTATAGCAAACATCAAAACATATAAAAAAGTTAACAAGGGCTGTGCTGGGAATTGAACTTAAGACCTTTCGTATAGAAGCCACTATTCTTACCAGCAAGCCACGTTACATTCAAGAATGTATTTCCAACAACTTTTTTTAAAATGATAGCTATGTGGGAAGATTTCACTTCTTTAGCCTATGTGGGAATGTATGGATTTATGGTTGAAATGATTTTAATCAAATGATAATAATCTATACGTACTAGTTATCTTTTCATTAATAATCTATACGTACTAGTTATCTATTCGTCATCAGCAAGTGTAGTCAATAAAAACAGTCATGATAATAAACAAATTTTTATCTAAGGTAAGAAAAATATAGAAGGAAACTATTTGAACCCGTTCAATTCCTCTTAGATTTTCATTTTTCTGAATCGGTTCAAATAAGATACTTGATTGCATAAGAAGCCTCTCTGCTCGTAGATTTATCAAATGGGTGCATGACCTAAATGACCTGTCACCCCTGGAATTTGACCTGGTTTATTTAAGTTGGTAAACTGCCTTATGACGTTAATGTTAAAGCCTACGTCACCGCGAGTTTCTAATCTATACTACTATATAATGTATTTGGGACTATTCTATAATTAGAAAGGTTTAAAATTCAGACTTTTACTTGCTTATTATGGAAGGATTTCAAAATTAATTGGTTAGGAAGCAGGTTGGTTAGGAAGCAAGTTTGTTAGGAAGGGTTGTTCAAATTAAATTATTTGGTTTAACCATCTCTACTTATAAAGCATAAAAACAACTAAATGTATAACCGAATAATCAAATAATGCAAAATATAGTCACATATACCCACCGCCGCATTGTGCGGGTACCATTCTAGTTTTCTATAAATCATTTTCCATATGACCATATTAATAAGTTTATTAGAAAACTGTATATGCTAATTCTTTGTTTATTAGAAAATCGTGCATTTCATAAAAGTAGTTTTATTGTATTTTAAATACCTGTCTAAATGCTATTGTGAACTCTTTTTCACAATTTGCTATCTTCTTATCATTTTCACAAACGCACCCACGCACCATGGGGTCTCCATGATTATCATTAACACTAATGTACTTATTTAGCATTTTAACAATTTTTCTTATATAGAAATTAGTTGGCATAGCACCAATAGGTAATTTTATGTTACTGATCAAGTACCCCTATTGGAAACTAACGTCATTAGTTTGGATAAGGCGAACCTAACTCAAACTCAGTATGTCGTTTGGTAAACGCGACACATCTATCCAAATTTGGATAATTTTTGTGGTGCACCTACGTTAGTTCCTTGCGATTGATATAATGTTCATTTGCTATAGTATATAAACAAGAAAGATTTCATTTCTTTAACCTATGTGAGTATGTGGGATGTAAACTTAATGAGTGTTTGTTTAAGCTTATATAGATATCACTTCGTTAGCCTTTCCAAAGAAAGTGATGATAAAATTAATTAATAGGAAGCAAAAACCATTGAAATAAATATTGTTTATGACTTTATCTATATTCGGGCAATCATTTGACGTTTTTTCTATTTCTTGAACTACATGCCATGATGTTGTTTGTAATGTAACGTTAACGTAACTTTTTGTGTCTAAATTGATGAAGAAAGTCTCTCGGCATGTAAGTGCGAATATACTAAGACTCCTACAATGTCTTGCAAGATCCATAATTCTTCATCTTTGTGATGATACATCAATGTACTTCTTTCTTATTGTTACTACCAAATTATTTCAATAATTGTTATCAGTCGGTTGAAATTGAGAACGATGATATAATTAATGTTGTTTTAAAGCTTTGTTGGTGATCAATAAAGCAATCGTTGTGTGGGTATACCATGCGCATGTTGTTTATACTTTAGTCGATAGCTTTGTAGTTTTTTTTGTTTTCTTCGTTTTACATCTTCAGGTTTGTTGCGGGTTTGTTCAACATTTACAATTTTGTTTGGCTATATGTAGACATAATATATTACTGTACTAAACTTTTAGTTACACAAACATATAACAATATCTGTAGATAAAAACTATGGAGTACAAGTTTTATATGATTGAAAATAGATAATAAAAAATTAAGGACCTACATTAATTTTTCAAGAGACCTAGTGTCATGAAGTTTTTATCGTTTTTGCTTTACATATAAACTTCATGAACCATGCATCTGAAAACTTAGTACCAGTCTTGACATGTAAGGCCTCAACACACTATAGTAACAAGGAAGATTTAAGTTATGTAACCTATGTGGGATATATTTTGAAATGGTTTTTATCAAATGCATAATATAGCACCTTGAAATATGGTTAGTAACATAACGTAAACTTCATAAATACGGTTATTAAGTAAGGACACAATCGGATTTACAGATCTTAATATATATAGTAATATAACATGGGTTTACGCTCATATTTTTGTTCGATTGTGGTCAAGGAAAAGTTTGGCAACACTGCAACTTTTTGTGTTTCTTGAATTACATGCCACGAAGTTAATTAATTAAGTGTCGTTGGTAATGTAAAGTACGTTTTTTTCTTGTCTAAAGTTGCCACTCTGTCTCATGATATCTTCCTCTAGAAATGTATATCATGTTGGTCACATGTCACTGCAAAATTAATATAGCATTATACGTAGTGGTTAGATAAGTTCCGCCAGAGCGATGAAATGTGTATGGGTTGAAATGAACACCCACGGTGAAATGGCCTAGTTGCTCATAATATAGCACCTTGAAATATGGTTAGCGTTAATTTTCTGGTTTTTAAGTTATTATTGAGACATCATTACATATTTTAAAAAACTCTCCAACTGTTGCTTCGTAATTGAAATTCAAAATGATGATGTGATTGTGGTTTTGTTTTATCATGTAGATAGAGTAAAAGATTAGCAAATATTTAGTTGAAGCATGAACAAATATTTGTAAATGAAAGGTTTTGACGGCCTATTTCATAAGTGAAAAAAGATATTAAAAGCTAAGAATGTCCATTAAATTCTCCAAGAACATGGATTTCACAAGTTTTTGATGTTTGGATTAATCTTTAAACTTGAATAACCATGTACTTGAAAACATAACACTATTCTCAAATTGCATGCTACTTATTCACTATATTATATAAACAGGAAAGATTTTACTTCTTTAACCTATGTGGGATGTAAGATAGTTAAAATGATTTTATAAAATACATAATAACGTACATACCTACATGTTGACTCATGCTAAATGTTATCTTTGGGGAAAATTTAAAAGCTTGTTGCCCCGCACTCGGCTAATAAACAATTCAAATGATATCTAGGAAAATAAAAGCATTGTACGTGCGGTCGGAGTTAAGTAAGTTGAGGTGAACCAGTGAGACGTTTCTATTATCACATATTTTAAAGAAAATCTCTAGTTAACAGCTTCTATATTCAATAGAAATTAAGAATGATTGGAATAGATAGATAAAAGAGTACTAAATATTTAGTCATATAAACATATGGACAATCTTTGTAAATGAAAAAAATTTAGATTATTCACTTTTTATAAGTGAAAAAAGAAAAGACACAAGAATTACATATTTATTTTCAGACACAAGAAAGTACAGGGTTTGTATTTTTTTTTTTTTTTTTTTTTTTTTGGAAAGGCAGCTTTATCCACAAAAGGTGTTGATTGGCGGGGAACACCCTGACCCGGGTGCCTTTCACTATATATAGTTTGAAATTTTACTTCTTTAACGTATGTGTGATGTAAGATAGGGTAAAATGATTTCTTTTTCTTTTCTTTTTTTTTTTTTTTTGAAAGGCACACTACAACAAATTTGTCATTTCTACACACTTTTTTCTTCACACTTTATAAAGTGTGAGCTTTTTTCTAAAGATATTCACACCTAAGAGTGTGAATAATTGTTTCAAAATCCTCACACTTAAAAAGTGTGAAGAATTTCAATCTCACACTTAAAAGTGTGAAGAATTATTTCAAAATCAAATTATCACACTTAAAAGTGTGAAGAATTATTTGAAAATCAAAATCATCACGCTTAAACGTGTGTAGAATTATTTTAAAACCCTCACACTTAAAAGTGTGAAAAATCTTCATAACACTTCACACATAAAAGTGTGAAGATATTTGCTACATCCAATTGGTTTACACATATACTAGTGTGAACTTTTGTATTCTTCACACTTTAAAGTGTAGCTAGATGCTCTAATAAGTGTGAGTATATTACTATTTTGTAGTAGTGGCACCTTTATATAAACCAACAAAACAAAACATGAAATTTTTAGTTTTATAATCAACATACAAGGTTTGAAATTTCTAGACATGTATGATGCTCATTCGCTATAGTATATAAACAAGAAAAATTTTACTTCTTTAACTTATATGGAAAGTAGACTTGAGGAGTGTTTGTTTAAGGTTATATAGATTTCACTTCGTTAGTTGATATTCTCCTTCCCAAAGAAAGTGACAAATAAAATTTACTAAAAGAAAGCAAAAACCATTGAAGTAAATCTTGTATCATAAATTAAGTACAACTCTATATATAGTAATATTTCACAAACTATAGATTAAATCTAGTCATAAATCTAGTCCAAATTTAATTATGTTCGTGTAAAATGAGTTGATATTGCGTTTGTGGTGTAAAGGAAATCCAGAATCGAAATCGCGGCCCTATATTTATTGCTAGTGAATATACTAAGGTGTCGTTTGTTTTTTCAGAGATTTTACCTCTTCATCTGCAAACCATGTCTGCAGAAGAAGAGGTACATATAAGCTCTTCATCTGCAAGAAGAACACCGTTTGTTTTTTGTGCTATTGAAGTACTTCTTTCATTTTTCTTTCAAAACTATTTTTTGTGCTATTGAAGTACTTTTTATCTTTTCCTTTTTTTTTTCACAAGTTTTTTTACGTTTTCTTCCGCTTGTTACCGTTTTGGTACATTTTACATCGTTTTTTACGTATTTATCGGTTTTTTTACATTTTCGTCCATGTTTTTTATGTTTCGCCTGATTTTTTTTTATGTTAAAAAACAGATGAAAACGTAAAAAAACAAACAAAAAGGTAAAAAAGAATGGTTGATAACATAAAAAAACAGATGAAAACGTAAAAGAATGTCGAAAACGTAAGAAAACTGACGAAAACATAAAAAAATAGACAAAAACGTAAAAAACGGGTGAAAACGTGAAAAAACAGAAGAAAACGTAAAAAACGAACGAAAACCTTAAAAAACATAAGAAAACATTTAAAAAAAAGAAGAAAACATAAAAAAGGACGAAAACGTAAAAAAACATACGAAAACGTTAAAAAAACAGCCGAAAACGTAGAAAACTGGTAAAAACATAAAAAAAGGGCGAAAACATAAAAAACGGACGAAAACGTAAAAATCAGACGAAAACGAAAAAAGACGAAAAGGTAAAAATGGGGCGAAAACCTAAAAAATAGACGAAAACGTAAAAAATGGTCGAAAACGTAAAAAAATGGACGAAAAACGTAAAAAAACGGATGAGAACGTAAAAAAATGAATATTGAGAAAGAGATGTATGGTTTGTGAATAAAGAGGTAAGAAGTGAAAGAAGATGTAATAAGAGGAAGGAGATGTCTGCATTTTGGAAATGGAAAGAAGAGGAAAGAAGCTCTTTTGTCTGAAAAAAAAACAAACCTGTTCCTCAACGCGCCCGTAGAGGAAAGAAATGAAAAGAGGCAATAAGAGCTTTTTTTTGAAAAAACAAACGAGGCCCAAGACTTCTACCAAGTCCTGCAAGATCCATAACCCTTCATCTTTGTGATGATATATCAGTGTACTTTTTTTTTTTTTTTTTTTTTTTTTTTTTTTTTTTTTTTTTTTTTTTTGTGACAATTGAATTATTCTGCTGCAAGTAGTTTAGTTTAGCATTTAAGATAAGCTCGATGAATAAAATCTATATGCAATCGTCGTGTGACTGATTAAGTTACCCTTTGCGAAACATCAATAGTTTTGGTTAGGTGAACCGAATTCTAACTCCGGTTTAATGAGTTTTTTAGTTAGATAATTTTAGTGACACGCATTGGTTGGAACCTTGTGATTGATTGAGATGTACATTGGTATTCCGAAATTTGCAAATCCAGAGCAAATTGGTCAATTTCGGCCTATTAGCCTATGCAAGTTTGTGTATCGTGTCATATCCAAGATCATGGCTAATCGCTTAAAGCCTTTTATGAATCAAATCTCTTGATACCTCACTACAAACTAAAACAACAAAGAGAGCTCAAATCACCAATGTAGTATCAGAGTTGACTCATATCTTAGTCATCTGGATCACTTTGAATGATTCAACTATATATACCATGGTAAGAGCTTTAAGGACCAAACCTCATATGTGCAAATATTATAATGTGACATCAACATGATTTAATTTTGAACTTTTATTATCATGGAACATACCAATGATGATGAAATGGAAAATGGTCTATAAACAGTTTATCAAGTTAGCGAAAATACTACTAAAAAATGATGTTCCATGAAAATGAAAAACAAAAGAGAGAGTGACATGGTAGAGAATTGAACTTGAGAATAAGTTAAAGTTCAATTACCAACGATCCCACACACCACTCTAAGGGTGCTCATCGGTCCAAAACTGGATCGGACCGAGACCGAATTCGGCAAAAAACTTAGACCGAGACTGGACCGAATGTGGTCGGTCTGGTCTCGGCCCGGTTCGGTCTTGGTCAAAATAGGCTAAATGTCCGGTTTTTAAGCCGGACCGGACCGGACCGGACCGAAACTGACCGAGACCGAAATTAAGAAAAACCCTAGACCGAGACCGGACCGAATGTGGTCAGTCCGATCTCGGTCCGGTCCTGTCCGGTCGGTCAGATCCATCCAGTCCGTTTACTCACCCTTACACCACTCATTACTAAACTCACCATGTAAAAAATTTATAACAAGACAAGAGGCCCATAGCTTTCAATAAAAGAAGAGCACACCAACAAAATAAATAAATGGTTAACTGTTAGTAAATCTTTAATAAAAAGTCAACAAAAATGGCGGCGGCCAGTTTAAAAAATTTACCAACGGTGACATTTGTGATCGGCAATGCAAAGAATCTATTCACGTACTTTTTTATTTCTTTTGTGTTTTTTAAGGTCATATCCGGCCATAACCCGGTTAAAACCAGCTATATCCGGTCAAGACCTGGTAATATCCGACCTTGAACCGGTTAGACCCGGTCATATCCTGCTAAACATCTCC
The DNA here is from genome assembly GCA_030686995.1 of Artemisia argyi. NCBI lineage: Eukaryota > Viridiplantae > Streptophyta > Magnoliopsida > Asterales > Asteraceae > Artemisia > Artemisia argyi. The sequence continues at coordinate 14,008,689 of CM060687.1, forward strand.
TTAATATGAAACTTGTTTACATTGTTAGCAAAACTCCGGTAGCTTAAATTAAAGACATCACTTATGAGATTGTTAGTTTGGGTGTCACATTCTTTGCATCTTGATTAATTTAATCGAAGCATTATGTTTTATTACCTATCAGTGATGAAAGGGTTAGTGTTGTATACGTTTTTATGGGCAAGAAATATACTAGGTTTTGGTTAGCTATTGGCCACAACAGCATATTATTGTCTTTTATACCAGTTTTCGATTCGATAATTATCTACATGTCGTCAATCACTTATATACATAAACTGGCATTTCACTTTCCAAACTGTAAAGACTTTATGATAACTCGCAACTGTAGTACATCAAACTCGCCCACTGTGACATTTTAATGTGGTAAATAATAATGAATAAACACAAATTTTGTCATGGGTCAAACTTGGTCTGTTCTGACATTATTGATTTTACTTTGTAATGTTTGTGTCCGGATCTTCAGAAGCTTGGTCATGATTCATGAAGGTACTTAAATTACTTTTTGTTACGAATTTATCTTATTGCAGAACCTATAAATATACGTTACATTATGTTTTCTAGCAAATATTATAGACACTTTAGTTATGTTACTATGAGTTTGTTAATTTTGCGTTGACATACAAATAGATCCGAGTTATTGTATACGAGGAACAGAAGAAGAAAAACACCAAGGGTGTCAAAATGTGAATTATGCAACTTATACCCGTCAAAATGTGAATTATGCAACTTATACCCAAATCGTAAATAATAATTATGTCTAGATTCAAAATGTTAAAAAAAAAAAACAAAAAAAAAACAAAAAAAAAAAAAAAAAAAACAACCCTTCATGCTTACTTTTAAAGCTAATATAGTTATTTGTAATTAGTGAATACTTGTTGGGAATGAAACCAAAATATAATGATAAAAATCTAACTAATTTGAGCAAGCATAAAAGTGTATAAAAATGTTATAGAAGACCTTGATGGGAATTGAACTTAATACCTTTCGTATATAAGCCACCATTCTTACCAGCAAGCCACATTAACATTTAAGAATGTATTTCCAACTTAATTTATTCATCACATAAGCATATCATTTCATTACACAAATATTATTCGGCTAAACATGGAACTGGTGCTGGTGTTGGAGATGGTGCTGGTGTATAAAAAGAGATTATTTTTATAAGCTATATGAAGTAACCTTTAGTTTTAAGAGATTATGAAAGATTATTTTTTTTTTAGAATCTCTTATAAGTTATGTCTGCCAAACAAAGATTATTTTTTAAGTAGCTTATTTTTTGAAAAAATAAGCACAATCTCCCAACAATCTTTTGTGCCAAACATAGCCTCAACCCTCATTTATACCCATTTGTCAAACTAGTTTGAGACACATAAAAATAAGAAAGCAAATAAAAATATAAGACTGTGTGGTGTTTTTGTTTTTCACATTATTTAAAAACAACTAACGAGAAGTGATGATTTTCGAAAATGAAAAGATAGAAACGCTTTACCTATTTAAACACATTACGATTGAAGTCTGCAAGGAATGGAACCATAAACCTTACTAGTAAGTTATACATGACGACTTACCAAAAGACCACCTCTCAACACGTCATTCATAACTTCCTACATCTCTACTACTTATAAAGCATACATACTATTCTTTGAAGGTGAAATGCTTATATTTAAGTAATGTGTAATGCCTATAGTATCCCTTAGAGAAAAACAAGTTTAAATGTAGGCAACTTTCTAAATAGCAACCTTTTACATATCATTATGTGTTTTTTAAATGCTACACACATTTATACATTTTCAACTTTTTAAAATGATAGCTACGTGGGAAGATTTCACTTCTTTAGCATATGTAGGAATGTATGGGATTTAAGGTTGAAATGATTTTAATCAAATGATAATAATCTATACGTACTAGTTATCTTTTCATTAAGAGTGTTGAATAGCTACCACACTAGTCTTCTTTTCCCGCTGTACATATTTATCTAAATAATAATAATAATAATAATAATAATAATAATAATAATAAATAAAAAACCGCGTCATTCAATTACACTAAAATGATTTTAGGAAAATCTTAAAAATTAATTAATCAATTATCAAATCTTGATAATTGATTATTGCTTTTTTATTGGGCAAGGTGATTTGGAGCATTGCTTTTTGGGAACATGTTGAAGGTGACTTTGTAACCAAGTAATTTACTACACACACATAATGATTAGCAATTTTCGTATACTGAACACACTAAAAACTTTTGTGACAATTTGGAAACATTTTGAACTAATTATGCATCTTTTCTATCATGTAACGCACTTTGTATGTTTCTGAATAGTTCGTCAAATATTTCTAGAGATAAACTTGTAAAGGCGTTGTAATGGGGTAAATTAGCATGTTATCTTTCATCGGTTGAAATCTATGAAACCAACTTAACCGTCATTCACAGCCTTTTATATTCGTTAAGATTATTTTTAAAAACTAATGCTTGCATGTTAAAATAAATAACAATAAATTTGGGCTTTACTTACCCAACATAGGGTTGTAGTTAATAGGCTTTGTGTTACTACAATTTCTTGTAAGAATATAATCTATTTAATCAAATATTAACCGGGTATGCACTATTTTCAAAATTGCGTTCATTTTTTTTTTTTTTTTTTTTTTTTTTTTTTTTAGAATTATCATACAACCAAAATCATTCAAAGCTGTTATTATAATAAAAATTATTTCCTTAACCACTACACTTAAGTATGTTTTTAGGGAAACTTAAAAGTTAATAATTTTTTGTCTTTTTCAAAATTGTTGTCCACATATCAAAATGACCTATAAATAGTGGCGAGCCAGCACTAAAAGCCACATTTTATAAGATTAAAGAAGATTTGTAACACCAAAATTTTAAGACCATATGCATTTTCCAAAAATTAATGTTTTTGACAAATTTTCACACTAAACGGGATAAATTGATGAGGTTTTCGTGCACCTCCGTGACTCTTTGGGTTCACCTTGAATACGAATGCAAATTATGCAAATATTACAGTGACATCAACATAATTTAATTTTTAACAAGATTAAAGAAGATTTGTAACACCAAAATTTTAAGACCATATGCATTTTCCAAAAATTAATGTTTTTGACAAATTTTCACACTAAACGGGATAAATTGATGAGGTTTTCGTGCACCTCCGAGACTCTTTGGGTTCACCTTGAATACGAATGCAAATTATGCAAATATTACAGTGACATCAACATAATTTAATTTTTAACTAATGAAAAACAAAAAGAGGGATTGGAAACTGTGGGGAATCGAACCTCAAATCTTAGGAACAAGTTAAAGTTCACTTCCTAACAGACCCACAATCCACTCTTTACTAAACTCACCGTACAAATTTTATAACAAGACAATAGGCCCATAGCTTTCAATAAAAGAAACACAAACAAACAAATAAATAGTCAAACTGTTAGTGAATCTTTAATAAAAAGTCAACTATAAAATGGCGACGAGTTTAAAAAAGTGCACGGTTATATCCGGCCTTGAACCGGTTAGACCCGGTCATATCCGACTAAGACCCGGCTATACCCGGTCATATCCGGGCAAGACCCGGCGAAACCCGGTCGCCAAGACTCTGTTAGAACCGGATATATCCGGATAAGACCCATTGTCGGGTTTTCTTTTCTTGTTTCGTTGTAAACTTGTAGTGCACGGTTTGAATGTATGTACTATTAATTAAGGGATATGAACTAATTAGTAGTTTCAGATTATATATTGTGTTTTTGTTGATTGATTGGTTTATTTATTTGTCAGTGCCGGAATTGCAAGGTATATTTCTATAGAAAAAGCAACATTGGCTGCTAATCAGGTACTTTTGTTTTACTTTTTTGTGTGTTTTTAAAGATTTTGTGTTTTTTTTTTTTTTTTTTTAAGGTTTTATGTTTTTGTTTAAGGTTTTGCCATGGAAGTGTTTTATGTGTAGGTGTAAGGGCCGGTGTTGGTGGAAGATACTTGTCTTTGTTTCAATGCTCTGAAAGGTTAAACTGGTTAGTCATTTGCTATCTACATTCTTATTCATATTACATCGTAAAATTCGTTTCTATATGTGATTACCAAGCTTACATAAAGACGATCTAAGATCTAAGTAAATGAACGGAAGTTTTATTAGTCTATGTTTGTGATATGTGTATTTATGTTTGTGATAAGTTTGGGAGTTGTGACTAATCTTTGACCACTTTGACAATGGTAGTATTCTAAATGTTACTTTACATGAAAAACCAACCACACTCGATAGAAAATGATCATGTGATGATCATAAAGAATTGTAATTTATGTTGTCCTCTTCGTTAATCAAATTGGTTTGATGTATCCCATGAGTGAATATACCGTAAACAAGACCTATAGCCCTCATCTTTATGATGTTGTATATTCTAGGAGAATATTTGTGAATAAAATCAGTAGGCTATATTTTATATGACAAATCGATCAAGCTCTTGTTTCGGCAACTTCAGTTGTTTGGTTTAGGTGAACATGACACAAAACTGTGTGTGTACAGGGGTGGAACCTACAGCTGAGCCACCTGCGGAATGTGCCATGTACGGTTGTGGCCGACGAACAGAGGCGGACCTAGCCTATGATAAGCTGGTTCCATAGAACTATCTCAGAAATTGAAATCTGTTAGGAGTTATATAGAGATAATTTGGAACCTACCTTAAAACTTGCCGATCCCATACTTGATGGATGTGGGATCGTAACACTTTCACCATCATGTTTGCAATAAAACCAAATAATTTTATAATTTATGTTGTTATAGTTATGCTGAAATGGCTAAGGAAGATAAAAAGAACAAGATTTCTCATCGTGGAAGAGCTCTTGCACCAGTAAAATCTCACTTTGCTAAGGCTGGTTATGTATTCGACACATAAGATAGAATATTATCTCTAAACAAGCCAGGTATCTTAGATGGGAGGTATTCACTTTGTATTTTGGTTTAAAAAACTGATTAATGTGAATCTAGGATCATTTTGTTAAAAATACACAAAAGCTAAAGTTTGTGACTGGTCTTTGACCACTTTGACAATGGTATAGTACTACATTCCAAATAATATTTTTACAGTATTTGTTTGAAATCCTCGTGTGGTTGTGGACAATTTTTCTTCACGTTACAATATGTTTTCTAGCAAATATTATAGACACTTTAGTTATGTTCCTTTGAGTTTGTTAATTTTGCGTTGACATACAAATAGATCCGAGTTATTGTATACGAGGAACAGAAGAAGAAAACACCAAGGGTGTCAAAATGTGAATTATGCACCTTATACCCAAATCGTAAATAATAATGATGTCTAGGTTCAAAATGTTAAAGAAAATACTTCATGTATACTTTTAAAGCTAATATAGTTACTTGTTGGGAATGAAACCAAAATATAATGATAAAAATCTATCCAATTATAGCAAGCACTAAAATGTATAAAAAAGTGAACAATGGCATTGCTGGGAAGTGAACTTAAGACCTTTGGTATTGAAGCCACTATTCTTACCAGCAAGCCACGTTAACATTCAAGAATGTTTTTACAACTTAATTTATTCATCACATAAGCATATCATTTCATTACACAAATATTATTCGGCTAAACATGGACCCTATTTTTTTATACACAATAAACTAAACATCATAGTCGCTTATGAAACCACGCTTAACCCTCATTTATACCCATTTGTAAAACTAGTTGAAGACACATAAAAACAAGAAAGCAAATAAAAATATAAGACGTCGTAGTGTTTTTGTTTTTTACATTATTTAAAAACAACTAATGAGAAGTGATAATTTTCATAAATGAATAAATAGAAATGCTTTACCAATTTAAAAACGTTATGATAGAAGTCTGCAAGGAATGGAACCATAAACCTTACGAGTAAGTTATACATGACGACTTACCAAAAGACCACCTCTCAACACGTCATTCATAACTTCCTACATCTCTACTAATTATAAAGCATACGTACTATTCTTTGAAGGTGAAATGCTTATATTTAAGTAATGTGTAATGCCTATAGTATCCCTTAGAGAAAAACAAGTTTAAATGTAGGCAACTTTCTAAATAGCAACCTTTTACATATCATTATGTGTTTTTTAAATGCTACACACGTTTATACATTTTCAACTTTTTAAAATGATAGCTATGTGGGAAGATTTTACTTCTTTAGCCTATGTGGGAATGTATGGGATTTAAGGTTGAAATGATTTTAATCAAATGATAATAATCTATACGTATTAGTTATCTTTTTATTAAGAGCGTTGAATAGCTATCCCGGTAGTTAATGCCAAAGTTTAAATAGACATCATCTATGGAGAGAGAGAGAGAGAGAGAGAGAGAGAGAGAGAGAGAGAGAGAGAGAGAGAGAGAGAGAGAGAGAGAGAGAGAGAGAGGATAGCATATTTTGTTGGGATTGAACAATGGACCTTTCAAATACATAACAATGCACTTACCAACATGACACGCTACAACACTAGTCTTCTTTTCCCGTTGTACATATTTATCTAAATAATAATAATAATAATAATAATAATAATAATAATAATAATAATAATAATAATAATAATAAATAAAAACCCGCATCATTCAATTACACTAAAATGATTTTAGGAGAATCTTAAAAATTAATTAATCAATTATCAAATCTTGATAATTGATTATTGCTTTTTTATTGGGCAAGGTGATTTGGAGCATTGCTTTTTGGGAACATGTTGAAGGTGACTTTGTAACCAAGTAATTTACTACACACACATAATGATTAGCAATTTTCGTATATTGAACACACTAAAAACTTTTGTGACAATTTGGAAACATTTTGAACTAATTATGCATCTTTTCTATCATGTAACGCACTTTGTATATTTCTGAATAGTTTGTCAAATATTTCTTGAGATAAACTTGTAAAGGCGTTGTAATGGGGTAAATTAGTATGTTATCTTTCATCGGTTGAAATCTATGAAACCAACTTAACCATCATTCACAGCCTTTTATATTCATTAAGATTATTTTTAAAAACTAATGCTTGCATGTTAAAATAAATAACAATAAATTTGGGCTTCACTTACCCAACATAGGGTTGTAGTTAATAGGCTTTGTGTTACTACAATTTCTTGTAAGAATATAATCTATTTAATCAAATATTAACTGGGTATGCACTATTTTCAAAATTGCGTTCATTTTTTTTATTATTTTTTATTTATTATTTTTTTTTTTTGGAATTATCATACAACCAAAATCATTCAAAGCTGTTATTATAATAAAAATTATTTCCTTAACCACTGCACTTAAGTATGTTTTTAGCGAAACTTAAAAGTTAATAATTTTTTGTCTTTTTCAAAATTGTTGTCCACATATCAAAATGACCTATAAATAGTGGCGGGCCATCACTAAAAGCCACATTTCATAAGATTAAGGAAGATTTGTAACACCAAAATTTTAAGACCATATGCATTTTCCAAAAATTAATGTTTTTGACAAATTTTCACACTAAACAGGATAAATTGATGAGGTTTTCGTGCACCTCCGAGACTCTTTGGGTTCCCCTTGAATACAAATGCAAATTATGCAAATATTACAGTGACATCAACATAATTTAATTTTTAACTAATGAAAAACAAAAAGAGAGGTTGGAACCTGTGGGGAATCGAACCTCAAACCTTAGGAACAAGTTAAAGTTCACTTCCCAACAGACCCACAATCCACTCTTTACTAAGCTCACCATACAAATTTTATAACAAGACAATAGGCCCATAGCTTTCAATAAAAGAAACACAAACAAACAAATAAATAGTCAACTCTTAGTGAATCTTTAATGAAAAGTCAACAGAAATGGCGGCGGCCAGTTTAAAAAAGTTACCACCGGTGCCATTTGTGACTGGGAATGCAAAGAATCTTGAAGAAGTTGGGTACTTTTTTATTTCTTTTGTGTTTTTTAAGGTTATACCCGGCCATGACCCGGTTAGACCCGGACAAATCCGGCCATAATCCGGTTATATCCGGCCTTGAACCGGTTAGACCCGGTCATATCCGGTCAAGACTCGGTTAGACCCGGATATATCCGGATAAGACCCATTGTCGGGTTTTCTTGTCTTGTTTCGTTGTAAAATTGTAGTGCACGGTTTGAATGTATGTACTATTAATTAAGGGATATGAACTTTGTAGTTTCAGATTATATATTGTGTTTTTGTTGATTGATTGGTTTATTTATTTTGTCAGTGCCGGAATTGCAAGGTATATTTCTATAGAAAAAGCAACATTGGCTGCTAATCAGGTACTTTTGTTTTACTTTTTTGTGTGTTTTTAAGGTTTTATGTTTTTGTTTAAGGTTTTGCCATGGAAGTGTTTTATGTGTAGGTGAAAGGGCCGGTGTTGGTGGAAGTCTGGAAGATACTTGTCTTTGTTTCAGTGCTCAGAAAGGTTTACCTGGTTAGTCATTTATTATCTACATCATTATTCATATATTACACCGTAAAATTCGTTTAAATATGTAGTTAACAAGCTTACATAAAGACGATCTAAGTAAATGAACGGAAGTTTTATTAGTCAATGTTGGTGATATGTCTATTTATGTTCAGGCTATACGATTTTAAATGAATTAGTCTACTAAAACAAACACCAACAAGCTTATTTCTTCTTAAAAAGCTTACACGATAACCTGTTATTATTATTATTTTTTTAAACACATAATAAATCAAATACCTTAAAACACCATGGTCTTTAAAAGGATAACATTCTCGTATTCTGTTTTGTGCGCAGGGCCTTACATGTAAGTCTCCTTTGCTGCACTTTCTTTTTTCTCTTGAAGGTGATGTTTTATGGCTTTTTGTTCAAACTGTCTATCATAAAACCTAATGGTCACAACTCACAAGTTACAGCAACTGCATATATGTTTCAGATAATCTGATAATATTACCCTGAATGTTCTATCAAATCTGATAGCTGATTATTGGGACTGTAGGTTTACAGCACATTTGAACATTCCTTAATTTGCTTTGTTCAATTTATTTATATTGTTAACAAGACCTGGTAGCATTTGTGAGATTGTGAGTTTGGATGTCACATTGTTTGCATCTTGGTTAATGTAATGGAAGCATTATGTATTTTTATCTTTCGCTAATGATAGGATTAGTGTTGTAGACGCTTTTTCTAGGCAAGAAGTTCTCTAGGTTTCAGCTAGCTATTGGTCACAATAGTTCCTAAATTAGCGAAAGTTTCGATCAGCTATTGTTGGTCTTTTAACCAATTTTCGACCATCATTTTACTGTCAACTTCAGTGCATAAAAACTTTACTGTTTTGACATTTTTTTGTTGTAAATACTAAATAGTTATGAATAAACTCAAAACGAATCTCTTTGATACGGGTGAAATTTGGTCTTTTATGGCTTTATTTATTTTATTTTCTCATGTGTGTCACTGGATGGCAAATGCCCTACACTCTCAATTTGCTATCTTTTTTGTCATTTTCACAAACACGTCCACAATGGGGTCTCCATGATTAATTGATTATCATTAAAATTAAAACTAATAGTGTCTTTTTTTAGTACTCCGTATTAGTTAGAGTAAAATTTTGAGTGTGTTATATCAAAAAGTTGAAAGAGATTTTAAACACCTTAACTCTGTACGTACCCCTAATCAAACCTATGACATTCTTAAACTTCTACTTATGTAAGAAATGAATCCACCAAAGCAGAAAACCATATTTTTGGAATTAGTTGATACAAGTTATCGGTTTGCTAGAGTGTATATTTTGGAGCTACTCCGATTGTCAATGGCAAAGCTAAAATTTTGTTATTAATTATGAGATATTCTCTCAAGTATGAACTAAATCTTTGTAATTAAAATGTTGGAGTGCCCATTTTTTAAGCAAGAAACTATATTAAAATGTTAAGAATTTGTGCTATATTTTCAAGTTTATGCATGATGAGGTTTATATTGTTCAAGCGGGAAGGGATCCAATAAGAAGAATAATTAAAATAAGAAGGGTAAGAAGTAATTCTAGCCACACATTTTAATGTGGGAGGGAAAATTTGAATGAAGATGCATCCATTTTTATAGGTGCATCTAGAATGTGTGGTTGTGGTTATTTCCTATCCTTCCTATTTTTATTATTCTTCTTATTTGATCCTAACTCTTAACCATACACTTGAAAATCTAGCAGTTTTTTCTCAACTTGTATGACAACTAGACTATAGTATATAAACAAGGAAGATTTCACTTCTTTAATCTATGTGGGATGCAATTTATAGTTGAAATGAACTTATCAAATACATAATAACGTACGCAGGGACGGACCCATGATTTTTAAGAGGATGTTGCATAAAGAAATGTTGGGCAAACTAAAGTTACATCGTAAAAAATGAAAATAGCAACAAAAAAAAAATTTGAGGGTCGCAAATGCCACAAAAATGGTAGTTTTGAAATCTTTTTGCACTTCGTGATCTAAGATCGGGTGTAGCCCGTGCCACGCCCGACATACATGTAGGTCCGTCCATGAACGTACGTACATACCTACATGTTTCCTGGTGAATGTATACACACCTGCTGATTCTTACATATTTTGCACACCATTTGCTTGTTCATTATCGAGTTTAAATACGGTTAATATGGTCCACAATAATTCACTTGCGGTGTAAATGGAATTTTGAACATAAATGGTGAACCTATATAATTGTTGTATTGTCTGATGGATATATGGGTGGGATTGTACGCTCATGATAAATAATCACACAACGAATAGCCAAATAGTTAAGTAAATGAAAAACAACATAATTCAGTAAAATCTCTATAAATTAATATTCGATAGATTAATAACCTCGATAAAATTAATAATTTGTCCAGTCCAAACTTGGAACTATTATAAATTTGGACCCCAATCAATAAAATAATAAGATAATAATTTTTTTGAAATCCAAGTGTATATATATTGTTCCCAACGAAACCATAAATTAATAATTAGTAAAAAATTTCATAATATGCATGTGATAATTTATTTTTTATCTGTAATTAGTGTACATTGTAATTTATTTTCATTTCTAACTAATATACATTGTAACCTGTATATATTGAAACTTGTTTTTCTAATTTATTTTTATCTTTAAGTAGTATCCATTGTAATTTATTTTTCATCTTTAACTAGTATATATTGTAATTAGTACATATTTGATTTGAAATTTAAAAGGCATACGTAAAACCTCTTTAAATTAATAAATTATTAATTTATCGATATAATAATATCTTGCTAAATTAATAAAATATCGCCGTCCGAACACTATTAATTTATAGAGGTTTTACTGTACATAGAAATTGGTTCATGAGAGATCGAATTGATTACTATAGACCTTCAAATTGGATTACACTTACCAAATGAGCAACTCTCCAAACATGATTTACCTCCATCTAGTGAACTTAATTTTCTTTTTTTGTTTGTGTGTGAAACTATGTGAGATATAAACTTTTATAGCAAGACAAATACTTTGTATCGTACGTGACTCTTGCATAATAGCAAAACAAATACTTTGTATCGTACGTGACTCTTGCATAGTCTAGGATCATTTTGTTGAAGGATACAAAAAGCATTGGATGCAAAACCTAAAGTTTGGGAGTTGTGACTAATCTTTGAACATTTTGATAATGGTAATACTTTAAATGTGACTTTACATGATAAACCAACCACACCCGATAGGAAATGAGAATGTGATGACCATAAAGAATTGTAATTTATGTTGTCCTCTTGGTTAATCAAATTGGTTTGACGTATCGTATGAGTGAATATACCGTGACTCCTTCTTAGTCCAGTAAGACCCATAGCCCTCATCTTTATGATGTTGTATATTCTATAAGTGTACTTACTTTGTTGTTGCTTAATATAAGCGTTCATTTAGCATCTAGGAGAATGTTTGTGAATAAAATCAATAGGCTATATTTATATGACAAATCGATCAAGCTCTTGTTTCGGAAACTTCAATTGTTTGGTTTAGGTGAACGTGGCTCAAAACTGTGTGCGTACAGGGGTGGACCTACAGCTGAGCCACCGCGGCACGTGACACGTACGGTTGTGGCCGACGAACAGAGGCGGACCTAGCTTATGATAAGGTGGTTCCCAGGAACTATCTTAGAAATTGAAGTCCTTTAGAAGTTATATAGAGATAATTTGGAACTTACCTTAAAACTTGACCGATCCCATACTTTATCAATATGGGATCGTAACACTTTCATCAACATGTTTGCAATAAAACCAAATTAATTTTGTAATATATGTTGCTATAGTTATGCTGAAATGGCTAAGGAAGAAAAGAACAAGATTTCTCATCGTGGAAGAGCTCTTGGACCAGTAAAATCCCACTTTGCTTAGGCTGGTTATGTATTCAACACATAAGATAGAATATTATCTCTAAATACGGTATCTTAGATGGGAGGTAATCACTTTGTATTTTGGTTAAAAAAACTGTTTAATGCGAATCTAGGATCATTTTGTTAAAAAGACACAAAAGCTAAAGTTTGTGACTGACCACTTTGACAATGGTAGTACATTCCAAATAATATTTTTACAGTATTTCTTTGAAATCCTCGTGTGGTTGTGGACAATTTTTCTTCACATTACAATATGTTTTCTAGCAAATATTATAGACACTTTAGTTATGTTCCTTTGAGTTTGTTAATTTTGCTTTGACATACAAATAGACCCGAGTTATTTTATACGAGGAACAGAAGAAGAAAACACCAAGGGTATCAAAATGTGAATTATGCAACTTATACTCAAATCGTAAATAATAATGATGTCTAGGTTCAAAATGTTAAAGAAAATACTTCATGTTTACTTTTAAAGCTAATATAGTTTTTTGTAATTCATTAGTGAATACTTGTTGGGAATGAAACCAAAATATAATGATAAAAATCTATCTAATTATAGCAAGCATTAAAATGTATAAAAAAAAAAGTGAACGATGGCATTGCTGGGAAGTGAACTTAAGACCTTTGGTATAGAAGCCTTACCTGCAAGCCACGTTAACATTCAAAAATGTTTTTACAACTTAATTTATTCATCACATAAGCATATCATTTCATTACACAAAATATTATTCGGCTAAACATGGATTTTTTTTTTGGTACACAATAAATAAACATGAGCTTACCCTAACTAAACATCATCGTCGCTTATGAAACCACGCTTAACCCTCATTTATACCCATTTGTAAAACTAGTTTGAGACACATAAAAATAAGAAAGCAAATAAAAATATAAGACGGTGTGGTGTTTTTGTTTTTTACGTTAATAATATAAAAACAACTAATGATTTCGAAAATGAAAAGATAGAAACGCTTTAACTATTTATAAACGTTATGATAGAAGTCTACAAGGAATGGAACCATAAACCTTACGAGTAAGTTATACATGACGACTTACCAAAAGACCACCTCTCAACACGTCATTCATAACTTCCTACATCTCTACTACTTATAAAGCATACGTACTATTCTTTGAAGTTGAAATGCTTATATTTAAGTAATGTGTAATGCCTATAGTATCCCTTAGAGAAAAATAAGTTTAAACGTAGGCAACTTTCTAAATGGCAACCTTTTACATATCATTATGTGTTTTTTAAATGCTACACACATTTATACACTTTCAACTTTTTAAAACGATAGCTATGTGGGAAGATTTCACTTCTTTAGCCTATGTGGGAATGTATGGGATTTAAGGTTGAAATGATTTTAATCAAATGATAATAATCTATACGTATTAGTTATCTTTTCATTAAGAGCGTTGAATAGCTACCCCGATAGTTAATGCCAAAGTTTAAATAGACATCATCTATGGAGAGAGAGAGAGAGAGAGAGAGAGAGAGAGAGAGAGAGAGAGAGAGAGAGAGAGAGAGAGAGAGAGAGAGAGAGAGAGAGAGAAGGGATAGCATATTTTGTTGGGATCGAACAACGGACCTTTCAAATTCATAACAATGCACTTACCAACATGACATGCTACCACACTAGTCTTCTTTTCCCGCTGTACATATTTATCTAAATAATAATAATAATAATAATAATAATAATAATAAATAAATAAATAACCGCATCATTCAATTACACTAAAATGATTTTAGGAGAATCTTAAAAATTAATTAATCAATTATGAAATCTTGATAATTGATTATTGCTTTTTTATTGGGCAAGGTGATTTGGAGCATTGCTTTTTGGGAACATGTTGAAGGTGACTTTGTAACCAAGTAATTTACTACACACACATAATGATTAGCAATTTTCGTATATTGAACACACTAAAAACTTTTGTGACAATTTGGAAACATTTTGAACTAATTATGCATCTTTTCTATCATGTAACGCACTTTGTATGTTTCTGAATAGTTTGTCAAATATTTCTAGAGATAAACTTGTAAAGGCGTTGTAATTGGGTAAATTAGTATGTTATCTTTCATCGGTTGAAATCTATGAAACCAACTTAACCATCATTCACAGCCTTTTATATTCGTTAAAGATTATTTTTAAAAACTAATTCTTGCATGTTAAAATAAATAACAATAAATTTGGGCTTTACTTACCCAACATAGGGTTGTAGTTAATAGGCTTTGTGTTACTACAATTTCTTGTAAGAATATAATCTATTTCATCAAATATTAACTAGGTATGCACTATTTTCAAAATTGCGTTCATTATTATTATTATTTTTTTTGGAATTATCATACAACGAAAATCATTCAAAGCTGTTATTATAATAAAAATCATTTCCTTAACCACTGCACTTAAATATGTTTTTAGCGAAACTTAAAAGTTAATAATTTTTTGTCTTTTTCAAAATTGTTGTCCACATATCAAAATGACCTATAAATAGTGGCGAGCCAGCACTAAAAGCCACATTTTATAAGATTAAGGAAGATTTGTAACACCAAAATTTTAAGACCATATGCATTTTCCAAAAATTAATGTTTTTGACAAATTTTCACACTAAACAGGATAAATTGATGAGGTTTTCGTGCACCTCCGAGACCCTTTGTGTTCGTCTTGAATACGAATGCAAATTATGCAAATATTACAGTGACATCAACATAATTTAATTTTTAACTAATGAAAAACAAAAAGTGACATCAACATAATTTAATTTTTAACTAATGAAAAACAAAAAGAGGGATTGGAACCTGTGGGGAATCGAACCTCAAACCTTAGGAACAAGTTAAAGTTCACTTCCCAACAGACCCACAATCCACTTTTTACTAAGGTGGCGTTTGGTATGCGGGAGTGACACTGTTGGTGTGGATTCAAACACTAAAAGAGTTGATTGGTATGCAAAATGTGGGCCCTTTCTTTGGCTTGATTACCAAATAGTTGTGGCAGACGATTTCACTCTACCAGGCCATCTTTCAAAATAAAAGGCATGCAACTTTTGTTTTTTTTTAAATAAAATGGGCCCTTTTTTAATCCACACCACTCCTTATAATTAATTATTTCAATTAAACATATTTTATAACAAAAAAATAATAATTAATTTTATTTTATATATTTTTAAAATATAATATTATACAATTTATATATTTTTCTCTCTCCGACATTAATATATTTTCTCTCTCCTACTTTTTCCTCAAACCTTTCCCAAATCTTTCAAACATTTCCCAAATCCAAATTCAATTCCAATCCCACTTGCGAACCAAACGCACCCTAAGTTCACCGCCCATAGCTTTCAATAAAAGAAACAAATAAATAGTCAACTGTTAGTGAATCTTTAATAAAAAGTCAACTATAAAATGGCGGCTGGCGAGTTTAAAAAAGTTACCACCGGTGCCATTTGTGACCGGGAATGCAAAGAATCTATTCAGGTACTTTTTTATTTCTTTTGTTTTTTAAGGTTATACCCGGCCATGACCCGGTTAGACCCGGGTAAATCCGGCCTTGAACCGGTTAGACCCGGATATATCCAGATAAGACCCATTGTCGGGTTTTCTTTTCTTGTTTTGTTGTAAACTTGTAGTTCACGGTTTGAATGTATGTATTAATTAAGGGATATGAACTTTGTTGTTTCAGATTATATATTGTGTTTTTGTTGATTGATTGGTTTATTTATTTGTCAGTGCCGGAATTGCAAGGTATATTTCTATAGAAAAAGCAACATTGGCTGCTAATCAGGTACTTTTGTTTTACTTTTTTGTGTATTTTTAAGGTTTTATGTTTTTTTTTTTAAAGTTTTATGTTTTTGTTTAAGGTTTTGATGTGGAAGTGTTTTTGTGTTTGTGTTTTGTGTGAACGTGAAAGGCATGCATGTTGGTGGAAGATACTTGTCTTTGTTTCTCTCAAGGCTATTTACCTGGTTAGTCAATTTACTATCTACATTCTTATTCGTATTACACCATAAAATTCGTTTATATATGTAGTTACCACGCTTACATAAAGACGATGTAAGTAAATGAACGGAAGTTTTATTAGCGAATGTTTGTGATATGTCTATTTATGTTCAGGCTATAGGATTTTAAATGAATTAGTCTAGCAAAACAAACACCAACAAGCTTATTTCTTCTTAAAAAGCTTGCACAATAACCTGTTATTTTTTTTGAACACATAATAAATCAAATACCTTCAAACACCATGGTCTTTAAAAGGATAACATTCTCGTATTCTGTTTTGTGTGGAAGGCCTTTCATGTAAGACTTCTTTGCTGCACTCTCTTTTTTCTCTTGAAGGTGATGTTTTATGGCTTTTTGTCAAATTGTCTATCATAAAACCATTGGTCACAAGTTACTTAATTCATATTCACTTAAATCGTGGTCACATTAATCTTATTATAGACTTGACAGATTTGGCCAAAATGGAGTCACTAAAGTTACGCGTTATAAAATTTACCCAATACAGCAGTTCTGTTACAGCAACTACATATATGTTTCAGATAATCCGATAATATTACCCTGAATGTTCTATCAAATCTGATAGCTGAATACCATAAAGCTGATTATTGGGACTGTAGGTTTGCAGCACATTTGAACATTCCTTAATTTGCTTGTTCAATCTATTTATATTTGGTACTAAATACAGTACTTATGATTAAACTCAAAACGAATCTCTTTGATACGGGTGAAATTTGGTCTTTTCTGGCTTTATTTATTTTACTTTCTCATGTGTGTCACCAGATGGCAGATGCTGATCCATAGCAAGTGGTTCCTTCAGAAGCTTGGTCATGAAGGTACATAGAATAATCTTTATGTCGTATTTACCTTGATGTTAAACTATAAAAAAATAATGTTAATTGACCACTTCATTTGCATTTGTAGGTGTAAACGATATGTTGATTGCTTATGAGGACAAATCTGCCTATGCTCTGTGTATATTTTCTCTTGCTATTGGGCCAAATCATGAATCCATTATGTTTGTGGGAAAGTCCCCGGTTATATTTGAATGAGTGTACTATCTTTTGATTGATTGGCATTTCAAATAACTTTTTTACACAATGTACCATTTCAGGGGAAGATCGTCCCTGCAAGAGGACCGACTGACTTTGGATGGGATCCAGTCTTCCAACATGATGGTTATGATCAAACGTAAGCCCATCTCAACATCTATACAATCATCCCTATAGTAGGTGGCAATTTTGACCAATTAACTTATAAATGGGTCTTGGCTTTTTCATATCTTTAATGAGTCCTATGGTTCAAAGCAAGTTTAGCTAAAAGAGGAACACATCAAATGGGTCGAATGTGTCAAACAGGTTGAAAGTCACGTCAAGTCTATCTTTTAAGAGTACAAACTTATAAATTTTGGGGAAAGAAGTTTTGTAGGTCCCCATTCTGACCTAGCCACCTGTTTGAACCTGAATCAGATTTGACAATAGACATTCTTATGAATCAAACCCATTTTGATCCATTTCAACGTGATCTATTTTCACCCGCCATCTCTAATCTCCCTGCATTTTTCAAATCATCGCATGCTTGCAATAAAACAAAACTAATTACATGATTTGTGCTGTTATAGTTATGCTGAAATGCCCAAGGAAGAAAAGAACAAGATTTCTCATCGCGGAAGAGCTCTTGCGTTGGTAAAATCCCACTTTGCTGAGGCCGGGTATGTATTTGACAAGTAAGATAGAAAATTTATCTATATTGGTGTATACCACTATACATTCATATTCGTACTTCTAAACAAGTTATCTTAGATGGGAGTTTGTAGTTGTGATTTTCACTTTGTTTTGTTCATTCCCACGGGTATCCACTTTGAACTTTGGGTTCCAAATTCTGATTTTAAAGCAAATTTATGTCATTTGGTTCATGTACACAAAAGAACATGGATGCAAAAGCCGAAGTTTCTTGCTAATGTTTGACTACTTTTGAATGGGAGTACTTTAAATGTGAATGAACCTGATAACTCAAACAAAACTGATAGAAAATCACAATGTGATGAACAAACAAAATTACAGTTCCATTGTCGTTTTTCTTGATTGGAGCTAGTTTGTTTTATTTGTATTAGTAAACATACAGAAGGTGGAGACTCTAGCCTTGCAAGATCCATGTATTGATATATCAGTGTACATTGTCTTGGTATCAATTGCAGTATTCTACGCTGCAAGCCTGCAAGTAGTTACGGAGTATTAGGTATGTTCAGATGTATAGATGAAATGTTTAGAGACACCACGGCGAAGCAGGTTCTTAAAAACTGGTTATTGCTAAAATTTAATTTTTAAGTACTATTGACATGATCACATTTCCTAAAAAGTTTCTAATTAGTTGTCTCTATTATATTAAAGAATTTGTGAATGATGGAAGAAAAAAAGAAAAAAAAAAGAAAAAAAAAAGAAAAAAAGAAAAAAAAGAAAAAAAAAAATATTATACATTAGGTTAAATCAAATTTTAAGTATTTTACTTTTGTTATTCTCATCTTGAGATATCGAAGTGAACTTTTCTATGTAATAAAAGGTTTTTTTGAGTTTCTGAAAGTTGTTACCTGTCATATTTTAGTTGGAATGGTAAATTAATGTGATGTATCGTTTTAGTTGGACATTTAGAAGTTATTTCGGTTAAAATTATGTCTGACAACCTCTTTCGAGAAGTTAAAAAACTTAAATTGAACATAAAATTAACTTTGATACTATACAGAGAACAAAAATAGTTGAGTAATTAAAATTTAGATTAACATAAAATATACTAACTTTATGTTAGTTTTGCGTTTTGCCTTTTCTAAGTGAAAAGATGCTTAAAAAAAAAAAGTCAAGCATTTATACTTACTTTCCGATACATGACACCCAAATGAGTTTTGATTATTTAAGTTTCAACCAACTTACTTTCTAACCATATGAGTTTTGATTATTTAAGTTTCAACAAACCTACTTCCTAACCAATTAATTTTGAAATGAGTAAATTTCATAAATCGTCATTGTGGTTTAACGGGTTTAACATATTTGGTCCCTCAAAAGATTTTTTCTCGGATCCTCTCCCCGTGGTTTATACCCGTAACGGGTTTGGTCCCTCTGGCTAACTGTCGTTAGTTTTTTCCGTTAGCTAACGACCGTTTGCAACAAACATTTGCACCGTTAGTCCTTTATACTAACGGCCATTTATAATTAACACACAATATGTTTTTTTTTAATTAAAAAAAATTAAAATTAAAATAAATAAATAAAAAATTAAAAAATTGGTTTTCTTATAATTTTTTTTCTAAATATCTTTAAAATTTATACACGTTTTTATACACATTTCTATACACGTTTCATACACACGTTTTTATACACACATTTTTATACAAATTTTATACACGTTTTATACACACGTTTTTATACACACGTTTTTATACACGATTTTATACACATATTTTTATACACACATTTTTATGTACACGTTTTTATACACTCATTTTTATACACGTTTTTATACACACATTTTTATATACACATTTTTATACACACTTTTTTATACACACGTGTTTACACACGTTTTTACACGCGTTTTGATACACATATTTTTACACATTTGAACACACGTACACATTTATACACGTTGTTACGCACGTACACATTTATACACACATTCTTATACACGTTTTAAAAAGCGTGTGTATAAAAACATGTGTATAAAAATGTATGTATAAAAACATGTGTATAAAAACGTATGTAAATACGTGTGTATAAAAAAGTGTGTATAAAATCGTGTATAAAAACATGTGTATAAAAATATGTGTATAAAATCATGTATAAAAACGTGTGTATAAAATGTGTATATAAAAACGTGTGTAAACACGAGCGTATAAAAAAGTGTGTATAAAATCATGTATAAAAACGTGTGTATAAAAATATGTGTATAAAAACGTGTGTATAAAACATGTATAAAATTTGTATAAAAATGTGTGTATAAAAACGTGTGTATAAAAATATGTGTATAAAATCGTGTATAAAAACGTGTGTATAAAACGTGTATAAATTTATATAAAAATGTGTGTATTAAAACGTGTGTATGAAACGTTATAGAAATGTGTATAAAAACGTGTATAAATTTTAAAGATATTTAGAAAAAAAATTATAAGAAAACCAATTTTTTAATTAATTAATTATTTAATTATTTTAATTAAAAAAAACATATTTTGTGTTAATTATAAACGGCCGTTAGTATAAAGGACTAACAGTGCAAATTTTTGTTGCAAACGGTCGTTAGCTAACGGAAAAAACTAACGACAGTTAGCTAGAGGGACCAAACCCGTTACGAGTATAAACCACTGGGAGAGGATCCGAGAAAAAATCTTTTGAGGGACCAAATCCGTTAAACCACAGGGACGATTTATGAAATTTACTCTTTTGAAATCATTCCATAATAAGCAATGATTATTTAAGTTTCAACCAACCTACTTCCTAACCAATTAATTTTGAAATCATTCCATAATAAGCAAGTAAAAGTCTGAATTTTAAGCCTTTCTAATTATAGAATAGTCTCAAATGCATTATATAGTAGTATAGATAATAAACTCCTTCGGAAACCATGTACCTGAAAGCATAGTATTGTAATTGACATGTATGTTGCTCATTTACGACAGTATATAACCAAGAAAGATATCATTTCTTTAATCTATGTGGGATGCAAAGTTCGATAGTCTTTTTCTAAAAAATTGACACACCTACATGTTGACTATTGCATTTTAGTACACCATTTATTTGTTCATTATAGAGTTTAAATACGGTTATATAGTCCAAAACAATTCATTGATGATCTAAATTTATTAGTAAGTTGATAATGATGGTAAAATTAGGCTAAGTGTCATGGGAGGGTCTACCACCACCTCTACCTTTCACTCGGGTTGACCATTACCTCCTCTCAAATTCAAAACGCGGTCTCCCATTTCTTCCAAAGTTTGGTGATGCAGACCACTAAAGGTGGTGCCCTTTTTTATTTGTTTATGTGTTTGTGGGGTATATTGTGTGATATGTTTGTATAAGGTGGATTATTTATATATCTTTGGCTTGATGGTGACCATTACACATTTACACATAGTTGGTGGTGAGTTTTTGTGGTGTGGTGAATGGTGATGTGATACTGATTTGGATATGGTAAGCTTGATGACCATAACACTTAGCCTCATGATTTTCTTAGAAGACTGAAAGTTAGCTACATAGACATATGGATAATTATTGTAAACATATATTAAAAAGCGTAGAATTCATGTTAATTTTTAGTTCGCAATTGAATACGAGGTTTTGTGTTGTATACTCAACTTCATAAACAACTACGTCGTGTAAACATAACATGATTCTCAACATGTATGGTCCTTATATACTATACTATAGAAGCAAGGAAGATTTCACTTCTTTAGCCTATGTGGGAATGTGTGGGATGTAAGGTTCAATTCATTTTAATCAAATGATAATAATCTATACGTACAAATTATATCACTAATTTAATATGGGTTTCCTCTCGTATTTATGTTACTTTTGGTTCGGTTGCCGTCGATAATGCAACTCGTTTTGTGTTTCTTAATTTACATGCTATGCAAGTTAATTAAGTGTTGGTAATGTAAAGTATTTTTTTGTGTGTCTAAATTGGTCGAGTGAAGTTCACTCGATCTAACCGTCTGTCTTTTTTAGTTAAATTTTGTTGTAGTTTATGATGATAAATTAGTTTATACTTCCTATAGTTTAGTGTTATGCTATGCAAGTAGCTTAATACAAGCACTATATTTGTTAAACATAATTAGTTGGCGTATCACCAATGGGTAATTTTTATGTTACTAACACAAGCACTTTTTAAGCGAAAATATATACTACTAAAAAATCGAAAATTTATATTAAATTTTTCAACACATCATGTTTAGTGAAGTTTGATTTTTTTTAGTTTTATAATCAACTTCACCAACACAATGTGTTTTAAAACATAATATTATTCTAAAGATGTATTCCTCATTCTCTATAGTATATAAACAAAAAAGATTTCATTTCTTTCATCTATGTGGGATATAAATATGACATGGTTTTATCAAACACATAATATTATACATGCTTACATGCCGACTTGTGCATTTCTAGTACCATAATCTATACCATTCATCTGTTTATCATAGAGCGTTTGTATTTGAAGCAACTGGAATTCTTAATGAAAAAGTTAAAATTCTGTTATTAAGTGATGACGCAACTTTGAGACAGAGATCTTCTACATAGTACAAATTGTATCATTGATTTCATATGGGTTTACTCCCATATTTTTGTTTCGTTGTGGTTGAGGAATATATTGCCAATAATGCAACTCGTTTTGTGTCTCTTGAATTGCATGCCATGAAGTTAACTAAATAGTAAATAGTCCAAGCACGCTGCAAGTAGTTTAATCAAGCCTTTTATTTGTGGGTTAATTATTTAAAAATGTATCATACTTGTCACTTTTTGTTATTCTGTGTGTATTTTGTGACTATTCAACCTTGTAACATGACCATTTTACCCTTCGAAATTTGAAAAAAGTAAAGGTAAAATAGTTACAAAATACACACAATAATCGAAATTTGAAAGTTCAGTACACATAATAAGAAAAAAAAAAAAAAAAAAAAAAAGTTCATCAATAATAAAAAGTGACAAGTACGATACATTTTCTAGCAATTGCCCCTTTATTTGTTAGATATAGTTTTCTTAGCATATAAGAGAGTGTTTTTTATATGAAATCAGTACGCAGTCTTGTAAGACTGACAAAGTTACTCTTTGCGAAAAACCAATACTTATAAACTGGTCACTCTGTCTCTTGCTTCATGTTTAGAAATGTAGGCAATCAAGAGTCCAAGAGGGGCTTAAGTCACCTGTGTTGTACCAGAGTTGCTTCTCAGATGTGCTCACTAGCTAGCGACCTTACATGGAGGGCCATGCCTTAATTCATTTTTTTAGAATGCATACTAGAAATGTCAGAAATCTTTATATTCATCATTACTACAAAAAGTCAATAATTATATACTCATTTTCTCGTACAAGTTTGGAGATATAGTATGATTTTTTTTTGGTTTTAGAATCAACTCTACCTACGACTATGTACACGAAAACATATTAATTAATGACATGTTTGATCCACATTAACTATAGCATATAAACAAGAAAGACTTTACTTCTTTTAAACTATGTGGGATGTAAAGGAATTTTTTTTATCAAATAATGTATAGAGTGCATGTTACATTTCATATACCATTTATATGTATATTATAGATCATTGTTCTTTGAAGCTACTTTCAATGGTGTGAAAGTTTAAATACGGTTATTGAGTGACGGCTTAATTGGATTTGAAGATCCTCATATGCAATTCATTATGTGTTTCTTGAATTACATGCCCTCAAAGTTAAATAAGTGGCTATTCTATGTTGCAAGTAGTGTAGTTCAAACATAATATTGTATACGATAAATATACTTTCCTTGTCTTGTAAGAGAAGTTTTTCAGATATGATAAGCGGGCAATCTTTGTTACTGATTAAGTAGCCCTTTGTTAAAAGCGTGTCGTTTACGGAGCTTTTTGGTAATTAAGAATTACAAGGGTGACACATCTATCCGTGTTGGATAGTTCTGGTGACGCACATTCGTTGGTACCTTTTAAATTGTTTGGTTTTACATTGTTAGGACAAAGTTGTCACAGGTGTCTTGAAACCTTTTACACAAATGGGGCTTTGTGGTCCACTGGGTAAAGCTTATTAAGTTAAGCGAACCTATGTGAGAGTAGTATCGGGTTGGGTGACCAATCGGGAAGTCCTCACTTGGGGACCACAAGCTCTAATGATATCCACCAGCTACCTTAGAAGCCTGGCCAGCCATGTGTGTCTGTTCTATTCCGTTCCGCAGCATGGTTGGGTATTGGGTGGAGGTATTTCATAGGCATCAAACCTTTGATGGGTAGGGTTGATGGGTACCATTATGGTACACACTACACAGGGTTGAGGTGTCCCTGCCAATCTACACTTTTTGATCCAACAGGGCTCAAATAGTCGCATGGATGTCGATGGGCATCCAGGTAAGTTTGAATGATACATTTTGCATGATTGAGTTGAACAATTATAAGAGCTTGACCAAAATCACGTGTGCTCGATCAATAGAGACATTACGTGGGTCATGCATGCCTTGATTCACTTTTGTATCATGACACGGCGCAATCAATATGGCACAATACAGTAGGAATTAGGTAAGTTCATGTGGATCACTGAAACGTTTAGAGATTGGAACACCAACGGCAGGGGGTTTCTTGGATCCAAAAACATGGACAATCTTTGTAAATAAAGACTTTAGAGTAGCCGTGACTCGTTAATGAAGTTTGACTTTTATTAGCTTCATAATCAACTTCGTTAACAACCAAGTGCTTGGAAAACATTGTAGTTTACTATAGTATATAAACAAGAAAGGTTTCACTTATCTAGCCTATGTGGGATGTAAATGTTGACTCCTACATTTCTATTTACCATTTATGTATTCATTATACGGTGTTGTTCGTTGAAGCTTCTTTGATAATAGTGCGAAGTGTTAATATGGTTATTAAGTGACGGTGCTATTGAATTCGGAAATCGTCATTTGGGTATTGGGTTTACTATCACATTTTCGTTATTTTTTGCTTGGTTGTGGTCGATGAGAAAAATGGCGGTAATACAACTCGTTTTGTGCTTTTGAATAACATTAAGTTTTTTTTCTGGTCAGGTTACTTATGGAGAGTCCAACAATTTGACTCAAATGTATGCAACGAAATTGGGGTATCACGTGACTGTTTTCGAGTCTTCCATGGCTACCCCAAATATGTACTTAGTGATGAATTTTTGAACTCTTGTAAGGAAGTCAATTAGTCAAATGACGGGCCATACGTTGGTATAAACCCGCAATGTAATAACAATAGTATCGTTATTTAGGAGCGAAGAATTTGAATGATAATGAAATTCGAAAGAACAATTGTGTAATAACTCCCTACATTATTTTAATTTCCTACTACATTTATTTATCACAAAATGCTGACACAACAATTTATATATGCGCCTAGCACAAATAATCAGGGACGGAGCTAGGGGATTTCCGCGGGTGCCTGAACACCCCATGAATTCTTCAATGTAGTGTTAATTTTTGGAAAAACATCGATTTTCCTTGAAGTTATCTTAAATGCACCCGGTCCATCGAAATATGTTAAGTTTAATTCTAGTATTAGTGTTCAGATTTTTTGTGCACCCGATAATATTTAATCATGGTTCCATCCCTGAAAATAATGGTAATAAACCAATAACTTTCAATATTTTGGAGACCATATTCGATATGTAAAAATATGAATGCAACTACTAAAACTTGAAACAACATTAGTGTGTTTTGTTGGTGATTTTAGCGTCATAAATCATGTTCGTGATTTGCATGAATATTAAAGGGAATTTGAAGTTAAAATATTATATGGGTTACATGATTCAAAACGCACACTCGTAAGTTAATTTGATTACCAACGCTAGATATTCATCAAAAATTGTGATCATCAAAAGAAAAAGAAAAACAAAAAAAATCGTGGCTTTTCACTTTTGTGTATGTAAACACAATTTGGTCTTTCATGTGAATATATTCATTTCAACAAAAATGGTCAAAATATTGTATTAGAAAGGTAATATACACAATTCGATCAATTGTCCAACACCATAATACCAACATGGTTTGTGTGATCGTTGATTTTTTTATCTTTTATTTTTTTTAAGCTTGTCTTTAAGTATTGGACAATGTATTCTTTACATAAATTATTTTCAGATTTCAACAAAGCCGAATAAACTTGACATTTGATGATAAATCGTTTTGTTACTCTCTATGTAAGCCTAAAGGTCTGTAGTTCTGCACATGCAGCACATTCGAAAGTGCAAGAAAAAATCCAAAGAAAATTTGGAATAAATAATGTTTTATGAAAATGAAAAATAAAAGTGTAAGATATGGAACTGTTAGGAATTGAACCACAAACCTTTCAGATAAGATGCACTTCACTTATCAACAGACTACATCATCTAACTTACCATACAAATCAAGATTTTCAAAACCGGAATCCTAATCAAGATCATTATCGTTTTAGCAAGATCGAAATCGTAAGATCTGATCAGGATCCTAAGATCCTACAATAATATCATTTTCTCAATAGTCTTTTTAATATTATTCAAATCTACAAATTATTATATATAATGAACACAAAATTATATGAACTTTCATGAAAATATTGTCCTAAGTTATGTATATGAAATGTTTAAAAAGATTAATATGTTCTTTTTAAATTCTATAAAATCAATCCATAACTTTATAGTTTTTTTAATTTGCGGTTTTAAAAAAAGTTAGATCTGATTGGATTAGATCTTAAAATCATATGGTGAAGATCGGGATTTATAAGATCCTAAGCTTGCTAAGATCCTACGTAGGATCCAGATCGTTTTTGCTTTATAGTATCATAAAATCGTAAGATTATAACATCAGGATCAAGATCTTAACAACTATGATACAAATTTTATACTTAGACAGAAAACTTTTATCTTTACGAACTGGATTCAATTTCTGTTACTGTACTTAATAGTACTCTAAAAATAGACTTAGCCCATAATAACGGGCCCATAACTTTAAATCAAAAATAACACCAACTAGTAAATAGTCAATTGGAAATCTGCAACGACTAAAACTCGAAAATGGCCGGTTCTTTTGAAACCCCCGCCGGGTCAGCCAGTTTTTTAGCAAAGACCCGGGTCGACCCGGATAAACAATTCTAGCAAGCTGGGTTTGTCATTTTTATCCGAAATTTTGAGTTTTTTTTATTCTAGTTAAAAATAGATGTTATTATTGTTTAAAATAATAATACGTACAGACGTACAGTAGTTATGTTTGTAATGTTATTATTGTTTGAATTGGTAGGACAAAGTTGTGATTTTGTCTTTTAATTCCTCTTTATAAATGTCAGCCTCCAAAGAGGGGCGCGAGTCACTTTTGTGTGTACAGAGTTACCTCATATATGTGCTCAATAACTTGATAACTCAACCGATACTCATAGAAAATAAGACGGTAAAAAAAAAATGAAAATGAAAATAAAAAAGACAAAGCTAGGTATTTCAGGAATCGAGCCACTGACCCTCAGGTCATAGCACTGTATACTTACCGAAAGAACCACACTCAATCATGTTATACATATTTTCCTACCTCTATTTAACATAAAATGTACGTTTACAGCCAATGTTTTGAAACCCGGGTTTGGGATCGACCCGGCTGAGTTACCGGGTCACCGGGTCAACCCGGGTCAACCCGGTTAGACCCGGTTTTACGCACATTTCCAAAAATCGATTTTACGCACAAATATGAGTGAATAAACACCATAAGAAAGTCATATCAAACAAAAATAGCACCTTAATAATGACAAATAAATAAAAAAGAGTCAAAATTTAAATTTAAAAAAAAAAAAAAAAAAAAAATAGAGAAAATCCAAACCCGGCCGGGTTTCAAAACCCGGGTCAACCCGGGTCACCCAAAACCCGGCGGGTCACACCGGTTGACCCGGTTTTAGAAACCCGGGTCAAAACAACCCGTTTTTTGACCGGGTTCCGGTTCGACCGGCCGGGTTGACCCGGGTTTCAAAACATTGTTTACAGCAAGACAAAAACTTTAGAAATGGGCTTAACCCCATACAATCAAAAACCACGATCAAGTTCTGAAAACATAATACCATTCTCGACATGCATGAATATTAAATTGTTCTATCAAAACAAACACATAATATTGTACATGCTTACATACCGACGATGTAAGTAAATGAACGGAAGTTTTAATAGTGAATGTTTGTGACATGTTTATTTATGTTCATGCTATAGGTTTTTCTAAATGAATTAGTCTAGTAACCAGCCATATGTGTTTCTTTAATTTTCTGCCTTAATGAACGTAAATTTACTTTTTGGCTAATATAATAAACTCCAATTGCATAATGTAACCGAAAACATGATAGCATTCTCAAAATAAATTGTTCTCTTACAATGCCGTATATAACCAAAGAAGATTTCACTTCTTTCACGGTTTCACCTATGTGGTATATAAGGATGAACTAATCTTTAGAAATGTAAGCAATTTTTATTTATTTATTATTTATTTTTTAAAGCTGGTGATTATGCAACTCCTTTTGTGTTTCTTGAATTTCATGCCATGAAGTTAACCGAGTATTCAACGCGGCAAGTAGTTTAGTTTAAGCATTTTATATGTTAAATATACTTTCAATATGATATAAATAGGAAATCTTTGTGTGAGTTATTAAGTTCGCTTTGCGAAACATCATAGTTTGGATAAGTGAACTGGACTCGACTTGTGTGAGGTTCGGTGACTTTTTTAGTAGTACTTGTGAGAGTGACACATCTATCTTTTTAGATAACTCGGGTGACACACATCCGTTAGTACCTTGTGGCTTGTGATGTAAAAATAAATATCGGTAGGACAAAGTTGTCACTTTGTCTTTGCTAGAAATGAAGAAAACTAGCTTGATAAAGTTAAAATGTTAAAAGTTATTTTAAAACAATTAATTCTATGGCAATTTTGAAGAACAATGTGTTTACTTGACTTTATAATGACATCAAAGTTTTTTGAGTTAACTACATAAATGGTCCCTGTGGTTTGTCGGGTATTACGGATTTGGTCCCTAAACTTTTTTTTTTGCGGATATCGTCCCTGTGGTTTTTACCCATTACGGGTTTGGTCCCTTGACCAACTTTTCTGTTAGTTTGACCATAAAATGGTA
Organism: Artemisia argyi; assembly: GCA_030686995.1. NCBI lineage: Eukaryota > Viridiplantae > Streptophyta > Magnoliopsida > Asterales > Asteraceae > Artemisia > Artemisia argyi. Next base: position 14,037,885 of record CM060687.1, read on the forward strand.
TCACCTGACTAACACGTGATGGGTAGTATAGTCCTTTTGGTTTTGGCGCTCTTTTATTCCTAGAAAGTCAATGAAAACGATTCATTTCACATTTAATCCCTAGGGTTACACACAACTAACCTCTGTAAACACAATCAAAGCACCACACCTAATTTTATGATCTTAAGCAAAATCAAGATTGATAGAACAAGATTTCCCAAACAATAATGTTGTGTGAGTGGAGAGTGCGTAAGAAGGGTGCAAAGTCAGACCCATACCATGATTATTGTAAGTGTTTATACAACCCTTTTAGGTTGTTGAGTTGTGACAATCATTTTTTGTGTTATTTAACACTGATCATTCTTTATTAATGAACAGGTAAGTTCCCAACCGTTTTTTGTTTGAAGATAAACCATGGAGGTGCATTCACAAGTCCTCCTAAGATTCGTTATAAGGGTGGAAAGGTAAACTGGATAGACACCATTGATTCTGATGAGTTTTCTGTTAATGAGGTGCATGAAATGATGAAAGAGTTAGGATATAAAAATGTTTGTATGGAGTATTACTATAAGGAACCTAACCATGAGTTAGATAATGGTCTTAGAAAATTAGCTGTTGATAAAGATGTGTTGGAAATGATAAAACATGTTGCTAAGTACAAGGTTATAGACTTGTATGTTGACCACTCTGTTCCACAAGTCCCTAAGGTTTTAGATAATGCTATGTTAGTTGGATTGAATGATAATCTTAAGAATGCTGATGATGTAGTGGACAATGATATTGATGATGTATTAGATGATGTAAGTGAGGATGAGTGGTTGCAGAATTGCTTAAGTAAGGTGGGTAGAATGAGTAAGGATGTAGGGCAGTCAAGTAAGAATGTAGACAATGTAGATGATTCTAGTGTGAAAGGTAAGTGTGTGAATGATAGGGTTCAATCCATTGGGCATAAGAGGATGTATTTAGATGTTGAAGTTATTGAACATGATAGGGATAAGCATGTTAGTGAATCAGATAGTGAAGGTGGGTCAAATAGTGAAGAATCAGATAATGAAGGTGGGTCAGATAGTGATGACAGTGAGTTCATAGTTGATGAAGAGCATATGATACAGCATGTTGAGGTGGATATGCAAGACTATAGGGACAACATAGATGATAATGTAGAATGGATTGGTTGTAAAGAGGATGATGCAACTGTTAATAAGGACAAAGATGGTGAGGGTGTGACAAGTGAGCAAGAAGATGTTGTTGAACTGGATTTTGATAGTGGTACTGAGTCAGAGGGTGAGGGTGTGAGAAATAAGGCATTGAGAACATTGGCCAAACTGAACAAAGCAAATGATGGTAACATTTGGAAAGAAAACTTTTTCATAGGACAAACATTTGCTAGTAGTCAACTAATAAAAGAGATGATAACTAGAGTGGCTGTTGAGCAAAGAAGAGAACTTCATTTGAAGAAGAATGATAAGGAAAGAGTTAGGGCAATATGCAGGGGACAATTACCCATTTTTAATGAAACAGTTGGGCTAAATGATGGGCCAAATGGTAGTCAAAATGATGGGCCTAATATTGCTGAGCCCAGTGGGTCAACTAGTAAGACAAAGAAGAAAGGGACAAAAGAAGGTGTGACTGTAAAGGGAGTTGATAGAAAAGAGTCAAAAGATTCTGCTAGTTGTCCTTGGTATTTACAATGCTCCAAATTACCAAGGCAATTAACATGGCAAGTAAAAGCATTCAATGACACACATAAATGTATACAGTCAAGAAATGTTAAAAAATGCACAGCCACCTTTCTGTCAAAAGAAATAGAGGAAACAATTAAACCTAACCCTAAAGTTCCTCTCTCAGCTCTTAAAGATCAGTTGGAAAAAAAATTTGAACTAGGAGTTTCCAAGATGAAGGTGTATAGAGCTAAGCAAAAAGCTACTGATAAAGTTGTTGGGGATTATACCAAACAATATGCACAGTTGATGGATTACTGTGTGGAATTAAAAGCCAAAAATCCTAACACAACTGTTAAGATTGATGTGGACAGAACAGGGGACACATCAAGTGTTGAAAGACAGTTCAAGATGGTTTATGTGTGTTTGGGTGCTTTAAAAGAGGGATTCAAAACAGGGCAAAGGGAGTTGTTGGGTCTTGATGGATGTTTCTTGTCTGGTCCATTCCCAGGACAGATTCTAACAGCAGTTGGTGTAGATCCAAATAATGGAATCTACCCACTTGCTTATGCAGTAGTTGAGGCTGAAACAAAAGATTCCTGGAAATGGTTTCTTGATTGTCTTAGTGATGATTTGGAATTATACAGGAATTCCAACTTTACCTTCATAACAGATAGGCAGAAGGTATGTACTTTACTTGTTATTACTTTCTCTGTTAATTGCTATTTACTAATTTGAGTTATTTCTTTTGTTAATTATCACTTGTAGGGAGTCATACCTGCCATTGCAGAGACCTTTCCCAATGTTGAGCATAGATACTGCTTAAAGCACATCTATGACAACATGAAACTTTCATGGAGAGGGGAAATGTATAAAGAACTGTTATGGAAATGTGCCACTGCTACCACTGTGAAAAGGTTTGACAGAAACATGGAAAAACTCAAAGAGCATAGCAAAGAAGCTTATGATTGGCTTAAGCTAATTCCACCTCAACACTGGGCTAGGTCCCATTTTTCTGGTAATTTCATATACTATATTCTACACTTATCATTATATTTCAGTGAACTATTCTAAAAATATGTAAATACAAATGCAGGAAGGGCTCACTGTGATGTTTTATTGAACAATATGTGTGAGGTGTTAAATAGGCAGCTTGTGGATGGAAGAGACAAGCCAATCATAACTTGCTTGGAGTTCATAAGAGCATATCTTATGAGAAGAATTGTAAATGTTCAAAAGGTTATAAGCAAGTGTGATGGCCCACTAACACCCAATGTTGAAAGGTTGTTTAAGGTGATTGTTAAGGATGCTGCACAAATCAAGGTATTCACTCTAATCTAATATCTTATAACAGTTTGTTAAACATTGCTTTGAGTAGACTTTTAAAGTAATGTATATACTTGTAGGTTGAATGGAATGGGGGTGACATGTATCAGGCTAATGGCCCTTGGGGAGACCAATCTGTTGTTAATATGAGGGCTAGAGTTTGCTCATGTAGGAAGTGGGAGTTGTCAGGAATACCCTGCAAACATGCAGTTGCAGCCATATGGAACATGGCAAGCAATGGTATAGAAACTGGCATACCAGAATCATATGTTCATCAATGCTATTGGCTCACTACTTGGCAAGATATGTATAGGTTTAAAATCAATCCTTGTGATGGACCAGATGAATGGGCTAAGGCAAATGTCCCATTGATACTTACCCCACCTGATTATACCCCACAACCTGGTAGGCCAAGGAAAAAAAGAAGGAAGAGTGCATCTGAGTTGGCTGATGGTATGACAAAAGGAGTTCATTTGAGCAGGGAAGGTAAAAGTGTAACTTGCAGGAAGTGTGGCCAAGTTGGTCACAACCAAAGAAGTTGTAAAGGTCAAAGGGCTCCAACTGTTGGTGGTGGTTCTAAGTCTGCAAAAAGTAATCCTACAAAAAAGAAGAATGGTGGTGCAAGTGTTGGTGGTGGTTCTAAGCCTGCAAAAAAGAAGAATGCTGGTGCAAGTGTTGGTGGTGTTTCTAAGTCTCCAAGTGTTGGTGGTGGTTCTAAGCCTGCAAAAAAGAAGAATGCTGGTAAGAAGAATGGTGGTGCAAGTGCAATTGTTGAATATCAGCCTGTTGGTGCAAGTGTTGGTATGCCTGCAAATCTTGGTTCTCAGCCTGCAAGTCAAACAAGTGCAATAATTGTAGGTTCTCAAGGGGCTGGTGCAAGTGCAGCAAGATTTGCTTCACCAACCAAGTTTACCAAGACAAGTGCAAATAGGTTTTCACCATTAAAGCAAATCTAATTTGCAGTATTTTATTTCTGTATGTTAAGAACCAAGAACCAGTATGTATGGTCAGTAGACTCTTGTTTTATTTTGTGGTTTGGTTGCACCAGTAAACTATGGTCAAGTAGACATTTTGTTTAGGCTAAACTTACATTGTCTTGTGAACCTATTAATGGCAGTCTACTTAAAACATTTGCATCTTGTTGAATGGATCTTCCTTTTAGCAATTGAATATTTTGATGTTAGTTGACACTTTATAACACCATTGTACTTCAAAATTGCAAACTATTATTAGTTTGCTAACTTCATTCATTGCCAAATCTTCATACATTACATGTTCATATTAGAGTACCCAAAATACATCCATTACAGGTTTCACTACCCAAAATACAACCTACATTCTAGAACCACCAAAATACAAACAACATTCATTTAAAAACATACAATACGAGAAAGATCAACCAACTAATAACCAACACCTTCTTAACCCTTTTAGCTTCAACTCTGTTTTGATTCACTTGTTCTTGTAGCCGATTCATCGAATTTAAGAGACCAGGAATGATTTGCTTTGATCTTGGACACATTTCTGGATCGTACCAATCAATCAACCCACACTAATTCAAAGCAAATAAGTTAGGTCAAATTAGGGCTTTTAAAATTAGGGGTTTTCAAAATAGGATATCTTACCGTCTTAGAACAACAATAAAAGCGTCTCCCTGGGTTGGTTGGAGTCCATGATGTGCGAATGATTGATGGGGCGCCACATCTCAAGCATCTGACCATTTTTATGTTTGTGTTTGTGTTTTTGTGTTTGACTAAGCGTTTGTGTTTGTGGGTTTATTAATAAAGGACTAGCCACAATGTAAATTACATTAATGCCCTTTTATTAACACATTGCGTTAGCTAATTAACGGTCAAACTAACAGAAAAGTTGGTCAAGGGACCAAACCCGTAATGGGTAAAAACCGCAGGGACGATATCCGCAAAAAAAAAGTTTAGGGACCAAATCCGTAATACCCGACAAACCACAGGGACCATTTATGTAGTTAACTCAAGTTTTTTCTTTCTTTATTTATTTTGAAATATATCCAAAATAAAAAAGCTGTGAGTTATAAAAAAAAAAAAAAAAAAAAAAAAAAAAAAAAAAAAAAAAGGAATGAAGTTATTTGGGAGTCGAACCGCTAACCGATCGGTTAGAGCATGGTACACTTACCAAATGAACCACACTCCATCATGTGTTCATGTTATACATATTTTCCTACCTCTATTTAACATAAAGTGTTTACAGCAAGGCAAAAACTTTATAAATGGGCTTAACCCCATATAGTCAACCTCAACCACAATCAAGTTCTGAAAACATAATCACCATTCTCGACATGCATGATCCTCATGCACTATATTATATAGCCAAGGAAGAATTTATACGCTCAATATTGTGCATGCCCACTAATGCCAAAGTTTAAATTAAGTGATGACACAAAAAGTATGAACATTTTATACGCTCAATAGTTTACATATCATTCAATAGTTTGCTTCATTTTTAATTTAGTCTAGCAGCATGTATGTAGACATATGTGTATTATTGTTAGTACAATTAAATATTATATTTGGATTAAAGTCTTTAAATAAATAGGGTCATTTTCTTAGGTAAAGATGGAAGTGGCTCATGACCCGTTTCATGAGTTGGATCTCAATTCATACTCTATTTCTCATTTAGACTTCTAACTTCGGTATACAAAATGTATATATAAAAGTTAAAGTTGAAAATGAGTTTTTTGCAAAAATCTTCTAACTGTCAAACTTTTTAATATATTATATACACTTCAATATATGTTATAAATTGCGTTAAAATCAAATGTGATTCAATATTGGGCTCAAATCGATAGTATATACACTTCAATGTATGTTATTTAAAGGTTTACCTGGTATACCCTATCTAATTTTGTTTGGTTAAGTTTACTTCATGATGCTCGTTTATTTGTTAAAAGAACCAGCATAACATATATTCAAGTCTAAACAGTAAACAAAATTATATGATCGGTTTGTTAAGGTCAAAAGTTAATGACTTTAAAAGTTAAAGAATAAACACGAACATAATATCTGTGATCATCTACGTGTCAATTACGAGTAGTAAACAAGAATCATAGATGGACTAACATTTCACGTTCCGTGATGCAAAGGCTTTCTAATCACTTTAGGATATAAAACTCGACTGTTGTGACATTTTTAGTGGTAAGTAGTAATGAATAAACTCAAAAAACGAATCTCTGTCACTGGCGAAATTTGGTCTTTTTTGGGACAACAAATACTAAAAAAAGTAAAGAAATTGTATTCATTTTCTGATATATGAGTTGATGAAATTTGGTCTTTTTTGGGACAACAAATACTAAAAAAAAGTAAAGAAATTGTATTCATTTTTTGATATATGAGTTGATTGGAGTTTGAAATTTTTTATTTTATAATAAACTTCAACAACACATGTATCTGAAAACATAATAATATTCTAAACACATGTGATCATCATTCTCTATAGTATTTAAAAAAGAAAGATTTACTTCTTCAACCTATGTGGGATGTAAGGTTGTTGAAATGACTTTATCAAATGCATGATAACGTACACACCTAGCTACTTGTTGACTCATGCTACATATATGTTATCTATGGGGAGAATTTAAAAGCTTGTTGCCCACATCGTCCGCACTCCGGCTAATAAACAGCTCAAATGACATTAAAGAAAACAAAAGCTTGATTACGCATAGAATTAGATTCGAGAAATGTAATTATGAAAAGAAGAATTAGAAGAAAACACGAGAGGCAAATGATGTAAAAATATGATTTAACGTATTTAAGTATTTTATAAGAAAATGAGTGACTTAGTTATTGTTGATGTGAGTGTTGAAATTGAGATCTTTTTTTATAAATCATCATCTCACGTTTATTTAAAAAAAAAAAAAAAAAAAAAAAAAAAAAAAAAAAAAAAAAAAACAACTTCACCACAATATGTGTTTTCTTTCGTTGTCAAAATAGACATTGTAAGAAAATTCTGATGAATATGACACTTTAGTAACAAGTGGTATATAATCATTATAAAATCCAATGAGTTAATAACAAGCACTAGTGGTTTAGTGGTGGAACTGTATCTCTAAACAGTAAACAAAATTATATGATCGGTTTGTTAAGGTCAAAAGTTAATGACTTTAAAACTTAAAGAATAAACACGAACATAATATATGTGATCATCTACGTGTCAATTACAATTACGAGTAGTAAACAAGAATAATAGATGGACTTACATTTCACGTTCCGTGATGCATAAGACTTTCTAATCACTTTAGGACATAAAACTCGACTGTTGTGACATTTTTAGTGGTAAGTAGTAATGAGTAAAAACTCAAAACGAATCTCTTTGTCACTGATGAATTTTGGTCTTTTTGGGACAACAAATACTAAAAAAGTCAAGAAATTATATTCATTTTTTGATATATGAGTTGATTGGAGTTTGAAATTTTTGATTTTATAATCAACTTCAACAACACATGTATCTGAAAACATAATAATATTCTAGACACATGTGATCATTATTCTCTATAGTATTTAAAAAAGAAAGATTTACTTCTTCAACATATTTGGGATGTAAGGTTGTTGACTCATGCTACATATATGTTATCTATGGGGAGAATTTAAAAGCTTGTTGCCCACCTCGTCCACTCTCCGGCTAATAAACAGCTCAAATGACATTTAAGATAATAAGCTTGATTACGCATAGAATTAGATTCGACAATGTAATTATGAAAAGAAGTAAAAGAAAACACGAGAGGCAAATGATGTAAAAGTATGATTTAACGTATTTAAGCATTTTATAAGAAAATGAGTGACTTAGTTATTGTTGATGTCAGTGTTGAAATCGAGATATTTTTTTATAAATCATCATCTCAAGTGGTACAAAAAACAAAGAGTAAACTACAAAGATGGTTCATGTGGTTTGTGTTGACTTACACTCTTGGTCCTTTGACATTTTTTTTTACACATACAGTCACTAACTCTGAAACCCTTAATACCGACAGTCCTTTGACCAAATGGACGTTAAGTTGACTGTTAAACTCACTAACGTGCAAGGGTATAATTGCCATTCTTTTTTACTTCCATCCACTTTTGTCCATTTGTCAACACATATATAAATAAAATAAAATAAAAACAATAATTTTGTTAATCCATTTATCTCTCATCAATCATTATAATCTTTTTCTTCTTTTTCTACTTCATCTTCCACACTCTTCATCAACACCTAATTTTTACTTTTCCAACTACCTTTTTCAAACAAACCACCACTATCTTAATAATAATAATAATAATTTTCCTTTAGAGTTGCCAACTGCCACAAATATGCACTACAAGGTATCTATCTAGTTTCCACAGCTCTATCTCTATCTTAATAATATTCATTTTCTTTTCTCAAAGCCATACATAACCAATTGATGGTTTTTTGTCACTTCGATTCTTTTTCTTTACGAATGTGGTATTTCTCTCTCAAGTTCATATATTATCTTTGATTAGAGCTGGCAAATCGTGTCTTAACAGGTCTTAACAGGTTCGGAGCGCGCGAATAACATAAGTTTCAAACATGAAAACAACTCGTTTAACATTTGGTTTTGGTGGTTTGAGTATGACTGTTATACATTTTATGTATCAAAAAAGTTAAATATTAAACCCTATATTACTAAAAACAATTATTTTAAAAAATAAAAAAAAAAATTGCATAGTACATTTTTTCCCTTAACAGGTCTTAACAGGTCCTAACAGGTACCCAATTTGTCAGCTCTATCTTTGATCTAAAAAAATGTTGTGTCATCCCTTAGTATCACTTTTTGTCACTGCTTTTAACGAGTTTGTTGGCGGACTGATGTCGTAGGGGTGGGGGTTTGTTGGCGGACTGATGGTGGCGGGGGTGGGGTTTGGTGGTGGATCGTTGATGGTTATGGTGGTGATTTGGGTTAACGATGGTGATTGGTGCTAATGGTTTATTGATTCATAGGAAAAGAAACAACAAGAAACAATAGTTGTTGATTTGCATTCGTGAATCTCGATAAAAGAAATAATGAGGGTGTGGAGGGTGAGTGGGGGTTTGTGGCGGACTGATGGTGGCGGGGATGGGGGTTTAGTGTGAACTGATGATGGTAATGGTGACAATTTGGTGGTGGTGATTTGGGTTAACGATGGTGGCGATTTGATGTTGTGATGATTATTTTTGAATCTGATTATTTGGATTTCTTCTTTAAATCTTGTTGTTGTTAGTTTCTTTGATGAAAGAAAAAACCAAACAAAAATAAAGATGTTGTGATGGTTTGTTAATGTAAATCTGGAAATTGTAGAGTGGAGAGTGAATGGGTTCAAGTGTTGTTTATGTAAATCTGGAAAATCAATGACTGAATTTATGAACACATCTAATTAGGTTGAAAAGAAGGTTTGTTGAAAATAAAATAATGAAAGTGAAGACGAAATGACAATAATACCCTCATGTGACTATCACATGATGGGCATTAACAGTCAAATTTAACTTCCGTTTGGTCAAGGGACTCTCATTGTTAAGGGTTTCTGTGCAAAAAAAAAAATCAAATGACCAAGAGTGTTAGTAAACGCAAACCACAAGGACCATATTTGTAGTTTACTGATATATGAGTTGATTGGAGTTTGAAAATTTTGATTTTATAATCAACTTCAACAACACATATCTGAAAACATAATAATATTCTAGGCACATGTGATCATCATTCTCTATAGTATTTAAAAAAGAAAGATTTACTTCTTCAACCTATGTGGGATGTAAGGTTGTTTACTCATGCTACATATATGTTATCTATGGGGAGAATTTAAAAGCTTGTTGCCCACCTCGTCCACACTCCGGCTAATAAATAGCTCAAATGACATTTAAGATAATAAGCTTGATTACGCATAGAATTAGATTCGACAATGTAATTATGAAAAGAAGTAAAAGAAAACACGAGAGGCAAATGATGTAAAAGTATGATTTAAACTTTAAAGTATTTAAGCATTTTATGAGAAAATGAGTGACTTAGTTATTGTTGATGTCAGTGTTGAAATTGAGATCTTTTTTTAGAAATCATCATCTCAAGTGGTACAAAAAACAAAGCATCTTCACTACAAAATGTGTTTTCTTTCGTTGTCAAATAGACATTGTAAGAAAATTCAGATGAATATGACACTTTCGTAACCAGCGGTGATAATCATTATAAAATCTAATAAGTTAACAACAAGGCACCAGTGGTCTAGTGGTGGAATTGTATCACTACCAAGATACTGACCCGGGTTTGAAACACTGCCGCTGCAATTTAGCTGTGATGATAAGCCTAGGCATTGGTTGGGTCCATTGCACTACATCTCTTAATTGAGATGAAATCAAGGAAATTCTGGGCTTCATTTTTTTTCCAATGATTATATTTGAAATCGCGAATTGCGTATGACTTAAGTTCCAAGGTTCGTTTTCTTTTTCTCTCTACTTATTTCCAGACATGTAGCATCACCTAGGCAACCCAAGTATTTATAGAGAAATCTAAACGTATTAGGATTTAGGGTACTATACAATGTTAATGGGTTACGCAAAAGAATAAGTGATCCATCAAGTATTTATGAACTTAAAGTGAAGCTGATTGAATGATGAAACAAATTTAACTACAACTTATATATACAAAGGTTACGAGGTGACGTGAGGGATGTTGTGTGGTTTATGATTAACAAATACTTTTTTTTTATTATTTGTTGTCACTTAAAAAAAAGTGGTGCTCCAAACTTTCTAATTACAAAAAATGTCCATATCTTTATTCAACTAAACATTTAGTAATCTTCTATGTATATCCAATAGATGTTAATGTTATTTTCAATCTTTAAATGTTTGATCGATTTACCTTAACTTACCAAGCTATATTGATTCTGTTGTATGTAACATGTTACAAAAATGTATTAAGGTATGGCCCTCCATGTAACGTCTTTGTTGAGCACAAATGAGTTTGGCCCTTTAAGCTCTTACCATTGTACAGTTCAATCATGTGCAAAGTACCATTCAACTGATCCAGATTACTAAGATATGAGGCAACTATGGAAAAACATTGGTGATTTGAGCCCTCTTTGTTGCCTACACTTCTAGTGAAGGTATCAAGAGACAAAGGCACAACTTTGTCCTACTAGTGTACAATGCAATCACTCACAAGATAGTAACGAACCTGAGTGACCAGAATTATCCATCATGAATAGATGTGTCATCCTTGCTAGTCTTGCAAAAATAAACGTGGATTTTGCACCATCCTGTATTTGCAACAATCAGTTTTTGAACCCAAAATGCAAAGTGAGAAAACACACAACCACAAACTCCGATCTACTCCGTAGTATCTTGTTTAGAAGTACAATATGATTAAACCATTGTACTGGTTTCTCATTAACTTCAGGGGCTTATTATTCAAGAAACACAAAACAACATGAACAAACAAAAAAGAATGATAATGGCACTATTATCTAAGTGGCTTTAAAGTACAAACACCGTATAAGTATATAACGAACAGTCGAAAAGATAAATGTTAGTATATAGAATGCAAGAGTCAACATGTAGGTATGTACATTATTTGATCAAAACCATTCAAACTTTACATCCCACATAGGTTAAAGAAGTAAAATATTTCTTGTTTATATGGTATAGAGAATGACAAACACACATGTCCAGAATGCTACTATGTTTTTAGATACATGTGCTGGTGAAGTTGATTATAAAGTTAAAATTGTGAAACTTTTGAGTTTCATGTCTTTGAAAAAATTAATTTAAATTCTTGACTTTTTGTCCCTTAAAAACATAGGTAATCTAAATTTTTTTATTTGCAATTAAAAAGATTGTCCATATGCTTATATAACTAATTATAAAAAAAAACCGTAATTATACCATCATTCTCAATTTAACTGTTAGCTAGAGATTTTCTAGAATACAAGATGATGTCATCAATAGGAACTTGTCACCGATCCACTTGAACTTACGTAACCTTTACCGTATTAATTATGAAGGTGTGGCTCTCCATGTAAGGTAGGCTCTTCAACTCAATTATGCAAGAGGTACCATTCAAACCAATCTAGACATGTGACTAAGAAATGAGGCAACTCTATACAACACGCGTGTTCTAAGCCCTTCTTGGTTGCCAATATTTCTTGAGAAGATATGAAGAAACGGTGGCAATTTTGTCCTACCAATGTAATTAAATATCAATTACAATGTACCCTAACAAAAAACTCACCATACACACACGAGTTTTAAGTCATGTTTACCTAAACCAAACTATTGAAGTTTCCAAAAGGATAACTTGATGAGTCACATAAAAATAGCCAGTTGAATCTATTCACAAATGTTCGTCTAGATACTACATGAATGCTTATATTAATAAGCAACAACAAAAGAAGTACACTTATACGATATACAACATCAAAAAGATGAAGCTATGGGTCTTGATGGACTATGCAGGAGCCACAGTATATTCACTCATACGATACAAAGTATTTGTCTTGCAATTGTTTGGCAAGTAGAGTGTAATCTAAACCCAAGGTCTACTAATTCTCTATGCTTTGTATTTAAGTGGATCATGTTTTTTATCTTTTCATTTCATTAAGTATCATTTGAATTGTTTTTATTAAATATACAAGTTGTTGAGTAATTGTGTGTTGTGTTGTTTTGCATTTTCTCTATTTGGCTATTCGTTTTCTGATTCATTGCCATGAGTGCACGATCGGACTATATATTTATCGCACAGCACAACAATTTTATAGGTCCGCCATTTCTGTTCAAAATTTCATTTACACCACAAATGAATTGTTGCGGATTATATAACCGTTTTTAAACTCTATAATGAACCAATAAATGGTGTAAAGAAATGCAAGAGTCAACACGTAGGTATGTACATCTTTTAATAAACTTTGCGTCCCACATAGACTAAAGAAGGGAAATCTTTATTGTTTATAGACTATAGTGAATGGGCAACATGCATGTCAATATGAATATTGTGTTTTCAGGTACATGGTTGCCCTTGGAGTTGATTGCAAAAAACGTAAAGAATCAAAACTCCTTGGCGATTTGAATACTTGAAATGAGTATAAGTTCTTGACTTTTTATTTTCACCTTGCAGATTTACACTTGACTTTTTATTTTTACCTTGCAGATTTACAGTTGACTATTTATATGTTTTTGTGTTATAATAAATAAGTTACTATATAGATGTAGGAAAATAGCAGTTATGTGTTACGAGGTAGTGTGGTGGTAAATTAAGTTTAACTTACTCGTGGATATCATGCTTTTAACTATTAAATGTACGAAAATAAAAAATCTCACCGTCTTATATTTTGACCTGCCTATTTACTTTGATGTAATTTAAAATAAGTAAATAACTGTCTACTTAAACAATAGACATATCAAAAAATCTTTTAAGATATAAAATTAATAATATTAGAATGCACCGATTTTTCTGTTAAAGTATGTGTATTATCTTCTGTAAAAAACAATTTTGAAAAAAAAATGTTGATCTTCTAGTTATTAATCTTAACATATAACCATTTTACGTTGAAACAGTTTTAGCAAATCCAAAAGGATATAAATGAGGGTTACGTTTGTTTTATGATGATTTCATCCAACGCAAAATAACATACTACTTAACCGAATTACAATGCCCTTACAAGTTTCATCTCTAGAAATATTTGATAAACTATTCAAAAACATACATGATGGTTTCATCTACCGATTAAAAGAAGTGACGTTTTTCATTGCCGCAGGCTAAGGATTTACCTGCATATTATAAAACAATGTAGTTTTTAGAATGTTCTATCTAAACATATAATGCACCAAAGTTTTTGTCCCAAAGGCACCTTTTTGTTATGTTAAAAACTCATGAATCAAATGATTGTGAGTTCAAGCTTTGTCTATGACATGTGAGATAAAATTGTTGTATATATATATATATATATATATATATATATATATATATATATATATATATATATATATATATATATATATATATATATATATATGTAAATATATATAGAGGTGGGTTCATGAAAAAAGTCCACTTTGGTAGAAAAGTGAGAAAAGTGTACAAATCAACCATTCTTTTTTTTCACACCAAATCAGTTATAAAAATTGGTGCATCTCAGTTATAACTATGATGCACCAATTTTTATAACTCAGATGCACTAAAAAAAAAGGTGCATCTGGGTTATAAATTTTTGGCCAAAAAAAAAAAAAAAAAATTTGGCCCAAAAAAAAAATTTTTTTTGGCGGGAAAAAAAATAATTTTTTCGGGGGTGGGTGGGGGGGGGGGGGGTGGAGGCATGTTTCAAGACATACCCCTGAAGTTTGAGATGTTTCAAATTAAACCCTACAACCTTTTTTTTCTCACTTTTCTACCAAAGTGGACTTTTTTCTAGAACCTTACCCTATATATATATATATATATATATCGTGAGATAAATAGTTGTTGTTAAAAAAAATCTAAACATAAACTTCAAAGCGCATTACATAATAGAAAAGAGACATAACCGATTCCAAATGTTTACTTGACACAAAAGTTTATAGTGTGTATCAAACTTTTTGTTCTATTAAATATATTACAAAACTTGCTAATCATCTACTAACTATATAAAACAGAGGTGAGATCCTCGTAGATCAAGAAATATCTAAAGATCAAAGGAGCTAATCCTGGCCCTTGATTTTACTTTGATCTAGTGGCTAATAACAAAACACCCAATTAGATACTAAGGGCATATTTGTCTATTATAAAAGTCAAAAATATATAGTAATTTGCTTTCATTTTAACAACCATAAAAATTTTGTTTCTCTCTCTACTAAAACACATACGGTGAAACACATACAAAACCACCATAACATACACAAACCACCACACAAACCACCGGTAAACTGCCACTTCGTCGATCCACCTTCTATCAATCGTCAATCCGTCATCAATCAGTAGCCGATCCGCCGTCAACCTGTTGTTCCGCCTCCGATATGTTGCTCCGTCGTATACATGTTGCTCCGTCGTTGATTAGTCGATCCGCCGTCATGCTGGTGCTATAAAATGAACCATCGTCATGTGTGTTGATCAAACGAATCAAATTTGAGTGTTGTTGTAGTGGTTTGTTTGATGATGGTGGATCGGATGACGGTGGTGGTTGTTTGTGCTAGCGATGAATCTGTTAGTTAAAAATATATTTAAATGATGCGTTGTTTTTGAGTTTTATGTCGCAATTTTAGATGTTTTTATATGATTATTGAACTAAGCTTTTGGAATGTGTTTATTAGTTTATTATTTTTTTTTCCATTTGTCAGGATCTTTTTGTATGTATGTATATTTCCTCGTGGACTTTCATTGTATTTTTGTGCCAAGGAATCAAGATATAGCTACTGTCATGTGTTTTGGGCATTTTAGTTAAATGATTTATTGTTAAGTTTTACCCTGCATTCATTTGGCTGTGATTATGCATGAAATCACATCTGATTCTTCATGAAATCACATGTGATTCTGCATAAAATCATATGTGATTCTGTTTTGGGCCGATGAGATAATGAAATGTAACTATGAAAATGTTGGAGACATCATTTCCTTTGATGAAACTTTAGGAACTAACAAGTAAATTTAGATTGTTTGACTTTTTAAATTAAGTAAAAATCACATGTGGTTTAGCCTAAATCACATGTGATTTAATCTAAGTCTCAAAGTTATATAGGCTAAATCACACGTGATTTAGCACAAATGATACTAGTATTTGTTTATTAGGTATATATTTGCTCACAAACACCTTGTGTTTTTATATGCTTCCAACATGGTATTTGTTTCATTCACTACAATAGATAATGATGGAAAGAGTGACATATCAAGATGCGATGAAGAGAATGTGGAGTGAAAGCTAATACGCGTATCAAAAGACTTTTGCCCGCTAGGTCAAAGACAATAGCGATAAATAACCTCATAACTTTATTTTTACTTTATAAATACTTTTTTATGTTTTGTTTCATTTTAAATATTTTTGGATTGTTAACCTAATAAAAACCAAGATGTTGATTTTTGCTTTAGATAAAATCGTGATCTATGAATTCATATTTGAATAAAAGCCTTAGTTGGATTTTAAATTTCACTTTATATTTAGTTGTTTGTTTTGTTATAGTTACAAATTTGTTAAACAAATGTTACAAATATTAAAAAATTAAACAAAAGTATGTGATAATCATGCCAAATCATTTGTGATTTGTAGTAAATCACTTGTAATTTGTTCTAAATCACATGTGATTTGTGCCAAAATCACTTGTGATTTGTTCTAAATCACATGTTATTTGTTCTAAATCACATGTGATTTGTGACAACTCACTTGTGATTCACATAATTATTACTTAAAGTAACATCCAATAACAATTAAGAAAATTCATTTAAAACATTCATTTCCTATTAACGTAATCAAATATGTTCGTAGCACAACATAGATGCTAAAATTAACAAAATAAACATCATATTTCCATTGATTACAAGTACCCTAAATACTTGTCCATAACCACACGTGACTTTCATAAACCAACAAAATTTGAAAAGTCAATTCGTAATCCAACTACTACTTGCATTATAACACAAAAGACCTTAAAAAAAACAAGCAAAAGTATAAAATAGTTTATTACTACAACTATCTATCAAACTCTCTATCCCTAAACGCGTTCCTTCCTACCCGTTATCACGTTTAGACTCGGCCTTCGGCTTAGGATTTTCTCTGACTTTTTTAAGCAAGACCTGTAATTAGCTACATACAAATATGCAGTTAGTAACATGCAATTTTAAATTATTACTCAAAGTTTTACTACAAAATCACATGTGATTCAGAACAAATCACATGTGATTAAGTAGAAATCACATGTGATTCAGTAGAAATCACATGTGATCCGCATGACATTTGCTCTTCAGTAATCATAAACTTACCTTCCAATAGAGCTTAAACCAATGAATACAGGTGGAAGTGATGCTGAAGCATTCAAAAATTGCTGCAGTTCAGTGTGAGCTAAGCACAATTCAACTTTCATATTGTTTCCATGGATGACTCGTTTCAGATCCTGCTTAAAGTCTTCAAACTGTTCCACAAGAAATCTATTAGCAAACCATTTTTATAGAAAAATTATCCTCATTTAACCTCACAAGTTGAGTAAGTAAGATGTTTACAGCATGAGAGGTGAGAAAACCAAGAGACCCAAGATTCGATGATGGTTCAGCTTTAGATGCGAAGCAAACAACTTTTTCTAGTACAAAAGAACACTAAAACATACACAAATTAAAAGTGATTTGAGGTGAAATCATATGTGATTTGAGGTGAAATCACATGTGATTTTAGGTAAATCACATGTGATTTAGGTAAATCACATGTGATTTCTGGTAAATCACTAATGATCTATGATATACATAAATAAAAAAAAATGTTAAACAAAATACATCTTTCACACAAAAGGCTTTAAAACAGTACATGTCAAATACTTTTGAAACATGCAACTTAATATAGAGCGACTTGTTGAGTTGTTGGCACATCTAACTAGGGGTGAGCATCGGTCTAGGACCGGACCAGACCAGACCAGACCGACAAAACCGAGGACCGAATTAGCCAAGACCAAGAACCGGACCGAATGTGGTCGGTCCGTCGGTTGGTCCTGTCTAATAAGCCAAATAATCGATTTGTGGTCCGGACCGGACCGACCGAATTAGCCAAAAAGCCAAGACCAAGGACCGGACCAAATGTGGTCGGCCCGGTCTGGTCCGGTCCGTTCGGGTCGTTTGCTCAGCCCTACATCTAACAATTTATTAGCATGCTAAATGCAGAAATCTATTAGCTTGCTACATATAATCCACAATACATGAACAACTTGTATAATCGACACTTTTAAGAATATATGTTTTTCACTTCAAAAACCAAGCATGCAACTTAATAGCTTTTTAATATATATATATATATATATATATATATATATATATATATATATATATATATATATATATATATATATATATATATATATATATAACATATAGAACTCACATCACCAAACAGTCAAAGCATTTGCCCACACTACATAGGCATGTATATATAATTTATCCCGTTTTATATATGAAGCACGCTTTGACTATGTTTTGACACATAAATACAGAAATATTAACTCAAGTTTCAGATTCAAACAGTTTCAATAACTATACCATATAATATACATAAACAACACAACATTTAACAATCCTATTAACTACCACAACACAAACTATACTCACATACATAGTACCTTTTACATAAAACGCTACAGATACATAAACAATGTTAAATTAATGCAGATTCACTACGCTTACACTACGCTGCAGATACATAAAACGCTGCAGATACATAGTGCCTTTTACATAAAACGCTGCAGATACATAAACAGTTCACACTACGTTAAACGGTGTAGATGCGTAAACACTGTTAAACAAGCCAGATTCAAACAGTCTCAAAAAATACAACACATAACGAACATAAACATCACACTACACATTATGCATAATACTAAAATACTAAAACAAATAATATACAAAAACACCACAATACAATGAAACCACCAACTTCTTCCATCACCATTACTCTCACTGAAAACGCCATTACTCTCACTCAAACCCAAATCCCCAAATTCAAAACCCTAATCCACAGATTATCAAACTGCTTTAATAGATCTCACCTTCCCCAAAATCAAAACAACAAAAGTAAATATCTACTAAATAAAAAACCTAATCTCGTTTTAACAGATCTCACCTTCCCCAAAAATCAAAACCCTAATACCCAAATTCAAACCCTAATCAATAAATTAGCAAACCCTAATCACTCGACTAAACAAAATCATCATTATTAAAACTCGTTACATACAAAAACAAAACAAAACTAAATGAATCTAAACAAATGGAGCAACGGCATACCTTCAGATTGCGGTATCTCTTCTTGTATAGCAGCCATTGAAATGCATTAAGATAGGGTTTTGAATTTGGGGAAGGTGAGTGCAATTAGTGTGTGTAACTGTGTGAGAAATGAAGGTGAGAGTATCGTCGGTTTTGAATTGGGGGTTGGGGAAAATAAACGTGACTGTGTAATATAAGGTGAGGAGAGATATATTAGTGGGAATAAATGACAAAGTTACCCTTCTATCTCACTTATATTATGTTTGCTAGATTATATCCCAACCGTGGATTGATATAAGATCAATGGCTGTGATTGACCGGTTTGATCTTTAGATAAATCATGTTATGCATTGATCTTTTCTCATATAAAACAAGCTTTTGAAAAGGAATTTCTAGCCCAAAATTCTTCTAAATTCGACACCTAAATAATACTTTTAATCAACGGCTGTGCTTCATTTTCATTCCAAACAATTCAATGAAGCAAAAATTGGGCGGAAATTCATAAAACTCTTTCATTTGTTACACATCAAATTAAAAAAAAAAAAAAAAAAAAAAAAAAAAAAAAAGTTTCTCTCATAATCCACCTTTTCAACCCTAAACGCCTCCCCAATATTCTCCACCAAATCAGTCGATCAGTCGAGTAATCAAATCGTGTTTACAATGAATGTTAGATGCATAAAAATTAAAAGCAACAGATCATTGATCAAATCGTGTTTACAATCATTCAGGTATCATTCCATTCATTAATTTTTTTTTTTTATTACCTTAGGTTTTTTCTATAATTTCAAATACGGGGCATCACAAAGAAACGATTTTGACTTCTGCTATTCATTCTAATCACTATTCAATCTAATCACTTCATCATATTCATATTCCAAAATCAATTAATCGGGATTATAATTTTGGTTTTGTATTAGGGATTAGAAGGTTCCTTTTTTGATTGATTAGGTGTATCGATCCTTGATGGCAAATTATTCCGGCGACCAATTGGCGTTTACTATTAAAACTTCCAACAACACCTGGTGGATTTGTATAATTTTAATTTTTTATGTACGATTTATGTGAATTTAACCAGGTAAATAATCTATTTTTTTTAGGTTGTATCAAAATGCACGATTTGATATGTTATTCTCATGTACTCAAAGTGTTTGATAAAATGCACGAATGATTATATTTTTCAACAGTTGAAAATGCTTTCAATTTGTGTTTATGAATGCTACTATATAATTATTTTTATCCGATTTACAGGTTTCAGATTAAGAAAAAAAAAAAAAGTTTAAGATCTATTCGTCTTCATTTCTCATCATCAACACGTTTTGGAAGTGCGTCCGGAAGTTTTTGTGCATCGGTGAGCCACTTTACTACTTCCGTAAAATTCTGATCACTACATATCTTTTAAACTTTTTGTATGTAATTTTGTGCATTTATACCTGATTGAGAGTCTAACAACTTGCGGATCACTTGAGCATAAAGAAATTAATAAAATAAAGGTGCGATTTCCTTTATAATTGAAAGAAATGTTGTTCGGAATACAAACATTATAATCTTTTAATCGATTTATATTATTTGATACTTGAAAACCTTTCTGTGAAGTGATGATCGAATATCAAAAGCAGTTAGAATATTTGATAAATTCCCTTGGTTAGCTTAAAACTTTACTATGGTGGTGCTGTTTTGTTTTTTGCAAAATATTTGTCGATAAGTTAGTTTTTTCTTCATGAAATTTCATCCTAAGTTTTAAACTCGTGACAATAAATGTCAACTGCATGGTGTTGCTATAAAGAGGATCTTTATTTTAACTTATATGTGCGGCTTATGAGCTTATGGATTTGAATTAGTACCTAAAAAAGCTAATAAACTCATAAGCCGAAAGGTGATTAAATCATAAGCCCATTTTAATTTTGCTGATTTTTTTTGCAATGTTTGAAACTTTGCCGTAGATAGAAGAAGAAAGAAAAGTAATTGGAACATTTAGGTGAGTTTTTAGTTAGTTGGTTGTTTCTACCATTTGTGTGACATGGTGAACAAGGATATTATATTTTTATATGTAGATACATAGCTCCAGAGTATGCACATAGTGGGCATATTACTGAAAAAGTTGATGTGTATTTGTTTGGGGTCATATTGGTGGAGCTTATAACATGACGGAAAGCGGTGTATGCATTGAAATTAGACTTTTAAAGGGTGAGTTCTAACATGGCATATGCATACAACACACTTTCAAAGGGTTTGGTTGACTTTGAAACCTTAATCTGTTTATTTTATAGATAATTAGTGCTCTAACGCGAATACTAAAACAATTTTAGGAGGTTGTATAGCACTGAAAATAGATGTTTTATGAATTTCATACTGTTTGGACATTTGAATCATTTTGCAACTTCTTATATACTTGATTTTTTTATTTGACCCATTTTCAACTTTTTATTTACATAATATTTTGGTGTCAAAGAGGTCGAGATTGCCGCATTTGATTCTTGATTGTCCATTTCTTCCGACAGGCACACCCTTTAATGGAGCAAGGAAGCATTAATGAGTAAATCGACCCTCGGCGGGGAAATTGTATTCTACACATGAGGTTTATTGCATGATACAAGCTGCTTCTCTATGCATTAAGAGAGATTCTCACTTAAGACCCGGCATGTGACAGGTAATTCATTGTTTGTGGTCGTTCTCTGTATCATTTTCTAACCAAAATGCAAATAAAATGGACATCTTTAACTATTGGTTGACCCATATAACATTAACCAAAAAGGTTAAAAAAATGATGTGGAAATTGACATGGCTATAACCTTGATCATGTTACGCTTTATTTTTCAACCTGGACTACAAAAAGTATAACATATATGAACACAATTGCTATTGCAGTAGTAATCTTTTATTACTGTAATATGGTAAAATAAAAGAAGGTAAAAGCTTTGGGCATATGTAGTCTAATTAATGTCTGGCTTAAACTTTAAACATACTATTTCTGGCTTCAAGTCTCGGTGTTAACAAGGTGTGTGCATCAAGAAAGAAAGCATTTGAAGTAGTGAATAGATGTAAGATGTTAGATAAATGAGCACAATTAAGCAGCTATATGTGCCACTTTCTGGTAGAGAATGTTAAGGTACATCATATTTCCAAAGCAATGTATATTAAAGAAGTCACGAGTCATGCACTTATTTCTGTTCACTCACCCGCACACTTTCACTTGTCGGAGGTTTATTCCATTATTTGCAAAGTGATGTATATCAAGAAAATGGATGCTACAATCTGTTATGTTCTATATTAAAAACAACAACAACATCACAATAGGTCAAGCATATCCCCTGTTTCCGGTTAAAGAAATTCACAATACTATATTAGTATTTTAAAAGGTATGGTGATTGTATTATTAACTTTTAGTACGATGTTATTGAGACCCAACTATGTGTGTTATTATTCAATTTTATTCTATATAATTTTTGTTAAGAATGACATGGACCAGAAATCAAATGGCCGATTATTCCAAAAACTACTCCACAATGGTAGGAGTTTTATGTAGTATTGTCTATGTTATTATTCAACTTTCTGTATTTGTGTGTGCTGATTAAACTGTTACAAGTAGTATTTTTCTATTTTATCTATCATTGACTATGAGTTTGTTACAATGAATAGGATGTGTGAAGCAAGGACGAGGAGGAGAAGGCTGAGGATTTTGACAAATGTAAGTTGGAGGTCAATGATGACTGATGAGGAACAAGAGTCGGCCAGTGGGGGAGGTATGCTGCTAAAACTTTGAAGTGTGAGACTGTTTTCATCCTGCTGTCAAATGCTTTATTTTTCTGTTGTCCATCTACTGATATTTTTAATCAACATAGTATGATCTGGTTCTTTTTTACAAATGATATAAATCACATGCCGACTACTCTTTGTGATAATGTATGATGGTGGTATCTTTTTGCTGTTAGTTGCATTATGTTTCTATAAATCATGTAGTATATGTCTTGATTAAAATAGTAGGCTTGATCCTAAGACTATCAAATTTTGAAAGAACACTTGCCATGTATATAACCAGGTTTTTTCAGTGAAATCTTGATTAAAATACGTGTAACAATGCTCTGTGGTCCTTCCATTTTTTTTTATCAAGATATAAGCATTGGAATGACAACTAATCCAATTTTTTTTAACGTACATCATCCAAAAGAAGGACTATATGTAGCTGTTTTAGAATTGAGGGCATTGAACTTCTGATTATAGATTTTCATTAGTAAATGATGACAAGTCTGGTATATTTGGGTAATGGGAAGCTATGTTTATGTTTTATATAATATGTGCACTGTTTCATTCTTTCAGTTTGTGTCACATATGACAACAGCAAAGCAATATCTTAGATGTTTTGCAACTAAAGTGAATGGTTAAATACTTCAGTTTGAAAGAAAAATAATATGAAAAAAATCGAAGACATGAACAACATGTCAACATTCCCACACTTTCAAGTGTACCAGCTAAGTACTTTTATATTTTATATCATGTATAGCTTTTCATGCTTTAGACCTCATGTTCCACCCTCCATGGTCCACAGTAAAATAATTTTTTTTCTAAAGTGTCAGTTTATGCGTATAAAGAAAATAATCTCTGTGTCTTAATTCAGTCTGAGAATGTTTGTAATTTTTTTTTCAGTTTTATATGGATATGGGAGCTGACAAGACGGTATGGTGTGCCGACAGATGTGGCTGTGGCGTCTGAGGATGTAGAGAGAGTTCGTGGGTATGATTAGGAGACTAATACTATTTGTGAGCTATGAATTTATCCCCTATATTTTTGTGGTTGTTGATTTTATGATCTAGCTATAACTGTGTTTTTTTGTACAAAGTTTCAGCACTATTTTCTTGGGTTGAACTGGATCCCACAAAAGAAAATAAGAAGAAGCCTCCTATTTTCTTGCGAAAGTGAGTTCCAATTGTAAATGAATGGCAGATATTGTGTTATCAATATTATTGCATGATTCAAATGTGAAATATAAGCTTATTATTACCCGTCATGGCACGCTAAGAATTTTTTTATGCTTCATTTACAGGGTTAACAGTTTACGGAATATACGGGTGGTTATGGCACAATGTAAGGTGCTCGGAAGAGTAAGTATGCTAGCCAAATCCATTTTCTTAGCAGATGGAGATAGGAACGATGTGACTGTCAAAGACCTTGGAAGAAAAAGTACAAAGGGTATATTTGTTTTTCTTTTCGTTTTTCCCCTAATTTAAGATCTAATAGTTTTTTTTTTTTACTGAGGTGAGTTCAGTATCTTCCAAAATTTAAAATGACAGATATAGCGTGGGTCATACAACATATTAAGCTAATTACAGATATAGCATTTAAATGATACATATAGCAGCCGTATGCATAGACATGAGAATACAAAACGAAAGTATACTTTAGGCTAAATTACATGAACTCAACTGTCGAGAACCCGAACGTATACTAACTTTCGTTTTGTATACCAAACAAAGCAACAACTAATTTGTTAACTTACACTCCCGACGTCTGCTTAACAGAAACCCGTAGAAAATAAAATGTCACGGTTTTCCATAGATGGAACTTTTGATGGTTTATTAATTACGCGTCAATTGGGTAGGCCACATTTTATTATAGGAAATAGATGGGTTGAAACTTCAAAGTTATGGGTAGTAAGTTACTTAATGTTACCAAGATGTTTTGAAACACAGCATATATGTGGGCGTAATAACCTCCAAATAAATGAATTGGTTGGGTTCTTTGTTCTTTTTGTTGGAAAGGTTATGCAACTTAAATTTACTATGCTAGAATCATTTTAGGTGAAAATACTATACAATTATTAGTTTAGTACCGTTATTGAGCTTATGAAATATAAGCCCAAAAAAATAAGCCCATACGGCCGAAAATAAGCTGAAACAAACACCCTCTGATTAATTTGGTTTTGGGTGTTTTGTAGAAGAAGGTTGTAAACAGAAACCTGAGCCAAAGTTCTAAATTGAGTTCTCTTTAAACACGAACGTTGACATTGGATGAAGCGGAATGTGCAAAATATATGTCAAGGTGAACCCTTTTTTACAAATCTTTTTACTGTAGTCAAATGTACAGATAAACACACACTAGGAGATCAAAGTATTTCGTAATAATAGTAGACTCTAAGATGCGAGAGATTGTAGGGACATCTGTTATAGGTGAGGTCAAACCAGGTAAAATAGCTTTCGGTAAAAGGAGATCAAAGTATTTTAAATGTAGCAAAATGAACGGATTGGGTAATGGGTCAATATAGGTTGGGTTAATCCATCACCGCTTTAGCCTCGATTTTTTTTATTGATATGTTGAGATTCTTATATCTTGATTGAGTGCTCTGAAATTAAGCGTAATTATTTTGTAACAGGACTGGAGTTACTGCAAGTGCACAAGTACATGCTACATAGTGATGAAAGATGTTGAGAGGGCTTCACATGAGCTAAAATCAGTGATCACAACATACAAAGGAAAGCACAACCAAGATGTCTCAGTTTATGCAACAGCTCTGTTTCAACTTTTGGTGAACCCCGCTCTCTTGTCAACAGCCCATCGATGATTATGTCAACTCTTTCCTTACCCATTGCCTCAAAAGGTCTTAGGAGTCAAACTACATGTTGATAGTTCAGGAATCACGGTTTTGTTACAAGACAAAGAGGTTAAAGGCCTTCAACTATAAAAAGATAATCAGTCGGTTGGAATCCCAACGGGAAGATACTATGGATGATAAAGGCCTGCCATGGACCGGATGGCATGATGGTATACTTTTTTATTATAAGAACCAACGCGATATGTAATCAAGTATATAGTGGTTTCATTACCTGATGTTTTGGTTTTTGTTTGACAGGTAATTGACGAAGCTGAAGACGAGTGTGCGTTGTAACACCATCCCGACTCCCGATGTATAATATTTTTTATTTTGGCTTTTGTTGCGAAATCGACTACTTTGTGCGAAAATGTTTGTTTGTGTGTTGTAGTTTGTTTAACCTTATTTTTGCACTTTTTTGGGGTTTGCTTTTGGCTTTTGTGTTCGAAATGTAACAAGCCAAAATGGTTCAGGTTGATAACTGTTTTTTGGTGTTTAGATTTGTGGGTCTATTTTAAATTCTTGATATTTGTAGTTTT
Source organism: Artemisia argyi (assembly GCA_030686995.1). Lineage (NCBI taxonomy): Eukaryota > Viridiplantae > Streptophyta > Magnoliopsida > Asterales > Asteraceae > Artemisia > Artemisia argyi. The sequence goes on from CM060687.1 coordinate 14,063,883, forward strand.
CAGTTCAGTAAAAGTAATTTCGTGATTTTTAACCGTTATTCAACTGTTTTTTGTTGTTAACATTTGTGGGTTTGGGCTTAATTTTTGTGGGTATGTATTGAATTTGTGTAATCTGTGAAATTGGCAGGTGTTCAGGTGAGTTCATTCAAGTAATTTACAGTTTCTGATGGGTGTTTTCCGGCATCGGCGAGTTTGAGTGTATCCCGGAAAAGATCAAAAGCGGTGAGGCCTTTGAATGCTGAACCTAAAAGAAATGATTCCATTGTTCCTTCTGTTGCTACTGTCTCTGCTTCTGGTATGTTTTATTTCATGTATTTTTATACTTTGATTGATCTACTAAGTTAGTGGTATTTTGGTCACTTTTAGAGTTGAATGCTTATCGGGTAAAAAGAAAATGTAACTTTTTTTTGGTGTATTTTAAGGTTTATAGTATTCACTAAGCATGGTTTGATACAACTTTGACTTTAAAAGATCAAAGATTGTGTTTTTTGATTGCAAAGTTACTATGATTTAGTCTTAAGTATGACACAAAGTCTCTGTTTGTGTTATGAATGCTTACTATGTGATTCGTTTTGTTATTAAAGTTTTCTTAAGTTTTAGTAATTTTAAGCCATGAGGCTATTGACTGTTGATGCTTGCATCATGATTTCAGAGTCATATCATGGGCCTTGAATGAGCATTTTACTTGCGCCCGCATCTTGCCGAGGCAGCCACACTTCCAATGTGAGTTAGCATCCACGTGCTGAATATATGTTGTTTATGGGTAGTTTGCGTATAGCGGGTTGAATTCATTGATGTTGCCTTGCTATGTGCATCTAATGCGGTATGCATTCAGTGCAGTTTGCTTTTGAAAGTGACCATGTTATGGGTTTGTTGGTGGTTTGAGTAAGGCTGCATTTATTCAGTGATGTTGCCTGATGGCTTCGGCTGAGCATGTTTAAAATTGGCATTCCCCGTATCTTGGCATGGCAGCGTCTTAGCGTTGCAGCCATGGCAAATTTATTCAATTTTCTCCGTCGGGCCTGACATTTGTTATCCACCAAGCGTCCCTTTTTTGTATAATGGAACTAAAGTGTTATTAATAATCTTGGAGCTATGATGAGTTTAAACGGGTATGGTTAAAAGTGAGAACGACCATATCTTGGCAGGGCAACCCATTACGGTTGCAGCCATGGCGGTCATGTTCGGTTTATCTTAAGTGAAGTCCTGTCTAAGCCTAGCTTTTTTGGTACAGCTTCTGGTACAATAGCTTTGCGTGCCAAGTAAGTTTTGTATATTTGGCGAATTGATTTTTTGTTTGTCGTTAGAAATGTACTAATTTTGCTGTATGAACTTGCAGGCGATACACGATAATCTTTAGCAGTGGGGTTTCCAGTGTATTATTGCTACATCAAGGTTGCATCCACAACAACCTAATCCATGTCACTGATGGTGTAACTCCTTTTTTAAATGATCTTCAGGCTATGATGAAGTTTAAGGGATCAGGCTAAACGAGAGACCACCCGTATCTTGGCAGGGCAACCTGCAAAGGTTGCAACCATGGCGGGCAGATCCGTTGTTTTCCAACTGTTACCCTATCTAAGCCAACCTTTTGAATCGCCTATTTTTTGAGGTGACCGACCGTTCGCGACATGTCATAGCAGTTGGATCTGATTAGAAAAAAAACGTCTATGTGGCGATGATGATATTTCTGCGTGTAAGCTCTTCTATGCGTTAACCGTATCTTGGCGAGTAACCAGACCTAAGTCTGGGTGCAGCCATTACGGATGTGTTGAGCTGGATCATAAATCGTAGATCTCAGCCTCATTTTAACTGTATGAGAATTAGTGTTATAAAAAGATACAGCTACAGAATTATGCACCATGTATCTTTTTTTGGGCTGAATATTCAACGTTTACGTCACAAGTATGCATTCTTTGTTTTTTACAAGCTTCTATAAGTTGTGGTGATTTGTTGTTGCTGAAAGTTGACATTTTAGTGTTTTCTCTTATCTATAATGACAGGTTTCTTCATATGTTTGGTCGAATAGCAGTGAGAGCGGAAGATACAGGTGACCAGCTGCAAAAGAAACATTCCGCTGTCCTTTTATTGACATATGATATGGGGACTGAACGTGTACCATCATGAGTTCTTCCTCGCACGTAAAAAGGTACTCGATTAGCTGCAGACTTTATGAAGAACAAGTTACTCAGCACACCAATCTTCTTTAAGCTAAATTTGTGTCATCATTTGCTTCTTAAAGAGTTTGGTATGGATTTTAAGCATAGGTGATAAACAAGTGCACGGAAACGGTTCCATCCAGTGATTTGTATCCGTAACATGTTATAATTTAGTTTGGTGAAGGTATGTTGCTTTTCTACACTGAATATAATCTGTTGAATATTATTTTATCCCAGGGTTTAGAAAGTCATCTTTGAACATTCATAACAATTCGCCTTTTGGTACTATATAGTAATTAGACCAAAAACAAATTGTAGACCTAAACTGATCATGAGTAACACTGCAGCCTCTGCTACTTTTGGGTCATCCTTGAAACCTGATTATGCACGCATCACTTTTGAGTAATACTTCTTCTTTAGCTTCTTAGTACTCAATACTACTTCTGATATAACTGCAACAAGAAGAAATAGTATATCCCCTTCTTTTGGCAGTAGCCCACTTTTCTTTCTTTAACATAAAAAAAAAAAAAAAAAATGGCACTTTCTATGGTGGATATAAAGTACAATAAAACATGCCAAAAGTTAGACAACTGTTGCTTACATTTTGTATGCAATACACCCGCATAGACTCAGGTAAGTTGATAACGATATATGAACATTGGAGCTATGTAGTGCAAAAAAAACCGGCTGAACATTGGAGCTCTGTAGTGCAAACAAACCGGCTGGGCCGCAACGCGGCCGACCGGTGTCATTCTCGTGTATGTACTAAACGACTTGGTCAACTGAACAACAATAGCATGTAATAGGCCTGTATTGTTTAATTGGGCTAAGCCCATGTATATACGATACACACTTTTGATAAGTGCAGTGTTACCTATTTGAAAGGTCCATTGTTCGATCCCTCACCCTGGTAACCTTTCTATACATAAGTTGTGGCTAAATTTGTTTCATCATTCAGTCAGCTTCACTTTAAGTTCATAAAGACTTGATGGATCACTTGTTTTTGTGTAACCCATTAACATTGTATAGTACCCTAATACGTTCAGATTTCTCTATACATGCATACTTTGGTCGCCTAGGCGATGCTATTTGGAAATAAGTAAAGAGAAAGAAAACGAACCTTGGAACTGAAGTCATACGCAATTCGCGATTGCTAGTATAATCATTGGGAAAAAAAATGAAGCTCAAAATTGCATCTCATTTAATAGATTTAGTGCAATGGACCCTACCAATGCATAGGCTTATCATCACAGCTAAATTGCAACAACCTGGTTTAGAACACGGGTCTGTAACATGGCAAGTTACCATTCTACCACTAGAACACTAGTGCCTTGATGTTAACTCATTGGATTTTATATTAATTATACTACTTCTAACGAAAGTGTCATATTCATATGAATTTTCTTACAATGTCACAACAAAAGAAAACACATTTTGCGGTGAAGTTGACCCATTTTTTTTTTTTTTTTTTTTTTTTTTTTTTTTTTTTTTTTTTTTTTTTAAACGTGAGATGATGATTTATATAAAAAATAAATAATAAGTAGAAATAAGTTTTGAAATATATTAGAAGACACATTTCGGCTCGTATTACTTTGTAGATTTTTTATTCTCTATCCACTTTTTAATTAAACACTTACCATACAAGGGACGCTATAAGATTTGTGCAGATGTGACTCTTTCCGTCGGCTATTTGTTTATCCAGGCCTTACCTCATAAAATGTTGCATGATAAATTTTGTTCATAAAAAATTATTCGTCTTTGCCGTTGCCTCTCGGTACCTTATTATATCGTTAGTTAATCATTAAATTTAAAACACATCCGTGAACCAATCACTTGTTACGTACTTACGTGTAAGAACTCATGCACAAAGAGATGACTACTCACTAGACGATGAACACAAATACATGAAATATAAATAAAAAACTAACATACAAAAATCAACGCAATTTAATTTTATCTAAAACCATACATGAGTATCGCTAGATAGAGCATTCGGCTAGTATAATCTAATAAGCTAATAAATTCTTTTAAAATTTTGTTTTGAAAAAAAAGGAACTTTAAATTGGAGATGGTGACTAGTGAGACCCATCATTTAACTTATACTATCACTTCATGGAAACAAAGCGTTGTATGACAATTATTTCCACCATGCACCATGTGATTGTAGACCCCTTTCCTTATCACCTCTAAGCGATTAGGACTACCACAAGTTGCTACGTCGATGTTTCACGATCACTCATTTAGCAACCGTTTTGACCTTTGCTATCAAAAAAACAAACAACTAGGACTACTATTATTCGACCACTCTTTATTACCTATAATTTAATGGATTACTTTTTGTAATTATGCTAAAGTAAATTATAAAAATGTCACGTAAAATAATTATCTTAATTAAACGGTTAATTGAAGTTAAGAATTTAACGTTAAAGATCAATTATTAGTGAGGACGGTGCAGAGGGAGTTACCAGCCATTCATCCAATAACAGCAACAATGCGCTGCTGTTGGCCGCCATCCTGCACCGTCGCTATGCGCCGTTCATCCTTTAGCCCGCCCACCAATGGGGTTTGTTGGTATTTCTCTTTTTTTCCTTTTTAGTGAGTAAGTATTTTTGGTGGAGTTTTTTTTTGCGAGGCTCATATGTAACAATAAGTGTTATTTGTTTTTTGTGCTAAAAATATTGTTTTAGTTATTGTTGTGTTATTAGAGAAGTGTTGAGAACTTGAGATGATACTGAAGCAACACCCCAATAAGTATTATTCGTTCCCTCACTCCACCTAGCTCTCTTGATATCAAGCATAAATGGCAGTGGCAGAGCTATGTGGGGGGTAAGGTGGGCCATGGCCCACCCACAAAGCCCTAAAAATTGTACATAGGTATTATGTAAAACGACAAATGTTGTAAAGTGTAACTAATATTTTTTTTTTGACCCATCTTATATACTCATAAAGTCCATGTAGGAATACTAATTGTTGTAAAACTGATATGTCGCCCCTTATTAATTCATGTATAAATACCTTAGATTCACTTTTAGATGATTTTAATGATGCGGATGTATTCCGTCTATAACTAAAGCGCTAAATAAACAAATTTGTTGCAACATTTTTACATAGTTATATATTATAATGTTTTGTTTTTGCACTTGCTAACGTCTTTTAATTTTTTTGTCCCCCCAAAAATAAATTTCTGGCTACGCCCTTGATAAATGGGCATCGTTAGATCAAACATTCGGCTATATATAATCTAATAAGCTCATAAATTCTTTTAAATATTTGTTTTGAGAAAAAAGAATAAGCCCATGTGATTGTAGGCCCCTTCCATTATCGCCTCTAAGCAACTAGGTCTAAGACTACAATAATTTGCTTACTTTATTTGAGTGGCTACGTCGATATTTCACGATCACTCAATTATTAACTAGATTTATTTGACACATGGCCAATGTAATGAAAGATTAGTGGGAAAAAAGTAGCCATTTTACTTTACGCTTTTCGGCTTTTGAAATTTTCTGCATGTTATCTCGAAGCATCTTCTCCATTTGTTTTTAATCCATCTATAACTCAACCAACCTTCAATTCTTTGCTAGAACACTAAAAAAAATTCATCTTTGAGAACTGGTTACATCTTTGAAGTCTGTATTCCAAGGTACTCTTACATATTTTTGGCATAAAATTAAGTTACTTACTGGAGACACCAAATTTTTACCTATTCCTAGTGAGTATTTTACAAGTTGTGTAACCTCTTAAGTTTGATGTATCAATATTTCTATCTTTCTTAGTCAACAAATGAAACATAGTGAGATAAATCAGCTGTTTGGATCAAATTAAATTAAGGGGTGGTTTTGGCATTACTTATTTATTTTTAAGTAAAATAAGCAAGTTTATGATAAGCAGGTCAAAATAAGCAAGTCTCAATAAGTAGGTAGAAGCTGCTTATTTTAATGCTTGAGATCAAATAGAAATGTATACTCGTTTTTCTTGATAGCTTATTTTAATGCTTGAGGTAGAAGCTGCTTAATTATCTTTTTTACGTCATTTTATACTTTAAAAATACACATACATCTACTACGATACCAAACCAAACGCTTTTATAAGTGGAGTAAATAGTTACAACTAACAAGCTACTACTAATTGCTAACACATACTCCTAACTCCTAAGCATAAAAGATAAGCAATTATTTATAAGTACTTACTCATAAGCATAAAAGATAAGCAATTATCCAAAAGCATTAATTCAACAAATGAAACATTGAGATAAATCTGTTTAGACCCATGTGACTCTTTATCTAAACAGGTTGGCGGGCAACCCGAAACCTGTTTAGACCGAAGCTCAACCCTTTTGTTGGTAGTTCGGTCGGGTTTCGGTTAAAAACAGTACCCATGTAATCTGTTTATGCTAACAGGTTAACGGGTCAACCCGAAACCTGTTTAGTCCCAAGCTTAACCTGTTTATATTCATGTTGTTTCAGTAATTACCACATCCTTGGTTTTGTTTATAAGATTTCTTATGTCTCAGGAAAATGGAAGTTGTAACTGCAATCGTTGGTCCTGTTGTCAATCTCTTAACGGGTCATATTACGCAAAAGCTGAGATACCTCACTTCATACGCTGAACATGTTGAGCGCATGAAAAACAGAATGAAGGTTTTGGAAGGTCAAAGTGCTGATATGGAACGCCTCAAGAGACAACATCCCAATATGCCTGCTCATGTACCAGTGTGGTTGGAAGATGTTAAAAAGATCAAGGAAGATGTTGACAACATTCCAAGCAACAACATTGGATGCTTTAGTGTTAAAAAGAAGTTTCTAGCAGGAAGAAATGCATTAAGGCTTACCAAGGTTATCGAAGGTCTTATCAGCGATGGTTCTGGCATGATCTCTGATGACACCCTCTGGCGTGAAGCTGAAGGATATCTTGGCAGAGTCGATTCCATAAACCCAGCATCAACATCAACAACAGGTGTAAGTGTGTTCGACTCAAGATTAAAGGCATTCAATGATGCACTTAAGCTCCTTCAACAAGATGATGACCATACGGCTCGAGTGATAGCCTTGTGTGGAATGGGTGGTGTGGGGAAAACCACACTGATGAAACAACTTAAAGAGGCTGCAGAAGATAACAAGATGTTTAATTGGATCGTGGTTGTAACTGTTGGGAAAACTTCCAACTTGTTTGCCATTCAGAATGCCATAGCAGAGCACATAGGCAAATCTCTAACTAAATCTGATGAAAACCTCAAACCTCTAACTGAAACTGATGAAAAACTAAGGGCAGCTTATCTTTCTAAAAGATTTAAAGAACTTTTGAAGGATAACAAAAAGATTCTGGTTATACTGGACGATGTGTGGGAGAAGATTAAACTTGAAGACATCGGATTAGCGAGTCCTTTGCCAAATGGGGTTAAGTTGTTGCTCACATCGCGTGATGTAAAAGTTTGCCGGCAGATTGCAGATGATGCTGCTTTTGAAGTAGTTGAGGTTGTTGTCTTGAAGAAAATTGAAGCACAAGATTTCTTTTGTCAAAAAGCAGGGATTTCAGCCGAACATGATCATGATCTCTATAAGATAGGATGTGAAATTGTTAAAAAATGTGGTTGTTTGCCGCTTGCAATTGAACTCATTGCCGGAACTCTTAAATGTGAAACGGACAGGGCTATATGGAGATGTACACGCGATCGTTTAAAGTTAAATGATCTTGATGAGAACGTGCAAAAAATTATTGAGATAAGCTACGAGAGTATAAAACGAGAAGAGGATAAAGCGATTTTTCTGCTTTGTGGCTTGTTCCCGGAGGACTCTAATATCCCCATAGAAGATCTCACAAGATATGCATGGGGATTAAAAGATGCATGGGGACTAAAACTTTTAAAACAAGTTTCTACTATGGGAAAGGCTAGAGACAGCACTCAAACAAGTGTGAGCAATCTTAAAAATGCCTACTTGTTGATGGATGGAGATAGTCGTCACAGTGATTGTGTGAAATTGCATGATCTTGTGCTTGCATTTGTGGTAAATACTGTTTCTAAATGTGGTGAGCACGGATGTTGGATCATTCAGCATGAAGATGATTTCTCAAATTGGAGTGAAGCTAATAGTATGAGCGAGTCTTGCAAACAAATTTCCTTAACATGTAAGGGCATGTCTAAGTTTCCTAGTGACTCAAGGTTTCCAAACCTTTCACTTTTGAAACTTATGCACGGAGATAAGTCGCTAAGGGCTCCTCAAGACTTTTATGCAACAATGGAAAAGCTTCAAGTTATAGCATTTGAGAGAATGAAGTATGCATTTATTCCAACATCATTTCAGTGCTCCACCAACCTTCGAACTCTTTGTCTCCATAAATGCTCGTTGATGTTTGATTTAACTTGTATTGGAAATCTTTTGAGTCTGGAAGTGCTTAGCTTTGCTAATTCTGGCATTACAACCATACCTTCCACATTCGAAAAATTGAAGAAGCTAAGACTACTGGATGTAACAGGTTGTTACAATCTTGTTATAGATGACGGTGTCTTGAAAAGCTTAGAGAAGCTTGAAGAGCTTTATATGAGAAGTTTTGAAGGACATGCACTCTGCTTCACAGACAACAACAGTAGTGAACTTGCAGAACGTTCAAAGAACCTTCGTGCATTAGAATTTGAATTTGTTGGTGACAATGCTCATATGAAGAACATGTCTTATGAGAAACTTCAAAGATTCAAGCTCTCGGTGGGATGTTATTTCAAAGAAGTTAGAGATGAGCTGGGAAGAAATAAAGTTGACGCACACTCATATCAAAACAGCTTGAAGCTGATCACCAACAAAGAAGAACTACAGAAATCTAATATCAGCAAGTTGTTTATGAACACAGATGCACTTTATTTACAAGTGAATGATATGAATACTCTTGAAGATGTTGATGTGAAATCCCCACATCCTCAAAATCCTCTGCCATCCTCTTCGTTTTACAATTTAAGATCTCTTGTAGTTACAAAATGTGCAGATTTGAAATACCTTTTCACACAGAGTGTTGCAACAAATTTGTCAAAGCTCGAGTATCTGAAAATTTCCGTCTGCGATGCTATGGAAGCAGTCATACATACTGAGAATAATGGATCCGGTATCATGTTTTCCAACTTAAAGTATCTCAGGTTGGCCAGGCTACCAAACCTATTGTGTTTCTGCAATAACTTCAATGTAATTGAGCTACCACATCTCATGGAGTTGCAACTTGAAGGCCTTCCAAAAATTACAAGCATTTATCCCAGCAGTACAACATCTTTTGTGTCGACTGATATCTCCCCCACGCAACCTTTGTTCAACAAAGAGGTAAGTATATGCTTTGTTCAACATCTTTTGTGTCGACTGATATCTTAACAATGCCTTCAACTAAAAGTGTTTGTTAATAACAGGCGGGTATCTAATGAATGAACAAATCTTTTTTTACTTTGCAGGTTTGTAGCAGCAGTTTGAGAAGCATTGAAGTGAAGAGATGTGATAGTCTTGTGAATCTTCTCCCAAGCAATCCAATGCCATTATTCAATCATCTAGAAGAGCTTGATGTTAGATATTGTGCTTCTGTTGAAGTGATATTCGACATGGACATGGGATGTGTTGGTGAAATGGATAAAGTTAGCAGCAGCAGGTTGAGAAGCATTCATTTGGAAGAATTAGGAAAGCTTAGAGAGGTGTGGAGGATAAAAGATGCTGGAAATAACTTGATTCATGGATTTGAAGCTGTTGAAAGCATACGGATTCAAGTTTGTGAGAGGTTTAAAAATTTAATCACACCTGCCACTGCCACAACCAATTTGAATATGAGAGCACTCAAACAAGTTGAAATTAGATGTGGCAAAAGAAAGAATGAATTGGTTGAGAAAGAGAAAGAGGTACAACTTAATAAATAATATTTTTTCTTTAAAAAAATTGTTGCAGTTATATTCATATTTTCTCAATGGGAATTATTACTAAATATATATCATTTGTGGTTGTGATATGCAGATTTCTAAAATTGCATTCCCATTACCCACTTTTAATAACCTTCATAAACTTGAACTTTGGGGGAGCTATAAAGATGTGGAGGTGGTTTTTGAGATAACGAGTCCAATTAGTAGAGAATCACCTCACAATACCCAGCAACAACTGATCATACTCCCCAATCTTGAAGTATTGTATTTGTATGGTTTGGAGAAGATGAGTCATGTGTGGAAGTGCAATTGGAATGAATTAATTCTTCAAAAACAACCATCACAGTCCTCATTCCATAACCTCACAACCATAACAATGTACTGGTGCAACAGCATCAAGTACTTGTTTTCACCTCTAATGGTGAAACTTCTTTCCAACCTAAAGGAAATTGATATACGGTATTGTGATGCTATTGAAGAGGTGATTTCAAACAGAGATGATGAAGATGTGTCTATAAATTCCCACACAACTGCATCTGTTGGGATGGTCTTTCCTCGTTTGAAGTCCCTTTCACTAGTCGATCTACCAAACTTTGTGGGTTTCTTCTTGGGGAAGAATGAATTCATATGGCCAACATTGGAAAAGGTTGATATCCGTGGATGCCCACAAATAATGGTATCAGGTATTATTTTATTTTAAAGTAAAAAAGAAAAAACCTTCCCATGTCAGTTTCTTTTCTAGTATTAGAGTCAATTAACCTTATTGATAATTGTAATCTTCATCAAAATTACAGCTTAATTATTGAATCGAAAGTAATATGATTATCAACGGTGTTAGTCGTGTATGTATATAGGCCCGATTGTAATGTGGCCTAGCCCACAATCTAGAATAATCTTGTGTAGGTTATATATTGGTTTGGTTATGTCTGCGATCCCCAAAACTCAACGGTTTTACAATCATGTAGAGCCTTTCAGCTTATTTTACTCGCATATGAAGTTTTTTTTATCATTAAACCAACTAATATGTACAATTATCTCTGACATAAGCTTGTGTTTTTTTTTACCTTTCAGGCCCGATCACCGAGTTACCGCCCTACTACTATGTGTCTATCTAACAGTTGCCTTCGTCTTATCATAATTTGATCGAAGTGGATACGGTTTATAAGACCAGTGGTGGACAGGCTCTTTTTTCATCCGATAAGCTGCTACAACTGCAAAAGCTTGAAACTGTCCATTGTAGTGAATGTCGGGACATTGAGCAGATATTTGATTCACCAAGTGTTGCTGAAATTCCAAACTTGAGACAAGTGGACTTGGAGTGGTTAGATATTGTGACAACCGGCAGTTTAGGGAGCTATTTTTAAAACCCGCATTACAACTTAAGTTCGTTTATAATTTTTATTTGAAATTTTCATTTCACAACGAACTTGTAAGACCTATTTTATGGAAATTTTATTTAATGACGTTATGGTATTCGAGAATTATGTTCATAAATTCGTTTTTGATTATGTGATCGGTGATGTGTATTTGAATTCTCACTTGGTACTACGTTGACTTTGGCACTAGGATTACCTAACGACAATTTTATGATTCGTCTTAACGAGCGGTTATTATTTTAATTGATTACGAGAGGTTCTCGTGTAATATGGAAGTTTTAAAATGAGTTCGGGTTCGGGCCATATGTTTTTACAGTTACCCGCGTTACCCGCTCCACCGTAATAATATCCTTATTATTACTATTATTATTATTATTCTTATTATTATTATAACTTTTAATTCAAAAAAAAAAAAAAAAAAAAAAAGAAGAAAGAAAAGTTAAATAAGGTGTGTTTGGTCCGGTTTCACCTCACACAACACAACACAAATTTCTTTATCTCTCTCACCAAACTCTCTCTTCCTCACCATCCTAAACCCTAGCCGCCGCCCCTAATTCCGGCTGCCACCACCGCACCTCCGCCTCCACAACAAAACCACCACCACTATCTTAACCCTCATCCCCTCCTCTTTCATTTGAGCTATCACACGCGCCCTAAAACAAACCCTAACATCACGAAATTTAAAGATTTCTAGTCGGATTTTACTAGTTTTTCTAGATCTAAGCTTGTGAAGTATTTTGAAGGTGAGATGAACCATTTTCAAGGTTTTGGGAGCCACGAATTTATTTTGTTTCGTGGCTACACGGATTATTTTCGAGAGATTCGAATGGGTTTTCATGTTAAACGTGTTATAATGATGGGTTTTTAATTAAAAACGAGTATTACAAATGGATCTTGATGGGAAAAACGTTTTCTTGAAAGTTTGGTATCCGGGTTGGTTTATCTTCGTCGGGTCGAGGAGTACCCGAGGGTGTAACCCTCGGTTTGAGCTTGTTCATCCGTGAACTGGTCTTGTTGATCTTGGTGTTCGATGAGGGTGTTTGGAACCTCATCTTGTTATTTGACCGATTATGGTTGATCGTGGTTAACCATGGTCATCGAGTGGAATGTTTGGCCGACGACCCTAATAGGTCGTGCGGGCTGTTTGGCTCATTTGGAGCTAGCCGAGACCATGGAAGTCTCGGGTGTGATCCACACTAGTTGTGGTGAAGTGTTGCCTCGGGTTCGGCTTGGTAAACCGACCCGAACACTAAATTGGTTAATGTTATTTTTTGTGTGGTTAATGTGAACTAATTGTTTTATTATTATTGGTTATGATTATTTTTGGTATATTGGTTGTTGTGGTATTATATTTCTCGGCCGTATACTTTTGGGTCGAATTGGATATTGGTTATGGTTTTGATATTGAGAAGTTGTTGTCGATTGGAATGTGATATGAGGACCGGTTATGAGACGGTCGTTAGATGACGGAGATAGGTTAGTCGGGTACCGTAGTCGGACCTTATTGTTGTAGCCCGTGGTTGAGATTATGATTGGACGGAGTTTATTGTTTGTGACTTTGGTTTATTATTGGACTTGGACAATGAGCCGAGAGTCATGACTCGGACATATGACCATTTCGTGTAACTCAATAAACATTAAAAGTAAAACGAGAATAATAAAACTCGTAATAATAATTATTAGTAATATGAACGTTTATACGAAAGTATATACGTGAGTAACGTATATATAACTATATAAACGCGTATATTAATAATAATAATAATCACGAGTCGTATTATAAATAATACGATTAGATACATATTAGGCTACGAAAGTGGCGTGATATTAATTAAACGTATTATTATTATTAGAAATTGTGTTATAAACGGGAAACTCCCGACAATTATGAAACGTTTAATAAAAAGTCATTTTGGATATATAACGAATAAACTTATTGAGTTAGGCGAAATTGTCGTCACTCGGGTCCAGGTAAGTTATTATTTGCGACATTCGTGTTGTCTCGGATATATGACGACTAATATAGACGTTTTCTATAAGTAAATAACCACCCAACCGTAAGGTTGAGCCGTGTTGTTTGGTTATATGAAACGAATATATTAGTGGGCATAGTATCCTACGACGCCCATAGGTTGTAGTATATGTAAAGGGTAATAGATTGCGAGTGTATATATCGGGAAATCTGGCCAATTTGACGATATATACGAGGAATTTATTAAACTATGATATATACTATATAGTGATTACATGCTATGTGCTTTATATGTGCTTTAGATTGGGTGTAATCTTGGAACGGTATATTACGTAAATAAATATGAGGATTATCAAATCGACGGATTTGGTAAACTTTGGCGATTTATTTAAATGATATATTGGGCTAATATTAGATCTATAGTTTATTATATGTTCTATGTGCGATCTTGTTGGTTTGTTTTGAGTCGACCCACCACCCGTATGGATACCAAACGCAAATACACCAAACTAATACGAAATGGATTTACGGAAATAAAACGGATTCTCGTCCGGGTTTGGGAATATTATATATTTGAGGAAATGATTTCTGAAAGAGTTAATATTGTTAGGTCGTGCCAAGTCCGTAGTTGCCGTTTCGTGAGTTATCATACATCTTATTTCTACCTACCTCGTCTTGCTATTTTCTGGACTTGAGGTGAGTCATAGCCCCACTTTTACTCTTGAACTTTGTTTTCAATACTTGGGGTGAGAAACGTGCAAATGTTTTATGTGGACTATTATCGCTTTTTGATTTCAAAACTTGCTATGCTTATAGAACTAGGTAGAGCGAGGCCTAGACTAGATCTAGGTAAGCTATTTGATTTGGTTATTGAGCGAGGCCTAGTCCCCGAACTAGGTAAGCTATATGATTTGGTTATAGAGCGAGGCCTAGCCTAGAGCTAGGTAAGCTAAACAACGAGGCCTAGACTAGAGCTAGGTAAGTTGAACATGTCGTATCCTTACGAATGTTGGGTATGTCGTATCCTTACGCATACATATTGAGCGAGGCCTAGACTAGATCTAGGTAAGCTATTGGATTGATTATAGAGCGAGGCCTAGACTTGAGCTAGGTAAGCTATTGATTGGATTGATTTGAGCTATAGCGTGCACCTATAGGGATGATTTGATTTGGTTGGATTATTTTGGTTGGATGATTGAGCCCTAGTCTAGCTAGCAAGCGTTTTGCGTATATGTCCACTATATTGAATTAAGAATCTAAACCTATGATCTCACCAGCGAAAGCTGACTTTTAGCACGTTTTCTCAGGTTGTTAGGTGATGCTCTATGGATGCTTGGGATTGGAGGCTTGGCATTGGCACCGGTTATGGATCTATTTTCTAAAACTCTGATAAACTATTGTGGACCTATATTTATTTCTTTTGGGCCTGACTTTGGATGATTTTGGGATAATGTAAACTTTAAAACCCCGCGTGGTTGCATTTTATGTTGTTTACTTTATCTCGTTCTTTTATGTCTTGTGTTTGGATACCAATCCCCGTAACACCCCGAAAGCTTGTTGAGTCTTCCGCTGTACCAAATTTTGGGGGTGTTACAGATTGGTATCAGAGCCAAGGTTATAGAGAACTAGGTAAATAGACACCTAAACTATAACCGATTTTATGATAAACGATCCTCGACCATTGCCCGCCAGCCCGCCAAGCCGAAGCATCATTGTTATTATTGAGGTATTATGAGATATTTGAGATGATTAGAGATTTGAGATTTCTTGAGATGATTTGAGGATTTGAGGTTTATTGATTTGGTGATATGATGCGTTTTTGAGGAATTATATGTGTTTTGAGGAATTATATGGCTTAATTGTTTTGAGAATGGTTTTAGTAATGCGGTATTTAAATCTTTCTTGATTATATACGATTTGGAATTTTATGATGATTTTGGATATGATATTTTGAGTTCACGGTTTAGTTGTTTTGAAACACTTACACCTACCCTACGCCGTTGTCACAGACTATGGCCTCCCATACGCCTGATGTCGTTGAGGATATTCTTACTACACCGGTATTGCCAGCACGGTTCACCATGGCCCCTGATGATCCTTACCAGGTTGCCATGCATTCAGCTACTATGACACTGACAGGTTCTACTTCAGCATCACCGGCTGCATCTACGCAGGGACCCTCATCTTCTCTAGGGCTCCCTGGTACATCGAGGCAGCTTACTCTTCATCAGGCTTTGGCTCATGTGGCTCCACGTTTTGCCCATCGAGCTACGGCACGCATGTCGGTACGCCCTACTTCACCACCTTTACAGATTGATGCTCACTCTCTTCTGTCTGAGGCGCCACCCACATCATTGCGTCGTCGTCCTAGATCACCTACCCCTTCACCACATGGTTCGCCTAGTAGGAGACGACGATTGATGATGTACTCTTCCGATGAGGAGGAGGAGGAGTACGAGGGTGAGGATGAGGCTGATGACCCTCAGGAGGTTGAGCAGGGTGATGATGACGACCCTGAGGAGGAGGATGACCCTCAGGAGGATGAGGTGCCTGATGATGATGATGTGTTAGTACCACCAGCTCAGGCTGAGGAGCCTGATTCACCTGTACACCCGATTGAGCCTGATTCACCTGATCATCCGTTTTTGTTTGAGTTGCCACCTGGTAGTCCCGCTGGGTCGGATGCATCTTCTGAGATTTCTGCTGAGCATGCAGAGTTGGGTGAGATTGGCAGGTTGTGGGCTCGGATTACTGAGCTTAGTGAGAGAGTTGCACGTGTATCTGATCGACTCGAGAGGGTTATTGGGGAGTTTTTAGCGGATTTGAGAGTTGACTTGACTGTCGTTGTAGGCAGGACTACTGAGTTGAGGAGAGTTTTGATGGAGGTTCATGAGCATATCGATAGTTTACAGCGAGGTTTTGTTACTGCTCGTGAGGCTGACCGCAAGCTATGGCAAAGGAATGCCGAGCTAGAGAAGGAGGTGGCTGACCTCAAGAGAGACCGAGACACCCATAGCGTGGAGTTAGGATCGTTATGGAGGGATCTTGATGGCTTGAGGCAGGAGTTGAGTAGACTTCGCCAGCAGCGTGGCTAGTTGATTGGCTTATGTTGTCTTGTTGCTTTCTAAACCGAGGAGTGTTCGGTTAGAAAAGCTAGTTATCCTATTTTGATGTATTTTCTGTTGATCACTCGTCTTGTTGGAACGATTATTATCTTTGTGTTTTCGGTAGTTGGAATGATGTTGGATCTTTATTGTATGGTCGATGGTTATTATGATATGGTATTATGTGGTTTTTGGGATATTACGGAAATTGAGTTCCTATTCGTCTTATTGATGCTTTACGGTGTATTGTTGATTTTCTTTCCATGACTTGGCTTCGTTGATTTAATTCTTGTTGAGCATATGATAAGTCCTATCAGAGACTCACGAACTTGTATGATGTTTCAGATCAATGGCACCCCGAAGAAACCCTGTTAGAGCTACCAGAACTGGACCTGCAACGACTACCCCTAGTCGTCGAGGACGCCGTCCAGCTCGAAATGTTGAGACCCCTACTCCTGATAACCTGGACACTACTAACCGCAATAACAGGAATCAAAATGTGGATGTCCAGGGAGACAATGATCATGTTCCACTTAATGCACCTACTGTGGATCAAGCAATGATCAATCAACTTGTGGAGCAACGAGTTGCTGAGTTACTAGCTGAGTCAAATCATTCCAACAATTCTGCTGGAACTTTTCCACCTGTTCGTGCTAATGGATGTCACTACAAGGAGTTTAAGATTTGTGGACCGATTGAGTTTGGTGGGACTGAAGGAGTGGTTTACTTGGTTAGGTGGATTGAGAAGACTGAGTCTGTGTTCAATGTCAGTGGTTGTGCGGAGAATGCGAAGGTAAAGTTTGCTTCTTTTACCTTCAAGGATGAAGCTTTAACTTGGTGGAACAATTACCGTAACTCGGTTGGGAGTGATACGGCTTATGCTATGACTTGGGAGCAATTTAAGTCCTTGCTGATTCAGACCTACTGCCCAAGGAATGAGATTAAGAAATTGGAGATTGAGTTCTGGAACCACAAGGTGAAAGGCACCGATATGGCAACTTACAATCGCCGCTATCGAGAGTTGGCCTTACTCTGTCCCGATATGGTTAGGACTGAGACCCAAAAGATCGAGAGGTATACCGATGGATTGCCGGTAGCTACAAGGAACGATGTGATTTCCGCTAAGCCTGCAAACATTCATGAGGCTATTACTATCGCTCAACAATTGATGGATTCTTTGGCATTGGAAGAAACTGAGAAGAATAAGAATGGAAAGAGAAAGAGGGACGATCACTCTAAGAGTAATGATCGTCGAAACAAGAGACAACTAACTACTAGAGCTTATGCCATGAGAGATGGAGACAAGAAGAACTACAATGGAGATGCACCCAAATGTAACCGGTGTTACAAGCATCACTCTGGTCGATGTACTATAATGTGCCAGAATTGCTCTAAGATGGGACATATAGCTAAGGATTGTAGAGCTCGACCTCTTGCTATGGTTCAAGCTACTTCTGAAACTATGAACAAGGCAAATGTTACTTGCTATGGATGTGGAAAGAAAGGACACTATCGGAATGAGTGTAGGGAATCGTGGAACCGAGGAAATCAAGGATCGGGTGGTAATGGGTACAACAATGGAAACCGTGGAACTGGAGGAAACCGTGGACGACAAGATAATGGGGACCAACGTGTGGAAGCTGGAGTTGCTCATGGGAGAGTGTATGCACTCGGGAACGAGAGAGGAGAAGATCCGAACGTTGTTACTGGTACGTTCCTTCTCAATAATCGTTATGCTTCCATACTATTTGATACTGGTGCCGATAAGAGTTTTGTGTCCACTAAGTTTGCACCCTTACTTGAGAAACCCCCGATGGCCTTAGGAATTGGGTATGATGTAGAGTTAGCCAATGGAAACATAGAAAGGATTAAGACTATCGTTCGTGGATGCACGTTAAACTTTCTGAACCGTCCTTTCAACATAGATCTTCTACCCGTCACATTAGGAAGTTTTGATGTCATTATTGGTATGGATTGGTTGTCGAAGTATCGTGCCCATATAATCTGCGATGAGAAGATCGTGCGTGTGCCTTACGGCAAGGAGATTCTAAACATACCAGGAGATAGAAAGGATTTGAGAGGCCCATCTAAATTAGCAGTTATATCTTGCACTAAGTTGCCGAAGCTAATAGAAAAAGGAAGTTACCTTTTCTTAGCCCAAATTTCTGAGAAAGGAGAGAAGGAAAAGAAGGAAAGGTGCATTGGGGATGTACCTATAGTTCGTGATTTTCCGGATGTGTTTCCCGATGATTTGCCGGGAATTCCGCCTACTAGGCAAGTGGAATTTCAGATCGAGTTAATACCTGGTGCTGCACCAGTAGCACGAGCGCCTTATCGTCTTGCACCGACTGAACTAGAAGAGTTGTCGAAACAATTAGCGGAGTTAGCCGAGAAGGGATTTATAAGACCAAGTTCTTCACCTTGGGGAGCCCCAGTCTTATTTGTGAAGAAGAAGGATGGATCGTTTCGTATGTGTATTGATTATCGAGAGTTGAACAAGTTAACGGTGAAGAATAGATACCCGTTACCGAGGATCGACGATTTGTTCGATCAACTTCAGGGATCGAGTGTGTATTCGAAGATCGATTTGAGATCGGGATATCATCAGCTTCGAGTGCGCGAGGAAGATATTCCGAAAACGGCTTTCAGAACCCGTTACGGGCATTACGAGTTTCAGGTGATGCCGTTTGGGTTGACTAACGCACCGGCTGTATTCATGGACCTCATGAATCGGGTGTGTAAGCCGTACTTAGATAAGTTCGTGATTGTGTTTATCGATGACATTCTGATTTATTCAAAGAGTAAGAAAGAACATGAGGAGCATCTAAGACTTATCTTGGAATTGCTCAGGAGGGAAAAACTGTATGCCAAGTTTTCGAAATGCGAATTTTGGATCCCAACAGTACAATTTCTAGGTCACGTAATTGATAGACAAGGAGTTCATGTGGATCCTGCTAAGATTGAAGCGATTAAAGATTGGGCTGCACCTACGACACCAACGGAAGTTCGTCAATTTTTGGGATTAGCCGGTTACTACCGAAGATTCATTGAGGGATTTTCGAAAATAGCAAAACCGTTGACCAAATTGACTCAAAAGAGTGTTAAGTATGAATGGGGAGATAAGGAAGAGGAAGCCTTTCAGTTACTTAAGGAGATGTTGTGTAGTGCTCCTATCTTGGCGTTACCCGAAGGTAACGAGGATTTCGTCGTCTATTGTGACGCTTCACATAAAGGTTTAGGAGCGGTGTTAATGCAACGAGAGAAAGTGATAGCTTATGCTTCCCGACAGCTCAAGAAGCATGAGAAGAACTACACCACCCATGATTTGGAGTTAGGTGCTGTGGTTTTTGCTTTGAGGATATGGAGACATTACTTGTATGGAACCAAGTGTGTAGTGTTTACTGATCACAAAAGCCTGCAACACATTCTGAACCAAAAAGAGCTTAACATGAGGCAGCGACGTTGGATTGAGTTGCTAAGCGATTACGATTGTGAAATTCGCTACCATCCCGGTAAAGCAAACGTTGTCGCTGATGCTCTTAGTCGGAAAGAGAGGATTCCACCATTACGAGTTAAGTCATTGGGAATGACTATCGTATCGCCATTACCATCCCAGATACTCGAAGCTCAAACAGAAGCATTGAAAGCAGAAAATAGATCTGCCGAGAACATATTTGGAATGGCTGATAGTGAGAAAGGATTTGTTAAGCGTTCAGATGGAGTGTTATGTTTTGGAGATCGGCTTTGGGTACCATTGTATGGAGGGATTCGAGATCTGATTATGCACGAATCGCATAAGTCAAAGTACTCCATTCACCCTGGTTCCGATAAAATGTACCAAGATCTTAAGAAATTATATTGGTGGCCAAATATGAAGGCAGAAATAGCATCGTACGTTAGTAAGTGCTTGACGTGCGCCAAGGTTAAGGCTGAACACCAGAGACCGTCAGGACTGCTAACGCAACCAGAACTTCCAGTCTGGAAATGGGAGCGGATTACTATGGACTTCATTACCAAATTACCGAGAACAGCTAGCGGTTGTGACGCTATCTGGGTAATTGTGGATCGTCTGACAAAGTCTGCTCATTTCTTAGCTATTAGTGAAGATGATAGTGTGGATAAGCTTGCAAGGTTATATGTGAAGGAAATTATTTCGCGTCATGGAGTCCCGATATCTATTATTTCAGATCGTGATAGTCGTTTTACATCAGCTTTGTGGCGATCACTTCAAACGGCTTTGGGGACGAGGCTTGATATGAGTACTGCATATCATCCCCAAACCGATGGTCAAAGTGAGAGGACCATTCAGACGTTAGAGGATATGCTTCGTGCATGCATCATAGACTTTGGTAAAGGCTGGGAGAAGTATTTACCCCTTGCGGAGTTCTCCTATAATAACAGCTACCATACAAGTCTTAAGGCTGCACCATTCGAAGCTTTGTATGGTAGAAAGTGTCGTTCGCCTATTGGTTGGGCAGAAGTTGGAGATAGTCAACTTACAGGCCCTGAGCTTATTTTAGAAACTACCGAGAAAGTGACTCAGATTCGTGATCGGTTGCAAGCCGCCAGAGATAGGCAGAAGAGCTACGC
This sequence comes from Artemisia argyi, assembly GCA_030686995.1. Classification (NCBI taxonomy): domain Eukaryota; kingdom Viridiplantae; phylum Streptophyta; class Magnoliopsida; order Asterales; family Asteraceae; genus Artemisia; species Artemisia argyi. Next base: position 14,084,960 of record CM060687.1, read on the forward strand.
CGATCAGAGACGTAAACCTTTAGAGTTCCAGGTTGGAGACAAAGTGATGCTGAAAGTCTCGCCTTGGAAAGGTGTAATACGTTTCGGGAAACGTGGTAAACTCAACCCACGCTACATTGGACCATTCTTGATCTTAGAAAGAATTGGGCCCGTGGCTTATAGGTTGGAATTACCGTCTGAACTGAGCAAAGTTCACGACGTGTTTCACGTAAGTAATTTGAAGAAATGTCTTTCTGATGAAATGCCCGTCATTCCAATGAGGGACATTCGTGTTGATAAGAAACTGAATTTCGTGGAGGAACCGATTGAGATTTTAGATCGTGAAGTTAAACGACTCAAGAGGAGTCGCATTCCGCTCGTCAAGGTTCGTTGGAATTCCCGACATGGACCAGAATTTACGTGGGAACGTGAGGACGAGTTCAGGAAGAGATATCCGAAGCTTTTCACTTCGTAGATGAATTTTTCCGAGTGAAACCCGGGACGGGTTTCCTTCTGAGACGGGGAGGATGTGACAACCGGCAGTTTAGGGAGCTATTTTTAAAACCCGCATTACAACTTAAGTTCGTTTATAATTTTTATTTGAAATTTTCATTTCACAACGAACTTGTAAGACCTATTTTATGGAAATTTTATTTAATGACGTTATGGTATTCGAGAATTATGTTCATAAATTCGTTTTTGATTATGTGATCGGTGATGTGTATTTGAATTCTCACTTGGTACTACGTTGACTTTGGCACTAGGATTACCTAACGACAATTTTATGATTCGTCTTAACGAGCGGTTATTATTTTAATTGATTACGAGAGGTTCTCGTGTAATATGGAAGTTTTAAAATGAGTTCGGGTTCGGGCCATATGTTTTTACAGTTACCCGCGTTACCCGCTCCACCGTAATAATATCCTTATTATTACTATTATTATTATTATTCTTATTATTATTATAACTTTTAATTCAAAAAAAAAAAAAAAAAAAAAAAAAAAGAAGAAAGAAAAGTTAAATAAGGTGTGTTTGGTCCGGTTTCACCTCACACAACACAACACAAATTTCTTTATCTCTCTCACCAAACTCTCTCTTCCTCACCATCCTAAACCCTAGCCGCCGCCCCTAATTCCGGCTGCCACCACCGCACCTCCGCCTCCACAACAAAACCACCACCACTATCTTAACCCTCATCCCCTCCTCTTTCATTTGAGCTATCACACGCGCCCTAAAACAAACCCTAACATCACGAAATTTAAAGATTTCTAGTCGGATTTTACTAGTTTTTCTAGATCTAAGCTTGTGAAGTATTTTGAAGGTGAGATGAACCATTTTCAAGGTTTTGGGAGCCACGAATTTATTTTGTTTCGTGGCTACACGGATTATTTTCGAGAGATTCGAATGGGTTTTCATGTTAAACGTGTTATAATGATGGGTTTTTAATTAAAAACGAGTATTACAAATGGATCTTGATGGGAAAAACGTTTTCTTGAAAGTTTGGTATCCGGGTTGGTTTATCTTCGTCGGGTCGAGGAGTACCCGAGGGTGTAACCCTCGGTTTGAGCTTGTTCATCCGTGAACTGGTCTTGTTGATCTTGGTGTTCGATGAGGGTGTTTGGAACCTCATCTTGTTATTTGACCGATTATGGTTGATCGTGGTTAACCATGGTCATCGAGTGGAATGTTTGGCCGACGACCCTAATAGGTCGTGCGGGCTGTTTGGCTCATTTGGAGCTAGCCGAGACCATGGAAGTCTCGGGTGTGATCCACACTAGTTGTGGTGAAGTGTTGCCTCGGGTTCGGCTTGGTAAACCGACCCGAACACTAAATTGGTTAATGTTATTTTTTGTGTGGTTAATGTGAACTAATTGTTTTATTATTATTGGTTATGATTATTTTTGGTATATTGGTTGTTGTGGTATTATATTTCTCGGCCGTATACTTTTGGGTCGAATTGGATATTGGTTATGGTTTTGATATTGAGAAGTTGTTGTCGATTGGAATGTGATATGAGGACCGGTTATGAGACGGTCGTTAGATGACGGAGATAGGTTAGTCGGGTACCGTAGTCGGACCTTATTGTTGTAGCCCGTGGTTGAGATTATGATTGGACGGAGTTTATTGTTTGTGACTTTGGTTTATTATTGGACTTGGACAATGAGCCGAGAGTCATGACTCGGACATATGACCATTTCGTGTAACTCAATAAACATTAAAAGTAAAACGAGAATAATAAAACTCGTAATAATAATTATTAGTAATATGAACGTTTATACGAAAGTATATACGTGAGTAACGTATATATAACTATATAAACGCGTATATTAATAATAATAATAATCACGAGTCGTATTATAAATAATACGATTAGATACATATTAGGCTACGAAAGTGGCGTGATATTAATTAAACGTATTATTATTATTAGAAATTGTGTTATAAACGGGAAACTCCCGACAATTATGAAACGTTTAATAAAAAGTCATTTTGGATATATAACGAATAAACTTATTGAGTTAGGCGAAATTGTCGTCACTCGGGTCCAGGTAAGTTATTATTTGCGACATTCGTGTTGTCTCGGATATATGACGACTAATATAGACGTTTTCTATAAGTAAATAACCACCCAACCGTAAGGTTGAGCCGTGTTGTTTGGTTATATGAAACGAATATATTAGTGGGCATAGTATCCTACGACGCCCATAGGTTGTAGTATATGTAAAGGGTAATAGATTGCGAGTGTATATATCGGGAAATCTGGCCAATTTGACGATATATACGAGGAATTTATTAAACTATGATATATACTATATAGTGATTACATGCTATGTGCTTTATATGTGCTTTAGATTGGGTGTAATCTTGGAACGGTATATTACGTAAATAAATATGAGGATTATCAAATCGACGGATTTGGTAAACTTTGGCGATTTATTTAAATGATATATTGGGCTAATATTAGATCTATAGTTTATTATATGTTCTATGTGCGATCTTGTTGGTTTGTTTTGAGTCGACCCACCACCCGTATGGATACCAAACGCAAATACACCAAACTAATACGAAATGGATTTACGGAAATAAAACGGATTCTCGTCCGGGTTTGGGAATATTATATATTTGAGGAAATGATTTCTGAAAGAGTTAATATTGTTAGGTCGTGCCAAGTCCGTAGTTGCCGTTTCGTGAGTTATCATACATCTTATTTCTACCTACCTCGTCTTGCTATTTTCTGGACTTGAGGTGAGTCATAGCCCCACTTTTACTCTTGAACTTTGTTTTCAATACTTGGGGTGAGAAACGTGCAAATGTTTTATGTGGACTATTATCGCTTTTTGATTTCAAAACTTGCTATGCTTATAGAACTAGGTAGAGCGAGGCCTAGACTAGATCTAGGTAAGCTATTTGATTTGGTTATTGAGCGAGGCCTAGTCCCCGAACTAGGTAAGCTATATGATTTGGTTATAGAGCGAGGCCTAGCCTAGAGCTAGGTAAGCTAAACAACGAGGCCTAGACTAGAGCTAGGTAAGTTGAACATGTCGTATCCTTACGAATGTTGGGTATGTCGTATCCTTACGCATACATATTGAGCGAGGCCTAGACTAGATCTAGGTAAGCTATTGGATTGATTATAGAGCGAGGCCTAGACTTGAGCTAGGTAAGCTATTGATTGGATTGATTTGAGCTATAGCGTGCACCTATAGGGATGATTTGATTTGGTTGGATTATTTTGGTTGGATGATTGAGCCCTAGTCTAGCTAGCAAGCGTTTTGCGTATATGTCCACTATATTGAATTAAGAATCTAAACCTATGATCTCACCAGCGAAAGCTGACTTTTAGCACGTTTTCTCAGGTTGTTAGGTGATGCTCTATGGATGCTTGGGATTGGAGGCTTGGCATTGGCACCGGTTATGGATCTATTTTCTAAAACTCTGATAAACTATTGTGGACCTATATTTATTTCTTTTGGGCCTGACTTTGGATGATTTTGGGATAATGTAAACTTTAAAACCCCGCGTGGTTGCATTTTATGTTGTTTACTTTATCTCGTTCTTTTATGTCTTGTGTTTGGATACCAATCCCCGTAACACCCCGAAAGCTTGTTGAGTCTTCCGCTGTACCAAATTTTGGGGGTGTTACAGATATCAAGTATATATGGAAGAGAATCAGGGTCTTAGGCCAACCGCCACAGCTACGGCACAGGAATGTACTCCGCCAGTTACCGATGATGTTCTCTCAAATCACTCATACACGAGATCTGTTTTCAGGCAAGTTGTTTGGTTTATGTTTGAATCTGCATAATGAACCCAATTTATATAGGTTAAAAGGTAATTAGGACTTTTGAATTTGAAGTTATTAATTTAGCGTATATGTTTTAGTCTAATTGATTCGTGTGTTTGTCTATTAATTGGTGTTACCAGAATGTTTTTTTTGATATTGCAATGTGGGTTAATTTGTGTTAGTGATTCATATATTTTGAATTCTATTATATTCATGTTCTAATAATATGATGCGTAATGTGTCTTGATAAGACAAGTTAAAGATTAATGATGCGGTAATTGTGATGTTTTTAGTTGATTGGAGCTCTTCTGGTGTTGTTCATAAGCTATAACCTGTATTTTTATTGGCTACTTGGTATTTACATGTGTGTTTGAAAGTAGTAATTGTAAAATCTTGTTTTGGTCATTGAATATCACAATTTGTTAAAGGGTGGAAAAGTGTGCCTTTACTCTTTTAGGGATAATTTCTTGCTTCTAGAGTGGGAATGGAATGACCTTTCGTTACAAGATATAGGCTTTTAGAGTGGGAATGGTAATCAAACCTTTTCATAGTACCAAATACAAGAAAAACCAAACAGGGGAGGAGGGGACTTAACAAATTAAGTTAGCTAACTGCAAAGAAAACGTGTAGTTAGCACCTGCTTTAGCGTCCTATATTATGGAATGTTCTGTACCAACCTCATCTACTGACTTAATTGTACTACGTAGTAAACTAGTGAATCAAAAAGGTGTGATTAACAAGTAAGTGATCAACATCAAAAGGAACAGTCAACTTCTTTATCTTAGAAATATTCCAGTTATATTATTAGACTTGAAATGTTAGAGACGTATTCAAATTGTAATTTTACTTGAGTTATAATTATGTGGGCAATATGACTTTGAACTATGGTAATTTCCCCCAAAACTTTTGTATCGTCATGAACCAAAGTTTGGTATCGTAATTTCTTCCTGATGGTTACCTTTTTTCGTCTCTCATATTTACAAAATGTGTGCTTTTGCAGGAACTTCAGAAGTCTACAGAGGTTGCAACTGGTGGTCTTCATAATGCTATGCCTAAATTTTTGGGAAGTATGGGCATAAAAGTTGGTTTTAGACAAGCAGACTCTGTACATTCTGTTGTTCCAAAGGAGTTTGAGAGAGGCATGAAAAGGCCCAAACAGCAGTTATCGTCCACATTTGTCACAGTATCCAATTCAAATGTAACAAGAAAATGGGGGCATCTGCTGATGCGTGGTGATTTTATTTTGTGTTGGTGCAAAATGGTTGTTTAGGTGGTGCAATCATGAGGCTGCTTGATGTTGCTATGTTTTCTCCATCATTTGTAGCTATATACGATTGCCTTCTCTTGGATATTCGTAGATGCACGAATTTACAACTTTTTGATGTTGAGGTGCCTGGATGACTCCTGTGATGAGCAAGAAAAACGTATGTCAGAAAGCCTTGTTGAACTTATGATATTTGTTGCTTATTTACTCTAATAACTTGTAATTCCTTTGAATGGTTTGAACGGCCGATGCCACAGAGGGTGAAGAGAAAGAAGAGGAAGTTCTGACAAGGAGGAAGATGAAGAAAAATTGAAGACCAAAACCATCAAGGAAACAACATACGAATGGGAACGCTTGAACGATGTTAAAGCTGTCTGGTTATGAAATCCAGAGGTCGCCGAAGAAGAGTACACAAATTCTATCACTCTCTTGCTAAGGTGAATACTGATAATTTCTACTTGATGCTCAAAATTGGGTTCGGGTGGGTTAATTAATGTGCAAATGGGTTTTGGTCAAAAGGTCCATTTTGGAACAATTTACACTGGGCCGACTCCATGTGTTCTAAATCTAAAAGCTTACACCCGTGTGAACTGTTAAAGATAAAATATAGCTAAAATCACGTGCCATACATAAGTAAATAGATGAAATTTGAGCCATGCAGTTGTAACAGTAGTGGCGTAGTGGGTGTTTTCGTATGACAGGATTTTGGTGATGAGAAGCCAATGGCATGGAGCCACTTCAACGCTGAAGGTGATGTTGAGTTCAAGGCCGTTCTGTTTGTGCCTTCCAAGGCTCCTACCAATCTATACGAGAGCTACTACAATGCCAACAAATCTAACCTCAAGCTCTACGTTAGAAGAGTATTTATCTATCGCTCTTATTGGTTAGTCTTTATCGTTCTTGTTTATAATGTGTTTGGCTATATAAGGAATACGTCATAATTGATAATTGTCTTTGGACATGGTTGCTAACATTTATTGTTCCATCAGGGTTTTGTTGATTCACACCCTACCACTAAATGTTTCTCGTGACATGCTTCAACAACACAACAGCTTAGAAACAATAAAGAAACTTATCGGGAAGGCCCTTGACATGATCCGCAAACTTGCTGAAGAGGACCCCTGATGTGGTTCACGACAAAGAAAAGAAAGGTACACATGCTGCATCCTAAACATTTGTTGCTCTCACCTCTAGCTGACCAATAATCATTGCAAATATTTGAACTATGGATCTTAAGTCATTATTACTGAACTCTCTTATCATATATGCATATTTATTGACTTTGATATTTAATTTACTTGTTGCAGAGATCGAAGAATCAAAGGTTAATGATGAGAAGAGAAGCCAATAGCCCAATATACCAAGTTCTGGAATGAGTGGCAAATCAGTTAAGCTAGGTATCATTGAGGATGCTGCAAACAGAACCGTTTGGCGAAACTTCTCTGATTTGGGACGGTAAGTTCATTACTCTACTGTAAATATTTTATGTTTACCTGCAAATCAGTTAAACAATTTTTAGATTGCCCATTATCTGATATGTGGATGTATCTACAAAGTGGTGACGCGTCCGACGTATTTTCTAAGCATGACCCATTAGACTAATGACCTGTTTGACCCGTTACCCACTTGACCCATGAAGTTAAATTATTATCAGTTTACCCATCAGTGATTTAACACAAGCTAACTATTTGCAAGCAGGTACTATTTGCTGAGAAGGCTGTAACTTTAATCCTTTGAGGTATCTCTTTTTTCCGAGTAGTTACTATTAGTTATCAATATGCGTTCAACTAAACGGCCTCGTACATTGTTATTGGAAGATGGTAATTATTGTTATTTTATTGCAGATATTGGTGTGATGGAGTGACGAAGATGGTTTATGAGCATGACAGTAATGAAGCATACATTGTGTAACACTTTTCTTAATGTCTTTTAGAGTTTAAGTTAGTTTTAGAGAATACATGTTTCAGACCATACTTGTTTTAGAGAAATGCAGGAAACTACTTGACCCATGAAGTTATATGATCATATTGTTCTTTCGATCTCGAACTGTTCTTTATATTTCAATTCTTTGTATTTGTGCAATGTGTTAGTTGTTTTGAATATTTTTACAGCTTAAAAAACAAAAATGCAGAATTGATTTTACTGGAATCTAGTAAAACTTTTGAACTTTTGATCACTAGTTTGGGTCGGTTTTTGGCTAAAACCGAAACCGAGCCGAAATGTTCGGTTTTTATAGAACCCGAAACCGTTTGGTTTTTGGCGGTTCGGTTTTTTCGGTTTATTATCGTTTTCGATTTTTCAATTTTTCGGATTTTCGGTTTAATATTGGATGAAGCTCATGAAAGGAGTCTGAATAGACACATACGTATCGAGATGCTATCTCGCATTATAGTACAACGCCATGTAAGATAGATTTATCCATATACTTGATAGCTTTAGCCATATCTTGCATTGCATTACAACACCATGTTCTAGAAGTGATTGGTATGAATTCGTGAATCAATGCTTGAATGTACAATAATGTTTATCTTTGCATATTTTGTAACAAATTATTAACAATATTTGCAGATTTTGTAACATATTCTAAATTGGACCCATTGTTTACTCTGCATTTAAGTTAAAGTGGGACAAGAAGTTATTGTAACCTGTTGTATATATTTTGAGGCAAATGCATGACTATCACCAAATGTTGTTTACTCTGCATCAAGTTCACCATCTAATATTTACCCAAAAAAAAAAAAAAAAAAAAAAAAAAAAAAAAAAAAAAAAAACATGACATTGTCTCTTGATACCTTCACTAGGAGTGTAGGCAACAAATAAGGCTCAAATCACCAATACATCATGTAACCGAAAACATGACATCATTTTAAACACAAGTTACCCTCTTACAATGTACTATATAAACAAATAATTCATTTCTTTAATTTAACTTATGTGGGATATAAGGTTGGATTGGTTTTTATCTAATAATAATAATGTGCACTAGTTCTTATGTTCACTATGAGTTTGTAGTTTGGAGTTACTCGGAAAGTCAATGCCAAAGTTTTAATACATTTATCAAGTGACAACGCAATTTGATTTGGAGATCTTCTATGGGGTACAAATTTTATCACGGATTTCAAATGGGTGTACTATCATATTTTTCGTTCTTTTTTTGTTGGAAAAATTGGCGATAACGCAACTCGTTTTGTGTTTCATGGCATGAAGTTAATTAGAGATTCAACGCTGCAAATAGTTTAGTTTAAGCGTTTTATATGTTAAATATACAGTACTTTCCATATCATATAATTAGGAAATTTTTGTGTGAGTAATTAAGCTCCCTTTGTGAGACATCAATAGTTTGGATAAGTGAACTGTAGTCGACATGTGTGAAGTTCGGTGATTTGTTTAGTAGGATTTGTGAGGATGAACACACGTACACTGACACAGCTATCCGTTTTAGAAATGAACATTGGTAGGACAAAGTTGTCACCTTTTCTTCGATAGAAATGAAGGCAAGCCAGAGGGATTCGAATCACCTGTTTTGTAACACAGTCACCTCAATTGATAGTTCATTTGTCATAACATGTCACTGCAAAGGGCGTTTGATATTGTACGGTAGGGGCATAGGGAATTTCGTCTGGAGTGGTGGAATGTGCATGAACACAACAGTAAAATGTTGTTCTTTTGGAACACGAATGATGGTACATGAATGTGCATAATCACTAGGTTAGTGTTGATTTTTGATTTTTTAAGTTATTATTGATGACATCGTCACATATTCTTAAAAAAACCTCCTAAAAAATCAAAATTGAGAATGTTGATGTAATTGTGTTTTTGTTTTATTATGTAGATAGAGTAAAGGTTAGTAAATATTTCTCCAAAAGGTTTAAATCACGTCGTACACCTTTTTTGAATGCCAGACCCTTTAACTCAAGCATCAACATGATTATTAAATACATAGACAGTAATTTTTATATACCATAATTAAATATCAAAATGATTATTACGGTAATTTAAAATGCATTTTTTGATTTACAAGGAAATTTTGTCTTTATTAACTACGTAGTGCCGCACACATTAGCAAAATGAAACACGAACGTATCGGAGATGTTATGGGCCTGTAGTTATTGTATGGGCCAAGATTTATATCATTATATTAAGGGTTTACATGGTTATTTTGTGCTATCTAATTTAGGGTGCGTTTGGTTTGTAAGTGAGATTGAAATTGGATTTGAATTTGAAAAAAGTTTGAAAGAAAATGAGGAGAGAGAAAATGTATAGTTTATAAAAATTATAAATTAGTTTATTATATAAACCTATTATTTGTTAAAAATAAAAAAGTGATAAAAAAATTAAAAATAAAAATAATTGAAACTTGTGGTTGATATTAATGCATAAGTGGGACCATTTTGAATCAATCATCAATCCTACTAATTTACCCTACTATCAAATCTATCATTCAATACCTATATTTGAAAGAAAAAAAATATACCAAACAACTCTTTTGAATTTTCTTTGATTGTAAACCCCGATACCCTCATACCAAACGGGCCCTTAGTTTGTTTTACGTCATTTTCAAAATTAGAAACAATTTTTTTTTGTTGAAAGGTAAAGTATTATAGATAAATCACAAAAAGTACAAAGCCTCAAACACACTACATGGATGATCCTCATGAGTGTTAAGAGACCTTAATTATGATTAGTTTGAACGGTACTCTCTCGATATCTTAACTAGAAATGTAAACAACAAAGAGGGCTCTCACCAATGTTGTACCTTTTGCATGATTGAACTCTAGAATGCTAAGAGCTTAAATGACCAAACTCGTATGCACTCGATATATACCTTACATGGAGGGGGCATGCCTTAGTTCATTTATGTAGCATGTTATCGTAGAATCAATATGGCATTGTACGGTAGAGGTTATTTAAGTTCAGGTGGATTGGTGTAACATCTAGAGATCGAAAAGAACAACGGCTATTGGATGAACATTACTATATACTTTAGTTGCATCAACATGTATGGACAATCTTTGAAACAAAAAGGCTTAGAGTACCATGTTTTCAAGTGACAATAGATAATATGAAAGTTTCTTTTTAGTGACACTTACCTTTAAAAAAAATGAAAGGATAATGCCAAGTATCAAATACACATTATTTGTGATTGTAATCTTAACACTATTCTTATCATGTATGAACTTCACACACTTTAGTATATATCCAAGCAAGATTTCACTTCTTTAACCAATGTGGGACTATGAGATATAAGGTTGAATTGACTTTAATCAAGAGCGTTTGTATTTTGAAGCTATTCTTATACGAATGTCAAAGTTTAAATACGATAATTAAGTGATGACTGGAATTGAACTCCGCTGTCATCTACGGAGTACAAACTTTATTACTAATTTCATATGGGTTTACTCTCATTTTTTTCAATCTTTTTTGTTTTGTTGTGATCAAGGAAATAATGGCGATAATGCAGCTTGTTACGTGTTTTTTGAGTTACATGCCACGACGTTAATTAGGTGTCGTTGGTAATGCAAGGTAACTTTTCTTTGGGTCTAAAGTTCAAATACAGGAGTTGATTTGGAGGGAAAAACCATGTAGAAAATCTGATAAATTTGGATAAAAAAGCTGGTGAAGAAGGATCCAATGCTCTTTAATGTGTTTGAGACAAAATCATTACTAGCTTTGACAAAAGAAAAGTCTTCATGAAACCTTTTGGTAATAATAAAGAAAAAAACAACAATATTATTAAAGAAACCAAAATCATGACCACACCAACTCACCCTCCAAAACATTTAAATTTCACACCAAAAGTGAAAAGTTGAAACAAGATCATGCTTGGCACAAGACAAAGCAAGAAACACAACAGTTTCATCATTTTGCAATGCTTGTGTTTCTTTTCAATATTTATTTACTTTTGTACAAACAGTTTATGTTTCTAAAATACCCAAATTAATTTACCAAATTTGGTACATTACATAGAAGACCATCACACAAGTGACATAATATCCTCACAAGAGATCTCAGGTTCAAACTTCACCACGTACACATCTTGGAAGTAGCTATAGAAAGGGTCAAAAATGGTCAAGGACATACCCCGATTAAGCTACATTCATTTGAGTTAAAGGCTCACGCTTCTTGAATAACCTCAATAGTCCTGACCTTATATGTTTACCCGATACGTTAAATATGCAAATTGCAAAAGTACAATGTATGTCAAAGAACAATATATCTTATGAACTTAAGTTTGTTAGATGCATATGCTTTTAGCCTTTTTGTATGTCAAAGAACATAAATAACAGTCACAGAAAATAAACTATCCTTCTCATTTCATGACAACATCCGACATTACAACTTGTATCGACTCAAGACACCCAAATTACACTTGAAAAATTAGGAATAAAGCGGAAAAGAACGAAAAAAAAGAAGCCATTTGGATCATGTAACCTAAAACCAATATACCTAGTCAGATCTAAAACACAAACTAGCAGAAAAAGCACACGTGTGAACAACACTTCAAACCTGCTCCCGAAAATAGTGAATACATAGTTCGTGTTCTCAATTGAAGCTTGGCCGAGGTTGCACGAGACATGTTGATGTGTAAATAACACTCACTTGCCAGAAATAGGGCAAGAAAAAAAAAAAGGATCAAAAGGGAGAAAAATATGGAATGTGAAATGAACACACTAGAAAAACATTGAAATAAGTTTATGGTGAGAGGCTAGATGGAGGCTAGCACTGGCGACCCCTACGGAAGCCAAGAGCACCGGCATTGGAGGTCATACTACCGACCATGCTAGATGATTTAGCACCCAAACTTGAGGCTCTTGCATAGCTAGCAGAGGCTCCAGCACCAGATGGGGTGAAATAAGCACCGTTAAGAAGTAGGTCGCCTTCTGATCTCCAGTTCCATCCATGCCATTTTCCTGCAGCCGTATCCACCCTCTTTGTAACCTGTACACATAACCAAAAGGCATCGCTTGAATAACTAAATAACTAAGATTCTTCTAAATAGTACGAAACTGTTTTTTAATTATTAATTTTTTTCTTATTTGATTAACAAGTGTATATTGGACCGTTGCCTCGAGTGGCATCACTCCCTCACAACAAACGTACAGCTGACCGGTCAATGAGGGTTTTGAAGAAACAGGTATTGGGTTCAATCTGAACTTTCTAGCTAAAGGTTAATGGAATAGGTGCCCAATGTCTTTAGTCGGCATCCAAAAAGGGTGCACGGGTCAGAGTTTTCACGCCAATTTAAATATAAAGTGTAAATAACTACATTATTTCCATAATGACATTCAAACACCAAAAAGTACACCAACCAAGTTATAAATATATAGTCAAATAGTAATAAAGATACCTCTTTAGCAAAAGGATTGGCAGGGGCAAGATATCTGTTGCCTTGGCTGTTAATGGTGGGGCTTGCACTTCCACCAATAGCATACATCTCCCAGTGAGTGTAGTCATTGTTTACTACATGAAAATAACCATGTCTGTGTAACACCCCCAAAATTTGATACAGCGGAAGACTCAACAAGCTTTCGGGGTGCTACGGGGATTGGTATCCAACACAAGACAATATAGAACGAGATAAAGTAAACATAGTAAAAACACAACCAAAATACGGGGTTTTAAGGTTTACATTTATCCCAACATCATTTCAGAGTCAGGCCCAAAATAAAATAACAATAGGTCCAAATTTAATTATCAGAGTTTAGAAAATATAGATCCATAACCGTGTGCCACAGCCGAGCCTTCCAATCCAAGCATGCACCTCAACACTTAATTACCTGAGAAAACGTGCTAAAAGTCAGCTTTCGCTGGTGAGATCATAGGTTTAAGTTCAACTAATAATATAGTGGACATATACGCAAAACGCTTGCTAGCTAGACTAAGGATTCACTAAAAGCCTGCGGATACCCTCCGCTCTTAACATAACACACGGAAACCCTTCCGCAATAACCAAAACACACGGATACCCTTCCGTACTATCATAGATATTCGGGTAACCCCCGCAATACCAATAAACACTCGGATAACCTCCGAAGTATTAATAACCTATAGGTGCACACTACAGTATCTAAATAAGTCAACCTTGAATAATACACACGAACCGCGTGACTAAAGCTGACAATAACAAATAATCAAATAAGCCAACCTTGAATAGTACACACAAAATATGTGACTAAAGTTGACAATACATCCTAGTCCATACGCATAGCAAGTTTTATAAAGAATATAGAAGCGATAAATAGTCCACATAAAATAATTTGCACGTTTCTCACCCCAATCATTGAAAACATAGTTCAAGAGTAAAAAGTGGGGCTATGACTCACCTCAAGTCCAGAAATATAGCAAGACGAGGTAGGTAGAAATAAGATGTATGATAACTCACGAAACAGCAACTACGGACTTGGCACGACCTAACAATATTAACTCTTTCAGAAATCATTTCCTCAAATATATAATATTCCCAAACCCGGACGAGAATCCGTTTTATTTCCGAAAATCCATTTCGTATCAGTTTGGTGTATTTGCGTTTGGTATCCATACGGGTGGTGGGTCGACTCAAAACAAACCAACAAGATCACACATAGAACATATAATAAACTATAGATCTAATATTAGCCCAATATATCATTTAAATAAATCGTCAAAGTTTACCAAATCCGTCGATTTGATAATCCTCATATTTATTTACGTAATATACCGTTCCAAGATTACACCCAATCTAAAGCACATATAAAGCACATAGCACATAATTACTATATAGTATATATCATAGTTTAATAAATTCCTCGTATATATCGCCAAATTGGCCAGATTTCCCGATATGTACCCTCGCAATCTATTACACTTTACATATACTACAGCCTATGGGCGTCGTAGGATACGCTGCCCACTAATATATTCGTTTCATATAACCAAACAACCCGGCTCAACCTTACGGTTGAGTGGTTATTTACTTATAGAAAACGTCTATATTAGTCGTCATATATCCGAGACAACACGAATGTCACAAATAATGACTTACCTGGACCCGAGTGACAACAATTTCGCCTAACTCAATAAACTTATCCGTTGTATATTCGAAATGACTTTTTATTAAATGTTTCATAATTGTCGGGAGTTTCCCATTTATGACACAAATTTTGTAATAATAATACGTTTAATAATATTACGCCACTTTAGTAGCCTAATATATATCTAATCGTATTATTTATAATACGACTCGTGATTATTATTATTATTAATATACGCGTTTATATAGTTATATATATACGTTATTCACGTATATACTTTCATACAAACGTTCATATTATCAATAATGATTATTACGAGTTTTATTATTCTCGTTTCAATTTTATTAGTTATTGAGTTATACGAAATGGTCATATGTCCGAGTCATGACCCTCGGCTCATTGTCCAAGTCCAAGAATAAACCAAAGTCATAAATAATAAATCTCCGTCCAAATCACAATCTCAACCACGGGCTACAACAATAAGGTCCGACTACGGTACCCGACTAACCTATCTCCGTCATCTAACGACCGTCTCATAACCGGTCCTCATATCACATACCACTCGACAACAACTCCTCAATATCAAAACCATAACCAATATCCAATTCGACCCAAAAGTATTCGGCCGAGAAAATAAATACCACAACAACAATCAAACAAGTTCACATTTATATAGAAAATAACATCAACCAAGGTTAATGTTTGGGTCGGTTTACCAAGCCAAACCCGAGCCCTCGACTCACTTGAGTCACGGCTCAAAACCACGAGTCGCGAGGACTCGAATCAACAACCTCAAGTCATCAAAATAAGCTCCAAGAGCCACACTCCAACTAGCCATTCGACCACTTGGGTCTCGGCTTCAATAACCATATATGGCCGAGAGGCCGCGACTCACAAGAGTCGATTCAAGATGGCATCGAGCCAACAAACTACACGACCCACATGGGTGGTCGGCCAAGAAACCATCGACAACCATGGTTAACCATGACCATCAATAATCGGTCCAATAACATAAATGAGGTTCCAAACACCTCATTCGAACACCAAGATCAACAAGCTCGAATAGTCGAAAGAACAAGCACAAACCGAGGGTTACACCCTCGGGTACACCTCGACCCGACGAAGATAACCAAACCCGGATACCAAACTATCAAGAAAATGTTTTTCAAATCAACAACCCATCAAGTATTACACGTTTTTAATTAAAACCCATTCGGATCTCATCATGTCGTGACTCTAGGTCACGGTTTTATTAACCATACGAGTGAAAACTCGTCTCACCTTCGATCTAGAACTCAAAACCGTGATAACCCTTCAAGAAACAACGAATAGTGGTGAATAAGATGGTGATTCGAAGTGAAATAACGGGTTTATAGGCGCGTGTTATAGTGGATCTAAGAGTAGGGATGATGGAGGTTCGATTTATGGTGGTGTTTTAGAGTGGTGGCCGGCGGTGTGGCGGCGGCTGGCCGGAACAGTGCACGGCGGCTAGGGTTTTCAAAGAGGGGGAGATGGGAGATGAGAGTGAGAGTAAAGTGAGTTTTGTGTTTGTGTTGTGTGTGTGGTTTAAAACCGGACCCAAGCCCCCTTTTGTTAACTTTTTTTTTTTTTTTTTTTTTTTTTTTTTTTTTTAAGTTAAATGTAATAATAATAATAATAAGAGTAATAATAAAGATATTATTACGGTTGAGCGGGTAATGTAGGTAGATGTAAAAACACGTGGCCCGAACCCGAACTCATTTTAAAATGTCCATATCACACGAGAACCCTCTCGTAATTAATTAGAATATATAACGGACTCGTTAAGACGAATCATAAAACTATGTTAGGAAATCCTAGTGCCAAAGTCAACGTAGTACCAAGTGAGAATTCAAATATACATCACCGATCACATAATCAAAAATGAATTATGAACATAATTCACGAATTCCATAACGTCATTAATTAAAATATCCATAACATAGGTCTTACAAGTTCGTTGTGAAATGAAAATTTCAAATAATAATTATGAACGAACTTAAGTTGAAATGCGGGTTTTAAAAATAGCTCCCTAAACTGCCAGTTGTCACATCCTCCCCGTCTCAGAAGGAAACCCGTCCCGGGTTTCACTCGGAAAAATTCATCTACGAAGTGAAAAGCTTCAGATATCTCTTCCTGAACTCGTCCTCACGTTCCCACGTAAACTCTGGTCCATGTCGGGAATTCCAACGAACCTTGACGAGCGGAATGCGACTTCTCTTGAGTCGTTTAACTTCACGATCTAAAATCTCAATCGGTTCCTCCACGAAATTCAGTTTCTCATCTATACGAATGTCCCTCATTGGAATGACGGGCATTTCATCAGAAAGACATTTCTTCAGGTTACTCACATGGAACACGTCGTGAACTTTGCTCAGTTCGGACGGTAATTCCAACCTATAAGCCACGGGCCCAATTCTTTCTAAGATCAAGAATGGTCCAATGTAGCGTGGGTTGAGTTTACCACGTTTCCCGAAACGTATTACACCTTTCCAAGGCGAGACTTTCAGCATCACTTTGTCTCCAACCTGGAACTCTAAAGGTTTACGTCTCTGATCGGCGTAGCTCTTCTGCCTATCTCTGGCGGCTTGCAACCGATCACGAATCTGAGTTACTTTCTCGGTAGTTTCCAAAATAAGCTCAGGGCCTGTAAGTTGACTATCTCCAACTTCTGCCCAACCAATAGGCGAACGACACTTTCTGCCATACAAAGTTTCGAAGGGTGCAGCCTTAAGACTGGTATGGTAGCTGTTATTATAGGAGAACTCCGCAAGGGGTAAATACTTCTCCCAGCCTTTACCAAAGTCTATGATGCATGCACGAAGCATATCCTCTAACGTCTGAATGGTCCTTTCACTTTGACCATCGGTTTGGGGATGATATGCAGTACTCATATCAAGCCTCGTCCCCAAAGCCGTTTGAAGTGATCGCCACAAAGCTGACGTAAAACGACTATCACGATCTGAAATAATAGATATCGGGACTCCATGACGTGAAATAATTTCCTTCACATATAACCTCGCAAGCTTATCCACACTATCATCTTCACTAATAGCTAAGAAATGAGCAGACTTTGTCAGACGATCCACAATTACCCAGATAGCGTCACAACCGCTAGCTGTTCTCGGTAATTTGGTAATGAAGTCCATAGTAATCCGCTCCCATTTCCAGACTGGAAGTTCTGGTTGCGTTAGTAGTCCTGACGGTCTCTGGTGTTCAGCCTTAACCTTGGCGCATGTCAAGCACTTACTAACGTACGATGCTATATCTGCCTTCATATTTGGCCACCAATAGAACTTCTTAAGATCTTGATACATTTTATCGGAACCAGGGTGAATGGAGTACTTTGACTTATGCGACTCATGCATAATCACTTCTCGAATTTCTCCATATAACGGTACCCAAATCCGATCTCCAAAACATAATAATCCATCCGAACGCTCAACAAATCCTTTCTCATTATCAGCCATCCCAAATATATTCTCGGCAGGTCTATTTTCTGCCTTCAACGCTTCCGTTTGAGCTTCAAGTATTTGAGATGGTAATGGCGATACGATAGTCATTCCCAATGACCTAACTCGTAATGGTGGTACTCTTTCCTTTCGACTAAGAGCATCAGCAACAACGTTTGCTTTACCAGGATGATAGCGAATTTCACAATCATAATCGCTTAGCAACTCGATCCAACGTCGTTGTCTCATGTTGAGCTCTTTTTGATTCAAGATGTGTTGTAGACTTTTGTGGTCGGTAAACACAACACACTTGGTTCCGTACAAGTAATGTCTCCATATTCTTAAAGCAAAAACCACAGCACCGAGCTCCAAATCATGGGTAGTGTAGTTTTTCTCATGCTTTTTGAGCTGTCGGGAAGCATAAGCTATCACCTTCTCTCGTTGCATTAACACGGCTCCTAAACCTTTATGTGAGGCGTCACAATAGACAACGAAATCCTCGTTACCTTCTGGTAACGCTAAGATAGGAGCACTACACAACATTTTCTTAAGCAATTGAAACGCTTCCTCTTCTTTATCTCCCCATTCATACGTAACACTCTTTTGGGTCAATTTGGTCAATGGTTTAGCTATCTTCGAAAATCCCTCGATGAATCTTCGGTAATAACCAGCTAAGCCCAAAAATTGACTAACTTCGGTCGGGGTTGTAGGTGCAGCCCAATCTTTTATCGCCTCAATTTTTGCAGGATCCACATGGACTCCTTGTCTATCAATCACGTGACCCAAAAATTGTACCGTCGGAATCCAAAATTCGCATTTCGAAAACTTGGCATAGAGTTTCTCCTTCCTAAGCAATTCCAGAATGAGTCTTAGATGCTCCTCATGCTCTTTCTCACTCTTTGAATAAATCAGAATGTCATCGATGAATACAATCACGAACTTATCCAAGTAAGGCTTACACACACGATTCATGAGATCCATGAATATTGCTGGTGCGTTAGTCAACCCAAACGGCATCACCTGGAACTCGTAATGCCCGTAACGGGTTCTGAAAGCCGTTTTCGGAATATCTTCTTCGCGAACTCGAAGTTGATGATATCCCGATCTCAAATCGATCTTCGAATACACACTTGATCCTTGAAGTTGATCGAACAAGTCATCGATCCTAGGTAACGGGTATCGATTCTTCACCGTTAACTTATTCAACTCTCTATAATCAATACACATACGAAACGATCCATCTTTCTTCTTCACAAATAAGACTGGGGCTCCCCAAGGTGAAGAACTTGGTCTTATGAATCCCTTTTCGGCTAACTCCGCCAATTGTTTTGACAACTCTTCCAGTTCGGTAGGTGCAAGACGATAAGGTGCTCGTGCTACAGGTGCAGCACCAGGTATCAACTCAATCTGAAACTCCACTTGTCTAGTCGGCGGGATTCCCGGCAAATCATCAGGAAACACATCAGGAAAATCACGAACTATAGGCACATCTCCAATGCACCTTTCCTTTTTCTTCGTCTCGCCCTTCTCAGAAATTTGGGCTAAGAAAAGGTAACATCCCTTCTCCATTAACTTCGGTAACTTTGTGCAAGATATAACTGCTAATCGGGATGGGCTCCTATAATCCTTTCGGTCTCCTAGTATATTTAGGACTTCCTTTCCGTAGGGTACACGCACGATCTTCTCGTCGCAAAGTATGTGAGCACGATACTTCGACAACCAATCCATACCAATGATTACATCAAAACTTCCTAACGTGACGGGTAGAAGATCTATGTTGAAAGGGTGGTTCAAGAAATTTAACGTACAACCTCGAATGATAGTATTAATCCTTTCTATGTTTCCATTAGCTAACTCAATATCATATCCAATTCCTAAGGCCATCGGGGGTTTCTCTAGTAAGGGTGCAAAGGTAGTGGACACAAAACTCCTATCGGCACCAGTATCAAACAGTATGGAAGCATAACGATTATTGAGAAGGAACGTACCAGTAACGACGTTCGGATCTTCTCCTCTCTCGTTCCCGAGTGCATACACTCTTCCCTGAGCAGCTCCAGCTTCCACACGTTGGTCCCCATTATCTTGTCGTCCACGGTTTCCATAATTGTACCCATTACCACCCGAGCCTTGATTTCCACGGTTCCGCGATTCTCTACACTCATTCCTATAGTGTCCCTTCTTTCCACACCCATAACAGGTAACATCTGCCTTGTTTCTCATCTCAGGAGCAGCTTGAACCATTGCAAGGGGTCGAGCTCTACAGTCCCTAGCTGTATGTCCTTTCTTTGAGCAATTCTGGCATTTCACACTACACCATCCAGTGTGATGCTGATGGCAACGATCACACTTGGGTGCATCACCGTTCTGATTCTTCTTATCTCCATTCCCAATAGCATAAGCCTTAGCTTGTCTCTTGCTTCGGTGATCATTACTCTTAGAGTGACGGTCTCTCTTTCTCTTTCCATTCTTCTCCTTATCAGCTTCTTCTAATTCCAACGAATCCATAAGTTGTTGAGCAATTGTGATTGCCTCATGGATGTTTGCAGGCCTAGCAGAAATTACATCATTCCTCGTAGCTACAGGCAGACCATCAGTATACCTCTCGATCTTTTGAGTTTCAGTTTTCACCATATCTGGGCACAACAAGGCTAACTCCTGGTAACGACGATTGTAAGTCGCCATATCATTACCTTTCACCTTGTGGTTCCAAAACTCAATCTCTAGCTTCTTGACCTCATTCCTTGGGCAATAAGTCTGAATCAGCAAGGACTTAAATTGCTCCCAAGTCATAGCATAAGCTACATCACTCCCAACTGCATTTCGGTAGTTGTTCCACCAGGTCAAAGCTTCATCCTTGAAAGTAAAAGAAGCAAACTTTACCTTCGCATTCTCCGCACAACCACTGACATTAAACACTGACTCAGTCTTCTCAATCCATCTGACTAAGTAAACCACTCCTTCATTTCCACCAAACTCAATGGGTCCACAAATCTTGAATTCCTTGTATTGACATCCATTAGCACGAACAGGTGGAAAAGTTCCAGCAGAATTGTTGGAATGATTTGACTCAGCTAGTAGTTCAGCAACTCTTTGCTCCACGAGTTGGTTGATCATTGCTTGATCCACAGTTGGTGCATTAAGTGGAACATGATCATTGTCTCCCTGAACATCAACATTTTGATTCCTGTTGTTACGGTTAGTGGTGTCCAGGTTGTCAGGAGTAGGGGTTTCAACATTTCGAGTAGGTCGACGACCTCGACGAGCAGGAGTAGTCACAGCAGGACCAGTCCTGGTAGACCTAACAGGGTTTCGACGGGGTGCCATTGATCTGTAACATCACACAAGTTCATGAGTCTCCAATAGAACTTATCGATATACTCAACAAAACATTTCAACGAATCCAATCATGGGAAGAATAGCAACAATACACCACGTAACAACAAATAAGCGAATAAGGACTCAATTTCCATAACACCCAAAATCATATAACACCATATACTAATAACCATCAACCGTACAATAGCGATCTAACATCGTTCCAACTAACGGATAACACAAAACATACTAATCGTTCCAAAAGAGACGAATACCGTACAAAATACATCAAAATATGATAACTAGCTTTTCTAACCGAACACTCCTCGGCTAAGAAAGCAACAAGATAATATAACTCAAACAACTAGCCACGTGGCTGACGGAGAATCCTCAACTCCTGCCTCAAGCCATCAAGATCCCTCCATAACGATCCTAACTCCACGCTATGGGTGTCTCGGTCTCTCTTGAGGTCAGCCACCTCCTTCTCTAGCTCGGCATTCCTTTGCCAAAGCTTGCGGTCGGCCTCACGAGCAGTAACAAATCCTCGCTGCAAACTATCGATATGCTCGTGGACATCCATCAAAACTCTCCTCAGCTCAGTAGTCCTGCCCACAACGACAGTCAAATCAACCCTCAAATCTGCTAAAAACTCTCCAATAACTCGCTCAAGTCGATCAGATACACGTGCAACTCTGTCACTAAGCTCAGTAATCCAAGCCCACAACCTGCCAATCTCACCCAACTCTGCATGCTCAGCAGAAATCTCAGACGATGCATCCGACTCCACGGGACTACCCGGTGGTAACTCAAACAAGAACGGATGATCAGGTGAATCGGGCTCAATCGGGTGTACAGGTGAATCAGGCTCCTCAGCCTGAGCTGGTGGTGCTAACTCATCATCATCATCATCAGGCATCTCATCCTCCTGAGGGTCATCCTCCTCCTCAGGGTCATCATCATCACCATGCTCAGCCTCCTGAGGGTCATCCTCCCGCTCAGGGTCATCAGCCTCATCCTCACCCTTGTACTCCTCCTCCTCCTCATCGGAAGAGTACCTCATCACTCGTCGTCTCCTACTGGGTGAACCATGTGAAGATGTAGTAGGTGATCTAGGACGACGACGCAGTGATGTGGGCGGTGCCTCAGACAGAAGAGAATGAGCATCAATCTGTAAAGGTGATGGAGTAGGGCGTACCGACATGCGTGCCGTAGCTCGGTGGGCAAAGCGTGGTGCCACACGAGCCAAAGCCTGATGAAGAGTAAGCTGCCTCGATGTACCAGGGAGCCCTAAAGAAGATGAGGGTCCCTGCGTAGATGCAGCAGGTAGTGCTGAAGTAGAAGCTGCCTGTGATACAGTAGCTGAAGTCATGGCCATCTGGTAAGGGTCATCAGATGCCATAGTGAACTGTGCAGGTAAAACTGGTGCAGTAAGAATGTCCTCGACGACATCGGGCATATGGGAGGCCATAGTCTGTGACAACGGCGTAGGGTAGGTGTAAGTGTTTCAAAACAACTTAAATCACAACTCATAAAACCATACCAAACATACTCATCAAATAATTCCATATATAATCTCAATAAAAGAATTTCAAACATCGCATTACTAAAATGTTTATAAAACATATAGACCATATAAATCCTCGAGAACGCCATCTTATTACTAAAAATCCATAAACCTCAAATCATCTCAAATATCTCATAATACCTCAAATAATAGAATGTGCTTCGGCTTGGCGGGCTGGCGGGCGGTAGTCAAGGATCATTTTCTATAAAAATACGGTTATAGTTTAGGCGTTTATTTACCTAGTTCTCTATAACCTTGGCTCTGATACCAATCTGTAACACCCCCAAAATTTGATACAGCGGAAGACTCAACAAGCTTTCGGGGTGCTACGGGGATTGGTATCCAACACAAGACAATATAGAACGAGATAAAGTAAACATAGTAAAAACACAACCAAAATACGGGGTTTTAAGGTTTACATTTATCCCAACATCATTTCAGAGTCAGGCCCAAAATAAAATAACAATAGGTCCAAATTTAATTATCAGAGTTTAGAAAATATAGATCCATAACCGTGTGCCACAGCCGAGCCTTCCAATCCAAGCATGCACCTCAACACTTAATTACCTGAGAAAACGTGCTAAAAGTCAGCTTTCGCTGGTGAGATCATAGGTTTAAGTTCAACTAATAATATAGTGGACATATACGCAAAACGCTTGCTAGCTAGACTAAGGATTCACTAAAAGCCTGCGGATACCCTCCGCTCTTAACATAACACACGGAAACCCTTCCGCAATAACCAAAACACACGGATACCCTTCCGTACTATCATAGATATTCGGGTAACCCCCGCAATACCAATAAACACTCGGATAACCTCCGAAGTATTAATAACCTATAGGTGCACACTACAGTATCTAAATAAGTCAACCTTGAATAATACACACGAACCGCGTGACTAAAGCTGACAATAACAAATAATCAAATAAGCCAACCTTGAATAGTACACACAAAATATGTGACTAAAGTTGACAATACATCCTAGTCCATACGCATAGCAAGTTTTATAAAGAATATAGAAGCGATAAATAGTCCACATAAAATAATTTGCACGTTTCTCACCCCAATCATTGAAAACATAGTTCAAGAGTAAAAAGTGGGGCTATGACTCACCTCAAGTCCAGAAATATAGCAAGACGAGGTAGGTAGAAATAAGATGTATGATAACTCACGAAACAGCAACTACGGACTTGGCACGACCTAACAATATTAACTCTTTCAGAAATCATTTCCTCAAATATATAATATTCCCAAACCCGGACGAGAATCCGTTTTATTTCCGAAAATCCATTTCGTATCAGTTTGGTGTATTTGCGTTTGGTATCCATACGGGTGGTGGGTCGACTCAAAACAAACCAACAAGATCACACATAGAACATATAATAAACTATAGATCTAATATTAGCCCAATATATCATTTAAATAAATCGTCAAAGTTTACCAAATCCGTCGATTTGATAATCCTCATATTTATTTACGTAATATACCGTTCCAAGATTACACCCAATCTAAAGCACATATAAAGCACATAGCACATAATTACTATATAGTATATATCATAGTTTAATAAATTCCTCGTATATATCGCCAAATTGGCCAGATTTCCCGATATGTACCCTCGCAATCTATTACACTTTACATATACTACAGCCTATGGGCGTCGTAGGATACGCTGCCCACTAATATATTCGTTTCATATAACCAAACAACCCGGCTCAACCTTACGGTTGAGTGGTTATTTACTTATAGAAAACGTCTATATTAGTCGTCATATATCCGAGACAACACGAATGTCACAAATAATGACTTACCTGGACCCGAGTGACAACAATTTCGCCTAACTCAATAAACTTATCCGTTGTATATTCGAAATGACTTTTTATTAAATGTTTCATAATTGTCGGGAGTTTCCCATTTATGACACAAATTTTGTAATAATAATACGTTTAATAATATTACGCCACTTTAGTAGCCTAATATATATCTAATCGTATTATTTATAATACGACTCGTGATTATTATTATTATTAATATACGCGTTTATATAGTTATATATATACGTTATTCACGTATATACTTTCATACAAACGTTCATATTATCAATAATGATTATTACGAGTTTTATTATTCTCGTTTCAATTTTATTAGTTATTGAGTTATACGAAATGGTCATATGTCCGAGTCATGACCCTCGGCTCATTGTCCAAGTCCAATAATAAACCAAAGTCATAAATAATAAATCTCCGTCCAAATCACAATCTCAACCACGGGCTACAACAATAAGGTCCGACTACGGTACCCGACTAACCTATCTCCGTCATCTAACGACCGTCTCATAACCGGTCCTCATATCACATACCACTCGACAACAACTCCTCAATATCAAAACCATAACCAATATCCAATTCGACCCAAAAGTATTCGGCCGAGAAAATAAATACCACAACAACAATCAAACAAGTTCACATTTATATAGAAAATAACATCAACCAAGGTTAATGTTTGGGTCGGTTTACCAAGCCAAACCCGAGCCCTCGACTCACTTGAGTCACGGCTCAAAACCACGAGTCGCGAGGACTCGAATCAACAACCTCAAGTCATCAAAATAAGCTCCAAGAGCCACACTCCAACTAGCCATTCGACCACTTGGGTCTCGGCTTCAATAACCATATATGGCCGAGAGGCCGCGACTCACAAGAGTCGATTCAAGATGGCATCGAGCCAACAAACTACACGACCCACATGGGTGGTCGGCCAAGAAACCATCGACAACCATGGTTAACCATGACCATCAATAATCGGTCCAATAACATAAATGAGGTTCCAAACACCTCATTCGAACACCAAGATCAACAAGCTCGAATAGTCGAAAGAACAAGCACAAACCGAGGGTTACACCCTCGGGTACACCTCGACCCGACGAAGATAACCAAACCCGGATACCAAACTATCAAGAAAACGTTTTTCAAATCAACAACCCATCAAGTATTACACGTTTTTAATTAAAACCCATTCGGATCTCATCATGTCGTGACTCTAGGTCACGGTTTTATTAACCATACGAGTGAAAACTCGTCTCACCTTCGATCTAGAACTCAAAACCGTGATAACCCTTCAAGAAACAACGAATAGTGGTGAATAAGATGGTGATTCGAAGTGAAATAATGGGTTTATAGGCGCGTGTTATAGTGGATCTAAGAGTAGGGATGATGGAGGTTCGATTTATGGTGGTGTTTTAGAGTGGTGGCCGGCGGTGTGGCGGCGGCTGGCCGGAACAGTGCACGGCGGCTAGGGTTTTCAAAGAGGGGGAGATGGGAGATGAGAGTGAGAGTAAAGTGAGTTTTGTGTTTGTGTTGTGTGTGTGGTTTAAAACCGGACCCAAGCCCCCTTTTGTTAACTTTTTTTTTTTTTTTTTTTTTTTTTTTTTTTTTTTTTTTTTTTTTAAGTTAAATGTAATAATAATAATAATAAGAGTAATAATAAAGATATTATTACGGTTGAGCGGGTAATGTGGGTAGATGTAAAAACACGTGGCCCGAACCCGAACTCATTTTAAAATGTCCATATCACACGAGAACCCTCTCGTAATTAATTAGAATATATAACGGACTCGTTAAGACGAATCATAAAACTATGTTAGGAAATCCTAGTGCCAAAGTCAACGTAGTACCAAGTGAGAATTCAAATATACATCACCGATCACATAATCAAAAATGAATTATGAACATAATTCACGAATTCCATAACGTCATTAATTAAAATATCCATAACATAGGTCTTACAAGTTCGTTGTGAAATGAAAATTTCAAATAATAATTATGAACGAACTTAAGTTGAAATGCGGGTTTTAAAAATAGCTCCCTAAACTGCCAGTTGTCACAGTCTGCATCTGCAACATTATTATTTTTTTTTACCAAAATTAAGTCAGATATGCACCTAATTTACATTGTACCAAAACAGTGAATTAAATTTCTAGTAATAAATGGATGTGTACCTTGGCATTCTCTGAATTAGACCTTTACCAAAGTGGTTATAAGCTATAGTCACTTGCATCATCTTGTCTCTTACATATGAGTCACTATGGCCCAACAACATCACCTGTTATCAAAGTTTAAATCATTAAAGTGTTGATCTTTTTGCTTTTTTACAATTATTAGTAGATATGATAATGTGATGCATGTGCTGATACACGCGTTCATTGTGGTTATATGTGACCTCTAACGCGTTTTAGGACAACCCATTTGACTGTTCTGACACAAAACAAAGTTACCCTTTTGACCCGCCCTTTTCTAGTTATGATATCAAGATTGACGTACCTCGTTGTGGTGTATTGGAAATGGTGATGGCAGTCGAGCCCATAACAGCATCCACAAGTCCGTCAGCACATTTAGAGAGCGAGTTATGATCGATCCATATATGACTTGATCCAAAGATAGAAATAGCATCACCATCGGCCATTGTCCTCCAACCATAATGAGATGGAGAGCTTCTAACCAGCGCGTTACCAGTTGGTTTACAGTCATGAATGTGTAAACCGTGAATTATAACATTGGTAATAAACTGAAGAGTTAGGCAACCTCCATAAGCTATATGAACATTAGCTCCACGCGCATCAATTGTTTTAAAACTGTTCATAATAAGTTCTTGCTTTACACATAATGGAGCCTTTTGTATGACAGCATGACGTAGGGTGCCTGGTCGTGGGTTGACAGGGTCATCGTCTCTGGAATCAGTGACTACATAAAACCGACCGTCACGGCCTCCAATGGCATTTCGCCCAAACCCAATGCCACAGTAAGCAAGACGCTTGCGGTTATGCTGCCAGTTTTTGTCACACCTCCAGCAGTCATCAATAGGATTACCGGTCCCACATGAGAAATATCCTAGTTTCCTCCTCTCGGTGTTATTTCTCATGGTCCTGCACAACATCACATATTATTAGAATTTTCAGGTCCAGTCAAAATTGGTAAAAAAAAAAAAAAAAATCTAATGGGTCAAAAAAAAAAAAAAAAAAAAAAAAAAAAAAAAGTTTACTATTTAAGGTCAAAACCAGTAAAACTATTTACGGGTCAAAATGGCCTCATCATGTCAAACTTAGTAAAAATCTTACAGGTCAAAATGGGCGAGTCAAGGCCAAATTTGTACAACATTTACTTGTCGAAGCGGGTGAGATCGGGCATAATATTCTTTTTGACTGATTTAAACCAATTTTAAAGGTATACATGTCACTATTGTCATATGTTTATGTACTAGTATCATTTAAGGATTTTGTCAATATTTTTAACCATGAAAACGTACTTGTATCATTTGCTTACATACAATGGTCAAATTACATCATGGTAATTGAATGAGGAACATACTTAACACATATTAGTCCAAATCAAAATGTAAGAAAATAAGTACAAAAACCATTATTTGGTTTTGTCTTTTTAACATATGGACCAAACAAATGAAGATTGATTGCTTTAGAAGCACATGGGTGTGATAGTGTGGCACATGGCTAAGATAAGCTTGTTCAGTACCTAGCTTATTATTAGAAATTTGGATCACTCAAAATACATTTATTCATTTCACATGGAAGTATTTATGTAACATATCTTTGGGGATGCGGGTTATGTTTTGGATGAGATTATCTGATTTTGACGAACTACTTAATATAAGCGATTATCGACAATTACTTAGATAGAACAAGTGTTTTTTCACGACACTGGTTCTTGGTTCTTGGTAACTTTATTTCTCGTAGAACAATAAAATTAACTCAATTTCCAACACATTAATATCATTGGGGACTAGCGTTATGTTTTGGACGAGATTATCTGATTTAGACAAACTACTTAATATAAGTGATCATCGACAATTACTTAGATAGAACCAGTGTTTTTTCACGACACAGGTTCTCTTAGTAACTTTATTCTCGTAGAACAATAAAATTAACTCAATTTTCAACACCTTAAAAAGTTGAAAAAGTGAATTTGACCATCTTTAGCACGCTATTTCCTTCTTATATCATAAAGTATTTCTTGAGGTTCTTATACAATAAGAGTAACATTGAAGTTACACTAGACCGATGGTTAAAAGTAAAAAAAATAAAAACCAATGGGTTGTAAAGGTGCTGAAATGAAATGATACAGAAAATCCATGTGGGAATGTTATGTAGACTGGTTTTTTTCATTTAGGTGTTAGTAGGGTCACATGGTTTGATTCCTCAGTTATGGCAAATTTGACAAAGGTGTAGAAACTAAAATGATGGTTCATGAAAAAACTACATACCCAATAAAGGAAATTCCTTAAAAACTTGCTGATTACACTAAAACATGTAACATTTGCATGCGGATATGTACTTTTATTTAAAAACTATAAATAATATATAATGGGTTTACTTTTATATATTTGATTTGAAAAGCAATATATTTAATTAAAAAGAGTTAGATTTTTATGTTTAGCTGATATACTAATTGTGTACATAAACTGATGTGGCAACATAGTGTCGGTCTAGCAAAAAGATCAACTTATTCACAAACCAATAAACGATTGATACACTTTTGGGATTCTTAGTCATTTTTCTAGATTAAAAACTCGCACTATGTTACAAATACAACTAAGAATATAACGACGATATCCAACGTGTCACCTTAAAACGACCTAAAAATCACAATGATCATCGCATTCATAACAAAAAAATAACTAGACAATCGGAAGAGAAGCTCTTAGCTATCGAGTCCTAACAATCACCCGATAAAAAAGTATGAAACTGATGTAAACCTGATTATGGCACTAACCAACCTATAAATTATAATAATCCTTTCACATTAACAAATGTAGTAAATCATTTTGATTAGTTAAAGTAATGTGCATTGATGTATGTGCTCGAGATAATGTCACGTATTAAATTGTCTTGTTATATGTGACGTAAACTAGGGATTCATGTACACCATTATCTTTAACCATATACCTGAAAACCTAATACGGAGTACCATTTTTCACATGTTTGATCTTCATACACTATATCTAAGAAAAGTTTCACTTATTTAATGTAGTTGAAATGATTTTATAAAATACATAATAACGAACATACCTGCATGTTGACTCATGCTACACGATATCTATGTGGAAAATTTAGAAGCTTGTCGGCTTGTCGCCCACTTCATCCGCACTCCGGCTAAGAAACAACTCAAATGATATTTGTGAAAAGTAAAATCAGATTCAAGAAAGTGCTATTGTTTATGAATAGCAACAGAAAACACAAGAGGCAAAAGATGTAAAATGTGAATGTAGTTTAGGTATTTTATAAGACTTTACCATTGAGCGAGTACTAGACTGAGATTTATTAAAATAAAATAAAATTAGAGACCAATGGTATGCAAGAATTGAACCCAAGATCTTTCGGACAAATATCAGTTTTCGCTTACCGTCTACCATCATCCCCTTACATTTACAATGAAACAAACATATCCCATTTATAAATCCTTTTTATAACTTTTTCTATCTTAAATAGATGCACCGAAATTTATATCATGTTATTAAAGAGATTTACATCGTTATTTTATGCTATCTAATTTAGTTTATTTATTTATTTTTAATTTTAAGGAGTAATTTTCATTGATAAACTATTTTTTTATTTTTTTAGTTTATTTAGTTTGTTTTACGTCATTTTCAAAAATACAAATAAAAAACTTTGGTGAATGGTAAAGTATTATAGATAATCACCAAAAGGTACAAAGCCTCAAACACACTACATAGACAATCCTCGAGTGTCAAGAGTCATCTCAATTAGTTTGAATGGTAAGAGCTTAAATGACCAAACTTGTATGTTCTCGATTTATGCCTTAATTACATGGAGTGACATGCCTTGGTTCATTTATGTAGCATGTCACTGTGGAATTAACCGGGCCGTCTTATGAATTTCAGATTTTTTTAGGGCCCTGGACGAAATCACATTATATGGCCTTCCGAAAAGAAATGTTGTATATAAAGTGTCACCGTTTATAAGATATAATGCAATTAGTTATCTAAACGTTCTAACATATTACTCATTTAATATATTTTCTCATCTAAATACCTTTTTCTTCATGAACAATATGTGTACACATGCACATAATTATTAACGAGACAAATTTTGGGGCATCTAAAATATTTGGGTGTCGCTCAGTTTGCACACCCTCAAAGACGGCTCTTGGAATCAGCATGACATTGTATGGTAACGGTTATTGGATATACATAGAACATTACTATATATTTAGTGGGAAAGGATCCGGTAAGAAGAAAAATTAAAATGAGAAGAATAAGAATAATTTCTAGCCACACAATTCAAATTAGATAGAGATTTTCAAAGGAAGATGCATCTATTTTTATAGGTGCTTCTGAAATGTGTGATTGTGGTTTCTTCTTATCCTTCTCATTTTAAGTTTTCTTCTTATTTGATCCTAAATCTATATTTAGTTTCATAAACATGTATGTACAAAAAGTTTATGGTACCATTTTTAATTGACAACAGATGATAAAGATGTTTTTCTAAACGAGGAATGTATTAAAAAAAGTCAAGAATTTTATATCAATTTTCAAATACATACTGGTCATCAAAGTTTCATTCATTTAGGGTGCGTTTGGTATGTGGGTTTATAAGGGTTTGGGTTGAAAGATACACAAAATAAATTGTTAGGTATTTCTTCTTTGGGCTCACACGCTTGATTCATCCCCAATTCTCAACTCCACTTTTGTCTATATGAAACAGTAAAGTAGTAGTACTTTTTTGTTTTTAGGTAATTCTTATCCACACGATAAGGTTCCATCATCTATTTCATGTCTAATTTTCAAAAAAAAAAAAAAAAAAAATCTATTTCATGTCTATTTTTAATTCAAAAAAACATATTTTATCTTAACTAATTTATATAACATATATATTTTAAAAATAATAATTAATTTTCTCTTTCTTAAATTAAATCATAATCCAAACTCAAATCCTAATCATAATCCAAATCCAAATCCTAAACCCGTCTACAAATCAAACAGGCCTTAGTTTTACGATCTTCGTACACTGTACTATATATATCCAACAATGTGTGAATTTAAAAACATAACATTATTGTAACAATGGATAGTCTTCGTACACTATACCATATATCGAAGCAAGATTTCACTTCATTAACCAATATAGGACTATGGGATATAAGGTTCAATTGACCTTAATCAAATAATAGTGACAGTCCATGCTAGTTAAGTTATATGTTCATTATAGAGTGTTTGTATCTTGAAGCTAATCTCATAACTAATGCTAGAGTTTAAATACGGTAATTAAGTATTGAACTAGAATATCATCTAAGGAGTACAAACTTTATCACTAATTTCACATGGGTTTACTCCCATGCATAATAAGTTAATAACAATATCATCATTTAAATTGCAATCCAAGTTGTGATGTAAGATACTCGTTAATTACTGTAGGCTTGTCTTGTATACAATGTATCTTGTTGCATTTTAACACAATGCATGTAAGTAAAAAACGAAATTTCATAATGTCTTTGAAAAACTTGAAAATAAATAAAAAGTTTGGCCTTTGGAGTACGAATATTTTCTTAAGTGAAAAAAGACTAAAGTACTAAGTCATATGTGCTCAATAGAGCCCTTATATGGAGGCATAATCGTGCAACTTGGTTTGTTGTATAGGCCGTATGGCATTACATGAGGAGGAATGCTAAATCCACTCACAACTTCCACACAAATCACCCACACGCTGAGGTGTCACCCACTAATTGGTAGAGTATATTACAATTTCTCTCTTCTCTCTCATACCACCAATTAAGAGATACAAGCTCATGTTGCTCAATAGAGACCTTACATGGAGGACCTGCATTAATTCATTTCTATAACATGTCACAGTAGAAGCAAAAAAAAAAAAAAAAAAAATTGTGAATAAATTTTTCGGATTACCCATTTTTGTCAAGGGGCTACGGATACAAAAAAGTCAAGAATATTATATTCGTTTTGAGATACAGGTTTGTCCCAAGTTTGAAATTTTTAGTTTTACAATCAACTTGGCCAATACATGTATCTGAAAACATTTTAGTATTCTAGACACGTATGATCCTCATTCAATGTAGTATACAAACAAGATAAATTTCACTTCTTCAACCTATGTGGGATGTAAACTTATAATGGTTTTTGATCAAATTAAATAATGTACATATCTACATGTTGACTCTTTCATTTCTGTAAACCAATTATTTGTTCGTTATAGAGTGTTAATTTGTACTTTAAAGCTGTGTCATTGTTTTAAATTCGGTTAATAAGTGATGCTCCTATAGGTTTACTCTTAAATTTTCGTTCATTTTGTTTGGTTCTGGTCGTGGACTGAATTGGCGATAATGCAAACTTATATTGTGTTTCTTGAATAACATGTGCTGTATTGGGAAAAGTTGCTAATATGTCTCTTGATACCTTCTATAGAAACGTAGGCAACAAACATGTATCATTCTCATTCACACTATATTATATAAACAAGAAATATTTCACTTCTTTAATATATGTAGGATGTAAGTTAGTTGATATGATTTTATCAAATACAAAGCACATAATAACGTACATAATGTTGACTCATGCTACAGGAGATCTATGGGGAAATATTTTAGAAGCTTGTCGCCCACTTCATCCGCACTCCGGCTAAGACACAACTCAAATGATATTTGAGAAAAGTAAAATCAGATTCAAGAAAGTGCTATTGTTTATGAATAGCAACAGAAAACACAAGAGGCAAAAGATGTAAAATGTGAAGAATGTAGTTTAGGTATTTTATAAGAATTTACCGTTGAGCAAGTACCATCAACCCCTTACATTTTTATATTTCCTGCTCCACTTATATATAAAACTTTACTATGAAACAAACATATCAAATATGGATGTTTTATGGGCATGTTATTATTGTATGGGCTAATCAAATAATACTCACAGTCTATGTTAGTTAAGTTATATGTTCATTATAGAGAGGATAACTAATGCCAGAGTTTAAATACGGTAATTAAGGGCCCGTTTGGTTTGTAGATTGGTTTAGGATTTGGATTTGGTTTTGAATTTGAATTTGGATTTGGATTAAGATTAGGAGAGAGAAAGATATAATTAAATAATATATTATATATATTTTAAATAAATATAATTTATATATTTAAAGATATTACAATTGTGAAAGTATAATAAAATTACTATGGATGAGATTATAGTTCAAAACAAATAAACAAAAAAGGGATGGATGAGATTAGAAAAAGGCCCACATAAAATAATAAATATAGACAAAAGGAGTAACTAGACTAGGGAATTCTGCAACCCTTTATTTTCGGTATTCATCCCCAATATTGGGGCCCACACACACATACCAAACATCATATTTTGGTATCAACCCTTAAACCAAATCTTACTCCCTCAAACCAAATGCACCTTAAGCAACGATGCAATTGAACTAGAATATCATCTAAGTAGTACAAACTTTATCACTAATTTCACATGGGTTTACTCTCATGCATAAGGCTACTTGCAGTAAGGCTCCAAGATCGAAACATGCGATCGATTCCCACTCGATCGATCTACTGTGGGCAATCGATCGCCAAGCAATTTTTTTGGAACATGGTCGTGAACTCGATCGATATCACAACTTTTTTTTTTCTTTTTTTTTGTAGAAAAGGTATTTTTGTGGGCTATGTTTTTTGTAGCGTTGGTCGCCCTTACTGGGGCACCCAATCGCCCGAATATCGCTTGGAGAGAGAAAGCTGACGTGACAGTGAAATTAAGAGGGATTATCTCTCCTTACTACGAGTAGCCTAACAATATTATCATTTAAGCTGCAATCCAAGTTGTGATGTAAGATACTCGTTAATTAGTGTAGGCTTGTCTTGTATACAATGTATCTTGTTGCATTTAACACAATGCATGCAAGTAAAAAACGGAATTTCATAATGTTTTTGAAAATCTTGAACATAAATAAAAAGTTTGGACTTTGGAGTACGAATATTTTTTTAAAGTGAAAAAAGATATACTACTAAAAAATCAAGAATTTAATTAAGTTTTCACGACACATTCTTGAGTGAAGTTTGAATTTTTAAGTTTTATAATCAACTTCACCAACCCAATGTATCTGCAAACATAGTATTATTCTAAAGATGTTGGATCCTCATTCACTATAGTATATAAATAAAAAAGATTTCACTTCTTTCATCTATGTGGGATATAAATATGAAATGGTTTTATCACACAATAATATTGTACATGCTTACATGCCGACTTTTACATTTCTAGTATTCAAATATATACCATTCATATGTTCATCATAGAGCGTTTGTACTTGACGCTGCTCGGATTCTTAATGTAAAAGATTAAATTAAAGTACGTTATTAAGTGACGACACAATTTTGAGACGGAGATCTTATACGGAGTACAAATTTTATTACTGATTTTATATGGGTTTACTCTTGTATTTTCGTTCATTTTTGTTCAGTTGAGGTTGCGGAATAACATGCTATGAAGTTATTGAGGAATAGGTACAATGGGTCAAATCATTATTACCTAAATGGCTAAATGAGATAGGGGTCAAACGGGTCACTTACTTTGAAAGTTATCCAAAGTTTGTTTTTAAAGCATACGACCTTCCAATTATTCTTTATTTAAGATTTAGACTACAATCGTTTTTCATTGCTATGTTACAAAATTAGACACTGGACAAAAAAAAAATCAAGTTAACAGATTTCATCCTGGTTTAGACTAAAAATATGATCCGTTTCCATGTCGACCTGTAGCTTAACCCGCCCATCTTGTCATCTCTAAAATCTTGTTTTAGTTATGCTGGAACACCCAAGGAAGAAAAAAAAAAAAAAAGATTTATCATGGCGAAAGAACTCTTGCACTGGTTCAAAAATCGATTGTTGCAAATACGTGATGGTGCAAAGCCAACATAATGCAACTGAATATTTGACACTTTGACTATGTACTACCCTAAATGAGACATAACAAAATAAACCAATTAAAAACTGATGTAAAATTACAATATTTTAGTGTCCTTTCTTTGTTTATATGGCAGTTGTAGACTAGTAGTGTTCTGCTATGCAAGTAACATAATATAAGCTTTTTATTTGTTAAATATATTTCATTTAGCCTTTAAGAGAACATTTGTGAATAATAATGTCATGTGATAGATCAAGGTATCCGTTGGGAAACTTCTTTAATTTGGTTTAGCCGTTTAAGTGAACCGTACTCAAACTCTGTGGCGTTTGGTGGGTATTTTGGTATGACTCATAAGTCATACCACATCTATTCATTTTGGATAGTTATGGTGACACGTCTTCGTTGGTACCTTTTGATCAATTGAGTAGTACATTGGTATGACGAAATCGTCACTCTGTCTCTTATGCCTTCACTAGAAATGGAGGCAACAAAGAGGGCTCAAGTCATTAATGTTGTGCCCTTCATATCTTAGTCACATGGATGGCAATGGACATATGGATCATTGAGTTGTACAATCGTGAGCATAAAAGGCCAAACTCATATGTGCTTAACAAAGACGTTACATACATGGATGGCCACAACTTAATTCATTCTCGTAACATGTCAAATCAAATTCAATATGGCTAGTTAAGTTCGGTGAATCGGTGATACATTTAGATATTGAGATGAACACCAAATGGCTATTGGATATACATAGAAGGTTATTAAATATTTAGTTTTCAGCAACAAAATACGATTTGAGTTTTTTTTTTTTTTTTTTTTTTTTTTTTTTTTTTTTTTTTTTTTTTTTTTTTGTTTTTCCTGCTAATATAATAAATATTGTATCACATGATTTCACTTATTTCACCTATGTGGGATATATAAGGTTGAACTAATCTTTAGATATGTTAGCAAGGTTTGAATACTGTTATGAAGTGACAATGCAATTAGATTCGGATCAAAGATCCACAAATTTTATCACAGATTATTTCAAATGGGTTTACTCTCATATTTTTTGTTCTTTTTTGTTTGAAAAAGTGGCGATAATGTAACTCATTTTGGGTTTCATGAATTTCATATCATGAAGTTAATAGGAGATTCAATGCTGCAAGTAGTTTAGTTTACACGTTAAATACACTTTCCATATCATGTTCATGTAAGTAGAAAATCTTTGTGTGAGTGACTAAGTTCGCTTTGCAAAACATCACCAGTTTGGATAAGTGAACTGGATTCGACGTGTGTGGATTCGTTGAGTTTTTTAATAGGACTCATGAGGGTGATCCATCTATCCATTTTAGATAATTCTGGTGACACGCATTTGTTTGTACCTTGTGATATAAAAATGAATATCGGTAGGACAAAGTTGTCACACTGTCTTTATTAGAAATGAAGGCAACCAAGAGGGACTTGGTCGCCTCAAAGCCCTCAATTAATAGTCACATGGATGTTGTTGAACATCTAGCTCGATGAAGTTAAAATGTTAAAAGTTATTTTAGAACAATAAATTCTATGGCAATTTTGAAGAAGAATATGTTTACTTGACTTTATAATGACATCAAGAGTTTTTTCTTTATTTATTTGAAATATATCCAAAATAAAAAAGCAGTGAGTTGTTATAAAATAATAATAATAATAATAATAATAATAATAATAATAATAATAATAAAGTTTTTTGGAATCGAACCGTTGACCTTTTAGGTTATAGCACGGTATACTTACCAAAAAACCACACACTCCATCATGTTACACATACTTTAATTTCCTACATCTATATAACATAAAGTGTTTACAGCAAGACAAAAACTTTATAAATGGGCTTAACCCCATATGGTCAACCTCAACCACAATCAAGTTCTGAAAACATAATACCATTTTCGACATACATGATCTTCATGCACTATATTATATAACCAACGAAGATTTCACTTCTCTCACCTATGTGGGATATAGATATGAAAATGGTTCTATCAAACAAACACATAATATTGTACATGCTTACATACCGACTCGTGCACTTCTAGCATTCTAATCTACACCACAATGCCAAAGTTTAAATTATGCTATTAAGTGATGACACAAAAAGTATGAAAATTTTATACGCTCAATAGTTTACATATCATTCAATAGTCTGCTTCATGTTTAATTTAGTCTAGCAGCATCCATGTAGAGATATGTGTATTATTATTGTTAGTACAATTAAATACTCCGTATTTTATTTTGATAAAAGTCTTTAAATAAATAGGGTCATTTTGTTATTTAAAAATGAATGTTCAAAAAGATAAATGTTGTGGCTCATGACCCGTTTCATTAGTTGGATCTCAATTCCATACTCTATTTCTCTCATTTAGACTTCTACCCTAAAGTTGAAGTTGAAAATGAGTTTTTTGCAAAAATCTTCTAACTATCAAACTTTTTATATGCTAATGTATATACACTTCTATATATATATATTATAAACTGCGTAAAAATCAAATCGGTCGTATTTTGATAATCTTTCTTACGGTAAAATTTTTACTACTACCCTATCTAAATTTGTTTGGTTTACTTCATAATGCTCGTTTATTTGTTAAAAGAACCAGCATAACATATATTCAAGTCTAAACAGTAAACAAAATTATATGATCAATTTGTTAAGGTAAAAAGTTAATGACTTTATATTAACGTAAATACAAAGGCACAATGTTCATTATCTATTTGTGGCCATGTCCGTGCTGCTCATTTGTGTTAGTTTACTACTCTTAAAGAACAAACACGAACAGAATATATGTAATCTACGTGTCAATTACGAGTAGTAAACAAGAATTATAGATGGACTTACATTTCACGTTCAGTGATGCAGAGGCTTTCTAATCACTTGCAACTTTAGGACATAAAACTCGACTGTCATGACATTTTTTTTGTGTTAAATAGTAATGAATAAACTCAAAGCGAATCTCTTTGTCACCGGTGTAATATGGTCTTTTTTGGGACAACAAATTCTAAAAAAAGTGAAGAAATCATATTCATTTTCCGATACATGATTCAGTCGGAGTTTGAAATTTTTTATTTTATACGTAATCAACTTCAACAACACACGTATCTGAAAACATAGTAATATTCTAGACGAATGTGATCATCACTCTCTATATTATATAAACAAGAAAGATTTTAATTCTTCTACAAATGTGGGATATAAGGTAGTTGAAATGACTATCGAATGCATGATAACTTACATAACTACATGTTGACTCATGCTACATGTTATCTATGGGAAGAATTTAAAAGCTTGTTGCCCACCTCGTCCGCAATCCAGCTCAAATGATATTTAAGAAAACAAAAGCTTGATTACGCATAGAATATTCGAGAAATGTAATTATCAAAAGAAGAAGTAGAGGAAAACACGAGAGGCAAATGATGGAAAAAATATGATTGAACGTATTTAAGTATTTTATAAGAAAATGAGTGACTTAGTTAATGTTCATGTCAGTGTTGAAAATGTTTCCAGCCAAGATGAGGATCCATGAGAGGTTTTGATTTAGAACATTACGATAGTATGAAACATTTTTTTTAATGAACTCGTGCACTTAAATTAACTTCAAAACGAGTAAATACAAAATTCCATATATAGCTATACAAAATTTCATTAGGAATACAACTATACCAATTTCCCTTAACAAGAACATTCAAACAACTACTTATACTAACAACATTCGGTCACCAATTCAAGACTACATTTCCTCCCTATCACATGGAGAATCGTTGTAAATACATAGTTAGGACCATGACTCTTTCTAAATTAAATCGTATATTAAAAAGCAGTAGAGCTAGTTTATGTTAATTCTCTAGCAGTAAGCGAACCTGAAATTTTTTGTTTTATAATCAACTTCATAATTGACTACTTCTCAAAAAAATAACATTATATGCTCGACATGTTTGGTCCTAATATATAGTGTAGTATATAAGCAAGGAAGATTTCACTTCTTTAGTCTATGTGGGAATGTGTGGGATGTAAGGTTGAATTAATCTATATCTATATCTATACTATATATAAAGGAAAAACTCATATTCTTCAAACTGAAAAATTAAGAAAACTATATATATGGAAACCATAAAACTTTTATTATTTTTAGTTTATAACTTATAAACTTTTTTTCTCACTACAACTATATGCTGCTATAAAATCCGTTGCTATGCACGGGTACGCATCTAGTTTTAAACAAATGATAATAATCTATACGTACCAATTGTCTTTTCATTAAGAGCGTTTGTGTTTTAAAGCTTCTCCAATAGTTAATGCCAAAGTTTAAATAGAGATCATCTGTTGAGTCAAATTATATCGCCAATCTACTTTGGGTTTACTCTCTTATTTTTGTTCTTTTTTGTTGGTTGTCGCCGATAATGCAACTCGTTTTGTGTTTCTTTTTCATGCCATGGAGGTGATTAAGTGATGTGGGTAATGTAAAGTAATTTTTTTGTGTCTAAATTGGTCGAGAAACTCACTCGATCAAAGCGTATGTCTTTTTTAGTTAAATTTTGTTGTAGTTTATGATGATATATTAGTGTATTTCCTTTGTTTCTGTGACGATCACAATGTTCTGCTATGCAAGTAGCTTATAACAATTTTTTTATATAGAAATTTTTGGCGTAGCCCCAATAGGTACTGATCAAGAAACTGTATGGAAAACGTCATTAGATTGGATTAGGCGAACCTAACTCAAACTCAGTGTTGTTTGGTGAGAGCGACACATCTATCCATTTCGGATAATTTTTGTGACTCGCTGTCGTTAGTAGTACCTTGTGAAAGCTGACACTTTTTCTATTGATACCTTCACCGGAAATGTAGGCAACCATGAGAGCTTAAAGACCAAAGATGCAGGATCATTTTTAATAAAGACCTCACATGGAGAGCCACACCTTGACTCATTTTCATAGATGTGACTGCAGAACCAAAGTATTGCATTGTATGGTATATGTGTTATGTAAGTTCATGTGGATCGGTGAAACATTTAAAGATCAGAAAGAACACCAATTACGAAATGTGTTTCGTGCAATATGGTATCCTAACATATAGTTAGTGTTTTACTTTGTCTTTAGCTATTTCGTTTCTTTAAAAAGATGGAAGGTTTCTAAACTTTGTGAACAATGTATGTAAATAAAATGCAAAATTTCATAATGTCTTTGAAAAACTTGAAAATAAGTTAAAAGTTTGCACTTTTGAGTAAGAACAATTTTTAAGTGGAAAAAAGTACGCAACTAAAAAAGTAAAGAATTTGTATTAATTTTTCAACATATGGATTTTGAAGAAGTTTAATTCGTTTTAGAATTGACTTGATCAACATCCAGTTGTTGAATACATAATACCAATCTCAACATACATGATCCTCAAACACTATAGTATATGACCAAAGAATATTTCACTTCTTTCACCTATGTGGGATATTAATATGAAATGGTTCAATCAAACAAACACATAATATTGTACATGCTTACATAGTTACATGCCGACTCGTGCATTTTTAACATTCTAATCTACAACATTATTGCCAAAGTTTAAATTATGCTAATAAGTGACGACGCACTTTGTTTCGGAGATCTTCTGTGGAGTACAAACTCTAATCACTGATTTCATATGCATTTTGGTCTCATATTTCCATTCTTTTTTGATCATGTTGTTATTAAGGAAATTGTTGCCAATAATGCAACTCGCATTGTGTTTCTTGAATTTCATGCCATGAAGTTAATCAAGTATTCTACGCTGCAAGTAGTTTAGTTCAAGCCTTTTATGTGTTAAATATATTTTTCTTAGCATATAATACAAGTTTTGTAAATAAAATCAGTAGGTAGTCTTTGTGTGACCGACTAAGTTACACTTTGCATAACACCAATAGTTTGATTAGGTGAACTTGACTCAATTCAAACTGTGTCTGATTAATGAATTTGGAGGAACTCGTGAGTGCGACACTCTATCCATTTTAGATAATTCTGGTGACTTGCGTTCGTTAGTACCTTGTGATTGATTGCATTGTACATTAGTAGGACCAATTAGCTCTGGCTTTGTCTCTCGATATCTTAACTAAAACTATAGGCAACAAAAGTGGCGCAAATCACCAATGTTGTACCAGAGTTGCCTCATATCTTTAGTCAAGTGAATGACAATGGTAAGAGCTTAAAGGATCACACTCATATGTGCTCAATAGAGACGTTACATACATGATTGGACAAGCCTTAATTCATTTTCGTAGCATGTCACGGCATAATCAATATGGCTAGGTAAGTTCGGTGAATCGGTCAAATATTCAAAGATTGAAATGAACACTAAACATAGGCTATGTTTGGCGCAGAGTTTTTTGGAGCTTTTTGGGGCGACGAGCGGTGACCAATGAGCTTTTAATTTTTAGTGTTCGTTTGGCAAGAGAGCGGCGAGCTTTGCTATTTTTTAGGAAAGCTTATTTTTCCAATGCTTCTTTAAGAAGCTGTGAGCAGCTGCTGCAGCTACAGCTCACATGTAACACCCCCAAAATTTGATACAGCGGAAGACTCAACAAGCTTTCGGGGTGCTACGGGGATTGGTATCCAACACAAGACAATATAGAACGAGATAAAGTAAACATAATAAAAACACAACCAAATACGGGGTTTTAAGGTTTACATTTATCCCAACATCATTCAGAGTCAGGCCCAAAATAAATAACAGTAGGTCCAAATTTAATTATCAGAGTTTAGAAAATATAGATCCATAACCGTGTGCCACAGCCGAGCCTTCCAATCCAAGCATGCACCTCAACACTTAATTACCTGAGAAAACGTGCTAAAAGTCAGCTTTCGCTGGTGAGATCATAGGTTTAACTTCAACTAATAATATAGTGGACATATACGCAAAACGCTTGCTAGCTAGACTAAGAATTCGCTAAAAGCCTGCGGATACCCTCCGCTCTCAACATAACACACGGAAACCCTTCCGTAACAACCAAAACACACGGATACCCTTCCGTAACATCATAGATATTCGGGTAACCCCCGCAATACCAATAAATACTCGGATAACCTCCGAAGTATTAATAACCTATAGGTGCATACTACAGTATCTACATAAGTCAACCTTGAATAGTACACACGAACCGCGCGACTAAAGCTGACAATAACAAATAATCAAATAAGCCAACCTTGAATAGTACACACAAAAGGTGCGACTAAAGCTGACAATAAATCCTAGTCCATACGCATAGCAAGTTTAGAAAGCATATAAAAGCGATAATAGTCCACG
The DNA here is from genome assembly GCA_030686995.1 of Artemisia argyi. Classification (NCBI taxonomy): domain Eukaryota; kingdom Viridiplantae; phylum Streptophyta; class Magnoliopsida; order Asterales; family Asteraceae; genus Artemisia; species Artemisia argyi. The sequence goes on from CM060687.1 coordinate 14,128,051, forward strand.
TAAAATAATTTGCACGTTTCTCACCCCAATCGTTGAAAACATAGTTCAAGAGTAAAAAGTGGGGCTATGACTCACCTCAAGTCCAGAAATATAGTAAGACGAGGTAGGTAGCAATAAGATGTATGATAACTCACGAAACAGCAACTACGGACTTGGCACGACCTAACAATATTAACTCTTTCAGAAATCATTTCCTCAAATATATCATATTCCCAAACCCGGACGAGAATCCGTTTTATTTCCGAAATCCATTTTGTATTAGTTTGGTGTATTTGCGTTTGGTATCCATACGGGTGGTGGGTCGACTCAAAACAAACCAACAAGATCACACGTAGGAGATATAATAACTATAGATCTAATATTAGCCCAATATATCATTTAAATAAATCGTCAAAGTTTACCAAATCTGTCGATTTGATAATCCTCATATTTATTTACGTAATATACCGTTCCAAGATTACACCCAATCTAAAGCACATATAAAGCACATAGCACGTAATTACTATATAGTATATATCACAGTTTAATAAATTCCTCGTATATATCGTCAAATTGGCCAGATTTCCCGATATATACACTCGCAATCTATTACCCTTTACATATACTACAACCTATGGGCATCGTAGGATACGATGCCCACTAATATATTCGTTTCATATAATCAAACAACCCGGCTCAACCTTACGGTTGAGTGGTTATTTACTTATAGAAAACGTCCATATTAGTCGTCATATATCCGAGACAACACGAATGTCACAAATAATAACTTACCTGGACCCGAGTGACAACAATTTCGCTTAACTCAATAAGTTTATTCGTTATATATCCAAAATGACTTTTTATTAAACGTTTCATAATTGTCGGGAGTTTCCCGTTTATAACACAATTTTTAATAATAATAATAATACGTTTAATAATATTACGCCACTTTCGTAGCCTAATATGTATCTAATCGTATTATTTATAATACGACTCGTGATTATTATTATTATTAATATACGCGTTTATATAGTTATATATACGTTATTCACGTATATACTTTCGTATAAACGTTCATATTACTAATAATTATTATTACGAGTTTTATTATTCTCGTTTTACTTTTAATATTTATTGAGTTACACGAAATGGTCATATGTCCGAGTCATGACTCTCGGCTCATTGTCCAAGTCCAATAATAAACCAAAGTCATAAATAATAAATCTCCGTCCAATCTCAATTTCAACCACGGGCTACAACAATAAGGTCCGACTACGGTACCCGACTAACCTATCTCCGTCATCTAACGACCGTCTCATAACCGGTCCTCTTATCACAAACCACTCGACAACAACTTCTCAATTACCAAAACCAAAACCAATATCCAATATCCAATATCCAATTCGACCCAAAGGTATACGGCCGAGAAAATAAATACCACAACAATATAACAATAACAATAATAACCAACAATAATATACACTTAGTTCACATTACCACGAAATAACATTTAACCAAATTAGTGTTCGGGTCGGTTTACCAAGCCGAACCCGAGGCAACACTTCACCACAACTAGTATGGTTCCCACCCGAGACCTCCATGGTCTTGGCTAGCTCTAAATGAGCCAACAATACCACACGACCTACTAGGGTCGTCGGCCAAGAACCCATTCGACCACCATGGTCAAATCGGCAAACCACAAGTACTCGGCTAAAAGCCGCGACTCAAAAGTCGAACCATATTACTATCGAGTCAATAGACTCGAACCACACTCAAAGAGAATCCCTAAGAGGGTCTCGGTATGGCCATACGAGCGCAAGAAAATAACCCCGAGACCACAAGGTCTCGGCTAGCTCCAACTCGAGGTCACAACACCCTCGACAAACCATGAATCCCGCGAATCCATCACCAATCGAACCCAACACAACCCAAATCGGATACCAAACTTCTTTCTAAACCATTTTTTTTATTGAAACCCACATGATTCTTGTAACAAGAATCATAACCATTCGAAAAAAAATAAGAAATCCGTGACTCTTGGTCACGATTCGAACCAACAACTCGAGTTAAAAACTCGTCCTACCTTCCAAAATAGAGCCAAATCGAAGAGATCTTCAAGAAATAGTAAGAAAATGATGATGAATTTGTGATTATTTGGTTCGGATTTGGTGTTAATGGGGGAGTTATGGCGCGTGTTCTAGCTCAAAAGAAAGAGGAGAAGGAGAGGAGTAAGATGGTGGTGGTGGTTTAGAGTGGTGGCCGGCGGTGTGGCGGCGGCTGGCCGGAACAGTACACGGCGGCTAGGGTTAGTGAAGTGGGGAAGAGAGAGTTTGGGAGAGAGATGAAAAGAGTGAGTGTTGTGTTGTGTGTGTGGTTACAAACCGGGCCAAACGCACCCTTATATTAACTCTTCTCTTTTTTTTTTTTTTTTTTTTTTTTTTTTTTTTTTTTTTTTTTTTTTTTGTAATAATAATAATAATAAAAAGTGTAATAATAATAATAATAGTAATAATAAAGATATTATTACGGTTGAGCGGGCAATATGGGTAAATGTAAAACACGTGGCCCGAACCCGAACTCATTTTAAAACTTCCATATTACACGAGAACCTCTCGTAATCAATTAGAATATATAACGGACTCGTTAAGACGAATCATAAAACTATCGTTAGGTAATCCTAGTGCCAAAGTCAACGTAGTACCAAGTGAGAATTCAAATATACATCACCGATCACATAATCAAAAACGAATTATGAACATAATTCACGAATACCATAACGTCATTAAATAAAATTTCCATAAAATAGGTCTTACAAGTTCGTTGTGAAATATAAATTTCAAATAAAAATTATAAACGAACTTATATCGAAATGCGGATTTTTAAAATGGCTCCCTAAACTGCCGGTTGTCACATCCTCCCCGTCTCAGAAGGAAACCCGTCCCGGGTTTCACTCGGAAAAATGTCCATCTACGAAGTGAAAAGCTTCGGATATCTCTTCCTGAACTCGTCCTCACGTTCCCACGTAAATTCTGGTCCATGTCGGGAGTTCCAACGAACCTTGACGAGCGGAATGCGACTTCTCTTGAGTCGTTTAACTTCACGATCTAAAATCTCGATCGGTTCCTCCACGAAATTCAATTTCTCATTAATACGAATGTCCCTCATTGGAATGACGGGCATTTCATCAGAAAGACATTTCTTCAAATTACTCACGTGAAACACGTCATGAACTTTGCTCAGTTCAGACGGTAATTCCAACCTATAAGCCACGGGCCCAATTCTTTCTAAGATCAAGAATGGTCCAATGTAGCGCGGGTTGAGTTTACCACGTTTCCCGAAACGTATTACACCTTTCCAAGGCGAGACTTTCAGCATCACTTTGTCACCAACCTGGAATTCTAAGGGTTTACGTCTCTGATCGGCGTAGCTCTTCTGCCTATCTCTGGCGGCTTGCAACCGATCACGAATCTGAGTTACTTTCTCGGTAGTTTCCAAAATAAGCTCAGGGCCTGTAAGTTGACTATCTCCAACTTCTGCCCAACCAATAGGCGAACGACACTTTCTGCCATACAAAGCTTCGAATGGTGCAGCCTTAAGACTTGTGTGGTAGCTGTTATTATAGGAGAATTCCGCAAGGGGTAAATACTTCTCCCAGCCTTTACCAAAGTCTATGATGCATGCACGAAGCATATCCTCTAACGTCTGAAGTCCTCTCACTTTGACCATCGGTTTGGGGATGATATGCAGTACTCATATCAAGCCTCGTCCCCAAAGCCGTTTGAAGTGATCGCCACAAAGCTGACGTGAAACGACTATCACGATCCGAAATAATAGATATCGGAACTCCATGACGCGAAATAATTTCTTTCACATATAACCTTGCAAGCTTATCCACACTATCATCTTCACTAATAGCTAAGAAATGAGCAGACTTTGTCAGACGGTCCACAATTACCCAGATAGCGTCACAACCGCTAGCTGTCCTCGGTAATTTGGTAATGAAGTCCATAGTAATCCGCTCCCATTTCCAGACTGGAAGTTCCGGTTGCATTAGCAGTCCTGACGGTCTCTGGTGTTCAGCCTTAACCTTGGCGCATGTCAAGCACTTACTAACATACGATGCTATATTTGCCTTCATATTTGGCCACCAATAGAACTTCTTAAAGTCTTGGTACATTTTATCGGAACCAGGGTGAATGGAGTACTTTGACTTATGCGACTCATGCATAATCAATTCTCGAATTTCTCCATATATCGGTACCCAAATCCGATCTCCAAAACATAATAATCCATCCGAACGAGCCATCCCAAATATGTTCTCGGCAGATTTATTTTCTGCTTTCAATGCTTCCGTTTGAGCTTCGAGTATTTGAGATGGTAATGGCGATACGATAGTCATTCCCAATGACCTAACTCGTAATGGTGGTACTCTTTCCTTTCGACTAAGAGCATCAGCAACAACGTTTGCTTTACCAGGATGGTAGCGAATTTCACAATCATAATCGCTTAGTAACTCGATCCAACGTCGTTGTCTCATGTTGAGCTCTTTTTGGTTCAATATGTGTTGTAGACTTTTGTGGTCAGTAAATACGACACACTTGGTTCCGTACAAGTAATGTCTCCATATTCTTAAAGCAAAAACCACCGCACCGAGCTCCAGATCATGGGTAGTGTAGTTTTTCTCATGCTTTTTGAGCTGTCGGGAAGCATAAGCTATCACCTTCTCTCGTTGCATTAACACGGCTCCTAAACCTTTATGTGAGGCGTCACAATAGACGACGAAATCCTCGTTACCTTCTGGTAACGCTAAGATAGGAGCGCTACACAACATTTTCTTCAGCAATTGAAACGCTTCCTCTTCTTTATCTCCCCATTCATACGCAACACTCTTTTGAGTCAATTTGGTCAATGGTTTAGCTATCTTCGAAAATCCCTCGATGAATCTTCGGTAATAGCCAGCTAAACCCAAAAATTGACGAACTTCGGTTGGGGTTGTAGGTGCAGCCTAATCTTTTATTGCTTCAATTTTTGCAGGATCCACGTGGACTCCTTGTCTATCAATCACGTGACCCAAAAATTGTACAGTCGGAATCCAAAATTCACATTTCGAAAACTTGGCATAAAGTTTCTCCTTCCTGAGCAATTCCAAAATGAGTCTTAAATGCTCCTCATGCTCTTTCTCACTCTTTGAATAAATCAGAATGTCATCGATGAATACAATCACGAACTTATCCAAATATGGCTTACACACGCGATTCATGAGATCCATGAATATTGCTGGTGCGTTAGTCAACCCAAACGGCATCACCTGAAACTCGTAATGCCCGTAACGGGTTCTGAAAGCCGTTTTCGGAATATCCTCCTCACGAACTCGAAGTTGATGATATCCCGATCTCAAATCGATCTTCGAATACACACTTGATCCTTGAAGTTGATCGAACAAATCATTGATCCTAGGTAACGGGTATCGATTCTTCACCGTTAACTTATTCAACTCTCTATAGTCAATACACATACGAAACGATCCATCCTTCTTCTTCACAAACAAGACTGGGGCTCCCCAAGGTGAAGAACTTGGTCTTATGAATCCCTTTTCGGCTAACTCCGCCAATTGTTTCGACAACTCTTCCAGTTCGGTAGGTGCAAGACGATAAGGTGCTCGTGCTACAGGTGCAGCACCGGTTATCAACTCAATTTGAAACTCCACTTGCCTACTTGGTGGGATTCCCGGCAAATCATCGGGAAACACATCAGGAAAATCACGAACTATAGGCACATCTCCAATGCACCTTTCCTTTTTCTTCGTCTCTCCCTTCTCAGAAATTTGAGCTAAGAAAAGATAACATCCCTTCTCCATTAGCTTCGGTAGCTTAGTGCAAGAAATCACTGCCAATCGGGATGGGCTCCAAGAATCCTTTCGGTCTCCTAATATATTTAGGACCTCCTTTCCGTAGGGTATACGCACGATCTTCTCGTCGCAAAGTATGTGAGCACGATACTTCGACAACCAATCCATACCAATGATTACATCAAAACTTCCTAACGTGACGGGTAGAAGATCTATGTTGAAAGGGTGGTTCAAGAAATTTAACGTACAACCGCGAATGATGGTATTAATCCTTTCTAGGTTTCCATTAGCTAACTCAATATCATATCCAATTCCTAAGGCCATCGGGGGTTTCTCTAGTAGGGGTGCAAATGTAGTGGACACAAAACTTCTATCGGCACCAGTATCAAACAGTATGGAAGCATAACGATTATTGAGAAGGAACGTACCAGTAACGACGTTCGGATCTTCTCCTCTCTCGTTCCCGAGTGCATACACTCTTCCTTGAGCAGCTCCAGCTTCCACACGTTGGTCCCCATTATCTTGTCGTCCACGATTTCCTCCAGCTCCACGGTTTCCGTAATTGTACCCATTACCACCCGAGCCTTGATTGCCACGGTTCCGCGATTCTCTACACTCATTCCTATAGTGTCCCTTCTTTCCACACCCATAGCAGGTAACATCTGCCTTGTTTCTTATCTCAGGAGCAGCTTGAACCATTGCAAGAGGTCGAGCTCTACAGTCCCTAGCTGTATGTCCTTTCTTTGAGCAATTCTGGCATTTCACACTACACCATCCAGTGTGATGCTGATGGCAACGATCACACTTGGGTGCGTCACCGTTCTGATTCTTCTTATCTCCATTCCCAATAGCATAAGCCTTAGCTTGTCTCTTGCTTCGGTGATCATTACTCTTAGAGTGACGGTCTCTCTTCCTCTTTCCATTCTTCTCCTTATCAGCTTCTTCTAATTCCAACGAATCCATAAGTTGTTGAGCAATTGTGATTGCCTCATGGATGTTTGCAGGCCTAGCAGAAATTACATCATTCCTCGTAGCTACAGGCAATCCATCAGTATACCTCTCAATCTTTTGAGTCTCGGTTTTCACCATGTCAGGGCACAACAAGGCCAACTCCTGGTAACGATGATTGTAAGTCGCCATATCATTACCTTTCACCTTGTGGTTCCAAAACTCAATCTCTAGCTTCTTAACCTCATTCCTTGGGCAATAAGTCTGAATCAACAAGGACTTAAATTGCTCCCAAGTCATAGCATATGCTACATCACTCCCAACTGCATTTCGGTAGTTGTTCCACCAAGTCAAAGCTTCATCCTTGAAAGTAAAAGAAGCAAACTTTACCTTCGCATTCTCCGCACAACCACTGACATTAAACACTGACTCAGTCTTCTCAATCCATCTAACTAAGTAAACCACTCCTTCATTTCCACCAAACTCAATGGGTCCACAAATCTTGAATTCCTTGTATTGACATCCATTAGCACGAACAGGTGGAAAAGTTCCAGCAGAATTGTTGGAATGATTTGACTCAGCGAGTAGTTCAGCAACTCTTTGCTCCACGAGTTGGTTGATCATTGCTTGATCCACAGTAGGTGCATTAAGTGGAACATGACCATTGTCTCCCTGAACATCAACATTTTGATTCCTGTTGTTACGGTTAGTGGTGTCCAGGTTGTCAGGAGTAGGGGTTTCAACATTTCGAGTAGGTCGACGACCTCGACGAGCAGGAGTAGGAGTAGTCACAGCAGGACCAGTCCTGGTAGACCTAATAGGGTTTCGACGGGGTGCCATTGATCTGTAATATCACACAAGTTCATGAGTCTCCATTAGAACTTATCGACGTGCTCAACAAAACATCTCAACGAAATCAAGTCATAGAAAGAATGGCAACGACACGCTATGTAATAATAAGCGAATAAGGACTCAATTTCCATAACACCCAAAATCACATAATACCATACACTAATAATCATCAACCATACAATAGCGATCTAACATCGTTCCAACTAACGGATAACGCAAAACATACTAATCATTCCAAAAGAGACGAATACCAAACAAAATACATCCAAAATATGATAACTAGCTTTTCTAACCGAACACTCCTCGGCTAAGAAAGCAATAAGATAATATAACTCAAGCAACTAGCCACGGGGCTGACGGAGAATCCTCAACTCCTGCCTCAAGCCATCAAGATCCCTCCATAACGATCCTAACTCCACGCTATGGGTGTCTCGGTCTCTCTTGAGGTCAGCCACCTCCTTCTCTAGCTCGGCATTCCTTTGCCAAAGCTTGCGGTCGGCCTCACGAGCAGTAATAAATCCTCGCTGAATACTATCGATATGCTCATGTACCTCCATCAAAACTCTCCTCATCTCGGTAACCCTTCTCTCAGCCATAACCATATCAACCCTCGACTGCCCAATAAACTCAACAGTCACTCTATCAATCCGCTCTGACATATGAGTAACTCTCTCACCAAGAGCCGTAATCTGAGTCCACAACCTGCCAATCTCACCTAACTCTGCATGCTCAGCAGAAACCTCAGACGATGCATCCGACTCAACGGGACTACCAGGTGGCAACTCAAACAAGAACGGATGATCAGGTGAATCGGGCTCAATCGGGTGTACAGGTGAATCAGGCTCCTCAGCCTGAGCTGGTGGTGCTAACTCGTCATCATCATCATCAGGCATCTCATCCTCCTGAGGGTCATCCTCCTCCTCAGGGTCATCATCATCACCATGCTCAGCCTCCTGAGGGTCATCCTCCCGCTCAGGGTCATCAGCCTCATCCTCACCCTCGTACTCCTCCTCCTCCTCCTCGGAAGAGTACCTCATCACTTGTCGTCTCCTACTAGGTGAACCATGTGGAGATGTAGTAGGTGATCTAGGACGACGACGCAATGATGTGGGTGGCGCCTCAGACAGAAGAGAATGAGCATCAATCTGTAAAGGTGATGGAGTAGGGCGTACCGACATGCGTGCTGTAGCTCGGTGGGCAAAGCGTGGTGCCACACGAGCCAAAGCCTGATGAAGAGTAAGCTGCCTCGATGTACCAGGGAGCCCTAGAGAAGATGAGGGTCCCTGCGTAGATGCAGCAGGTAGTGCTGAAGTAGAAGCTGCCTGTGACACAATAGCTGTAGACATGGCCATCCGGTAAGGGTCATCAGATGCCATAGTGATCTGTGCAGGTAAAACTGGTGCAGTAAGGATGTCCTCGACGACATCAGGCATATGAGAGGCCATAGTCTGTGACAACGGCGTAGGGTAGGTGTAAGTGTTTCAAAACAACTTAAGTCACAACTCATAAAATCGTACCAAATATTCACATCAAATAATACCATATAATCTTAATAAAAGAATTTCAAACACCGCATTACTAAAATGTTTATAAAACATATAGACCATATAAATCCTCAAGAACGCCATCTTAATACTAAAATCCATAAACCTCAAATCATCTCAAATATCTCATAATACCTCAAATAATAGAAGATGCTTCGGCTTGGCGGGCTGGCAGGCGGTAGTCAAGGATCATTTTCTATAAAAATACGGTTATAGTTTAGGCGTTTATTTACCTAGTTCTCTATAACCTTGGCTCTGATACCAATCTGTAACACCCCCAAAATTTGATACAGCGGAAGACTCAACAAGCTTTCGGGGTGCTACGGGGATTGGTATCCAACACAAGACAATATAGAACAAGATAAAGTAAACATAATAAAAACACAACCAAATACGGGGTTTTAAGGTTTACATTTATCCCAACATCATTCAGAGTCAGGCCCAAAATAAATAACAGTAGGTCCAAATTTAATTATCAGAGTTTAGAAAATATAGATCCATAACCGTGTGCCACAGCCGAGCCTTCCAATCCAAGCATGCACCTCAACACTTAATTACCTGAGAAAACGTGCTAAAAGTCAGCTTTCGCTGGTGAGATCATAGGTTTAACTTCAACTAATAATATAGTGGACATATACGCAAAACGCTTGCTAGCTAGACTAAGAATTCGCTAAAAGCCTGCGGATACCCTCCGCTCTCAACATAACACACGGAAACCCTTCCGTAACAACCAAAACACACGGATACCCTTCCGTAACATCATAGATATTCGGGTAACCCCCGCAATACCAATAAATACTCGGATAACCTCCGAAGTATTAATAACCTATAGGTGCACACTACAGTATCTACATAAGTCAACCTTGAATAGTACACACGAACCGCGCGACTAAAGCTGACAATAACAAATAATCAAATAAGCCAACCTTGAATAGTACACACAAAAGGTGCGACTAAAGCTGACAATAAATCCTAGTCCATACGCATAGCAAGTTTAGAAAGCATATAAAAACGATAATAGTCCACGTAAAATAATTTGCACGTTTCTCACCCCAATCGTTGAAAACATAGTTCAAGAGTAAAAAGTGGGGCTATGACTCACCTCAAGTCCAGAAATATAGTAAGACGAGGTAGGTAGCAATAAGATGTATGATAACTCACGAAACAGCAACTACGGACTTGGCACGACCTAACAATATTAACTCTTTCAGAAATCATTTCCTCAAATATATCATATTCCCAAACCCGGACGAGAATCCGTTTTATTTCCGAAATCCATTTTGTATTAGTTTGGTGTATTTGCGTTTGGTATCCATACGGGTGGTGGGTCGACTCAAAACAAACCAACAAGATCACACGTAGGAGATATAATAACTATAGATCTAATATTAGCCCAATATATCATTTAAATAAATCGTCAAAGTTTACCAAATCTGTCGATTTGATAATCCTCATATTTATTTACGTAATATACCGTTCCAAGATTACACCCAATCTAAAGCACATATAAAGCACATAGCACGTAATTACTATATAGTATATATCACAGTTTAATAAATTCCTCGTATATATCGTCAAATTGGCCAGATTTCCCGATATATACACTCGCAATCTATTACCCTTTACATATACTACAACCTATGGGCGTCGTAGGATACGATGCCCACTAATATATTCGTTTCATATAATCAAACAACCCGGCTCAACCTTACGGTTGAGTGGTTATTTACTTATAGAAAACGTCCATATTAGTCGTCATATATCCGAGACAACACGAATGTCACAAATAATAACTTACCTGGACCCGAGTGACAACAATTTCGCTTAACTCAATAAGTTTATTCGTTATATATCCAAAATGACTTTTTATTAAACGTTTCATAATTGTCGGGAGTTTCCCGTTTATAGCACAATTTTTAATAATAATAATACGTTTAATAATATTACGCCACTTTCGTAGCCTAATATGTATCTAATCGTATTATTTATAATACGACTCGTGATTATTATTATTATTAATATACGCGTTTATATAGTTATATATACGTTATTCACGTATATACTTTCGTATAAACGTTCATATTACTAATAATTATTATTACGAGTTTTATTATTCTCGTTTTACTTTTAATATTTATTGAGTTACACGAAATGGTCATATGTCCGAGTCATGACTCTCGGCTCATTGTCCAAGTCCAATAATAAACCAAAGTCATAAATAATAAATCTCCGTCCAATCTCAATTTCAACCACGGGCTACAACAATAAGGTCCGACTACGGTACCCGACTAACCTATCTCCGTCATCTAACGACCGTCTCATAACCGGTCCTCTTATCACAAACCACTCGACAACAACTTCTCAATTACCAAAACCAAAACCAATATCCAATATCCAATATCCAATTCGACCCAAAGGTATACGGCCGAGAAAATAAATACCACAACAATATAACAATAACAATAATAACCAACAATAATATACACTTAGTTCACATTACCACGAAATAACATTTAACCAAATTAGTGTTCGGGTCGGTTTACCAAGCCGAACCCGAGGCAACACTTCACCACAACTAGTATGGTTCCCACCCGAGACCTCCATGGTCTCGGCTAGCTCTAAATGAGCCAACAATACCACACGACCTACTAGGGTCGTCGGCCAAGAACCCATTCGACCACCATGGTTAAATCGGCAAACCACAAGTACTCGGCTAAAAGCCGCGACTCAAAAGTCGAACCATATTACTATCGAGTCAATAGACTCGAACCACACTCAAAGAGAATCCCTAAGAGGGTCTCGGTATGGCCATACGAGCGCAAGAAAATAACCCCGAGACCACAAGGTCTCGGCTAGCTCCAACTCGAGGTCACAACACCCTCGACAAACCATGAATCCCGCGAATCCATCACCAATCGAACCCAACACAACCCAAATCGGATACCAAACTTCTTTCTAAACCATTTTTTTATTGAAACCCACATGATTCTTGTAACAAGAATCATAACCATTCGAAAAAAAATAAGAAATCCGTGACTCTTGGTCACGATTCGAACCAACAACTCGAGTTAAAAACTCGTCCTACCTTCCAAAATAGAGCCAAATCGAAGAGATCTTCAAGAAATAGTAAGAAAATGATGATGAATTTGTGATTATTTGGTTCGGATTTGGTGTTAATGGGGGAGTTATGGCGCGTGTTCTAGCTCAAAAGAAAGAGGAGAAGGAGAGGAGTAAGATGGTGGTGGTGGTTTAGAGTGGTGGCCGGCGGTGTGGCGGCGGCTGGCCGGAACAGTACACGGCGGCTAGGGTTAGTGAAGTGGGGAAGAGAGAGTTTGGGAGAGAGATGAAAAGAGTGAGTGTTGTGTTGTGTGTGTGGTTACAAACCGGGCCAAACGCACCCTTATATTAACTCTTCTCTTCTTTTTTTTTTTTTTTTTTTTTTTTTTTTTTTTTTTGTAATAATAATAATAATAAAAAGTGTAATAATAATAATAATAGTAATAATAAAGATATTATTACGGTTGAGCGGGCAATATGGGTAAATGTAAAACACGTGGCCCGAACCCGAACTCATTTTAAAACTTCCATATTACACGAGAACCTCTCGTAATCAATTAGAATATATAACGGACTCGTTAAGACGAATCATAAAACTATCGTTAGGTAATCCTAGTGCCAAAGTCAACGTAGTACCAAGTGAGAATTCAAATATACATCACCGATCACATAATCAAAAACGAATTATGAACATAATTCACGAATACCATAACGTCATTAAATAAAATTTTCATAAAATAGGTCTTACAAGTTCGTTGTGAAATAGAAATTTCAAATAAAAATTATAAACGAACTTATATCGAAATGCGGATTTTTAAAATGGCTCCCTAAACTGCCGGTTGTCACATCACAACTCATTGCTAATGCTAATTTTGCCAAATATAGCCATAGTTAAGTACAAAGAATTCCAATTACCCATAAGTTATACTAACTTTACGTAAGTTTTCCCTTTTTAAGTGAAAAGATACAAAAAAAGCCAAGAATCTATACTTATTTCCGGGCACTGGATATCCGAAGGGATTTGAATCTTAGTTTTCCCTTTTTAAGTGAAAAGATACAAAAAAAGCCAAGAATCTATACGAATCTTAGTTTTCCCTTTTTAAGTGAAAAGATACAAAAAAAGCCAAGAATCTATACTTATTTCCGGGCACTGGATATCCGAAGGGATTTGAATCTTTCAGTTTCACAATCAACTCCATCGGCAATCAAATACCTGAAAACATAGTATTGTTATTGACACGTATGGTGCTCGTTCACTACAGTATATAAACCAGAAAGATCTCCCTTCTTTAATCTATGTGGGATACTGGGATGCAAACCCAAACTATTGTAGTTTCCAAAGAGATAACTTGATCAGTTACATAAAATTTTCATATTACAAATGTTCTCCTAGATGCTAAATGAATGCTTATATTATACAACATCATTGATTATGAAGAAGACAGTGTAACTAATTACACTTAAAGTCAAGCTTATGTGACTGAAAAGGAATAGAATGTCCCAAAATAACTTTGACTTCTTCAAGCTTCTTTGCATTCCTCATCACAAATGTCACCGGTGGTAACTTTCATTGACTTTTTATTATACATTTACAGTTGACTGATTACTTTTATTGAAAGATATGGGCCTGTTCTAAAATTTGTATGGTAAGTTGGGCAGTGTTTGGGGTGTGGGTCTATTGGTAAGTGAATTGCTGCTTGTTCAGTTCTCACTAGAAACCCACTCGATCTACTCTTTTATTTTTCATTTTCATGAAACATAAATTTTGACTTGTATTTTCGCTAAATATACAAAGCTGTTTTCATATCATTTTCCATTTTTTCATCATTGGTATGCTCCAAAATAACAAAAGTTATAAATGAAATTATCTCAATGTTAGATAATAATATTTGCACAAGTTGCGACGTTGGATAGGGATGTAAATGAGACATTGCGAGCTATTCGAGTATATTCGTGTTTCAGCTCACCCGGGTCGACCCGGCCGGGTTTCAGATGAACCAGCCGGGTTTCGTGTTTCTCTTGTGGGTGATGGCGTTGGATGAAGACACTGACAAGAACAAAAGACTACTTTTTAGTTGTTAAAATTAACTTTACTGTGAACCTATAATCTCGCTTCATTGCTTCTTAAAACTCGAAGGACCAAAGATGTTAGTTAGAAACTTTGTAACCGAAAGTTAGTTACAGAAGTTAGTTATTGAAAAGTTAGTTATTAGTTATACCGGTTGGAACTATAACCGAAAGGACACAATGGTTGGGTCATGTCGATTCAAACCTTATATATACATATGTATTAGAATCGTTTAATGGTTAGACAATATATAGATTTACTTATTCATATTACTTTGCAACTTATTATATCGATCCAAAGATAGTGGGACAACAATTGGCATCAAGAGCAAGGATTATACATCAACATCATCACAACGATTTCTGCAATAACGAAATCAATACAAATCAGTGAGAAGCCAAAAGAAAAACGCAGGAGAAGTGGAAGAACAATTCGTTATTCCCTTTGAGCGAGAAGAGATACAACTTGTTTTCTTTTAAATCTTCGAAGGAAACACGTTTTGAATAAGGAAACGCGTAGAAAAGATAGTGCACGATCTGTTTTACGTAGAAGTTGCAAAACGCATAGCATCAAGCGTATTGGTGTCGAGGAAGATAGTGGAGACTTTGTGTATTAAGAAAAAGGAACTAGTTCGAGGCAAAGAAACACAAAGCAAAGGGCGTTGTTGGTTGAGAAAAGCGTATACGTAGTATTAATTGATCATTTGGAAGAAGAGTGTGGAATTTGTGTCGATATTAACACAAAAGAACAACAACAACGACAGGCGCAAGAAACTGTATAACCATAGTTTGGTTGTTTCGTTGCAGCAAGGATCAAACGACAAGACAGATTTGATTCATATTTACCAAGGCGTGGTAACAAGTAGATGTGTGTAAGATACGTGGAGATTTCAAGAAACGAGATCAAGTTGAACACACAAGAAGAAGGAAATAACAACGTGTAGAGTGGTATTATTTTTGTTTGTGTCGAATTTCTGTAACAATATTCGACAACAACAACAACAAAAAAAAGGGGACTCGTTAATAAAAAAAAACAACAACATCAACAATTCGACAAGAAGGAGAACAAAAGAACTTTGGTGTTTATTTACTGGTTCGAATCAGAAGCAAAAATCAGAAGTAAGGCAAAAAATTCGAGAGGTTGCTTGGAAAGATTTGAAGTCGATCTGGAAAGAAATAACGAGGCAGGAAAATAAACGAAAAAAGGAGACAAGGGAATACATCTCATATTCAAATACGATAACGAGGTCACAAGTTCTAATTTTCTGGATTTCAATTCATTAGAATAGTATAGATTTTGTTAGTTTATACTATTAGGAATCCCGAGAACTACTATTGATCCCGTAATTACTAGGAATTCCCGAAAACTATATATATTCCCATATTAGAGGAGATACCATATTAGAAAATTCCCGTGAATATTAGAAAGTGAAGATCATAAATACTTTCAAGATGGGCGATGATACGAACGCAACAACTACATTAAAACCCTTAACACCTATAGCACAATACCAATGTCCTAAGTTGAAAAACACAAATTACACGGTATGGGCTATACAAATAAAGGTTATATTAGAAGCACATGGTTTGTGGGAGACAATAGAACCTACGGAGAATACAGAATTAGATGTTAAGAAAGATAAGGCAACAATAGCCTTGTTATATCAAGCGTTGACAGAGGATGTAATTTTACAAGTGGCAAGTTGTAAAACAGCGAGGGAATTATGGGATTCATTAAGAAGGAGACACGTTGGCGAAGAGAAAGTGCAACAAGCACGATTACAATCTTTAATGATAGGATTTAATGCCCTTCAGATGAAGGATGATGAGACGGTGGATGCATTTGCAGATAAGTTAAATGGTTATGTCACGAAGGCAACAGAACTAGGGAAAACAATAGATGAATCACTCATAGTTAGAAAATTATTAGATTCCACACCAGATAGATTCATTCAGATAGTAGCATCCATAGAACAAACTAGTGATCTAGACAACATTACCCTAGATGAGATCACAGGAAAACTCAAAGCATTTGAGGAAAGGATAAAACTCCGGAAGGGAGATCAAGTTGAAAGCCAGGATAATTTATTATTCACACACGGTGAACACTCAAGTAGAGGAAAACATTTTAATAAGCATGGAGGTAGATCAAACTATGCACGAAGAAACTGGCAAAATAACAAACACAGAAATAACTCACAAGAGGGAAAACCCAATTATAAGGAAAACCCTAATAAGAACACGAATAGAAAGGATGTGAGTAAGTTAAGATGTTACAGATGTAACAAACTTGGACACTTTATGAGAAAGTGTAGAGTAAAATTGACAGATAAGGAACAATCAAACCTTATCTTAGAAGATGAAGAACCATCACTATTAATGACTATGCACGAAACCAAACACGAGGAAGTATTGTTGAATGAAGGCCAAATTCAACCAGGAAAATATGCTTCAAAGGACGAAAGCATATGGTATTTAGATAACGGTGCAAGTAATCATATGACGGGAACCAAGAGTCATTTTAGAGATATGGATGAAAACATAACAGGACGAGTAAGTTTTGGAGATGGATCATATGTACAGATAAAGGGAAAAGGCTCTATATTGTTAGGTTGCAAAAACCAAGAACAAAAGGTCGTATCGGATGTATATTATATACCAAACCTTAAGAGCAACATACTAAGTCTAGGACAACTTACAGAAATAGGTTGTAAAGTTATAATGGAGGGAAATAGATTGACTTTGTATGATAAGAGCAGGAAGTTATTGATGAAAGTTGAAAGATCCAAGAACAGACTTTACAGTATTAGATTACGGATAGACACACCTATATGTCTCTTAGCAAATATAGATAACCAAGCATGGTTATGGCATGCTAGATTAGGTCATCTAAACTTTGAAGATATCAACAAGATGACTAGAAAAGGTCTAGTAGAAGGAATACCTAGAATAAATCATGCCGGACAGATTTGTGATGCATGTTTATTAGGAAAACATAGTAGAACACCATTTCCAAACCAAGCTAAATTCAGATCAAAGAACCCGTTGGACTTAATATATGGAGATCTCTGTGGTCCTATTAGTCCAGCAACACACTCAGGCAAGAAACTTATATTCTTGTTAGTAGACGATTGTACACGATTTATGTGGGCTTATTTTCTACAATCAAAGGATCAAGCATTTAGTATATTCAAGGAATTTAAGCAGAAAATAGAAATGGAGTTAAGAATGAAAGTGAGAATGCTAAGAACAGATAGAGGAGGCGAATTTACATCAAATGAATTCACCAAATATTGTAAAGATAATGGAATAGCAAGACAGTTGACAGCACCATATTCACCACAACAGAATGGAGTAGTGGAGAGAAGGAATAGAACAGTGTTATCAACTACGAGAAGTATGATGAAAGCCATAAAGTTACCCTTAACTTTTTGGGCGGAAGCAGTGAAACATGCTATTTACATACTAAATAGGGTACCTACAAGAGCCCTGATAGATAAAACTCCATATGAGGCACTCTATAATAGAAAACCAAATTTAGAGAACCTAAGGATATTTGGATGCACAGCTTATGCAAAAGTAACAATTCCTCATTTAAAGAAGCTGGATGATAGAAGCATACCAATGATTTATTTAGGAGTAGAGGAAGGATCAAAAGCATGTAGGTTATATGATCCAATAAGGAAAAAGAAACATGTTAGTAGGGATGTAAAGTTTATGGAAACAAAACCGTGGAATTGGGAGAAGAATGAAGAGGATACAAGTACACAAGACACATTTTGGACTAGTTTTGTGGTAGACAAAGTTGACAATACAACTCCTATAACTGTCAACATAGAAAATGATGATGTTATGTATCCAACACCGGATCCGTTACCAGATCCAACATCAGAACCAAACTCACCAATTACACCACCAACATTCCATTATGACCCTAACTCAGCAGAAGAAGAGGCTACTATTAGTTCATTAGAAACATCAGATGAAAGATATGATCATACACCAGTACGAGGATTAAAAGGTTTAGCAGAAATTTACGAAACTGCAAGAGTAGTGGAAACACCTAGTTTATTTTTCACAGAAGAAGAACCTCGTAACTATAAGGAAGCATCAGTAGATAAGAAATGGATTGAGGCTATGGAAATTGAAATAGATTCAATCAATAAGAATAAGACATGGATTCTTACTACATTGCCAGAAAATCACAAGGCAATTGGACTCAAATGGGTTTTTAAAACCAAGAGGGATGCACAAGGAAAGATCATTAGATACAAGGCACGGTTAGTAGCAAAAGGATATGTACAAGAACAAGGAATAGACTTTGATGAAGTATTTGCCCCAGTTGCTAGGATAGAAACAGTACGATTAATATTAGCGTTAGCAGCATATCATGGTTGGCAAGTTCATCACTTGGATGTAAAATCAGCATTTTTACATGGAGATTTGAAAGAAGAAGTCTATGTTACACAACCTGAAGGATTTGTACAACCAGAAAACTCAGGAAAAGTTTACAAGCTTATTAAAGCTTTATATGGCTTAAGACAAGCACCGAGAGCTTGGAATGTGAAGCTTGATCAAACATTAAAGTCATTAGAATTCAAGAAGTGTAATCTCGAACAAGCAGTATATACAAAGAGGAACAAGAATTCTACAATTATAGTCGGAGTTTATGTAGATGATTTGATAATCACTGGCACTCCAAAGAAGGAAGTAGAATTATTCAAATCCCAGATGGAAGAAAAGTTTGAAATGAGCGACTTAGGATTGTTAGCTTATTACCTTGGGATAGAAGTTACACAGACAGGAGGAGAGATTACAATCAAGCAAACAGGTTATATTAACAAGATCTTGAAGGAAACGAATATGAATGATAGTAATGATACGAAGATACCAATGGACCCCGGTACTAAGTTGGTCAAGGCGGAAGATGGAGAATCAGTTGACGCAACTTATTACAGAAGCTTAATTGGAAGTCTCAGGTACTTACTACATACAAGACCAGATCTTAGTTATTCAGTCGGACTACTCAGTAGATGGATGCAAGACCCAAAGGAACATCATCTAAAGGCAGTAAAGCAAGTAATCCGATATATCAAAGGAACAAAGGAGCATGGCATAATTTACAAGAAAGAAGGCGGATGCAAGATTACAGGTTACAGTGATAGTAGTTATGGAATCAACACTGATCAAGGAAAGGGAACTACTGGCATAGTATTTTATTTTGGAGAGTCACCCATTACTTGGAGTACTCAGAAACAACCGACAGTGGCGCTATCATCATGTGAATCAGAATTTATGGCAGCTACTGCAGCATCATGTCAAGCCTTATGGTTAAAAAGATTACTTAGTGAATTAACTGGAAATGAAGAAAAAAAGATTACGTTGAAGGTAGATAACGTTTCAGCAATTGCACTAGTCAAGAACCCAGTTTTTCATGGAAGAAGTAAACACATCGACATTCGATATCATTTCGTTCGAGAATGCGTAGAGAATGGACACATCAATATAGAACATGTCAGCGGAGAACTACAAAGAGCAGATATACTAACAAAGGCTCTACCAAGATTGAAGTTCATGACAATGCGACAAATGCTCGGAGTTCAAGATTTAACAAGAAGCAACGATCAAGATTAAGGAGGAGAATGTGAACCTATAATCTCGCTTCATTGCTTCTTAAAACTCGAAGGACCAAAGATGTTAGTTAGAAACTTTGTAACCGAAAGTTAGTTACAGAAGTTAGTTATTGAAAAGTTAGTTATTAGTTATACCGGTTGGAACTATAACCGAAAGGACACAATGGTTGGGTCATGTCGATTCAAACCTTATATATACATATGTATTAGAATCGTTTAATGGTTAGACAATATATAGATTTACTTATTCATATTACTTTGCAACTTATTATATCGATCCAAAGATAGTGGGACAACATTTACTACGGTGAGTTTTAGATTTTTTACTAAGGTAGTGAGTTTGGGTGGTGACCGGGTATAGTGTAATGGAAATCAAAATTAAGAGGTTCACGTTATCTTCATTCACGTAATCTTCTCTAGCATTTTGTGACTGATCTTTGACCACTTTGACAATGGTAGTACTTTTAATGTGAGTTCACATAAAAAATGACAGTGTGATGACCATAAGAAAGTGTAATTTACGTTGTTTTCTTCGTTAATATCTTCTCTAGAAATATAGGCAACCAAGCGGGTTGTCTGGAATCACCCTAGTCGATTCATTTGTTAAGTCATATAGATGACATCAGTGGATAAGTGTGAATGGCACCTTATGCATGAGTGAGCTGTTCAATTTAGAAGCCTAACGTACTAGTAAGTCATATGTGTTCAATAGAGCCCTTACATGAAGCCATGGAGGCACAACTTAGTTTGTAGTATAGGTTGTATGACGCTATACAATAAGGATGATTGGACTGTTAGGTTTAGCTTCTTTTGTCGTTTTCACACGATGATTGAACTGTTGGGTTAGCCAACAAAATTGCTTTGTGTAACGTTCAAAATCCAGTTTGTTTAAAAGAACATAAAAAGGTAAAATTGTTAGCAATTTTTGTGTGACTGATCGAGTTAGCTATGGGAACATCCCGCTTTGCTGAGGCTTGGCATGTATTCGACACGCAAGATTAAAAAAATATTTGTACGTTCCAGTCTCTAACACTTTGTATTTTGATTAATACAATTTAAGGATCATTTGGTTCAAGAATCCAAAAGAACTTGGAGGGCCACACCTTCATTCATTTTCCTAACAGAATCAATAAGGCATTGTACGGATGGCCGGGGTTACGTAAACTGAGGTGGATCATTTAAACGGTTCTATTATCACATATTCTAAATCTAGTTAACACTGTATATCTGAAAACATTGTAATTTTCTAGACATGTGTGATCCTCCACTATAGTATATAATTCAGAAAGATATCACTTCTTTAACCTGTGTGGGTTGTAAAGATGGAACTGTTTTTAACTTTTTATCAAATAGTGTACATACCTGCGTGTTGACTCTTGCATTTCTAAATACCATTTATAAGTTAATGATAGAGCGTTTGTACTTTGAAGTAGTGACATTGTTTAAATGCGGTTATTAAGTGATCCTCATATGGGTTTACTCTCACAGTTTTGCTCTTTTCTGTTTGGTTCTGGACGAGAAAAATTATCAGTAATGCTACTCGTTTTGATTATTTTGAGTAACATGTCGTGAAGTTAATGAGAAACGTGTACAATGGGTCAAATCATTATTACCTAAATGAGGAACGGGTCGAACTGGTCACTTAGTTTAAAACCTGTCCAAAGTGTGTGTTTTAATGCATACACCTTCTAGTTATTGTTTATTAAGGATTTAGACTAGACTAATATGACCCATTTCCACCTGAACCCATGTTGACCTGTTATCTACCCCGCCCATCTTGCCATCTCTAAAATCTGAGTATAAAACGGTTGAATCTTGTTCTAGTTATGTTGGAAGAAAACAACAAGATTTCTCATTGTTGAATGAAGAGCTCTTGCACTGGTAAAATCTCACTATGTTGAGGCTCGGTATGGATTCGACGCATGAGATAGAAAATTATTTCTCATATATAACTCTTTGTATTCATATTGCATATCTCAACAAGATACCATAGCTCGTAGTTTGGTTCAAAAACTAGAATGGTGCAAAATCCAGCCTTATGTGGTTGAATGTTTGACCTCATTAACAATGTGTCGATTAGTGGCTTTCTTTGTAAGACTCGCAAGGATTATCCATGTTGGATAATTCTAGTGACTCGCGTTCATTAGTACTATGTGCTTGATTGCGTTGTATACATTAGTAGGGCAAAGTTATGACTCTGTCTCTTGATACCTTCACTATAAATGTAGGCAACAAAGAGGGCCCAAATCACCAATGTTGTACAAGAGTTACCTCAAATCTTTAGGTACATGAATGGCAGTGGTAAGAACTTATAGGACCAAACTCATATGTGCTCAACATAGACGTTACATGGAGGACCGCACCTTAATTCATTTTTGTAGCATGTTAACAGAATCAATATGGCCGGATATGTTCAGGGGATCGGTGAAACGATTAGAGATTGAAATGAACACCAACAACGATTGGATATACATAGAGGATTACTAAATATTTAGTTGCATAAACATATGGACAATCCTGGTAAATAAAAAGTTTGGAGTACCACTTTTTTTAAATAACAAATAATAAAAAAGTATTTGCTAAGTGACAACATAAATTTATATTAAAAAAAAAAAAAAAAAAAAAAGGTCGAGACTTTTATATCAATTTTCATTTACAAGATTCACATCTTTCACCTATGTGGGATAAGAGGTTCTAAATAGCAATCATCTACTATACACCAGTTATATGTCCATTAGATAGTTTGAAGCTAATCTGACAGTTAATGCCAAAGTTTGAATACACTTATTAAGTGATGACAAAATTAGATTCAAATGCCCTTTACGAAGTATTTTTTTATTTTTATTTTTTTATATCATTGTTATGGTATGGGTTTACTCTCATATTTTCGTTCTTTTATGTTTAAAAATTTGCCTATTTAGCCATATTTTTTTATTTTGAGCACAAATTACCACCTCTACCAATAGTTAAATGGATATACATGGAAGATTACTAAATATTTACTACGGTATGTATTAGGTAAGTAAATAAAAAGTTTAGAGTACGACTTTTTTAAACTGGCAACAAATAATAGAAAAAGTATTTGTTAAGTTAGAACTGATATTTAAAAAAGTCGAGACTTTTATATCAATTTTGAGTTACGCGATGACCCTGAAGTTTATTTTTTTTTTGCTAAATCTATACTACATATAACGTAAAAATGGTCAATGTGTAATGTTGAGTTTTCAACAATAGTCAAATGAGAGAAAGTGGAATGTAATTAATACTTTTATTAAAACACCTCAATACTTAAAATTATAATTATTTATTCACATTGTACAACCAAATTAAAGCATATCTACCAAATTAAATACAACTAATTCAAACACAAATCGAGTTGACCCGGGACGCTTCAAACCCGACGGGTTGACCCAGCTTAATTTGACCCGTTTTCGACCCAACCTAGCAAGTTGACCCAGTTTAAATACAACCAATTCAAAGACAAATCGGGTTGACCCGGGACGTTTCAAACCCGATGGGTTGACCCAGTTTAATTTGACCCGTTTTCGACCCAACCTAGCAAGTTGACCCAGTTTAAATCGACCTACTTTTCGACCGGAACGGTTCAACCGGTTGAACCACCAGGGTCGAACCAGGTTTCAAAACATTATCCATTACTTAAAAGTACAATAATTTATTCACATTGTACAACCAATTAAAAACATATCTACCAAATTAAATACAACCAATTAAAACACAAACCGGGTTGACCCGGGATGCTTCAAACCCGTTTTTCGACTGGAACGGTTCAACCAGTTGAACCACCCGGGTCGAACCAGGTTTCAAACATTATGTTTAATTCTCAAATCTTCAAACTTTTATTATTTTTCGTATAACCTATAAACTTTTTTTTTATCAATAAACTATATGTCGCTATAAAATCTCGTTGCTTACGGGTTGCCCCCTCATTGCTTGCATTTGAAAATAGGATGCCCGATTATTCTTTTAAGGAATCTCGATCCGGAAAATGGATTATGTAATGACACGAGGTTGATATGTAAACGTTTTTACCCTAATGTCTTCAACGCCGAGATTGTTGTCGGGCAACACGCTGGAGTTAGAGTGCTCTTGCCAAGAATTCCTCTTGCTCCATCTGAAGAAGACATGTTCCCTTTCAAACTAAAGAGAACACAATTCCCTATTCGCCTTAGCTTTGCGATGACTATTAATAAAGCTCAAGGCCAAACAATTCCAAATGTGGGTGTCTATTTGCCTGACTCTGTTTTCTCCTATGGCTAGCTTTATGTGGCATTGTCTAGAGGGATTTCCCGTAGAACAACAAAGGTATTGGTTAATCCAGTCAAAGAGTTCCGTCAAGCAGGAATCTACACCTCGAATGTCATTTATCAAGAAGTTTTACGCGAAGAGTAACGTGTGTTGTTAGTTTTTATTTCATAAATGATGTAATGTTTTACTTTCAATTTCATTAAATGTTTTTATATGTTGTTTGATAGATGTTAAGAATTTTTTTTATATTTTAGTTATCGTGTAGTACAACCGTTTGCAATTACATTCTGATTGGTTCATGTTCTATTTTGAACTCTACACAAAACACTCACCACAATATCACAAATCGTTAATTATCTGCCGCTAGGAATTCCGTTGCTATGCACGGGTACTCGCCTAGTATAATAAACTCCAATTTCATCATGTAACCGACAACATGATAGCTTTCTCAAAACAAACTGTACTCTTACAATGTGGTATATAACCATAGAACATTTCACTTCTTCCACCGATGTGGGATATGTACAAGGGTGGACCGACGTAAATAGCAAAGATCTACTAAACACCAGTTTGGGTTACTCTCATATTCTCGTTCTTTTTTGTTTGGTTGTGGTCGACCAAGGAAAAAATTATCGATAACGCAACTGTTTTTGTGTTTCTTGAATTACATGCCATGAAGATAGTTAAGTATTCTACGTTACAACTAGTTTAATTCAAGCCTTTTATGTGTTAAATATAATGACCTTAATATATAAGATAAGTTTTGAACATAAAATTAGTAGGAAATCTTCCTTTGTGGAACATCAATAGTTTGGATAGGTGAACAGGACTCGACTTGAGTGAGGTTCCATGAGTTTTATTTTTAACTAGACTCGTGTTTACATCATTCTGGTGACTTAAGTCCGTTAGGTACCTTGTAATTGATTAAGTTTTACATTGGTAGGAGAAAATTGTCAGTTTGTCTCTTCAATTCATATCTTCTAGCTAGAATAATGTAGCAACCAAGAGGGGCTCAAATCACCCGTGTTGTACCAGAGTTGTCTCATTTTTTTATTCACATGGATGGCTATGCACATCTTGATCAGTTTGAATGGTACCTTGTGCATGATTGAGTTTTACGATGGTTGTGGACCAAGTTGATATGTGCTTAATAGAATTACATGTCATGATGTTATTTAAGTATTCCACGCTGCAAGTAATTTAGTTCAAGCATTTTCTTTGCAAAATATACTAATCTTAGCATACAAGAGAAATTTTATAGATAAATATCAGTAGGAAAACTTTGTGTGACTGATTAAGTTCTCTTTGTGACATATCAATAGTTTGGGTACGTGAACTGGCCGGACTCGACCCGTGTGAGGTTGCTTCATTTCTTAGCCATCTGGAACAGTTGGATCGTACTTTGTGCATGATTGATTGGTACAAATGGTAAGAACGTAAAGCCTTAAAGGACCAAACTGATCATAATACACTACAAGAAAGTTGGTCTGTCATGACGCTCATAAAGGTCCTAATATACTAGTAGTACTTAAAAGGACTTGAGATTTTATAGGACCATACGAGATAAGGGTCTTAAAAACATAATATAATACGACCTCTATGGAAGGTGTCCTGTTAAGTTTTATTAAAATCGGACCTCATGAACAAATGTCCTATAAGATAAGTTTATTAGAACACAAAATTGAAGTGTCCCATTAGGATATATCATAATAAGACCTTAACAAATAAGTGTCCTATAACTCACTATAATAAATAAGGCAAATGATTTAAAAATGTATCATACTTGCCACTATTTGCTCTTGTAGGTAGCGAACAATTTTTTATTTTTATTTTTTTTTTATTATTTTTTTTTTTTGGGTACTTTCTTTCAAATTCATCCTTTTTATGGTATTTTGCGAAATTTTTGGATATTTTTGCATTCTTAACTAATAGAAATTTTTTTCCCCTAAGGGCAAAAATGTCACATAGTACCCTAAAAATGATGAATTTGAAAGAAAAGTACCAATAAAAGCAAAAAAAATTCTTCGCTACCCACAATAGCAAATGGTGGCAAGTATGATACTTTTTTTTAATCATTTTCTCTAGCTAATAGTTAAATTGAGAATGATGGCCGGTATAGTTACGGTTTTGTTTTATTAAAAATATAGATAGACAGTTACTACTAAATATCTAGTTTTATAAACATATGGACAATCTTTGTAAATAAAAAATTTAGATTACTATTTTATAAGTGACAAAAGATACTAAAAAGCCAAAGAATTTTATAATTATTTTGGGATCAAAGATTCTATAAAGTTTGAAATCTTTAGTTTAATAATCAACTTCATAAACACATGCATCCCAAAACATGGTAATATTCTAGACATGTGTGATCCTCATTCTCTATAGTATATAAATAGAAAGATTTCACTTCTTTAGCCGATGTGGAATGTAGGGGTGTTTGTTTATGCTTATAATCTTCTCTTTTCCAAAAATAGTGACAATATTATTTACTAAAGAAAAACCATTGAAATAAATCTTGTTTCAGACACAAGTGGATGTATATCTATATTCGAGCAATCATTTGATGTTCTTGGGCCAAAGTTTAAAATGGTACTTATTAAGGGATGACGCAATTTGAGTGATTTCATGCGGGCTCACTCTATTATTTTAGTTCTTTTATGTTTGGTCATGTTAGAGAAAAAAAATTGCCGATAATGTACAACTCGTTTTGTGTTTCTTGTGCAAATCACTCGGTCTTTGTGTCAATTTTAGTTAAATTTTGTAATAATTTATGAATATTATTTGTCCTATGTAAATTATATATATCAAAAGTTAAGTACAACTCTAGACTAATATTCACAAAGTATAGTTTGGAGTAGCCATTTTTATAAGTGAGAACAACTACAAAAAACGTCAAGCATTTATATATGTTTTCCAAAAGCATGTTCATTAACAAAGTTTGATTTTTTTTACTTTCATAATAAACTTCGTCCACAACGTACCATGCGCCTTGAAAACATGGTAATAGTCTAGACATGTATGAAGCTCATTTACTACAGTACATAAACAAGAAAGATTTCACCTCTTTAATCTATGTAGTATAACAAGTTTCTTGAACGAAGAGTCGAACATGTCACTCATTTTGGAATTTGAAAGAAAATAAAACTTTCACAAACTTTTCATATATGGGCGGGGCTCAGCCCATATAGATAATAATAACAACAGGCCCATATCTTTGAATAATTTTAAAGTTGACTTTTCACTAAACTCTGAGGAGTTTCAAGACTTCCCATCATACTAAAAAGTAGTCAACTGTAAAATGGTGACATTTGTGTTTTTTAAGGTTATATCCGGCCATGACCCGGTTAGACCCGGTCATATAAGGCCTTGACCCGGTTAGACCCGGTTATATCCGGCCTTGACCCGGTTAGACTCGGTCTTATCCGGATAAGACCCGACTATACCCGGTCATATTATCCGGCCAAGACCCGGTTTGACCCGGCTATATCCAACTAAGACACATTGTCGGCTTCAAATGACTCCACATATCAACTAGGTAATACTGATATCGTGTTTCTCTCTTGTTTCGTTGTAGTGCATGGTTTGAATCTATGTATCAATTAATTAAGGATTGGCTGCTTGCTATTCAGCAACTTTTTTTTTTTTTTTTGTTAGAGTGTGTGTAGGTGAAAGGACCAGTGTTGGGTGGAAGATACTTGTCTTTGTTTCAATGCTCTCAAAGGTTTACCTGGGCCGGGTTTTCGGGTTGAGCAATATTTTTCTTGTTTTTTTTCTTATATAAGTTATCGAAAATTTGATTTATTTTGTACAGTTTGGGTTATTAAAGCCTAAAAATACTCAAGTTTTAACAATTTTAAGAATTCAAATATGCCATAATATATATAATTGTAACATATAAACAAATATCAAATATGCTTTTGAGTCGCCATCCCAATGAATAATGTATACTCATCACACAAGACATTAAAAATAGACATTAAAATTACTATCTAACTGGGAACTAGCATTACTAGCATTAAAATCCTAATTTTAAATTACAAATATAAATAACCTGGAATGCAAAACAATAGAAGAAAAAAACTTGATTTCATCTGTAGTTGAAATTCTAAACAATACTTAGCAATTTTAATGAGTTGGACCTTATGAGAAGAGAAATATGGACTCAAGACTTAATGTCATAACCTAACATCACAAATGGCCCACTAAAACCACAAAATGCATTGACCATTTAACCTTCTATCATCTTCTTTGTACAAGAGCCGCTGACCATTTAACATTATACAATATTTACAGGAGCTAGAGTTTCTTCCATTTTCTTTAACAACTTAACAATGGTAAGATCGATTTGGGTATGCACCCATAATTATCTTACTATTTGGAGGGTGTGCACTCTCAAATTTCTAGTGTATTTTGTAATAACTATTCAAGAAAACCAAAAAAAATTACACTACTATAAATTTTCACAGGGTATGCACGTTCATACCTTGTCTATAAGCTAAATCTGCCCCTGTGCGAAAGCCACCTTTATGTGGCTGAATGTTTGTCCATATAAACAATGTGTTGTTTATTGAATAATTTTGGTAAGACTCGCGAAGGTGACACATCTATCCATGTTGGATAATTTTGGTGACTCGCATTCGTTTGTACCTTGTTATTGATTACGTTGTACATTAGTAGGACGAAGTTGTGACTTTGTCTCTTGATACCTTCACTAGAAACGTAGGCAACCAAGAGGACTCAAATCAGCAATGTTGTATCCGATTCGCCTCATTTACTCGTCACATGGATGACATCTGGCTCAGTTTGAAGGGTACCTTATGTATGATTGAGTTGTACAATGGTAACCGTAAGAGCTTAAGGACCAAACTCGTGTGTGCTCAATAGAGACCTTACATGGAGAGCACTTTACTTCATTTTCGTAATATGCGACTGCAGAATCAATATGGCATTGTATGTACGGTAGGGCCGTAGCGGTTAGGTAAGTTCACGTGGATCGGTAAAAGATGTAGAGATTGGAATGAACTGTTAGCCCATAATATTTGTATCTTGAGTTTTGATGCAAATAGTATTTTACGGTTTATTTTATTTGGCTTGTAAATAGTTTGATCATCATTTGGTTGGTCATCTATTAGTGCAAGTGCTATACCTTCATGATCATATTTCTCACTTGTGTTTTCGTTTTTTTAAAAACCTTCATGGGTTTGATTCTATATTTGTTGATCTCAAATGGGTCGTTTACGGAATTGAAATTGGTTAATTTCCAGAATCGAAGTGGGTGATGATTCTGTCTCAACTAGGGTTTTTGGTGAAAATAAGGTGTTAAAAAAACTTGGTGATGGTAGAAAAGATGAAACGGGTCGGGTCGGGTTTGGGTTTTGATCACTCATGATTAGCTTGCTTTAAAAAACTAGAACTATATTTACAATCAAAAGAAAGAAAAAAAATAAAAAATAAAAAATGGTGAACACCAACGGCGAAA
Organism: Artemisia argyi; assembly: GCA_030686995.1. Lineage (NCBI taxonomy): Eukaryota > Viridiplantae > Streptophyta > Magnoliopsida > Asterales > Asteraceae > Artemisia > Artemisia argyi. The sequence continues at coordinate 14,157,727 of CM060687.1, forward strand.
TGGGTTTCTTAAAGTATGGTTACTCTTATTGTTTGAGTTTTCAAGTTAATATTGATTAAATCATCACTTATTCTTAAGAAATTTTCAATAAATAAAAGTTTTTTGTCAAATGGACAATCGTTGTAAATCGATAGTTGAAGACTTGGAGCTCCATTTTCCAAAGTTAAAACATAAATTATAAAGCGTAGAATTTACATTTAATTCTCAGCAGCAACCGTTTATGAAGTTTTTTGTTTCATATATAGTCAACTTCGTAAACGACTGTGTTACTGAGAACATAACATTAGAGGGAGAGGTGTGGTGATGAGGCATCACCTCCTCATTTGGGACCCACGGGTGCCACATCACCCAAACACCTCTTCACAACTAACCCCTTCTCACTCATAACTAACCTCAACTTACTCATTTGAGGCCCACCACTTACAACTTTTTTTTTAATTCAAAATTTCAAATAAACTAAATTCATTTTATTCAAATAATACAAATAACATTTTTTTAAGTTACAAAAAAAAATTTAAAAAAAAAAAAAAAATTCTTAACTGCACACACACCACACACTTCCAAATCATTTACATCTAATAAATATCATTTGCACCACACATACACTTTCCAAACCATTTCCATCCAATCAGAAAAAAAAAAAAAAAATATATATATATATATATATATATATATATATATATATATATATATATATATATATATATATATATATATATATATATATATATATATATTACTTCTTCTTCAAGCTTTGGCTGCACACACACACTTCCAAATCATTTACAAAACAATTACAAAAGAAAGGAAAAAAAAAAAAAGACACAACTTGCAGTCCTCTCCCTCGTCACGCAGACGACGAGCTCCTCCAACGAGCCACGGCGAGCAAGAGAGGGTGTGGTGGCGAGCTCCAGCGAGCTCCACGTCGGACGACGAGCTGCCATGGCGAGCCCACACCTCTCCCTCTTATTCTTGCCATGCATGATCTTTACTAACTGTAGTATATGTGGGAACGTGGGATATAACTATATAAGGTTTCCCATCGTATTTTTGTTCTTTTTTGTTTGGTTGTTGTCGATAATGCAACTTGTTTTGTGTTTATTAAATTACATGCCATGAAGTTGATCAAGTGTGTCGTTGGTAATGTAAAGCAATTTTTGTATGTCTTAATTGGTCGAGAAACTTACTCGATCTACTGTGTGTCATCTGTAGTTAAATTTTGTTGTAGTTTATGATGATATGTTAGTGTATAATTCCTATGCTTCTATGACTATTGTAGTTTTATACTTTTATGCTATGCACAAGTAGCTTAATACAAGCACTATGACTGTTAAATATACTGATCAAGTAACACCAATAGGTAATTTTTATGTTACTGATCAAACTAAGTAAGTCGTTTGGGGAGTGCGATACATCTATCTATTTTGCATAATTTTTGTGGCGCATCTATGTTAGTACCTTGTGATCGATTGAGTTGTACGTGCTACCTGTACATAATTAGCAGGACAAAGTTGTGACAACCAAGAGAGCCACATGCGACTTAACTCATTTTCATAACATGTCATTGCCGAACCAATATGGCATTGTACGGTATGTGTTAGGTAAGTAAAGTTGGATCGGTGAAATGTTTAAAGATTGGAATGAACACCAATCACGAAATTAAATGATAGAAAACAATGGATGTAAATTAAATGGCTAATACCATAAAAAAGCACTATACTTGTAAAAAATATGACTTTTGCATAGCGAACTAAAAAAAATACTCTTGTGAACTCTAATGTTGAGACTTTTGTCTTTATATGAGTAATAAAGATAATTTTTTTTGTAATGACCGTTTTACCTTTGAATTTTTGAAAATTGCATCAACTGTCCCTAGGCTAAATTACATAAATGGTCCCTGTTCAATGGCGGAGCCAGAAAAAGTGATTACAGGGGGCATCGAGTAGAGCGTAAAATGTTAAGAAGTGCCTTTTTTAAGTATAATTTGAAGTCGGGTCGGGTTTAAGAAATAACAACTCTACTTCATTGAAACTAACACTAAATTATAGGTTTAGATGTCAAATATATTTCGTTTGGTATTTTTCATGTGTGTCCTTTATTAACTCATGTTATAATTAAGTCACATAGATCTTATATCATATCCATAGACCAAATACAAATACTTAACGAAAAGGGAAAATTCCATAAATACCCCAAAAGTACAAGGGTCTCCACCTTAAATAACCCACAAAATCTTGTTTTCTCCAAATACCCCAACGGGAGAAGGTCGCCTCTAAATCTTGGGCGGATATCATAATATGGTGACAAGTGTCCTTATGTGTGTACTAACATAGTACTACTTTATACATGTACTTTCTTGGGCGACTAGGCCCACATTTCTTGGGCGACTTGTATTTTTTGTATTTTTGTAAAAAACTTAATAATAAAGTTGATAACATTTTAGGTCCTTGTGGTTTGATTTTGTGGTTTGATTGGTATTTCATTTTTTCAGTCTCTTTTATAAATAAAAACACAAATACAAACACAAACATATACACAACACACAAATCTGAGAAACACAAATCTGGTTAACGACAATGATTCACAAGTGTTTCTAATCCTATTCTAACACTTTCCCACACAGTTAATTTAATCAATACACCCAAAATAAAAAATCCCCAATTCATAAGTATAAACCCTAAATCAATGAATCATTTTAAAACGTGTTTCTGGGTTTGATTAGATGATTGACGAAGGTTGTATACAAGATTCCGACCATAACCCAACAATCTAATTAGGCTAAAACCATCGGACCTTCCCAAAATAATAATAATCACACTCTGTAAATAACACCTCATCACCGGCGATCCGCACATTCAGATCCAGTCAACTCACCGTTGACCAAAACACCCACCACAAAAAGCCCATCATGAAACCCACAATCAAGCCATTATTCACCTTGTTCTTCGTTTTCTTCGCCATCTTCAATTCTTTGATTCTTCATATACAATCTTGTGATTCGACTTGAAAGGAGAGAAAGAAAACAGTTCTTGGTCTATAGCTTGGCGTGAAAAGGGGTTTTCCTTGGGGCTAGGTTCGAGAAACAGGATATTAGACTGATCCCTTTTTCTTTTGTTGAAGATTCTTGTGTGTTCATAGATGTAGGTTATAGATCTGGTTTTCTTTGAAAAGAGAGAGAAAGGGAGATAACATGTATATCTGATGTATATCTGGTTCAAACGCTACATTGATGTTGCATACTCTCCAACTTATCATTCAATTGTGTACTATATGTTTGTGTTTTTATTTTTAAAAGAGAGAGAAAATGTGTGACCGAAAATGAAATACCAAGCAAATTTGAAGGACCAAAAATGTACTTAACACTATTATTAACTTTTTTACAAAAATACAAAAAATACAAGTCGCCCAAGAATGTGGGCCTAGTCGCCCAAGAAAGTACATGTATAAAGTAGTACTATGTTAGTACACACATAGGGACACTTGTCACCATATTATGATATCCGCCCAAGATTTAGGGGCGACCCTCTTCACTTAGGGTATTTGGAGAAAACAAAAAAAAGTGGGGCATTTAGGGTGGAGACCCTTGTACTTTTGGGGTATTTATGAAAAATTCCCTAACGAAAAACTAAACACAAGTTTGTGCAAACAGTATTAAAGCATTTGGGGTTTTCTTTAAAAATGTACTTGAAAAGGAATGTGATCATTGTAAATAACATAATTTTGACATTAACAAATTACTATTAAAAAAGCATGTGACGTTTACGAAATTATATTGCTGTACAATTGAATATATTAAAATCTTAAAATCCTGAAATACTAATCCTTAAAACCTTAATTTCAATAGTTATTTTAACATCAAACATTGATATACATGAACATTGTAAATCTAATACGTTAGCAAGACAAAAGAGAAAGAGAAATACGTAGTACTAGTAATATTTAAATATTGTTAAATCAAATGAAAACTTTTTGGTATCCTCTCCCAACACAACTCCCAAGTCTAATTACCACTGACCACTTCCCTACTTTTACTCTTCACCTTCCCTCTTTTTTCTTCCGTGTTTTCCGACTAAAGAAAACCATCAAAAAAGGGTTACGAAATTAGTTGACACTTTGATTTTTAATTTCTCAGTGAATGACAAGGGCACTAAGATTATCAAGCTGAGGGCACTGGAACTTCTTACTACCATTTTGATATTTTTAATACATGATTTTGTGTGTCTATGAGAGGTTTGTTGGGGGGCAACTCCCCCCGGTACACATAAAGTGGCTCCGCCTCTGTCTCTGTCGTTTGGAGAAAATTGTGTCCGACGTCCCTATTTTTTTTTTCCAAATTTTTTTTTCAATTTTTTTCTTATGTTTTTGTCCTTATTTTTTTTCAAATAAGTTTGATGATTTACGCAAGTTATAAAATTTACAAGAGTCTATAATTATGAATTTGATTGAAAACCGCTTAAATTTTGGTAGTAAAAAAACTTTTTTTTTTTCATGTTAAAATCTCACGAGTCTTGATGTAAAACATCATTCCGAACAACTTTTGTGTTTTTCTTTGCTTTGGAAGTTCCAGAATGTTGTCTGGATTTCTAGCCACTTATATTATATGCCAAAAGTTCCGTGCTGCTCATCACTCCTCGAGGCCAAGGTGATGATTTGGGCCAGAAAGGGGTCAAAATCGTTATTTAAAATCGATATAGAAACCGCTTAAGTTTTTGGTAGTAAACAACCCTTGTTTTACTTTTTCAGGTTAAAATCTCTCAGGATTTGATGTAAAACATCATATCACAACTTTTGTATTTTACACTTTTGACGATTCGGACTAGAAAGGGGTCAAAATCGATAAAGAAACCGCTTAAGTTTTTGTTAGTAAACAACCATTGTTTTGCATTTTCTGGTTTAAATCTCGCAAGACTTGATGTAAAACATCATTTCGGACAACTTTTGTATTTTACACTTTTGATGATTCGGACCAGAAAGCGGTCATATTTTTTTTCACATGTGACTAAAAAAAAGAATTTCAATAAAAAATTTGGGAAAAATCGAAAAAAAAGAGACGGTGGACGCAATTTTCTTCAAACGACAGAGTCCATTTATGTAATTTAGCCTTGGGACGGTGGATGCAATTTTCGCAAACCAAGAAGGTCTATTTATATAATTTGAAAGGGTAAAACTGTCATAATACTTAAAGAAAGACAACATTGTCAACATTATTGTTTACAAGAGTATTTTTTTTTTTTTCGCTACACAGGAGCAACATTTTTAATAAGTATGGTGCTTTTTTATAGTATTAGCCCTAAATTAAAAGCGAAATTTCATAATGCCTTTGGAAAAAATAAAAAGTTCGGAGTACGAACACTTTATTTTCAACCCGTTTGGTGAAGTTTGAATTTTTTTGCTTTATAAATCAACTTTCACCAACACATGTGTGGAAACATAATACCAATCTCGACTTGCACTATAATATATAACCAAGAAAGATTTGACTTCTTTCATCTATGTGGGATATGAATATGAAATGGTTCTATCAAACACATAATATTGTACATGCTTACATGCCGACTTAATCTATACCATTCATCTGTTCATCATAGAGCGTTAGTACTTGAAGCTACTTGGATTCTTAATGAAAAAGTTTAAATTATGTTATTAAGTGACGACGAGAATTTTGAGACGGAGATCTTATACAGAGTATGAATTTTATCACTGATTTCATATGGGTTTACACTCGTATTTTCGTTCTTTTTTGTTCGGTCGTAGTTGAGGAATATATTGTCAATAATGCAACTCGTTTTTTGTTTCTTGAATTACAGCCATGAAGTTAATCAAGTATTCTACGCTGCAAGTTGTTTAGTTAAATATATTTTTCTTAGCATATAATATAAGTTTCGTAAATAAAATCAGTAGGCAGTCATTGTGTGACTAACTAAATTACCCTTTGCGAAACGCCAATAGTTTGATTAGGTGAACTTGCCTCAAACTGTCTGATTGATGAAGATTTTTTGGAGGGACATGTGAGTGTGACACGTCTATCAATTTTAGATAAATTCTGCTGACTCGCGTTCGTTAGTACCTTGTGATTGATTGCATCGTACATTTGGTAGGACAAAGCTGTGACTCTGTCTCATGATACATTCATTAGTAATATAGGCAACAAAAGTGGCTCAAATCAGCAATGGTAAGAGCTTAAAGGACCAAGCTCATATGTGCTCAACAGAGACGTTACATGGAGGGCCAAGCCTTAATTCATTTTCATAACATGTCACAACAGAATCCTTATGGTTACAGGTAAATTTAGAAGGATAGGTGAAACATTTAGAGGTCAAAATAAACACCAACTGCTAAAACATATTGACAATCTTTGTAATAAAAGGTTTGGAGTATTACTTTTTCTAAGTGACAACAAAATATTACAGTAAAAAAAATAATAATAAAATAAAATAAAATAAAATTTGTTAAGTTACAAGAGATATTAAAAAAAGTCAATAGTTTTATATCAGTTTTCGACTATACAATACTTGATGAGTTTAGGTTTTCGCTAATATAATAAACTCAAATTGCATCATATAATCGAAAGCATGACAGCATTCTCAACACAAGTTATGCTCTTACAATCTACTATATAACCACATGAGATTTCACTTCTTTCATCTATGTGGGATATTATAAGGTGAACTAGTTTTTATCAAATAACAATAACCTACACCAGCAGTTATATGTTCATTATAGAGTGTTTGTAGTTTGAAGCTACTCTAATAGTTAGTGCTAAAGTTCCAACACAGTTATTAAGTGACAAGGAAATTGGGTTTGGAGATCCTCCATGAGGTAAAAATTTTATCACGGATTTTAAATGGGTAATACTCATATTTTTCGTTCTTTTTAAAAATTGGCGATAATGCAACTCGTTTTGTGTTTCATGAATTTCATGCCATGAAGTTAATTAGAGATTCAATGCTGCAAGTAGTTTAGTTTAAGCGCTTTATATGTTAAATATACTTTGCATATCATATAAGTAAAAAATCTTTGTGTGAGTGATTAGGTTCCCTTTGTGAAACATCAATATTTGGATAAGTGAACCAGACTCAACCTGTGTGAGGTTCGGTGAGTTTTATAGCAGGACTCGTGAGCGTGACACATTAACACATGTATCCATTTTAGATAATTCAATTCTGGTGAGACACATCCGTTGGCAGCTTGTAATATAGAAATGAAAAGTGAACTCATGTAGACTCTTGGCATTTTTGTATACAATCTATAGGTTAAGTGAGAGCATTTGTACTTTGAAGCTACTTCGTTATTAGCTTAATACAAGCCTTTTAGGAGAACATGTATGAAATAATTCGACCGGCTATTTTTATGTGACTGATTGATTTATCCTTTTGGAAACTTCATTAGTTTGGTTTAAGTGAACATGACTCAAAACTATGTGGGATTTGGTGATGACTCGTGAGTGCGACACATCTATCCGTCTTGGATAATTTTGGTGGATCGCGTACGTAAGTACCTAGTGATTGATTGAGTTTTACATTGGTAGGACAAAGTTGTCACTTCGTCTCAAAGCCCTCAATTTATAGTCACATGGATGTCGTTGAATATCCGGATCAATTTGAAAGGCACTTTTACATGAGTGAGTTGTTTTAATAGATAGCTTGATGGACATTCATGACGGGAAATGCAAAGAAGCTTTTGATGAAGTTAAACTATTGAAGTGATTTTAGAACAATCAGTTCTATAGTGATTTTGAAGAAGTTCAAGTGTTTGAAAACATGTTCACTCCACTTTATAGTGACATCAAGAGTTTTTTTTCTTTAACTTTTATTTTAAAATTTTAAATGCTTGAGAATTTGTTAGTTTGGTATATTTAGTTTTAAATAAATAAATAAATAAATAAAAAATCAAGTAAAATAACGAAAACAAAAAAAGTTGAGGTATGAGACAATTGGGATTTGAACCACAAACCTTTGGATTATAGTACAGCACACATACCAAATGACCTACACCCCATCATATGATACATGTATTCCTACCTCTACTTAACATATAGTAGTAATGTGTTTACGGCTTGACCCTTATAATAATAAGCATTTAATCACGGATAATTAAATGCCATTGTGGACTCTTATCACAATTTGCTATCTTCTTATCATTTTCACTAGCACACTCACTATAGAGTTTTGCAACTCTGATAGATGACATTTGTTTAAAGGCAAAGAATATGGAAATTAACCTTTTTTGGGTTAGAAGAGAACATAATCAAGTAACTTATTAGGTTGTTTCTGATGGGTTTTCTTCCTCTTCATGATTTAGTTTGGATTGTACTTTTCCTTTCCAAAGAAAGCGACAATAAAATTTACTAAACATGAAGAAAAACCATTGAAATAGATCTTGTTTCTGACACAACTGGATGTATATCTATATTCGAGCAATCATTTGACGTTCTTGGACCAAAGTTAAATATAGTTGATAGTGGTCGAATCAAATTTTGGATTTCTAAACATTGACTCTTGCATTAAACAATGTTGTCACTCTATCTCTTGATACCTTCACTAGAAACTAAAGCAACAAAGAGAGCTTAAATAATATGTGCAAATATTATAGTGTGACATCAACATAAATTAATTTTTAACTTTTGTAATCTTGGAACACAGCAAGTACCAACAATGAAAAAATGGAAAATGATCTAAAAACAGTTATCTAGTTAGCGAAAATACAGCTAAAAAGATGATGTTTCATGAAAATGAAAAACAAAAAAGGAGTATGAGCACGCAGGGAATTTAATTGTTGGTGTCTCTTTTAGGGTTGTGTCATATACACACCACCTTTTAAGACACTAAGAGCTTAAACGGCCAATTATCAAATGTCCTCAGTAAAGACCTTACATGGAGGGACAGGCCTTAGTTAATTTATATTGTATGTTATAGGGGAATCAATATGCATTGTACGGTAGGGCTTATGTAAGTTCATGTGGATTGGTGTGAAACATCTAGAGATTGAAAAGAACAACAGCGGTTATTGGATTTACTTAGAACATTACTATACATTTAGTTGCGTAAACATTTATGGACAATCTTTTTAAATAGAAAGGAATAGAGTACCATTTTTTTAAGTGACAAGCATATTAAAATAAAAAGTTGGAATTTTATATTAATTTTTCAACACAGATATGATACCAGGGCTTGAATTTTTTTTGTTCTAAGACCTGTGTTCATTTCGGTTGTGAAAACATAACATTATTCTCAACACGGCTTGTCATCGTACAATGTAGTATATATCCAAGCAAGATTTCACTTCTTTAACCTATGTGGGACTGTGAGATCTAAGGTTGAATTGACTTTATTCAAATAATACTAACATCCATGGTAATTAAGTGACGAATGCAATTGTCAGATTTCGACTACATAGTACAAACTTTACCACTAATTAAGTAAAATAAAAAATTTTGGAGGTCTATATGATAACGATGTAATGTATGAAAAGGGGGTACCCTCTTGAAAATGTTTTTTTTTTTTTTTTTTTTTTTTTTTTTTTTGCAGAATGACCAAAAACTCTGTCTGATTGATGAAGTTTATTGGAGTGACTAGTGAGTGCGACACATCTATCCATTTTAGATAATTCTATGACTCGCGTTCGTTAGTACCTTGTGATTGATTGCATTGTACATTGGTAGGACAAAGTTGTGACTGTGTCTCTTGACACCTTCACTAGAAATATAGGCAATAAAGTTGGCTCAAATCCCCAATATTGTACCATAGCAGCCTCATATCTTTAGTCACATGGATGGCAAATCGGCAATGGTAAGAGTTTCAAGGACCAAACTCATATGTGCTCAATGTTGGTTTTATAGACATTATAATAATAGTCGTGTGTTAGGATCGAACTTGAGATCACGGGATTGCACACAATACGTATGAAGAGAAAAAGAAATAATTATTTATAAATGTTATAAGTAATTATTAATAAACACAAAACTAGTAATAGTAATTAGTATTTAATGATAAATGACTAATGACCTATTAACAAAGATTAGGAAAGTAATACTAAGGAAAACTTGGAAACAAGGGAAAGTTCCGGAATCCCCTAGGGGGACTCCAAACCGATCGGCATAGGGGGTTCTCCACCTCCTTTGTGCCTTGAGCTCCAAGTTTTGAATAGTATATAAGCAAACCCAAGATGCATTATTTTCTCATAACTTGTACACACACATCTTGATGTTTTCTCTCCTCTTCTTTGTCCCATAATCGATCCATTCAAACAATCCCATAAGGGATTCGATTTTTATAGATCAAACAAGTTTTGTGTTTAATTTACTTGCATAAACTTTTTCTTGAATTAGTACGTGTGTACAAGAACGTGAATCAAACACACTATTGTTTGATTCTTGGATTGAATTACAAAAAGGTAAGGGGTAATTCTTGTAATCCACATAAACCCTAATTAGGGTTCTTGATTGAAGATTGCGATTTGATTCTTGTTCGGGCTAGAATCACAAAGGTACGTTTACTATTTAATATTGATTAATTAATTACATGTTATTTGATCTTGTTATAATTGCTTCCGCTATGCTCACTTGATGTGTTTGGTTTATAATATATGAATTTCATGATATCATAATTCCAACAGTGGCATCTAGAGCCGTTATAATGTGTAATTAATTATCGAAACGCATAAAAATTGGATCTTGGTTCGTTCAGTTACATGATTTTAGGGTTTTTTTGTTAGATTCGTAACCCTAAATTTTTTTTTGGGTCATTTTGACCTATAAGGGTTTTAGGGTTTATGGTTTTTGATTTTTTAATATGATTAGAAACTCTAGGATGTCATGTAATTTGTTATGCGTTTTAGTAAACGATCTTGGTGCAATATGTTAATTGTTAAGCTAAATCCATGAAAAATTGCATATTTGCATGGATTTTATATTGTGTGATAATTTAAATGGTTTAAATTATTTATATTAATTAATGGTTAAGTTATATCGAAACATGTAAATTTATTAGTAGATGTCGAATTGGAGAAGACTCCAGTATTAAGTAATCAATTATGTGATATGTGGTATTTATTTAGTTTTGGCTTACGCAATCGATTCATCGATGTATGTGGCTCTTTTTCCTAGAAGAAGAAAGCCTTAATTGAATAGATACGTTATACACCTAGATTTGATTATTAATAGGACTATTAAATAAGATTTGCATGTGGCTACATGTTTTATACATATTTAATTATTATGATTATGTATATATGTTTATTTAGTTGTTTTATTTTTTATTTTACATTACTTGTTTTGTTTATTATTATGTTAGACATGTTTATAAACGAAAAGGGTAATTTTTGAATAGAAAAATAATACGGACTAAATAAATGGCGAAATTGTTTTGGTTTTAAGAGTAAATTTCAAAGAATTGGTTGATTGATGTTTTTGTACATAGTGTGCGAAAGGCGGACCGAAGGTTGCCATCCAACGTACTTGTAGAGAGGGGTTTTTAATGACCATGCACCTACCGGTTCTCTACAACTGCCGGGTTGCCGACCCTAGACTTACCTATATCACTATATTACGTACACTGTCATCTTAAGGGTGAATTAACCACAATTCCACAATGATTATCCGAAACACTAAGCTTTCGGGCTTATGCAAAAGTACGATATAGTGGACGATAATTGTTGGTAATTCTTTAATTGGTGAACCCGATACCTCAATCAAAACTTTGTTATTTTACTCTAAGCAAATTGGTAATAAAAATGTTTTGTAAAACCAATGTTATGAAGTTGTATGCATGCTTTTTCATACATTATTTTGATCACATCAAAATTTAATACCCTTATAAAATTAAGTCAAATGTCATCTAATTAAGAACACTTGAAGTTGTAATTTACGTCATGTGGGAAATTGGCGAGATTGCAATGGAGAGGTAAATTTCATAAATTCATTGCTAGCAGATCAACTGATGTGATGGATTTGTGAGTTTACAATTTTTAAGTTAGACGACTTAAATTGAGTAGTAAGTGAGATCTTGGACTCAAGGCATTAAGATGGGGATTAAACATGCTTACAATACAAATGTTTTGTGATTGTAAATTCCATAAATCTAGGAATTGGACAAATGTTATGCCAATTACTTGTACGACAAGTTACCTCATATTATATTTTCATTACTAGCAGATCAACTGATATGATGAAACTATGTTTATGGAGGATCCTAGTTTTCAAGATTATTCTATGGATATGATTTCCTTGGGTATTTTAATTTTCTTGAAAAAAAATGTATTATCAAAAATACTAATGTTTTGAACTTTCTTATCTGTAGAAATGGCTAAAACTGATAACACCAACTTACGTTCTGTGTTCAAAACTTACTTTGAACGAGAAAAATTGACTAGCTCAGAAAATTTCAATGATTGGTTTCGTGCACTCAGGATTGTCCTGCGAGTGACTGGTCAACTTGAAATCTTGAAAACGCCTTGTCTTGCTGAACCTGAAGGCCCTGAAGCTACTGAGGCTGCCAAGGCTGAATGGAATATTGCTTGTAAGGAACATATTGATGTGGTCGCAATGATGTTAGGGGCGATGTCACCAGCTCTTCAAAGGCAGTTTGAAGAGTATTTCCCCATGAACATGGTTGATGAACTCAAGAAACTATATGAGAAACCATCAAATGTAGAGATTTACGATTTGATGGAGTCTCTACATGGTTGCAAGCAGGGTGATGGTGAATCTGTGAGTGCTCATGTGTTGAAAATGAAAAGTTACATGGATCAACTACAAACACTTGGTAAACCCTATGACAATGATATGGCTGTGAACTTAATTAATAGATCCCTTAATAAGGAATTTAGTAGTTTTGTGAGGAACTTCAATATGTATTGCGTGGGGAAGACAGTAAGTGAATTGCACGCACTGCTCATTGATTATGAGAAAGGTTTACCACAAAAGGCTCCTACACCCCAAGTACTTGCTATTCAAGGGGGTAGAATTAACAAGCCAAATGCGAACAAGAAGAAGGGTAAATGAAATAAGAAGGCTGATAAGTATAAGCAAGTTATGGCTTATCAACCACCTCAACCTAAGAAGAACCCTCCTATGAAGAATAATCCAAAGAAGGATCAAGGATGCCATTACTGCAAGGTGATGGGTCACTGGAAGAGGAATTGTCCTCTTTATCTCGATGACTTGCGAAACAATAAGGTTAAGAAGACTGGGCACATGGGCGCCAGTACTTCAGGTAACTTATTTGTCATTGAATTATTTACTTTATCTCATAAATTAAATTCCTGGGTATATGATACTGGATGTGGTATTAACATTTGTAATACACTACAGGGGTTTAGAGAGGAAAGGAGACTAGCTTATGGGGAGAAATTTCTGCATGTGGGCAATGGAGCACAAGCAGGAGTTGAAGCCATAGGAGTGTTTAATTTAGTTTTACCTTCGGGTTTAGTACTTGTTTTAAACAATTGTCATTATGCACCTTCTATAATTAGAGGTGTTGTTTCCTTTTCATGTTTGTTGGATCGTGGTTTTAATCATACTATTGATGGCAATAAAATTTCTGTTTCTTTAAATGGTGTATTTTATTTTAATGATGTTGCTGTGAATGGTGTGTTTGAAATTGAAATGAATGATCATGTTTCCAACAATATTAATAATTCGATGTACAGCATAAGTAAGAGAATGAAGTATGACTTGAATTCGTCTTACCTTTGGCACTGTAGACTTGCCCATATAGTGAAGACTCGCATGCAAAAGCTGCAAAGAGAAGGGCTTTTAAAGAATATCAATGATGAGTCATTTGATAAGTGTGAGTCTTGTATTGCTGGGAAGATGACGAAGAAACCTTTTCATAACAATATGGAAAGAGCTTCAGATCTACTTGGTTTGATACATACTGATGTATGTGGACCACTTAGACATGTGTCAAAGAGAGGTGTTGTTTACTTATTAACTTTTACAGATGATTTCAGCCTTTATGGTTATGTTTATTTACTTAAGCATAAACATGAGGTGTTTGAAACATTTAAAGTTTTCAAAGCAGAAGTAGAATTGCAATTAGGAAAGAAGATTAAAGCTCTTCGTTCTGATCGAGGTGGTGAATACCTTAGTCAAGATTTTAAAGATTTCTTAACTGAGAATGGAATTGTTCATAATCTCACATCTCCACATACTCCACAACAAAATGGTGTATCTGAGAGAAGGGATCGTACATTGTTGGACATGGTTCGATCAATGTATAATCTTACTAATCTTCCTTTGTCTTTTTGGGATTATGCTCTTGAATCAGCTGTTTTTATTTTGAATATGGTTCCCACCAAGAAGGTTGATAAGACACCATATGAGATGTGGACTGGAAAAGCTCCGAACTTGTCTTATTTAAAGGTCTGGGGTTGTGAGGTGTATGTAAAACGTGACTCACAACATAAACTCCAACAAAGATCTGTAAAATGCATTTTTGTAGGATACCTAAAGGAAAGAATGGGTTACTACTTTTACTACCCACCTGAGAACAAAGTGTTTGTTGCTTGGTATGGTGACTTTCTTGAAAATGATTTTGTAACTCAAGAAGTCAGTGGGAGAGTATATGATCTAGATAATGCATTACCTTCATAAAACACTAGCACACTTCCTGTAGAACCGGAAAGCCTGGGTCCTCCACCGGAAGTTGAAGTAGTTCCCGTTCGCAGATCTTCAAGATCTGTGAAAGCTCCTGACCGTCTATGTCTTAATGTAGAGGTTGATGAACATTTAATTGGGGATCTTAATTAACCTACTAGTTATAGAGCTGCCATTAATAGTCCTGAAAAGGAAAAATGTAAAGCTGCAATGAATGGGGAAATACAATCCATCCATGATAATGAAGTCTGGGAAGAAGTAGACTTACCTCCTGGTGCCAAGGTAGTTGGGAGTAAGTGGCTCTACAAGATTAAGACTGACATGGATGGAAATGCACACACTTATAAGGCTCGTCTAGTTGCTAAAGGTTTTACTCAAACTTTTGGAATTGATTACGAGGAGACTTTCCTGTAGCAGACATAAGAGAGATAAGGATTCTCATAGCTATAGCAGCATACTATGACTATGAGATTTGGCAAATGGATGTGAAAACCGCTTTTTTAAATGGTCATCTAGGTGAAGACATCTATATGGCACAACCAGAAGGGTTTGAAAATCCAGAGTTTCCAAATCGTGTATGCAAACTTAAAAGGTCCATTTATGGATTAAAGCAAGCATCACAACAATGGAACAAGAGATTTGATGCTGAGATCAAAAAGTTTGGATTTACTCAAAATCTCGATGAGCCATGTGTGTATCACAAAGCTAATGGGAGTGATAATGTAATTTTCCTAATTTTATATGTTGATGACATATTGATCATGGGAAAAGACATTCGAAGTTTGCAAAAGGTTAAGGCATATCTTGGAAAGTGCTTTTCTATGAAAGATTTAGGAGAAGCTGCATACATTCTGGGAATCAAAATCTATAGAGATAGATCAAGGCGGTTAATTGGATTAAGTCAAAGTGCTTACATTGACAAAATATTGAAAAGATTCAATATGCAAAATTCCAAGAAAGGATATTTGCCAATGGAATTAAAACATGGCTTATGTGATGAGTTTTGTGCTTCAACACCTGCTGAGGTGGCTCGCATGAGTAAAGTTCCTTATGCTTCGGCTGTAGGATCTATTATGTATGCGGTAAAGTGCACAAGGCCAGATGTGGCGTTTGCTCAAAATATCACCAGTCAATTTCAACAGAATCCAGGTGAAAAACATTGGATTGCTGTTAAGCATATTCTTAAGTATTTGAGAAATACAAAAGATATGTTTTTGGTATATGGTGGAGATCCAGCTGCAGAACTTTGTGTTACAGGTTTCTGCGATGCGTCCTTTCAAAGTAATAAAGATGATTCGAAGTCTCAGTCGGGTTATGTCTTTGTTATTAATGGAGGAGCAGTAGACTGGAGGAGCAAGAAGCAGAGTACAATTGCGATGTCTGCAACAGAAGCTGAATACATTGCTGCTTCAGAAGCTGCTATGGAGGCTGTTTGGATTAGGAAATTCATTTCAGGGCTTGGTGTTATGCCTTCAATTGAATTACCTATTAATATGTATTGTGACAATTCTACTGCAATCATATTTGCCAATGAACCTGGAGTCATGAGAGGCACCAGACATTTTCTACAGAAGTATCACTTTATTCGTGAAAAGGTTAACGAAGGTGAAATAAATCTGCTGAAAGTTCACACAGATGATAACTTAGCTGATCCATTCACTAAGGCTTTGGCGAAGGAGAAGCTTAATGAATTGGCCAATGGAATTGGGCTTAAATTAGCTAGTAGTTTCATGCATAACTGTGATTAGTATTTGGATAAAGGATATTGTAAACAATTATTATTTTAATGAAATAAAGTATGTTGGTATGTTTATTTCCATTGTTAATTATTGTTGTCCTATTTTGCATGTTTAAATCCATGAATAAAAGTTATTCTAAATTGTCCGTTGTCAGTTAATAATATGGGAATATTATTAAATTAAGACAAATCTGAAGGTTGGTATAATATACTTAAAGTATATTGATGCGTAGTCATGCCATTTTAGATGATATTCGATGATACTGAATATAGGACTTATCCCGACTATATGATGTTACTTTATGGATCTTGTCATTAAGTAAATCGTAAGAAGTTATCCTTAGACTTGAGATACAAGATAACGGTCATGAATGTAGTGCATTTTTGTGGAACAACTTAACGCTATACGTAACTGGTAGTCATAAGGGTTGTTTTCGGAAGTGTTACAAAGTTTGTGTGTTTTGCTTGTAATCAATATAGAATTTGTTCCTTCAAATTAATTTTTGGAGTTTAATACTACTGGCCCCTCGTAGGGTTGTCAAAATGTTTGTGTGGCCATGCCCAAGGTTTTTCCTGAAATGTTCAGAAAATTTGGTAATCTTGTCAATTTCTAACAACGAGAAACATAATGGTTAATTAAGGAATGACCTAGATCCATATTCTTATTTAACACGGTATTAGAAACAAAGGGATAATAATAATGAGAAATCATTAAAAGGTTTTCCAGGAGCCTTACTCAAGTTGTACTAGAGGCATCGGCGTGTTGCAAGACGCTAACCGATGTGATCACACTATTATGATATGTCTAAGTGGGAGCTGTTGGTTTTATAGACAATACGTATGAAGAGAAAAAGAAATAATTATTTATAAATGTTATAAGTAATTATTAATAAACACAAAACTAGTAATAGTAATTAGTATTTAATGATAAATGACTAATGACCTATTAACAAAGATTAGGAAAGTAATACTAAGGAAAACTTGGAAACAAGGGAAGGTTCCGGAATCCCCTAGGGGGACTCCAAACCGATCGGCCATAGGGGGTTCTCCACCTCCTTTGTGCCTTGAGCTCCAAGTTTTGAATAGTATATAAGCAAACCCAAGATGCATTGTTTTCTCATAACTTGTACACACACATCTTGGTGTTTTCTCTCCTCTTCTTTGTCCCATAATCGATCCATTCAAACAATCCCATAAGGGATTCAATTTTATAGATCAAACAAGTTTTGTGTTTAATTTACTTGCATAAACTTTTTCATGAATTAGTACGTGTGTACAAGAACGTGAATCAAATACACTATTATTTGATTCTTGGATTGAATTACAAAAAGGTAAGGGGTAATTCTTGTAATCCACATAAACCCTAATTATGGTTCTTGATTGAAGATTGCAATTTGATTCTTGTTCGGGCTAGAATCACAAAGGTACGTTTACTATTTAATATTGATTAATTAATTACATGTTATTTGATCATGTTATAATTGCTTCCGCTATACTCACTTGATGTGTTTGATTTATAATATATGAATGTCATGATATCATAATTCCAACACTCAACAGAGACGTTACACGAAGGGCCAAGCCTTAATTCATTTTCGTAGCATGTCACAACAGAATCCTTATGGCTACAGGTAAGTTAGAAGGATAGGTGAAACGTTTAGAGGTCAAAATAAACACCAACTGCTAATGGATATCCATAGAAGATTATTAAATTTTTAGTTGCATAAACACATGGACAATCTTTGTAAATAAAAGGTTTGGAGTATTACTTTTTTTAAGTGACAAACAATATTAAAAAAATATATATTTTATAAAAAGTAAAGATTTTTATGTCAGTTTTCGATTACATAACGCTGGACGAGTTTATGTTTTGGCTAATATAATAAACTCAAATTGCATCATGTAATCGAAAACATGACACCACTCTCAATACAAGTTGTTCTCTTACAATCTAGTATATAACTAAATGAGATTTCACTTCTTTCATCTACGTGGGATATTTATAAGGTTGAACTAGTTTTTATCAAATAACAATAATCTACACCAGTTATATGTTCATTAATCATTATAGAGTGTTTGTAGTTTGAAGCTACTCTAATAGCTTAGCTAGTGCCAAAGTTCCAATACAGTTATTAAGTGACAAGGAAATAGGATTTGGAGATCCTCCATGAGGTAAAAAATTTATCATGGATTTCAAATGGGTATACTCATATTTTCGTTCTTTTTTAAAAGTGGCGATTATGCAACTCGTTTTGTGTTTCATGAATTTCATGCCATGAAGCTAATTAGAGATTCAACGCTGCATGTAGTTTAGTTTAAGCGCTTTATATGTTAAATATACTTTGCATATCATATAATTAAAAAATCATTGTGTGAGTGATTAAGTTTCCTTTGCGAAACATCAATATCTGGATAACTGAACTGGACTCAACCTGTGTGAGGTTCGGTGAGTTTTATTGCAGGACTCGTGAGCGTGACACACTAACACATGTATCCATTTTAGATAATTCAATTCTGGTGAGACACATCCGTTGGCAGCTTGTAATATAGAAATGAAAAGCGGACTCATGTAGACTCTTGGCATTTTTGTATACAATCTATAGGTTAATTAAGAGCATTTGTACTTTGAAGCTACTTCGTTATTAGCTTAATACAAGCCTTTTAGGAGAACATTTATGAAATAATTCGACCGGCTATTTTTATGTGACTGTTGATTTATCCTTTTGGAAACTTCATTAGTTTGGTTTAAGTGAACATGACTCAAAACTATGTGGGATTTGGTGATGACTCGTGAGTGCGACACATCTATCCGTCTTGGATAATTTTGGTGGATCGCGTACGTAAGTACCTAGTGATTGATTGAGTTATACATTGGTTGGACAAAGTTGTCACTCTATCTTGGCTAGAAAGTCGTCTCAAAGCCCTCAATTTATAGTCACATGGATGTCGTTGAATATCCGGATCAGTTTGAAAGGCACTTTTACATGAGTGAGTTGTTTTAATAGATAGATAATAGATTGATGGACATTCAACACGGGAAATGCAAAGAAGCTTCATGAAGTTAAACTGTTAGTGATCTTAGAACAATCAATTCTATAGTGATTTTGAAGAACTTCTAAGTGTTTGAAAACATGTTCACTTGACTTTTATTAACTGACATCTAAGAGTTTTTTCTTTAACTTTAATTTTAAGATACTTGAGAATTTTTTAGTTTCGTATATTTTAGGATAAAAAAACTCAAGTAAAAAATGAAAACAAAAAAGATGAGGTATGAGGCATCTGTGATCATGTGTTTTACTGCAAGTAGGGATGGCAAAAAAACCCGAACCCGACGGGGAAACCCGAAACCCGAATTTATTGGGGCGGGGCAGGGCATGCTTATCGGGTTTCGGGGCGGGTTTTGGGGCCTTAACGGGGATTCTTATTGAGTTTGGGGCGGGGATGGGGCACACTATCCCCGCCCCGCCCGACCCCGAAACAATACATATACATATACATATATCTATATACCTAAAATATTGTGCTAGTATTTACGTATTAAATATAATTCTCTAATTTTTGTTAATTTTTATCTTTGTAATATTTCAAACTATGATCATAAAAGCTTGTTTTGTATCATAATATTATAAACAAGTTGTGATTTATTCCAATGCTTAATATATTATTAATACGTTCTCGATTCTTTAAATTATTCCATAAAATCATATTGTTAATAGTTTAAAAATAAAAATAAACGGGGAACGGCATGAGTATGATGGAGCATCCCGGTCAAAAAAGACAACCCGATAAGACCCCAATGGGGAATGGGGCGGGTTTGGGGGAGCATCTCGCCCCAATGGGGCGCCCCGATAAGATCCCCAATGGGGATTGGGGCGGGTTTGGGGATGATTTTTGTAATCGAGTTTGGGGATGGGGATGGCCGCCCCGCCCCAAACCCGCCCCATTGTCATTCCTAACTGCAAGACAAACACTTTAGAAACAAGGAGGGCTGCAGCCGCCGCGTTGCGGCGGGGCAGTAGTCGCTCGGTTGTGTATGTGTATTATATGGTCAATGATAATGTTAGTGTGTACCTGTGGCATCTAATTTTTTTGACCAAGTTTTTTGCTTGTCGCCGGTTTGTTTTCAGAGAAAGCAGACTGGATAACAGTCAACGGTAACGAATATACTGTTCGCGTATTGCACTGATTATGTCGTGGCCGTTGATTGTTATCCAGTAGCTTTTTCTGAGGCCGTCGATTTAGAACCGTCAGGAGTTTGTTTGAATTAGAATAGTTGTAGTATGATAGTTACTCGGATGATATGTATATTGTAAAGTGTCTTTATGTCAAAAATTTGACACGTACATGTATAATTTGATACGTGTATCTTTGAGGTTGTGGTATTTTATCCTATACATATGTTTCCTTATCTTGTGAAAATGATAAATAAATAAAAAGGTGTTTTTTAGTCTGACGATGATAAGTCTTTTAGATGATATAGATATGCATGGGTATGCAATGTTTGGTGGGAATATAGCATGTTTACACGTTGACATTTCATATGACATGCCGCATGTGAGCACTTCAAAATGGTTACACGTTCTCAACATTTGATGCTATGCAGTTGACTCGTATGTATAAGATGACACGTAGAATATTTTTTTATAACCATGTGTACTATTTGTCTCATGCATGCAATTTGTAAGGTAATTTATATATGGCTTTTGTTTATCATAAGCCGGTTCTGTGTCTTTCTCGTTCCATCAACTTTTGATCATCTTCTAGTATAATGGCGTCGCGTTTTCCTATATCTGAGAGGGTCGCCCGTGTTTCGCACACCGACGATAGACGCAGACAGATGTTCGTATATATCGAAAGGCACAGGTGGAATAACTTACGGGAGGAGAGGCGAAGTAGACGGCGGGCGGCGTGTTCAAGGAGGTGGGTTAGACAATTAAATGGTTATGTAACGGAGCTGGAAGAAGAGCCAAGATCTGTAACTGTCGCTCACGCCCTCGCCGCCCTTAGGTTGCTTATCACGATCAACGAACGTCAGGTGTACACGTATAATCGTGAAGCTTCTTTATCCGCCCGTGTGGCGGACCTGCTGATGGATTTCTTGGGGTTGGCGTTGGAGCCGTAATCGTTGGTTGAAGTTTTCATAGTATGCTACGTTAAGGGCTGTTTTTTGGGCGGCTGTCAAGTTTTTAGCCATTGTGTGGTGGGCATTTTGTTTTGGACGGCTAACGGTGGTTTAGATAGATATGTGTTGTGCAAGTATGTATGCTACTTTTGTAATTATGTAAGCTGAATATGTACTGACAACATAACCGTGTATGGTTGTGCAAGCTAATTGGGTTATCCAATATGCAAATTTTGTTTAGATCATGTATAAGCATATGTTTAGGTGTGTAAATATTCGTACCCGAATGTTGTAAGTTGTATTTTGGTAATGGAAACCTGCAACTTTAGTTGTTTACCGTTTGCATTCGTGTTTTGTTGTTTGTCAAGTACTATTATTAGTCGTTCTTTCATTATGCTTTTGAATATTGTAGTTATTGTTTTGCATTAGAATGTTATGCTGTCTAATGTTGTTATTGTTCAATTCAAAACATCATCAGCGAGAAAGGTAATCAAATATCATAATTTCTTGAAAAAAATGACAACTCTCCAAATCCATTGGTTCAATTTAGCATTGATTGGACCTGAGTTGGTTAAGTAACTTTGTAGGTCAATAGAATGTCATTGAATAAGTTTGTAACGGCGATTATTTTTAGTGACTCTGTAATCACAATCTTTTGAGGGTTTTAAGCCAAAAACAAACATAAAGCAAAACATTGTCAACAACCAAGAATCCCAATAATCTATGTGTCTTGTGTGTCGGAACAATCGATCTTCTGCATGACATCTCAATCATAATTTAGGTTACTCAAATGATGGTGCATCTCAATTACACGTGTTATATTTATCCTTGAATTGGCAACTGTAGATGTATATGTTTTTTTTGGCAAGTTTGTTGTTCTGTTGTGATGCAAATATGGGACTTGTTATTGAAGTTAAGGCTGGCTAGTGGCTACCTAAACCTGTATGATATTTTTCTTTGCATTCAACAGCTATTGGAATTTTCTTTTTCTTCTTTTTTTTTATATGTCTATAATTATAACATCGTAATATTCATGATCTCATGATCTCGAATGCGTAATAGTTATTTGACTGGCAAGTCGCCATACCTGTAAGTTTTACAATCCTAATACATTATCAGAAGTAATGGCCGTACTAATGGTAGCAAAAGTATTTGCAAAGAAAGCTGATTAATTACGGCAAATATGTTCGAAGAGGGAAAACAAACCAAATGGACGAAACATGCTATTAGAACTAAACAAGGTACCAACGTTAGCGACTACTTATTTTACACACATTTATAGTTCAGATATATCGTTATACTACACCTGTACATACTAACTGGGTCTAAGTAGGGTAGCGTGTGGTCATTCTTCTTGCTTACTCTTTTTGGCAGCGGTGGTCATTCCTTCATGCGTGTCATCCTTCAGCAGCTGTCTTCGAACCGATGGTTTTGCGCGCTCGATTTTTTCAGGCTGCTTGTGTACACCAGTCATGGTTTCAATAGTAGCAGGTGTGGAGGTTTCTGTGATGGGACTTGTAGGAGGTGTGATGGTACCTGTAGGAGGTGCGCTTACACATGTCACTGCTTGCTCTTGCACATCTTTCTTCAGTACCTGTGTTGGAACCAATGGACTTGCGCCTTCAAGTAAAAAAGAAGCATATTGGTTATTTACCAGCTGTAAAAATGTTTTACCCAAAAAAGGAAGAAGCGTATTGATACATAACAGAACATGTCAGTAAAGTGCTGTTCCACATTAGCTTTAAGGTAGTTTTGCAGACTCCTCTTTTCACAAATTAATTAGTTACATGGGTTTAAGCTAAAAAAAATTAAAATAACCTAAATTAACAACTAACGAATCCTGATTATCTTATTTTTAACAGATAAATTTGTCCTATGGTAGCTAAAAATTAAAAGACTTATTAGAATTACCAAAACTTAAAAAAAAACTTATATACAAATTCAAAACTCCGCAAAAAAGATAACCACTTTAAATCAATGTAACCTCAATTAATAACTAAGGGGGTATTGTTTAAGCTTATATGTGGGCTGATGGGCTTATTTGACTTCGGGTTATATTTAATAAGTGCTGATGTTACCGGCTTATTTTGAGACTTATATGAGTTTATCACATCGTGATAAACTTATATAAGCCCAAAAGTCTTAAAATAGCCGGAAAAAAAATGTACCAGGACACTCCTGATCAGGGATGTTGGTTGTCGTAGGTGTTGACGATATTTCCTCGGCGGCAGCTGATGACTGGATTTCTGTTTGTGTGTCTGTTACAGGCCCTGTCAACAGGAGTACCTCATTTTCTGGCGGTGGAAAATGAAGGTTGGCGGGTACGTTTTCCTGCGGCTCTATTACCAGATGTGGGCCGGTTTCCATTACTGTATCCAGAATGTATACCTGATTATCCTTTGTAGACTCCGTCGAATAATGCAACTGAAATAGGTGGGTGGTTCCTTCCAATGCAGTTAAAACCGGTGGTAGTATATATGGGTCTGTGAAGCCTTGCTCTGAGACGACTTTGTTACATTCTGCGACCATCGAGTGGGCCTCATTACTGAAACATGTCAACGCTAAAGTCCCAGTGTTGTCGGAAATTAGTATCCTGAAGCTGTAGCTGCAAAGGTAAAAAAAAAATGCGCGTGTCAGAAGATGCGCTGACAATTTTTACCTAAATTTTATTCCATATTTGTGCGGCTCACGGATCGGCTGTAATTACGTGTACCTGTAATCGTTGGGTTCTCTAGGATTAGGCGGTTGGCAATGCGCATGTGGACGTTCGTTGAAGATTTTGTGCCTGCAGTCATGGTATCTGCGGAAGAACCATGGTCTTGCAACTACTGTTTCTAAGACCGTTGCAATGACTGTAAAGCGCACACTCTGTGGAAAACGACAAAGTTTCAGTGTGCACTCTAGTGGTTATATTTTTTGATAAGGCATGAAAACTTACCGTTTGATTTCGTGGATCTTCTCGCAACAGTTCATCGATTGTGACTCTGTTCCTTAACTTTTCTTGTTCGATGTTATTATATCGTTGAGTCTGGACATTGTGTATCACTGGTGGTACTACTACTTCGTTATACCTGTAAAGTCATTGAAAGTTAGTTTGGCCTTTTTATGGCCTGAGCGAATATCATATCTGAATACAAACACTGAAAGTAATGTTTGCCAATTAGCACTCTGGCTATGTAAAATATCAATATATGTGAGTTTATCATATATGTTTTATTTTTTTGACGACTTACATGCTAAGTATATAGTCTGTTTCCGGAATGGCAGGGTTGAAATAGTAGCAGGTTGCAGGCGTGCTGGAGAGTTGTAGCCCTGCATATGTTGTCGCATTTGTTAGATACATGGTTACTTACTTGTTTTGAATACGGATATGTAAATATTCTGTTACCTCCATACTTTTTAACCCAGCAACAACTGACGGCCATGACAGTTGGTTTGGCTTCTTTTTCATACATGTCTGTGTTAAAGGCTCTAGCATTTTCGTTCCACAAAGTGAATCTTACAGTATCTCCTCTGTAAGAAAAGAAGCGCGGCTTGATTATTACCAGGAAAGGTTGTTATTTGTTTGATAATATCGGGACTTACTCTAGGTTCCGCAGCATGATATCTCTCCAAATAACTGGCTTCTGGCTCGGGTTCCTTGGCTCTTGCACGTCGCTCACATTGAGGACACATGCGATGTAATCTGCAGTTCAAGAATGTGCAGTAGTAACGGATATTGGAGATAGAGTAACGACGATTATTAGACGTACCTGTTAATATCACGTTATTCTTATCAGCACGTGAAGCTAATTCGTCATATGTGGCAAAATTAAAGTGATGTAATGGGAAGGCGTTTCCAGAAAACGGCTGAACATCCGTAACTCTTCCTAGCATCAATGTGAAACGATTCGGCAATGTCTGCATCCAGATTTTTGTATCCAGCAATCCAAATCCGGTAATCGTGTACGCCTCATCTACCTGAAGAATGTTGTCGAAACGGATACGTTCCCGACCTTCCGCATTTGCTTGTATGGCCCCTCCCTACGACATAACGTATAAATGGATAGGGTAACGTTAGCCGACTGACTATACATTTGGAAAGAGGATGCAAAGGTACGTTACCTGTTGATCTAGTAGTATGCAACTGAAAATTGGCTGGCGCGTTCCTCTAGTCGCTGTGAGTGTCCATTTCCGATACACTTTAACTCGTATGCCCTTGCCTATGTCTGATGGTTTGAGATTAGCCACACCAACAATTTCAACATCCGTAACTGGTCTTTTTCCCGCAGACTTTGCAATGGCAGCTAACGCGGCGTTATCTGACATTTTCCTATGAATCAATTAAAAGATCAAATCCGTTAATGTAAATCAGTACATCAACCTGGTAAAGACTATGCTTATCAGAGAAAAGTGCATAAAATGTAAACTGAGCTCAGATAAACAACACATATTACCTACTGTAACCGGCAGCCTATCTACTATGCTAGGTTTACCTTAATGCAGAAAATATATTAGTGGTGCATAGGAACGGATACATGTCTGTTGCATTTGCAAATAGATACGGTGGCTGAAGCATGCCTCAATTGTGAACCTAGAACTGAACAAACACGCACAAAAAAAGTATCTGAAAGTACACGTTACTGGAAGACAGCGAACAGGGGTGTCTAATGTTGTTTGTATAGGTCCATACACGTAACTGTGACATAAGAATATGACAGAAGCGATATGCGACTTGTCATCGGAATTATGGCGGCATCAGAGTCGTATCAGCCCTACATGGGCATGCTAGCACATGCTACGGCAGTATTCTCTAAAATCTGCAAACATAGACTTAAGAAAGATATAATCTAAAAAGGTCAAAGGAGTATATTATATGCATGTAGGTCACATACAAAGTAAGTAGCAGCAACCTATCGCTAAGTAGCCGCATCCTTATCGTGTGAACATTGCTAAAAATCTTAACAAAAAACAGCATGACAACTGGAATTGTTGTGAACGCAACCTGGCCTCTAACAATGTTTTCTAGAAAGTCCCTGTATACGATATTTTTCGTTGTATTTGATGGTCTGTTATGCTGATCTTTGATGAGGATTTTCAATCCTTCAGGACTCGTGGCTCTTGAGAATGCTACGTATAGCTGGCCATGACCAAATATTGGTTCAGGCAAGAAGACGCCTATCTTCTTTAATGATTGACCCTGGCTCTTGTTGATGGTCATTGCGTAACACTTTGACCGGAAATTGCTTCCTTTTGAATATAAACGGGAGTTGCTCTTCTCTATTAAACAACATGATTCGTGGAAGGAACACTTTTTGCAACATTCTGGTACCGGTAATAATTCTGGCCTCGATAACCTGAGCAAGCATCTGTGTTACGATCATACGCGTACCTTTGCAAAGGCCTCCTGCTAAGTTAAGATTCCTGAGCAACATAACAGGCGCACCTATTTTGAGTTCAAGATTATGGGGCGGGATACCGGCAAATGAAAGTGTGTTAAGGTATTCTGTTGGGTAAAGTAGTTCTGTGGCGCCTCCGTCGTTTCCACGTGGTATAGCAGTATCATCGCTTGTATAGGTATGGCTGGCACCTGAGAGCATCTGCAAAACTTCTGAATTGATGGTGTCAGCAGTTTCATTTTTTGGACAAACTATTGCTCTTTCTTGCAACGCCTCGACAGTCGGTGCTTGAAGTATGTTATCGTCATATATGAAACGTATAAGATTCAGCCTTGCATCGGGGCCGTCAGGAATGCAATACATTTCAGGAATCCGTATCCATGAAGTATTTTCAGGGTCCGCATCATCTTGTTCACCAATAGTGCCATTTCCTACATCCAGCAACCACTGAGAAAACGCACCGGCACGATCCACTTGTTGATCAGAACTTTGCATGCTTCTTAGGCGCATATTCTCTGTCAACGTGTAAACCCTGAAGTATTTCCACAAATACGATTCGGTAATGCAAGAAGCTATTATCTATTGTTTCACAGATCTTTTCTTCACGGGTAGAGTTTGCCTAAATTCTCCGCCTAATATCACCGATTTCTTGCCAAAAACGTGGTTTGGGGTGTCTAACAAATCCCACAAAGTACGGTCCAGAGCCTCAAAACACCGCCGGTCACTCATAGGGGCCTCGTCCCAAATGATTACATCTGTTTGCATCAATAAATTAGCCAATTGGGTGTGCTTCTTTACAGTGCACATAGATTCATTTGAGAGGTCGAATGGTAATTTGAATCTGGAATGAGCGGTACGGCCTGATGGTAACAGGAGTGCAGCAATCCCGGAGGAGGCGACTACGAGAACTATCTTTCGCTGAGCTCTCAGCGTGTAGATTATACTTTTCCATACAAAAGTCTTTCCAGTGCCTCCATGCCCATAAACAAAAATTAATTCCTGTTTATTATCAGACACTGCTTGGATAACGGCATCAAAAACTGCTCGTTGTTGAGTATTAAGGTTTGGTACTAACTGATCCCTTTCGTTGGCCATAGTATCCGGGTCGTAGCTTCTTTCTTCCATAACCGTTCTGTTTCTTAGAATACGTAGCAAATGAGGTGGAGGAAGGCACATATCGAAGTCTGTAACAGATTTTCCATAGAACCTAAGAGCTCCTTCCAGCTCGTATAAAACCCCGCCCTGTAGTTCTTGATCGGTCAGGTTCACCTCCGGAATACGCAGAAGGTCTGACAACATTCTTGGTATATCGTCACTCATGAGCCGCCAGTGTGCATTCCAGAGACAAATGGGGTTAGTGACATCGCAGAATATCAGAATCTGGCAAAACAACTGCCTAATCTCGGACGCTGTGGCTGTTAAGGCTGCCTCTACCAGAGCTAATGACCATTCCCCATCACCCGCCAGCAACCCCATCGCTTCACATGCTGCTCTATTAGTAGCATAAGTCTGGCCTTCGATTGTGCGTATATCTGGAAACGACACACATCCCTTTCGATGACACAACAGAAGTCTCTGATAAAACAAATCACCGGCGCTTGGATGCACGTATGCTAATCTGCCGATACAGGGTTTTTTAAGATTTTGTCTGTGAGACCAAAACTTGTTGGAGACATTCCAAACAAATTCAGAAGGGAATTCCAAGTATGTCAAGTGCCGACCCGAAGTAAAGCGAGCATTAAAGTCTAACCATTGTGTAAGTGTAGTCTTCTTGCTACTTGGCTTATCAACGATAGATTCCAATGTTTCGTTTCGTCGGAAGTTAATACGCTGCATGTTCTCAAGATGAACAGCCAATATCTGCACAGGCGGATCTCTGTAATGGATATCGAATCCTAATATTCGCCAACATGCTTCATGCGGGCCTATGTATCTCGCATCAACATAGTTTTTTATTTCATCGACCCTAATCGGAGGTGTTCGGCTAGTTGATGGCGTGTCCCCAACGCATCTAGTTATCTGTGTGATGATTCGATCTGTACCCTTAGAAATATACTTGAATAAGTATTTAATTAACATTGTCCATTCGCAATACTCTACATTGATGTGCGCGTAAAACCTTCTGAGAAGCAACATGTTATACGGCACAACATAGGCATTATCTAGCTGAACATTTTGCCTCATAGTAGTACCTCCGGTAGCGCGACGCCGATAATGGACATACCCTTTTTTATCGACAGACGTGGCGTTGCAATACAACTTCGGAAAACCTTTAGTACACGTATCACTATCCCTCATGCACACGGCAGATCTATTAGCGTCACCGCAAGGGCCATTGATGAGGCGAAAAATGATCCGTTTTTAGGGGGTCATTTAAGCCCGAATCCGACTTTATTTGATCAAATATTGCCCTAAATCGTTCCTTTTGTGATTTTAGGTACTTGGAGAGTGAATTCTGGAAAATAAGCCATTTTGGACGTTTTTGGAGCATAAAAGTGAAGAAAACGGCAAAGTATCAATTTTCCATGCTGGAAGTACTAGGTGACGGCGTCAAGAGTTGCACCTGACGGCGTCAGATAGCAAGAATAAAATACCGTAGGTGGTGACGGCGTCAAAAAGCCATCTTGATGGCGTCAAAAGTCCCAAGAATAAAATACCGTAGGTGGTGACGGCGTCACACAGGCCGTCACAAGGAGATCAAGGCCGTCCGAGGAAGAATTTGGCGGCGAGGTGACGGCGTCATAAGCTTGTCTTGACGCCGTCAGACCAGTTTTCCTATATATAGTTTTCTAGTTTTTTCATAAAAAAAAAAGGAGAAGTTTTGGAGAAACCCTAAAGACGAATTTGGGTGAACTTTTACAGGTTTTTCAAGGGTTCCAAACCCTTGATACCTTGCATTGTAATTGAGATAAGTATTCTTCTAATTCAATCAATATGTCTATGTGTTGGTTGTCTATATCTTGTTCTTGTCTCAATTCAATTATGCTAGGCTAGATCTCTTTTGTGTTTGCTTAGATCTAATGAAACCTAGATATTGATTATGTGTTGATTACTTGTTTATTCTTGTTGTGGATGAATGATTTTATATGTTAGGCTTAAGAAAACTGGCAGATCTCCAAATGGTAACATGCTTGAACGTCTTAAGAAACATGAACCGAGGCGTACTAGGTCTTTATTGGTTGTATTTAATGCATGAGCCACTGTTTACAATCCCTATAGTTGTGCTGGGTCATGGTGTAGGAGGAGATAAGAGCTCATAGAATTGGGGAGTTATGTATGCCACCCCATGAATGGTATTAAGGAATACGATCCGTCATCCATGCAATTATAACAAGTAATTAACACGTAAAAGATATCTAGGGAGTAATGAAGTCTAAGTAAACACATTTTCTCCAAATACTGCTCACAACCTTGTAATAATTAGTTTAATTTCATTTTTATCATTTTATTTTGATTGCATCTTAGCTTTGGGTTAGTTGAATAGCAACTAATTCCGCCCATTCCTTCAAAACCCGAGATTTTACTTGCTTTCATAAAAACATAAAAATACAAAAATAATCATCTCTCACCTTTAGAACTAGTAAATTAGGCTTTCTAATCCTAGCGACACTATTCCTAAGCTGAACGATCAATCCCCCGGTACTTGTCACTATACTATACTACAACGATCAGGTACACTGCCTGGTGGGGGTTGTAAGCTTCTCGAGATCCCTCGAGAGGTAAAGCAAGGTGCGATTCCCACGCATCAAGTTTTTGGCGCCGCTGCCGGGGAATTGTCTATCTTTACATTTATTTCTCAACTTTCGCAAAGACTGCGGCGCCACGCATCAAGTTTTTGGCGCCGCAGCCCGGGGAATAGTTATTGTCTAGGTTAGGATTTCTTTTTATTAGGTCTACTTGCTAGATTCCTTTCTAGTAAGATTTTATTTTTATTTTTAGGTCTTCTTTAGTCTATCTTTTTCTTTGTGCCTTTGTTTGTAAACTAAGTTCATTGACTATTCCGTTTGCCATTATGGAGAACGCGAATCCACCAAGTCCGACACTAGAGTTTTACCAGAAAAAATATAATTACACTAGTTTGGATATGACAAGATGGAGGAATGAAATGAGGAGGACAGGATTTTATATTGATTTTATTGAGTACCTTGAGAAAAGAGATCAAGTGCATAATGCTTTTAAAGAATTCACCTTAGGAGCTCCATCAACCCCTCAAAATGCCTCACTTAGTGAAACCTATGCACCATATGATCCTTCACCTAGGATAGTTTCGTATAAGCCACCTAGCTGCATGTCATGGTTAGGCCCTACCAGAATACAGGATGAACACATAGGTGACCTTGATGTGATGGAGGATGTAGCCGAACATGATCACATTGATCAAAAAGACCTAGGTTTTATGATCGATGATGATGAATCTCAAGAAACAGATGATGAATCTCTTGGGCAATTTGTATATAGTAGTCATAATATTGAGGATGATCCTTATGATTCAGACGTAGAAGTTGAGATGCCTAGAGAAGCACGTGAGATACTTGGGAGAATGTTAGGGCTAGATCCTGACACATGGAATGATGAGGTGAACAACATAAGCCCACAAAATACTCAACCATCATTTGAGGCACACACACCGCCCGTGACTTACCCGGAAGAAGTTGAAGAGACTATAGGAATCCCAATTGAGGTAGAACCTTTGAACCAAACACAACTAGAGGATATAGGTTTGAATACTTATAATGATAACCTTACTCTTAGTTCTAGGGAAGTTCCTAGTTTTGATGAACCGGAGCCTCAACCAAAACTGTTACCTAATCTTCCATCCTTGGATGAAAATTTAGGAATTAAATTAGGAGCCGACCCACCCATCAACCCATGTAGTCCGGGTAGTCTTAGGATAAAGGTAGTGGACTCTAAGCCTTGTAGAGAGGAAGCCAATACAGGAGTGGAACATAACCTTACATGCTTACATCACCCATTCATGATTGATCACAAAACACATTATGGGTTTAAACCGGGTTTATTAGGTCAAGATGGATTCCCAACTAGGAGTCTCTCGAAATTGATAGAAGATGATCCCTTTCTAAGAGAAAATCTTAATTCACCCACTAACCCAATTGAATTAGGTAAGGCTATGATGATAGGATCCCGCATCTTTGAGCATACAATTCATCCACCACTCTTTCCTCACGAGGCATATTTACACCCTAAGGGTGTGTATTGCTACTTTCACCCGCACTTAATCCTGAGTGTAGGGAAAACCTCACCTTTATCCGTGAAATAAGGGTAGAGTCAGGCTCGTGACTCGAACAAAAACAAGCGCTTATTGGGAGGCAACCCAAGCTTTATTTATTTATTTGTTTGTTTGTTTATGTGATTGTTATTTGCTTCCGTATGCATGCTTTGTTTTTATTGTTGGTTGATCATGTTTCTCAATTAAAACGTGGAAATACTTTACTATGTTGTTTAGCCTAGTCTTAACTCCAACCTAAAAGTATTTTTGCAAAAGATAAGTGTAAGGGGAAACCCCAAATATGTTTTTAAGAAACAAACCGATCATGATTCTCCACGATAATAAATGAACATGTATATTCGTATTTGTTAGAGTCAAATGCTTGTATTGAGTCATAATGAAGTTTTGCAGGATTTCCCAGGAAGTAGGACCAAGTTTTTCCAGAAATTTTCCGGAAACTTAACATAAGAATTTCTGCAGGTCCATTCTGACGGCGTCAGAGTTTACTCTTGACGGCGTCAGGAGTTAAAATCTGGAAATTTTACCGGTTTTGTTTTTCTAACGGAGTCTTATGGTTTTTGTGAATTATTAAGTTTTATAATCTCCAGGAAATCTGCAAACTTCATTCCACAAGCATTATATCTTACTTTGTTTTCTAGGATTTAGGAACTTATATAGGATGCCGCTGATTTTACGCGAGGTTGTCTTGTCTATTTTGTCAGGTTTCACAGGTTATGTTCGACAAGGAGATGATTTATATTCTGGAAGGGAAGCTTTGATTGTTCGTTTTCTTGGAAGAAGATTTAACCTGGCCAACTAAAATCCATACCGAGCGAATCAGGGGAGTATTTAATTTCATTCTCTTTACTTTTTCACTTTTACATTCTTTACTTGAACATTGGAGACAATGTTCATCTTAAGTGTAAGGGGAGGGTAAAAAGATGATACCTTACATATGCACTTTCGCTTGAGTTTGTTTTGTTTAATAGTAGATGTGTAATAAAACTACGAGAAATACTTGTTAGTGTAATTTTAGCGCCAAATTTAAAATTTTTTACAACATTTAGGAGTGAAACTTTAGCCATAGCAAGCGTCTCATGGATAGGAGATTGTATGACTAGCACATAACCGTATACTCAGAAAAATTTTCCACCCAAAAATGTGAGGTTCGCCTTTAGATTTGATAAGAAAAGCATTTATTATTAGTGCTTATGAGTGTACCGGTAGCATTTAGATTCTAGAACTTGCGTTAGTGATGCATCCCAAGACCGCTAGTGAGACTACATTCGTGTGCTAGGATTTACTACATGATAAGAGGCATTAGGATCACCCTTGTGTTAAACCCGTATTACAATTACTTGACCATTTAAGTCATATTACTTGGCTAGTTAAGTCAACTAATTTTTCCCACACCCTTAGCGTTGTACTCATTTTTAGTACACAAAACCCCTAGTACACCCCTCCGAGCCTATCTTTTCGTTTCTAACTTTAAGCATTTTACTTAAAGGAAGAATTTGTTACACCCCACTTAAATGTACACCCAAATCGCCTTAGCCTTCCGTGTATGCGCTCATTTTTAGTGCATTATTGTTATTTGTTAAACCCTAAGTTAACTTTCTAATTGATTACATGGTTGCTAAGTCGAGTCATATCCTTGTACATATTGTTTTGGGACGATTGGGACTCATGGGTAAGTACTTATTTATGGAGTAATGGGGAAGAACATCATTTATTACCCCCATATGTACGTTAATCTTAAAAGTGCTCCAAGTGTTTTGATTTTCTTAATTCGAGTCATTAGAATAGTTAAATGTAAAGTATGTAAAGATTCAAGTGTAAGGGGAATTCTCATCCCCTATGATGTATTATTTCGGATGGTAGGGTAAGAGTGTATGAAAAAAAAAATGGAAAAAGAAAAGAGAAAAAACATACGGACTACCATCCCGTTTTTATTCTATGTTCATTTTATGTTTTTGTTATTTTTCATTTATTAGCTTAAGTCGAGTCTAGTCTTGGCTTAGCAACGCCATCTTGTACATGTAATTAGCCAAGATTGTTAACTCGCCACCAGTAAAACTTCTTTTATCCAACAAAACCGTGTAATTCATATCCCTATACCTAACGTTACAACCCTTTAAAAGACCTCTTTGATAGTTTATCCTAGGTGCTTACGCCATGTGGTGGAGGTTTGATCCTTTCCCAAGCCTATGGTAATCTATTTTGCTATGACAGGTAGTGAGAGATATCTTCCATTTCCATAATGTTATATTACTTTATTACACCCGAGAGATGTGAGTATCTAAACACTATTTGTGAGGTGCTAGCGTATGACCTCCGTGCTTGTCTATTGGTCTTTAGTGGAACGATTATTTGTTGTAATTACTTTTATATTAGTGTTAAATGACCCCAAACTTGTCTTTTGAGTAGAATAAAAGCTCATTTGCTTGAGGACAAGCAAATCTCAAGTGTAAGGGTATATGATGAGGCGAAAAATGATCCGTTTTTAGGGGGTCATTTAAGCCCGAATCCGACTTTATTTAATCAAATATTGCCCTAAATCGTTCCTTTTGTGATTTTAGGTACTTGGAGAGTGAATTCTGGAAAATAAGCCATTTTGGACGTTTTTGGAGCATAAAAGTGAAGAAAACGGCAAAGTATCAATTTTCCATGCTGGAAGTACTAGGTGACGGCGTCAAGAGTTGCACCTGACGGCGTCAGATAGCAAGAATAAAATACCGTAGGTGGTGACGGCGTCAAAAAGCCATCTTGACGGCGTCAAAAGTCCCAAGAATAAAATACCGTAGGTGGTGACGGCGTCACACAGGCCGTCACAAGGAGATCAAGGCCGTCCGAGGAAGAATTTGGCGGCGAGGTGACGGCGTCATAAGCTTGTCTTGACGCCGTCAGACCAGTTTTCCTATATATAGTTTTCTAGTTTTTTCATAAAAAAAAAAAAAAAGAGAAGTTTTGGAGAAACCATAAAGACGAATTTGGGTGAACTTTTACAGGTTTTTCAAGGGTTCCAAACCCTTGATACCTTGCATTGTAATTGAGATAAGTATTCTTCTAATTCAATCAATATGTCTATGTGTTGGTTGTCTATATCTTGTTCTTGTCTCAATTCAATTATGCTAGGCTAGATCTCTTTTGTGTTTGCTTAGATCTAATGAAACCTAGATATTGATTATGTGTTGATTACTTGTTTATTCTTGTTGTGGATGAATGATTTTATATGTTAGGCTTAAGAAAACTGGCAGATCTCCAAATGGTAACATGCTTGAACGTCTTAAGAAACATGAACCGAGGCGTACTAGGTCTTTATTGGTTGTATTTAATGCATGAGCCACTGTTTACAATCCCTATAGTTGTGCTGGGTCATGGTGTAGGAGGAGATAAGAGCTCATAGAATTGGGGAGTTATGTATGCCACCCCATGAATGGTATTAAGGAATACGATCCGTCATCCATGCAATTATAACAAGTAATTAACACGTAAAAGATATCTAGGGAGTAATGAAGTCTAAGTAAACACATTTTCTCCAAATACTGCTCACAACCTTGTAATAATTAGTTTAATTTCATTTTTATCATTTTATTTTGATTGCATCTTAGCTTTGGGTTAGTTGAATAGCAACTAATTCCGCCCATTCCTTCAAAACCCGAGATTTTACTTGCTTTCATAAAAACATAAAAATACAAAAATAATCATCTCTCACCTTTAGAACTAGTAAATTAGGCTTCTAATCCTAGCGACACTATTCCTAAGCTGAACGATCAATCCCCCGGTACTTGTCACTATACTATACTACAACGATCAGGTACACTGCCTGGTGGGGGTTGTAAGCTTCTCGAGATCCCTCGAGAGGTAAAGCAAGGTGCGATTCCCACGCATCAGCCATGCATCATAAATTCCGTGACAATGCGATAACCGTCCGGATCAAAGTCCCTGTCAGGTAACTCGGCAGACACATAGCGATCGATGTCTGCATTTGTCCGGACCCTTGAATGTGCTTCTATCCAGAGTAGCAAGTGACAATGTGGCAAGCCCTGCTTTTGAAACTCAACTGTATACAAAACTTAAAGAAACAGTAGATAATTAGCCAAATATATAGCAAACGACATATGTAAAAATATATGTAGATGGGAAGTAAAACTCACCAGCTGCAACTGAACCGAAAGGACGGCCATCGCGTAGATACGTAATCAAATGGTGAATTTTCTGTTCAAAGACGCGGTCCACCACATCTGGTCTATCAGCTACAGTAACGTCCGGATACTGTTCCATATAGTCTAGTATTTCTGGCCACCTCACATTGCATGTAAATGTAATGAAGAAGGAAGGGTTTCCATGAACTCGGCAAATGGCCAGGGCATCGAGGTAGTGGCTATACATATAACGCGGACCACCAACGAATGATGCAGGAAGTATGGTCCGCATTCCCACCTCCGAGCCATTCCGATCACCTCGGGCAATTGCATCATACAAACCCGAAAGATAATCATTTCTGATATCATCTTGATGCTCCCGAATGAAATCTAACCGGTATTGTTCAACACTGGAGTAAGCTGTGACAACATATTGTTGAAACAGCCTCCCGGCCCTTGTTAACAGACTATACTGTTGAAACCGGTCGTGCAGCTGATACGCATAGTACATCTTCATAGTCATGTTCTTGTCTTCGTCGAGTGTCTGATTAATGATGTCCCATAACCGCAAACCAATATGGAAACCGTCTTCTCCAAAAATAAACAATAGCGGAAACTGAAACGACATATAGGACGAATGCAATTTACTGACCCTTTCTGGATCACCAGCCTTCTTCCGAATAATGATATCGTATTCAGTCCCCGTGTCGGGCCCCCCTTCGTAGACGATGGCCCCTATCGAATCCCCAGCCGGTAGTTCATACTGGCGTGACCCCGTGACTGCAAATAATCTGATTTTGAAATCAGGAACATTACCAGCCGCAATGATGTCCCTTGCAGTTCTGAATATCCGTACCAATTCGTTGTTGTCGTCCAGCAAACAGATCAAATTCTGTACAATGTTTGGACGTAGTATTCTACCACTGCTGTTAAAATTCTTCAGCCGATTTGCCACTTCATTTTCTGTATCAAAGATATATAATTGCAAAAAACGGGGATCCTTATCATCAATCGGACAAAGGCCACCAATCCAATGATAAATCTGGCCGGAGATTTTGAACACGTATGGCCCTCGCCCTCTGTTAACCGACTCATCCATCTGAACTCCCAAAGAAGTCATAGCAAACATGGAATTGTAAGCTCTTATATTTTCCATAAAGTGCGCATCCGTAAACAATTGCCTTATATACGGCGGGTATTCAGGCTGATGCCGCAATCGTACCTTACCACCCATACAACATCGATGATATTCTGGAAATCGAGCACTCCCATGTTTAAGCCTCTCTTCCAACCAAAACAGGGCCTTGCAATGGTGACAAATTTTGTTACACGGCCCCAATGACACATATGTATCTGGCGCTCCTGCATAGAACATAAGAGAGAAACCTTTTAAGGAAATCCACATTGCAAAAGGTTAAAAAAAATTGAATGACTCAATAAAACAAACAACAAACGTACCTCTGTTATCCGGCATGGGAGTCGCTGAACATGTTGCCGTGCGTGCTTGCCTTGGTCTGGGCGGACAACGGCGGCCTGTAAAAAAAAGGAGCAACCAAAGAATACATCAATAACACACACATACCAGTGGAGCCGAACTATAACCATACATAAACAGAAAACGATGAAAAAGTGTCAATACGTTGAGTAGTTGTTGTAGATGACAATGGCTGAGCAAAGGGTAATGACCCAACAACTGATGGAGCAACCGTTGTCTGCCTCAGAATAGGCCGCTGAACACCCACAGCAGAGGAAGGAAAAGGTGGTTCGGGGACATATAACTCGGCTGTCAAGATGGTAGTTTAACATAAGTTTATGGCAGAAATAAAAGGCAACACATGTGACAGCTACAAATAAAGAGAATACCGACATTGATGAGTAGTTGATGCATCGACATGTAGAGGAGAACCAATAGCGGTTGCTGAAAAAATAAGGTATCAAAAACAATTTAGTAATTTTGGATTAGAATTTTTAGTCAACATACAACCACACACAACAAAAATGGTCAACTGAATTTACAAAAGGTCACTATCTGGTAGCAGCCGAACTCAAAGCAAAAGGCACTCAAAAATATATCAAAGTGTTCCTGGTCTCCCGTTGTTTTCCATTTTTTTTTATTATTTCTTATTCGTTCTAATGTTGTCTTTTGTAGGTAAAAACAGTAAAATAATAATAACTGTTTGTAGTGAAACTATAATTTTCTTAAAAACTAAGCTTTTACTAACAATAAAGCCAAAATGATCTTTCATCTTTAAATAAAACCTGAAAAGATCTCAATTCTTATTTATATAGACCGTAGAACTGATATATACATATACTATAAAAGGTAAGGTATAATATTTATATTTGGACACACGATAATATCTAATTCGTTTGCTCGACTTACCAATCCAATGCTAACGCTTCAAACCTGGTCAAGGGCAAGTACTATTTCACTTTAATTTGTGGAAAGTTGACTAATGTTGCTGTAAACCACTGTAAGCTACTATTAATATAGGCAAAGTTTGTGTAAATGAAAGTGGTCGTACATTGATAGACTCTACTGGTACAAAAGTATTAGGCATTCAAAAGTATGTCATGATAGAAATGTGTAAATTATATAAGCCATTGAAAGAAAGTAAGTAGTAGAAAGAACCTACTTCTGGTTTTGCCTAATTCAACTGAGACCTGGACAACTATTGATAAGTGATGAGTACATTTATCTTATTTTTTGAAGGATTGTTTTGCCACTATTTCTTTTGAGAAAGATCAGTTTTATATATAAACAAATGAAAGGAAATAGTAATAAAGAAGTGAAATGGTAAAAGTAGAGATGAGTAAACCATTCCGAAGCTGTTAACCTGAAACTGGGCTATTGCCGGTTAATTAACCGTGAACGGGTCAAATGAATGAATTTTAAGAACTATTGGTAAAACCATAAAGGTTAAATGGACCGAAAGGGATCCAAGTATATTTTAGTTGTTACATATTTGAAGGTCTAAAATCAGTTAATTAGAAGATGGATTAGAATTTCCATGATAGATGATGTGCACCTGTAACGTAACCGGAAGACATCGAAACGCCAGCAGCAAGAGGGTCGCCAGTGAGTGAGGTCTGACAAACATCTCCATTCATAGGCTGCGATTCTGCATACATAAAGCGCAAGACAAAGGTTATAATAATCAAGAATACATAGATACGATAAATCACAAAGACAAAACAAACATTACCACAGGGGTCAGTTGCCGGCATCTCATATAGTTTCCTCTTTCCTTTGCCAGTAACGTCGTGAAAGCCCGAAAACCATGGACGACGTAAATCCCCCACGCCGGTGACCGGACCCGGTTCATTAATAGATATCCCGTTAGAGAATCCCCTTGCAATAGATACCTCAGGCAAGGCATCAACATAAGAAAACGGACAATCTACATCCATGGAGTCACCAATCCTTTGACCATTATTAGAATCTAAAAAAGCATTCACATCCCTGGAAGGCCCGACTAACGTATGACTATCGACGGCACCAACAGCAGCAGAAGACAACCCAACATCGGCATCGGCACTAACAGATCAGTGGTCTTCTAAAATTCGGGCGCCACTATTTCTATTGACCCGTTCATCCTGATCAGAATCCAAAAAAGGCGCCACAGCTATCGAAGTTTTGGATAACGCCTGAGTACTTAAACCGTCCTGAAGATGGAGCCCAGCCGTAGCCGAACCCACATCATCATCAGCAGTAATAGAGCATTCATCTCGTAAGATTCCGTAACCACTATTTCTACGCGTACCCCTACTCTTAGTTCGCATATCTAAATAGGAGATACATGAAACATCAAAAGACAACTAAACAATTTACAAAAACACATAGGCGAGAGTGAATAAATGCACAAAACACATAGATGATAGTAAGCAGGTGCGCATACAAAAACGATTACAATACAATAGAGAAGACGAAGGAGAAGACCACCTAGTAACAGAATAAGAAACTCCAGCAAAAGATCGAGAAGGTAACTGTGAGTCGAGAAAGAAGGCAGAGAAGATAAGGGTGAAGAAGGCGGTGTAGTTGGAGTCGGTATTATCGTTAGTGAGAAAGGAAAAAAAAAAAAAAATGGAGCAATGGGCCGGCCCAAGAAGCAGAGGAGCCCAAAACGACACAGAGGAGTCCAAAACGACGTTGGTGTCGTCGTTTAACGACGACAAATTATATATATAGTAATTCTTCTGATGGAGCTAGCCGCGAAGTTTTTATTATTAATAGCTTTATAAACAAACTTCGCCAACACTTCATCCGAAAACTTAGTAACAATCTTGACATGTAGGTACTAGATACGCTACACTATATAAACAAGGATGATTTAAGTTCTGTAACCTATGTGGGATGCTTTTATAAGGTGTTTGTATATAATCTTTGCCATTGATT
Organism: Artemisia argyi; assembly: GCA_030686995.1. Classification (NCBI taxonomy): domain Eukaryota; kingdom Viridiplantae; phylum Streptophyta; class Magnoliopsida; order Asterales; family Asteraceae; genus Artemisia; species Artemisia argyi. The sequence goes on from CM060687.1 coordinate 14,198,329, forward strand.
TGTTCATTATAAAGTGTTCGTATTTTGTAGCTACTTCAATAATTAATGCTAAAGTTCAGATGAGTAACCACGCAATTGGATTCAGAGATCCTCTTATGGGTTTATTCTCAAATTCTTGTATTTTATGCTCAAATCGAAAATAATGTCTACGTTCGAAATGCATATAAAAACCCATTAGTTAATAAAACTTCATGTTTACTAATACGCCTGGGCCCGAGCCCATGGCCTATTTAGGTGTTATGGTTTTACTCTTATAAATACACTTGTAATCATTTATTATAATCAATCAATCAAGTTCAAGAAAAACAAATCTCTAGTTCTTTTCTTCTATTTTCTGACGGAGCCAGCACACGCTTGAAGTGGTGCCCTATCCCGATACAACCCCTAACCGGGTCGTATCAATTGGTGCTTTTATTGAGAGCTCTTGTTGAGAGGGTTTTTTATTAGGGTTCCAATCTTAAAAAAAAAAAAAAAAAAAAAAAAAAAAAAAAAAAAAAAGTATTGTTCATCGAACACTGCTCATCGGGTACTGTTCATCAGCACTATTCATCCCGGAGTACTGTTCATCGATCAGTATTCACGGCTACTGTTCACGAGTTACTGTTCATCAGGATTTTTTTCCTTCTTCGAGATATTGTTCATGGCATCGGGCAGCAGCGATCGGGACACACTATCTAAGCTCTTGCAAATGGGTAACGTGGTTGAATATCAAAGTGAGTTTGTGGTACTTGCAAATCGAGTAACAGGGATATCTGAATCTTTACTTATATCGTTTTATATCTCCGGACTTAAACTGGATCTATAATGTTTACTTTTACGGTCAAATCCCAAAACTTTAGACGAAGCTTTTTCATTGACCCGTGCGGCAGAAACACGCTTCGCGAACCTAGATATTTGGGAATTTTTGAGGTCCAATCCTTTGTCTTTGGGAGAAGACTTCTTCAAAGCTCGTATCACCGAGGTTCGTTTTGAGACAATTGCAAGGGAAGAGAAAGAGCATATCGTTGAAAAGAAAATAGATGTCATTCTACCATTAGAGGGTGAATTTGCTTCACCTAAGGCGGCTGAAGAGTCATTTAATGTTGATGAGTATATTGGAGTTGAAGAGGTTGTGGGTGGTGGCGAAGTGCTTAAGGTTGTCGAGGATGAGTTGAGTAGAGTGATATCGACACTTAAGGATGGAGGTGGTGAATTTGATAGTCGTTTGGATGAAATAAATTTGAATATAAGCGAGGAATTAGTGGACTCTCAATCTGCATATTTTTCGTATCACCTTGAGGGCAAGGTGGTTTTTGAAGGAGTGAAGAGTGTTATGGCATGTGTAGCGGAAGACGGAAGAATGATGTTGTGTTATGTCCAAGGCAAAGGAATACGAAAGAAGGAAAAGGTGAAGGCTGTAATTCAAAGAAGATTATGGGATCCCGGATTACGCCAATGTTGTAGGAGGACGGACTGCACAAACGACTCAAAGAAGTCCAAACGTATGGCATAAAGATTATGTCATATAATCTATCTTTATTTACATGTCTTTGTTTAGGATTATTTTCATGTTTCTTTAGGAAAGTCAAATAAGAATGTTTTAAGACTACACCTTGAGGGCAAGATGGTTTTGAAGGAGTGAGGAATGATACGCCTGGGCCCGAGCCCATGGCCTATTTAGGTGTTAGGGTTTTACTCTTATAAATACACTTGTAATCATTTATTATAATCAATCAATCAAGTTCAAGAAAAACAAATCTCTAGTTCTTTTCCTCTATTTTCTGACGGAGCCAGCACACGCTTGAAGTGGTGCCCTATCCCGATACAACCCCTAACCGGGTCGTATCATTTACTTTTAAAGCTAATATAGTTAGTTGTAATTCACTGGTGAATACTTGTTTTGAGTGAAACCCAAATACGATGATAAAATTCTAATTTGAGAAAACATACAATGTATTAGTGAGCTAGCATTAAAATAAAAACTGTTAACACGGGAGTGCTGGGAATAGAATTTAAGACGTTTGTCACTACAAGAAAAAAGAGAACATGGGATGAACAATTGGTGAGGACATGCATGTCCTCGCCAAAGACCCACTAAACAACAAAAAAGTTCGAGTTTAACTTTAACCGTGGCTAGTCTGCGTAGAATTCAAAGATGAAGGTACAACTTTGGGTTTTATTGACGGGGTTAATTAAATATGAGAATTGATACTTACATCACATTTTCTGATGCACACAACACACTTAAACATATATCATGTTGTAATTTGTGCATTAATGATGTGATATTGTGCTGAAAGAATAAAAAAATGTGGTTTAAGTATCATCTCCTGTTAAATATAGATGTCCTCCCAAAGATGAAGGTACAACTTTGTGATCTTCGGCAAGGACTCTGTGGGCCCACTCTCACCAGGTGTTAAACGGGGTTAATTAAATATAAATGTAATTAATTAATTAATTAATTAATTAATTAATTACATAAATATTAACCTTTTAGCGACGACAATAGGATAGGACTTGGCGTCACTAAAAGTGTGTGGGGACCAAAAGTTATCTTTAACTAAGTTGACGTAGAATTTAGTTAATACAAATTTATAGTAATCAAATTTTTAAGAAATAAATAGATCTATGTTGATCTCACTTTTCTTCTTTGCATTTTTTTAAAATATACATTGCTTGGCAATTGGCATGTAGAAAAAAATAGATTTATGTGACTAATTAAGTTTTCATTTGTGAAACATCAATAGGACTTTGGACTAGGCTTACCAGACTCGGCCTCTTTGGGGTTCGGTGATTGTTTAGGTAGGACTTGCCACGGTGACGCATCTGGAAATTATTATATCTATTTATTTTTTTAGTTGATACTTTGTAATATATTGAATTGATAGATTGGTATAATAACCCTTGTAATGTGATCTCATAATTGTATCATTCCCTTAGCTTCTTGCTAGGGTCTATTTATACTACCTCCGTCCTATTTAAAGTGTCCACTTTCATAATGCACAAAGTTTTAGGAGATTCCACTAACTAAACTCTCCACCAATCAAATATTACTTTTACCCACTAAACTCTCATGTTATTGGTTGGAAGGTACAAGTGGACACTTTAAATGGGACATGCAAAGATTCCATTGTGGACACTTTAAATGGGACGGAGGGAGTATAATCTTTCGTCGTCCAGAAAAGAACATTTATATCAGAATTATCTCATATTTTAATAACATGGATAGCAATGGGCATTTGAATAAGTATGAATGGAACTTTGTGTATGATTGAGTAGTCGAATGTTAAGAACTTAATGGAACAAGCTTATACGTGCTCAATAGCGACCCTACATGGAGGGCCACACTTTAATTCATTTTTAGGTACAAAATTATATTCATTATATAGTACAAGATTACAACAAAAAAAGTCAAGAATTATATACTTATTTGGTACAAAATTATATTCATTTTATAGTACAAGATTACTAAAAAAAGTCAAGAATTATATACTCATTTTCTTATACATTGTTGCTGAAAAGGTATGACTTTGTTAGTTTAAAATCAACTATGTCAACAAGCATGTACATGAAAACACAGTATTTCTATCGACATGCAAGATCCTCATTCGCAATAGTATATAAACAACAAAGATTCTAATGTACATACCTACGTGTCTTTTCTTGCACTTCTATATACCGTTTATCGATTCATTATAGAGCATTAACCTTGTACTTTGAAGCTACTTTGATTGTAGTATGTGCCATTGTTTAAATACGGTTATTAAGTGAACGACAGCAACCGGAGTCAGAGTTCCTTATGTGGATGTACTCTCACATCATTCCTTTTTGTTTGGTTGCCGTCGAGGAAAAAACGGGGGATAATGCAACACGTTTTGAGTTTTTAGAATAACATGTCGTGAAGATAACGAGGAACGAGTACAATGAGTCAAATCATTATTACTTGAATGAGGAACAAGTCACTCACTTTGAAAGTTGTCCAAAGTAATGTTTTTTAATGCATACAACCTTCTTTAATTATATTTAATTTAAGATTTAGACTATAATTATTATTCATTGCTAGTGAATTAATTTTATATAAACAAGAATTATAAATTTGACAATAAAAAGGTTTCAAGTCAAGACATTCAAACGTGACATGAATATCTAACCGACCCATTGGCCATCTCTGATATCTAACCTTAAAATTGTTAAATCGTGTTCTAGTTATGTTGAAATGCCCGCGAAAGAAAAGAAAAAGATTTCTCACCGCGGAAGAGCTCTAGACTTGGTACTGGTGATATCCCACTTTGTCGCGAAATGACTCAAATCCGAATTAAAGATAGAGTTTGCTAGTATCCAAAATTTTATCGCATACAAAACCATTAGCTCCACTATTAAGAATGTTATCTCTGCATAATAGATCTACTAAAAGAAAAAGTTTTCACTAATTTTATATTGATGAATTATTAAAGTAGACAATTTTTTTTAATCGTATTAATGCCTTCCCGTAAATCACTTTATATGGTTATATAAACATGTTTGATAAAATTTTAAAAGAAAATTAAATGTGTTACGTTTGTCTTATTTGTAGTCATCATCCAAAGATGTTGTATACTGCAACTTTAGATGTTTAAACAATTTAAAATAAATGTGTTTCAATCTCATGTATGTACTGTGAGAGTTTGTTGATGATATGATAAAACTTTGATTTTACCTTTTCGTGAATTATTTGATATTAGATTTCATGATATCTCTAGTTAACAGCTTCTATTTATCAATATAAATTAAGAATGATCAGAATAGATAGATAAAAGAGTACTAAATATCTAGTCATATGGACAATCTTTGTAAATGAAAAAATTTAGATTATTCATTTTTTAAGTGACAAAAGAAAAGTCAAGAATTATATATTTATGGACAATCTTTTTAAATCAAAATATTTACAAAAGAGAAGTCAAGAATTATACATTTATTTTCAGACACCAGAAAGTAAGGATGTTTGAAATTTTTAGTTTTATAATCAACATCGTAACCATATATGTCTGAAAACATAGTACTAGACATGTATAAAGTGGGTTTTTCTAACTTGTGTATGGGGCACAAGTTAAGCACACAAAAAAAGTAAAAAAGTACTTAGGGACCCATAAAAAAGTACTACGTACTAAAAAGTACTCAGGAACCCACAAAATTCATGAGTCCCTGAATAATTTTTTGTGGGACCCTTTGTCCTTTTAGTGCGCTTAACTTGTCTCCCAGGGCACAAGTTAGAAAAACCCATAGTATATAAACAAGAAGGATTAAACTTCTTTAACCTATGAGGGATGTAAACTTAAGGGTTGTTTGTTTAACCTTATATAGATTTCACTTCGGTGGTTGATCTTCTCATTTCCAAAGAAAGTAACAATAAAATTTAAAAAATTGATTTGTGTGCCTAAAACAAGAACCTAAATTCTAAAATTTAATAAAAGAAAACAAAAGCCATTGAAATAAATCTTGTATAAGTTGAGTACAAGTCTATATATAGTAATATTCACGAAGTATAGATTAAATCTAGTCCAAATTTAATTATGTTCGTCTAATTATGTTCTTTAAATACCCCAAAGGTACACTAGTGTATACCCTATATGCCCCAAAAATTTTCAACTTCCTCAAATACCCAATGGGCGACTCTCTCACAAGAAATCTTGGGCAACCCTCCCAGAATTTTGACAAGTGTCCCTTTGGTGTCCCCACTTTGTACTTGCAAAGTACAACTAACCCCACTAATTTCTTGGGCAACTGGACTTACTTTCTTGGGCAACTTTGCTATTTTGTCTTTTAGCTAAAAAGTAAAGTCTTTTTTATATTATTTTATATTATTTTATAGTAAATTACACATATACCCTCACATTTGTTTTTTTTTTATTACTCCGGTGACCCCTACCCACTCCGGTCACCGCCACCAACTCCGGTCATTTTTATTACTCCGGCGACCCCTACCCACTCCGGCCAGCCACTACATCTACCAATCATAAACATCAAAACATAGATGTATGAAAAACAACAAACAATTCGATACATCATATTCAAATAATACCATTATCCATCAAACAAATCTTTATTATTCATTCATCAAAATACAATTTGAACAAGAATCATTGAATCATTTGAACCTAATAATTTGGCTATGCAGTAAAAAACTACAACAGTGAAATCATAGATACCAAATACGGATCTTGAAGCCACCATCATTGAATCATTGAACCCAATAATAAAAAGACTTGAAGTATATAACCAACATCTCTAGAGTATATAAGTATATAACCCAGTGAAATCTTTTTTATATTATTTTGTCTTCAAGATCTCTAGAGTATATAAGTGTATAACCAACATCTTTGTTAACCGCTATACGTCACCTCCCTTCCAGTGAAATCTTTAAAAATCAACAACAAACTACAACAGTGAAATCATAGATACCAAATACGGATCTTGAACCCACCGTCAATGAGATACACCAACGCCGCAACAACCAGTAGCCATGGATCTGGCAGGATCTTGACCGGATCCGGTCGAACGTGGTGCTTGTGGTGGTGGTGATGGTTTCTTGGGCGCGTGTGGTGGTTAAACAAGCAAAGGATGTCACGATGGAGGCTTTGGTGTTGGCGGTGTGGTGTCACAGTAGGCGGTGGTGGTGTTCGGTGGGGCGGCCGGTGATGGTGTAGGTGGTGGTGGCGGCTAGAGAGAAGAAGAAAGAGTTAAGAGTTATAAGTTATAACTCTTCTTTTATAGGGTTTTGGTGTAAAGGGTGTATTAGTAATTTACTATATACAAGCCCCACCTACCAAAAGGACACGTGTCACAATTCTGAAAGAGTTGCCTAAGAATTCTTGAAAGAGAGTCGCCCATGGGGTATTTCAAGAAAATGGTTTTTTTTTTAGGTAGATAGGGTAAGTGGATATGTACTTTTGGGGTAAAACAAGAATTATCTCTTTTGGTAACTAGATGGGCGACGGTCCGCCGCGTTGCGGCGGGGCGTCGTTTTAGGCAAAAATAGCAGGAAACGTGATGGTTCTCAAACCATGAACAATTTCCCTTAGATAAAAGACATTACAGATGCATGGTGGCCATCTGTTCCTCAAAAATTGTCTGAATCCAATATTCTTACTGCAACATTTCATTAGTATTTACATACACTTAATAAAAAGACATTACGGTTGGTCGTTATTTATAAGTAGGCTCTAACGTTTAGACTGTCAACCTCACATATATCAAGTACCTTTAAATACTTTTTGGGATTCTACCAAAACTTGATCTGACATTGCAAAGCTTCTATTGACACCATCTGTATGCATCCTGCATTAACATAAAATATATAGAATTTAGTGAAACAACCGACTAATTTCAATAGAAACTACATGGACATTTACTACCAATTGTATACTCATGAAGAACATGGGAAACAATAAATAATGACACTATTATAAAAAGAAATACAACCCGAAAAATGAACATAAAATTACCTGGAATACAAATACATAGGGTAGTTACATACCGCACCGAATTCCTGAATAAAACATACATATAACACTAACATCAGAAATCGCGCAACTCTTCGATCTCGGGTTTTTTCTTCATTCCTTTTAGTAATCCCTTTCCTAGATCCTTCACATCTGGCCGTACCTTAGCATAGGCAGCTTTTATAGAGGCCTGGTTCTGAAAATAACATACACGAATAATACTAATGTATAGAGTCTAAAGAGAAGTAACTTTAGTTTCACATAATGGCCTTTATCTTAGATGGTTTTTCGAAAAGTTTATTGTAATTTGTAAAGCGGTTTCTTTGGTCCACTTAATTCAACAAAAAAATTGAAGAATACAAATTAAAATGCCTTTGATAATAGTTATATTGCATCACTTTGGTATATGCGTTAATTTAAGGTTACCTGACAGTGGTCATCTGTTACTAATTCAGAAGGACGAATAATTTGGTACAGATCGTTGTCCAGTAAGTCATACACAATATAGACATACTTAAACTTCTGTTTATCTGGTGGCGTATAATGTCCTTAATTTGAACAATCTGCAAAGTATTGTTTCGTTAGATCGTTAACTTTATAGGATTCAAAAGTAAATTGCAGATTAGTAAACAACTGGATAATGACCAGTGACATGATGAACATACATTCTCATAATCCACATGGCAAAGGAGTTTGATTTTTCCCTCTTAGCATCAATGGCATAATCAAATGGCGTAACCGTTTTCTTGATTATAGCATCTTTTTTTTATCAAGACATTTTTAGCATAACTGCACTATAAGCAAGAGGAAACATCCAGTTATAATAACAGTAATACAAAAGAAAATTCAATGATTAAATTGCGACAATCAATTGATATCACTTGGAAGGATGCAATAAGAAAAATTAAACTTACTTAAAGGGGCAGGGTTTCTAATAGGTTCATGATCTCTTCATCAAGTTCTTCAATCAAAGGAGCCTGCACTGTGAAAAAAGTTGTTATTAGGACATTCTTATACGTAGTAATAAATTTCTAAAAGACATTGGCTTTAAAAAAAATACCTTAATTGCAGGTGCAACAAAAGGATGAAAATCAGTAGGTCATTGAATAAGTTATTTGGGTGCCTCCACAGTTTCCTCTTGAACATTACGCATTAACCTTTCCCTTGTCAACAAAGGTAAGCCTGGATAGAACAATAAATCAAGTTACGCAAGACAATAGGTGTAAGCTGTTGCACCTATATTAGATGTTGATGACAGTAAAAAAAATCATTGGCAAACTAATCTGGATGTCGCAAAATGGCTTATGTAAAGACACGTTATATATTCACCTTATTATTTCGACCTGCCCTAAAAGAAGTAAAACACCACTATCGTCCATCTTTGTTTTCCCTTTTTTGAGGCTATGAAGCTTATGAGATAAAAATTATCCAACACCAGTCCATCTTTGTTTTCCCACTGTTTGCTTGGATGCACCTAAAATAATGACGATCATAGAAAAATTTATGGATAGCACTTTTATCTCGAATAGTGTTCAGAAAAGGACAACAATCTAATAACGACCAAATAAAAAGGATAAATCCATCATCCATGACCAAACGTTTTATGTTATACAACTGTACCGACTCTTTGCCGAAGCTAATGGCTTTAGGTTTAAAGGTTATCTAAATTGCATAACATCAGCAAGCTAAAAAAAGGAAAAAATAAACTGAACTAACCTGGATTTTGTGAGCGACCCTCTCGGTTTCAGCAATCTGTATCCACGCAAAAAGACACACATACGCCGAAAAAGGACAACACACAATTACTGACAAAAGAAACTGAAAAGTAATAATTTTTGTATACTGATTTAGATTCAAACTAACCCAATACAGTTATTCCTGAATCCGCCCAATTTCAACCTTAAAGTTAAGAACAAAAAAAAGTATCAACAAAGTGTGTGAGGTAAAATTAATATAGTTAAAACCAAAATCAATATAAAGTAAATCTTACATATCTTTATCCAATACCCCTTTGGCCGTTTCACATGTAAATCTCGATGAATGATGCTACTGTTGTACTAATGGGTGGGAAAAAAAGACCAAGGTGGACTACAAACTGACCGCATCTTGAAATCGAGTTTTGATAAGAACAACCATCACCTGAGTCAAGGAGAAGAGGATGGTTATGGTGAGCAGGTTTCTGGACTTGTCTGGATGTTCTAGGTCATCGTTTATGTGTGTGTTTTTTATTAAAGAAACGAAGTGGGCCAATGAAGCAGGCTGTATATGCGCCAAAAAAAGCAGGGAACCCAACATGTTGAATGGCGTCGTTTTAAACGACAAATTATATATATAGTAATGTTTGTGGCGGGTCAAAAACCATGAATACTTTTTACTCACAAAATGTTTGTGTATGTTTTGGTATAGTTTTTCACGTGTTACAAAGGATATTCTAGCAAATATACTTTGAAGTTTGAACGTGATTTTGCTAACGTGTTGAATTAATTTACAAATGCATCACCTGTTGGTATTGAATAAACAAATAAATTATTTTTATGCATACAAAGTATGAATCAACGTAACGAAATGCATTTGTGATGTTCTTTTTCCACAATTTCTCACGTTAATATTTGTTGATTCTATAAACGTATGGAAAATATTTGTAAATAAATATTTTAGTTTACCAATGTTTTTAAAGGACAACACATACTTAAAAAGTCACGAATTTATATTCATTTTCTAAAACACGAGTATAATGAGGTTTGAAATTTTTAAATTTGTAATCAACTTCATTAACACTCATATCCGAGAACATAGTAATATTCTAAACACGTATCATCCGCATTCACTATAATACATAAACAAGAAAGATTTCACTTCTTTTTAATCTATGTGGGATATAAACTCATAATGTACATACCTACATGTTGACTCTTGCATTTCTATATGACATCTATCTGTTCGTTATAGACTTATAAGTGACGACGCTATTGGATTCAGAGATCCTCATATGGGTTCACTCTCATATTTTCGTTCTTTTTTGTTTGGTTGTGGTCGTGGAAAATTGACGATAATGCAACTCGTCTTGTATTTCTTGAATAACCATTGGTCAAATCATATTGTACTTCTAAACAAGATACTATATAGCTCGGAGTTTGTGGTTGTGTTGTGTCACTTTTACAATTCTTTAGATCTCCCAAAGAGGTATCCGCTTCGTATTTTGGGTTCAAAAACTGATTGTTACAAATAAAGGATGGTGCAAAATCCAACCTTATGTGTGTTAACCAAGTTACGTTGTTATATTCCTTAAATAAATTGGTTAGTTGTATTGAGTGATTATATATACCGATCACTCCTACATAGACTTCGAAGAATCATAACCATTCAGAAACTTTTTAGGAGAACAAACAAAAAAGTAAGCTTTTTAGGAGAACATTTGTGAATAGATTCAACTGGCTATTTTTATGTGAATGATCGAGTTATCCATTAAGAAACTTCAATAGTTTGGTTTTGGTGAACATGACTCAAAACTATGTGGGGTTTGGTGTTGACTCGTGAGTGCTACACATCTATCCATTTTGGAAAATTCTGGTGGATCGCATACGTTAGTACCTAGTAATTGATCGAGTTATACACTGGTAAGGACAAAGTTATGAAGACAGTCAAGAGGGCCTCGAGTCGCCTCAAATCCCTCAATTTATAGTTGCTTGGATGTCGTTGAACATCTAGATCAGTTTGAAAGGCACCTTTTGCATGAGTGAGTTTTTTAATAGATGGCTTGATGACGTTAAACTCTTAAAAGTGATTTTTGAACAATTAATTCTAGTGCGATTTTGAAGAAATTCAAGTGTTTGAAAATATGTACGTTTACTTGACTTTATAGTGACATCAAGAGTTTTTTCTGAATTTTTATTTATTTTAAAAATACCAAAATACAAAAACGGTGAATGATAATACGGCGAGTTGTTAATTTCGCAATTCGTATAATAGTAAAAGAAAATAATTTTAAATAAAAAGGTAAAACAATATGTATATGGCCTTTGAGAATCGAACCATAGACCATTGGGTTATAATACGTTTCACTAACCAAATGACCTACACTCTCAATTGGGAGGTGATTTGCACACTTTTAAAATTGATTGGCACACTCAAATTTTAAGTATTTTGACAATTATATCCTCACATCACTTTTACTCATTTTCACCCTGTAAGGGTATAAATGTCAAAACACTTAAAATTTGAGTGTCCCAATCAATTTTAAGAGTGAGCAAATCATCTCCTCTCTCTCAATTTGCTATCTTTTTGTCATTTTCACAAACACATCACAATAGTGTCTTTTTGAGTACTCCGTATTAGTTAGAGTAAAATTTTGAGTATGTTATATCAAAAAGTTGAAAGAGATATTTTTAACACCTTAAATGTACGTACCCCCAATCAAACCTATTACATTCTGAAACATCTACTTATGTAAGAAATGAATCAACCGAAGCAGAAAATCATATTTTTATAATTAGTTTATACAAGTTATCGGTTTACTATAGAGTATGTATATTTTGAAGCTACTTGATCGGATTGTTAGTGACAAAGCTTAAATTTTGTTATTAAGTGACAGCGCAATTTAAGTATGAGATCTTCTCTGAAGTATGAACTAAATCTTTGTAAATGAAAAGTTTGGAGTCCCATTTTTTGAGCGAGAAACGATATTAAGAATTTATGCTATTTTTCAAGTTCACGAATGATGAGGTTTTTATTGTTCAAGTTTATAATTAAACTTCATTAACAATGCACTTGAAAATCTAACGTTTTCCTCTCCACATGTATGATAGTCATAGACTATACGAGCAGGGGCGGACCTAACTATTGAGTTTGGGGTGGCGGCGCCCCCCATGACTAGCCGAAAAAGATAATATTTTAGTGTAATTTTTTTTTTTTAAATTTGACCTTTTTTAGAAAGTGCCCCCCCCCCCCCCCCCCCCAAAAAAAACAAAAATTTAAATTGCCCCCCACCTACATACTAAAATCCAATATTCAGCACTCTCAAACCATTAATCTCCAAGTAACAATACTCGATTTATCATTTCGATCATACTTTTTTCTTTGGCATTTTGTTGCTATTGTAGTAAAAAAAATGCCCCTCACATTTAATTTTCCTGGGTCCGCCACTGTATACGAGTCGTATATAACCAAAGAAGATTTCACTTTTTAACCTATGTGGGATAATGACATAATGTACAGTTGAAATGATTCTGTCAAATACATAATAACGTACGTACATACCTACATGTTGGCTCATGCGTTTCGGGTATTATAATCCGTACCATTCATATGTTCATTATAGAGCGTTTTTGTTTTGTTTTGTTTTGTTTTTTTTTGAACGGCAACTTTATAAAAACTAGCAAGGAGCTAGAAAAAACATTAAAAGGAAATTAAAGAGGGGTTTTTTTAACCAACACTCAAAAAAAACGCTCTATTACATCTACTAGAACACCATAGAAAAGACCAAGAAACGATATCATCAAACAAACCCGAACGACTAGGAGGCGACGGGTCAAAAATAACATATTCCGGAGACTCCAAATCCTCCACCATGCTGCGCAAAAAACTCCTTCTAAAACATCCTTGAGACGGGAAGGAAGCCGAATGGCTAAAAACCAAGCATCCCACTCTAAAAAAGACCGAATCTCCTGCCAATCTAAATCCCCACCAACAACAGATTCTACGAAAGACAGCCTGAGCCACATCACATTGGAACAAGACAAGCTTAATGTCTTCGAATTCAACGTTACACATAGGACACAAGGAAGAGTCCAATAAAACACATAGATCGTTTTTGTTTTGAAGCTACCCGGATTGTTACCGTCAAAGTTTAATTCTATTATTAAGTGATGACGCAATTTGATTCGGAGATCTTATACGGAGTACAAATTTTATCACTAATTTCATATGCGTTTACTATCATATTTTCATTCTTCTTTGTTTGGTTGTGGCTGAGGAAAATATTGCCAATAATGCGACTCGTTTTGTGTTTCTTAAATTTCATGCCATGAAGTTAATTAAGTATTCGTAGTTTAGTTCGAGCATTTTATACGAAGAAGATATGTACTTCCTTCACATATAAGAGATTTTTTTTTAATTAAAATCAGTAGGCAATCTTTGACTGATTATGTAGCCCCTTGTTAAACGTCAATAGTTCGGATTAGGTGAACCAGACTCAAACTCTGGGTTTCATGAGTTTTTTAGTAGGACTCATGTGGGTGACATATCTATCCATTTTGGATAAATACACATTCGATGTTACCTCGTGATTGATTAAGCTCTACATTGTTAGGAAAAAGTTGTTCATCTGTCTCTTTATATATTCTCTAGAAATAAGATTGCTCGAGCCATCTGTTTTATACCAATGTCGCCTCATTCTTAGTCACATACTCACACGGATGTTTGGAAATCCGGATCGATCAGTTTGAACGGTACCTTTTTGCATGATTGAGTTGAAGAACCATTTATATTCAATAGAGATTTTGGGTGGAAACGAGCCGAGCCGAGCTCGAGCCTACCAAAGTTCGAACTCCGCTTGTTTAACTTTTATAAAGCTCGAGCTCGACTCAGCTTGGTTTGACCTTGTTTTTCTAAGCTCAAGAGAGCTCGGCTCGGCTCAAGGCTTATTTTCTAAACTCGAGCTCCGCTCGTGGTATGCTATACAAGCCCGAGCTTGGCTCGGGCTCAATTTGTTTTTATGATGAGCCAATGAAAAATAAAGTACGGCTCGAGCTCTGCTTGTAGGATATCTATTTTGTGTTGGAATTATACAATCATAGTACACATATTGCGGAAGCTAGGATCAAGAATAACACGTATAAATATTAACTAAAACATAAACCAGAACGTACCTTTTAGCACTTCAATAAATCTTGCACAATATGAAGAACCCTAATTAGGGTTTATGAATCAATGATCAATCCCTTACCGTTTTATTGATCGGTTCCTTGATAACAACTATAGTGAGTTGTTACCTCGTTCTTGTACACACAAACTAATACCGAATTAATTAAATTGCAAGATTTAAACACAAGGAAAATTTTATTAATAAATTTTTTGACCCAAAACCCTTATGGGTTGTAGGTTCGATCGGTAGGAGAACAAAGAAGGAAGAAACAAGCTTAAAGGTATTGTGTGTGCACAAAAGATGTGAATGAGATACCCTAAGGTTTGCTTATATAGTAGATGTAAACTTTGGGAACAAGTTAGGGCAAAGGGATGACCCCTTTGAGCATGCATCGACCGGCCATAGGGTATGGGAGGTCAATCCGGAACCTTCTTGTCACCAAGTTACACTCTAGTCCTTTTCATTGCCAATTTGCGATAGTTAGTCTATACGTTTAATAACTAACGATCACTAGTCCTTGAACTTTTGTTATTAATAAATATACACAACTATTTAATATTTATTAATCTTAATTCTCGTTTGTATTTGGTGCAATCCCGAGGTCTCGGGTTCGATACTAGACATTTACACATTAATATATATACGTACATTTAACAGCTCCCACTCGTATATCTATTAATAGTAAAATGACATTGGTAGGCGTCTTGCAACACTCCAATGCCCCTAGTTCAATCCGAGCTAGGTTTCCTGGAAAAACCTTTAATGATACATCATTATAATTATCCTTTTGTTACTAATACTACATTAATAAAGATGTGAGATTCTTTATTAATATTTTGTTTCTCGTCTCTTTATGATTGAACAAAATTACCAAAACATCTTAACGTATTCCAGATAGACTTTGGACGTGGCCACGCAAACATTTTGGCAACCCTACGAGGGGCCCAGCAGTATTAAACTTCTGAACAAATCAGAAGGATCAAATTCTTTCTTGACTACAAGAATAACCCATGAACTTTGCAACACTTCTGAAAAACAACCCTTATGACTCCCTATTACGGTGAGCGGTAGATTGCTTCACAAAAATGCACTACATCCATGGCAATTATCTGGTATCTCAAGTCTGAGGATAACTTTAAATATGATTCTCACATTAAATACTAAATCATATTGTTGGGATCAGTCCAATATTCAATTCATTGAATATCATGTGAAATTGGTATAACTACGCATCAATATACTTTCAAGTATATCCTAAACCAATACTCAAAATTGTCTTAATTTAATGATATTCCCATATCATTAATCGACAACGGACAGTTTAGAATAATAAATTATTCATGGATTTAAACATGCAAATATAGGATATATTATTAAGACAATGAATGATAAACATAAACAATACTTTATTTCATTAAAAAAATAATTGTACATTACATCCTTTATCCAAATACTAATCACAAATGGGCATGAAACTTTCAGCTAATCTAAGTCCTATTCCTTCAGTATGCTTGTAAAGCTTGGTGCCAGGTAAAGGCTTTGTTAACTGATCAGCTAAGTTTTCATCTGTGTGAACTTTGAGCATTTCGATTTCACCTATTTCGACTTGTTCTCGAACATAGTGATGCTTAATCGGGAAATGTCTGGTGCCTTTCATGATTCCAGGCTCATTGGCAAATGTAATAGCAGCTGAATTGTCGCAATACATTTTTATAGGTCGTCGAATCGAAGGCATAACCCCAAGCCCTGAAACAAACTTCCTAATCCAAACAGCTTCCATTGCAGCTTCTGAAGCAGCTATATACCCACTTTCTGTAGCAGACATCGCTAGTATACTCTGCTTTCTGCTCCTCCAATCAACAGCTCCTCCATTAATGACAAAGACATAACCTGTCTGAGACTTCGTATCATCTTTATCGCCTTTCCAAGAAGCATCGCAGTAACCTGTAACATCAAGTTCTGCAGATGGAGTACCCCCATAAACTAAGAACATCTCTTGAGTAGCCCTAAGGTACTTAAGAATATTCTTAACAGCAGTCTAGTGTTTTTCACCTGGATTCTGCTGATATCGACTGGTTAAATTCTGAGCAAATGTCACATCAGGCCTTGTACTTTTCACCGCATACATAATAGATCCCACAGCCGAAGCATAAGGGACTCTCTTCATGCGTTGCACCTCTGCAGGCGTTGAAGCACAAACTTTATCGCTCAAGCCATGTTGTTCTTGCATCGGCAAATATCCCTTCTTGGAATTTTGCATATTGAATCTCTTCAATATTTTGTCAATGTAAGCACTTTGGCTTAGTCCAATTAATCGCTGAGATCTATCTCTATATATCTTGATTCCCAGAATAAATGCAGCTTCCCCTAAATCTTTCATAGAAAAACAACTTCCAAGATATGCCTTAACCTTTTGCAAACTTGGAATGTCGTTTCCCATGATCAATATGTCATCAACATATAAAATAAGGAAAATTACATTACTCCCACTAGCTTTGTGATATACACATGGCTCATCAAGATTTTGAGTGAATCCATACTTTTTAATCTCACTGTCAAATCTCTTATTCCATTGTCGTGATGCTTGCTTCAATCCATAAATGTATCTTTGAAGTCTACATACACGATTTGAGAATTCTGGATTCACAAACCCCTCAGGCTGCGCCATATAGATGAATTCATCTAGGCGACCATTTAAGAAGGCGGTTTTGACATCCATTTGCCAAATCTCATAGTCATAGTAAGCGGCTATGGCTATAAGAATCCTAATAGCCCTAATGTCAGCTACAGGAGAAAAGGTCTCCTCATAGTCAACACCAAAAGTTTGAGTATATCCTTTAGCTACCAAACGGGCCTTATAGGTGTGTACAATGCCATCCATATCAGTCTTTTTCTTGTAGAGCCATTTACTTCCAACTAACTTGGCACCCGGAGGTAGGTCAACTTCTTCTCAGACTTCATTATCTTTCATGGATTGGATTTCCCCATTCATAGCAACCTGCCATTTTTCCTTTTCAAGACTATTCATGGCAGCTTTATAACTTGTAGGTTCATCAAGATCCCCTAGTAAGTTATCATCACACTCTACATTAAGACATAGACGTGTAGGAGCTTACACAGGTCTAGTTGACCTACGAATGGGAATCACTTCAACTTCAGGTGGAGGACCTAAACTTTCAGGTTCCACAGGAAGTTGGCTAGTGTTTTCAAAAGGTGTTACATCTTCTTGATCGTCTTCCAGATCATATACTCTCCCACTGAATTCTTGAGATATGAGCTCCTTTTCCAAGAAGTCTCCATACCTTGCAACAAAAACTTTGTTTTCAGGTGGTTAATAAAAGTAGTAACCCATAGTTTCCTTAGGGTATCCTACGAAGATGCACTTTACAGATCTTTGTTAGAGTTTGTCTGTTGAGTCACGTTTAACATACGCCTCACAACCCCAGACCTTTAGATAAGACAGATTAGGAGCTTTTCCAGTCCATAACTCATATGGAGTCTTATCCACCTTCTTTGTTGGAACCATATTTAGAATGCGAACCGCAGATTCTAAGGCATAATCCTAAAACGAATAAGGAAGAGTTGTTAGATTAAACATAGATCGTATCATGTCTTGCAATGTACGATTCCTTCTCTCAGATACACCATTTTGTTGTGGAGTATATGGAGAAGTAAGGTGCTGGACAATTCCCTCCTTAGCTAAGTAATCTATGAACTCCTGACTCAGGTATTCACCACCTCTATCGGATCGAAGAGCTTTAATCTTCTTTCCAAGTTGCAACTCTACTTCTGCTTTAAACACTTTGAATGTTTCAAATACCTCATGTTTATGTTTAAGTAAATAAAAATAACCATAATGGATATAATCATCCGTAAATGTTAAGAAGTAGCTAGCACCTCTCCTTGACACATGTCTAAGTGGTCCACACACATCTGTGTGAATAAGACCAAGTAGATCAGTCGCCCTTTCAATCCTATTTTTAAAGGGTTTCTTTGTCATCTTCCCAGCAATGCAAGATTCGCACTTATCAAATGACTCATCATTGATCTTTTCTAAAAGCCCATCATGTTGCAGTTTTTTCATGCGAGCCTTGCCAATGTAAGCAAGTCGACAATGCCAAAGATAATACGAATCCAGACCTTTCTTGATTCTCTTATTACTGATACTATACATTGAATTATTTTTAACAAAAGCATTATCATTATCATTCATATCAGTTTCAAAGACACCATTCACAGCAATAACATTAAAATAAAAAACACCATTTAAAGAAACTGAAATTCCATTGCTAGAAATAGTATGCTCAAAACCAAGGTTCAACAAACATGAAAATGAAATTACACCTCTAACAATTGACGGTGCATAATGACAACTATTTAAAGATTGTTCAAGGCCCGAAGGCAACACTAAATTAAATACGCCTATAGCTTCAACTGCTGCATGTGCTCCATTACCCACGTGCAAGAATTGTTGTCCATAGGCCAGCTTTCTCTCAACTCTAAACCCCTGCAAGGTATTGCAAATATGAATGCCACATCCCGTATCATATACCCATGAATTCAATTAAGGAGTAAGAGTGAATAATTCAATCATAAAGAATGCACCTGATGAACTGGGGTTACCAGCTTCATTACCCTGCTTCTTGAGTCGCAAGTCATGAATGTAGAGAGGACAATTGCGCTTCCAATGGCCCTTTTCAAGACAATGGTGACAAGCCTGATCCTTCTTGTTTGGCGGATTCACCTTGTTCTGCATAGGCTGATGCTGCTTCATCTTGGGTTGTGGTTGATAGGCCATGACTTGCTTGCCTTTATCACCTTTCCCCTTGCCTTTGTTCACATGCGATTCCTTCTGGATTCTCCCACCTTGAATTGCCAACACTTGCGGGGTAGGAGCCTTGACCTTGGCTGGTAGACTTTTCTCATAATCAACAAGCAATGCGAGTAATTCTGAGACTGTCTTCCCCGAGCAATGCATGTTGAAGTTCTGCACAAAACCAGCAAAGTCCTTGTTAAGGGACCTGTTGATCAAGTGCACTTGCACATTGTCGGGGTAACCAAATCCAATTCTGTGAAGTTGATCAAAGTATTCTCTCATCTCATTCACAAAATCTTCAACTGGTTTACCATCACCATGCTTGCAGCTGTGTAATTTGTCAAGAGACTCATACAATTCAACTGCAGGAGACTTTTCATAGGTCTTTCGAAGTTCATCGAGCATATCCTTGGGATAGGAATACTCGTACTTCTTTTGAAATTGAGCATTCATACTAGTGAGCATTAAACAAGCAACCTCATTGTATTTATCATGCTCAAGTCTCCAAGCATCCTTATCTGCATCTGTTGCAGTTGCAGCAGGTTCTGCTTCGCAGTCAGTGGTCAAGTATTTCATCTTACCGGTTTCCCTCAAGACAATTCTAAGCGATCGGTACTAATCATTGAAATTCTTTCCAGTCAATTTTTCCCTTTCAAGATGACTCTTGAAAGCAGAAATCACATATGGGTTATCGGGTTGAGCCATATCTACAGATAAAAGTTCAAACATTAGTATTTTTGATAATTAATATCTTCAAGAAAATATAATACCCAAAGGCTATATTCATATAACCAACTTATTTTCTTGAAAATCTAGGATCCAACTTTACATAGTTTCACCACATCAGTTGATCTGCTAGTGGTAAAAGTACAAAAGATGGTAATCTGTCGAACAATAATTGGCAAACAAAATTTCAATTCCTAGATCATTATGGGATTTACTACAAATTGATTCATCAATTTGCCTTGTAAGCATGTTTCATCCCATCTCATGCCTTAAGTTCTAGGTCTCACGCACAACTTAATTAAGTCGTCTGCCTTAGAAACATGTAAAATTACAATTATGGTCTCACGCACTAAAAGAATTTTACCTTGTCATAATAATTTAGCCTAGGTCTCACGTTTACTAAATTAGAATTTCAAGTGTTCCTTACAGATAGATGGCATGTAACTTAAATTTTTAGGGTATTCAATTTTGATGTGTCATTCAAAATATGTATAAAGATGCATGCACTCATCTTTATAGCATAATTTTCAAAACATTCTTATTGCCAATTCGTGAGATTAATGCACAAAGTTTTACTTGAGGTTTAAAAAACCCTAAGATGACTTTCTACAAGAATGATTTTAAAAGAAATTCGTTTAAGACGTATTCAAGATTGTGATAACCAAGGCAGACTCTAAGGCTCTTTTCTAAGCCTTCATATCACGATTATGAATCTTGTCTTAAAAGAGTTACTTTTAAAAGCATGTTTGTACAAAACATCAATCAAGCAAAATTTTATGGATTCAATCTCAAAACATGTAATAAAGTATGAATCTCGCTAGTCTCGCCTTGGAGCGAATTACCGTGCGAAGCGAACCGTTGCTGGCACATAAGACTCCGCAAGATTCAATCTTTATCACTTAGGGTTTCACCATTATTAGCCCGTATTATTTTCTTTAAGAAAAATTAACCTTTTATTGCTTACATCATGTCAAACAATTAACAATAAAACAAGTAATCAAAGAAAAACAAACAAGAAATAATAAATAAAGTGAAACAATTAGCCACATGCAAACCTTGTTAGAAAAGATCTTAATAAAATCAAGTCTAGGTATATTAATGCATGTAATCAACTAAGGCCTTCCATTCTTAATGGAAGTGGAGCCACATACATTGACGAATCAATTGCGTAGGCCAAAGCTAATATACACACCACATAACATATAAATTGATTTTAATATATATATATATATATATATATATATATATATATATATATATATATATATATATATATATCAATTGGAATCTTCCCCAATTGTAGATCTATCTAAATCATGTGACAAAAAACAAGATCCATGATTAACATGCATGTTTCGTCACGGATTAAACCTAACAATTAGTACATAGGTCACAAGATACGTTCACATAACCGGTTAAAGACCTAGGGTTTCTAGTGATTACAAATTAATCAAATAAACCACAAACCCTAATTAGGGTTTTAAGTGGAAATCGACCCCCAAATAAATTAGGGTTAGGGTTTCAAAATTTTTATAAAAAAATTTTTAAAAGAAAAACCCTAGATCAAAAACATGTATCTAAAACAATTAAAGATCCGATTTTTATAAGTTTTAGTAATCAATTACATGTTATCCATGGCTCGTGATGCCACTGTTGGAATTATACAATCACAGTACACATATTGCGGAAGCTATGATCAAGAATAACACGTATAAAGATTAACTAAAACATAAACCGGAACGTACCTTTTAGCACTTCAATAAATCTTGCATAATATGAAGAACCCTAATTAGTGTTTATGAATCAATGATCAATCCCTTACCGTTTTATTGATCGATTCCTTGATAACAACTATAGTGAGTTGTTACCTCGTTCTTGTACACACAAACTAATACCGAATTAATTAAATTGCAAGATTTAAACACAAGGAAAATTTTATTAATAAAATTTTTGACCCAAAACCCTTATGGGTTGTAGGTTCGATCGGCAGGAGAACAAAGAAGGAAGAAACAAGCTTAAGGGTATTGTATGTGCACAAAAGATGTGAATGAGATACCTAAGGTTTGCTTATATAGTAGATGTACACTTTGGGAACAAGTTAGGGCAAAGGGATGCCCCCTTTGAGCATGCATCGACCGGCCATAGGGTATGGGAGGTCAATCCGGAACCTTCTTGTCACCAAGTTACACTCTAGTCCTTTTCCTTGCCAATTTGCGATAGTTAGTCCATACGTTTAATAACTAACGATCACTAGTCCATGAACTTGTGTTATTAATAAATATACACAACTATTTAATATTTATTAATCTTAATTCTCGTTTGTATTGTGTGCAATCCCGAGGTCTCGGGTTCGATGCTAGACATTTACACATTAATATATATACATACATTTAACATTTTGAACTTGTTAACAAGATTGTTAATAAGCTCGTCTATAATACAAATGCATAATGTATTATATATATTTAAATTTTTTGATGTTATGTTATTTGTTGTTAAAATGATGTGGCGCTGACATGGCGGGAAAAATGGACCCCTTGCTCTAAGAGGAAGCAAAAACCATTGTAATGAATCTTGTTTCTGACACAAGTGGATGCATATCTATATTCGAGCGAGCAATCATTTGACGTTCTTGGGGCAAAGTATAGTACTACTTATTAAGGGACTACAAAATTTGAGCGATTCATATGGTAACTTGTTTTGTGTTTCTTGAACTACATGCCTTGAAGTTGTTGGTAATGAAAGTAATTTTCAGAGTCTAAATTGGTTGTTACACTCTATAGTTATATTTCACGAAGTATAGACTTAATCTAGTCTAAATTTATCAACGTCCGTGTAAAATGAGTTGAAAATGAGACCTTATAGAGTCAACAACAATTCATTTGTAATGTAAAAGAAATATGAATTGTGGCATAAATAAAAACTTTGAAACGAAATCTCTACCCTATATTTATTGTTGCTTTGTGAGAGTGCATATAATGAGACACATGCAAACTCTTGCAAGATTTTTTTTTTTTTTTTTTTTTTTTTTTTTTTTTTTTTAATACAACTCTTGCAAGATTCAAACACTTCTTTTTGATGATATCTTAGTTTTATTTTGCTCTACAAGTAGTATAGTTTAGGAACTACCAAAGGGCTTGTGTCCCAATGTTACTGCTATTAGACGCAGATGACTCAAAACCCAGAACCGGGCTATGGGTCATCTGCGTCTAATAACCTCATGTTGTGTAAGAAGCTCTCAATCAAATGGTTGTGGGTTCAAGTCCCTCTTAGGACATGTGAGATTGATTTGTGGTGTAAATGTTGCGAGAAAGTTAACAATTTCCATTCTAAAAAAAGTTAGTTTGGGAACTAAGATAAGTTCAGTGAATAAAATCTGTATGCTATCGTCGTGTGAATGATTAAGTTACCGTTTGCGAAACACCAATATTTTTTGTAGGTGAAGCGAGCTCAAACTCCGGGTTTCATGAGTTTTTTAGTTGGACTTGTGAAGGTGACACATCTATCCATGCTGGATAATTCTTGTGACACACATTGGTTGGTACTTTGTGAATGTTTAAGCTGTACATTGGTAGGACAATGTTGTCACTCTTTCTCTTGAGATAGAGGTCAAGGGTTTGACTGGATCAAGTGGTTAACACCCTTGTCTCTAGAGATAGAGGTCAAGGGTTTGATCCTTACTCCTTGCAAGGCCGGGAGGTCCTTTTCTACCTTTGGTAGAATAGGAAGCAGCCTCTCTACCTTGGGTAGGAGTAAGACTGTCTACATCTCAACCTTCCTCATACACCGTAGAAGATGGCATTGAGATCCATAAATCGTGGAAGACAGTATTGAGAGTTACTTTACTAGTTCTTATGTTCATTATAGAGTTTGTACTTTGGAGCTGAAAGTCAATGCCAATGTTTTAATATAGTTATCATGTGCAAGTGACAACGCTATTTAATTTGGAGATCTTCTATAGGGTTCAAATGTTATCACAGATTTTAAATGGGTGTACTCTCACATTTTTTGTTTTTTTTTTGAAAAACTGGCGATAATGCAACTCATATGCAAAAAGTGTAATCCTTGTTAGACTCATGTTGACACTAATTCTAAGCTTGGTCCTGATGGTGACCCAGTTTCTGATCCTACTTTGTATCGCAGCTTGGTCGTTGCTCTTCAGTATCTTACATTTACACGACCAAATTTCTCATATGTTGTTCAGCAGGTGTGCCTTTATATGCATGATCCTAGGGAGCCGCATTTTTCTGCTCTCAAGCATATTCTGCAGTATGTTCGAGGTACTCTTGATTATGGTTTACAGCTGTATGTTTCTACTGATGCTCAACTAACGACTTACACAGATGCTGACTAGGCCGGTTGCCCTGTCACTCGACGTTCCACATCTGGCTATTTTATTTTCCTTGGGGATAACTTACTTTCTTGGTCTGATAAGCGCCAAGTGACGATATCTAGATCAAGTGTTGAGGCTGAATATTGAGGCGTTGCCAATGTTGTTGCCGAAAATGTTTGGATTCGTAACCTTTTGTGTGAGTGACATGCACCTGTTTTTACTGTTACTTTGGTTTATTGTGATAATGTCAGTGCTGTGTATCTCTCTAACAATCCGGTTCAACATCAACGCACCAAACATATAGAGCTTGATATCATTTTGTTCGTGATTTTGTGGCAAAGGGTCTTCTGCGCGTCAAGCATTGTTTCAAGATTTTTTCCCTAAATTGAACATCTGAAGGCCTCCGGCTCCAACTGCAGGGGTGTATTAGCCGAATATGTTATTGTGGCCCAAGTATAATTGTTTTGAGATTATCCCATATGTTAGCTTATTTATCAAGCCATCTTGTTTCATATATATAGGGCACATTATTAATTATATGATCATGCACTTACAATATCTAATAGTTGTGTGGTTTTTAGAATTTCATGCCATGAAGCTAATTAGATATTCAACGTTGCAAGTAGTTTAGTCTAAGCGTTTTATACGTTAAATATACTTTCCGTGTCATATAAGTAGGAAATCTTTGTGTGAGTGACTAAGTTACCAGTTGTGAAACATCAATAGTTTGGATAGTGAACTAGATTCGAACTCTGTGAGGTTCGATGAGATTTTTAGTATGACTCGTGATTTAGATAATTCTGGATTTAAGGTGACACGCATTCATTAGACCTTGTAATATAAAAATGAATAGCGGTAGGACAAAATTGTCACTCTATCTTCGCTAGAACAGAAGGCAACAAAGAGGGACTCGAGTCGCCTCAAAGCCTTCAATTTACAGTCACATGGATGTCATAGAACATACAGATTAGTTTAAAAGACACATTTTGGGAGAGTGAGTTGTTTAATAGATAGCTTGATAAAGTTGAACTGTTAAAGTGATTTTAGAACAATCAATAAATTTTAGGGTGATTTTGAAGAAATTGAAATGTTTGAGAATATGTATATTTACTTGACTTTATAGTCACATCAAGAGTTCTTTTCTTTAATTTTATTTATTTTTAAAATACCAAAATACAAGAGCGGTGAATGACATAAAAAAAAGAAATCTCAAAGAAAAAAATGAGAAAAATATAAAGATATGCACAGGACATTTGGGAATCGAACGGCAGACCTTCGGGTCATAAAGCCGACCACATACCAATAGCACTATACTTTATATTAAGCATATTTCTTACTACCTCTATTTAACATAAATGTTTAGAAAATGGGCTTAACCCATGTAATAATAAGCATTTAATCACAGGTAGTATCTTTTTAGTACTCCGTATTAGTACGTAGTAATATTTTACACGCTTACATGCCGACTTGTGCATTTCTAGTACTCTAATTTCTAGAGACTTGGGGTGGAAACGAGCTCAGTCCAGCCCGCAAGAGCTTGAGCTCGAGCTCACTTTGTTTAGGTTTTGTAATGCTTGAGCTCTCCTCGGTTTGAGCCTTGTTTTCTAAGGCCGGGCTCGGCTCGTGATAAATTGTACAAGCTCGACCTCAGCTCGTTTTTACGATGAACTAGTAAAAATAAAGACTCGACTCGAACTTGACTCGTAGTATATTTATTTTGAGCTCCTTAATAAGCTTGTTAGTGAGCTCGTTAATAAGCTCACCTATACTACAAATGCATAATGTATTAAATATGCTCAATATTCAAAATATCCTAGTGCTGACTAATATATGAGGCGCAATATAAGCTCGAGCTCGTTTAGGCTTAGCTCGTTCAAGTTTTTTGCCGATCCGATTTTAAGCTTTTCACGAGTGGCTCGATTAATTTCCACCCTTAAATTAGAAACCATACATGAAGCGTCACACCTTTGTACATACGAAGTTTGGAGTACCCATTTTTTCAAGTGCCAAATGATATTAAAAAAAGTGAAGAACTTTATATACATTTTAAAATACAAGTTTGTAACGAAGTATAGTAAATCAAACTCCTGTACAGACTTGTGATTGAAAACATAGTAATATTCTAAACATGTATGCACATCGTTGGCTATAGCATACAAACAAGAAGATTTAGCTTCTTTAACCTATGTGGGATATATGTTAAAACTAGCAGGTACTCACGTAATGCGGCGGCGGATACCCGGTGACCAATTTTGTGACAGCCGGTACATTTTTTCTAACAATAACTTTACAAATGAATGACATCTTTTAATTAAAATAACTATAAGTAATAGCAATGAAAACTATTTCATATTCAAATAAAAGTTCGTCACAAAATTAGTCACCGGGTCGCCTCCGCATTGCGCCAGGTACCCTACTAGTTGGTTAATAACTTGTTCTTTATTTGTTGTAATGCTTATTTTTTTTTCAATGTCTTATTCAATAAACTAGACGAATACCCGTGCATAGCAACGGTTCCTAGCGGCAGATAATTCACGATTTGTGATATTGTGGTGAGTGTTTTGTGTAGCGTTAATATGATGCAATCTGCTGTGTATTTCTTATATTACATGTAGATTCGAGAAAGTGTTACTCGCTCCGTTTCAAAATATAAGTCAAATTTCAATTTTTCAAAGGTAAAGTATTATAGATAAGAGTAAATTACATCGTTGGTACTTATACTTTTTCCGGATTTCATACGACATCTAAAAACGAGAATTATTGCTTTTTTTATCTACGATCGAGAATATATTACGCCGCTAGTCTAAAATTCTAACGCTCGTTAGTTTTGCCAGTTATCTCGGTCCTCACGCGCAGGTCACATGAGGGTAATTTGGTCCTGACACTTTTTTTTTTGTCATTTTCCAATATTTTCAACACAGACTGCTACTGTAGCACTTTGTACTTTTTTAGCAAACTTAATGTAGCACTTTTTACCTTGTTATATATATATATATATATATATATATATATATATATATATATATATATATATATATATATATATTTTAATTTTTTTGGTACATGTTACGAATATGGACAATCAAATCATTATCAAACCATAAATTCTCGTGTCTTCAAATTTTTATTACTTTGTCTAATAATATCAAATTTCATAATTATTGAAGTAGATGATGACTAGTTTTAGTTATTTACTTATCGTATTTTTCATTTCGTATTTTATTTCGTAATTTCTTTTATGTCGTTTTTTTATGTATTTTTTTTATTTCGTATTTTAATGTTTAATTTTATAAATAAAGTGTTTGAATGTTTAATCACTTTAATGAATTAAATCGTTGATGATAGAATTGGTAAAGTGTAATTTAAAAAAAAATGTGAGTTCCAAAAAATGGTGTTATGATTTCCTGGTATTTTTTTTGTGTTATGTTATTTGATATTGAAATGATGTGACACTGATGTGACGGATAAGTTGGTGTTATAACATGTTAATATTCCTTGTGCTCTAATAAGATTACGCAAAATATTCATGCAACTTTACTTTGACTGGATAATTAAGAACCTCACAAATCGTTACTAAAAGGCTAAGGGTGGTGGGAGTACACGCGGTAAGGTGTATTGCGGTACCCCTTACCGCAAATCAACACCGCCGCCTCCATTACCATACCGCACGGGGTAAGGTTTTGAGTGAGTTTCTCACGCACGGTAAGGAGGAGAAAGATCCGTTTATAGCCGTTGGAAGGAGCGTATGTAACTTTTTTTTTATATAAAGAGGGCCTTTGTTGGTCGGTTTAATCACAAAAACACAAACTCACACCAAAAAAAAAAAAAACACCGATCAAAAACAAAAAAAAACACACACCATACGCGATCAAAATTAAAATCAAGAATATGGAGCCTAGAAGAATAGGTTCGACTTTATTGTTAGACGACCCGTTTGAGTGGTCTAACGATAGTAGTCTTGAGTTTTTTGCTAACGCGATTGACGCAGATGAGGAGGAAGATACGGCAGGGTCGTCACGAACATCAGTAAAACGCGATCGGATCTCAGCTGCACAAACATTGCATCGTGACTATTTTTGTGAAGAACCAAGATACAACGATCAAACTTTTGAAGATAGGTATCGTATGCGTAAAAGTTTATTTTTGAAAATCACACATGATATTGAGTCTAGATTTGAGTATTTTCAAGAAGGTTACGATGCTAGAGCAAGAAAAAGTTTCACAGCCATACAAAAATGTTCGTCTGCCATTAAACAACTTGCAACCGGTAATCAACCGGATGAGTTTGACGAATATTTACAAATGGCTCAAAGAACGTCACGTGAATGCCTTCAATATAAAAGGGGTGATCATGAATACCCCACGATTATGATGGAGGCAGTGGCGTCTCAAGATTTGTGGATATGGCACGCGTACTTTGGACCGCCGGGTTCAAACAACAATGTGAATGTTGTGATGCAATCGCCGCTATTCCTCACCGAGCGTAATGGTACGGCACCTAAGTGCTACTATCTAACCGATGGCATATATCCTACATGGTCTACTTTTGTAAAAGCCTTCAAATTTCCAACCGACCCGAAAGAGAAAAAATTCAAGAAAGTACAACAGTCGACTCGAAAAGATGTTGAACGGGTATTTGGTGCTCTCAAGGCTAGATGGGGTATACTGAGACGACCTTTACGGCCGTACACAGTACACAGAATTAGCAAACTAGTTTATGCGAGTGTGATATTGCACAACATGATTCTACATGACTCCGGTAACGCAATCTGCCCAGTTCATATTAGAGATCCTCCGATCGAACCGGTGTTTGACGAAGTAGCCTTGGACGAGATACGAAATGAGAACACACATTTTCATCTCCGATTTGATCTTATGGAGCATATTGACGCTCAACAATTACCATACCTCGAGGTGGACGAAGATTAGTTTTTTAGTATTATGAAATTTAGCATTTTCGTATTATGTAATGTTAGTTTATGTTTTTTAAAAATATTATGTAACGTTTATTTAATTTTAATGCAATTTTAGTTTTTAATAAAGTTTAATAGAATTAAAAAAAAAAAAAAAAAAAAAAAAAAAAAAAAAAAAAAAAAAAAGTGAGTGAAGAGTGAGTGAAGTGGCGCCTCCAAAAATGAAGTGAGTGAAGGGTGAGTGAAGGAAAAAGTAAGAAATGATGTGGCACAAGAGGATTGGTTGGGAGTGAGTGAAGGGAAGGGGGTGAGTGGTGTACTCCCACCACCCTAACAAAAACTTAAACAAAGACCGCAAAGACTATAAGAAATTCGAAAAAAAAGACCTTGTACACGCATTGACTTGAAAAAAAACGTGTAAACGCATTAAATTGAAGATGGTGAGTATCATTTCACTCGTACATGACTACTTTAATTTTTAAAATCGTACAAGTCAGAGTCTGTCGGTGCTTTCATTGTAGGTATTGTCGCATTGCTTTTGGGTTGTATAAACCGAACAAAACTTTTCAAATAATTGTACCCATGTGATGAATGTATGTTTAATTATTTATCCTTACAAAACGCGTGAAGTCAATAAAGCACGGTCTTCTCTATGAAGGGTCTATTCATGCAAAAAGTTGGCTCCAATTTTATCTCTCTCGTAATTTACTTCTGCTATGACAAAGTATTCATGCAAAAAGTTAGCTCCAATTTAATCTACCACATTCAATGCTTGCTTCATTTCACACTCCTGAAATTTTCAACCAACTTGTTTATGTTCAAAATAGTAGTGATTGTTCATATGTTAAAAGATAATAACGCAAATTCTAAAGTTTACGTGTATTTTAATTTGTTAAAAAAATGAATAAATTTATAGTGATATGAAAATGCATTTAATTGTGTAAATTTTAATGCATTGTGAAAGTTTTATATAAAATAATAAGATGCTGATATGCAGTCATGTGTCAGTGCATTGAACCATTTATTACAACATGCATTAGAGATGCTCTAATAGTGACTACATTAACGATCATAACTTTTATTATTACTATTTTTTATTTATTTTTATATTAAAATTTAAAAATAATTTAAATGAATTATTAGCAAAAAATATTAATCCAATAATTAGGGTAAAGAACGGATTAGCAATTTTTCTAAAAGTCGATAGTTTTCCTGAATAAAAAAATATTTGTGCATTAATTTTTTTTTTCTTTTTTTCTTTTTTTTTTTTGCATCAAAAATTCGTTATTGTACCAAACTTCTTTTGACTTTTTTCAATAAAATTTTTACTGCACATCGTAAATAACAAGTTGAAATTTTTGTGCATCAAATTTTTTGTCTATCAAAAGTTCATTTTTTTACATTAAAAAACGTATTGAAACTAAAAATTTAAAAAACATCTCTCACAACACTTTTATATACCAACATACCAGATCTTATGAAATTTTTTAAGAACTTAAAAAAAAAATCCTTTTTATCATTTATACGGATATTTGTCTTTTTATTTTAACCTTACTTTATATATGAAAAGGTTAAAATAAAAAGATAAATATCCGTAAGAAGGATACAAAATATTTTCTTTTTAAAGTTTTTGAAAAATAAAAATAAAAAAATTCACAAAATCGAGTATGTTGATTAATAAAAAAGTTGTGAACAAAGTTTTTCTAAAAGTAGTAAGGTTTGCCAAAAACATTTATGAAAAAGACATTTGTCTATTAAATCGTTTTCTTTTTTCTTTTTTCTTTTTTTTAAATTCGTTTTTGTATACAACTTCTTTTAACTTTTTGCACAAATACAAGTTCAAATTTTTATGCATTTAAAAAATATGAAAACTTTAAATTATAATAACTTTTTTATGACTTTTTTATGCACCAACATATCCAATCTTGTGAATTTTTTTCCATAACATTTTAAAAAATAAATCTTTTATTTATCTATCTTTTTATTTCATCTCTTCATGTTCATGTTAGAAATAACTCGGAACATACACATTTAAGTTATATCCTTTCACCGAGAAAATAGAAAACACATGTTACATTTCTCATTATTAACTTGTCACATGGCCCACCTTTAATGCTTCATTTATATATAACCCATTCCTGGTTTTTGATAGACATTGGTGTTTCAACAAACTTGCTTTAATTTGCTCAATTAGACCTACAACTTGTTCAACAAAAAAAGAAAAAAAAAAAAAAAAAAAAAAGTTTGCTCTTCAACCGTGAGAGTTCGTGTGATATTTGAAATCTGTCTTGGTTTTCAAGGTAATTTTTACTTACATATTTAGCATGCATGTTTCGTATAACTTACTAATTGTTGACCAAATGAGATTTTATTTGCCCAGGTGATAGACATATGCTATTCAACCAACTTGCTTTGCTCAATTAGCACTACAACCTTGAGAGTTCGTGTGATCTTTGAAATCTGTTTTGGTTTTCAAGGTAATTTTACTTACATATATAGAATGCATGTTTCGTATAACTTACTAATGGTTGACCAAAAGAGATTTTATTTTCCCAGGTGAATAAGGCTCGATGTTTTCGTTTTCATTTTTATTATTATCATAATACTGCGTAGTTCCATCTATTATAGTAATAACATTTTTTAACCTTCAAGTATCTGTATTGTGAATCAATTTGATAACACTACTTGTGTCATAAACTCACGAGTCGCCAAATATGACTACTTTGTTAAAAAAAATGACTAATTACTGAAAGTATGTCGTAAGATCGTACTTCATAAGAGCGCTTTGCAAGATCGTAAGATTGTAGGATTGGTATCGATACCAATCCTACTATAAAGCTAAGATTTTGTTATCGAACAAGCTTTTTTTGAAAAAAATTATACCCATTCTCCAAAATTTGACCCCAATGTTATTCTTATCCATAGTCTTGTAACAACAGATTTATCTTTACCGAAATATAAAAATACCTTAAAATTAAATTAGTATCGTGAAGTACACATGAAAGTTGAAATCATAGTAGGTGGTGGTGAATAGTTTGAAAAAGAAGCACACTATGATTTTTTATTTTTTATTTTTGAACAAGCACGTTATGATATTGGGCTTTTGGCATTTAGGCTAGGATATTCTTAAAACTTATACTGTTTACGTTTGTTGTCCTATTTCTCTTTTACATGTAAATCGTTTAAGTAGCATTGAAACATGGAGTAATAGATCATTTCGCGCCTACCAATCTATTTGATCGAGAATGTAGATTAACATTAGTTTTTAATTAAAAGGGTATTGAAGCATCGTATATGTAATTCTTTTCTTGTATAAGTTTGTGAAGTCTTTATTACTATGCTAAATAATAGTTGACATCTCATATTAAACATACAAGTCTTTACATCTTTACTATGTTTCTGTTTGTATAAAAAAAAAAGCAGAATAGCGGGTCGACTCTTTAGCATCTACGTAAATGATTCAATTATAAGTGTAAAAGTTTTTATTATCTTCTACACATCAGCTTAATTGTTATTCCAAAGATAACCATCTTATGTTCATATAAGCGTTAGATTAGTCAGATTCTAAAAAATTGTACCAACTAAAACATGTTTTTTTTTTTTTTTTTTTTAAATTATTTATTTATTTTATGCTACGTACTACAGTAGCTATATTTGTTCCTTTTCTTATAAAAACCAAATTAACATGTAGAAACCAATACACTAACACTAAATAATAAAGTAAAACAACAATATACTTGCTTAATTACTTAATGGACTATTTATAAATAAAAATATAGGAAAAAATATCTAAGAAAAAATAGATTAAATATTATCGGGTTGACCCGACTCAATAACACTGTTGGGTTATCGGGTTCGGGTCCAACTAACCAGATAAGCTTTTTTTGGCCCGATTTAACCCGACCCGATAAGGCTTATCGGATTCGGAACCTGACCCTATTAAAAGATTATTTGGTTTCAGATCACTAGATTATGTCTACCTGTATAATTATAAGTTTATTACAAAAGTATTTATATATATAAAAAAAGTTTAGTTATTCGATTAAGACGATTATGAAATCAATTAGAGGTTATTGTTTGTTTTAGTCCAATCTATTTTGTATTCTAACGAGTTAGATTTTTTCTATGCGTTACGACAGGTTTCTAAGTATTTTTAAGCAATGATAAAACATGTTTAAACATCTAGTAGTTTTTTGCGCAATTTTAAGGTATCTCGACATTTTCACTTTTAAATTTGTCATAGTAGCCACGTGTATACATACTTTTTAATATGTGTGGCTTTAACCGTATATTATCTTCACCTAACTTTATTGGTTGTAAATCACTAACCAATACTAATATAAAAAACAATATAAAAGATGAACGAACCAAATACTAAAATAAAAGATGAACGAACCTAGGTGGATCTGTAGTTATACGTTATCTTAATTGTGTGTGTGTATATATATATATATATATATATATATATATATATATATATATATATATATATATATATATATATGGATGACAAGTTTTATACGGAATAGTGTTTATCTAAAAAACAAATCATGTAATTTCAATCATTCATTTATTCATTAATTTAAAAAAAAAAAAAAAAAAAAAGATTTGCTAACAACAACTAGCAAAACCCTTTTTATATGTATATAAAATGCTTAAACAACACCTACTGGTGGTTGTTAGGAAAAAAAAAAAACCACTTTTATCATTTTTTTTAAATAAATATATTACAAACTTATAATCGTTATGCGAAATTAATTATAGCATTTTGACGAGAATTAATATATTTTTCTATACACATGCACTTGTATTTAGTTTCAACGAACATTTTTTTACAAAACTTCTGCCAAAAAAAATAACATGTGATTTGAAAAATCACATGTGATTTATTACTTTAAAAATCACATATGACTTGTGAAAAATAACAAATCACAAGTGTTTTTACAAATTATAAAAATAACAAATCACAAGTAATTTTTCGGCGAAAATTTTATAAATGAGAAAAATAACAAATCACACGTGATTTTACAAATCATGTGTTATTTTTCTGGGCGAATATTTTGAAAAAAAAATTCGTCGAAAATATATAGAAGTACATCTATACTATCTATAATAGAAAAATGGTCAAAAGTGAAATGTTGAGTTTTCAACAATGGTCAAATGAGAGAGAAAATGAAATGTAATTAATACTCCTATTAAAACACCCCAATACTTAAAAGTACAATTATTTATTCATCTTGTACAACCAAATTAAAGCATATATACCAAATTAAATACAACCAATTCAAACACAAATCGGGTTGACCCGGGACGCTTCAAACCCGGCGGGTTGACCCAGTTCAATTTGACCCGTTTTTGACCCAACCTAGCAAGTTGACCCGGTTTAAATACAACCAATTCAAACACAAATCGGGTTGACCCGGGACACTTCAAACCCGGCAGGTTGACCCAGTTTAATTTGACCCGTTTTTTACCCAACCTAGCAAGTTGACCCGGTTTAAATACAACCAATTCAAACACAAATCGGGTTGACCCGTAACGCTTCAAACACGGCGGGTTGACCCAGTTTAATTTGACACGTTGTTGACCCAACCTAGCAAGTTGACCCGGTTTAAATACAACCAATTCAAACACAAATCGGGTTGACCCGGGACGCTTCAAACCCGACGGGTTGACCCAGTTTAATTTGAACCATTTTTACCCAACCTAGCAAGTTGACCCGGTTTAAATACAACCAATTCAAACACAAATCGGGTTGACCCGGGACGCTTCAAACCCGGCGGGTTGACCCAGTTTAATTGTACCCATTTTCGACCCAACCTAGCAAGTTGACCCGGTTTAAATCGACCCATTTTTCTACCAGAACGGTTCAACCGGTTGAACCAACCGGGTCAAACCGGGTTTCAAAACGTTATCAATTACTTAAAAGTACAATGATTTATTCACATTGTACAACCAATTTAAAACATATCTACCAAATTAAATACAACCAATTAAAACACAAACCGGGTTGACCCGGGACGCTTCAAACCCGTTTTTCGACCGGAACGGTTCAACCAGTTAAACCACCCCGGTCGAACCGGGTTTCAAAACATTATGCTTAATTCCCAAGTCTTCAAACTTTTATTATTTTTCGTTTATAACATATAAACTATTTTTATCAATAAACTATTTGTCGCTATAAAATCCCGTTGCTATGCACGGGTACTCGTCTAGTATCTATAGAAAGATGATTTGATTCTAGTTTATTCTTAATAGTTTGAATATTTACCGTTTGAAAGATATGCTGTTTAAAAAAATTGTGAGAAATGAGTTTTTTTGTTTGATAAAATATGAATGGCTAGGATCCACCGATTTATTTTTTCAAAAAAATGTTCTTTGTTGATCTCACCTCATATATTGATAACATAAATAAAATCCATTATTAAAAAAATTCTTTAGAGATTAATATTTTCCTTTCATATCTTAGTCGCGAATTTATAAAAGAAAAAAAAAGGAGTAATTGATATTTTTAATAAACCCACTTCCGCTCAATTAAAAAAAATAATAATAATAAAAAAGAAAAAGGTAATAAAAAAAGTTTACATACCCAAGATTCCAAGAACCATAAATCGTGAACTCACATTAATTACATTATCGTGACGATCATTTAGTTATCTTTCAATATAGGTTTTCATGTACTTTCGACAAACTTTCTCTTTTTCAGTACAATATTTTGTTTGATATATTACATGTGATATAACACTGATATGTAAGGTCGAACATTCAACATGTTGTTGCAAAATGGGTATAAGTATTTTTGTAGAACTTCAAATGATTCATTTTTTTTTCTTTTCTTTTTTTGCCATTAAAAAATAAGCATTCTTAGTTTTCAACCATGATATATCATGCATAATTTTTGAACCATATATCACAATAAAGTCTATAGCTTATAGCTATTGTTAAATTGTTTATAATCACACAATATTTTTTTAGTTTCTAAGCACTTCTTAGATTCTAGATTAGCAATATTATATTATTATTAGATTATCTCATATAATCTTTAGGCAATCATAAAGCCCGTAAGTTTAGCATCATATATACACTGAAGTTGGTACGTTGCGTTTTTCAAGTACTTTTTATCATATTCTAAGCTTTCTTTAGATTTGAAATGCACCAAATCTTTTGGTTGATTTGAAAAATTGTTTGATGTACTAGTTATAATGTTCGCGCACGCATGGTTTTTTTAATCATATATTTTTATTAATTAAAAAACAAATAATTTAATATTTGTTTTGTTTGATTTATAATGTTTAATTATAGTTTTTTTTTTTATTATTAAAGATAATTATTTAAAAATTTTAATTATATTGTTAATTGCATCTTATTTATATTTTTTGTATTTATCTTCTACTTGTGTTGTGAATAAATATAAAATGTTACTTAATAAGAAAATAATCTTTTTTTTTAAATAAAAATATTACTAAAAAAGGGAAGGTTGAGTTTTTTGAAATGAAAAAGTTCCCACTTGTGGTTTTGTTTTATTATATAAAAGATTTGTCCTCTACTGTAAAGTTTTCTTCAAAATCTCTGATTTTTGGAACAATTTTTTTTTTGTTAAAGTATTTTTTTTCTCCCTTTATCGAGGCTTTTGATTGAGTATATTCAAGTTTATCACTTAATTTAGAAATATTTGCGGTCAAAGTATCATTTATATTTTGTACATTATCAAAACTTTTTTTGAAAATCGAATACTTTATATCAGGCAATGCATTTCTCATATTTAAAGTGTCGAATTTAATATATTTAAAGCGTCGAATTTAGTATATGCAGAAGAGAATTTTGCTATTAATCGATCATGCTTTTCTAAATATTATAACATTTGTTTTTCTATGAATGCTTTAAATCTAAATTACCTACGTTTAACCTTAGATATAACATTCTTGTAATCAGACATGACTTGGTTCATCTTAGCCATGAGGCACACTTTCACATCCAGATCCTCAACGTCCGATTGTGATAGCTCCAACTAGCTTGCATCTTCATCTAGTAATGTAGCTCCCGTCGGTTGCTTGCACATAAGAATTTTCCTATTGTACTCGAAGTCTTTGACCTTTGGCTTCCTACATTAGTTAGCAAAGTGACATGGTTTTTCATATTGCGACATCCTTATATTTCCTCCTTAGGTTTCTCCACACTCCTCTTCTTCTCGTACCTTTGCGTGTAAGCAGATGAAACACGAAGATTGTTCCTTAGAAGTTTTCTGGAAAGAAGAAGAACAACTTTCCTCATATTCTTCTTTGATTCCTTATCGTTAGATGCTTCATAGTCACTACGAGAGTCAGAGTACCCATCTGTTCAACTCTCACATCCGCTTGAGTAAGAATAATGTTTGAACTATTTGTCAAAAGCTAGAGCCAAATGGTTATAAGAATTACATAGTTCAATGACATAACCTAGCAGGTGTCTTCTTTTAAGATTAAGAGCATCCGAGTAACATCATCCTGACACAAGTTAAGGGTTTCATAAATCGTGTGAATATCAAGTGTACCAATTTTCTTGTTTTGCTTGATGTTGTTGGAGGAATTTTTCCATTTAGGTAGAAGAGTGTGCGAAAACTTGACATTGATCTCTAGTTTCGTCTTCTTCAAATTGTTTCTCTCCAGTCTCTAGTTCACTCATTAGTAAACAAAAGTGAGTGTGGTTGTTGATCAAACGTTCTCTTTCCTTAGTAGTGAATTTCTCATAACTTCTTATAACTGGTGATGCGATAGTAAGCTTGGTACATGCTCCCAATCTCGTTTCGTTGATTTGTTTCTCGATCTCATTTGCAACCTCACATTTGTCAACGTTCATGTTAATTTCATTCGGAAAACTGAGGATTAGTAGATCTTTAACAAGTTCTTCGGCTTATATCCTTCTTCTTTCAGTAAGGGATATTTACGTGGATCTTTTCCCTACAGTTGTGCATCTTCATTGGTATCAATAAATGGTTCACCGGGACCATTCTTTGGTGATTTACTTATTTAAGTAGCAAAACTAGTTACATGACCCGCTTGGTAAAAGACCCTTTTTTTTTTTATTTTTTTTATTTTTTTTAACAGCCTCTTAATGCCTCTTAACGAGCCAAACCTCTTAATCGATTAGACGTTTTGGGCGTTTAGACCGTTTATTTTTTTCCCCGTTTAGACGCGATGAGAGGCAGTTTCATCTTAATGGTCTAGACTCGAGAGAGGTGTCTTAATGCCTCTTGTTGCCTTTTTTTTGACACAAAATAACTAAAAAAAATTAGTAGGAGCAAGCAAATGACACAACACCTTACTTTAACAAGATTCTCGATTCAATTTCAGACATTTACGCCTCATATTCAGATTCAAATGTGCGTTTTAGATTCAGATTCAGAGCCTCTAAATAAACAAACAACACCTTACTTACATTGTATTATTTGTTAGTATTACTCAAATAATACTACCGTGATGGATAGTAATAAACAAAGAATCAAAAGTTGTGTTTGCAGTGTTGCGTATAACCCATGCTAAGCTCATATGAGACCGGTATAATTTTGTTGAGTCTTCTCAATAATTTGTTCAATTTTTGTCCCTTCATAAAATCATACATGTACTCAAGTCTAAACACTAGGTTGAATTGTGTTGTGTGAATACACTAAAATAAGCACTTTATATAAGCAATTTGAAACTGGTTTAACATGTGTCTTTGGGTATCAAAAACTCAACACACAATAGAGTGAAATTGAGTAAGCATTAACTCATCGAAAGATTAGTTAAACTACTTGATGGTATAAAAAATCTCATACCATAAGATTTATCTAATACCATGCTCTTATTAATGACATTCTCGATCTCCCCTCTTGTCTAACACATCCATGAATCTGCAAAAGAAATCACAAAACCATGAATCTGCAAAAGAAATCACAAAAT
This sequence comes from Artemisia argyi, assembly GCA_030686995.1. NCBI lineage: Eukaryota > Viridiplantae > Streptophyta > Magnoliopsida > Asterales > Asteraceae > Artemisia > Artemisia argyi. The sequence continues at coordinate 14,237,353 of CM060687.1, forward strand.
CATGGGTCCTAACGTGTCATCAACATGAGGTGACGTGTCGTAATATACATGAACATTTTTGAAGGCTTTCTTCTTATAACATACACCGTCAGTTTCAAAATTATATTTCATATTTTCTTTTTGTGATATCTCAAAATAATTATTTATATTCCATCTAAAGTAATAAAAAAGAATTTTGTAGAAGAATATTATATTTGAGTTGTTGAAATTTGTAGTTGTCCAATTTTTATAGAGGGAGTATTCTTTTCGTCTTAAAATTATTATCACAGGAAAAAAGTACACAATTTTAAAAAAATTGAACCATTACACTCATTAATCAATTAAATATCATCTCCACTTATTGAACTATTGCTTGATTGGTTAACACAAGAAGAATATTATTATTTTGAGACATCTTAAAGTAGAACTGAAGATTATAATTTGAGATGAAAGTAGTAATAACTAGTAAGGTACAATTGTGCATGCACATAAACCCATGCCAAACGATAGGAACTTCTTAGGGTGTGTTTGGTAGAGATAAATGGGAGAAATGGAAATGGTTAGTTTTTGTAATATTTTTTTACGATATGTATTTTTTCTTTTTTAACTTGCATGTGTATTTTAGTGTCAAATAGATTATTTAAAAAAATAATTCGTTTAATTAAAATTTTTTTTAAAGAATAAAATTTATTAAAATAATTTTTATAAAAAATAAATTTAAAAAAAAATTAAATAACTTTTTTTTAAATAAATTAAAAAAAAATAAGTTTTTAAATTTTTTTTAAAATATTTTTTTTTTAAAATAATTTAAAAAAAAATATATATATTTTTTTAAATATATTTTTTATAGAATTGCTATTTAGAAAAATATTTTTTTAAACAAAATTTTTAATTAATTTTATAAAAAATAAATTAAAAAAAAAGAAAAAAATTAAATAATTTTTAAAAAAAAATAAAATTTGAAAAATAAATTAAAAAAAATAATTAAAAAAATGTATTTTAAATATATATATTTTAGAATTGTTATTTAGAAAAAATATATATTTTTTTAAAAAAATCAACAAACAAATACATGTGGGTCTCATATGACAAAATGTTATTTAAATTTATTTATTTATTACCAAATATTAGAATTGAACAAAATTTTCTACTGATTTCTATTCTCTGCTTCATTTCATTTTCTTTGAAATTCTTTCTACCAAACGTGCCCTATAAGGTCAAATTTTGTAGAAGGTATATATTGTTTTATCAAAAGTTTATTGACATAAAAGTTAGTGGGTGCTTCTTTTTTCCCTTATTCCTACTTAATGAGTAGGCCTATCCCTTATTCCCTTTTAATGGGGGACTCTCAAAAACTACTCTCTCTTGAATAAATAGTTCATATGGACAAGACCCACAACACACCCCCTTAGTATGAGATAAAAGGGAAAAAATGACTAAATGTTTATTACAACATTTTTTTAAAAGAAAAGAGTAACCGGAATGAAAGCTCAACATCTTATTTTATTTTATTTTGGAAGCCCTTAACATTTTGTATCATATCATGAATGAGATATTGTAATATTTCTGGCAACATGTATATATCAAAAGTGGTTAAGCTTGTTGGTTATGAAAGACCTAAATTGAAATAAGTTAAGATAGTTTAAAATACTAGTATGATATTCGTGCGTTGAGGCTGTGGATACTTTATAAATAAATATATTGTCGAAAAGTAGCATTATACAAAGATGTACCAAATATGATGCTCGCGTAATGCGAGGATGAAAGACAATGTGATGATTGCGGGTACTTTATAAATAAATATATTGTCGAAAAGTAGCATTATACAAAGATGTACCAAATATGATGCTAGCGTAATGCGAGGATGAAAGACAATGTGATGATTGATACTTTTATTAATAGTGGTTGCATACTTTATAACATCGAAAATATTATGCAAATATATTAAAAAAATTATAATTCAACATATCATTTATCATACGCAATCACAAATTATTACAAATATCATTTATCATTCAATAAATCACAATAAAATATATATGTATACTAAAAACATGAATTAAAATGGTAGTTATGGTTTTAGAGATTTTTTTTTTGTTAAATTACATTGTAGTTTGTTTTTTGTAAAACGTTTCTATAAAAGGTGTTTTAAAATGTCGTAACCTACTGTGTAATACAACTATGATATAGAAGAAAATCATGAAAACTATGATATATCAAACCATTAGCCCTATATTTAAAGATAGATATTAAGCCTTATTAAAGTTTGTTTTATAAAACAATTAGTGCATGTGTGCGTGAATATTAAAAATATTGTTGCATGTTACGAGTAATAAACAAGAATATTTTTCATGTTTTATTAAATGTTTTAACACTTTATGGTTTAAAAATGAGTCCTAACGTGTCATCAACATAAGTAATTAATGAGATGTCCTAATTATAGATGAACAATTTTGAAAGCTTTCTCCTGATAATAGTATGACAAGGTGAACCATAAGTTGTGCGTACGCCCTAGTTCGTTGCAACTTTTGATAGATAGGTGACGTGCAAAGGTGGAAAAAGATCGTTACAAAGTTGAGGTCTTTTTCCTTAAATTGGAACATGTTATTTCTTAGTCGTAGGTCATAGAACGTATCTGTACGTACCCACAATGACATATTTACAGTTTCTTATCTAAATTTGTTTACAACAAAGTTGAGGTCTTTTTCCTTAAATTGGAACATGTTATTTCTTAGTCGTAGGTCATAGAACGTATCTGTACGTACCCACAATGACATATTTACAGTTTCTTATCTAAATTTGTTTACAACAAACTGTTATCGATGCATTCATCATTTTTCATCACAAACGTTCAATTAATTGTTAATGAGAGTTTTGAGGAAATAGGTGACGAGTTTAGCTTCAAGTTCTAGTTAAAGGTCAAATAAAACATGTATTTATTGTTTTGGGGTAGAGTATTGAGGAAGAGGTTAGTCGACACAATAAAAGAAATATACAATTATACAATATCAAGACTTTCCGGCATATTTAAACCTTTTGAGAGATTTGTTAATATCAAAATTTTCATTATCATTATCATTAAGATGTGTAACATGTTCAGCAAAGGCATGTGTTTCTAACTTTGTATATGTAATTATACAATGTATTAGGGTGTGTTTGGTAAAAGTAGCAGTGAGCTGTGAGCAGTAGCCACAACTCACAGCTTCTTAAAAAAGCATTGAAAAAATGAGTTTTTCTAAAAAAATAGCAAAACTCACCGCTCATTTGCCAAACGAAGAATAAAAATCAAAAAGCTCGTGCTCATCGCTAATCGCCCCAAAAAGCTCCAAAAAATTTTACGCCAACATAGCCTTACTCTCTGGTCTCTCCGTCTTAAAATAGTTAGTCATAGACAAAAACATACAATTTAGGAAAAACATTATCATTACCGCTTTTTCTTTCTTACTTTTTGTACAATAACATTTTTATCCCTAATTAATTAATTTTTAACTTTTTTAAAGTTGTAATAATAAGTAATAACATTTTTATCCCTAATTAATTAATTTTTAACTTAATTTATATTTCTTGTCTATTTTTGAAGATGGAAAACTAATTTAGGATAACTCAAAATGTGGACAATAAATATTAAATTGACAGAGTAAAAAAGAAAAAATGTATTCCATGTAAATACAAACAACAAAATGAGCCAAACGTTAACAGCTTCCTCTCTTTTCACACGATCTAGTTTTGTCTTCTCTAAACATGTTTTTTTTTTTTTTTTTTTTTTTTTTTTTTTTTTTTTTTTTTTTTAACTATGTTTAGACCCTAGCTTATTTTGAACACGTGAGTACATATGGTAGTAGTCAATAAAGCACTCTCTACTATGAAGAGTCACTTCATTCATAAAGTTAGCTCCAATTTAACAAGTTATCTCTCTCTCATTATTTTACTCCCCTTAATCTACTACACTCAATTCTTGCTTCATTTCATACTCCTGAAATTTTCAACCAACTTGTTTTTGTTCAGTAAACATTGTTTGATCCTTGAGAGCTAGCTGGTGAAATATCTGAAATCTGTATAATTAAGGTCTTTTTACATATTTAACATATATTTTCTATAGGTCACTAATTGCAGACCCCATATTTTTACTTTTCTTCGAGTTATGCATCACTACTATTAAGTTGGTGTATGGTATTGCTTATTTATTTTTAGTTAAAATAAACAAGTTTTTTTATATGCATGCTTATTTATTTGAGATAAAATTAATATTAGCCAGGTTTTTTACTTTCATATTTGACCTTATTATATGTATTTGATAGATTGATTTGAATGAAGTTTTGTAACAAATTGTTATTTTCATAACCCGAGTGCTTATTTTGAAGTCGCTTATAAGTAATTGTTTATAAGCAGAAAATAATAAGCAATCCAAAAGTATGAATACTGTAATAAGATTCTCATCCCTTTTGTTGGTAGTTCAATCTTGTTTTGATCACAACAAACCAACCATGTGAATTAACCCTGTTTTGACCCAAGCTTAACTTGTTTATTTTCCTATCCGTTTCGGGAATTGCCACCCCTAGTTTTGTTAATATAATTTCTTATGTCTCAGGAAAATGGAGCATGTATCATCTGCAGTCGTTGGGCCTGTTGTGAAGCTCTTGGCGGAGCATATTACACAAAAGTTGAGAAACCTCACTTCCTCCGCCGATCGTGTGAAGAAAATGATAGAAAAATGGGAGATTTTGGAGGGTCACAGGACTGGTATCGAAAATCGCGTGAAAGAAAATGAGGTAAACATTCGTAAGATACCTCCTCCTGTACCAGGGTGGTTGAAAAAAGTTGAAAAGATCAAGGAAGATGTTGACAATATTCCAAGCAACAACATTGGATGCTTTAATGTCAAAAAGAAGTATCTAGCAGGAAGAAACGCATTGAGGGTAACCGAGGATATCGAACGTCTTATTGGAGAAGGTTCTGGCATCTCTTCTGACACCATCTGGCTTGAACCTAGAGGATGTCTTGGCAGAGTCGATTCCAAAAACACGGCATCAACATCAACACCAGGTGTAAGTGTGTTCAACTCAAGAGTAAAGACGTTCAATGATGTGTTGAAACTCCTTAAACAAGATGATGATGATACGGCTCGAGTGATAGCCGTGTGTGGAATGGGTGGCGTTTGGAAAACCACACTAATGAAACAACTGAAAGAGGCTGCACATGAAAACAAGATGTTTAATTGGATCGTGGTTGTAGTTGTTGGGAAAAGTTCCAACTTGTTTGCCATTCAGAATGCCATAGCAGTGCGACAGGCGAACCTCTAACTGAAACTGATGAAAAGCTAAGGGCAACTTATCTTTCTAAAAGATTTAAAGGATTCTTGGAGCGTAAACAAAAGATTCTGGTTATACTCGACGATGTGTGGGAGAAGATCAAACTTGAAGATATCGGATTAGGGAGTCCTTTGCCAAATGGGGTCAAGTTGCTGCTCACATCACGAGATGAAAATATTTGCCGACAGATTGCAGTTGATGCTGATTCTGTTCTTGAAGTAGTTAGAGTTGATGTCTTGGAGGAGGGGGAAGCACGGGATTTCTTTTCTCGAATCGCAGGATTAAGTGTGTTCAACTCAAGAGTAAAGACGTTCAATGATGCATTGAAACTCCTTCAACAAGATGATGATGATGATGATACGGCTCGAGTGATAGCCTTGTGTGGAATGGGTGGCGTGGGGAAAACCACGTTGAAGAAGCAACTGAAAGAGGTTGCAAAAATGGAAAAGATGTTTAACTGGATTGTGGATGTGGATATTGGGAATACTCCCAACTTGCTTACAATTCAGAAAGAAGTGGCAGTGCAGACAGGCGAACCTCTAACCGAAACTGATCTAATGGCAACTTATCTTTCCAAAAGATTTGAAGTATTTTCAGAGCGTAAAGAAAAGACTCTGGTTATACTGGACGATGTGTGGGAGAAGAGCAAGATTAAACTTGAAGATATCGGATTAGCGAGTCCTTTGCCAAATGGGGTTAAGTTGTTGCTCACATCGCGGGATGTAAAAGTTTGCCGACAGATTGCAAAAGATGCTGCTCTTAAAGTAGTTGAGGTTGATCTCTTGAAGGAAAATGAAGCACAGGATTTCTTTTGTCAAAAAGCAGACATTTCAGCCGAACATGATCATGATCTCTATGAAATAGGATGTGAAATTGTTAAAAAATGTGGTTGTTTGCCGCTTGCAATTGAACTCATTGCCGGAACTCTTAAATGTGAAACAGACAGGGCTATATGGAGATGTACACGCGATCGTTTAAAGTTAAATGATCTTGATGAGAACGTGCAAAAAATTATTGAGATAAGCTACGAGAGTATAAAACGAGAAGAGGATAAAGCGATTTTTCTGCTTTGTGGCTTGTTCCCGGAGGACTCTAATATCCCCATAGAAGATCTCACAAGATATGCATGGGGATTAAAAGATGCATGGGGACTAAGACTTTTAAAACAAGTTTCTACTATGGGAAATGCTAGAGACAGCACTCAAACAAGTGTGAGCAATCTTAAAAATGCCTACTTGTTGATGGATGGAGATAGTCATGACAGTGATTGTGTGAAATTGCATGATCTTGTGCTTGCATTTGTGGTAAATACTGTTTCTAAATGTGGTGAGCACGGATGTTGGATCATTCACCATGAAGATGATTTCTCAAATTGGAGTGAAGATAATAGTATGAGCCAGTCTTGCAAGCAAATTTCGTTAGCATGCAAGGGTATGTCGGAGTTTCCCACTGACTTTAAGTTTCCAGACCTTAGAGTTTTGAAACTTGTTCAAGGAGATGAGTCGCTAAGGTTCCCAGAAGGCTTTTATGTAGGAATGGAACAACTTCAAGTTATAGCATTTGAGAAATTGAAGTATCCACTAGTTCCCACATCATCCACCAAGCTTCGAACTCTTTGTCTCGATGAATGCTCGTTGATGTTTGATTTAACTTGTATTGGAGATCTTTCGAATCTGGAAGTGCTTAGCTTTGCTAACTCTGGCATTACAATCCTACCTTCCACATTCGGAAATTTGAAGAAGCTACGACTACTGGATGTAACAGGTTGTTGCAATCTTGTTATAGATGACGGTGTCTTGAAAAGCTTAGTGAAGCTTGAAGAGCTTTATATGATACCTGATGAAGAAGAAGCATGCTGCTTCACAGACAACAACAATAGTGAACTTGCAGAACGTTCAAAGAACCTTTGTGCATTAGAATTTGAATTTATTGGTAACAATGCGCATATGAAGAACATATCTTTTGAGAAACTTAAAAGATTCAAGCTCTCAGTGGGATGTTCTTTTACAGAAGTTAGAAAGAGGCTGGGCACATGGCAAGTTGACACGCACTCACACTCATATGAAAACAGCTTGAAGCTGATCACCAACAAAGAACTATTGAAATCTAAAATCAACGAGCTTTTTAAGTTCACAGAAGCACTTTATCTACAAGTCAATGATATGATTTCTCTTGAAGATGTTGAAATACCACATCCTCCTCCAAACTCTTCGTTTTCCAATTTGAGAATCCTTGTAGTTTCAAAATGTGCAGAGTTGACGTACCTTTTCACACCGAGTGTTGCAACAAATTTGTCAAAGCTCGAGTATCTAGGTATTTCTGGATGCCCTAATATGGAAGCAGTCATACATATCCAGAATAATCGATCTGATATAATCATGTTTTCCGACTTAAAGTATCTCGGGTTGGCTGAGCTACCAAAGTTATTGCATTTCTGCAATAAAGTTAATGTAATTGAGCTGCCACGTCTCATGGAGTTGCACCTTGAAGGCCTTCCAAAAATTACAAGCATTTATCCCAGTAACACATCATTTTCTGTGTCCAGTAATATTTCCCACGTGCAATCTTTCTTTCACAAAGAGGTAAGTCAGTGTTTTCTTTTAACAATCTTTTATACTAACAGTGGTTCAAAAAGTGGTGAGTATCTAATGAATGAACAAATATTTTTTTACTTTGCAGGATGCGACTCCTAAACTGGAGAAATTGGTTGTTTCTTATATGGTGAATTTGAAGGAGATATGGCCTCCTCAGTTTAGTATTAGCAATCTTTGCCCATTGACAAAGCTAACGGTCGTGGGTTGTGGTTCCATTGAAGTCTTGTTCAACATGGATTTTGGTGAAATCGAGCAACTTAGCAGCAGCTTGAGAAACATTACAGTGGAGAGTTGTTCTCGTCTTGTGAAGCTTTTTTCATGCAATCCATTTCCATTCCTGAATAATCTACAAGAGCTTGAAGTTTATGGGTGTGGTTCCATTCAAGTGTTATTTAACACTGACTTGGGACGTGCAGGTAAAAGCGAAGAGCTGGTTTGTAGCAGCTTGAGAAGCATTAAAGTTAAATGGTGTGATAGTCTTGTGAATCTTCTCCCAAGCAATGCAATGCCATTATTCAATCATCTAGAAGAGCTTATAGTTAGAGAATGTGCTTCAATTGAAGTGATATTCGACATCGACATGGGATGTGTTGGTGAAATGGATAAAGTTAGCAGCAGCAGGTTGAGAAGCATTAAACTGGACGGATTAACGAAGCTTAGAGAGGTGTGGAGGATAAAAGATGCTGGAAATAACTTGATTCATGGATTTGAAGCTGTTGAAAGAATAGGTATTGTAAGATGTGAGAGGTTTGAAAATTTAATCACACCTGCCACAACCACTTTTGATATGAGAGCACTTAAACAAGTTCAAATTCATAGATGCGGCAAAGAAAGCGAGAGAAAGAATGAATTGGTTGAGAAAGAGAAAGAGGTACAACTTAATAAATGATTTCCATTTTTGTTTTTATCCTTTTGTGACCTCTACTTGAATGTTATTTACTCTTTTTAAAATAAATAAAAAAATAATATTGGGTTTTTTATTATTTTTAAAATAAATAGAAAAATAATACTCTTTTGATAGTGTTGCCAGCTATTTATACGCTGTTTCTTCTATCTATTATATCCAGATGTTTCTTCTTGAATAAATAATGGTATTTCTACCCTGTTTCTTCTATCTCATATCCAAATGTTTCTTCTTGAATAAATTATAATTTTTTTTTTTTTTAATTTTGTTGCAGTTATATTCATATTTTCTCAATGGGAATTATTACTAAATATATCATTTGTGGTTGTGATATGCAGATTTCTAAAACTGCATTCCCATTACCCACTTTTAATCACCTTCATAAATTTGAATTTTGGGAGAGCTATGAAGATGTGGAGGTGGTTTTTGAGATAACGAGTCCAATTAGTAGAGAATCAGCTCACAATACCCAGCAACAACTGATCATACTCCCCAATCTTGAAGAATTGAGGTTGAAATCTTTGGAGAAGATGAGTCATGTGTGGAAGTGCAATTGGAATGAATTAATTCTTCAAAAACAACCATCACAGTCCTCATTCCACAACCTCACAACCATATCAATGTACAATTGCAACAGCATCAAGTACTTGTTTTCACCTCTCATGGTGAAACTTCTTTCCAGCCTAAAGGAAATTCATATACGGGAATGTGATGCTATTGAAGAGGTGATTTCAAACAGAGATGATGAAGATGCGTCTATAAATTCCCACACAACTGCTTCTGTTGGGATGGTCTTTCCTCGTTTGAAGTCCCTTATACTAATCAATCTACCAAACTTTGTGGGTTTCTTCTTGGGGAAGAATGAATCCATATGGCCAGCATTGGAAAAGGTTGAGATCAGTGGATGCCCACAAATAACGGTGTTTACTTGTGGTCAATCTACAGCTCCGAAGCTTAAGTTCATAATTACAAGATTAGGCAAACATAGTGTTGAATTCGGCCTTAACTTTCATGTGATGACCACATCGCATCAGGTATTATTTTTATTTTAAATAAAAAAGAAAAACCCTTTCCATGTGAGTTTCTTTTCTACTATTAACCTTATTGATAATTGTAATCTTCATCAAATTACAGCATAATTATTGGATCGAAAGTAACATGATTAGCAAATATCAACGGTTGTACAATCATGTAGAGCCTTTTGGCTTATTTCACTCGTATATGAAGTTTTTTTTTTTAATCACTGAACAAACCGATATGTACAATTATCTGTGACATAAGCTTGTGTTTTTTACCTTGCAGGACCGATTACCGAGTTATGAAAGTACAAGCTCATACCGCCCTACTACTATCGAACGGTTGCCTTGGTCTTATCATAATTTGATCGAAGCGGATATGAATTATAACCCCCGTGGTGGACAGACTCTTTTTCCATCTGATGAAGTGTCACAACTGCAAGAGCTTGAAACTGTCCGTTGTAGTTATTGTCAGGACATTGAGCAGATATTTGATTCACAAACTGATGCTGAAATTCCAAACTTGAGACAAGTGGACTTGGAGGGGTTAGATAGTCTCAAGTATATATGGAAGAGCAAGCAGGGGACAGAATTAAAGTTTCCAAACCTAACAAGGCTGTCAATTCATTATTGCAGTAGTTTAGAATATGTATTTACATGTTCGATGGTTGGTAGTATATTGCAACTCGAGGAACTACATATAAGTAACTGCGACAGTATGAAGGTAATTGTGAAGGGAGAAGAAGAATCTGATGGCATAGTGAATGCTATTGTTGAGTTTCCTTGTCTAAAGTCCTTGAAACTTAAGGATCTTAAAAGTCTCGAGGGATTTTGCTTAGGGAAGGAAGCTTTTTCATTTCCATCATTGGATACCTTGGAAATTAAGGGGTGTTCAAAAATGACACCAAGCGAGATTTGCCGGCTCCGAACGAGTTTAGAAGGTGAAGAAATATCGAGGGACTAAAACTGTAAGAGTTCTTGTTCTTACGCTTCACAACTCCTTCACTTTTGAAAAACCAACTCAATCCAATGAATCTCATCTCTATTCGCGTGCAGAATCAGGATCTCAGGCCAACCGCCGCCTCTAAGGGCACCGGATTGTACTCCGCCAGTTACCGATGATGTTCTCTCAAATCACTCGAACACATGATCTGTTTTCAGGCAAGCTTTTTAGTTTTTGTTTGTATTTGCCTAATGAACTCAATAGTCAATTTAAATAGGATTAAAGATAATTAGGAATTTTGAATTTGAAGTTATTAATTTAGGGTTTATCTTATAGCCTGCTTGATTTGTGTGTTTGTCTATTGATTATTGTTAGTTTAAACTGTATTAGATTAATTGGTGTTAGCTAAATGTTTTTATATAGTTTAATTTGGATATTGCAATGTGGGTTAATCTGTGTTAGTGATTCATGTTCTAATAAAATGATGCGTAATTTGCGATGTGTTTTTAGTTGATTGGAGCACTTTTGGTGTTGTTCATAAGCTATAACCTGTGTTTTTATTTGCTACTTGTTTACATATGTGTTTGAAAGTAGTAATTGTAAAATCTTGTTTTAATCATTGAATATCACAATTTGGTAAAGGGTGGAAAAGTGTGACTTTACTCTTTTACGGATAATTTCTTGCTTTTAGAGTTGGAATGGAATGACCTTTCGTTACAAGATATAGGCTTCAAACTTCACTTATGTTAATCAAACCTTTTCCTAGTACCAGATTAAAGATAAACGAAACAGGGGAGGAGGGGACTTAACGAATTAAGTAGACTAAATGCAAAGAAAACGTGCAGTTAGCATCTGCTTTAGCATCCTATATTAGGGGATGTTCTGTGCCAACCTCATCTACTGACTTGATTATACTCCGTAGTAAACTAGTGAATCAAGGTGTGATTAACAAGAGATCAACATCAAAAGGAACAGTCAACTTCCTTATCTTAGAAACATAAGAGTTATATTATTAGACTTGAAATGAGAGACGTATTTAAAGGTATAAATTTATGACAATGTCACAGTAATTGATGATAGAGATAAGTAATTTTACTTGAGTTATAATTATGTGGGCCATGTGACTTTTAACTATAGTAATTTCCCCTAAAATTTTTGTATCATCATGAACCAAAATCAGGTATCGTAATTTCTTCCTGACGGTTATCTTTTTTCGTCTCATATTTACAAAATGTGTGCTTTTGCAGGAACTTCAGAAGTCTACAGAGGTTGCAACTGGTGGTCTTTCATAGTTCAAAATGCTATGCCTAAATTCTTGGGAAGTTTGGGCATAAAATTTGGTTTTAGACAAGTAGATTCTATATACATTATGTTGTTCCAAAGGAGTTTGAGAGAGGCGTGAAAGGGCCCAAAGAGCAGTTATTGTCCACATTTGTCACAGTAACTAATTTAAAACATAATAGGTAAATGGGGGCATCCGCAGAACATGTGGGAAGAGTTGCTAAAAGTATGGGATATGTGTGGTGTTATCATTTTGTGTTGGTGGAAAATGGTTGTTTAGGTGGTGCAATCATGAGGCTGCTTGATGTTGCTATGTTTTCTCCATCATTTGTAGCTATATACGATTGTCTTCTCTTGGATATCCTAGATGCACGAGTTTACAACTTTTTGATGTTGAGGTGCCTGGATGACTCCAGTGATGAGCAAGAAAAACGTATGTCGGAAAGCCTTATTGAACTTGTGATATTTGTTGCTTATTTACTCTAATAACTAATAATTCCTTTGAATGGTTTGAGCAGCCGAAGCCACCGAGGGTTAAGAGAAAGAAGAGGAAGTTCTGACAAGGAGGAAGATGAAGAAAAATTGAAGACCAAAACCATCAAGGAAACAACATACGATTGGAACGCTTGAACGTTGTTAAAGCTATCTGGTTAAGAAATCCAGAGGTCGCCGAAGAAGAGTACACAAATTCTATCACTCTCTTGCTAAGGTGAATATTGATAATTTCTACTTGATGCTCAAAATTGCGTTTGGGTGGGTTAATTAATGTGCAAAATGGGCTTTGGTCAAAAGGTTCATTTTGGAACAATTTACACTGGGCCGACTCCATGTGTTGTAAATCTAAAAGCTTACACCCTTGTGAACTGTTAAAGATAAAATATAGCTAAAATCACGTGCCATACATAAGTAAATAAGATGAAATTTGAGCCATGCAGTTGTAACAGTAGTGGCCTAGTGGGTGTTTTCGTATGTCAGGATTTTGGTGATGAGAAGCCAATGGCATGGAGCCACTTCAACGCTGAAGGTGATGTTGAGTTCAAGGCCGTTCTGTTTGTGCCTTCCAAAGCTCCTACCGATCTATACGAGAGCTACTACAATGCCAACAAATCTAATCTCAAGCTCTACGTTAGAAGAGTATTTATCTATCGCTCTTATTGGTAAGTCTTGTTTATAATGTGTTTGGCTATATAAGGAATACGTCATAATTGATAATTGTCTTTGGACATGGTTGCTAACATTTACTGTTCCATCAAGGTTTTGTTGATTCACACCCTACCACTAAATGTTTCTCGTGACATGCTTCAACAACACAACAGCTTAGAAACAATAAAGAAACTTATCGGGAAGGCCCTTGACATGATCCGCAAACTTGCTGAAGAGGACCCCTGATGAGGTTCACGACAAAGAAAAGAAAGGTACACATGCTGCATCCTAAACATTTGTTGCTCTCACCTCTAGCTGACCAATAATCATTGCAAATATTTGAACTATGGATCTTAAGCCATTATTACTGAACTCTCTTATCATATATGCATATTTATTGACTTTGATATTTAATTTACTTGTTACAGAGATCGAAGAATCAAAGCTTAATGATGCGAAGAGAGGCCAATTGCCCAATATACCAAGTTCTAGAATGAGTTTGGCAAATCAGTTAAGCTAGGTATCATTGAGGATGCTGCAAACAGAACCGTTTGGCGAAACTTCTCTGATTTGAGACGGTAAGTTCATTACTCTACTGTAAATATTTTATGTTTACCTGCAAATCAGTTAAATAATTTTTAGATTGCCCATTATCTGATATGTGGATGTATCTACAAATTGGTGACCCGTCCGACATATTTTCTAAGCATGACCCATTAGACTAATGACCTTTTTGACCCATTACCCACTTGACCCATGAAGTTAAATTATTATCAGTTTACCCATCAGCGATATAACAAAAGCTAACTATTTGCAAGCAGGTACTATTTGCTGAGAAGGCCGTAACTTTAATCATTTGAGGTATCTCTTTTTTCCGAGTAGTTACTATTAGTTATCAATATGTGTTCAACTAAACGGCGTCGTATATTTTTATTGGAAGATGGTAATTATTGTTATTTTATTGTAGATATTGGTGTGATGGAGTGACGAAGATGGTTTATGAGCATGACAGTAATGAAGCATACATTGTGGAACACTTTTCTTAATGTTTTTTTAGAGTTTAAGATTGTTTTAGAGAATACATGTTTTAGAGCATACTTGTTTTAGAGAAATGCAGGAAAATACTTGACCCATGAAGTTATATGATCATATTGTTCTTTCTATCTCGAACTGTTCTTTATATTGCAATTCTTTGTATTTGTGCAATGTGTTAGTTGTTTTGAATATTTTTACAGCTTAAAAAACAAAAATGCAGAATTGATTTTACTGGAATCTAGTAAAACTTTTGATCACTGGTTTGGGTCGTTTTTGGCTAAAACAGAAACCGAGCCGAAATGTTCGGTTTTTATTGAACCCGAAACCGAAACCGTTTGGTTTTTGGCGGTTCGGTTTTTTCGGTTTATTATCGGTTTTGGTTCGGTTTTTCGGTTTAATATTAGATGAAGCTCATGAAAGGAGTCTGAATAGACACATACGTATCGAGATGCTATCTCGCATTATAGTACAATGCCATGTAAGATAGATTTATCCATATACTAAATTTAGCTCATTATGTTACACAGGTCGTGCATCTCCACATAACAACATCTTGTATATATTAAACAAGAATTAATAATGAAACAAAGAATGATGGGATGAACCCTTTTGATAACTGTTATTTACAAACGTATGGCGGTATGGGTTACACTCTGTTTACAGAGATCCTATCTATTTATACTACATGAAACGTTGCATCACAAGAGACACACCGTTTCCTTCTAACCGTCATACCTATTCTAAACGTTGTAACCCTACACTATATAACCGTTTCTTTCTTGTGACCCAGCCCAATACAATGGGTCCGTTTATACAAACTTACAGAATACATACATAAAATTACACTAAACTACCCTAACTTTTGCTTCTATAACATTATGGTCCAACATTCACCCCCTTAATGTTATAGACGCAAATCGAGGCTTCTTTAATTGACTTCATTCGCCATGCTTTCTTGCTTGCATTCTTTCTTTGATGTGCTTTCGCCTTTCTTGCCTTCTTTCTTCCTATCTTTCTTTCTTTCTTTGTGGTACGTGCTTACTTACGTATCTTTTTCGTTCAAGCGTGCTTACTTACGCTTTCTTTCTTGTAAACGTGCTTACTTACGTTTACTTTGTTACTCGCGTGCTTACTTACGCGTTCTTTAAACAAGTGTGCTTACTTATGTTGAAATAATGGATAAATATTAATATGTAAATGTCTAGTATCGAACCCGAGACCTCGGGATTGCACACAATACAAACGAGAATAAAAGCATAATAATTATATATATTAAATGTTATGTATATATGTAATTATTTAAACACTTAATGGACTTAACGGTCATTAGTTAGTAAATGTACGGACTATATATCGTTAGAATGACAAGGAAGGGACTAGAGTGTAGTTTAGACAACAAGAAGGATCCGGAACAACCCCTAGAGAGGCATGGCCGGTCGAACAAACAAGGGAGGGTTCCCTAACCCTAACTTGTTCCCTAAGTTGTCTAATTAGTATAAATACAAAGGCATGGTTCATTCATTCTCACCTTTTGTACACACACTCTATCCCTAAAGTTTTCTTCTCTTCTTCTTGTCCCATAACCGATCGTACAAACAACCCTAAGGGTTTTGTCGATCTTAGTTTTATAATACTAAGTGTTTACTTCTTGATCTTGCAATCACTTTTATTCGTTACTAGTTTGTGTGTACAAGAACGAGGTAACAACACACTATTGTTGTTATCAAGAGATCGAATAACAAAACGGTAAGGGGTTATTCATTGATCTAATATAAACCCTAATTAGGGTTCATCCAAGAATTCAAGATTGCATACGGTACGTTCTTTATTTATGTTTTAGTTAACCTTTATATGTTATACTTGATCCTGCGCTTCCGCATATGTGTATACTTGATATTAGAATATATATATGATTGTCATGGTTATTAAATTCTAACAGTGGCATCACGAGCCATGTATAACATGTTATTGATTACTAAAACGTAATAAAAATCGGATCTTTAATTGTTTTAGATACATGTTTTGATCTAGGGTTTTTCCTTTAAATTTTTAGATAAAATTTGAAACCCTAACCCTAAGTTATGGGGAGGGTCGATTTTCCACTTAAAACCCTAATTAGGGTTTGTGGTTTAATTGATTAATTGTAATCACTAGAAACCCTAGGTCATTAACCGGTTAATTGAACGTATCTATGTGACCTAATTGGTAATTGATATGCTTTGATCCGTGACGAAACATGCATGTTAGTCATGGGTTATTAATTGTTTATTAATTGTTAAGCTTTTTCACATGTTTAGATAGATCTAATATTGGGGAAGACCCCATAATTATTAAAATCAATTATGTGCTATGTGCTATGTGGTATGTGATTAGCTTTGGCCTACGCAATTGACTTGTCAATGTATGTGGCTCACTTACATTAAGAGGTGAATGTCCTAGTTAATTATATGCATATAAAAACCTAGAATTGTTTTTTTAGGATCTTTTCTAGAATTGATCCGGTTAATTGAACGTATCTATGTGACCTAATTGGTAATTGATATGCTTTGATCCGTGACGAAACATGCATGTTAGTCATGGGTTATTAATTGTTTATTAATTGTTAAGCTTTTTCACATGTTTAGATAGATCTAATATTGGGGAAGACCCCATAATTATTAAAATCAATTATGTGCTATGTGGTATGTGATTAGCTTTGGCCTACGCAATTGACTTGTCAATGTATGTGGCTCACTTACATTAAGAGGTGAAGGTCCTAGTTAATTATATGCATATAAAAACCTAGAATTGTTTTTTTTAGGATCTTTTCTAAAAAGATTGCATGTGGCTAATTGTTTCACCTTTATAATTGTTATGTTATTAGTTGTTTTGATTTGTCTTTATTACTTGTTTTATTGTTTAATTGTTGGACACGTTTGTAAGCAATAAAAGGGTAATTTTTTATAAAGAAAATAATACGGACTAATAATGGTGAAACCCTAAGTGATAAAGATTGAATCTTGCAGAGTCTTAGATGCCAACAACGGTTCGCTTCGCACGGTAATTCGCTCCAAGTCGAGACTAGCAAGATTCATACTTTATTGCATGATTTTGAGATTGAATCCATAAACTTTTGCTTGATTAATGTTTTGTACAAATATGCTTTTAAAATTAACTCTTTTAAGACTTGATTCATAACCGTGATATGAAGGCTTAGAAAAGAGCCTTAGAGTCTGTCTTGGTTATCACAATCTTGAATATGTCTTAAACGAATTACTTTTAAAATCATAATTGTAGAAAGTCATCTTAGGGTTTATTAAACCTCAAGTAAAACTTTGTGTATTAATTTCACGAATTGGTAATTAAAAGTTTTTTGAAAACTTATGCTATAAAGATGAGTGCATGCATCTTTATACATATTTTGATTGACATATCAAAAATATGAATACCCTTAAAATTTAAGTTACATGCCATCCAACTATAAGAAACACTTGAAGTTATTATTTAGTAAACGTGAGACGCAGGCTAAATTTTAATGACAAGGTAAATTTCCGAGTGTGCGTGAGACCACACATGGAGAATTTGCAGTTTCTAAGTTAGACGACTTAATTAAGTTGATGCGTGAGACCTAGAACTTAAGGCATGAGATGGGATGAAACATGCTTACAAGGCAAATTGATGAATCAATTTGATGTAAATCCCATAAATGGTCTAGGAATTGGAAATCTTGTTTGCCAATTATTGTTCGACAGATTACCATCTTTTATACTTTCACCACTAGCAGATCAACTGATGTGGTAGAATCTATGTAAAGTTGGATCCTAGATTTTCAAGAAAATAAGTTGGTTATATGAATATAACCTTGGGTATTATATTTTCTTGGAAATACAATTATCGAAAATACTAAAATTGAATTTTGTAAATTCTTTTAATTGATCTACACCCGTTTGGGTTTTTGGTTTGAGTCAATTTTACTAAAAGAATAAATCGAGTCTTCTTTCCATTAGGAGAAGTGTGAGATTTAATCCTAATCCTTTTCATGAATGAGAAAGGTATAATAGGATGATTAGAATTGTCTAAATTCTAAATACATAACTCATAGCAAAATTTAATAGTAAGATTATTTGCACTTTATGAGTTATTAAATTAGAAGCTAGACTGATTACTGCACAATGGTAAAAGACGAATTAGATTATTTTATCTAATTGTTTTGATTTGACCATTTACAGATACTACATACAATTGTTGGAATGGTAGATCTATACAGGAAGAAATTGCATGCCCAGTTTTTTCAAGTTAATAGTTTGGAATGTGATGAATCACATTTACATAGTAGAATACATTCTTTTAGAACCTATATATAATTGTTGGAATGGGTTTTCTTAAAAGATGTAGGAAAATAAATAGTACACTATTTCCTTTAACTGATTAATGAAACATTTACAATATTGTCAAATTCAGTGGGAGTATTGTGTTCTTATGGCTGAATAAGGGATTATTATAATGTTCTCTAATTCAATGGGAGTTACAAGACTTATTGTCTTGATTGTAACTTAGATTATCTTTTGAATGTCTCAAGGTAGTTACTTTCCAAATATAGACACTAATATTTTCAAGGATAGTCATGTACGTTTCCTTGATTGATTGAGTAAACTCTATATCTACTAAGTTATGTTAATGACACAAATCATATTGTTCACATTAACGAACGCGTGCGTGTTGTTTATGTGGTACATAATGTTGTTCCATGCACAAGTGGGAGAAATCTACATTGTGTGCAAGGTACAACACATAAGAATATGATTTAATGGATTCTCTTAACTGCAAAGTAAGAGACTATAGTTCTAATATGATTAATATAAATCTAATCTAAGAAACACTTGGTGTTGAAATTTAGTGAACGTGAGACGCAGGCTAAATATTAACAACAAGGTGAATTTTCATGTGTGCGTGAGACCAACATGGATAATTTATTGTTTCTAAATTAGACATCTATTAGAATATGTGTCAATAACAATACTACTTCAACTTTAATATTTATGTATTATTGGAATGACATAAATGCATGAAGTAATATAATACTACTTCAATAATTATGTATTCTTAGAATGACATAAATAAATAAAGTAGTGTGTTAACTTGAAAATATTATTGAAACCAAATGATGGTGTTCATGATTGCTTTAATTATACATGTTTATACTTTATTGTATAGTTATAAACATGAAGTCTTCTAAGTATTATAAGACTTATAATTAAGTAAGACGTTAGCTTGTTATGGTCTTTTAATTAAGACATATACAAGAAGTCATTGAGTTGATCAATGATTAATAACGAATAGTGGGATTATAACAATTTATGTCTTCTTTCTAAGACATGAACATGAAGTGACTTGATTAATAAGTATTTGGGTTATAAAGCATGCAATTGGCTTCAAAATACTATTATACCATTAAGTTGATTTAGTTGGTAAATAGACAAGCTAAAAGATATATGGTTATCTTACATATTGTTAGATTGTCTTACAATATGAGTTCTAATGAAATACTAGATTATAGTATGTTCAGTTAGGAAATCAAACTCTTGTTGTAGTGTTTGGTTCAAGATAACTACATCTTCTTTTCTTCCAAAAGTTATCAAGGTTAGAAAATTGAGTATGGATTGAATATACTCAATTAGACTCCTAGAAGATTAATAAGACATTATTGAATTATGAAATGTGATGAATCACATTAAGTCTTAAAATTGAAGTTCTGAATTTGTTAAGCTACTTATGTGAAGGTTATTAACAAAGAGCTATCAATGTGTATTTGTATTGTCCTAAAAGAGAAAATTGGATTGTTGCTCTAATTGCTAAGTATTAATATTCTATATATTACTAAAGGCAAGTGGGAGTTTTATCTTGAAGAGATAGAATTACAAGATACAAAATCTTCTAATAACACGCTAGTGGAAATCATGATGAGGCTAAACATGTAAATGATAAACCTCAAGATGATGGAATTCTCATTCATAGATCCACTTGGATATCTCAGATATTTAATTAATATGCTGAAGATTACATGATGTAGTATTATCAAAAATAATGAATTGGGTAAATTACTCATAATATGAATGTCGTAGATGCTGTTCATAAAGATATTCAAAATTTAAAATTTGATTTATCTTAATTCTTAATAGTTAGAGAATGATGATGAGGTTATTTAAAGATAATGTAACCCTAGTGGTTTAAATCTTTGTGAAATAATCATATGGACAAAATTGTATACATACCTTAATGTATGTCTTATTACAAGATTATTAATCATACTTAAGCAATTAACTATGAATGAATACTCTTTCCTAAGCACATTAAAGATACAAAGATGGTTAATTGTCATATTTATATGAATATGAAATTTGACAATGAATATCAAAACCTCTTTCTTGAATAATTACTTGAGCGAGGACGATAAGTAATCAAAAGGAGTTTATGAATTCAAGAAAAAATCTTTGGAAGTGTACAAAGTGTAATAATCCATGAATGGATAAATGCATGCATCTAGGAGATTATTCTTATGTTAAATTATTAAATATATGTTTAGGTTTATAATTAAATAAGGTAATTTCAAGTATTCCTGAAAGCTAGTGGGAGTATTATGTTTGATTTGCTAAATCATATAAGTTGTATAACATATAAGAAGTTACATTCCATATAAGTAAAATGTTAAGACTTAGTTTGGAATGAAACTATATGTGAAAGATTTAGAAAATAAAACATACAACCTTGGAATTAAAGTTTATTATTAAATAAACATGTGCGGTAAATAAATTCTAATAGAATATGATGTATCATTTAGTAAATGGATATACATATTTGTTAGATGGAACATGAATAAAATCTAAGTATGACTGAAGGATTTTTCATGTGTATCATGTTATTGTTGTATCATACTTAAATGCTAAGTGATTTGACAATATTTGATATCCAATTAAAGTTATTATATAACTTGTGTAATAAATATTCTCAAGGAATATGTTTGACTTAGAATAAATGATCCTCAACCTGGAATTGCTCCATAAATTCTAAGTATGAACAATATAGCGAATTGTTGCGTAATTGTTATAGTTGACAATAAATCCTGTAAGATTGAAAAGGTGTCAAGCATTACACATTGGATATTAAGTTTACGGAATTCTAAAAAGCATATTGTGATTTGTATACAATGATGCTGGTTTAATTGAGATGACACTCAATAACTAGTCATGAAGGATTTCATGAGAACTAGTTGTGCTCAACTAAGAGCATAGTTGCATTAAACATTAAAGAATTAGAATACTTTAAACTTTAAAAGGTTTGAAAGTTTGATTGTCATAATTTGATGATTGAGGATATCACACCATTTATGAATATTATGTGGCTATATCAAAATAGTTGGATATACACATACAAGAATTTTACTTATTGAATTCATGAAAGAAGTATTCTCAAAATTCGGATAGATCATAGTTAGATGAAATAATGTCTTGTCAACAAGTATGATTGTCATTACTTGAGGCATAGTTGTCAACAAGTCATTACTTGAGACAAAATTCATTAACTAGAATTATCATGCATTGATCTATTTAGTATTTGGGTAAAGGACATTAAGCAATTATTATTTATAATGAATTAAAGTACTTAATACGTTTGTTTTCATTAATAATAAATTGTGTCCTATATTTGCATGTTTAAATCCGTGAATAACTTATGTTATTCTAAAATTGTCCATTGTCGATTAATGATATGGGAATATCATTAAACTAAGACAAATCTGAGTATTGGTTAAGAATATACTTGAAAGTATATTAATGCGTTGACATACCAATTTCACATGATATTCAATGAATTGAATATAGGACTTATCCCAACTACATGATTTTACTTTATGGATCTTGTCAGTAAGTAAATCATGAATTTGTTATCCTCAGACTTGAGATACCAGATAAGTGTCATGGATGTAGTGCATTTCTGTGAAGCAATCTACCACTCACCGTAACACGGAGTTATAAGGATTGTTTTCAGAAGTGTTGCAAAGTCCATGGGTTATTCTTGTAGTCAAGAAAGAATTTGTTCCTTCAAATTTGTTTTGAAGTTTAATACTGTTGGGCCCCTCGTAGGGTTGACAAGATGTTTGCGTGCGCACGCCCAAAGTCTATCTGGAATACATTCAGATGTTTTGGTAATCTTGCTCAATTATAAACAACGAGAAACATAATTGTTAATTAAAGAATGACTAATATCCATATCTTTATTAACGTGGTATTAGAAACAAAAGGATAATAATAATGATGAATCATTAAAGATTTTCCAGGAAACCTTCCTCGAGTTGAACAAGGGGCATTGGAGTGTTGCAAGACGCCAACCAATGTCATTTTACTATTAATAGATATCCAAGTGGGAGCTGTTGAAATAATGGATAAATATTAATATGTAAATGTCTAGTATCGAACCCGAGACCTCGGGATTGCACACAATACAAACGAGAATAAAAGCATAATAATTATATATATTAAATGTTATGTATATATGTAATTATTTAAATACTTAATGGACTTAACGGTCATTAGTTAGTAAATGTACGGACTATATATCGTTAGAATGACAAGGAAGGGACTAGAGTGTAGTTTAGACAACAAGAAGGATCCGGAACAACCCCTAGAGGGGCATGGCCGGTCGAACAAACAAGGGAGGGTTCCCTAACCCTAACTTGTTCCCTAAGTTGTCTAATTAGTATAAATACAAAGGCATGGTTCATTCATTCTCACCTTTTGTACACACACTCTATCCCTAAAGTTTTCTTCTCTTCTTCTTGTCCCATAACCGATCGTACAAACAACCCTAAGGGTTTTGTCGATCTTAGTTTTATAATACTAAGTGTTTACTTCTTGATCTTGCAATCACTTTTATTCGTTACTAGTTTGTGTGTACAAGAACGAGGTAACAACACACTATTGTTGTTATCAAGAGATCGAATAACAAAACGGTAAGGGGTTATTCATTGATCTAATATAAACCCTAATTAGGGTTCATCCAAGAATTCAAGATTGCATACGGTACGTTCTTTATTTATGTTTTAGTTAACCTTTATATGTTATACTTGATCCTGCGCTTCCGCATATGTGTATACTTGATATTAGAATATATATATGATTGTCATGGTTATTAAATTCTAACAACTTACGCCTTCGTTCTTATAAGCGTGCTTACTTACGCTTATTCGCGTGCTTACTTACGCGTTTCTTTCTTACTTTCTTACTTTGTGAACCACAAGCGATCTTTCAATCTCTCTTTCTTTTGTGTCGGTCTTCAAATGTCGCTTCTAACAAAAAAGAATTTCTTCCTGTTGTGTCGGTCTTCAAACATATGTCGTTCCACAAAAATTTCTTTCTTGATCTTGCCCAAAAGAGCCCCCTTTTTTTTCTCTGGTGGTTGTCGACACAGAGAAATAACACAAATGATAGACCCCTTTTTTCCTTACTTCTGCAATCGATGTTGCAGTTCTTCTCTTGATTGATGGTCACCAAAAAACCCACTGGTTTATCTTTCTTTCGTACCAACAAGAACACAAAACCGTCTTCTTCTTCTTCTTCTTCTTGGTTAACCCCCAGTTGGGGTAACCGTTTTCCCTTTTCTTTCTTTCTCTTCAAACGCCATCTTTGTCTCCTTAACCCGCTGTTCTTTTTCCTCAAAAAAACAGGTTTAATCTTGATTGTAAAACATGATTTGAATGTTGTTTGATTCCCTCTTTCCTCTGGTCGCTATACACAAGGTTGTACAGAAACCATTCGTTGTTGATTCTTGCTTCTCAATCGATCATCACTTGCACTTGTTCTTTCCCTGGATCGATTAAACTCTTGCTCTGATGCCAATGTTACACAGGCCGTGCATCTCCACATAACAACATCTTGTATATATTAAACAAGAATTAATAATGAAACAAAGAATGATGGGATGAACCCTTTTGATAACTGATATTTACAAACGTATGGGTTACATTCTGTTTACAGAGATCCTATCTATTTATACTACATGAAACGTTGCATCACAAGAGACACACCGTTTCCTTCTAACCGTCATACCTATTCTAAACGTTGTAACCCTACACTATATAACCGTTTCTTTCTTGTGACCCAGCCCAATACAATGGGTCCGTTTATACAAACTTACAAAATACATACATAAAATTACACTAAACTACCCTAACTTTTGCTTCTATAACATTATGGTCCAACACATTATACTTGATAGCTTTAGCCATATCTTGCATTGCATTACAACACCATGTTCTAGAAGTGATTGGTATGAATTCATGAATCAATGCTTGAATGTACAATAATGTTTATCTTTGCATATTTTGTAACAAATTATTAACAATATTTGCAGATTTTGTAACATATTCTAAATTGGACCCATTGTTTACTCTGCATTTAAGTTAAAGTGGGACAAGAAGTTATTGTAACCTGTTGTATATATTTTGAGGCAAATGCATGACTACCACCAAATGTTGTTTACTCTGCATCAAGTTCACCATCTAATATTTACCAAAAAAAAAAAAAAAAAAAGCAAAAAACATGTGATTTAATCCACATCAGCAATTTACATCGGTCTGCTTTTGAAGGGAGTCCTCTGTTAGGTATACGCTGTTATAATTATCTTCATGCTATGTATAGCACTGGTATATATCCATGTTTAAGTATCTGATGAAGTTTCTTTTTTGTTTATAGTTCCTATACAAAACTACAATATTGTGAAGACCCGCACAATAATGGTTGGATATGTAGCTCTTGGTAGCGATCAGTGGCGGAGCTTGAAGTTTTTCTCTAGGGGGGACGAAATTATAAAGGTTTAAGTTACAAGTCTTAAAAATAGCATCCGCGTAGTTACGATATGTGTAAACAAGTGCATGACATAAGCGATAAAGCCAAAAATTGTAATAAGAACTCCACTCGACGACTTTTAAAGCTTTTAACTATGAATTTCGTCCAAACATAAACACATACGAATCGAAACCAAATAAACTAATATGGTTTTCATCCAACAATTGAACGAATACCCAATAAAGAGAATTAACATCTCGATTCGTGTGCAGAATCAGGATCGCAGGCCAACCGCCACGGCTACGGGCACCGGAATGTGTACTCCGCAAGTTACCGATGATGTTCTCTCAAATCACTCAAACACGTGATCTGTTTGCAGGGAAGCTGTTAAGTGTTTGTTTATATTTGCATAATGAACTCATATATTGTGAATTCTATTTTATTCATGTTCTATTAAAATGATGCGTAATTTGTCTTGATAAGACAAGTTAAAGAGTAATGATGCAGTAAGTGCGATGTTTTTAGTTTATTGGAGCACTTCTGGTGCTGTTCATAAGCTATAACCTGTGTTTTTATTGGCTACATATCTACATATGTGTTTGAAGGTAGTAATTGTAAAATCTTGTTTCGATCAATATTGAATATTTCAATTTGGTAAAGGGTGGAAAAATGTGCCCTTTACTCATTTAGGGATAATGAGTAGCTTTTAGAGTGGGAATGGAATGACCTTTCGTTACAAGATCTAGGCTTCAAACTTCACTTATGGTAATCAAACATTTTCCTAGTACCAGATACAAGATAAACGAAATAGGGGAGGAGGGGACTTAACGAATTAAGTCGACTAACTGCAAAGAAAACGTGTAGGTAGCACCTACTTTAGCGTCATATATTAGGGAGTGTTCTGTGCCAACCTCAACTACTGACTTGATTATACTCCATAGTAAACTAGTAAATCAAGGTGTGATTAAGATGAGATCAACATCAAAATGCTTGATGACACTAAAATAATCTAACATTTCTGGTATCTTTTGGCACATTAAAAAGTGGGTACTCCAAACTTTGTATTGAACACAAAATCAAGTAAAAAGATACCATTTGAAATATCCATGTGAGTATGTGACTAAGAATGAGGCGACATTGGTATAACAAGATGGCTCAAGCCCTTTTATTAATAGAGAATATATGGAGACAGAGGAACAACTTTCTCCTAACAATGTAGACCTTAATCAATCACAAGGTACTAGCAAACGTGTATTTATCCAAAATGGATAGATGTGTCACCCACATGAGTCCTACTAAAAAAGACTCATGAAACCCAAAGTTTGAGTCCGGTTCACTAATCCAAACTATTGGCGTTTTGCAAGGGGCTACTTAATCAATCACACAAAGATTGCCTACTAATTTTATTAAGAAAAATCTTTTATATGCGAAGGGTGTATCTTCTTCCTATAAAACGCTTGAACTAAACTACCTGCAGGGAATAATACTTAATTAATTTCATGGCATGTAATTCAAGAAACACAAAACGAGTTGCATTATTGGCGTAGAAGATCTTTGTCTCAAAATTGCGTCGTCACTTAGTAAAATAATTAAACTTTTTCATTAAGAATCCAAGTAGCTTCAAATACGAAAAGCTCTATTATGAATAAATGAATGATATAGATTAGAGTACTAGAAATGCACAAGTCGGCACGTAAGCATCTACAATATTATGCGTTTGATAAAACCATTATATTTATATCCCACATAGGTGAAACTTCCCACCTGATGGTTATGATCAAACATAATCCCATCTCTATTTCTATAGGATCATATCCATAATAGGTGGCAATTTTGAGCAATTAACTTATAAGCGTGTCTTGGCTTTTTCATATCTTTAACGGGTCCAATATCTCAAATCAAGTTTAGCTAAAAGAGGAACACATCAAATGGATCGAATGGGTCAAACAGGTTGAAAGTCACGTCAAGTTTTTGTAGGTTCCCAGTCTGACCAAACCACCTGTTTGAACCTGAACCATTTTGACACTCTTATGGACCTCAATACGATTTGACACTCTTACGTAGCAAAACAATTTTGATCCGTTTCAACCCGACCCATTTTGACTCACCATCTCTAATCTCCCTGCACCTTTTATATCACTGCATGTTTGCAATAAAACCAAACTAATTTTATGATTTCCGTTGTTATAGTTATGCAGAAATGCCCAAGGAAGAAAAGAACAAGATTTCTCATCGCGGAAGAGCTCTTGCACCGAAAAAATCCCACTTTGCTGAGGTTGGTTATGTATTCGAAACCTAAGAAATTTATATCTATTGGTGAAAAATGCTTTAGATTCATATTGTACTTCTCAATAAGATATTATAGCTGGGAGGTTTTGGTTGTGATTTTCTCACTTTACATTGCTTTTCTCCCAAGGAGGTATCCAATTTGTATTTTGAGTTCAAAAACTGATTGTTGCAAATACAGGATGGTGCAAAAGCCACCTTTATGTGACTGAATGTTTGACCACATTAACAATGTGGCAATTAGTGAGTTTTTTTGGTAAGACTCGCACGGGTGACACATCTATCCATGTTGGATAATTCTGGTGGCTCGCCTTCCTTAAATATATAGTACTTTCCATATCCCAACCTATATAATAGCCTGTTTCTGAATGATGAC
Source organism: Artemisia argyi (assembly GCA_030686995.1). Classification (NCBI taxonomy): domain Eukaryota; kingdom Viridiplantae; phylum Streptophyta; class Magnoliopsida; order Asterales; family Asteraceae; genus Artemisia; species Artemisia argyi. The sequence continues at coordinate 14,265,036 of CM060687.1, forward strand.
ATGGCAACTAGAATATTAGGTGGCGGAGAGAGAAAAGCCACGTGGCATGCTATGATTGGCAGGAAATTTGACTGATTCAACATATGACTATGTTTTCATTTAAAACTGATTCCTATTTATTTGGCAACCCCTAAACTTACTCCTCCCATAATCTCCTATCAATTGAATCCGGAAAAAAAACCTACCAACAATTCCTTTCACCATTTTCCATTCAATCACCACCTCATATTCCAATTCAATCAAATTAATAATAATAAAAAATTGCTACATAAAAAACATAATTTTGTTTTTGTAACAGAACATAACCATAACTTTCGTCGGATTAGATGATCTATACCTGCGACGCGATCTGTAAGAGATATATCTTTGTATGTTTATTATTTTGTTGTTTGGTGTATATGTTAATTATTGTTATTGTTTTATTTCTTTAAAAAAAGATACTGTGTTTTTGTGGAATTTGCAGTATCAATTATTGATGGTTATTTCTTCCGGTGACCTAACCGACGACGGTAATTTTCCGGCAACCTAGATGAGGCCAACATTAAGTTTGTATGGATTATCAGTTAGTAAAGCTTATTTTCATAATTGATTTTGTCAATTACATCTTTTTATGTTAACCCTTTGATCACTATGTTCATGTTTCTGATTTATTGTTGTTAATTTTTTATGTAATTTGATTATGCATTGTTGGTAGCGGTTTGGTGTATACGGAAGTGGTTTGGTACTCTTTTAGGGAATAAAAATTACCCTATTATGATTATTAATTCGTGATTAAATATTAATGTTTAGTTATTTTGCAGTTTTCTGTTTAATCAGTTTACGGCATCAATTTTCCGGCTACGTTTGTAATGATAACCTTATCGCAGTAAAAAGGTATGTATTACAATCAATTAATCATTTTTCATTGTATTGGTATATAAAATTTTTGAATCATTGACTAAGATTCAAAAAGGTTTGAATCATTGTGTAAGATTCAAAATGTATGGATTTTGTGTAACAATAAACTCGGATAAAAGATTTATATTTATTTTCTATTGCAGTTATCCGGTTAATCATGTGACGACATCAATTTTCCGATAAAATTAATGATTAAGATATAAATTACAATCAAGATTTTTTTTTTCAAAACAATTAAAAACTGTTCATATATTTGATTTGATGATTTGATGTGATTTGATTTGTGAATTAGGAAAAAATATTTCGAATTTGAAATTTGATAAAATCTACACATTTAAACTTATGCCTACAATTTAGGAAGTGTTGACTATCTCATTAAACTTATGGCTTCAATTTAGGAAACCTAATTAATTTTTCATTCAATACTTCCTCAAAATAAGGAAGCTTAATAAATTTTGATTCATAAAACTTTTTACTTTCGAAATTCAAAAAAATTGAAAACTTGAATGCATTTAACTTATTTTTGGGAATTTATTTGATGATAATTTTTTAAAATATTCAATTGCTAACTAACATACTAAAATTAGGAAATCACAAAAAATCTAATTTTACGTATTTGCATATTATTCAGAAATCATTTTAAGCTATCTTCTATTGTGTTTTTTAATTGCAAATTCATGTTTTTTGTTTGTATATTCTCCTTATAACATAAAAACCTAATACATATGTACTTTAATGTTATTATGTATATTTGCAGATTTGAAGATGAAGTTGGCATGGAAGTGTGTTATTGTCATACAATGTAAGATGACTTGGAAGTGTGTTATTGTCATATAGGTATGATTTTGATTATTTAATTGCTTTAGACAATTTAGTTGATTCAATGTTATTCGATAAAGATTATATCTACAACTAAAAAAAAATAAAAAATAAAAAATAAAAAAAAACCTATTCCAATGCAGGTTTACAAGCAAAACAAAGAAAAAGAAGCTGAAAATATAATTTTTATATGGGTTGTATGAGATTGCTTATTTAAAGTGCTTATAGGGGTTTTATGTGATAGCTTTTAATAATGTTATTATGAGGGTTTTATGAGGCCATTTGTTTTGTAGTAACGTTTGATAATGTGAATGAGTATGATCTTAGCAAGCGGTGTGGAGGTGCGAAAATACCTGCTCAATTCGAATCACTGGAGCCAAGAAGACCGAGTTTCTCGCGTAAAAGCTTAGCTTGGGATAGTGCATTCTTTACAAGTGCAGATATTCTTGATTTGATCAACAAGTATTTAAATAAAAGCCTTCAAATATAAACCATTTCACTTTTATCATTATGAATTGTGTTTAAAAGGTGTTTGAATTGCTTATTAAAACTCCCTTATTGATTATCCCATGGCTGTTTCGGATGTTACTTTTAAAATCCTGCACTGTTTGAGATTATGAATTGGTTAAACATTGTATGAATGAAAGCCTTATTGGTTGTGAATTAGTTATGAATCGTATGAATACATGTTTCAGCTCTTTTTGTTAATTTGTTTGCTCGGATATATCATTTCCATATTTACTGCGAATAAGAATTATTGTTTTTAGTTTAAACCTGATTATAATTGTGTTAATATTTTTGATCTATTTGATTTATTGTTGTTACTGTTTTTATGCATCAGCTTTCCGAGTAGACGACTGATGGCATCAAATTTCCGGCAACGTTTGTGATGTTAACCTTAAATATGTATGAATACAGGTTAGTTTTCTTATTTTAATAAATGTTTATTCAAATGACTTATTTTTCATTTTAACATTGTTGTACAATAGCGTGATTGTGGCATCTTTTCATACATGATTGCTGGAAGTATTTTGGCGGCTATATTTGCAGATTAAGTGAACTTTTTATTACATTAGGTGAACGGTTTATAATTCCCTTTTATAGTTCTATAAATTCAGATCATGGGTGATTTCTGTATTGATTTTATGTTCCGTGCTTACCAATTTATAGTTTATGATACGCCATCTATTGCAAGTTTATAGTCTTTCGCATTCAGTAACTACTGACCTTTATTTTGTTTATTAATTTCCAGAAGCGTATGATGCACTTGACCTCCGTTTTAGCTGATTATTGTTGCATGGTGCGTGAATTGACCTCCGTTTTGGCCGATTATTGTTGCAGGGTGCATTTTTGTGCGTGCGCTTCTTTAATTTTATATTTTTTTCATGAATATGCAGGAACGCCTTTAGACTATATGTATTTTGGGACTGACACGTGGTTGGTCGGCTGTAACACCCCCAAAATTTAAGTTTGTCGCAGCGGAAAATTTATTTGAGTGTTACGGGGAGGATCGAAGTTTTAACCAATAAAACGGTTTGAAAGAAACACTTTGAAAGTCATTTGTCATTTAAATAATAATCTTGATAAAAGATGAACCATTTGATTTAAAATCTTATGAAAAGATATAAAGACTTGTAAAAATGACAAATTTGATTTTTACACCATTTTAATTTATCAGAGTAATAAATGCCCACTCCGTGTCTTGTCTTGCTACATTCAATTACCTGAGATACACATGCTTAAAAGTGTCAACACAAAGGTTGGTGAGTTCATAGAGTTTTAGGAAAAACCCTTTATTTTGTTAGATTTCAGGAATATTTGGTAGTGTTAAAATACAAACAGAAATGAAACAATTATCGAATATATTCACAAATAAATCATATAAGTATTCAATCACATTCAATAAAGAATCAACAATCTTAACATGAGCTGGAAACTCATGATACTAAATCGATCAGATAAACAATTCACATATGGGCAAACCTATACAGCTGTATCTAAATATATATGTTGAATACATATATATACTATTCCTTTATAGATATTGCACCAAGCCTCATGACACGCAAGACGTTAACAGAAGGGGTGATCTATCAAATCAATGACAGATTTTGCCCTCGTGTAATAGGTGATTTGCCAATTCCTATTTTTACTCAAATATAGTGTATCACGACTAATGCGGCTAACCAATTGCAATTGGCATTCCGTCAAGCATTAGTGAGATTGGAGGTCAACCCGAAACAGGTTTCGAAGCTGTCCACTATATTCACGCTAACTTTACAGTGATTAATGGCTCATGATAGAGGGACTATATGGCGATAAGCTAACTTAGGCAATATCAAGGACTTATGGGCTCATTTAGCATAACATCATGAAATCAAGTATCGTATCACAGAAATCAATTTGAAAACAGTATCGCTTGAGTATCGAAAATTCAGTTTGAAAATAGTATCGCTTGAGTATCAGAAATTCAGTTTGAAAATAGTATCGCTTGAGTATCAGAAATTCAGTTTGAAAATATCGTCATTTGAGTATCAGAAATTCAGTTTGAAAATATCATCATTTGAGTATCAGAAATTCAGTTTGAAAATATCATCATTGGAGTATCAGAAATTCAGTGTAGATATATCGCCAGTAACACATTTATATCACATACCACAATAATCGAATTGAGAACATTCTCATATGAGTATCAATATTTCAGTCAAATAATTCATCAATAAATATATTTCACATATCACAATAATCACATTGGAAACATTGACATATTATAAATCACAAATTATATTATTTTAATATCAATTAGGAAATTGATTTAAATCATGTATTTTATTTTATTTCATATACTTATCAAGTTATCAAAGTATATGTAAGCATGTATCTCCCCCAATGAGTTAAAAACAATTATTTGAAATGGGGCTATGACTCACCTGGATTTGATAAAGAGATGACGAAGAGTAAATTTGAATAAGATTATGGAAACGATTTATGGAAACGTCTTTGAATAGGAACCTGATAAATAAATTTATCTAAGAATTTGTCCAAATACAATTTGGCAAATACGAAATGAATAACGATTGATAAATAATCGTTATGATGAATGAATGATATGCAAATGATATGCTTATGTTTAAAATGATACGACCAGTTTTATTATTTATAAAGTTTTCCACTTTTTATTATGATAACGATTATACGTAATAAAAATTAGTTAATATACGTTATATATATTAGTAACAAAAGTTAAATAAATATATATATAAAAATGAAACGAAAATGCATATGACGAAATGGGGTGTCGAAAAATATAGAAAATAAATAAGAATGTCAAATATTACATGTGAGTCCTTGTCCTTCTCAGGTTTTTACAGTTTTTATACTAACGACGTTAGCGTTACGCCGTTAGTCCTTATAAATATATTACATTTTTAGTCCTCTAATTATCTAATATTTTTAAGCTTAGAAATTAATAATTATTCATTTTCCATCCTAATTATTCTGTTTTTACAGGTTTAGTCCTTAGATTTCACAATTTTCATATTTAGTCCTTCTAGGTGTCGTCGCGTTACATTTTTAGTCCAAAAATACAAAAATGATTAGAAAAATTTTAGGAAAATTTCTGTAGCTTATTTAGTAAATAAAAAGCTTATTTTAACTGCTTATTTGTGAAAAGAGCTTATTTTTCTTTAAATGGGCTTTTAACGTTTAACAAGGCCCGTTAACGTTTTATGATCCGTATGTCGTGAGATGAGTTGGGCTCATCAAAAATATCATTTTTCATATTCTAAAATCATATCAAAAAGGTTTGGACGGCTAGCTTATTGAAATAGCTTATTTTTAGCTTATTGGGCTTTTTGGCCCAAAGCGTATAAAATCATTAGTTTTAATAAGTTCATGTCGATTTGCTTTGGCCATTTTTAGGTGTCGAGATAAGTTTATTTTTACGAATGATATATACGAAATTGGTTGTATGTGAGTAGGTCTATTAGTACGTGTAAAAATAAGGTATGCTTATTACGTAAAATAAAAAGATATAGGTCGATTTTGAAGGGTGTTTGGCTTGTTTTTATATAAGAAAACTTAGTAAAATTTTATATGCATGAATTATACGTGTATAATAGGTTTGCAAAATAAGTAAATATGATGCATGTATGATAACTTTTAACGTAAAATAAGTATGATACGTGACTCCTAGGCCTTCCAAGATAGAGGCTAGTCACGTAACGTTTGCTATATGAATATTTATACGTATGAAATTATTAATATACGTTTGAAAATAAAAACTATTATGCATGATATGAAAATAACGATTAATATGAGTTGAGAAAGAGTAGGAGACGACTTACTACATCGTTAAGATGGTAGAGAGTCGAGAATGGAATGAAGGAAAAGCTTGTATATATATAACATATATATACACGTTCGAATGAGAATAAATCAAGAAAGGATTGTATAACAAGAAGTTACAAACTTCTTGCTTCCAAATACTTTCGTACGATTATCTTGATGTTTTTATGATATATTAGAATAGAGGAAAGAGTAGAAAACGAATGGTGATGAAGCAAATGGAAGGGACGATCGGTTGTAATATATATAGGAAGATTTATGCTTCATGTGGTTCCAATTATTGTAGGGGACAAGATATATTAGGCAATGTCAGGGAAGTAGAAATCCTAAGGTACTAGAGTAGCATTTTATATTGAATTAGAAGTAGTAGTAAAATGGAAATCGTCCTTGTGAGCTAAATGTGTGTCGACATACATTTTAATACACAAACAATACCATCATTTGAGATTTAATGAGTCTTAGTCGATCATACTAAATATTTATACATGAAAACATGTTACAAATAATATTTGGAACTCATAGGAACGAACGGGAACAAAAACGGATAAGAAATGGATTTATTATGAAATCGTTTGGGTCGATTTTTATGAAATATTAATAAGGAAAATGGGTTTTATATTTGGGCCGGTTGGGCTTATGAAAGATTAAGGGTCCGTTTGATTTTGTAATTATTTTTATTAATTAAGATTAGTGAATTATTAATATTTTGTTAATTGTGTCGAGAACTTGTTTTGTCGTTTGGTGAACTTTTGCAATATCGTAATCGTGACCATTTTAATACACAAAGAAAATTTTAAATTTCCCCGTAAAAATGGTAATTACAATAATGACAGAGATTATTTATTTAATTAACCGAAGTTTATTATACGAATTTTTACGAGGTTTTACAGTACCCACATGTCATTCTGAATTTCGTCCCGAAATTCAAATTTAATGTGATTACTTGAGTAAAGAATTTTTGAATAGAGGTTGTCGAGAGATTTTTATTCCTAAAATACGTGACTCAGTTAAATTTACCTGTACTAGACAAGACAAAATAACTGATGTATTTAAGAGATGTGAATATTGAGAAGAGTGATCACGAATAGTAGAATAACGGCTAGTGAACAGTAATTACTAACGGTTATGTCTACCAGAATTAAATAAAGGAAAACATTTCCAAACCCTTATAAATACCACTGGTATACTTGGGTTTTTCACACACACACACCCACACACACACACACAAAACACTCAATGCCTTGCAGACTTCCACATACCCCTGAACAATTTCGATTGTTCATCAAGGCAGAAACTGAAAATAGCGATGTGGATCGCCAAAATTCTATTGTGGAAGCCATTAATCAATATGAGATGGCAAGACAATTGTATCAAGAACTTAGAGGACGCTATGTGAGATGCACAGATATATCGGCGGAGAGGAGGCAGGTGATTGATAGATTTTTGGAGGAGGAGTGCCGCAAGCACGCCGCTATTATTGAATCGTTGAGGGCTTGTGTCGGTCAGACCCAGGCCCAGATCTCAAATAAAATTCGTTGGAGTTTTGAAGAAAATTTTGGTGTTGTTAGGGTTGAACATCAACAACAACAACAACAACAACAACAACAACAACAAAAACAACAACAACAACAACAACAACAACAACAACAACAACAACAAAAACAACAACAAAATCCACCACCACCACAACACCCCCATTATGGTGCCTCAAGTTCATCCGCACCAAGAGTTGTTGAACAACAACAACACTTGCCTCATCTGGATCACTTCCAGTTAAGCTTTGAGGAAAATGTGGATGTTGGTGATGGTGATTGGACTTCTGACATGGAGCGGGAGCTGAGCAGGTGGGAGGCTCAGATAGAGGAAGAGAGGTTGGCGAATCTTGATCCTTAAGATGATGGTTGTGACTCCAACAACTTTCAGATTTGGGATTATCCAGCCTATTTTTGAAGTTTAGGTTTATGTTTGTCATTTTTTTTTTTTTTTTATTTCAGTATTGTTTGTAATGTTAAGTATATTTTAATAATATTATGTTTGAATGTTTGCGTTGTGAACACAATTTGGAAGAAAACTTATTAGATGTCACTTTTAGGTATTTATCATGAATTATAAAAATCTGAGCGGGTAACCTACCCGTTAAACAAAGAGCTTTGTTAATACAGATTTTTACAAAGAAAATTTTGGATAAGAACGTAGAGTAGAATTGCCGGATTTTCAGCCTTTGGGAATGATGAAATTCATTTTGTCTTTGGTAGTGAATAGGGAACGTCTGTGGGTAGGATAGTAGTCTACGGCTACCGCCTTACATATCCCACCTTTTCCTCTTCACCACTCATATTTCTTTCATCCAAAGATTTTAAAATGTCATACACCCATACCGTTCCCATGTATGTTGTTGAAGACATTTTCTTAACTTACATCCCAAAGGAAGATTTTGAGTTTTTAATGAAATTTAGTGGTTCTTGGTTTCATATGCTTGTTATTTCAGATATAATTAAACCTATTTATCTGTATTTCGTTATTCACATAGAGAAGCGTCCCAAACTATGTAACTAAGGAAATATAGACTCATGGTTTAATGATGTAAAATTTCTTGATTTGAATAAAAGGGCGTCCCAATCCATTCAAATTAAGACATTGTAAATCATATTAAGATTCTGACTTAACATCCATACTAATCGACAAGGTAATTTATGCGCGGATTTTTGTTATTTGTACGTAAGGATCTTCATTATTTAGAAAATTTTTATTTATAGATGAGGTATTAATATTATGGATATTTGTTTTGACATTCACGGGCGTTCCTGAAGACAAGCTACAGTAGTAACCGAGAATAATATTTTATGAGTATTTTGTATTGTTAAAGATATAACAGTACAAATGAAATAACAATTGTATATGAGTAACTATTAAGCATGTAAAATAATCTCAACAAATAAAGTATGGAGCACGGCAGTCTGCAGACACGGAGGGCAATAAATATTATGGTGTAAAATCATTATTTTGAAAATTTATAGTTTTAATGTTTGAAAACATTTAATTCTCTATAACTGTATCTCTGATGCCAATCTGTAACACCCCCAAAATTTAAGTTTGTCGCAGCGGAAAATTTATTTGAGTGTTACGGGGAGGATCGAAGTTTTAACCAATAAAACGGTTTGAAAGAAACACTTTGAAAGTCATTTGTCATTTAAATAATAATCTTGATAAAAGATGAACCATTTGATTTAAAATCTTATGAAAAGATATAAAGACTTGTAAAAATGACAAATTTGATTTTTACACCATTTTAATTTATCAGAGTAATAAATGCCCACTCCGTGTCTTGTCTTGCTGCATTCAATTACCTGAGATACACATGCTTAAAAGTGTCAACACAAAGGTTGGTGAGTTCATAGAGTTTTAGGAAAAACCCTTTATTTTGTTAGATTTCAGGAATATTTGGTAGTGTTAAAATACAAACAGAAATGAAACAATTATCGAATATATTCACAAATAAATCATATAAGTATTCAATCACATTCAATAAAGAATCAACAATCTTAACATGAGCTGGAAACTCATGATACTAAATCGATCAGATAAACAATTCACATATGGGCGAACCTATACAGCTGTATCTAAATATATATGTTGAATACATATATATACTATTCCTTTATAGATATTGCACCAAGCCTCATGACACGCAAGACGTTAACAGAAGGGGTGATCTATCAAATCAATGACAGATTTCGCCCTCGTGTAATAGGTGATTTGCCAATTCCTATTTTTACTCAAATATAGTGTATCACGACTAATGCGGCTAACCAATTGCAATTGGCATTCCGTCAAGCATTAGTGGGATCGGAGGTCAACCCGAAACAGGTTTCGAAGCTGTCCACTATATTCGCGCTCACTTTACAGTGATTAATGGCTCATGATAGAGGGACTATATGGCGATAAGCTAACTTAGGCAATATCAAGGACTTATGGGCTCATTTAGCATAACATCATGAAATCAAGTATCGTATCACAGAAATCAATTTGAAAACAGTATCGCTTGAGTATCGAAAATTCAGTTTGAAAATAGTATCGCTTGAGTATCAGAAATTCAGTTTGAAAATAGTATCGCTTGAGTATCAGAAATTCAGTTTGAAAATATCATCATTTGAGTATCAGAAATTCAGTTTGAAAATATCATCATTGGAGTATCAGAAATTCAGTGTAGATATATCGCCAGTAACACGTTTATATCACATACCACAATAATCGAATTGAGAACATTCTCATATGAGTATCAATATTTCAGTCAAATAATTTATCAATAAATATATTTCACATATCACAATAATCACATTGGAAACATTGACATATTATAAATCACAAATTATATTATTTTAATATCAATTAGGAAATTGATTTAAATCATGTATTTTATTTTATTTCATATACTTATCAAGTTATCAAAGTATATGTAAGCATGTATCTCCCCCAATGAGTTAAAAACAATTATTTGAAATGGGGCTATGACTCACCTGTATTTGATAAAGAGATGACGAAGAGTAAATTTGAATAAGATTATGGAAACGATTTATGGAAACGTCTTTGAATAGGAACCTGATAAATAAATTTATCTAAGAATTTGTCCAAATACAATTTGGCAAATACGAAATGAATAACGATTGATAAATAATCGTTATGATGAATGAATGATATGCAAATGATATGCTTATGTTTAAAATGATACGACCAGTTTTATTATTTATAAAGTTTTCCACTTTTTATTATGATAACGATTATACGTAATAAAAATTAGTTAATATACGTTATATATATTAGTAACAAAAATTAAATAAATATATATATAAAAATGAAACAAAAATGCATATGACGAAATGGGGTGTCGAAAAATATAGAAAATAAATAAGAATGTCAAATATTACATGTGAGTCCTTGTCCTTCTCATGTTTTTACAGTTTTTATACTAACGACGTTAGCGTTACGCCGTTAGTCCTTATAAATATATTACATTTTTAGTCCTCTAATTATCTAATATTTTTAAGCTTAGAAATTAATAATTATTCATTTTCCATCCTAATTATTCTGTTTTTACAGGTTTAGTCCTTAGATTTCACAATTTTCATATTTAGTCCTTCTAGGTGTCGTCGCGTTACATTTTTAGTCCAAAAATACAAAAATGATTAGAAAAATTTTAGGAAAATTTCTGTAGCTTATTTAGTAAATAAAAAGCTTATTTTAACTGCTTATTTGTGAAAAGAGCTTATTTTTCTTTAAATGGGCTTTTAACGTTTAACAAGGCCCGTTAACGTTTTATGATCCGTATGTCGTGAGATGAGTTGGGCTCATCAAAAATATCATTTTTCATATTCTAAAATCATATCAAAAAGGTTTGGACGGCTAGCTTATTGAAATAGCTTATTTTTAGCTTATTGGGCTTTTTGGCCCAAAGCGTATAAAATCATTAGTTTTAATAAGTTCATGTCGATTTGCTTTGGCCATTTTTAGGTGTCGAGATAAGTTTATTTTTACGAATGATATATACGAAATTGGTTGTATGTGAGTAGGTCTATTAGTACGTGTAAAAATAAGGTATGCTTATTACGTAAAATAAAAAGATATAGGTCGATTTTGAAGGGTGTTTGGCTTGTTTTTATATAAGAAAACTTAGTAAAATTTTATATGCATGAATTATACGTGTATAATAGGTTTGCAAAATAAGTAAATATGATGCATGTATGATAACTTTTAACGTAAAATAAGTATGATACGTGACTCCTAGGCCTTCCAAGATAGAGGCTAGTCACGTAACGTTTGCTATATGAATATTTATACGTATGAAATTATTAATATACGTTTGAAAATAAAAACTATTATGCATGATATGAAAATAACGATTAATATGAGTTGAGAAAGAGTAGGAGACGACTTACTACATCGTTAAGATGGTAGAGAGTCGAGAATGGAATGAAGGAAAAGCTTGTATATATATAACATATATATACACGTTCGAATGAGAATAAATCAAGAAAGGATTGTATAACAAGAAGTTACAAACTTCTTGCTTCCAAATACTTTCGTACGATTATCTTGATGTTTTTATGATATATTAGAATAGAGGAAAGAGTAGAAAACGAATGGTGATGAAGCAAATGGAAGGGACGATCGGTTGTAATATATATAGGAAGATTTATGCTTCATGTGGTTCCAATTATTGTAGGGGACAAGATATATTAGGCAATGTCAGGGAAGTAGAAATCCTAAGGTACTAGAGTAGCATTTTATATTGAATTAGAAGTAGTAGTAAAATGGAAATCGTCCTTGTGAGCTAAATGTGTGTCGACATACATTTTAATACACAAACAATACCATCATTTGAGATTTAATGAGTCTTAGTCGATCATACTAAATATTTATACATGAAAACATGTTACAAATAATATTTGGAACTCATAGGAACGAACGGGAACAAAAACGGATAAGAAATGGATTTATTATGAAATCGTTTGGGTCGATTTTTATGAAATATTAATAAGGAAAATGGGTTTTATATTTGGGCCGGTTGGGCTTATGAAAGATTAAGGGTCCGTTTGATTTTGTAATTATTTTTATTAATTAAGATTAGTGAATTATTAATATTTTGTTAATTGTGTCGAGAACTTGTTTTGTCGTTTGGTGAACTTTTGCAATATCGTAATCGTGACCATTTTAATACACAAAGAAAATTTTAAATTTCCCCGTAAAAATGGTAATTACAATAATGACAGAGATTATTTATTTAATTAACCGAAGTTTATTATACGAATTTTTACGAGGTTTTACAGTACCCACATGTCATTCTGAATTTCGTCCCGAAATTCAAATTTAATGTGATTACTTGAGTAAAGAATTTTTGAATAGAGGTTGTCGAGAGATTTTTATTCCTAAAATACGTGACTCAGTTAAATTTACCTGTACTAGACAAGACAAAATAACTGATCTATTTAAGAGATGTGAATATTGAGAAGAGTGATCACGAATAGTAGAATAACGGCTAGTGAACAGTAATTACTAACGGTTATGTCTACCAGAATTAAATAAAGGAAAACATTTCCAAACCCTTATAAATACCACTGGTATACTTGGGTTTTTCACACACACACACCCACACACACACACACAAAACACTCAATGCCTTGCAGACTTCCACATACCCCTGAACAATTTCGATTGTTCATCAAGGCAGAAACTGAAAATAGCGATGTGGATCGCCAAAATTCTATTGTGGAAGCCATTAATCAATATGAGATGGCAAGACAATTGTATCAAGAACTTAGAGGACGCTATGTGAGATGCACAGATATATCGGCGGAGAGGAGGCAGGTGATTGATAGATTTTTGGAGGAGGAGTGCCGCAAGCACGCCGCTATTATTGAATCGTTGAGGGCTTGTGTCGGTCAGACCCAGGCCCAGATCTCAAATAAAATTCGTTGGAGTTTTGAAGAAAATTTTGGTGTTGTTAGGGTTGAACATCAACAACAACAACAACAACAACAACAACAACAACAACAAAAACAACAACAACAACAACAACAACAACAACAACAACAACAACAACAACAACAACAACAACAAAAACAACAACAAAATCCACCACCACCACAACACCCCCATTATAGTGCCTCAAGTTCATCCGCACCAAGAGTTGTTGAACAACAACAACACTTGCCTCATCTGGATCACTTCCAGTTAAGCTTTGAGGAAAATGTGGATGTTGGTGATGGTGATTGGACTTCTGACATGGAGCGGGAGCTGAGCAGGTGGGAGGCTCAGATAGAGGAAGAGAGGTTGGCGAATCTTGATCCTTAAGATGATGGTTGTGACTCCAACAACTTTCAGATTTGGGATTATCCAGCCTATTTTTGAAGTTTAGGTTTATGTTTGTCATTTTTTTTTTTTTTTTTTTTTTATTTCAGTATTGTTTGTAATGTTAAGTATATTTTAATAATATTATGTTTGAATGTTTGCGTTGTGAACACAATTTGGAAGAAAACTTATTAGATGTCACTTTTAGGTATTTATCATGAATTATAAAAATCTGAGCGGGTAACCTACCCGTTAAACAAAGAGCTTTGTTAATACAGATTTTTACAAAGAAAATTTTGGATAAGAACGTAGAGTAGAATTGCCGGATTTTCAGCCTTTGGGAATGATGAAATTCATTTTGTCTTTGGTAGTGAATAGGGAACGTCTGTGGGTAGGATAGTAGTCTACGGCTACCGCCTTACATATCCCACCTTTTCCTCTTCACCACTCATATTTCTTTCATCCAAAGATTTTAAAATGTCATACACCCATACCGTTCCCATGTATGTTGTTGAAGACATTTTCTTAACTTACATCCCAAAGGAAGATTTTGAGTTTTTAATGAAATTTAGTGGTTCTTGGTTTCATATGCTTGTTATTTCAGATATAATTAAACCTATTTATCTGTATTTCGTTATTCACATAGAGAAGCGTCCCAAACTATGTAACTAAGGAAATATAGACTCATGGTTTAATGATGTAAAATTTCTTGATTTGAATAAAAGGGCGTCCCAATCCATTCAAATTAAGACATTGTAAATCATATTAAGATTCTGACTTAACATCCATACTAATCGACAAGGTAATTTATGCGCGGATTTTTGTTATTTGTACGTAAGGATCTTCATTATTTGGAAAATTTTTATTTATAGATGAGGTATTAATATTATGGATATTTGTTTTGACATTCACGGGCGTTCCTGAAGACAAGCTACAGTAGTAACCGAGAATAATATTTTATGAGTATTTTGTATTGTTAAAGATATAACAGTACAGATGAAATAACAATTGTATATGAGTAACTATTAAGCATGTAAAATAATCTCAACAAATAAAGTATGGAGCACGGCAGTCTGCAGACACGGAGGGCAATAAATATTATGGTGTAAAATCATTATTTTGAAAATGAAGTTATAGTTTTAATGTTTGAAAACATTTAATTCTCTATAACTGTATCTCTGATGCCAATCTGTAACACCCCCAAAATTTAAGTTTGTCGCAGCGGAAAATTTATTTGAGTGTTACGGGGAGGATCGAAGTTTTAACCAATAAAACGGTTTGAAAGAAACACTTTGAAAGTCATTTGTCATTTAAATAATAATCTTGATAAAAGATGAACCATTTGATTTAAAATCTTATGAAAAGATATAAAGACTTGTAAAAATGACAAATTTGATTTTTACACCATTTTAATTTATCAGAGTAATAAATGCCCACTCCGTGTCTTGTCTTGCTGCATTCAATTACCTGAGATACACATGCTTAAAAGTGTCAACACAAAGGTTGGTGAGTTCATAGAGTTTTAGGAAAAACCCTTTATTTTGTTAGATTTCAGGAATATTTGGTAGTGTTAAAATACAAACAGAAATTAAACAATTATCGAATATATTCACAAATAAATCATATAAGTATTCAATCACATTCAATAAAGAATCAACAATCTTAACATGAGCTGGAAACTCATGATACTAAATCGATCAGATAAACAATTCACATATGGGCGAACCTATACAGCTGTATCTAAATATATTTGTTGAATACATATATATACTATTCCTTTATAGATATTGCACCAAGCCTCATGACACGCAAGACGTTAACAGAAGGGGTGATCTATCAAATCAATGACAGATTTCGCCCTCGTGTAATAGGTGATTTGCCAATTCCTATTTTTACTCAAATATAGTGTATCACGACTAATGCGGCTAACCAATTGCAATTGGCATTCCGTCAAGCATTAGTGGGATCGGAGGTCAACCCGAAACAGGTTTCGAAGCTGTCCACTATATTCGCGCTCACTTTACAGTGATTAATGGCTCATGATAGAGGGACTATATGGCGATAAGCTAACTTAGGCAATATCAAGGACTTATGGGCTCATTTAGCATAACATCATGAAATCAAGTATCGTATCACAGAAATCAATTTGAAAACAGTATCGCTTGAGTATCGAAAATTCAGTTTGAAAATAGTATCGCTTGAGTATCAGAAATTCAGTTTGAAAATAGTATCGCTTGAGTATCAGAAATTCAGTTTGAAAATATCATCATTTGAGTATCAGAAATTCAGTTTGAAAATATCATCATTTGAGTATCAGAAATTCAGTTTGAAAATATCATCATTGGAGTATCAGAAATTCAGTGTAGATATATCGCCAGTAACACATTTATATCACATACCACAATAATCGAATTGAGAACATTCTCATATGAGTATCAATATTTCAGTCAAATAATTTATCAATAAATATATTTCACATATCACAATAATCACATTGGAAACATTGACATATTATAAATCACAAATTATATTATTTTAATATCAATTAGGAAATTGATTTAAATCATGTATTTTATTTTATTTCATATACTTATCAAGTTATCAAAGTATATGTAAGCATGTATCTCCCCCAATGAGTTAAAAACAATTATTTGAAATGGGGCTATGACTCACCTGTATTTGATAAAGAGATGACGAAGAGTAAATTTGAATAAGATTATGGAAACGATTTATGGAAACGTCTTTGAATAGGAACCTGATAAATAAATTTATCTAAGAATTTGTCCAAATACAATTTGGCAAATACGAAATGAATAACGATTGATAAATAATCGTTATGATGAATGAATGATATGCAAATTATATGCTTATGTTTAAAATGATACGACCAGTTTTATTATTTATAAAGTTTTCCACTTTTTATTATGATAACGATTATACGTAATAAAAATTAGTTAATATACGTTATATATATTAGTAACAAAAATTAAATAAATATATATATAAAAATGAAACAAAAATGCATATGACGAAATGGGGTGTCGAAAAATATAGAAAATAAATAAGAATGTCAAATATTACATGTGAGTCCTTGTCCTTCTCAGGTTTTTACAGTTTTTATACTAACGACGTTAGCGTTACGCCGTTAGTCCTTATAAATATATTACATTTTTAGTCCTCTAATTATCTAATATTTTTAAGCTTAGAAATTAATAATTATTCATTTTCCATCCTAATTATTCTGTTTTTACAGGTTTAGTCCTTAGATTTCACAATTTTCATATTTAGTCCTTCTAGGTGTCGTCGCGTTACATTTTTAGTCCAAAAATACAAAAATGATTAGAAAAATTTTAGGAAAATTTCTGTAGCTTATTTAGTAAATAAAAAGCTTATTTTAACTGCTTATTTGTGAAAAGAGCTTATTTTTCTTTAAATGGGCTTTTAACGTTTAACAAGGCCCGTTAACGTTTTATGATCCGTATGTCGTGAGATGAGTTGGGCTCATCAAAAATATCATTTTTCATATTCTAAAATCATATCAAAAAGGTTTGGACGGCTAGCTTATTGAAATAGCTTATTTTTAGCTTATTGGGCTTTTTGGCCCAAAGCGTATAAAATCATTAGTTTTAATAAGTTCATGTCGATTTGCTTTGGCCATTTTTAGGTGTCGAGATAAGTTTATTTTTACGAATGATATATACGAAATTGGTTGTATGTGAGTAGGTCTATTAGTACGTGTAAAAATAAGGTATGCTTATTACGTAAAATAAAAAGATATAGGTCAATTTTGAAGGGTGTTTGGCTTGTTTTTACATAAGAAAACTTAGTAAAATTTTATATGCATGAATTATACGTGTATAATAGGTTTGCAAAATAAGTAAATATGATGCATGTATGATAACTTTTAACGTAAAATAAGTATGATACGTGACTCCTAGGCCTTCCAAGATAGAGGCTAGTCACGTAACGTTTGCTATATGAATATTTATACGTATGAAATTATTAATATACGTTTGAAAATAAAAACTATTATGCATGATATGAAAATAACGATTAATATGAGTTGAGAAAGAGTAGGAGACGACTTACTACATCGTTAAGATGGTAGAGAGTCGAGAATGGAATGAAGGAAAAGCTTGTATATATATAACATATATATACACGTTCGAATGAGAATAAATCAAGAAAGGATTGTATAACAAGAAGTTACAAACTTCTTGCTTCCAAATACTTTCGTACGATTATCTTGATGTTTTTATGATATATTAGAATAGAGGAAAGAGTAGAAAACGAATGGTGATGAAGCAAATGGAAGGGACGATCGGTTGTAATATATATAGGAAGATTTATGCTTCATGTGGTTCCAATTATTGTAGGGGACAAGATATATTAGGCAATGTCAGGGAAGTAGAAATCCTAAGGTACTAGAGTAGCATTTTATATTGAATTAGAAGTAGTAGTAAAATGGAAATCGTCCTTGTGAGCTAAATGTGTGTCGACATACATTTTAATACACAAACAATACCATCATTTGAGATTTAATGAGTCTTAGTCGATCATACTAAATATTTATACATGAAAACATGTTACAAATAATATTTGGAACTCATAGGAACGAACGGGAACAAAAACGGATAAGAAATGGATTTATTATGAAATCGTTTGGGTCGATTTTTATGAAATATTAATAAGGAAAATGGGTTTTATATTTGGGCCGGTTGGGCTTATGAAAGATTAAGGGTCCGTTTGATTTTGTAATTATTTTTATTAATTAAGATTAGTGAATTATTAATATTTTGTTAATTGTGTCGAGAACTTGTTTTGTCGTTTGGTGAACTTTTGCAATATCGTAATCGTGACCATTTTAATACACAAAGAAAATTTTAAATTTCCCCGTAAAAATGGTAATTACAATAATGACAGAGATTATTTATTTAATTAACCGAAGTTTATTATACGAATTTTTGCGAGGTTTTACATCGGCATTGTGGTACACTCTTTTGATATGAAGAGCGGCTGACAACCTACTCTAGAGGTGTAGGTGCCCCCAAACAACCATGAAACGTTGGGCGACTCGATTAAAGCAAGCAAGTGAGTGATTCTAACTGCGTATTCAAAATGTCTTTTCTGCTTAAAATAGATAGATGAGCTGACAAGCACTTAAATGGGCAACAAAGTACATACAGTTTGAGTAACATGCTTATGCGTAACGGATGAAGTTTTGTGATTTGGGTGAAACTTTTTGGAAACTTTTTACAGGTGTTCATTGTTTTACTAATATGTAATCTTGCGTGTGCTTTCAACATTTACCAAATCCAGATTGTTTGATGATGATTATTAACCTGGTATATCTTACTAATTTTAAATCTTCATGTTTTGTTTGATGATGATTATCTTCCGGTGAAAAATTAAAAAATGAATCATTTCAAATCTAGATTTCAATTACAATCAACTAAGCATATTTTATTTTTTAAAATGTCTACTTTCAAAAAAAAATTCAAAAATGTTCTTATCCGTAATTTCTGTAACAAAAATTGCATTATTTTCAGTAGGATTGTCGAAATTACAGCTAAAATAATTTTTTGTAAATGCCTTATTTTTAGTAGGATTACCGAAATTAACAAAAAATGTGTTATTTTGAGTTTGCTTTTATTTACAGTAAATGTTCCATTATTATAACTTGGTTTATTTTAATTTTATTTGCATGCAGTTGTAAATGAAAAAAAATAAACCAAGTTATAATAATGGAACATTTACTGTATGTAAAGCAAGTTATAATAAAGCAAGTTTCCCTTATGTAAGTGCAGAAATAAATTGTATTCGGATTAGGCTACTTAAGCATAAGGTGTGTTTGGTTTAGGCTGCTCCTAAAATAGCATGAGTTTGGACGAGGTTATAATAGGAATAAGGAGTGTTTGCTGGACAAGAACAAATTGTGTTTGGAGCGGACTACAAATGCGTTTCACAAGTATGAGGTAAAAACACATAATAAAATGTATTATAATAGTTAGGTTACTGCAAAAATAAAGGATATTTGAAACAGAGAAAAAACAATTATGTCATGTCACCACATAAAGAAGGAGTGTTTAGAAATGCTTATAATTTTGAACATTGATTTTAAGTTTAAAACAGTTCATTTTTTATTCTTTGTAGGCTGATCAGACTACTCAAGGAAATGATGGATGGAAGCAGAATTCTTATATTTATGGAACAAAGAAAGGATGTGAGCAAGTGACACTGCAACTTAGAATGGATGGATGGCATTTATTATCCATCCACAGTAATAAAAGCCAGGATGAAAGGGATTGGGTCTTTGCTGAGTTTAAGAGTGGCTGGAGTCTTATAATGACTGCCACTCATGTTGCTGATCTTCGAACAATGTTTATATTTACAGCAAAATTAAGATAAACTCCTTTTTCGCATAAAGTTTGTATTATGGCTCTTTCACTGATCTTCAAATTTCTTTGCAGGACTATATTCCATCCCATGTTCCGGTCATGGAGTAGAAGAAATAAATAAATATTTGACAATTTCAGTGCCATTGTGAGTCGATCAATTTTCAATGCCAATGTGTGCCAATGTGAGTCGATTCATTTGTTAGGGCTCCTTCACTGATCTTCAAATGGTAAGAAAATTTTTATGGTTTCTTGATAATAGGGTTTTATTTTGTAACACCCCCAAAATTTGGTACAGCGGAAGACTCAACAAGCTTTCGGGGTGCTACGGGGATTGGTATCCAAACACAAGACATAAAAGAACGAGATAAAGTAAACAAGATAAAATACAACCACGCGGGGTTTTAAAGTTTACATTATCCCAAAAACATCCAAAGTGAGACCCAAAAGAAATAAATATAGGTCCACAATAGTTATCAGAGTTTTAGAAATATAGATCCATAACCGGTGCCAAATGCCAAGCCTCCAATCCCAAGCATCCGCAGAGCATCACTTAATTACCTGAGAAAACG
This sequence comes from Artemisia argyi, assembly GCA_030686995.1. Taxonomy (NCBI): domain Eukaryota; kingdom Viridiplantae; phylum Streptophyta; class Magnoliopsida; order Asterales; family Asteraceae; genus Artemisia; species Artemisia argyi. The sequence continues at coordinate 14,285,911 of CM060687.1, forward strand.
TGCTAAAAGTCAGCTTTCGCTGGTGAGATCATAGGTTTAGATTCTTAATTCAATATAGTGGACATATACGCAAAACGCTTGCTAGCTAGACTAGGGCTCAATCATCCAACCAAAATAATCCAACCAAATCAAATCATCCCTATAGGTGCACGCTATAGCTCAAATCAATCCAATCAATAGCTTACCTAACTCAAGTCTAGGCCTCGCTCTATAGTCAATCCAATAGCTTACCTAGTTCGGAGACTAGGCCTCGCTCAACAACCAAATCAATAGCTTACCTAGATCTAGTCTAGGCCTCGCTCTATAACCAAATCAAATAGCTTACCTAGTTCGGGGACTAGGCCTCGCACAACAACCAAATCGGTAGCTTACCTAGCTCAGGTCTAGGCCTCGCTCAATAACCGTATCAATAGCTTACCTAGATCTAGTCTAGGCCTCGCTCTACCTAGTTCTATAAGCATAGCAAGTTTTGAAATCAAAAAGCGATAATAGTCCACATAAAGCATTTGCACGTTTCTCACCCCAAGTATTGAAAACAAAGTTCAAGAGTAAAAGTGGGGCTATGACTCACCTCAAGTCCAGAAATCCTCAAAAGAAACGTTAGAAGAAAGACGTAAGTAAATCTCAAGCAACTCACGTAACGGCGACTACTGACTCGGCACTTCCTAACAATATTAAACCCGTTCAGAAAACACTTCCTCAAAATCAAGTATTCCCGTTCCCGAACGTAATTCATTTTACTTTCCAAAATATACATTTCTCGAGTTTACTTCATATTCATTTGAAATTCGACGTTTGGTATCCATACGGGTGGAGGGTCGACACAACACAACCAAAAAGCCTCAACAAAGAACCAATAACAAGATAACTATAGGTCTAATATTAGCCCAACATATTATTTAAATAATTATCGAAGCTTATTAAATCCGTCGATTTGATAATCTCCCATATTTATTTACGTAATATATCGTTCCAAAATTATACCCAATTTAAAACACATTGCACATAAATTTCTATTTGGTATATGTCGTAGCCCAATGAATTCCCTATATATATCGTCGAATCGGCCAAAATTCCACGAGACATATAGTAATTCATTACCCTAAAATATATACCACATCCTATGGGCGTCGTGGGATACGATGCCCATTAATATATCCATTTTATATCGTCAAATAACTCGATCTAGAATAAGTCATTCGATATATAAAATGTTTATATTAACCGTCATATATCCGTGACATCACAAAGTCACAATATAAAGCCCACTTGGACTTTAAAGACCCAAAATTCGTATAACTCGATAAGTTTCTATTTTTATAAACAAACCCATATTATTAATTGTTAGTTATCCGACGTATAATTCGCCATTATTTATATAGTTATTATTTATAATAATATCCCGACATTTATTACACCATTTTCATAGTGTAATAACTATCGCTTTATTATTATACGTTTACTCGTGATCGTTTTATTATTAATATACGCATTTATATATATATATATATATATATATATATATATATATATATATATATATATATATATATATATATATATATATGTACGTTTAACACGTCTATATACGTATATAAACGATTATATTCTTAATAATATTATAACGAGTATTATTTTTAATATAGACTTTTAAATATTTATCGAGTCATAGAATTTGGTCACATGTCCGAGTCATGACCCTCGGCTCATAGTCCAAGTCCAAATACAATACCAAGTCAAAATAAATAAAACAACTCCGTCCAAATCAATCCCAATACCACGTGCTACAACATGAGGGTCCGACTACGGCACCCGACTAATCCTATCTCCGTCATCTAATAACCGTATCACAACGGTCCCCAATTCACTTTCGTCAACACATCTCCAAATATACTCAAAAACAATAGATACCGCAAGGCGTCCAAGATAATAAGCCAAATGTCCAAATCGTAAACATCACACGAATAAATAATCACAAGTAACATATATTATCCGAAACCAAGTATAGGCGGGTTGAGTTACCAAGTCAACCCGGGTCAACCATAAGCTCAAGACATGAAATGGAGTCACACCCGAGACTAATGAGTCTCGGCTAGCTCTTTGAGCTTGCTCGAACCAAAACAGCCCCTAGGGGGGGGGGGGGCGTTCGGCCAAATACCAAACGACCACAAAGGTCAAAACCAAATCAAACACCTTCGACCGGACCCAAGGGGGTCGCGATCTTGCTCCCATTCGAGCCATCCCAAGTCAAACGGACCCTTAGGGTCTCGGCAACAATCAAACAACAACAACAAGATGAATCGGGGAGGACCCCAATGGTTCTCGGCTCGACAAAACAAGCCACAAAAACCGACTCCGAGACCTCGAGGGTCTCGGTTACGCTCAATCCGAGCACCAATCCAACCAAGATAACCATTCAATCAAGAAATCCTTCCACCAATCGGATCCCAATCGACCCACCCCGGATACCAAACATCATCTTTAAACCATTTTCATCAAAACCCAAATAATCTTGTTTCCAAATCCATGGAACCCGAAAACAAAAAGAAAACCGTGACCCAAGGTCACGATTTGAACACAAATCCGAGTCAAAACTCGGCCTACCTTTATCCACCAAATAAAAACTCGAATGGATCTTCAATACCACAACAAGGAGTGACGAATTCGAGGTGAAATCGAATGAAAAATAAGGGTTTAGGGCGCGTGCTATGATGGAACGAGTAGGAAATGGTATGGGGAGTTGTTTTATGGTGGTGTTGATGTTGATGGAGCGGCGGTGAGGTGGTGGCAGCCGGATAAAGGGGCGGCGGCTAAGGGAGGTTAGGGTTTGGAGATGATATCTTTGAGAGAGAGAGGAAAAAGAGTAAAGTGGTGAGGGGTGTTGTGGGGGTCGGTTCACACACAAGGACGATTCATAGTAGGAAAAAAAATATATAATTTGTTTTATTATTATTATTAGTGATAGCAGTGGGCTAAGTAGCCCCAAATAAACACACGGGCCAAACCCGAAACCTTTAATAATCAATCACTTTTTCCAACCGAACCCGTTCCAAAAATAATAAAATATCCGAATTCCATAAAAATATAAATAAATTGTTAGGTCAACCTAGTGCCGGAGTCAAAGTAGTGCCAACAATAACGATCTCAAAAATAATTCATCACGACCGAATCAAACCAAACCATAATTAAATAACTAAATCCCAAATACATCGTATGATTAAATCACGTACCAACATTTGTAAAATATCTCGTCACAATAAATTTTCAGAAATTCCATATTTATTATATAAATGTAATGCGGGTTTTATAAAACGGCTCCCTATTTTGCCAGTTGTCACATCCTCCCAGCCTCAGAAGGAACCCGTCCCGGGTTTCTCTCGAAATAACCCATCTACGAAGTGAATAACTTCGGATATCTTTTCCGAAACTCATCCTCACGTTCCCACGTAAATTCCGGTCCGTGCTGCGAATTCCAACGAACTTTGATGAGCGGAATACGACTCCTCTTGAGTCGTTTGATCTCTCTATCCATTATCTCAATCGGCTCTTCCACGAAATTCAAACTTTCGTCCACACGAATATCCTTGATAGGTATCACTGGTGTTTCCTCTGAAAGGCATTTCTTCAGATTACTAACATGAAACACATCATGAACTTTATTCAGTTCCAAAGGTAATTCCAAACGATACGCTACGGGCCCAATCCTTTCCAGAATAAGAAATGGTCCAATGTAGCGGGGATTCAATTTCCCACGTTTCCCAAAACGTATCACACCCTTCCAAGGCGAGACCTTCAACATAACTCTGTCTCCAACCTGGAATTCTAGGGGTTTACGCCTTTGATCAGCGTAGCTTTTCTGCCTATCTCTAGCTGCTTGCAGTCGATCTCGAATCTGCGTTACTTTCTCTGTAGTTTCCAAGATAAGCTCAGGGCCTGTGAGTTGGCTATCTCCAACTTCTGCCCAACCAATAGGTGAACGGCATTTTCGACCATACAAAGCTTCGAATGGTGCAGCCTTAAGACTTGTGTGGTAGCTATTATTGTAGGAGAACTCCGCAAGGGGCAGATACTTCTCCCAGCCCTTACCAAAGTCTATGATGCATGCACGAAGCATATCCTCTAAAGTTTGGATAGTTCTCTCACTTTGACCATCGGTTTGGGGATGATATGCAGTACTCATATCAAGTCTCGTTCCCAAAGCCGTTTGAAGTTATCGCCACAAAGCCGACGTAAAACGACTATCACGATCCGAAATAATAGATATCGGGACTCCATGACGCGAAATGATTTCCTTCACATACAACCTCGCAAGTTTTTCCACACTATCATCTTCACTAATCGCCAGGAAATGAGCAGACTTAGTCAAACGATCCACAATTACCCATATAGCGTCGCAACCGCAAGCTGTCTTTGGTAATTTGGTAATAAAGTCCATCGTAATCTGCTCCCACTTCCAAACCGGGAGTTCTGGCTGCGTCAACAATCCTGACGGTCTTTGATGCTCAGCTTTAACCTTAGAGCAGGTCAAGCACTTACTAACATATACTGCTATATCTGCCTTCATATTTGGCCACCAATATAATTTCTTCAAATCCTGGTACATTTTGTCCGACCCAGGATGAATGGAGTACCTCGACTTATGCGACTCATGCATAATCAATTCTCGAATCCCTCCATACAATGGTACCCAGCTTCGTTCTCCAAAACATAACACTCCATCAGAGCGCTTAGCAAATCCTTTCTCATTTTCTGCCATCCCAAATATATTCTCAGCAGGTCTATTCTCTGCTTTCAATGCTTCCGTTTGAGCTTCCAATATTTGAGACGGTAATGGCGATACGATAGTCATTCCTAATGACTTAACCCGTAATGGTGGAATTCTCTCTTTTCGACTAAGAGCATCAGCAACAACGTTTGCTTTACCAGGATGGTAGCGAATCTCACAATCGTAATCGCTTAGCAACTCAATCCAACGTCGCTGCCTCATGTTAAGCTCTTTTTGGTTCAGAATGTGTTGCAGACTTTTGTGATCAGTAAACACTACACACTTGGTTCTATACAAGTAATGTTTCCATATTCTCAAAGCAAAAACCACAGCACCTAACTCCAAATCATGGGTGGTGTAGTTCGTCTCATGCTTCTTGAGCTGTCGGGAAGCATAAGCTATCACTTTCTCTCGTTGCATCAACACAGCTCCTAAACCTTTATGTGAAGCGTCACAATAGATGACGAAATCCTCGTTACCTTCGGGTAACGCCAAGATAGGGGCACTACACAACATCTCCTTAAGTAACTGAAAGGCTTCCTCTTTCTTATCTCCCCATTCATAGTTAACACTCTTTTGAGTCAATTTGGTCAACGGTTTTGCTATCTTCGAAAATCCCTCAATGAATCTTCGGTAATAACCGGCTAATCCCAAAAACTGACGAACTTCCGTTGGGGTCGTAGGTGCAGCCCAAACTTTAATCGCTTCAATCTTAGCAGGATCCACATGAACTCCTTGTCTATCAATTACGTGACCTAGAAATTGTACCGTCGGAATCCAAAATTCGCATTTCGAAAACTTGGCATACAGTTTTTCCTTCCTGAGCAATTCCAAGATAAGTCTTAGATGCTCCTCATGTTCTTTCTTACTCTTTGAATAAATCAGAATGTCATCGATAAACACAATCACGAACTTATCTAAGTACGGCTTACACACCCGATTCATGAGGTCCATGAATACCGCCGGTGCGTTAGTCAACCCAAACGGCATCACCTGAAACTCGTAATGCCCGTAACGGGTTCTGAAAGCCGTTTTCGGAATATCTTCCTCGCGCACTCGAAGCTGATGATATCCCGATCTCAAATCGATCTTCGAATACACACTCGATCCTTGAAGTTGATCGAACAAATCGTCGATCCTCGGTAACGGGTATCTATTCTTCACTGTTAACTTGTTCAACTCTCGATAATCAATACACATTTGGAACGATCCATCCTTCTTCTTCACAAATAAGACCGGGGCTCCCCAAGGTGAAGAACTTGGTCTTATGAATCCCTTCTCGGCTAACTCCGCTAATTGTTTCGACAACTCTTCTAGTTCAGTAGTGCAAGACGATAAGGCGCTCGTGCTACAGGTGCAGCACCAGGTATTAACTCAATCTGAAATTCCACTTGTCTAGTAGGCGGAATTCCCGGCAACTCATCGGGAAACATATCCGAAAAATCACGAACTATAGGTACATCCCCAATGCACCTTTCCTTCTTCTCCTTCTCTCCTTTCTCAGAAATTTGGGCTAAGAAAAGGTAACTTCCTTTCTCTATTAGCTTCGGCAACTTAGTGCAAGATATAACTGCTAATCTAGATGGGCCTCTCAAATCCTTTCTATCTCCTGGTATGTTCAGAATCTCCTTGCCATAAGGCACACGCACGATCTTCTCATCGCAGATTATATGGGCACGATACTTCGACAACCAATCCATACCAATAATGACATCAAAACTTCCTAATGTGACGGGTAGAAGATCTATGTTGAAAGGACGGTTCAGAAAGTTTAACGTGCATCCACGAATGATAGTCTTAATCCTTTCTATGTTTCCATTAGCTAACTCTACATCATACCCAATTCCTAAGGCCATCGGGGGTTTCTCAAGTAAGGGTGCAAACTTAGTGGACACAAAACTCTTATCGGCACCAGTATCAAATAGTATGGAAGCATAACGATTATTGAGAAGGAACGTACCAGTAACGACGTTCGGATCTTCTCCTCTCTCGTTCCCGAGTGCATACACTCTCCCATGAGCAACTCCAGCTTCCACACGTTGGTCCCCATTATCTTGTCGTCCACGGTTTCCTCCAGCTCCACGGTTTCCATTGTTGTACCCATTACCACCCGATCCTTGATTTCCTCGGTTCCACGATTCCCTACGACACTCATTCCGATAGTGTCCTTTCTTTCCACATCCATAGCAAGTAACATTTGCCTTGTTCATAGTTTCAGGAGTAGCTTGAACCATAGCAAGTGGTCGAGCTCTACAATCCCTAGCTATGTGTCCCATCTTAGAGCAATTCTTGCACATTACAGTACATCGACCAGAATGATGCTTGTAACATCAGTTACATTTGGGTGCATCTCCATTGTAGTTCTTCTTGTCTCCGTCTCCCATGGCATAAGCTCTAGTAGTTAGTTGTCGCTTGTTTCGACGATCATTACCCTTAGAGTGGTCGTCCCTCTTTCTCTTTCCATTCTTATCTTTCTCAGCTTCTTCCAATGCCAAAGAGTCCATCAATTGTTGCGCAATAGTAATAGCCTCATGTATGTTTGCAGGCTTAGCAGATATCACATCGTTCCTGGTAGCTACCGACAATACATCGGTATACCTCTCAATCCTTTGTGTCTCGGTCCTAACCATATCGGGACAGAGTAAGGCCAACTCTCGATAACGGCGATTGTAAGTTGCCATATCAGTACCTTTCACCTTGTGGTTCCAGAACTCAATCTCCAATTTCTTAATCTCATTCCTTGGGCAGTAAGTCTGAATCAGCAAAGACTTAAATTGCTCCCAAGTCATAGCATAAGCCGCATCACTCCCAACCGAGTTACGGTAATTGTTCCACCAAGTTAAGGTTTCATCTTTGAAGGTAAAAGAAGCAAACTTTACCTTCGCATTCTCCGCACAACCACTGACATTGAACACAGACTCAGTCTTCTCAATCCACCTAACCAAGTAAACCACTCCTTCCGTTCCACCAAACTCAATTGGTCTACAAATCTTAAACTCCTTGTATTGGCATCCATTAGCGCGAACAGGTGGAAAAGTTCCAGCAAAATTGTTGGAATGATTTGACTCAGCTAGTAACTCAGCAACTCGTTGCTCCACAAGTTGATTGATCATTGCTTGATCCACAGTAGGTGCATTAAGTGGAACATGATCATTGTCTCCCTGAACATCAACATTTTGATTCCTGTTGTTGCGGTTAGTAGTGTCCAGGTTATCAGGAGTAGGGGTCTCAACATTTCGAGCTGGACGGCGTCCTCGACGACTAGGGGTAGTCGTTTCAGATCCAGTTCTGGTAGCTCTAACAGGGTTTCTTCGTGGGGCCATTGATCTGAAACATCATACAAGTTCGTGAGTCTCCGATAGGACTTATCATATGCTCAACAAGAATTTAATCAACGAAGCCAAGTCATGGAAAGAAAATCAACAATACACCATAAAACATCAATAAGGCGAATAGGAACTCAATTTCCATAATATCCAAAAACCTCATAATACCATATCATAATAACCATCGACCATACAAGAAAGATCCAACATCATCCCAACTACCGAAAACACAAAGATAATAATCGTTCCAACAAGACGAGTAATCAACAGAAAATACATCAAAAATAGGATAACTAGCTTTTCTAACCGAACACTCCTCGGTTAAGAAAGCAACAAGACAACATAAACCAATCAACTAGCCACGCTGCTGGCGGAGTCTACTCAACTCCTGCCTCAAGCCATCAAGATCCCTCCATAACGATCCTAGCTCAACGCTATGGGTGTCTCGGTCTCTCTTGAGGTCAGCCACCTCCTTCTCCAGCTCGGCATTCCTTTGCCATAGCTTGCGATCTGCCTCACGAGCAGTAACAAAACCTCGCTGTAAACTATCGATATGCTCATGAACCTCCATCAAAACTCTCCTCATCTCAGTAGTCCTGCCCACAACTACAGTCATATCCACTCTCAGATCCGCTATGAACTCTCCAATAACCCTCTCAAGTCGATCAGATACACGTGCAACTCTCTCACTAAGCTCAGTAATCCGAGCCCACAACCTGCCAATCTCACCCAACTCTGCATGCTCAGCAGAAATCTCAGAAGATGCATCCGACCCAGCGGGACTACCAGGTGGCAACTCAAACAAAAACGGATGATCAGGTGAATCAGGCTCAATCGGATGTACAGGTGAATCAGGCTCCTCAGCCTGAGCTGGTGGTACTAACACATCATCATCATCAGGCACCTCATCCTCCTGAGGGTCATCCGCCTCCTCAGGTTCATCATCATCACCCTGCTCAACCTCCTGAGGGTCATCCTCCCGCTCAGGGTCATCAGCCTCATCCTCACCCTCGTACTCCTCCTCCTCCTCATCGGAAGAGTACATCATCAATCGTCGTCTCCTACTAGGTGAACCATGTGGTGAAGGGGTAGGTGATCTAGGACGACGACGCAATGATGTGGGTGGCGCCTCAGACAGAAGAGAGTGAGCATCAATCTGTAAAGGTGGTGAAGTAGGGCGTACCAACATGCGTGCCGTAGCTCGGTAGGCAAAACGTGGAGCCACACGTGTAACACCCCCAAAATCGTCACGTCAGCGGAAGACTTAAAATGTCAGCGGAAGACTTTTTGGGTGTTACTTCGAGGATCTTTGTCACAATCATAGAAAACGACACAAAAAGTGACGCTTTAAAGTTTAATTCATTCAAAATACCAAATATTCGAGACATCAAGATGTTTCATAATTTAAACAACAAGTTTATTTAAATATGACAAAATGTTTATTTAAGCCCATGTCGGGTTACAAGCCCACTCCGTGCCTTCAAGTTCCTTCTTGTATGGTTACCTGAGATAAACACATGCTAAAAAGTGTCAACACAAAGGTTGGTGAGTTCATAGAGTTTATAGTTTCGAATATCGATTTCCAAAATCAAAAGAGTTTATAAGTTCACAGTGTTTATAATAAGAGTTGATTATCCAAATTAAAGTGTGAGGAAATCCATAGTGTTCATGGTTTAAATCATTGATTTATCAAAACCAGAAAATGAGTGATTTCCTTATCAATTCAATACAAATCAATCCGTTGGTTTGCCCTTCACCGGGTCAACATCAAAAATAGTAATTGGTTTATAAATCCATTTAACACGAGTTTCAAATCACAAGTTAAGAATGTATGGTGATCACATGCAATCAATAAGTTTAAATCAACGTTCCTGTTATTGCCTTAAGCTCATGATACTCAACGATTAACAGCCAATCATAATCTCAAGTTATGACGGTAAGTAGTAGGCCCTCAAGATAGGTATTTGCCAATAACCTATAATAAGAACAATAAAGTGCGCCTGGTGTTTTCTCCAACAACCAAACGAGGATTGTCAATCACTAATAGTACTATCCACATTTATTTACGTTCACCCTTCAAGTGATTAAGGTTCATGATCGAGGGACTTTTGGCAATAGTAACTTAAGCAAATAACATTGGCCTGACGGTATTTTAATACCCGGTATAAAAGACTTGTATTCGAGTTTTAAGCATGTATCTCCCCCACGGGAAAATAGTTAAAGAGTGGGCTATGAAATCATAGTAATATGTAAATAGTTAACGAGTACTTGTAAAGTATAAAACAATATTTAAGCATGTATCTCCCCCAAAGAGTTTATAAAACAATTATAAAAAAATTGGGGCTAAGAACTCACCTTAGTAGTACAGTGGTAGTGGTAGTATCGTAATCTCACGATGCAAGGCAACGGCTTCACACACAACCTAAAAGATATGGTATGTTTTAGTTGATAGTCTAAATCTCGTTTTATCGCGAATACTTGTTATTTAGTTACGAATAAATCTCGTGTTTGTTTAAGTGCCTAAAGTTTTAAAACAACGTTATATATAATTATATCTCGTAAGTAAAAATATCGATGATTGATATAAAGTTAGTTTTTTTTTTTTTTATTAAAATCAATATTACCATTCAATCCTTCATGTTTCTCAATTTTACACTTTTTACCCTTAACGGAAAATATTTACGCCGTTAGTCCAAAAATTATATATATTTACATTTATTATCTCTAAGTTTCAGTATTTACAGTTTATACCCTTTAAAAAAAATATATAGTTTTTATACTTTTCACCCAAGTTTACAATTTTGGCAATTCTAGTCCCTAGTGCTCGTACATTTGCAAAAATGGTCCAATCTTTACCAAATTCAAAACTTAACATTTTTATTAGTTCAATAAGCTCAAAATATTTAGAAAAGTTTAGTTTGATAGCTTATTAGCTTATTCTTAGCTTATTTCGTTTCTTGGGCTTAGCGATCCAACATTAAGGGCCCGTTAAGGTTTTATGATCCAAAGGGTTTGGGGGAACACTAGGTTCATAGAGATCCATCATTTCAAGTTACAAAAACGTTTCAAAACAGCTTGTATCCTCAGCTTATTGTAATAAGCTGAAACAAGCTTTTTGGGCTTTTAGGTCCACGTAAGGTTTTAAAGTTTTGTAAAACTTGGTTTTTGTCGAGACAAAAGGGGTCGAGCAAAGTAGTCAAACGAACTAGTTAGGTCGAATGAAAAGTGTTTCCCAATTGTTTGCCAGGTTGAGAATGAGTTCACGTTATAAAGTCATGGTGTTATGTTTCTAGATTCGAAGTAAAAAGGTCAAAGTAAACGTGTCAAATAAATTTTGAAACAGTCTTGAATACTCAAAAATATTCTAAGTCTGGAAAAAGATTTTGAATAGGTCATGGTCATTTTAAAACGTGGCCTAAACTAGATCAATATGTTGATATTAGGGTCGAATCTTTGTGGAAACTAATTGTTGGTATATTGAACATCTTATACGTCCAAAAATATGTATAGGTTGTTAATCTTAATTTCAAAATAATCAACCCAAGATAATGGTCCTTATTCAGTTTTGCAAACTTTTAAAGTTATCAAAATTTTACCAAGTGATGAAAATAAATTCGAGTGGGTCAAGGGACTACAAAACGTGTCGAATTCAATAAGTAAACGTTATCTTGAGATTCAAATCTTTGTGGCTCTTATTTGTTAGCGTATTAGACAAATAATATGTCAAATAAAAAGTATATATTGTTTATTTATTTTACGAGATAAAGAATCAAATGAAAAGTGCCATGTCGAGTTCAAATGAAACGAAATATAAAAGTTTTGTGTCGAGTGACTTACTACACCTCAAAAGGTGGGTAATATGGTTCGTATTGGATCGAATGGTACAAGATGAGAGTTGTGGTTCACTTCACGACCCATCAAGGTTCAAGACGAGCAGAACATGGTACTCTTGACTCCCTTCGACTCCTTGTACAATGGGCAAAAGGTTCGTCCCATTTCATTAGTAATACTTCACAAATTTAAAGATTTGGTACGTTTTTGTTTGTGTTCTCAACTGAGCTTGTTTTGGGTAGTTATATATTGAGTTTCGTGTGTTCAAATAGGTTGTGTTCACATGAGATGAGGTGTGGGATAAGAATGAATGCTTGTACCACCTCTTCCTTGTCCAATCGAGTTCATACAAACAAGGAAACGTGTAAGATGGTTCCTGGCATTCACTGACACTGAAAAGATGTATATTCGTTGGTTTTTGGTTATTGGAGGGCATGTGAGGCATGTAGAATACTTGTGCCACGTTTTTATAATGTTGGCAAAAATGAGTTTTGTGGTTTACTTAGGTTAGTTTTAAGGTAGTAAACATTCATTATATTTTGAGAAAATTGGCATTCGTGGATCCTTGTAGCAAGGTCAATCAGGACACGTATTTATATAATCGTGTTGTGTGTCAAAATCGTGAGAAAACGAGGCCTTGGTCGTGACTGGAAATGAAATGAAAACAAAGAAAATATCAACACGCTGGGCTGGATTTTGGCTTGGTGGGCTTCGTGGGTTACTTAAGCCCAAACGAAAAGAATAAGAGAATTAGAAATCTGGTTGTGCTGTTGGGTTTATACGAGGCCCATTGGGTCACGTGGGCTCAGTTCGTGAGTTTCGAGAGTCGGGTTACGATCAAATAATATTAATGAGTGATCTCGGGAATTTTCGTAGGCTCCGGGAATGTATAAATACTGTACCTTAAATATATGAAACGTATATTATAAAAATATAAACGTTTAAAAAAAAATATATATTCGCGATAATTAGACTATCTAGGTTTGTGTGCATGCAACGTTCCTGGGTAAATGGTCAATCATAAATATCGTAGTGGTTCAAATAATAGGTCATGCAAAAAAAAATTTTGTTCTCTGCAAAAATGGTTAATGGTAACGTGTTAATCGTAGGAAAATTTTACGGGGTGTTATATTACCTACCCGTTAAACGGAATCCCGTCCCGGGATTCTAAGATAAGGTAGCTGTAAAGGTGAGTGGGAAAGGTGAACAAATAACGTATTTATTATTAGCTTCCTAATTGTACTTTCCAGCTTAACGTATCTACTACTACATTAGCTTTTTAATTGATGATAACCAATTTTAGTATGAGGTTGAAAGAAAAACTTGGGGAAACTTTAGTCCGAAATTATAGTTGTTACTTGACAGTATTATTTAAGGTGTAAACAGTATTTTACCACAGTGGTGTACAGTACCCAACTTTTATTCTCTTTAAATAACTCACTTATATACTCCTTTTTACCTAACTTTTCTTTCTCACTTATCATCCTCGTCGACATGCCTCACCCCATCACCAACCTTGCAATTTTGTATGCCATTGTTACCGCTATCTATCTAATGTATGTTTCGAACGAAGATCGTGTTATATTGGTTGGGATCTTAATGTTTCTTGCACCATTCGTGGTTTTAGCGATCTTCATTGACAAGTTTTGGAAGTGAAGAAATAGTGTCGTAGTGTGGTGGTAGGATTGTTGTAATAAGGTTCGTTGTGTTTCTATGTAATCTCTAGTGTATGAATAAAATCTTCTTTGTTTCCTAATGCCGTTGTTTATGTTAAATTTTCGTTTGCTTTCATTGCTTATAGATTATTAAATTTGCATTATGTGTTAAAACATTGGTTTGATTGTAGTTAGATTTGGTGGTTTTTAACAAATTTTGACCAAAAGTGTTAACAAAAGTTTGTTTGGTTTTGTGGGAAGTCGATTATTTAGATAAGTACAAGTTTTTGTATCGTTGGATAGTTTGGAGTTCGTACAAAATGAGGTGATGAATTCTTAACCGTCCTAAGATTGATTTAAGTGTTAAAGGTTCGTTTTAGTTGATTCTTAAGTATATGATAATTCGAGAGGCACAAAAAAAAAATATTGATAGGGTGCAAGAAAAATATCATGGAAATGGTTCGAAACTATGAATCGGTTGGGAGTAATATTTAAGGTTTGGGCTTGCGCAATACCGGGCTCAAGTTAGTGATCAGAGTCCAATGGTGCGTCGGATTATTGTGATTTCGAGGCCCAATTGTGTGTCGGTGTATAGAGGCAGTGGGTTCTAGCCCAAGTTAAGAAGGTTTTTGCGAGTCTGTTTCATTGACGTATGTTTTATTCTAATATATACGAGGTAATGAGTTGATTTGAGATTTGTTAAGGTGTCGCATAACGTTTGAGAGTTTGTAAAGATTATTTGATAAGTTCATAATTTCTTAGAGATTGAGGGGTCCAATCATGTGAGAGTGTATTACTTATACGTGGCGTGTTCATGATTTTAAGTTATGGTGTTATGTGTTTAATGTGATCTGTTTCTTGCCACTTGTGTTGAGTTGCGAAAGACGAGGTAGAATTTTCACCACGTAACCTAAAAAGTTTGTTGCTAGTTTTATTGGACATGGTTTTAAAAGTTTTACCGTTTGAAAACCAACGGTCATATTTAATATAATAATTGAGAATTATTTTTCCAATTCTTTATAAATACCATTGGTACGTGTTGGGTTATCCACATACACACACACACAAAACAATCAATGGCTTGCAAGCTACCACATACCGCTGAACAAATCCAACAATATATCAAAGCAGAAGCCGAAAATAGTGATGTGGATCGTAAAAATGCTATTTTGAGGGTCATTCTGGAGTTGGAGGTGGTGAAACAATCGAAACAACGGCTTAGAGAACGCTATGCAAAGTGTACGGATATATCGGATGATCGGAAACGTGTGATTGATACTTTCTTGCATGACGGATATCGTAAGGATGCGGCTATTATTGAATCGTTATGGGTTTGTGTTCATCAGATAGAGGACCATAGCTCCAGCAAGATCTGTTGGAGTTTTAAAGAGAATGTTGAAGCGGCTAGGATTGAACAACAACAGCAACAGCAGCAACGTCAACAGCAACAGCAACAACAGCAACTGCAACAGCAACAGCAACAGCAACAGCAACAACAGCAACAACCAAATCCACTACCACCACCACAACAACCACAACAGCAATCACTTCAACAAGGTGCATCGAGTTCTTCTGTACCAAGAGTGACTGTGCAACAACAACAACAATTGCCTCATCTGGATCAATTCCAGCCAAGTTTTGAGGAAAATGTGGCGGTCGATGATGGTGGTTGGACTTCTGACATGGAGCGGGAGCTGAGTAGGTTGGAGGCTCAAATAGAAGAAGAGAGGTTGGCAAGCTTCGACCCTTATGATGATGGATATGATTCTAACAATTCTCAGACTTGGGATCACCCAGACTACCGCTGAAGTGTGATGTTTAATTTAGTATTGTTTGTAATGTTTTTATGTATTTCCGTCCAGTCTGCTTTTTAATAATATGGTGTTTGAATAAAATTCCTTGTGATCATACATTGGGTGGGAATTTATTCGGTTATGTTTAGACAAATTAATAATTACCAAAAATCTGTGCGGGTAACCTACCCGTTAAACAAAAGAGTTTTGTTGATACAATTTTTACAAAGAGAATAGTGTGGAGATAATTCTCGAATTATTTAGTTCTTGTGGATAGATGTTAACTTGGGGAAAAGTGAATGCACATGGCAAGAATAGTGATTCATGGCAACATGTCTATATATTTCCTGATTTTTCTCTTTATCGTTCATTTTGTCTTCAAATAACAATTTTTAATATGTCTTATACTTATATTGTTCTCATAGTTGCGTATTTTGTTGTAACTTTCTTCCCGAAAGAAGATCTGGAGTCCTTGGATTTGATCATAGCATTTCTTATGCTAATCGTGGTTTTAGTCGTTAGTGTGGATGAAATATGGGGGTAAGAAATGTTGTTTTTGAATTTGTAGCTTTATGCACTAGGCATTAACGTTTCATTGTGTGGTTTTTTTTTTTTTTTTTTTTTTTTTTTTTTGTCATACAGGGTATTCGATGTATTACATCCAGTTGTGGTTCTTGCACTCGTAGGAGTGGTGGCATTCTTCATCAGCTTGGTGGATCAATCGTTTAGTGACGTTAAGGTTTACTTAGTGATCTTTGTGATGATAGTATTACCGATGCTAGTTATATCGTTGTGTATTAATATTCGTGGTTTCTAATGAGATTTAGGTTTTTTTTTTTTTTTTTTTTTTTTTTTTTTTTTATGTGTCTGTTAACTCAGAAAAAATTTAAACCTATTTATCTATATTTCGTTATTTACATAGAGAAGCGTCCCAAACTATGTAACTAAGGAAATATAAACTCATGGTTCAATGATTTACAATTTCTTGATTTGAACAAAAGGGCGTCCCAATCCATTCAAATTAAGACGTTGTAAATCATTTTAAGATTCTGACTTAACCATCTGACAAAATAATTTATGTGCGGATATGTCGTAAGCATCTATAAAGATGAAAGCAAGACAATTAAAGAAGATTTGCATAGTACTCAAAATAGTTGGGGGAGCATATAAATATATATATATTAATATACTAGAGTGTAGTTGTACCATAAACTATTTAAAGGTCACATAATAGTCTAGCGGATGGAAATATGAAGACACGGTATTTGTAATAATCTTGATTAGTAAACATAGTTATTAGCATAATCGTAACATGTAAGCATATATCAAGTTGTATAAGTAAGAAATAATGAGAAGTAACTTTTCTACCAGATGTTGGAATGTAGGCACGGAGGGCATGAAGTGGTATTTTGTAAAAATGGTCCAGTTAAAGTGTGGTTATAGTCCAATGTTTAAAAAAAAAACATCTGGTTCTCTATAACCGTGGCTCTGAATACCAATCTGTAACACCCCCAAAATCGTCACGTCAGCGGAAGACTTAAAATGTCAGCGGAAGACTTTTTGGGTGTTACTTCGAGGATCTTTGTCACAATCATAGAAAACGACACAAAAAGTGACGCTTTAAAGTTTAATTCATTCAAAATACCAAATATTCGAGACATCAAGATGTTTCATAATTTAAACAACAAGTTTATTTAAATATGACAAAATGTTTATTTAAGCCCATGCCGGGTTACAAGCCCACTCCGTGCCTTCAAGTTCCTTCTTGTATGGTTACCTGAGATAAACACATGCTAAAAAGTGTCAACACAAAGGTTGGTGAGTTCATAGAGTTTATAGTTTCGAATATCGATTTCCAAAATCAAAAGAGTTTATAAGTTCACAGTGTTTATAATAAGAGTTGATTATCCAAATTAAAGTGTGAGGAAATCCATAGTGTTCATGGTTTAAATCATTGATTTATCAAAACCAGAAAATGAGTGATTTCCTTATCAATTCAATACAAATCAATCCGTTGGTTTGCCCTTCACCGGGTCAACATCAAAAATAGTAATTGGTTTATAAATCCATTTAACACGAGTTTCAAATCACAAGTTAAGAATGTATGGTGATCACATGCAATCAATAAGTTTAAATCAACGTTCCTGTTATTGCCTTAAGCTCATGATACTCAACGATTAACAGCCAATCATAATCTCAAGTTATGACGGTAAGTAGTAGGCCCTCAAGATAGGTATTTGCCAATAACCTATAATAAGAACAATAAAGTGCGCCTGGTGTTTTCTCCAACAACCAAACGAGGATTGTCAATCACTAATAGTACTATCCACATTTATTTACGTTCACCCTTCAAGTGATTAAGGTTCATGATCGAGGGACTTTTGGCAATAGTAACTTAAGCAAATAACATTGGCCTGACGGTATTTTAATACCCGGTATAAAAGACTTGTATTCGAGTTTTAAGCATGTATCTCCCCCACGGGAAAATAGTTAAAGAGTGGGCTATGAAATCATAGTAATATGTAAATAGTTAACGAGTACTTGTAAAGTATAAAACAATATTTAAGCATGTATCTCCCCCAAAGAGTTTATAAAACAATTATAAAAAAATTGGGGCTAAGAACTCACCTTAGTAGTACAGTGGTAGTGGTAGTATCGTAATCTCACGATGCAAGGCAACGGCTTCACACACAACCTAAAAGATATGGTATGTTTTAGTTGATAGTCTAAATCTCGTTTTATCGCGAATACTTGTTATTTAGTTACGAATAAATCTCGTGTTTGTTTAAGTGCCTAAAGTTTTAAAACAACGTTATATATAATTATATCTCGTAAGTAAAAATATCGATGATTGATATAAAGTTAGTTTTTTTTTTTTTTATTAAAATCAATATTACCATTCAATCCTTCATGTTTCTCAATTTTACACTTTTTACCCTTAACGGAAAATATTTACGCCGTTAGTCCAAAAATTATATATATTTACATTTATTATCTCTAAGTTTCAGTATTTACAGTTTATACCCTTTAAAAAAAATATATAGTTTTTATACTTTTCACCCAAGTTTACAATTTTGGCAATTCTAGTCCCTAGTGCTCGTACATTTGCAAAAATGGTCCAATCTTTACCAAATTCAAAACTTAACATTTTTATTAGTTCAATAAGCTCAAAATATTTAGAAAAGTTTAGTTTGATAGCTTATTAGCTTATTCTTAGCTTATTTCGTTTCTTGGGCTTAGCGATCCAACATTAAGGGCCCGTTAAGGTTTTATGATCCAAAGGGTTTGGGGGAACACTAGGTTCATAGAGATCCATCATTTCAAGTTACAAAAACGTTTCAAAACAGCTTGTATCCTCAGCTTATTGTAATAAGCTGAAACAAGCTTTTTGGGCTTTTAGGTCCACGTAAGGTTTTAAAGTTTTGTAAAACTTGGTTTTTGTCGAGACAAAAGGGGTCGAGCAAAGTAGTCAAACGAACTAGTTAGGTCGAATGAAAAGTGTTTCCCAATTGTTTGCCAGGTTGAGAATGAGTTCACGTTATAAAGTCATGGTGTTATGTTTCTAGATTCGAAGTAAAAAGGTCAAAGTAAACGTGTCAAATAAATTTTGAAACAGTCTTGAATACTCAAAAATATTCTAAGTCTGGAAAAAGATTTTGAATAGGTCATGGTCATTTTAAAACGTGGCCTAAACTAGATCAATATGTTGATATTAGGGTCGAATCTTTGTGGAAACTAATTGTTGGTATATTGAACATCTTATACGTCCAAAAATATGTATAGGTTGTTAATCTTAATTTCAAAATAATCAACCCAAGATAATGGTCCTTATTCAGTTTTGCAAACTTTTAAAGTTATCAAAATTTTACCAAGTGATGAAAATAAATTCGAGTGGGTCAAGGGACTACAAAACGTGTCGAATTCAATAAGTAAGCGTTATCTTGAGATTCAAATCTTTGTGGCTCTTATTTGTTAGCGTATTAGACAAATAATATGTCAAATAAAAAGTATATATTGTTTATTTATTTTACGAGATAAAGAATCAAATGAAAAGTGCCATGTCGAGTTCAAATGAAACGAAATATAAAAGTTTTGTGTCGAGTGACTTACTACACCTCAAAAGGTGGGTAATATGGTTCGTATTGGATCGAATGGTACAAGATGAGAGTTGTGGTTCACTTCACGACCCATCAAGGTTCAAGACGAGCAGAACATGGTACTCTTGACTCCCTTCGACTCCTTGTACAATGGGCAAAAGGTTCGTCCCATTTCATTAGTAATACTTCACAAATTTAAAGATTTGGTACGTTTTTGTTTGTGTTCTCAACTGAGCTTGTTTTGGGTAGTTATATATTGAGTTTCGTGTGTTCAAATAGGTTGTGTTCACATGAGATGAGGTGTGGGATAAGAATGAATGCTTGTACCACCTCTTCCTTGTCCAATCGAGTTCATACAAACAAGGAAACGTGTAAGATGGTTCCTGGCATTCACTGACACTGAAAAGATGTATATTCGTTGGTTTTTGGTTATTGGAGGGCATGTGAGGCATGTAGAATACTTGTGCCACGTTTTTATAATGTTGGCAAAAATGAGTTTTGTGGTTTACTTAGGTTAGTTTTAAGGTAGTAAACATTCATTATATTTTGAGAAAATTGGCATTCGTGGATCCTTGTAGCAAGGTCAATCAGGACACGTATTTATATAATCGTGTTGTGTGTCAAAATCGTGAGAAAACGAGGCCTTGGTCGTGACTGGAAATGAAATGAAAACAAAGAAAATATCAACACGCTGGGCTGGATTTTGGCTTGGTGGGCTTCGTGGGTTACTTAAGCCCAAACGAAAAGAATAAGAGAATTAGAAATCTGGTTGTGCTGTTGGGTTTATACGAGGCCCATTGGGTCACGTGGGCTCAGTTCGTGAGTTTCGAGAGTCGGGTTACGATCAAATAATATTAATGAGTGATCTCGGGAATTTTCGTAGGCTCCGGGAATGTATAAATACTGTACCTTAAATATATGAAACGTATATTATAAAAATATAAACGTTTAAAAAAAAATATATATTCGCGATAATTAGACTATCTAGGTTTGTGTGCATGCAACGTTCCTGGGTAAATGGTCAATCATAAATATCGTAGTGGTTCAAATAATAGGTCATGCAAAAAAAAAATTTGTTCTCTGCAAAAATGGTTAATGGTAACGTGTTAATCGTAGGAAAATTTTACGGGGTGTTATATTACCTACCCGTTAAACGGAATCCCGTCCCGGGATTCTAAGATAAGGTAGCTGTAAAGGTGAGTGGGAAAGGTGAACAAATAACGTATTTATTATTAGCTTCCTAATTGTACTTTCCAGCTTAACGTATCTACTACTACATTAGCTTTTTAATTGATGATAACCAATTTTAGTATGAGGTTGAAAGAAAAACTTGGGGAAACTTTAGTCCGAAATTATAGTTGTTACTTGACAGTATTATTTAAGGTGTAAACAGTATTTTACCACAGTGGTGTACAGTACCCAACTTTTATTCTCTTTAAATAACTCACTTATATACTCCTTTTTACCTAACTTTTCTTTCTCACTTATCATCCTCGTCGACATGCCTCACCCCATCACCAACCTTGCAATTTTGTATGCCATTGTTACCGCTATCTATCTAATGTATGTTTCGAACGAAGATCGTGTTATATTGGTTGGGATCTTAATGTTTCTTGCACCATTCGTGGTTTTAGCGATCTTCATTGACAAGTTTTGGAAGTGAAGAAATAGTGTCGTAGTGTGGTGGTAGGATTGTTGTAATAAGGTTCGTTGTGTTTCTATGTAATCTCTAGTGTATGAATAAAATCTTCTTTGTTTCCTAATGCCGTTGTTTATGTTAAATTTTCGTTTGCTTTCATTGCTTATAGATTATTAAATTTGCATTATGTGTTAAAACATTGGTTTGATTGTAGTTAGATTTGGTGGTTTTTAACAAATTTTGACCAAAAGTGTTAACAAAAGTTTGTTTGGTTTTGTGGGAAGTCGATTATTTAGATAAGTACAAGTTTTTGTATCGTTGGATAGTTTGGAGTTCGTACAAAATGAGGTGATGAATTCTTAACCGTCCTAAGATTGATTTAAGTGTTAAAGGTTCGTTTTAGTTGATTCTTAAGTATATGATAATTCGAGAGGCACAAAAAAAAAATATTGATAGGGTGCAAGAAAAATATCATGGAAATGGTTCGAAACTATGAATCGGTTGGGAGTAATATTTAAGGTTTGGGCTTGCGCAATACCGGGCTCAAGTTAGTGATCAGAGTCCAATGGTGCGTCGGATTATTGTGATTTCGAGGCCCAATTGTGTGTCGGTGTATAGAGGCAGTGGGTTCTAGCCCAAGTTAAGAAGGTTTTTGCGAGTCTGTTTCATTGACGTATGTTTTATTCTAATATATACGAGGTAATGAGTTGATTTGAGATTTGTTAAGGTGTCGCATAACGTTTGAGAGTTTGTAAAGATTATTTGATAAGTTCATAATTTCTTAGAGATTGAGGGGTCCAATCATGTGAGAGTGTATTACTTATACGTGGCGTGTTCATGATTTTAAGTTATGGTGTTATGTGTTTAATGTGATCTGTTTCTTGCCACTTGTGTTGAGTTGCGAAAGACGAGGTAGAATTTTCACCACGTAACCTAAAAAGTTTGTTGCTAGTTTTATTGGACATGGTTTTAAAAGTTTTACCGTTTGAAAACCAACGGTCATATTTAATATAATAATTGAGAATTATTTTTCCAATTCTTTATAAATACCATTGGTACGTGTTGGGTTATCCACATACACACACACACAAAACAATCAATGGCTTGCAAGCTACCACATACCGCTGAACAAATCCAACAATATATCAAAGCAGAAGCCGAAAATAGTGATGTGGATCGTAAAAATGCTATTTTGAGGGTCATTCTGGAGTTGGAGGTGGTGAAACAATCGAAACAACGGCTTAGAGAACGCTATGCAAAGTGTACGGATATATCGGATGATCGGAAACGTGTGATTGATACTTTCTTGCATGACGGATATCGTAAGGATGAGGCTATTATTGAATCGTTATGGGTTTGTGTTCATCAGATAGAGGACCATAGCTCCAGCAAGATCTGTTGGAGTTTTAAAGAGAATGTTGAAGCGGCTAGGATTGAACAACAACAGCAACAGCAGCAACGTCAACAGCAACAGCAACAACAGCAACTGCAACAGCAACAGCAACAGCAACAGCAACAACAGCAACAACCAAATCCACTACCACCACCACAACAACCACAACAGCAATCACTTCAACAAGGTGCATCGAGTTCTTCTGTACCAAGAGTGACTGTGCAACAACAACAACAATTGCCTCATCTGGATCAATTCCAGCCAAGTTTTGAGGAAAATGTGGCGGTCGATGATGGTGGTTGGACTTCTGACATGGAGCGGGAGCTGAGTAGGTTGGAGGCTCAAATAGAAGAAGAGAGGTTGGCAAGCTTCGACCCTTATGATGATGGATATGATTCTAACAATTCTCAGACTTGGGATCACCCAGACTACCGCTGAAGTGTGATGTTTAATTTAGTATTGTTTGTAATGTTTTTATGTATTTCCGTCCAGTCTGCTTTTTAATAATATGGTGTTTGAATAAAATTCCTTGTGATCATACATTGGGTGGGAATTTATTCGGTTATGTTTAGACAAATTAATAATTACCAAAAATCTGTGCGGGTAACCTACCCGTTAAACAAAAGAGTTTTGTTGATACAATTTTTACAAAGAGAATAGTGTGGAGATAATTCTCGAATTATTTAGTTCTTGTGGATAGATGTTAACTTGGGGAAAAGTGAATGCACATGGCAAGAATAGTGATTCATGGCAACATGTCTATATATTTCCTGATTTTTCTCTTTATCGTTCATTTTGTCTTCAAATAACAATTTTTAATATGTCTTATACTTATATTGTTCTCATAGTTGCGTATTTTGTTGTAACTTTCTTCCCGAAAGAAGATCTGGAGTCCTTGGATTTGATCATAGCATTTCTTATGCTAATCGTGGTTTTAGTCGTTAGTGTGGATGAAATATGGGGGTAAGAAATGTTGTTTTTGAATTTGTAGCTTTATGCACTAGGCATTAACGTTTCATTGTGTGTTTTTTTTTTTTTTTTTTTTTTTTTTTTTGTCATACAGGGTATTCGATGTATTACATCCAGTTGTGGTTCTTGCACTCGTAGGAGTGGTGGCATTCTTCATCAGCTTGGTGGATCAATCGTTTAGTGACGTTAAGGTTTACTTAGTGATCTTTGTGATGATAGTATTACCGATGCTAGTTATATCGTTGTGTATTAATATTCGTGGTTTCTAATGAGATTTAGGTTTTTTTTTTTTTTTTTTTTTTTTTTTTTTTTTTTTTTTTTTTTTTATGTGTCTGTTAACTCAGAAAAAATTTAAACCTATTTATCTATATTTCGTTATTTACATAGAGAAGCGTCCCAAACTATGTAACTAAGGAAATATAAACTCATGGTTCAATGATTTACAATTTCTTGATTTGAACAAAAGGGCGTCCCAATCCATTCAAATTAAGACGTTGTAAATCATTTTAAGATTCTGACTTAACCATCTGACAAAATAATTTATGTGCGGATATGTCGTAAGCATCTATAAAGATGAAAGCAAGACAATTAAAGAAGATTTGCATAGTACTCAAAATAGTTGGGGGAGCATATAAATATATATATATTAATATACTAGAGTGTAGTTGTACCATAAACTATTTAAAGGTCACATAATAGTCTAGCGGATGGAAATATGAAGACACGGTATTTGTAATAATCTTGATTAGTAAACATAGTTATTAGCATAATCGTAACATGTAAGCATATATCAAGTTGTATAAGTAAGAAATAATGAGAAGTAACTTTTCTACCAGATGTTGGAATGTAGGCACGGAGGGCATGAAGTGGTATTTTGTAAAAATGGTCCAGTTAAAGTGTGGTTATAGTCCAATGTTTAAAAAAAAAAACATCTGGTTCTCTATAACCGTGGCTCTGAATACCAATCTGTAACACCCCCAAAATCGTCACGTCAGCGGAAGACTTAAAATGTCAGCGGAAGACTTTTTGGGTGTTACTTCGAGGATCTTTGTCACAATCATAGAAAACGACACAAAAAGTGACGCTTTAAAGTTTAATTCATTCAAAATACCAAATATTCGAGACATCAAGATGTTTCATAATTTAAACAACAAGTTTATTTAAATATGACAAAATGTTTATTTAAGCCCATGCCGGGTTACAAGCCCACTCCGTGCCTTCAAGTTCCTTCTTGTATGGTTACCTGAGATAAACACATGCTAAAAAGTGTCAACACAAAGGTTGGTGAGTTCATAGAGTTTATAGTTTCGAATATCGATTTCCAAAATCAAAAGAGTTTATAAGTTCACAGTGTTTATAATAAGAGTTGATTATCCAAATTAAAGTGTGAGGAAATCCATAGTGTTCATGGTTTAAATCATTGATTTATCAAAACCAGAAAATGAGTGATTTCCTTATCAATTCAATACAAATCAATCCGTTGGTTTGCCCTTCACCGGGTCAACATCAAAAATAGTAATTGGTTTATAAATCCATTTAACACGAGTTTCAAATCACAAGTTAAGAATGTATGGTGATCACATGCAATCAATAAGTTTAAATCAACGTTCCTGTTATTGCCTTAAGCTCATGATACTCAACGATTAACAGCCAATCATAATCTCAAGTTATGACGGTAAGTAGTAGGCCCTCAAGATAGGTATTTGCCAATAACCTATAATAAGAACAATAAAGTGCGCCTGGTGTTTTCTCCAACAACCAAACGAGGATTGTCAATCACTAATAGTACTATCCACATTTATTTACGTTCACCCTTCAAGTGATTAAGGTTCATGATCGAGGGACTTTTGGCAATAGTAACTTAAGCAAATAACATTGGCCTGACGGTATTTTAATACCCGGTATAAAAGACTTGTATTCGAGTTTTAAGCATGTATCTCCCCCACGGGAAAATAGTTAAAGAGTGGGCTATGAAATCATAGTAATATGTAAATAGTTAACGAGTACTTGTAAAGTATAAAACAATATTTAAGCATGTATCTCCCCCAAAGAGTTTATAAAACAATTATAAAAAAATTGGGGCTAAGAACTCACCTTAGTAGTACAGTGGTAGTGGTAGTATCGTAATCTCACGATGCAAGGCAACGGCTTCACACACAACCTAAAAGATATGGTATGTTTTAGTTGATAGTCTAAATCTCGTTTTATCGCGAATACTTGTTATTTAGTTACGAATAAATCTCGTGTTTGTTTAAGTGCCTAAAGTTTTAAAACAACGTTATATATAATTATATCTCGTAAGTAAAAATATCAATGATTGATATAAAGTTAGTTTTTTTTTTTTTTTATTAAAATCAATATTACCATTCAATCCTTCATGTTTCTCAATTTTACACTTTTTACCCTTAACGGAAAATATTTACGCCGTTAGTCCAAAAATTATATATATTTACATTTATTATCTCTAAGTTTCAGTATTTACAGTTTATACCCTTTAAAAAAAATATATAGTTTTTATACTTTTCACCCAAGTTTACAATTTTGGCAATTCTAGTCCCTAGTGCTCGTACATTTGCAAAAATGGTCCAATCTTTACCAAATTCAAAACTTAACATTTTTATTAGTTCAATAAGCTCAAAATATTTAGAAAAGTTTAGTTTGATAGCTTATTAGCTTATTCTTAGCTTATTTCGTTTCTTGGGCTTAGCGATCCAACATTAAGGGCCCGTTAAGGTTTTATGATCCAAAGGGTTTGGGGGAACACTAGGTTCATAGAGATCCATCATTTCAAGTTACAAAAACGTTTCAAAACAGCTTGTATCCTCAGCTTATTGTAATAAGCTGAAACAAGCTTTTTGGGCTTTTAGGTCCACGTAAGGTTTTAAAGTTTTGTAAAACTTGGTTTTTGTCGAGACAAAAGGGGTCGAGCAAAGTAGTCAAACGAACTAGTTAGGTCGAATGAAAAGTGTTTCCCAATTGTTTGCCAGGTTGAGAATGAGTTCACGTTATAAAGTCATGGTGTTATGTTTCTAGATTCGAAGTAAAAAGGTCAAAGTAAACGTGTCAAATAAATTTTGAAACAGTCTTGAATACTCAAAAATATTCTAAGTCTGGAAAAAGATTTTGAATAGGTCATGGTCATTTTAAAACGTGGCCTAAACTAGATCAATATGTTGATATTAGGGTCGAATCTTTGTGGAAACTAATTGTTGGTATATTGAACATCTTATACGTCCAAAAATATGTATAGGTTGTTAATCTTAATTTCAAAATAATCAACCCAAGATAATGGTCCTTATTCAGTTTTGCAAACTTTTAAAGTTATCAAAATTTTACCAAGTGATGAAAATAAATTCGAGTGGGTCAAGGGACTACAAAACGTGTCGAATTCAATAAGTAAACGTTATCTTGAGATTCAAATCTTTGTGGCTCTTATTTGTTAGCGTATTAGACAAATAATATGTCAAATAAAAAGTATATATTGTTTATTTATTTTACGAGATAAAGAATCAAATGAAAAGTGCCATGTCGAGTTCAAATGAAACGAAATATAAAAGTTTTGTGTCGAGTGACTTACTACACCTCAAAAGGTGGGTAATATGGTTCGTATTGGATCGAATGGTACAAGATGAGAGTTGTGGTTCACTTCACGACCCATCAAGGTTCAAGACGAGCAGAACATGGTACTCTTGACTCCCTTCGACTCCTTGTACAATGGGCAAAAGGTTCGTCCCATTTCATTAGTAATACTTCACAAATTTAAAGATTTGGTACGTTTTTGTTTGTGTTCTCAACTGAGCTTGTTTTGGGTAGTTATATATTGAGTTTCGTGTGTTCAAATAGGTTGTGTTCACATGAGATGAGGTGTGGGATAAGAATGAATGCTTGTACCACCTCTTCCTTGTCCAATCGAGTTCATACAAACAAGGAAACGTGTAAGATGGTTCCTGGCATTCACTGACACTGAAAAGATGTATATTCGTTGGTTTTTGGTTATTGGAGGGCATGTGAGGCATGTAGAATACTTGTGCCACGTTTTTATAATGTTGGCAAAAATGAGTTTTGTGGTTTACTTAGGTTAGTTTTAAGGTAGTAAACATTCATTATATTTTGAGAAAATTGGCATTCGTGGATCCTTGTAGCAAGGTCAATCAGGACACGTATTTATATAATCGTGTTGTGTGTCAAAATCGTGAGAAAACGAGGCCTTGGTCGTGACTGGAAATGAAATGAAAACAAAGAAAATATCAACACGCTGGGCTGGATTTTGGCTTGGTGGGCTTCGTGGGTTACTTAAGCCCAAACGAAAAGAATAAGAGAATTAGAAATCTGGTTGTGCTGTTGGGTTTATACGAGGCCCATTGGGTCACGTGGGCTCAGTTCGTGAGTTTCGAGAGTCGGGTTACGATCAAATAATATTAATGAGTGATCTCGGGAATTTTCGTAGGCTCCGGGAATGTATAAATACTGTACCTTAAATATATGAAACGTATATTATAAAAATATAAACGTTTAAAAAAAAATATATATTCGCGATAATTAGACTATCTAGGTTTGTGTGCAT
This sequence comes from Artemisia argyi, assembly GCA_030686995.1. Classification (NCBI taxonomy): domain Eukaryota; kingdom Viridiplantae; phylum Streptophyta; class Magnoliopsida; order Asterales; family Asteraceae; genus Artemisia; species Artemisia argyi. The sequence continues at coordinate 14,313,943 of CM060687.1, forward strand.
GCAACGTTCCTGGGTAAATGGTCAATCATAAATATCGTAGTGGTTCAAATAATAGGTCATGCAAAAAAAAATTTTGTTCTCTGCAAAAATGGTTAATGGTAACGTGTTAATCGTAGGAAAATTTTACGGGGTGTTATATTACCTACCCGTTAAACGGAATCCCGTCCCGGGATTCTAAGATAAGGTAGCTGTAAAGGTGAGTGGGAAAGGTGAACAAATAACGTATTTATTATTAGCTTCCTAATTGTACTTTCCAGCTTAACGTATCTACTACTACATTAGCTTTTTAATTGATGATAACCAATTTTAGTATGAGGTTGAAAGAAAAACTTGGGGAAACTTTAGTCCGAAATTATAGTTGTTACTTGACAGTATTATTTAAGGTGTAAACAGTATTTTACCACAGTGGTGTACAGTACCCAACTTTTATTCTCTTTAAATAACTCACTTATATACTCCTTTTTACCTAACTTTTCTTTCTCACTTATCATCCTCGTCGACATGCCTCACCCCATCACCAACCTTGCAATTTTGTATGCCATTGTTACCGCTATCTATCTAATGTATGTTTCGAACGAAGATCGTGTTATATTGGTTGGGATCTTAATGTTTCTTGCACCATTCGTGGTTTTAGCGATCTTCATTGACAAGTTTTGGAAGTGAAGAAATAGTGTCGTAGTGTGGTGGTAGGATTGTTGTAATAAGGTTCGTTGTGTTTCTATGTAATCTCTAGTGTATGAATAAAATCTTCTTTGTTTCCTAATGCCGTTGTTTATGTTAAATTTTCGTTTGCTTTCATTGCTTATAGATTATTAAATTTGCATTATGTGTTAAAACATTGGTTTGATTGTAGTTAGATTTGGTGGTTTTTAACAAATTTTGACCAAAAGTGTTAACAAAAGTTTGTTTGGTTTTGTGGGAAGTCGATTATTTAGATAAGTACAAGTTTTTGTATCGTTGGATAGTTTGGAGTTCGTACAAAATGAGGTGATGAATTCTTAACCGTCCTAAGATTGATTTAAGTGTTAAAGGTTCGTTTTAGTTGATTCTTAAGTATATGATAATTCGAGAGGCACAAAAAAAAAATATTGATAGGGTGCAAGAAAAATATCATGGAAATGGTTCGAAACTATGAATCGGTTGGGAGTAATATTTAAGGTTTGGGCTTGCGCAATACCGGGCTCAAGTTAGTGATCAGAGTCCAATGGTGCGTCGGATTATTGTGATTTCGAGGCCCAATTGTGTGTCGGTGTATAGAGGCAGTGGGTTCTAGCCCAAGTTAAGAAGGTTTTTGCGAGTCTGTTTCATTGACGTATGTTTTATTCTAATATATACGAGGTAATGAGTTGATTTGAGATTTGTTAAGGTGTCGCATAACGTTTGAGAGTTTGTAAAGATTATTTGATAAGTTCATAATTTCTTAGAGATTGAGGGGTCCAATCATGTGAGAGTGTATTACTTATACGTGGCGTGTTCATGATTTTAAGTTATGGTGTTATGTGTTTAATGTGATCTGTTTCTTGCCACTTGTGTTGAGTTGCGAAAGACGAGGTAGAATTTTCACCACGTAACCTAAAAAGTTTGTTGCTAGTTTTATTGGACATGGTTTTAAAAGTTTTACCGTTTGAAAACCAACGGTCATATTTAATATAATAATTGAGAATTATTTTTCCAATTCTTTATAAATACCATTGGTACGTGTTGGGTTATCCACATACACACACACACAAAACAATCAATGGCTTGCAAGCTACCACATACCGCTGAACAAATCCAACAATATATCAAAGCAGAAGCCGAAAATAGTGATGTGGATCGTAAAAATGCTATTTTGAGGGTCATTCTGGAGTTGGAGGTGGTGAAACAATCGAAACAACGGCTTAGAGAACGCTATGCAAAGTGTACGGATATATCGGATGATCGGAAACGTGTGATTGATACTTTCTTGCATGACGGATATCGTAAGGATGAGGCTATTATTGAATCGTTATGGGTTTGTGTTCATCAGATAGAGGACCATAGCTCCAGCAAGATCTGTTGGAGTTTTAAAGAGAATGTTGAAGCGGCTAGGATTGAACAACAACAGCAACAGCAGCAACGTCAACAGCAACAGCAACAACAGCAACTGCAACAGCAACAGCAACAGCAACAGCAACAACAGCAACAACCAAATCCACTACCACCACCACAACAACCACAACAGCAATCACTTCAACAAGGTGCATCGAGTTCTTCTGTACCAAGAGTGACTGTGCAACAACAACAACAATTGCCTCATCTGGATCAATTCCAGCCAAGTTTTGAGGAAAATGTGGCGGTCGATGATGGTGGTTGGACTTCTGACATGGAGCGGGAGCTGAGTAGGTTGGAGGCTCAAATAGAAGAAGAGAGGTTGGCAAGCTTCGACCCTTATGATGATGGATATGATTCTAACAATTCTCAGACTTGGGATCACCCAGACTACCGCTGAAGTGTGATGTTTAATTTAGTATTGTTTGTAATGTTTTTATGTATTTCCGTCCAGTCTGCTTTTTAATAATATGGTGTTTGAATAAAATTCCTTGTGATCATACATTGGGTGGGAATTTATTCGGTTATGTTTAGACAAATTAATAATTACCAAAAATCTGTGCGGGTAACCTACCCGTTAAACAAAAGAGTTTTGTTGATACAATTTTTACAAAGAGAATAGTGTGGAGATAATTCTCGAATTATTTAGTTCTTGTGGATAGATGTTAACTTGGGGAAAAGTGAATGCACATGGCAAGAATAGTGATTCATGGCAACATGTCTATATATTTCCTGATTTTTCTCTTTATCGTTCATTTTGTCTTCAAATAACAATTTTTAATATGTCTTATACTTATATTGTTCTCATAGTTGCGTATTTTGTTGTAACTTTCTTCCCGAAAGAAGATCTGGAGTCCTTGGATTTGATCATAGCATTTCTTATGCTAATCGTGGTTTTAGTCGTTAGTGTGGATGAAATATGGAGGTAAGAAATGTTGTTTTTGAATTTGTAGCTTTATGCACTAGGCATTAACGTTTCATTGTGTGTTTTTTTTTTTTTTTTTTTTTTTTTTTGTCATACAGGGTATTCGATGTATTACATCCAGTTGTGGTTCTTGCACTCGTAGGAGTGGTGGCATTCTTCATCAGCTTGGTGGATCAATCGTTTAGTGACGTTAAGGTTTACTTAGTGATCTTTGTGATGATAGTATTACCGATGCTAGTTATATCGTTGTGTATTAATATTCGTGGTTTCTAATGAGATTTAGGTTTTTTTTTTTTTTTTTTTTTTTTTTTTTTTTTTTTTTTTTATGTGTCTGTTAACTCAGAAAAAATTTAAACCTATTTATCTATATTTCGTTATTTACATAGAGAAGCGTCCCAAACTATGTAACTAAGGAAATATAAACTCATGGTTCAATGATTTACAATTTCTTGATTTGAACAAAAGGGCGTCCCAATCCATTCAAATTAAGACGTTGTAAATCATTTTAAGATTCTGACTTAACCATCTGACAAAATAATTTATGTGCGGATATGTCGTAAGCATCTATAAAGATGAAAGCAAGACAATTAAAGAAGATTTGCATAGTACTCAAAATAGTTGGGGGAGCATATAAATATATATATATTAATATACTAGAGTGTAGTTGTACCATAAACTATTTAAAGGTCACATAATAGTCTAGCGGATGGAAATATGAAGACACGGTATTTGTAATAATCTTGATTAGTAAACATAGTTATTAGCATAATCGTAACATGTAAGCATATATCAAGTTGTATAAGTAAGAAATAATGAGAAGTAACTTTTCTACCAGATGTTGGAATGTAGGCACGGAGGGCATGAAGTGGTATTTTGTAAAAATGGTCCAGTTAAAGTGTGGTTATAGTCCAATGTTTAAAAAAAAAAATCTGGTTCTCTATAACCGTGGCTCTGAATACCAATCTGTAACACCCCCAAAATCATCACGTCAGCGGAAGACTTAAAATGTCAGCGGAAGACTTTTTGGGTGTTACTTCGAGGATCTTTGTCACAATCATAGAAAACGACACAAAAAGTGACGCTTTAAAGTTTAATTCATTCAAAATACCAAATATTCGAGACATCAAGATGTTTCATAATTTAAACAACAAGTTTATTTAAATATGACAAAATGTTTATTTAAGCCCATGCCGGGTTACAAGCCCACTCCGTGCCTTCAAGTTCCTTCTTGTATGGTTACCTGAGATAAACACATGCTAAAAAGTGTCAACACAAAGGTTGGTGAGTTCATAGAGTTTATAGTTTCGAATATCGATTTCCAAAATCAAAAGAGTTTATAAGTTCACAGTGTTTATAATAAGAGTTGATTATCCAAATTAAAGTGTGAGGAAATCCATAGTGTTCATGGTTTAAATCATTGATTTATCAAAACCAGAAAATGAGTGATTTCCTTATCAATTCAATACAAATCAATCCGTTGGTTTGCCCTTCACCGGGTCAACATCAAAAATAGTAATTGGTTTATAAATCCATTTAACACGAGTTTCAAATCACAAGTTAAGAATGTATGGTGATCACATGCAATCAATAAGTTTAAATCAACGTTCCTGTTATTGCCTTAAGCTCATGATACTCAACGATTAACAGCCAATCATAATCTCAAGTTATGACGGTAAGTAGTAGGCCCTCAAGATAGGTATTTGCCAATAACCTATAATAAGAACAATAAAGTGCGCCTGGTGTTTTCTCCAACAACCAAACGAGGATTGTCAATCACTAATAGTACTATCCACATTTATTTACGTTCACCCTTCAAGTGATTAAGGTTCATGATCGAGGGACTTTTGGCAATAGTAACTTAAGCAAATAACATTGGCCTGACGGTATTTTAATACCCGGTATAAAAGACTTGTATTCGAGTTTTAAGCATGTATCTCCCCCATGGGAAAATAGTTAAAGAGTGGGCTATGAAATCATAGTAATATGTAAATAGTTAACGAGTACTTGTAAAGTATAAAACAATATTTAAGCATGTATCTCCCCCAAAGAGTTTATAAAACAATTATAAAAAAATTGGGGCTAAGAACTCACCTTAGTAGTACAGTGGTAGTGGTAGTATCGTAATCTCACGATGCAAGGCAACGGCTTCACACACAACCTAAAAGATATGGTATGTTTTAGTTGATAGTCTAAATCTCGTTTTATCGCGAATACTTGTTATTTAGTTACGAATAAATCTCGTGTTTGTTTAAGTGCCTAAAGTTTTAAAACAACGTTATATATAATTATATCTCGTAAGTAAAAATATCGATGATTGATATAAAGTTAGTTTTTTTTTTTTTTTATTAAAATCAATATTACCATTCAATCCTTCATGTTTCTCAATTTTACACTTTTTACCCTTAACGGAAAATATTTACGCCGTTAGTCCAAAAATTATATATATTTACATTTATTATCTCTAAGTTTCAGTATTTACAGTTTATACCCTTTAAAAAAAATATATAGTTTTTATACTTTTCACCCAAGTTTACAATTTTGGCAATTCTAGTCCCTAGTGCTCGTACATTTGCAAAAATGGTCCAATCTTTACCAAATTCAAAACTTAACATTTTTATTAGTTCAATAAGCTCAAAATATTTAGAAAAGTTTAGTTTGATAGCTTATTAGCTTATTCTTAGCTTATTTCGTTTCTTGGGCTTAGCGATCCAACATTAAGGGCCCGTTAAGGTTTTATGATCCAAAGGGTTTGGGGGAACACTAGGTTCATAGAGATCCATCATTTCAAGTTACAAAAACGTTTCAAAACAGCTTGTATCCTCAGCTTATTGTAATAAGCTGAAACAAGCTTTTTGGGATTTTAGGTCCACGTAAGGTTTTAAAGTTTTGTAAAACTTGGTTTTTGTCAAGACAAAAGGGGTCGAGCAAAGTAGTCAAACGAACTAGTTAGGTCGAATGAAAAGTGTTTCCCAATTGTTTGCCAGGTTGAGAATGAGTTCACGTTATAAAGTCATGGTGTTATGTTTCTAGATTCGAAGTAAAAAGGTCAAAGTAAACATGTCAAATAAATTTTGAAACAGTCTTGAATACTCAAAAATATTCTAAGTCTGGAAAAAGATTTTGAATAGGTCATGGTCATTTTAAAACGTGGCCTAAACTAGATCAATATGTTGATATTAGGGTCGAATCTTTGTGGAAACTAATTGTTGGTATATTGAACATCTTATACGTCCAAAAATATGTATAGGTTGTTAATCTTAATTTCAAAATAATCAACCCAAGATAATGGTCCTTATTCAGTTTTGCAAACTTTTAAAGTTATCAAAATTTTACCAAGTGATGAAAATAAATTCGAGTGGGTCAAGGGACTACAAAACGTGTCGAATTCAATAAGTAAACGTTATCTTGAGATTCAAATCTTTGTGGCTCTTATTTGTTAGCGTATTAGACAAATAATATGTCAAATAAAAAGTATATATTGTTTATTTATTTTACGAGATAAAGAATCAAATGAAAAGTGCCATGTCGAGTTCAAATGAAACGAAATATAAAAGTTTTGTGTCGAGTGACTTACTACACCTCAAAAGGTGGGTAATATGGTTCGTATTGGATCGAATGGTACAAGATGAGAGTTGTGGTTCACTTCACGACCCATCAAGGTTCAAGACGAGCAGAACATGGTACTCTTGACTCCCTTCGACTCCTTGTACAATGGGCAAAAGGTTCGTCCCATTTCATTAGTAATACTTCACAAATTTAAAGATTTGGTACGTTTTTGTTTGTGTTCTCAACTGAGCTTGTTTTGGGTAGTTATATATTGAGTTTCGTGTGTTCAAATAGGTTGTGTTCACATGAGATGAGGTGTGGGATAAGAATGAATGCTTGTACCACCTCTTCTTTGTCCAATCGAGTTCATACAAACAAGGAAACGTGTAAGATGGTTCCTGGCATTCACTGACACTGAAAAGATGTATATTCGTTGGTTTTTGGTTATTGGAGGGCATGTGAGGCATGTAGAATACTTGTGCCACGTTTTTATAATGTTGGCAAAAATGAGTTTTGTGGTTTACTTAGGTTAGTTTTAAGGTAGTAAACATTCATTATATTTTGAGAAAATTGGCATTCGTGGATCCTTGTAGCAAGGTCAATCAGGACACGTATTTATATAATCGTGTTGTGTGTCAAAATCGTGAGAAAACGAGGCCTTGGTCGTGACTGGAAATGAAATGAAAACAAAGAAAATATCAACACGCTGGGCTGGATTTTGGCTTGGTGGGCTTCGTGGGTTACTTAAGCCCAAACGAAAAGAATAAGAGAATTAGAAATCTGGTTGTGCTGTTGGGTTTATACGAGGCCCATTGGGTCACGTGGGCTCAGTTCGTGAGTTTCGAGAGTCGGGTTACGATCAAATAATATTAATGAGTGATCTCGGGAATTTTCGTAGGCTCCGGGAATGTATAAATACTGTACCTTAAATATATGAAACGTATATTATAAAAATATAAACGTTTAAAAAAAATATATATTCGCGATAATTAGACTATCTAGGTTTGTGTGCATGCAACGTTCCTGGGTAAATGGTCAATCATAAATATCGTAGTGGTTCAAATAATAGGTCATGCAAAAAAAAAATTTGTTCTCTGCAAAAATGGTTAATGGTAACGTGTTAATCGTAGGAAAATTTTACGGGGTGTTATAACACGAGCCAAAGCCTGATGAAGAGTAAGCTGCCTCGATGTACCAGGGAGCCCTAGAGAAGATGAGGGTCCCTGCGTAGATGCAGCAGATGGTGCTGAAGTAGAACCTGTCAGTGTCATAGTAGCTGAATGCATGGCAACCTGGTAAGGATCATCAGGGGCCATGGTGGACCGTGCTGGCAATACCGGTGTAGTAAGAATATCCTCAACGACATCAGGCATATGGGAGGCCATAGTCTGTGACAACGGCGTAGGGTATGTGTAAGTGTTTCAAAACAACTAAACCGTGAACTCAAAATACCATATCCAAAATCATCATATAATTCCAAATCGTATAAAATCAAGAAAGATTTAAATACCGCATTACTAAAACCATTCCCAAAACAATTAAGCCATATAATTCCTCAAAACGCATATAATTCCTCAAAAACGCATCATATCACCAAATCAATAAACCTCAAATCCTCAAATCATCTCAAGAAATCTCAAATCTCTAATCATCTCAAATATCTCATAATACCTTAATAACAAACAATGATGCTTCGGCTTGGCGGGCTGGCGGGCAATGGTCGAGGATCGTTTTCTATAAAAATCGGTTATAGTTTAGGTGTCTATTTACCTAGTTCTCTATAACCTTGGCTCTGATACCAATCTGTAACACCCCCAAAATTTGGTACAGCAGAAGACTCAACAAGCTTTCGGGGTGCTACGGGGATTGGTATCCAAACACAAGACATAAAAGAACGAGATAAAGTAAACAAGATAAAATACAACCACGCGGGGTTTTAAAGTTTACATTATCCCAAAAACATCCAAAGTCAGGCCAAAAAGAAATAAATATAGGTCCACAATAGTTATCAGAGTTTTAGAAATATAGATCCATAACCGGTGCCAAATGCCAAGCCTCCAATCCCAAGCATCCGCAGAGCATCACTTAATTACCTGAGAAAACGTGCTAAAAGTCAGCTTTCGCTGGTGAGATCATAGGTTTAGATTCTTAATTCAATATAGTGGACATATACGCAAAACGCATGCTAGCTAGACTAGGGCTCAATCATCCAACCAAAATAATCCAACCAAAATAATCCAACCAAATCAAATCATCCCTATAGGTGCACGCTATAGCTCAAATCAATCCAATCAATAGCTTACCTAGCTCAAGTCTAGGCCTCGCTCTATAGTCAATCCAATAGCTTACCTAGTTCGGAGACTAGGCCTCGCTCAACAACCAAATCAATAGCTTACCTAGATCTAGTCTAGGCCTCGCTCTATAACCAAATCAAATAGCTTACCTAGTTCAGGGACTAGGCCTCGCACAACAACCAAATCGGTAGCTTACCTAGCTCAGGTCTAGGCCTCGCTCAATAACCGTATCAATAGCTTACCTAGATCTAGTCTAGGCCTCGCTCTACCTAGTTCTATAAGCATAGCAAGTTTTGAAATCAAAAAGCGAATAGTCCACATAAAGCATTTGCACGTTTCTCACCCCAAGTATTGAAAACAAAGTTCAAGAGTAAAAGTGGGGCTATGACTCACCTCAAGTCCAGAAATCCTCAAAAGAAACGTTAGAAGAAAGACGTAAGTAAATCTCAAGCAACTCACGTAACGGCGACTACTGACTCGGCACTTCCTAACAATATTAAACCCGTTCAGAAAACACTTCCTCAAAATCAAGTATTCCCGTTCCCGAACGTAATTCATTTTACTTTCCAAAATATACATTTCTCGAGTTTACTTCATATTCATTTGAAATTCGACGTTTGGTATCCATACGGGTGGAGGGTCGACACAACACAACCAAAAAGCCTCAACAAAGAACCAATAACAAGATAACTATAGGTCTAATATTAGCCCAACATATTATTTAAATAATTATCGAAGCTTATTAAATCCGTCGATTTGATAATCTCCCATATTTATTTACGTAATATATCGTTCCAAAATTATACCCAATCTAAAACACATTGCACATAAATTTCTATTTGGTATATGTCGTAGCCCAATGAATTCCCTATATATATCGTCGAATCGGCCAAAATTCCACGAGACATATAGTAATTCATTACCCTAAAATATATACCACATCCTATGGGCGTCGTGGGATACGATGCCCATTAATATATCCATTTTATATCGTCAAATAACTCGATCTAGAATAAGTCATTCGATATATAAAATGTTTATATTAACCGTCATATATCCGTGACAACACAAAGTCACAATATAAAGCCCACTTGGACTTTAAAGACCCAAAATTCGTATAACTCGATAAGTTTCTATTTTTATAAACAAACCCATATTATTAATTGTTAGTTATCCGACGTATAATACGCCATTATTTATATAGTTATTATTTATAATAATATCCCGACATTTATTACACCATTTTCATAGTGTAATAACTATCGCTTTATTATTATACGTTTACTCGTGATCGTTTTATTATTAATATACGCATTTATATATATATATATATATATGTACGTTTAACACGTCTATATACGTATATAAACGATTATATTCTTAATAATATTATAACGAGTATTATTTTTAATATAGACTTTTAAATATTTATCGAGTCATAGAATTTGGTCACATGTCCGAGTCATGACCCTCGGCTCATAGTCCAAGTCCAAATACAATACCAAGTCAAAATAAATAAAACAACTCCGTCCAAATCAATCCCAATACCACGTGCTACAACATGAGGGTCCGACTACGGCACCCGACTAATCCTATCTCCGTCATCTAATAACCGTATCACAACGGTCCCCAATTCACTTTCGTCAACACATCTCCAAATATACTCAAAAACAATAGATACCGCAAGGCGTCCAAGATAATAAGCCAAATGTCCAAATCGTAAACATCACACGAATAAATAATCACAAGTAACATATATTATCCGAAACCAAGTATAGGCGGGTTGAGTTACCAAGTCAACCCGGGTCAACCATAAGCTCAAGACATGAAATAGAGCCACACCCGAGACTAATGAGTCTCGGCTAGCTCTTTGAGCTTGCTCGAACCAAAACAGCCCCTAGGGGGGGGGGGGGCGTTCGGCCAAATACCAAACGACCACAAAGGTCAAAACCAAATCAAACACCTTCGACCGGACCCAAGGGGGTCGCGATCTTGCTCCCATTCGAGCCATCCCAAGTCAAACGGACCCTTAGGGTCTCGGCAACAATCAAACAACAACAACAAGATGAATCGGGGAGGACCCCAATGGTTCTCGGCTCGACAAAACAAGCCACAAAAACCGACTCCGAGACCTCGAGGGTCTCGGTTACGCTCAATCCGAGCACCAATCCAACCAAGATAACCATTCAATCAAGAAATCCTTCCACCAATCGGATCCCAATCGACCCACCCGGATACCAAACATCATCTTTAAACCATTTTCATCAAAACCCAAATAATCTTGTTTCCAAATCCATGGAACCCGAAAACAAAAAGAAAACCGTGACCCAAGGTCACGATTTGAACACAAATCCGAGTCAAAACTCGGCCTACCTTTATCCACCAAATAAAAACTCGAATGGATCTTCAATACCACAACAAGGAGTGACAAATTCGAGGTGAAATCGAATGAAAAATAAGGGTTTAGGGCGCGTGCTATGATGGATCGAGTAGGAAATGGTATGGGGAGTTGTTTTATGGTGGTGTTGATGTTGATGGAGCGGCGGTGAGGTGGTGGCAGCCGGCTAAAGGGGCGGCGGCTAAGGGAGGTTAGGGTTTGGAGATGATATCTTTGAGAGAGAGAGGAAAAAGAGTAAAGTGGTGAGGGGTGTTGTGGGGGTCGGTTCACACACAAGGACGATTCATAGTAGGAAAAAAAATATATAATTTGTTTTATTATTATTATTAGTGATAGTAGTGGGCTAAGTAGCCCCAAATAAACACACGGGCCAAACCCGAAACCTTTAATAATCGATCACTTTTTCCAACCGAACCCGTTCCAAAAATAATAAAATATCCGAATTCCATAAAAATATAAATAAATTGTTAGGTCAACCTAGTGCCGGAGTCAAAGTAGTGCCAACAATAACGATCTCAAAAATAATCCATCACGACCGAATCAAACCAAACCATAATTAAATAACTAAATCCCAAATACATCGTACGATTAAATCACGTACCAACATTTGTAAAATATCTCGTCACAATAAATTTTCAGAAATTCCATATTTATTATATAAATGTAATGCGGGTTTTATAAAACGGCTCCCTATTTTGCCAGTTGTCACATATTTTGTATCTTAAAGTTAGGTTTTAGTGAAAAATGAGGTTTAATGTTTGACTTTCAATTGTCGAATGAGGACTCGTCAAGTGGAATATAGGCGGTATATGATACATATTTAGATCAAGGATATTTTAGGATATAACATTTATTGTTCATAATCTGATTCAAGGTTGGTGCAAACAATGGAATATTTGGTGATAGTTTTTGATACTGCTCTCACCGGGCATACGCTTCGACTTTTGCAATTTCCATCAACACTGGAGAAAGGTATTGGAAGAACGATGAGTTTAGAGAGCAAATTTGGTGGTTTGTTGGGTCAAGTATTTATCAGCTAATGTCACTTTCATATAAATACTACTTCTCACTTTTGTGCTAAATTTCCAATCTTTAACTCAATATTGTTTCAAAATCAAACTAAAACTTAGCAAACTGGTGCAATAATGAGGTAAACACTAAGACAGTTCTGATGAGAGTGAATACCATATAGAGCTATTCTTACCAGAAAAGGTCAAGATTACACCCAAATTCTTTTTTTAAAGACACCCGAACAGCATCGTGAAAGACGGCTTCTGTGAGATAAGATCTATTGAACCTGTAAGATTTATTAACTAATCGTTTTACATTGGCCTTAATTATTAAAATAAATACCTATAATCATTGATTATCTTTTGATATAAAAATTATTACCATTTATGCAGTTGTGTACACCATTGAGTTTTTGAGAAGCGTGGACTATTGTTGCAAAATGAAACTGAGTCATCTTCTAACAAGATTAGCCAACAGACTTCGGGAAAAGTCTTCTATACTTTAGACGAACTCTATAAGAAATACACAACAAAGACTATCGATGATCTGAGTGATCAGTGCCGTAACCCTTTCCTATAAATTATTTCGTTCTGAAAATTGTTGGTGTTAATTTATGTTTCCTGAACTCAATGAAATTTACCTTCCATTTGCAAGCTACCTATGTTGTGTGATTGGCCACAATTGTTTTCATTAAAATTGACTAACTTAATACCATGTCATTCCTTAATTGAACATTATTTTTATTTAGCGTAGTGATGTCGAAACGTACCTTAAAAACTTAGAAAAGTTGGAGTAAGATACGTATTTAAGATTGAATTCGGTGGTTACATCATAAAAACAATTGGAAATTTATATGAAGCAATAATGCCGATCTTTATTTTATGAATAAATAAGTGTAAGTATATGTTACATTTATAAAACTCTTTTATTGATGACGTTTTCAAGCGCAAACTTTGTCAAAAGTTGTGCTTTTTTTAAAGCGTCATGTTTTTTCTCATGGTCAGTTGTATGTAGCTGTTTCAAGGGTTAAGAGAAAAGAAGGGCTGAGAGTTCTTTGTTGCGACAGAGAGGGTAACTATACTGATAAAACAAACAATGTTGTATTTAAAGAAGTTTTACACAAACTTAGATAAGACGGAAATTCTGTGTTATGTGATGTACTTTTGTTTTAATGGTTTATATCAATCAACAATGGTGATTTGTTTCTAATAATTAATAAATTATCAGTACTATAGATATAAATATTGGTTACATTCAAATAATTTTTTTTTTTTTAATTCTACTTTATATTAAACTATATAATTTAAATTACAAATATCTTAAATTTATGTAAATAATATATCGAAACTAGCCCGCCCATCGGGCGGGTAGTTAATCTAGTATCATATAATTAGGAAATTTTTGTTTGAGTAGTTAAGCTCCCTTCGTGAGACATCAATAGTTTGGATAAGTGAATTGTACTCAACATGTGTGAAGTTTGGTGATTTGTTTAGTAGGATTCGTGAGGATGAACACACGTACGCTGACACAACTATCCGTTTTAGAAATGAACATTGGTAGGACAAAGTTGTCACTTTTTCTTCCATAGAAATGAAGGCAACCAAGAGGGACTCGTATCACCGGTTTTGTAACATAGTCGCCTCAATTGCTAGTTCATTTGTCGTAACATGTCACTGCAAAGGGCGTTTGATATTGTGTGGTAAGGGCATAGGGAATTTCGTCTAGAGTGGTAGAATTTGCATGAACACAACAGCGAAATGTTTTTCTTTTGGAACATGAATGATGGTACATGATTGTGCATGAATCACCAGGTTAGTGTTGATTTTTGATATTTAAAGTTATTCTCGATGACATCGTCTCATTTTCTTATTAAAAAAAAAAAAAAAAAAAAAAAAAAAAAAAAATCCTGAAAAATCAAAATTGGAATGTTGATGTAATTGCGTTTATTTTTATTTATTTATTTATTTATTTTTTAATGATACTCATGCCTAAAATTTATGTCTAAAGATGTGCCTAATAACAAGATCAAAACATGTGTCAAAATCAAAAGTGGAGATCAGGAGTGAGAAATTATGCATGTGATGTGTCAAATAATGAATTGTTTAGGCATGAAATTAGGCTTATATTTTAGGTTTCTATATCAATGCTCTTTTTTATCCCCACCTTCCTGTTTATTTATTTATTTTATAATTTAGTTTATATCAAAAAACTATAAAACTAAAAGTACGGAACAGAAAATATAAAGTTTAATATGTTAAATGCTTAAAACTGTAAGAATTACGAAATAGAAACTCATAAAAAACTGTGATGCACTGTAAATAGTGGGGGACAAAGAGAATAAAAGTACAACCCCCCCTAGTAGGGAGAGTTTGTATAACACAACCCTTCTCTGAAATTTTTGAATCATGTCGTAGACCTTTTTTGAATGTCGGTTGACCCTTTAGTTGAAGCATCAACACAAAGTTTGCAAATAAAAGGTTTGGAGCGCCCATTTCATAAGTGAAAGGATTATAAAAGCTAAGAATGTATATTAAATTTTCACAGTACACAACACAATCTAGTTTTTGATGTTTGAACTAATCTGTAAACTTCATTAACCGTGCACTTAAAGACATAACACTATTCTCAACAAGTATGATACTCATTCACTATACTATATAAACAAGCAAGATTTCACTTCTTTAACCTATGTGAGATTCTTTAACCTATGTGAGATGTAAGATAGTTGAAATGACTATCAAATACATGATAACGTACATACCTACATGTTGACTCATGCTACATGTTATCTATGGAGAAAATTTAGAAGTTTGTCGCCCCGCACTCGGCTATAAAAGCTTGATTATGCAATATATAGTAATATAATGAAATTCAACAAAATATTACTGTCTAAGAAAAAGTAAAAATATAAAAATGTGAATAATGTATTTAAGTATTGAGTTTTGCTAACTTGTGCCCACTGGGCACTTGTTTAGCTATATATATAAGGAATGTTAAAGTTAATTAATATCAAAATGATTATTAATTACTGTAATTTAGAGATCAATAAATGTTCATTAAATGCAGTTTTTGATTTAAAAGAAAATTTTGTCTTCATTAGCTGCGCTCAATCATGTGCCGCACACATTAGGAAAATGAAACACAAACATATCGGATATGTTATGGGCCTGTAGTTATTGTATGGGCCGAGATTTATATCTTGCTATTAAGCGTTTACGTAGTTATTTTGTTCTATATAATTTAGTTTGTTTTACGTCAATTTTCAAATTAGAAACAAATTTTTTTTGATAAAAGGTAAAGTATTATAGATAAATCACAAAAAGTGCAAAGCCTCAAACACACTACATGGATGATCCTCATGAGTGTTAAGAGACCTTAATTAGGATTAGTTTGAACGGTAATCTCTCGATATCTTAACTAGAAATTTAGGCAACAAAGAGGGCTTAGATCACCAATGTTGTACCTTTTGCATGATTGAACTCTAGAATGCTAAGAGCTTAAACGACCAAAGTCATATCTCATATGTGCTCAACAAAGACCTTACATGGAGGGACATGCCTTAGTTCATTTTTATGGCGTGTTACTGTGGAATCAAAATGGCATTGTATGGTAACGGTTATGTAAGTTCATGTGGATTGATGTAACATCTAGTGATAAAAATTAAAAGAACAACAACGGCTATTGGATGAACATTACTATATATATTAGTTGCATAAACATTTATGGACAATCTTTGTAAACAGAAAGGCATAGAGTACCATTTTTTTTCAAGTGACAATAGATAACATGAAAGTTCTTTTTTAGTGACACACATATTAAAAAAAATAATAATAATAAATAAAAATAAATAAATAAATAAATAAAATCAAGTTTCCAATACACATCGTTTGTCACTGAAGTTTGATTTTTTTCGTTTTACAACCCCAACAAAAAAGTATCTAACGAAAAACATGACACTATTTCGTGTCATGTATGGTGTTCATACACTTAAGTATATATCCAATGAAGATTTCACTTCTTTAATCTTTGTGGGAATACTAAACAGTACGTACATGCTAATTAAGTTGTCTGTTCATTATAGAGCGTTTTTATTTTGATGCTAATCTGATAACTAATACCAGAGTTTAGATACGTTAATTAAGTGATGACTGCAATTGAACTCGGATATCATCTATGGAGTACAAACTTTATCACTATTTTCATATGGGTTCACTCTCATTTTTTTCTTTCTTTTTTGCTTGCTTGTGATCAAGGAAACAATTGGCGATAATGCAACTCAGGTTGTGTTTCTCAAATTTACATGCCACGATGTTAGGGTTAAGTGTCGTTGGAAATGCAAGGCAACTTCTTTTTGGGTCTAAATTTCAAATATAAGAGTTGATTTGGAGGGAAAATCCATGTACTACAAAATTTGATAAATTTGGAATAAAAAGCTGGTGAAGAAGGATCCAATGCTCTTTAATGTCTTTGAGACAGGATCATTACTAGCTTTGACAAAAGAAAAGTCTTCATGAGACCTTTTGGTAATAATAAAGAAAAATACAACAATATTATTAAAGAAACCAAAATCATGACCACACCAACTCACCCTCCAAAACATTTAAATTTCACACCAAAAGTGAAAAGTTTGAAACAAGATCATGCTTGGCACAAGACAAAGCAAGAAACATAGCAGTTTCATCATTTTGCAATGCTTGTGTTTCTTTTCATTATTTATTTACTTTTGTTCAAACAGTTTGTGTTTCTTTCTAAAAAACCAAAATTTAATTTACCAAAATTTGGTACATTACATAGAAGACCATCACAGAAGTGACGTAATATCCTCACAAGAGATCTCAGGTTCAAACTTCACCACGTACACATCTTGGAAGTGGCTAAAGAAAGGGTCAAAAAGGGTCAAGGACATACCCCGATTAAGCTACATTCATTTGAGTTAAAGGCTCACGCTTCCTGAATAACCTCAATAGTCCTGACCTTATATGTTTACCCGATACGTTACATATGCAAATTGCAAAAGTACAATGTATGTCAAAGAACAATATTTCTTATGAACTTAAGTTTGTTAGATGCATATGCTTTTAGCCTTTTTGTATGTCAAAGAACATAAATAACAGTCACCGAAAATAAACTATCCTTCTCATTTCATGACAACATCCGACATTACAACTTGTATCGACTCAAGACACCCAAATTACACTTGAAAAATTAGGAAGAAAGCGGAAAAGAACGGAAAAAAAAAAGAAAAAAAAAAGAAGCCATTTGGATCATGTATCCTAAAACCAATATACCTAGTCAGATCTAAAACACAAACTAGCAGACAAAGCACACGTGTGAACAACACTTCAAACCTGCTCCCGAAAATAGTGAATACATAGTTCGTGTTCTCAATTGAAGCTTGGCCGAGGTTGCACGAGACATGTTGATGTGTAAATAACACTCACTTGCCAGAAATACGGCAAGAAAAAAAAGGATCAAAAGGTTGAAAAATATGGAATGTGAAATGAACACACTAGAAAAACATTGAAATAAGTTTATGGTGAGAGGATAGACAGGGGCTAGCACTGGCGACCCCTACGACACCCAAGAGCACCGGCATTGGAGGTCATGCTACCAACCATGCTAGATGATTTAGCACCCAAACTTGAGGCTCTAGCGTAGCTAGCCGAGGCTCCAGCACCAGATGGGGTGAAATAAGCACCGTTAAGAAGTAAGTCACCTTCTGATCTCCAGTTCCATCCATGCCATTTTCCTGCAGCCGTATCCACCCTCTTTGTAACCTGTACACATAATCAAATTTCCATCTCAAAATCAACATCAAAAAGTATCGCTGAGAAAACTAAATAACTAAGTTTTCTTCTAAATAGTACAAAACTGTTTCATTACGGAGTATTAATTTTTTCTTTTTTGATGATCAAATGTACATTGGGGCATTGCCCTAGTGTCATCACTTCCCATCCGAAACGTCCAGTTGACCTGTCAAGGAAGGTTTTGAAGAATATGGAATAGGTGCCCAATGTCGGCATCCATAAAGGATGCATGGGGTCAAAGTTTTCTCGCCAATTTAAATATAAAGTGTCAATAATTACATTATTTCCATAATGCATTCAAACACCAAAAGTACACCAACCAAGTTATAAATATAGAGTCAAGTAGTAATAAAGTTACCTCTTTAGCAAAAGGATTGGCAGGGGCAAGATATCTGTTGCCTTGGCTGTTAATGGTGGGGCTTGCACTTCCACCAATAGCATACATCTCCCAGTGAGTGTAGTCATTGTTTACTACATGAAAATAACCATGTCTGCATCTGCAACATTATTATTTTTTTTACCAAAATTAAGTCAGATATGCACCTAATTTACATTGTACAAAATTTCTAGTAATAAATGGATGTGTACCTTGGCATTCTCTGAATTAGACCTTTACCAAAGTGGTTATAAGCTATAGTCACTTGCATCATCTTGTCTCTTACATATGAGTCACTATGGCCCAGCAACATCACCTGTTATCAAAGTATAAATCATTAAAGTGTTGATCTTTTTGCTTTTTTAACAATTATTAGTAGATATGATAATGTGATGCATGTGCTGATACACGCGTTGATTGTGGTTATATGTGACCTCTAACGCGTTTTAGGTCAAAAATGTTACAAAACAAAGTTACCCGTTTGACCAATGACTCAACCCTTTCAGTTATGATATCAAGATTGACGTACCTCGTTGTGGTGAGCTAAGTGGTTATTGGAAATGGTGATGGCAGTCGAGCCCATAACAGCATCCACAAGTCCGTCAGCACATTTAGAGAGCGAGTTATGATCGATCCATATATGACTTGATCCAAAGATAGAAATAGCATCACCATCAGCCATTGTCCTCCAACCATAATGAGACGGAGAGCTTCTAACCAGCGCGTTACCAGTTGGTTTACAGTCATGAATGTGTAAACCGTGAATAATAACATTGGTAATAAACTGAAGTGTTAAGCATCCTCCATAAGCTATATGAACATTAGCTCCACGCGCATCAATTGTTTTAAAACTGTTCATGATAAGTTCTTGCTTTAACGTAATCACCATGTCACGTTTGAACACGATCCATAATGGAGCCTTTTGTCTCAGGAAGCAGTGACTACATAAAACCGACCGTCACGGTCTCCAATGGCATTTCTTCCAAACCCAATGCTACAGTCAGCAAGACGCTTGCGGTTATGCTGCCAGTTTTTGTCACACCTCCAGCAGTCATCAATAGGATTACCGGTCCCGCATGAGAAATATCCCAGTTTCCTCCTCTCGGTGTTATTTCTCATGGTCCTGCACAACATCACATATTATTAGAATTTTCAGGTCCGGTCAAAATTGGTTAAAAAAAATCTAATGGGTCAAAACAGGTTGGGTCAAAGCCTGTTAAAAAAAATAAATAAATAAATAAAATAAAATAAAATAAAATTCTAGTTGAAACCTTGGGCCAGGTCAAAACCAGTAAAACAATTTACGGGTCGAAACTGATAAAAAAAGCTCTACGGGTCAACATGGCCTCGTCATGCCAAACTTAGTAAAAATCTTACAGGTCAAAATGGGCGAGTCAAGTCAAAAATTTTAAAACATTTACTGGTCGAAACGGGTGAGATCGGGCAAAATTTACTTCTAACTTATATCATAGGTTCTAAACAATGAACACTACACTGTAACCTGTTTATTCACGTGCGAGTGTTTGTTTGTTCGATTAATGGCAACATGACAAGTCTTGTGGGTGTTTGTTCAGTTCATTCTACTTTTCCTAGGCGCTAGGCGGTGGTCAACCGCCCGACTAGCGCCTAGCGCATTTTGCAACCTTGGTATTTTGTTTTGTGTAATCATCTCCGATCATATATTTCCGATTAAACACCACAAGTATCTTCATCATCAAATCCCGATTTACCCATCACAAACCAGATTCCGACCGGACCCACCACGCGCCTTCACGCGCCGGGAAAGTTCGCCGGAATCTTACTTTTTCTGGCAATTAAAGTATACCACCGACTGGAACCTCTTTTTCCGACCAAATCCCCACTAGCTGCGGATACTCATTCCCTGCCACGCTCCTCCACGCGCTGGTGGGGGTGGAGCTACAGTAGTTTTTCATTTTCGTTTCCAGGTGAAGCGTGACGGCGATCTTAGTCTCACCTCCGGCGAGTGAAGAATCCCATCAACATTTAGAGGCTGATCCAAGTCCTTTTGAAGGTTCCCGCTGCCGGCCGCCCCCTGCCGCCGTCGGCTGCCGCCACTGCTGACCGGAATTTTTTTTCCGGCAGCAGCAGAGCACATCTTTATACTTTCCCTCTGCTCTCTTTTTCTTTCCCTTGTTTTTTATTATTTGTTGTTCTTTTTCTCGGGTGCTCTGCTTTGTTTTTGTTCCTTGTCGTTCCCTTTTTTTTTTTTTTTTCTCTTAGTGCTTTTGTCTTGGTGTTTGTTTTCTTGTGGGTAGGATAGACACTTTAGTTGGTGATGGTCACCTGAGGTCATGTCTTGCCGGCTCGAGAGGGGTAGGGGTAGGGGTACGCGGGTCTAGAGTGCCTAGGGGTGTTGGTAGATTAGCGGGTACGCGTAGGATTAGAGTGGGTAGCTGGAACGTAGGGTCGTTGACCGGTAAGATCTTTGAGCTTGCTGACGTCTTGAGGAGACATAAGGTTGATATAGCGTGCTTCCAGGAGACCAAATGGAAGGGGTCTAGCACGAGGGAGGGAAACGGCTACAAGCTTTGGTACTCGGGCTCCAGGTCAGCGAGGCACGGAGTTGGAGTCATTCTAGCGGCGGGTCTTAAGGATAATGTGGTGCAGGTGGTCAGGAGAAGCGATAGAACCATAAAGATTACGTTGGTTATTGATGGTGAGACCGTTAACGTGATCAGTGCATATGCACCTCAAGTGGGTCGCAGTGACTTGGAGAAGAGGAGTTTCTGGGACTCCCTCGACGCGCTCGTGAGGGAGTGCCCTGCAGACCAGCAACTGATTATAGGTGGTGACTTGAACGGTCACATAGGAGCTACAACGGATGGATACGATGGGGTTCACGGAGGTTTCGGCTATGGAGTTAGGAATGAGGAAGGTTGCTCGATACTAGAATTTGCTACCGCTCACAACTTGGTGGTGGCGAACTCTTTCTTTAAGAAGAGAGACGTCCACTTAATTACCTTCCATAGTGGGGGTCACAGCACCCAGATTGACTACCTGCTGGTGCGTAGAGATAACCTTAGAGCATGTAAGGACTGTAGGGTTTACCCTGGCGAGGCATGCTCATCCCAACATAGATTGGTGGCATTAGACGCACTTTTTCAGGGGCGACGACACAGGAGAGAGGCGATAGGGATGCCTAGGATCTTGTGGAAGAATCTGAACGGAGATGTTGAGGAGTCGTTTAGAGCGAAAGTCTTTGAGGGTCTCTCTGCTCGGGCGGAGGACTTGACTTCTACGGATGCGGACCAGTTGTGGAACACCCTTGCGTGTACCATCAGAGACACGACAAAGGATTCCTTGGGAGTGACTAGTGGGTCAGCGAGAACCCAGTCTACCCGCAGGGAATCGTGGTGGTTCAGTGAGGAGGTGCAAATCAAAGTAGCAGAGAAACAAGCTCGGTTCAAAGAGCTTCTTTTGAACAGAAAGAGCCATCAAGCGGATAGGACCGCCGCCGAAGAGTGGTACAAGGTGGCTAAAAGAGAAGCAAAGAAGGCGGTAGCTGTAGCGAAGGACAAGGCGTATGAAGACTTGTATAAGAAATTGGACTCCAAAGAGGGAGCAAATGATATCTTCAGAATAGCTAAAGCCCGTGAGAGAAGAAGAAGGGATTTAGGTAACATAAAGTACATCAAAGATGAAGGAGGACGCACCATCGTGATCGAGGAAGATATTAGGAAGAGATGGGGAGAGTATTTCTCCTCTCTCTTTAACGAGGGGAGCACCGACGGTAGCGGGGAAGGAGAGAACCCAAGCGAACAGTTGTTACCAGAATGCTACTACTCAGGGATTAGCCAAGGAGAAGTGAAGGTTGCTTTACAAAAGATGGGTAGAAACAAAGCAGTAGGCCCGGATCAAATTCCCATAGAAGCTTGGAAGAGCCTAGGAGAGGAGGGGGTTAAATTGTTGACCTGTCTCTTCAACAAGATTTTCTCCGGCACTAAGATGCCAGAAGAATGGAGACTTAGTGAAGTAATCCCCATCTTTAAGAACAAGGGTGACGCTCAAGTGTGTAGCAACTATAGAGGTATTAAGCTACTTGGTCACACAATGAAGCTCTGGGAGAGAGTTATTGAGAGGAGGTTAAGAAGGGAGACCAGGGTGTCAGAGAACCAATTTGGTTTTATGCCAGGGAGGTGCTCAGTAGAGGCTATCCACCTCCTTAGAAGTCTCATGGAGAAGTTTAGAGAAAGACAAAAAGATTTGCATATGGCTTTCCTTGATCTTGAAAAGGCATATGATAGTGTCCCACGGGAGTTGATTTGGAGGACTCTAATAGATAAAGGGACCCCAAGGAGATACCTTAGAGTCATTAGGGATATGTACGAGGGGGCGAAGACCCGTGTATGGTCAACGGTGGGGACCACTGAGTTTTTCCAGGTGGGAGTTGGACTTCATCAAGGATCAGCCATTAGCCCTTACCTCTTTGCCTTGATTCTATATGAGATATCTCGAGGGATTCAAGAGAACATTCCTTGGAGCATGATTTTCGCAGACGATATTGCGTTGGTTGCAGAATCGGCGGAAGGGCTAAATTACAGACTGGAGCACTGGAGAGAAGCACTGGAAGACAATGGCCTCCGAGTTAGCTGAGAGAAGACTGAATACATGAGATGTGATTTCGGTAGCAACGAGAACGGCCTCAACGAGGAGATGGAAGTTCGGGTCGGCGACCAGATTCTCCAACCAAAGGAGTCTTTTAGATATCTGGGCTCGGTGATCCACAAGTCAGGGAGGATAGATGATGATGTTACCCACCGTATTAGAGCAGGTTGGGCGAAATGGAGGGCGTCGTCAGGAGTACTCTGTGATAAGAAAGTTCCCTTTAAGTTAAAGGGAAAATTCTATAAGGTGGCGATTAGACCAGCTATCTTGTACGGGTCAGAGTGTTGGCCTATCACGAAAGCTTAAGCTAACATAGTGGAAGTGGCATAACTGAGAATGCTAAGGTGGATTTGTGGTAAGACCAGGCTTGACATGATTCCGAATGGAGTTTTTAGAGCAGAACTCGAAGTTGAAACTATTATCTCGAAGATGCGAGAAGGAAGGTTGAGGTGGTTGGGTCATGTCAGGAGGAGGCCACAAACAACGCTAGTAAGGAGAGTAGAAGCGCTAATGGTCGACGGTTTACGAAGGAGGGGTAGGCCTAAACTTAGGTGGGAGGATAGACTTAGACAAGACATGAAGGAGCTTCTCTTGTCCGAGGACATGATCTCAGATAGGAAAGCTTGGAGAGCCAGGATTAGAGTTTGCGACTAGTTTCGGGCTAGGTGGTAGTTGTAGGCCCTTTGTGTTTGCCTTAGCTGTAGGCCCCTTGCGTTTGCCTTGCCTTCGTTTAGGTCTCTTCCCCTTAGTTGTAGGCCCTTTGCGTTTGCCTTAGCTGTAGGCCCCGTGCGTTTGCCTTGCCTTCGTTTAGGGCTCTTTCCCTTAGTTGTAGGCCCTTTTGCCTGCTTGCTTGTCCCTTGCCCTCTTTTTTTTTTTTTTTTTTTTTTTTTTTTTTGCCTCTTGTCATTTGTGTGGTGTGCTGCTTTGCTTTGTCTTCTTTTTGTTCCTTGTTTGTTGGCTCATGCGTTTTTGCTTTGTTTGCAGGTCTCTCTTTTTCTATCACTCGCACTTTTGCACTTGCCGGAGGTCTCCTGGAAGCAGTCTCTCTACTCCCAGTTTTGCTGGGGTAGGGGTAGGATCTGCCTACATTCTACCTCCCCCATACCTCGCTTCCGCGGGATTGGGTATTGTTGTTGTTGTTGTTGTTGTTGTTGTTGGTGTTGGTATTTTGTTTTGTGTGCAGGGCCTTACATGTAAGTCTCCCTAGCCGCACTTTCTTATGTCACTTGAAGGTGATGTTTATGGCTTTTTGTCAAATTGTCTATCAAAGAACCACTGGTCACAAGTTACTTAATTCACCTGAATCCTCGTCACATTAATCTTCTTATAGACTAGACATATTTGGCCAAAATGCAGTCACTAGAGTAATGCATTAGGAAATTTACCCAATACATCAGTTCTGTTAAAGCAACTACTTATACGTTTCAGATAATCTGTTCTTGTTACCCTGAATGTTTTATAAAATCTGATGGCTGAACACCGCAAAGCTGATTACTGGGACCGTAGGTTTACAGCACATTTGAACATTCCTTAATTTGTCTGTTCAATCTATTTATATTGTTAACAAGACCTGATAGCATAAAATAAGACAACTCTTGTAATGGAAGCATTGCATGTTTTTATCTTTCGGTAATGATAGGATTGGTGTTTTAGACGCTTTTCTAGGCAAGAAGTTCTCTAGGTTTCGGCTAGCTATTGGTCACAATGGTTCCTAAATTAACCAAAGTATCCATCACATATTGTCGGTGAATGGACTGCTATTTTTTTTTTTTTTTGTCTTTTAACCAATTTTCGACTATCATCTTCATCTACTGTCAATTTCAGTACATAAAACTTCACTGTTTTGACATTTTTGGTTGTAAATACTACATAGTTATGAATAAACTCAACACGAATCTCTTTGTTACGGATGAAATTTGGTCTTTTCTGGCTTTATTGATTTTAGTTTCTCATGTGTGTCACCGGATGGAAAATGTTTATCCATAGCAAGTGGTTCCTTCAGAAGTTTGGTCATGAATGTACATAGAATAATCTTTATGTTGCATTTACCTTGATGTTAAACTATAAAAAAATAATGTTAATTGACCACTTCAATTGCGTTTGTAGGTCTAAACAATATGTTGATGGCTTATGAGAGGATAAATTTGCCTATGCTCTGTGTATATTTTCTCTTTCTATTGGGCCAAATCCTGAACCCATTACATTTGTGGGAAAGACTCCGGTATGCTTTATGCTATTCACTTTGTTTCTTACTATGAATGAACGTACTAGATTTTGTTTGTTGGCATTTCAAATAATTTTACACGCAATGTACCGTTACTGGGGAAGATCATTCCCACAAGAGGACCCACTGACTTTGGATGGGATCCGTCTTCTAACCTGATGGTTATGATTAAACGTAAGGCCATTTCTGTTTCTATAAAATCATCTCCTGAATAGGTGGCAATTTCGACAAATTTACTTATAAACGATAAAACGGGTCTTGCAATTTTCATATTTTTACCGGGTCCTATGGTTCAAAGCATGTTTAGATAAAAGAGGAACACATCAAATGGGTCGAATGGGTCAAACAGGTTGAAAGTCACGGCAAGTCTATCTTTTGAGAGTACAAACTTTATAAATTGTGGAGAAAGAAGTTTTTGTAGGTCCCCATTCTGACCTACCTGTTTTGACATTCTTATGAACCAAAACCATTTTGATCCGTTTCAACCCGATCCATCTTGACTCACCATCTCTAATCTCCCTGCACCTTTCATATCATTGCTGCTTGTGATAAAACCAAACTAATTTTATGATTTATGTTGTTATGATTATGCTGAAATTCCCAAGGAAGAAAAGAACAAGGTATCTCATCGCGGAATAGCTCTTGCACTGGTAAAATCCCACTTTGCTGAGGTTGGGTATGTATTCGACACATAAGATAGAATGTTATTTCCGTTAGATGAAAGGTATCCACTTTGTATTTTGGGTTAAAAAAACTGATAAATGCAAATCTGGGATCATTTTATTTAAGGAAACAAAAGCTAAAGTTTGTGACTGATCTTTGATCACTTTGACAATGGTAGTAATTTTAATGTGAGTTAACATGATAAACCAACCAAAAGCTCTAGAAAATGACCATTTAAAAAGCAATTACATTGTCTTGTTCGTTAATCAAATTGGTCTAATGTATCGTATGAGTGAATATACCGTGACTCCTGCATAGTCTAGCAAGACCCATAGTCCTCATATTTATGATGTTGTATAAGTGTACTTCCGTTGTTGTTGCTTAATATAAGCGTTAATTTAGCATCTATGCGTTTGGATAATTCTGGTGACATATGTTCGTTAGGACAAATTTGTCCTTCTGTCTCATGATATCTTCCTTAGAAAAGTAGGCAACCAAGAGGGCTCAGATCACCTGTGTTGTACCCGAGTCATCTCATTTCTTAGTCACATGAATGGCATTTGGATCAGTTTGAATGGCACCTTATGCATGAGTGAGCTGTGCAATTTATAAGCCTAAAGTGCTAAGTCATATGTGTTAAATAGAGCCCCTGCATGGAGCCATGGAGGCATTCTTGTGTGACTGGCCCATGACTTTGAGAAGACTGTTATGTGACAAAAGGAAGGTCACGTGCATGGCACGTGACAAGTTAAAAAATTACCCAACCACATCTTAACTAATTTTTCCAGCCATTTTGTATTCCTTTAAATACTTCATATTCTCTCATTTGTAAAGTACTTTTTGGATGATTCAATTCTCTCTCAATCTTGTAACATCTCATTGATCAATAACAAATCCATTAATCAATTTCATATCGAGTTACTCTTCTTGGTTAGTAATTCTTATGTTTTGATTGTTAATTCTCAATCTTTATTAGATTCTGGATTAAGTATATTTCATTTGGTATCCAGAGCCATTCGTCCTGTTGCCTGATCATCAAGAATAACTGTTTTCTGTTAAAGATTCAGTTAGGTTCAAATCTTGTTATCAGTTCTTGATTTCTGTTAGTAAACTAGTGTGTTTTTGCTTCAGTAATCATGGTGGTTACCACAAGATCTAATGATGGTGTTGGAACCAGTCAAGAAGGGGCTCCCACTATAGAGAGTCAGTTGGAATTCTTGGTTAGAAACATGACACAAATGGGAGAGAGTATTAAGGCGTTGGAGTTAAAAGTCAATGGGACTCCAAATGGTAGTAATGGTGAAGCAAGTAGTCAGAGAAGAGGAAGTTTCGGTGGTCAAAGTAGTGGTCATGGTGGGCAGAATGGGGGCCAATATGGGAGATTGACTAAGATAGAGTTTCCAAGATTCAATGGAGAAGATGTGCAAGGATGGCTTTACAGAGTCAATCAGTTCTTCTTGATGGATCAGATTGATGATGATGAGCAAAGAATCCGGATGGTGTCCATGCATATGTTTGACAAAGCACTCCATTGGCATAAGCAGTTTATGACAAGACATGGAGAAGTAGCTACTTGGGATGTGTACGAAAGGCAAGTTAAGAAGAGATTTGATTCAGTGTTTGATGATCCCATGGTAGAGTTGAAAAATCTTAGGCAAACTGGCACTGTTCAGGTATATCAAGAATCTTTTGAACTTTTGTTGAATAAGGTGGAATTAAGTGAAAAGCATGCTATTAGTTTGTATCTTGGTGGTTTAAGAGATGAAATTACAATGTTGATAAGAATGCTCAATCCAACTTGCTTAACTGATGTCTTTTGTTGGGCCAAGATGGAAGAGGCTAGATTAGGAGCCATTAAGAAAAGAATTGTTCCATTGTTGCCTACTCCTAAGTGGAATAATGGTTGGAATACTAACAAGAATGTTGCTTATCCTAATAAACAAACCACAAACACCATGGCTTTGCCTGCAAACCAGTTAATTACACAACCTGCACCTAGAAAACAACTAAGTCAGAAAGAATTGGCTGAAAAGAGGGCTAAGAACCTTTGTTTTTACTGTGATAAGAAGTATATGCCTGGCCATAAATGTGAGGGTCAAATGTTCATCTTAGAAATTAAAGGTGAGGAGGAAGGAGAATTGGAAGGGTGTTTGGAAGAGGAAAATTGTGATAATGAGGAATTTGAGCAAGTGTGGGAGGAAGAACATCAGCAATGTATACCTCATATCTCTCTTAATGAATTATTTGGAGTACCAACTTACAACACTATGAGGGTAAAAGGTCATGTGTTGAAACAGATATTGCATATATTGATGGACTCTGGTAGCACACACAATTTCTTAGATTTGTATACAGCCAAAAAGTTGGGATGTAGGTTCACAAGTACTTGTCCTTTGCAAGTGTCAGTTGCAGGGGGTACTAAGTTGGTGAGTCAGTATATGGTAAGAAATTTTCAATGGACAATTCATGGGGTTAAGTTTACAACTGATGTGATGTTATTGCCATTGGGAGGCTGTGAATTAGTACTTGGCATTCAATGGTTGTCAACTTTGGAAACTATTCAATGGAACTTTAAAAAGCTTCATATGCAGTTTGTTTATGAGGGAAGGAAAGTGGTTCTAAGAGGCACTAACCAGTCTGAATTAGCTTGGTTAGAAGGGAAGAAATTGCCTAAACTTTTGAGTCAACAAAACCAGTCACAGGTTTCTTCTATGTGTTTTTTGGAACAAACTGCTACTTTGAATTTGATGAAGTGTGATGGAAGTAATGAAGGCTCAATGGATGAGAAATTGCAAGAGTTACTTGAGGAATTTGATGATGTGTTTGAAATACCAAAAGAACTTCCTCCCCATAGAAATTTTGATCACCAAATTCCTTTGAAAGAAGAAAATGTCACTGTCAACATTAGACCTTATAGGTATCCACCAGCTCAAAAAGACACAATTGAAACAATGGTGAAAGAGTTATTGGATTCAGGGGTTATTAGGCCAAGTAACAGTCCTTTTTCATCCCCAATTGTGATGGTTAAGAAAAAAGATGGGTCATGGAGAATGTGTATTGACTACAGGCACTTGAACAAACATACTGTTAAGGACAAGTTTCCCATTCCTGTGATAGAAGAGCTCATTGATGAATTACAAGGTGCTCAGGTATTTTCAAAACTAGATCTCAGATCAGGATATCACCAAGTTAGAATGTGTGAAAAGGATGTGTATAAGACTGCTTTTAGATCACATGAAGGTCATTATGAGTTTGTAGTTATGCCTTTTGGCTTAACTAATGCACCTTCAACCTTCCAGGCTTTAATGAATTCTGTGTTCAAACCTTTCCTCAGAAGGTTTACTTTGGTCTTTTTTGATGATATTCTTGTGTACAGTCCTTCACTATCTACTCATCTTACTCATTTAAGAATGGTGTTGCAAGTTATGAGAGAGAACACCCTGTTTGCAAAGAAGAGTAAGTGTGTGTTTGGAACAGAGCAAATTGAATATTTGGGCCATGTAATATCTGCTAAAGGGGTGTCCACTGATCCAAGTAAGATTTCAGCAATGAAAGAATGGCCTACTCCTAGTAATTTGAAACAGTTAAGAGGGTTTTTGGGACTCACTGGATATTACAGGAGGTTTATTAGAGGTTATGCTGATATAAGTAAGCCATTGACTGTATTGCTTAAAAAAATGCTTTCCAATGGAACAGTGAAGCTCAACAAGCCTTTGAACAGTTGAAACAAGCAATGATTCACTCACCTGTGTTGGCTTTACCTAACTTTGAGGAAGAATTCATTATTGAAACAGATGCTTCAGGTTTTGGAGTGGGAGCAGTCTTGCAGCAGAAAGGTCATCCAATAGCCTACTTAAGCAAAACTTTAGCTCCTAAACATCAATCATTATCTACTTATGAGAAGGAATTGTTAGCTGTGGTATTGGCTTTACAAAAGTGGAGAGGTTATTTACTTGATAGACACTTCAAGATAAGAACTGATCATTTTTGCCTTAAGTATGTTCTGGACCAGAGAATTACAACCCCATTTCAATCCAAGTGGTTACCAAAGCTTCTTGGATTTGACTATGAGATTGAATACAAAAAGGGATCAGAAAATGCTGTAGCTGATGCATTGTCTAGAATAGAAAGACAAGGGCAATTGTTTACTATTCTGACTGGGGGTGCTTCTAATGAATTAATGGATGCAGTTGTGGCAACTTGGACTACTGATACCACTCTCAAATCTGTTATTGAAGGTTTGAAGGCTGGTACTTTGGGTGATAGTAAATATGAGTGGAAAAATGATCAGTTGAGAAGAAAAGACAAATGGGTAGTAGGACAAGATTTGGAACTAAGGAAGAAATTAGTTGCTCATTTCCACAATTCAGCTGTTGGAGGTCATTCTGGGGTGCAGGCTACAACAAAGAGGTTGACTACTTACTTTTATTGGAAAGGACTTAGAAAAATGGTTAAAGAATGGGTGAGAAATTGTGATGTGTGTCAGAGAAACAAAGCTAATCTTTCTGCTTATCCTGGTCTCCTCCAACCTTTACCCATACCAGAAAACATTTGGCAAGATATATCTATGGATTTTGTGGAAGCTTTGCCTCTGTCTCAAGGTAAAAGTGCATTGCTGGTGGTGGTTGATAGGCTTTCAAAGTATGCTCATTTTTTACCCATTCCACATCCATTCACAGCAGCTCAGGTAGCACAAGTTTTCCTTGATAATGTTTACAAATTACATGGTTTACCAAAAACCATAGTTAGTGACAGGGACAAGATTTTCATGAGTCTATTTTGGCAATCACTTTTCAAAATGTTACAAGTTCAGTTGAAGTATTCTTCTGCATACCATCCCCAAACTGATGGTCAGACAGAAATAGTGAATAAGTGTTTGGAAACTTACTTGAGGTGCATGACTGGTGAACAACCTAAGGATTGGGTCAAGTGGATTCCATTGGCAGAATATTGGTACAATACCAATTATCACAGTGCTACCAACACCACTCCTTATGAGATAGTTTATGGACAAACCCCACCATTACACATTCCTTATATGGCAAAAGACAGTGCAGTGGATGCAGTGGATAGAACCTTACAAGCAAGAGAACAAGCCATTAAAATGTTGCAGTTCAACTTGAAGAAAGCACAAGATAGAATGAAGATTCAAGCTGATAAGCAAAGGTCTGACAGAGTGTTTGAAATTGGTGATTGGGTGTATCTTAAGCTTCAACCTTACAGGCAGTTGACCATTAGACAAGGGAAACAAAACAAGTTATCTTCCAAGTTTTATGGTCCTTTTCAAGTGATACAAAAGATTGGAAGGGTGGCTTACAAGTTGGAATTGCCAGATTATGCTATGGTACATCCTGTTTTTCATGTTTCTCAGTTGAAACCTTGTCATTCAGAGGCTGCTACAATGGGAAGATTTCCACAATGTGATGTTGATGGCTTGTTAGCTGCTACTCCATTGAAGCTTTTGGACAGGAAGATGGTCAAGAAAGGCAACAGATTGGTGGTCTTTGGTCTAATTCAATGGAGTAATGGAACCCTGATGATGCTACATGGGAGGATTTAGCAGCCATAGTCCAACGTTTTCCAGAGTTTGTCTTAGATCCTTGAGGTCAAGGACATTTTGAAGACGGGTGGAATGTTATGTGACAAAAGGAAGGTCACGTGCATGGCACGTGACAAGTTAAAAAATTACCCAACCACATCTTAACTAATTTTTCCAGCCATTTTGTATTCCTTTAAATACTTCATATTCTCTCATTTGTAAAGTACTTTTTGGATGATTCAATTCTCTCTCAATCTTGTAACATCTCATTGATCAATAACAAATCCATTAATCAATTTCATATCGAGTTACTCTTCTTGGTTAGTAATTCTTATGTTTTGATTGTTAATTCTCAATCTTTATTAGATTCTGGATTAAGTATATTTCAAAGACTAGTTAAGTAGTCAACTGTAAATGTATATAAAATAAAAAATCGACAAAAATGACTTTGAAGGAATCTTTAGAAAAAATACGAAAGAAAAGACAGCAAAACATGATTTATTAGAAAAGAAAAAGATCACAAACCAATCTGTAGGGAATTGAACCGTAGACCTCACGAGTAAATTACACTTCATTTACTAACAGACTAGCTCATGACACACTATTTATGTCTTCCTACATCTATTTAACTTATACTTGGTCTGAGAATACAAAAGCATTACACAATCCCATAACACAACAACAAATAAATAGCCAACTGTAAAATGGCGGCGACGCGTGTGCGAGTGGGGGTGTGTTGAAGTTAGCTTCCGGTGACATTTGTGACTGGGAATGCAAAGAAACTTGAAGAAGTTAAGATTATTTTAGGACATTTGTGACACGTATGAATGAAGGTACTAGGTTTTGATTAATTGGCATTTCAAATAACTTTACACACAATGTACCCTTTTCAGGGGAAAAGATTGTTCCTGCAAGAAAACCAAATGACTTTGGATGGGATTCAGTCTTTCAACCTGATGGTTATGATCAAACGAAAGGCCATCTTTGTTTCTATAGGATCATTTAGGTGGCAATTTGAAAAATTTACTTATAAACGGGTCTTGGCTTTTTTATTCTCAAACGGGTCCTATGGTTCAAA
This sequence comes from Artemisia argyi, assembly GCA_030686995.1. NCBI lineage: Eukaryota > Viridiplantae > Streptophyta > Magnoliopsida > Asterales > Asteraceae > Artemisia > Artemisia argyi. The sequence goes on from CM060687.1 coordinate 14,346,500, forward strand.
TCAAGCTCCCTACACCTTTCATATCATCGCATGCTGATTTCTGGCAATAAACCATATTAAATTTTATGATTTCTGCTGTTATAGACTTATAGTTATGCTGAAATACCCAAGGAAGTAAAGAACAAGATTTCACATCGCGGAAGAGCTCTTGCGTTAATAAAATCCCACTTTGCTGAGGTTGGGTATGTATTCGACACATAAGATAGAATATTATTTCTAAACAAGGTATCTTAGAGGGAGGTATCCACTTTGTATTTTGGGTTAAAAAACTGATTAATGCAAATCTTGGGATCATTTTGTTAAAGGATACAAAAGCTGAAGTTTGTGACAGATCTTTGACCACCATTGGTTGGTAGCTCGTGATTGATTGAGATGTACATTGGTAGGAGAAAGTTGTTACTCTTATCTCTTGATAGAAACTAAAACAACAAAGAGAGCTTAAATCACCAATGTTGTATCAGAGTTGCCACATATGTTAGTCATCTGGATCACTTTGAATGACTCAACTATACCATGGTAAGCGCTTAAAGGACCAAACTCATATGTGCAAATATTATAGTGTGACATCAACATAATTTCTTTTTTAACTTTATTATCATGAAACATACCAATGAGGAAAAAAATGGAAAATGAATAAAACCACATATGTTAGTCATCTGGATCACTTTGAATGACTCAACTATACCATGGTAAGCGCTTAAAGGACCAAACTCATATGTGCAAATATTATAGTGTGACATCAACATAATTTCTTTTTTAACTTTATTATCATGAAACATACCAATGAGGAAAAAAATGGAAAATGAATAAAACCACATATGTTAGTCATCTGGATCACTTTGAATGACTCAACTATACCATGGTAAGCGCTTAAAGGACCAAACTCATATGTGCAAATATTATAGTGTGACATCAACATAATTTCTTTTTTAACTTTATTATCATGAAACATACCAATGAGGAAAAAAATGGAAAATGAATAAAAGAGGGAGCATGGGCCCGTAGAGAATTGAACCGTAGACCTTGCAAACAAGTTAAAGTTACACTTACCAACAGACCAACACTCCACACATTACTAAATTCTCAATACAATTTTATAACAAGACAACAGACCCATAGCTTTCAATAAAAGAAGCACAAAGAAACAAATAATAGTCAACTATTAGTAAATACGTAGTAGTATATAATAAAAAGTCAACCAAAATGGCGGCGACGAGTTTAAAAAAGTTAGTTCCGGTGACATTTGTGACTAGGAATGCAAAGAATCTTGAAGAAGTTGGGTACTTTTTTATTTCTTTTGTGTTTTTTAAGGTTATATCCGACCTTGAACCGGTTAGACCCGGTCATATCCGGCTAAGACCCGGCTATACCCGGTCATATCCGGCCAAGACCCGGCGAAACCAGGTCAAGACTCGGTTAGACCCGGATATATCCGGATAAGACCCATTTTTGGGTTGTCTTTTCTTGTTTAGTTGTAGTGCATGGTTTGAATGTACGTATCAATTAAGGATATGATCTTAGTAGTTTCATAATATGGATGCAATACTCACTACACTTGGTAAATCAGTTTTCTCTTTAGCCTTTTTTGTAGTGAATCCAAAACACATATTATATGCATGTTATCGATTTCACAAACACACATATTACATACCAAGGCATTTGTATGTTATCTAACAAAGCTTGATACGGAAGCAATATGCATGTAGCTTGTTTTAAAGTACATTCTCCATATTTTGTTTTGTTTACAGGGCCTTACATGTAAGTTGTGACAACCGGCAGTTTAGGGAGCTATTTTTAAAACCCGCATTACAACTTAAGTTCGTTTATAATTTTTATTTGAAATTTTCATTTCACAACGAACTTGTAAGACCTATTTTATGGAAATTTTATTTAATGACGTTATGGTATTCGTGAATTTTGTTCAAAATTCGTTTTTGATTATGTGATCGGTGATGTGTATTTGAATTCTCACTTGGTACTACGTTGACTTTGGCACTAGGATTACCTAACGCAATTTTATGATTCGTCTTAACGAGCGGTTATTATTTTAATTGATTACGAGAGGTTCTCGTGTAATATGGAAGTTTTAAAATGAGTTCGTGTTCGGGCCATATGTTTTTACAGTTACCCGCGTTACCCGCTCCACTGTAATAATATCCTTATTATTACTATTATTATTATTATTCTTATTATTATTATAACTTTTAATTCAAAAAAAAAAAAAAAAAAAAAAAAGAAGAAAGAAAAGTTAAATAAGGTGTGTTTGGTCCGGTTTCACCTCACACAACACAACACAAATTTCTTTATCTCTCTCACCAAACTCTCTCTTCCTCACCATCCTAAACCCTAGCCGCCGCCCCTAATTCCGGCTGCCACCACCGCACCTCCGCCTCCACAACAAAACCACCACCACTATCTTAACCCTCATCCCCTCCTCTTTCATTTGAGCTATCACACGCGCCCTAAAACAAACCCTAACATCACGAAATTTAAAGATTTCTAGTCGGATTTTACTAGTTTTTCTAGATCTAAGCTTGTGAAGTATTTTGAAGGTGAGATGAACCATTTTCAAGGTTTTGGGAGCCACGAATTGATTTTGTTTCGTGGCTACACGGATTATTTTCGAGAGATTCGAATGGGTTTTCATGTTAAACGTGTTATAATGATGGGTTTTTAATTAAAAACGAGTATTACAAATGGATCTTGATGGGAAAAACGTTTTCTTGAAAGTTTGGTATCCGGGTTGGTTTATCTTCGTCGGGTCGAGGAGTACCCGAGGGTGTAACCCTCGGTTTGAGCTTGTTCATCCGTGAACTGGTCTTGTTGATCTTGGTGTTCGATGAGGGTGTTTGGAACCTCATCTTATTATTTGACCGATTATGGTTGATCGTGGTTAACCATGGTCATCGAGTGGAATGTTTGGCCGACGACCCTAATAGGTCGTGCGGGCTGTTTGGCTCATTTGGAGCTAGCCGAGACCATGGAAGTCTCGGGTGTGATCCACACTAGTTGTGGTGAAGTGTTGCCTCGGGTTCGGCTTGGTAAACCGACCCGAACACTAAATTGGTTAATGTTATTTTTTGTGTGGTTAATGTGAACTAATTGTTTTATTATTATTGGTTATGATTATTTTTGGTATATTGGTTGTTGTGGTATTATATTTCTCGGCCGTATACTTTTGGGTCGAATTGGATATTGGTTATGGTTTTGATATTGAGAAGTTGTTGTCGATTGGAATGTGATATGAGGACCGGTTATGAGACGGTCGTTAGATGACGGAGATAGGTTAGTCGGGTACCGTAGTCGGACCTTATTGTTGTAGCCCGTGGTTGAGATTATGATTGGACGGAGTTTATTGTTTGTGACTTTGGTTTATTATTGGACTTGGACAATGAGCCGAGAGTCATGACTCGGACATATGACCATTTCGTGTAACTCAATAAACATTAAAAGTAAAACGAGAATAATAAAACTCGTAATAATAATTATTAGTAATATGAACGTTTATACGAAAGTATATACGTGAGTAACGTATATATAACTATATAAACGCGTATATTAATAATAATAATAATCACGAGTCGTATTATAAATAATACGATTAGATACATATTAGGCTACGAAAGTGGCGTGATATTAATTAAACGTATTATTATTATTAGAAATTGTGTTATAAACGGGAAACTCCCGACAATTATGAAACGTTTAATAAAAAGTCATTTTGGATATATAACGAATAAACTTATTGAGTTAGGCGAAATTGTCGTCACTCGGGTCCAGGTAAGTTATTATTTGCGACATTCGTGTTGTCTCGGATATATGACGACTAATATAGACGTTTTCTATAAGTAAATAACCACCCAACCGTAAGGTTGAGCCGTGTTGTTTGGTTATATGAAACGAATATATTAGTGGGCATAGTATCCTACGACGCCCATAGGTTGTAGTATATGTAAAGGGTAATAGATTGCGAGTGTATATATCGGGAAATCTGGCCAATTTGACGATATATACGAGGAATTTATTAAACTATGATATATACTATATAGTGATTACATGCTATGTGCTTTATATGTGCTTTAGATTGGGTGTAATCTTGGAACGGTATATTACGTAAATAAATATGAGGATTATCAAATCGACGGATTTGGTAAACTTTGGCGATTTATTTAAATGATATATTGGGCTAATATTAGATCTATAGTTTATTATATGTTCTATGTGCGATCTTGTTGGTTTGTTTTGAGTCGACCCACCACCCGTATGGATACCAAACGCAAATACACCAAACTAATACGAAATGGATTTACGGAAATAAAACGGATTCTCGTCCGGGTTTGGGAATATTATATATTTGAGGAAATGATTTCTGAAAGAGTTAATATTGTTAGGTCGTGCCAAGTCCGTAGTTGCCGTTTCGTGAGTTATCATACATCTTATTTCTACCTACCTCGTCTTGCTATTTTCTGGACTTGAGGTGAGTCATAGCCCCACTTTTACTCTTGAACTTTGTTTTCAATACTTGGGGTGAGAAACGTGCAAATGTTTTATGTGGACTATTATCGCTTTTTGATCTCAAAACTTGCTATGCTTATAGAACTAGGTAGAGCGAGGCCTAGACTAGATCTAGGTAAGCTATTTGAGTTGGTTATTGAGCGAGGCCTAGTCCCCGAACTAGGTAAGCTATATGATTTGGTTATAGAGCGAGGCCTAGCCTAGAGCTAGGTAAGCTAAACAACGAGGCCTAGACTAGAGCTAGGTAAGTTGAACATGTCGTATCCTTACGAATGTTGGGTATGTCGTATCCTTACGCATACATATTGAGCGAGGCCTAGACTAGATCTAGGTAAGCTATTGGATTGATTATAGAGCGAGGCCTAGACTTGAGCTAGGTAAGCTATTGATTGGATTGATTTGAGCTATAGCGTGCACCTATAGGGATGATTTGATTTGGTTGGATTATTTTGGTTGGATTATTTTGGTTGGATGATTGAGCCCTAGTCTAGCTAGCAAGCGTTTTGCGTATATGTCCACTATATTGAATTAAGAATCTAAACCTATGATCTCACCAGCGAAAGCTGACTTTTAGCACGTTTTCTCAGGTTGTTAGGTGATGCTCTATGGATGCTTGGGATTGGAGGCTTGGTATTGGCACCGGTTATGGATCTATTTTCTAAAACTCTGATAAACTATTGTGGACCTATATTTATTTCTTTTGGGCCTGACTTTGGATGATTTTGGGATAATGTAAACTTTAAAACCCCGCGTGGTTGCATTTTATGTTGTTTACTTTATCTCGTTCTTTTATGTCTTGTGTTTGGATACCAATCCCCGTAACACCCCGAAAGCTTGTTGAGTCTTCCGCTGTACCAAATTTTGGGGGTGTTACAGATTGGTATCAGAGCCAGGTTATAGAGAACTAGGTAAATAGACACCTAAACTATAACCGATTTTATGATAAACGATCCTCGACCATTGCCCGCCAGCCCGCCAAGCCGAAGCATCATTGTTATTATTGAGGTATTATGAGATATTTGAGATGATTAGAGATTTGAGATTTCTTGAGATGATTTGAGGATTTGAGGTTTATTGATTTGGTGATATGATGCGTTTTTGAGGAATTATATGTGTTTTGAGGAATTATATGGCTTAATTGTTTTGAGAATGGTTTTAGTAATGCGGTATTTAAATCTTTCTTGATTATATACGATTTGGAATTTTATGATGATTTTGGATATGATATTTTGAGTTCACGGTTTAGTTGTTTTGAAACACTTACACCTACCCTACGCCGTTGTCACAGACTATGGCCTCCCATACGCCTGATGTCGTTGAGGATATTCTTACTACACCGGTATTGCCAGCACGGTTCACCATGGCCCCTGATGATCCTTACCAGGTTGCCATGCATTCAGCTACTATGACACTGACAGGTTCTACTTCAGCATCACCGGCTGCATCTACGCAGGGACCCTCATCTTCTCTAGGGCTCCCTGGTACATCGAGGCAGCTTACTCTTCATCAGGCTTTGGCTCATGTGGCTCCACGTTTTGCCCATCGAGCTACGGCACGCATGTCGGTACGCCCTACTTCACCACCTTTACAGATTGATGCTCACTCTCTTCTGTCTGAGGCGCCACCCACATCATTGCGTCGTCGTCCTAGATCACCTACCCCTTCACCACATGGTTCGCCTAGTAGGAGACGACGATTGATGATGTACTCTTCCGATGAGGAGGAGGAGGAGTACGAGGGTGAGGATGAGGCTGATGACCCTCAGGAGGTTGAGCAGGGTGATGATGACGACCCTGAGGAGGAGGATGACCCTCAGGAGGATGAGGTGCCTGATGATGATGATGTGTTAGTACCACCAGCTCAGGCTGAGGAGCCTGATTCACCTGTACACCCGATTGAGCCTGATTCACCTGATCATCCGTTTTTGTTTGAGTTGCCACCTGGTAGTCCCGCTGGGTCGGATGCATCTTCTGAGATTTCTGCTGAGCATGCAGAGTTGGGTGAGATTGGCAGGTTGTGGGCTCGGATTACTGAGCTTAGTGAGAGAGTTGCACGTGTATCTGATCGACTCGAGAGGGTTATTGGGGAGTTTTTAGCGGATTTGAGAGTTGACTTGACTGTCGTTGTAGGCAGGACTACTGAGTTGAGGAGAGTTTTGATGGAGGTTCATGAGCATATCGATAGTTTACAGCGAGGTTTTGTTACTGCTCGTGAGGCTGACCGCAAGCTATGGCAAAGGAATGCCGAGCTAGAGAAGGAGGTGGCTGACCTCAAGAGAGACCGAGACACCCATAGCGTGGAGTTAGGATCGTTATGGAGGGATCTTGATGGCTTGAGGCAGGAGTTGAGTAGACTTCGCCAGCAGCGTGGCTAGTTGATTGGCTTATGTTGTCTTGTTGCTTTCTAAACCGAGGAGTGTTCGGTTAGAAAAGCTAGTTATCCTATTTTGATGTATTTTCTGTTGATCACTCGTCTTGTTGGAACGATTATTATCTTTGTGTTTTCGGTAGTTGGAATGATGTTGGATCTTTATTGTATGGTCGATGGTTATTATGATATGGTATTATGTGGTTTTTGGGATATTACGGAAATTGAGTTCCTATTCGTCTTATTGATGCTTTACGGTGTATTGTTGATTTTCTTTCCATGACTTGGCTTCGTTGATTTAATTCTTGTTGAGCATATGATAAGTCCTATCAGAGACTCACGAACTTGTATGATGTTTCAGATCAATGGCACCCCGAAGAAACCCTGTTAGAGCTACCAGAACTGGACCTGCAACGACTACCCCTAGTCGTCGAGGACGCCGTCCAGCTCGAAATGTTGAGACCCCTACTCCTGATAACCTGGACACTACTAACCGCAATAACAGGAATCAAAATGTGGATGTCCAGGGAGACAATGATCATGTTCCACTTAATGCACCTACTGTGGATCAAGCAATGATCAATCAACTTGTGGAGCAACGAGTTGCTGAGTTACTAGCTGAGTCAAATCATTCCAACAATTCTGCTGGAACTTTTCCACCTGTTCGTGCTAATGGATGTCACTACAAGGAGTTTAAGATTTGTGGACCGATTGAGTTTGGTGGGACTGAAGGAGTGGTTTACTTGGTTAGGTGGATTGAGAAGACTGAGTCTGTGTTCAATGTCAGTGGTTGTGCGGAGAATGCGAAGGTAAAGTTTGCTTCTTTTACCTTCAAGGATGAAGCTTTAACTTGGTGGAACAATTACCGTAACTCGGTTGGGAGTGATACGGCTTATGCTATGACTTGGGAGCAATTTAAGTCCTTGCTGATTCAGACCTACTGCCCAAGGAATGAGATTAAGAAATTGGAGATTGAGTTCTGGAACCACAAGGTGAAAGGCACCGATATGGCAACTTACAATCGCCGCTATCGAGAGTTGGCCTTACTCTGTCCCGATATGGTTAGGACTGAGACCCAAAAGATCGAGAGGTATACCGATGGATTGCCGGTAGCTACAAGGAACGATGTGATTTCCGCTAAGCCTGCAAACATTCATGAGGCTATTACTATCGCTCAACAATTGATGGATTCTTTGGCATTGGAAGAAACTGAGAAGAATAAGAATGGAAAGAGAAAGAGGGACGATCACTCTAAGAGTAATGATCGTCGAAACAAGAGACAACTAACTACTAGAGCTTATGCCATGAGAGATGGAGACAAGAAGAACTACAATGGAGATGCACCCAAATGTAACCGGTGTTACAAGCATCACTCTGGTCGATGTACTATAATGTGCCAGAATTGCTCTAAGATGGGACATATAGCTAAGGATTGTAGAGCTCGACCTCTTGCTATGGTTCAAGCTACTTCTGAAACTATGAACAAGGCAAATGTTACTTGCTATGGATGCGGAAAGAAAGGACACTATCGGAATGAGTGTAGGGAATCGTGGAACCGAGGAAATCAAGGATCGGGTGGTAATGGGTACAACAATGGAAACCGTGGAACTGGAGGAAACCGTGGACGACAAGATAATGGGGACCAACGTGTGGAAGCTGGAGTTGCTCATGGGAGAGTGTATGCACTCGGGAACGAGAGAGGAGAAGATCCGAACGTTGTTACTGGTACGTTCCTTCTCAATAATCGTTATGCTTCCATACTATTTGATACTGGTGCCGATAAGAGTTTTGTGTCCACTAAGTTTGCACCCTTACTTGAGAAACCCCCGATGGCCTTAGGAATTGGGTATGATGTAGAGTTAGCCAATGGAAACATAGAAAGGATTAAGACTATCGTTCGTGGATGCACGTTAAACTTTCTGAACCGTCCTTTCAACATAGATCTTCTACCCGTCACATTAGGAAGTTTTGATGTCATTATTGGTATGGATTGGTTGTCGAAGTATCGTGCCCATATAATCTGCGATGAGAAGATCGTGCGTGTGCCTTACGGCAAGGAGATTCTAAACATACCAGGAGATAGAAAGGATTTGAGAGGCCCATCTAAATTAGCAGTTATATCTTGCACTAAGTTGCCGAAGCTAATAGAAAAAGGAAGTTACCTTTTCTTAGCCCAAATTTCTGAGAAAGGAGAGAAGGAAAAGAAGGAAAGGTGCATTGGGGATGTACCTATAGTTCGTGATGTTCCGGATGTGTTTCCCGATGATTTGCCGGGAATTCCGCCTACTAGGCAAGTGGAATTTCAGATCGAGTTAATACCTGGTGCTGCACCAGTAGCACGAGCGCCTTATCGTCTTGCACCGACTGAACTAGAAGAGTTGTCGAAACAATTAGCGGAGTTAGCCGAGAAGGGATTTATAAGACCAAGTTCTTCACCTTGGGGAGCCCCAGTCTTATTTGTGAAGAAGAAGGATGGATCGTTTCGTATGTGTATTGATTATCGAGAGTTGAACAAGTTAACGGTGAAGAATAGATACCCGTTACCGAGGATCGACGATTTGTTCGATCAACTTCAGGGATCGAGTGTGTATTCGAAGATCGATTTGAGATCGGGATATCATCAGCTTCGAGTGCGCGAGGAAGATATTCCGAAAACGGCTTTCAGAACCCGTTACGGGCATTACGAGTTTCAGGTGATGCCGTTTGGGTTGACTAACGCACCGGCTGTATTCATGGACCTCATGAATCGGGTGTGTAAGCCGTACTTAGATAAGTTCGTGATTGTGTTTATCGATGACATTCTGATTTATTCAAAGAGTAAGAAAGAACATGAGGAGCATCTAAGACTTATCTTGGAATTGCTCAGGAGGGAAAAACTGTATGCCAAGTTTTCGAAATGCGAATTTTGGATCCCAACAGTACAATTTCTAGGTCACGTAATTGATAGACAAGGAGTTCATGTGGATCCTGCTAAGATTGAAGCGATTAAAGATTGGGCTGCACCTACGACACCAACGGAAGTTCGTCAATTTTTGGGATTAGCCGGTTACTACCGAAGATTCATTGAGGGATTTTCGAAAATAGCAAAACCGTTGACCAAATTGACTCAAAAGAGTGTTAAGTATGAATGGGGAGATAAGGAAGAGGAAGCCTTTCAGTTACTTAAGGAGATGTTGTGTAGTGCTCCTATCTTGGCGTTACCCGAAGGTAACGAGGATTTCGTCGTCTATTGTGACGCTTCACATAAAGGTTTAGGAGCGGTGTTAATGCAACGAGAGAAAGTGATAGCTTATGCTTCCCGACAGCTCAAGAAGCATGAGAAGAACTACACCACCCATGATTTGGAGTTAGGTGCTGTGGTTTTTGCTTTGAGGATATGGAGACATTACTTGTATGGAACCAAGTGTGTAGTGTTTACTGATCACAAAAGCCTGCAACACATTCTGAACCAAAAAGAGCTTAACATGAGGCAGCGACGTTGGATTGAGTTGCTAAGCGATTACGATTGTGAAATTCGCTACCATCCCGGTAAAGCAAACGTTGTCGCTGATGCTCTTAGTCGGAAAGAGAGGATTCCACCATTACGAGTTAAGTCATTGGGAATGACTATCGTATCGCCATTACCATCCCAGATACTCGAAGCTCAAACAGAAGCATTGAAAGCAGAAAATAGATCTGCCGAGAACATATTTGGAATGGCTGATAGTGAGAAAGGATTTGTTAAGCGTTCAGATGGAGTGTTATGTTTTGGAGATCGGCTTTGGGTACCATTGTATGGAGGGATTCGAGATCTGATTATGCACGAATCGCATAAGTCAAAGTACTCCATTCACCCTGGTTCCGATAAAATGTACCAAGATCTTAAGAAATTATATTGGTGGCCAAATATGAAGGCAGAAATAGCATCGTACGTTAGTAAGTGCTTGACGTGCGCCAAGGTTAAGGCTGAACACCAGAGACCGTCAGGACTGCTAACGCAACCAGAACTTCCAGTCTGGAAATGGGAGCGGATTACTATGGACTTCATTACCAAATTACCGAGAACAGCTAGCGGTTGTGACGCTATCTGGGTAATTGTGGATCGTCTGACAAAGTCTGCTCATTTCTTAGCTATTAGTGAAGATGATAGTGTGGATAAGCTTGCAAGGTTATATGTGAAGGAAATTATTTCGCGTCATGGAGTCCCGATATCTATTATTTCAGATCGTGATAGTCGTTTTACATCAGCTTTGTGGCGATCACTTCAAACGGCTTTGGGGACGAGGCTTGATATGAGTACTGCATATCATCCCCAAACCGATGGTCAAAGTGAGAGGACCATTCAGACGTTAGAGGATATGCTTCGTGCATGCATCATAGACTTTGGTAAAGGCTGGGAGAAGTATTTACCCCTTGCGGAGTTCTCCTATAATAACAGCTACCATACAAGTCTTAAGGCTGCACCATTCGAAGCTTTGTATGGTAGAAAGTGTCGTTCGCCTATTGGTTGGGCAGAAGTTGGAGATAGTCAACTTACAGGCCCTGAGCTTATTTTAGAAACTACCGAGAAAGTGACTCAGATTCGTGATCGGTTGCAAGCCGCCAGAGATAGGCAGAAGAGCTACGCCGATCAGAGACGTAAACCTTTAGAGTTCCAGGTTGGAGACAAAGTGATGCTGAAAGTCTCGCCTTGGAAAGGTGTAATACGTTTCGGGAAACGTGGTAAACTCAACCCACGCTACATTGGACCATTCTTGATCTTAGAAAGAATTGGGCCCGTGGCTTATAGGTTGGAATTACCGTCTGAACTGAGCAAAGTTCACGACGTGTTTCACGTAAGTAATTTGAAGAAATGTCTTTCTGATGAAATGCCCGTCATTCCAATGAGGGACATTCGTGTTGATGAGAAACTGAATTTCGTGGAGGAACCGATTGAGATTTTAGATCGTGAAGTTAAACGACTCAAGAGGAGTCGCATTCCGCTCGTCAAGGTTCGTTGGAATTCCCGACATGGACCAGAATTTACGTGGGAACGTGAGGACGAGTTCAGGAAGAGATATCCGAAGCTTTTCACTTCGTAGATGAATTTTTCCGAGTGAAACCCGGGACGGGTTTCCTTCTGAGACGGGGAGGATGTGACAACCGGCAGTTTAGGGAGCTATTTTTAAAACCCGCATTACAACTTAAGTTCGTTTATAATTTTTATTTGAAATTTTCATTTCACAACGAACTTGTAAGACCTATTTTATGGAAATTTTATTTAATGACGTTATGGTATTCGTGAATTTTGTTCAAAATTCGTTTTTGATTATGTGATCGGTGATGTGTATTTGAATTCTCACTTGGTACTACGTTGACTTTGGCACTAGGATTACCTAACGCAATTTTATGATTCGTCTTAACGAGCGGTTATTATTTTAATTGATTACGAGAGGTTCTCGTGTAATATGGAAGTTTTAAAATGAGTTCGTGTTCGGGCCATATGTTTTTACAGTTACCCGCGTTACCCGCTCCACTGTAATAATATCCTTATTATTACTATTATTATTATTATTCTTATTATTATTATAACTTTTAATTCAAAAAAAAAAAAAAAAAAAAAAAAAGAAGAAAGAAAAGTTAAATAAGGTGTGTTTGGTCCGGTTTCACCTCACACAACACAACACAAATTTCTTTATCTCTCTCACCAAACTCTCTCTTCCTCACCATCCTAAACCCTAGCCGCCGCCCCTAATTCCGGCTGCCACCACCGCACCTCCGCCTCCACAACAAAACCACCACCACTATCTTAACCCTCATCCCCTCCTCTTTCATTTGAGCTATCACACGCGCCCTAAAACAAACCCTAACATCACGAAATTTAAAGATTTCTAGTCGGATTTTACTAGTTTTTCTAGATCTAAGCTTGTGAAGTATTTTGAAGGTGAGATGAACCATTTTCAAGGTTTTGGGAGCCACGAATTGATTTTGTTTCGTGGCTACACGGATTATTTTCGAGAGATTCGAATGGGTTTTCATGTTAAACGTGTTATAATGATGGGTTTTTAATTAAAAACGAGTATTACAAATGGATCTTGATGGGAAAAACGTTTTCTTGAAAGTTTGGTATCCGGGTTGGTTTATCTTCGTCGGGTCGAGGAGTACCCGAGGGTGTAACCCTCGGTTTGAGCTTGTTCATCCGTGAACTGGTCTTGTTGATCTTGGTGTTCGATGAGGGTGTTTGGAACCTCATCTTATTATTTGACCGATTATGGTTGATCGTGGTTAACCATGGTCATCGAGTGGAATGTTTGGCCGACGACCCTAATAGGTCGTGCGGGCTGTTTGGCTCATTTGGAGCTAGCCGAGACCATGGAAGTCTCGGGTGTGATCCACACTAGTTGTGGTGAAGTGTTGCCTCGGGTTCGGCTTGGTAAACCGACCCGAACACTAAATTGGTTAATGTTATTTTTTGTGTGGTTAATGTGAACTAATTGTTTTATTATTATTGGTTATGATTATTTTTGGTATATTGGTTGTTGTGGTATTATATTTCTCGGCCGTATACTTTTGGGTCGAATTGGATATTGGTTATGGTTTTGATATTGAGAAGTTGTTGTCGATTGGAATGTGATATGAGGACCGGTTATGAGACGGTCGTTAGATGACGGAGATAGGTTAGTCGGGTACCGTAGTCGGACCTTATTGTTGTAGCCCGTGGTTGAGATTATGATTGGACGGAGTTTATTGTTTGTGACTTTGGTTTATTATTGGACTTGGACAATGAGCCGAGAGTCATGACTCGGACATATGACCATTTCGTGTAACTCAATAAACATTAAAAGTAAAACGAGAATAATAAAACTCGTAATAATAATTATTAGTAATATGAACGTTTATACGAAAGTATATACGTGAGTAACGTATATATAACTATATAAACGCGTATATTAATAATAATAATAATCACGAGTCGTATTATAAATAATACGATTAGATACATATTAGGCTACGAAAGTGGCGTGATATTAATTAAACGTATTATTATTATTAGAAATTGTGTTATAAACGGGAAACTCCCGACAATTATGAAACGTTTAATAAAAAGTCATTTTGGATATATAACGAATAAACTTATTGAGTTAGGCGAAATTGTCGTCACTCGGGTCCAGGTAAGTTATTATTTGCGACATTCGTGTTGTCTCGGATATATGACGACTAATATAGACGTTTTCTATAAGTAAATAACCACCCAACCGTAAGGTTGAGCCGTGTTGTTTGGTTATATGAAACGAATATATTAGTGGGCATAGTATCCTACGACGCCCATAGGTTGTAGTATATGTAAAGGGTAATAGATTGCGAGTGTATATATCGGGAAATCTGGCCAATTTGACGATATATACGAGGAATTTATTAAACTATGATATATACTATATAGTGATTACATGCTATGTGCTTTATATGTGCTTTAGATTGGGTGTAATCTTGGAACGGTATATTACGTAAATAAATATGAGGATTATCAAATCGACGGATTTGGTAAACTTTGGCGATTTATTTAAATGATATATTGGGCTAATATTAGATCTATAGTTTATTATATGTTCTATGTGCGATCTTGTTGGTTTGTTTTGAGTCGACCCACCACCCGTATGGATACCAAACGCAAATACACCAAACTAATACGAAATGGATTTACGGAAATAAAACGGATTCTCGTCCGGGTTTGGGAATATTATATATTTGAGGAAATGATTTCTGAAAGAGTTAATATTGTTAGGTCGTGCCAAGTCCGTAGTTGCCGTTTCGTGAGTTATCATACATCTTATTTCTACCTACCTCGTCTTGCTATTTTCTGGACTTGAGGTGAGTCATAGCCCCACTTTTACTCTTGAACTTTGTTTTCAATACTTGGGGTGAGAAACGTGCAAATGTTTTATGTGGACTATTATCGCTTTTTGATCTCAAAACTTGCTATGCTTATAGAACTAGGTAGAGCGAGGCCTAGACTAGATCTAGGTAAGCTATTTGAGTTGGTTATTGAGCGAGGCCTAGTCCCCGAACTAGGTAAGCTATATGATTTGGTTATAGAGCGAGGCCTAGCCTAGAGCTAGGTAAGCTAAACAACGAGGCCTAGACTAGAGCTAGGTAAGTTGAACATGTCGTATCCTTACGAATGTTGGGTATGTCGTATCCTTACGCATACATATTGAGCGAGGCCTAGACTAGATCTAGGTAAGCTATTGGATTGATTATAGAGCGAGGCCTAGACTTGAGCTAGGTAAGCTATTGATTGGATTGATTTGAGCTATAGCGTGCACCTATAGGGATGATTTGATTTGGTTGGATTATTTTGGTTGGATTATTTTGGTTGGATGATTGAGCCCTAGTCTAGCTAGCAAGCGTTTTGCGTATATGTCCACTATATTGAATTAAGAATCTAAACCTATGATCTCACCAGCGAAAGCTGACTTTTAGCACGTTTTCTCAGGTTGTTAGGTGATGCTCTATGGATGCTTGGGATTGGAGGCTTGGCATTGGCACCGGTTATGGATCTATTTTCTAAAACTCTGATAAACTATTGTGGACCTATATTTATTTCTTTTGGGCCTGACTTTGGATGATTTTGGGATAATGTAAACTTTAAAACCCCGCGTGGTTGCATTTTATGTTGTTTACTTTATCTCGTTCTTTTATGTCTTGTGTTTGGATACCAATCCCCGTAACACCCCGAAAGCTTGTTGAGTCTTCCGCTGTACCAAATTTTGGGGGTGTTACATAAGTCTCCCTGGCCGCACTTTCTATTTTCTCTTGAAGGTGATGTTTAGTGGCTTCCTGTCAATCAGGGGCGAAGCTTCATAGGGCCCGGGGGGGGGGGGGGGGGGGGGGCGCCCGACCCCCCGAAATTTTTTTTGCGATGTAGGGGGTATATAGTTTTCGTGTAGAAAAATTTCGGTATATTCGGTTTCGACCCCCCAAAAATTTCGGTATACCTGAAATATAGCCTTAGGAAAAAAAAAATTTAGATCCCGACCCCCCACTTACAAAATCCAAGCTTCGCCACTGCTGTCAATGCACCTCGCATAAAAGCATTGTGTCACAAGTTGAAATCATTCATATTTCTATTCAAATGTTGGTTATATCACTCTTCTTATAGACTTGATATACTTGGCCAAATGGATTCACTAAAGTTATGTGCTAAAAGTTTTATCCTGAAACTTTAGTTCTGTTACAACAACTACTTATCTTAAAAGTTTTATCAAAATCGGATAGCTGACATATTTGGGACTTTAGGTTTGCAGCACATCTAAGCATCTCTTTATTATGAAACCTGTTTACATTGTTAGCAAGACTTCAGTATCTTAAATTAAGACATCTCTTATGAGATTGTTAGTTTGGGTCTCACATTCTTTGCATATTGGTTAATTTAATCGAAGCATTATGTGTTATTACCTATCCGTGATGAAAGGGTAGTGTTGTATACCCTTTTATGGGCAAGAAATATACTTGGTTTTGATTAGCTATTGGCCACAGCATCCTATTATTGTCTTTTATACCAGTTTTCAATTCGATAATTATCTAGATGTCGTCAATCACTTACTAGGAATAGGTTTTGGGATGACAATATCTGAAATGTGTGCAATGGGTCAAATCAGTATTCCCTAAATGGAAATGGGTTGAACGGGTCACTCAGTTTAAGGTGGCCAAAGTCTGTTTTTAATGCATATTACCTTCTAATAATATTAATTGAAGATTTAGACTATTGTTGTAATTCATTGCTAACGCATGAATTGTATGTAAGAAAATCTAGAAACAGGACAAAAAGTGTTTTCATGTCAACCCATTCTGACCTGACATAGACCAAAATATGACCCGTGTCCACCTGAACCCATGTTAACCTGTTACCTAACCCGCTCATCTTGCCATCTATAATATCCAATTTAGATCCTCATACTCGCATAGATTTCAAATATCTGACCAAAAAAGTGTTATATCATGTTGTAGATACGCTGAAATACCCGAGGAAGAAAAGAACAAGATATCTCATCGCGGAAGAGCTCTTGCACTGGTAAAAGCCCACTTTGCTGAGGCCGGGTATGCATTTGACACATAAGATAGAATATTATTTCTATTGGTGTATGACATTTGAGATTTCATATTGTACTTCTAGACAATGTGCTATAGATGGGAGTTTGTGGTTGTGATTTTCCCACTTTGCATTGCTTTTGATTCCCCAATGCCATATCCACTTTGTATTTAGGTTGAGAAACTGATTAATGCAAAACTACATTCGTTTGTAATTCCATTGTCAGTTTTTCTTGATTACAGACGGTTTGTTGTATTGTATGAGTGAACATACGGAGGGTGCAGACTCTAGCCTTGCAAAATCCATAACCCCTCATCTATGTATTGATATCAGTGTACATTGTCTTAGTATCAATTACAGTATTCTCTGCTGCAAGCCTGCAACTAGTTATATTTGTTAAACATACTTTCTTTAGGCAATCTTTGTGTAACTCATTAAGTTGCCCTTTGCGAAACATATGTCCTTTGGATTACGTCAAGCGACTCAACTCTGTTGCTTGGTGAGTTTTTTGGTAGGCCTCGTGCGGGCGACACATCTATCCATTTGGGTAATTCGGGTGACTCACTTGCGTTGGCGCCTTGTGATGATCAGTTTGAATGGTATCTTGTGCATGCCTTAATTCAACTATGTAAACATGTCGTTGCAGAATCAGTATGGCATTGTGTGGTAGGTGTTAGGTAAGTTCAGATGTATTGGTGAAATGTTTAGAGCACCACGGCGAAAGAGGTCTCTTAAAAAATGGTTATTGCTAAATTTTTATTTTTTAGTTACTATTAACATAATCACATTTCCTAAAAAGTTTCTAATTAGTAGTCTATTATTCAAAAGATATTGTAAAAGTAAAGTAAAGTAACTCTCAATACCGTCTTCCACGGGTTATGGGTCCCAATACCGTCTTCCACGGTGTATGGGGGAGGTTGAGACGTAGACAACCATAACCCTACCTAAGGTAGAGAGGATGCTTCCGGTTCTACCATAGGTAGAAAAGGACCTCCGGCCTGAAGTTAATTAATTGTCGTTGGTAATGTAAAGTAAGTTTTTTTTCTTGTCTAAAGTTGCCAGCTGTTGGCGTATGTATCCTCCGGATATATAACAAACCTTCCGGATTCATATCGAGCTTAACATAGCCGAACATGTCGGGAAAGAATAGATTAATATCCGAAAGGTATAACGATAGCCGAAGAACCCCAGACATCCGGAAGACCTAACCGTTCGGATAACCCAGTAAGTACATTAATCAAAGTACAAACAAGTACACTAAGTATATGATAATGGAGCACAAACTAGCGAACATTAAGGGCTAAGTACAAACCAGCCTGGCGCTCCATATGGAAAGTCTATAAATAGAGAGGAAATCTTCATTTAAGGTTAACTAATTTTCTCCTACTCTCTAGTTTTATTCACACTTTCTCTCACTAAGAACATATACTTACTCTCACGCCGGAGGTTGGTCCTGGGATACATTCCCGGGGCGAGTCTAACGGACGTGTTCATTTTGCAGATATCCGAAGCAATATACCATAAACAAGAGTTACACCGAATCCGAAGGACTCACTCTAGTCCGAAGGATTCATCTCGCTTGTCCAAAGTAGAAGCAAACTTTTACTTCAACAAATTGGCGCCATCCGTGGGACCCGTCATTCACTCTACCTAAGCTAAGAGATGACAGGTCCTACCCCAACAACACCTGAAGGAAGTGGAAGTCTTCCGGATAACAATACCCAAACAAGTAACATGGAACAAATCCAAAACCACATTGCCACCCTAAAAGCTCTCATCCAACAGTACAATACTTCGGGCGAAACGCCAATCGAACCTATCCATCTCAACTTCAAAGCTGCCCAATCTCATGATGTCGAAGCACAGAAAACAGAAGAGGAAGTGATGGACGATCTGTCCAAGCCTTTCAAGGCAACATCCAAGTGCCCGTTCACCCGAAGGATAATTGATTTCACCGGACCTAAAAATGCAAAATACTCAATGCCCTCCCACATAAAGTTATATGACGGATCCGCCGATCCGGACGATCACATCACAAGGTTCGAAGGAGCTGCCAATCAAGGTGCTTGGCCTATGCCCATATGGTGTATGATGTTTCAGCAAACTCTGGATGATGCGGCTAGAGGATGGTTCGACAACCTTCCCCGAGGAAGTATCGACAATTGGACACTTTGTGTGAACAATTTGTGCATAGGTTTGCCTTGCGAAGAAAATGTATCCGAGACCCTATGGAGATAACTAAGATCGTCCGGAAAGCTAACGAAGCCCTGTCCGAGTTCAAGGAACGTTGGACCGATGAAGCTAGTCGTATTTCTTCAGTTCCGGAGGTGATGCAAATATCTTCTTTTATGGACGGTTGCAAATGTCCAGAGCTGGCAAAGAGGTTCTCTGAAAAAATCCCCCAGACGGTAACCGAAATGATGATGAGGGTAGACGATTTCATTCGTTCCGAGAGAGCGTATCGGTTGACCGAGGTGGCAAGGGGAGAACGAGCAGATAATTACAGAAAAGATTACAATTCCATCTCATACAACCGGAATGACCAGAACACGCAGCGATCCTCATTCCGAGGGAATCGTAGACGAGATACTCATCGGGAAGAATTCCGACCCCGGTGAAATGATCACTATGTACCTTATAGGCAAACCAGGAATGAAAATCCAAACAGGAATGAGTACGGAGCGGATTACCGCCGCAATGACGCAAATCGGAGGGAGGTCCAGCCCTTAGACTTAAACATACTCTCGAAAGCTCCCAAAGAAATCCTCGCAACTGAACACCATCTCAGACTTCCGGCACCACCTCCGTTAAGGGGAAGACCCGCCAGAGAAAACATAGACAAATATTGTGACTATCATGGGAAAAAGGGTCACCTCACTAACGATTGTCACAATCTAAAGGAACAGCTCAAAAAAGCTATGGAAACGGGCAAACTAGACCACTTGATCAGAGATGTTCGGCAAAGGGAGAGAGCACCTCAGAGAAATAATAATAACACCAACCAAGGACGAATTATCAACATGATTCGATATCCGGCAAGAAAGTATTAGCGAAAAACCATGGATCAGGAAGAGGATTGGATGAACACTCCTATAAATTTCCCTCCCATACTCCCTGGGGATGTTTCAGAAGAACCATTGATAGTGGAAGCGGAAATCGAAGGATATACTGTACGTAGGATATACGTAGACCAAGGCGCTTCAATAGAAGTAATGTATGAACATTGCTTTCTCAACCTTGACCCCTCTATCCAGTCCCGACTGACAAAAACGAACACACCGCTAGTCGGGTTCGCCGGAGAAGCAATAAATCCGTTGGGAAAATTAGAGCTGGAGGTGTGCTTCGGAAACGAAGGACTATATCGCCGGACGACTATGGTACTCGCAATAGTAAGATCCCCCTCACCCTATAATATAATACTGGGACGTTCAGGAATGAAGAAATTAAGAGCTATCCCTTCCACGATACATGCCATGATGAAATTCCCAACACCAAGAGGTATAGCCACTTTAGTCACCCGATCCGTCATCATATCGGAATGCAGGAAGCTAGAAGAAAAGTTCTTGATGGAAAAAGAAATGAAGTTTGAAGGTCTTCCGGAATCCACGATAGAAGGAGGAACAGCGGAAACAGAAGAAATATTGGTTCATCCAGCTTACCCGGAGCAGCCGGTGACAATAGGAAAAAATTTCTCAAAAGAAGGAAGAAGGCAGCTAATTACGTTGCTCAAAAATAGCCAAGACGTTTTTGCATGGGAACCTTCGGACATGACTGGTGTTCCCCGATGGGCGGCGGAACATAAACTCAATGTGAATATCCAAGACAAGCCTGTTGCTCAAAAGAAGAGGTTCTTTTCGGAAGAAAAGAACCAAGCTATAAACAAGGATATAGAAGAATGGTTAAAAGCAGGAATAATCAGACCCGTCCGATACCCAACCTGGATATCCAATCCCGTACTAGTAAAAAAGCCGGACGGGAGTTGGAGGATGTGCATCGATTTCAAAAATCTTAACTCATCGTGCCGAAAGGATTACTATCCGCTGCCGGAGATAGACTGGAAGATTGAATCAGTAATGGGATTCCGATATAAGTGTTTCCTAGATGCCTACAAAGGTTATCACCAAGTACAAATGGCAAAGGAAGATGAAGAAAAAACAGCCTTCTATACTAATCATGGGACATATTGCTATGTCAAAATGCCGTTCGGATTGAAAAATGCTGGAGCTACCTATCAGAAGCTGGTAGACTCCGCCTTCCGGACGCAAATTGGCAGGAATTTGGAAGTATATGTAGATGACATGGTCATTAAAAGCCAATCGGAGAAAGAGCTCCTGGCCGACATCGCAGAAACATTCAATAACCTCTAGGAAATCAATATGAAATTAAACCCCAAGAAATGTTCTTTCGGAGTGGAAGAAGGTAAGTTTCTCGGATACATGATAACTTCCGAAGGGATTAGAGCAAATCCTAAGAAAACCCGAGCAATTGCCGATATGCAATCTCCAAAAACACTAAAGGAAATGCAAAGTTTAAGTGGCAAGTTGGCTGCACTAAACCGCTTCTTATCAAAATCCGCTGAAAGATCATTGCCCTTCTTTGAAACTTTGAAGAAAATTACCAAATAGAACAAAGAAAGATATCAATGGATGGAGGAAGCCGAAAAAGCTTTTCAAGAAATGAAGAAGATGATCCTAGAACTACCATGCCTAACAACGCCAAAACCAAAGGAAGATATGTATCTATACTTATCGGCAGCAACGGAGGCAATAAGCGGGGTAATGATGGTTGAAAGAGAAGGACGACAGATCCCTGTTCACTACGTAAGTCGGACGTTGAATGATGCCGAAAGAAGGTATGCTCCGGTTGAAAAACTGGCCTTAACACTGCTACATCTGTCTAGAAGGCTAAGGCGATATTTCGAAGCTCACCCTATCAAGGTCATAACGGATTACCCTATCAAGCAAGTACTAAACAGAGCTGAATCCTCCGGACGATTGGCCAAATACACAGTGGAATTAGGAGCTTATAACATCACCTATGTACCCAGAAATGCCGTCAAAGGACAAGTGTTAGCCGATTTCATCAATGAAGTACCTATCGGCACCATCTATCCGGATCCAAAAAGGAGGGGCAGGGAGATATGCAATATCTCCCAAACCGAAGAATGGATCTTGTATACCGATGGAGCTTCCAGTAAAAATGGTTCCGGAGCGGGGCTAGTACTGATCAGTCCGGAAAAAGAAGAATATACTTATGCCCTCCGAATGAACTTTAATGCCACTAACAACGGAGCAGAATACGAAGCACTCCTTGCCGGACTACGAATCGCAAAGAAAATGCACATAGAAGCGCTGGACGTAAGGGTGGACTCAAACCTGGTGGCAAGTCAAATTAACGGAGAGTTCACTGCATACACGGAAAGCATGACCAAATACCTCGCTAAGGCTAAAGAATACATTGCTTGCTTCAAACGTTTTAAAATAAAGAATATTCCGAGGGCACAGAACCAGAAAGCATTCGTGCTAAGCAAATTAGCATCCGTAGCATTCAATTACTTAACGAAAGAAATCTTAGTGGAAGTATTGGAGAAACCGTCCACCGAGGAAGAGATAATCAGTACAGTTGTAGAAGAAGAAGAGGAAAATTGGATGTCACCCATACTCCGATGCTTAAAAGAAGGAATATGGCCGGAGGACCTAAATGAAGCCCGAAACCTTCGTATGAAAATAAGTCACTACACACTGATCGACGAAGTACTATTCAGGAAATCCTATCTAGGACCAATGCTACGGTGTGTAGGACCCCTCCAGGCTAATTATGTCATCCGCGAGGTACACGAGGGAGCATGTGGCATGCATTCCAGACCACGATCTGTTGTAGCCAAACTAATGAGACAAGGCTACTATTGGCCAACCATGCACCGGGACGCCAGGGAGGTTATCCAGAAATGTGACTCATGCCAGATACACGCTCCGGTTCCTAAATTGCCAAAAACAGTATTAACCTCCGTCATGGCACCATGGCCTTTCTTCCAATGGGCAATTGACATTTTGGGACCTTTGCCCGAAGCTCCAGGAAAAGTTAAGTATGTTATTGTGGCAATAGACTATTTTACAAAATGGATGGAAGTGAAACCGTTGGCTAAAACAACCGGTAAGGAAGTCAAAAAATTTGTATGGGACAACATTGTCTGTCGGTTCGGATTACCCAAGATAATCGTCACGGACAACGGAAGTAACTTCGTGGGAGATCCGTTCAAAAGTTGGTGCGAGAGGTTGAATATTACACAAATCAACACGGCTGTGGCTCATCCTCAAGCCAACGGATTGGTCGAAAGAGCCAACAAAAGTCTAATGAAGGGATTTAAGTCCCGGCTTGGAAGAGAAAGAGCCGGATGGGTAGATGAGTTACCAAACGTGTTATGGGCTTTCCGGACCACCTTGAAAACTAGCAACGGAGAAACTCCCTTTAGTCTAACCTATGGAAGTGAGGCATTCATCCCGGCGGAAATTGGTATACCTACCTTCCGGACCATGATGGCAAATCTCGAAAACAATGACGACGAAATCAATCTGAACCTAAATTTGTTAGAAGAACGGCGAGAAATGGCAGCCATAAGGGAAGCAAAATACAAAAAGAAAGTGGAGCTGTATTATAATCAAAGAGTTAAACCCGAAGCTTTCAAAGTGGGAGATTTCGTATACAGGAAGAACGAAGCCAACAGGGTGGAAGATCAAGGAAAATTGGGACCTAATTGGGAAGGCCCCTACAGGATAACGGAGGCTTATCAGCACGGCACGTACAAGCTCCAAACCATGGAAGACGTGGAAGTACCTCGAACCTGGCATGCAATTAACCTAAAGAAATGTTTTATGTAACCAATTATGTACTTAGTTATTTCAGGATTTATTGTAAGGCATGAGCCATTTTCACATCAATGAAAGATCCGATGCATTTGAACCATATGAAAAAGTTGCTTCCATTAGGGCACAAGTTGTCCAAAAGAATAAAACCCCAAGTGGGTATAACTTTAGGCCAAGTGCCGAAGGGTACAGGTTACCCCGTCAAATAAAACCCCAAGTGGGTATAGCTTAAGGCCAAGCGCCGAATGGTACAGCTTACCCCGTCAAATAAAACCCCAAGTGGGTATAACTTTAGGCCAAGTGCCGAAGGGTACAGGTTATCCCGTCGAATAAAACCCCAAGTGGGTATAACTTTAGGCCAAGTGCCGAAGGGTACAGGTTACCCCGTCGAATAAAACCCCAAATGGGTATAACTTTAGGCCAAGTGCCGAAGGGTACAGGTTACCCCGTCGAATAAAACCCCAAGTGGGTATAACTTTAGGCCAAGTGCCGAAGGGTACAGGTTACCCCGTCAAATAAAACCCCAAGTGGGTATAACTTTAGGCCAAGCGCCGAATGGTACAGGTTACCCCGTCAAATAAAACCCCAAGTGGGTATAGCTTAAGGCCAAACTCCGAAGGGCACAAATTGCACCGTAAAATGCATTCCCCAGTGACATAGTATAAAGCCAAGACCCGATAGGTTCAATCTGTCCGGATAATAAGTGACAACAAGTCACTTGACGGAAAGTATATATGTCCGAGCATAAAACAATTTTGATATAACAAATGAACATGCAAAGGGTACGGCCGAAATACTTTGACCTACGTCATCCGATATACACACACACACGCATAACATGAATATCAGGAGAATTAAAAATACGAAGAAAAAATGAAATGATATATATATTCAAGGTTCAAAATTGTTACATCAAATGTTCCGAAACATCTATCCTACAAAAGGACGGAACATCAATACCCTATTCTATTACATCAACATAAAACCAACATAAGAAATTCTGGATAAAAGCTTCACAGAGAGTCCGCAACATCTGTGTCCATAGTCAAAATGGAGATGTGCTAATCCTTAAAACTTCAGGTAAAAACCGAGACATTCTGGTCCGAAGACTAGTTCTCGGAGGGATTCTCGACATGAGATTCAACCTCCGGCCCCTCAGTCACCGGTTCTTCAGCGGGAGCAGGATCAGGAACTAAGGCATTCAGCTCATCAAACTTCCGGTAAATGGTTTCCCGGATCTTCTGGATGTACGGATAGTCTTGGGAGAGGGCCTGATCATATAACGAACCATATTTCTCACCGGCCTCGAAGTCCATCCCTTCAACTTCCCCTAACAATTTGGCCGCTTTCTCCGGCTCCTCGAATAATCCAGCCCCATCTATCAGTCCGGATTGGTAATATAAATTGAATGGTTCTGCCAAAGTTGACCGGAACTCGTGACTACCAAGAAAGCGACGGATAGCTTCCGGAACGAACTCATTAACAATTCGGTTGCGCTCCATTTCTGCATTTCCGGCAGCTATAGCAATTTCTTGCTTCTCTTGGTGAAGTTCCTTGTAAGCCTTTTCTTCATCGGCCAACTTCAACTTAGCATCAGACAGCTGCCCCTCCAACAACTTTATCTTTTCAGCCTGTCCCGCAGAAACCTTTCTCCACTCCTCCTTCTCCACCACAAATTAGGAGACCCTATCCTCCAGACCAGCATTCTCGGCACGCAATTTCTGAATCCCCTCCGGATTCATCTCAGCACATGCCGCATGTTTACCCTTCAGCTCATCCAACTCCCCAGCCACTTCATCCAACCTCTTACACTTATCCCCCAAAACCTGATCACACCCTTCATGAGTCTCAGACAACTTCTGGTACTCACGCTTAAGAGACTCAAAGCGGAACAGGACGTCCGCTTGAGCCGTAACGTGCTTACCCATCAGTAACCAAGACCTTCGGATGGCCTCAGTATCATCCTGACCATCCAAGTGCCTCTCTTCAGCCGGGGTGGCCAAGTTTATCAGCATGTCTCGGTAGACATTCGCATTGTTCATGCGAGTCCCCCTCTTCACCACCCAGGCCGGAACAAAAGTATCATCATCATCATCTGCCTCTATGTCCACTTGGACATCCTCCTCATCAACAAGTCCCTTGCCCGGACGACGGGAACCATCCTTTGAGCTCCCTAAAAATAAAGAATATTCGTCAAATGAACGACGAAAACAAATCAAGAAAAAAGCTATGAACAGAAAGTTTACGGACATACCAGAGGGAATATCCTTCGGATGCAACGATCGGATGGGCTCCGGCTCCTCGACCCCTTCCGCAGCATCAAGATCAATGACATGGCCAGCAGACTGCTTGAACCTCTTGTGCACCTTGGAGGAGATACTCCCTCCGGCTCTTTTGGACGGAGGTTTCTTGGAGCCCAACTTAGCTGCCTGCTCCTTCTTCTTATCCTTGGCGGCTAACACTTTGTCATCCGGCATCTCCACCCTCTTCATCTCCTCGTCCTTTTCAGGAACTTCAGCATTGGAGGCAAGGGGGCGAGTAATGTGCATCTCGCGACCTTGCCCCTGCGGCAGCGCATCCCCCTTGACCACATTCACTACCTTTCGGAGGGGAGGTTTCTTCAAATAGCTTGACATAGTTACACCTGCAAACAAACAAGACATCATTAAAGATAAAAATAAAAAAGAAAGGCACAATTGGAAAATTCATATTTATAATAAGGGCTATACCCCTCCCCTGCTCATCCCTCAAAGCCGGACAGAAGCCGGTAAATTCCCAATGGTCCGAAAGACCCAACGCATATAAGAAAGACTGGGGCACTTGGCGCGGCTCGATGATTGTCTCAGCCAACCTTTCGGCATGAGCAACATCGTATTCACTGCTCTTGGGAAATGGATCGGACACATCCGAATCCGAATGCCTCCAAGGCATGGCAAAAGGAATGGCTCTCCTATCGATAAAAAAAAAGTGATATTTCCAGCCCTTCAGGCAGGAAGGAAACTCTCCGAAGCAAATCTTTCTATCCTTGTGCACACGTTTCTTAAAGGAAAACCAGCAACCTTGTTTGCTAAGTTTGTAAAACACACGGAATAGAGGGGTGGTAGGAGGAATGTGCATGCTCCGGCAATACACCTCGAAAAGTAGCACGGTGCATTCCCAGCGGAACCAGTTGAGATATGTGAATTTTAAAATACCTAATAACATCGAAGAGAAAGGTAGAAAAAGGGACAGTAAGACCTCCGTCAAAGAAATATTCTGCGTATAAGCCAATGGCATCCGCAGGCAATCGATCCATCGTCATACCCGACGTAGGTGCCCTCGGATGCAAATCCTTCGGAATCCTAAAAGTTTCCACTACCACAAGTACCTCACCATCATCCATCGTAGACGGCCTCAGGTGTATGTCCTTCTTGACATGTGAACCCTCCGGCATGGATACATCCTCATATTCAAAAGACGCTGTAGACTCTGACATAATGGGTCCGACAGGAAGAGAAAAGATATAGCCAAAACAACAAAAATACTAAACGGACTCGGACGTACCTCAAAGACGGCGAGAATAATCGTTCGGAATACGGAAGGGATAAAATGTGTCAGAGGTATGTATGTGTGAGAAAAATAACAGTGGTGTAAATGAAGAAAAATGGTCTATTTATAGACGGTAAAAAATGGGCGGGAAAGGACACGTCACCCGTAGGGATAACGTGTCAAGCATCCATGCCGTGTGTCTCACGAAACGTATACGTGTTCCAATCCAAACGACGCGGTAAAAAACGACGGCGCACCTTAAACGACACATTAATTACTTTTGGCATCTTGCACACGACTCCAATGAAGGACGAAGCTACAACCCCTTCGGAAAACTGCAAAAACTAAACATAGTATCACACCATTGGCATAACCAATACTATGATACTGGGGGGACATGTTGGCGTATGTATCCTCCGGATATATAACAAACCTTCCGGATCCATATCGAGCTTAACATAGCCGAACATGTCAGGAAAGAATAGATTAATATCCGAAAGGTATAACGATAGCCGAAGAACCCCAGACATCCGGAAGACCTAACCGTTCGGATAACCCAGTAAGTACATTAATCAAAGTACAAACAAGTACACTAAGTATATGATAATGGAGCACAAACTAGCGAACATTAAGGGCTAAGTACAAACCAGCCTGGCGCTCCATATGGAAAGTCTATAAATAGAGAGGAAATCTTCATTTAAGGTTAACTAATTTTCTCCTACTCTCTAGTTTTATTCACACTTTCTCTCACTAAGAACTTATACTTACTCTCACGTCGGAGGTTGGTCCTGGGATACATTCCCAGGGCGAGTCTAACGGACGTGTTCATTTTGCAGATATCCGAAGCAATATACCATAAACAAGAGTTACACCGAATCCGAAGGACTCACTCTAGTCCGAAGGATTCATCTCGCTTGTCCGAAGTAGAAGCAAACTTTTACTTCAACACCAGCTGCCACCCTGTCTCTTAATATCTTCCTCTAGAAATGTAGGCAGCCAAGAGGGGCTCGAATAGCCTGTGTTGTACCATAGTTATCTCATATCTTAATTACGCGGATGGCAATGGACATCTGGATCAGTTCGATTGGAACTTTGTGTATGATTGAGTAGAGCAATGTTAAGAGCTTAACAACACCAAGCTCATATGTGCTCAGTAGCGACCTTACATGGAGGGCCATGCCATAATTCATTTTTGAGTACAAAATGCACTTTCCAATTAGAAGATTACTAAGGGCCATGCCATAATTCATTTTTTAGTACATAGTTATATATTATGATTATATTATGATGTTTTTTTAAGCACTTGCTCCCCCCAAAAACAAATTCCTGGCTACGCCCCTAATCACTTATTCTTAAGAAATTTTCAATAAATAAATGTTTATCGGTCCACATGGACAATCGTTGTAAATCGATAATTGAAGCACCATTTTTTAAGTTAAAAGCATAGAATTTAAATTAATTCTCACAAACCTATACCTTCATGGAGTTTTTGCACCATTTTTTTAAGTTAAAAACAAAGAATTTACATTAATTTTCATAGACCTATACGTTCATGGAGTTTTTTGTTTCATAATCTACTTAATAAAAGAACAGGTGCTTGAAAACATAACATTAATCTTGTCATGTATGATCCTTACTCGCTGTAGTATATAAGCAAGGAATAATTCACTTCTTTAGCCTATGTGGGAAGTGCCGTATTTTTGTTCTTTTTTGTTCGGTTGTTGTTGATAATGCAATTTGTTTTGTGTTTCTTAAATTACTTGCCATAAAGTTAATTAAGTGTTGCTGGTAATGTAAGGCAACTTTTGTGTCTAAGTTGGTCGATAAACTCACTCAATCTAACTGTGTCATTTTCAGTTAAATTTTGTCAATCAATATGGCACTGTACGATAGGGGTTTGGTAATTATGTCTGGTGGATCGGCAAAACGTCTATAGATTGGAATGAACACAAACACCGAAATGGTTACTTGAAATATGAAATTTCCAAATGATGGTTAGTGCTACTTTTTTGATTATATTCTAAAAAAAGCCAAGTTAACATTTGATACTGATCAACTGAAATTGGAAGAATAATGCATATAATTACCGTTTCGGTATATTATATAGATTGTAATAAAATATTGGTACATATTTAGTTGAAGTATGAACAAAAGCTTTGTAAAATAAAAAGTTTGGAGTGCCCATATATAATTTAAGCGAGAAACGATATTAAAAAGTTAAAAATTTTTACTATCTTTCCGGTACATGAATAGTAAGTTTATATTGTTCAAGTTTATCAATAAACCTCATTAACCATGCACTTAAAATCCTAGTGGTTTATTCCCAACATGTATGAGAGTCCAGGAATTAAAAAGTTTGGAGTGCCCATATATAATTTAAGCGAGAAACGATATTAAAAAGTTAAGAATTTTTACTATCTTTCCGGTACATATTGTTCAAGTTTATCAATAAACCACATTAACCATGCATTTGAAATCCTAGTGTGAGAGTCTAGGTCTCTAGGACTATAGTATATAACCAAAAAAGTTTGGAGTGCCCATAAATAATTTAAGTGAGAAACGATATTAAAAAATTAAGAATTTTTACTATCTTTCCGGTACATGACAAGTAAGTTTATATCATTCAAGTTTATCAATAAACCTCATTAACCATGCACTTGAAATCCTAGTGGTTTATTCCCAACATGTATGAGAGTCTGGGACTATAGTATATAACCAAAACAGATTTTACTTCTTTTATCCTATGTGGGATGCAAGGTACATTTGAAATGATTCTATCAAATACATAATAACGTACCTACATAAAAAAAATGTTGGCTCATGCATTTCGGGTATTATAATTTGTACCATTCATATGTTCATTATAGAACGTTTGTAATCTTAAGCAATTTGATTATCAAGTGACGACGCAAATTGATTTGAAGATCTTCTACGGAGTACAAATTTATCACTAGTTTCATATGGGTTTACTCTCATGTTTTCGTTCTTCTTTATTTGGTTGTGGCCGAGGAAAATATTGCCAATAATGCAACTTGTTTTGTATTTCTTAAATTACATGCCCATAAATTTAGTCGAGTATTCTACGCTGCAAATAGTTTAGTTCAATATACTTTCTTTGGCATATAAGAGAAGTTTTGTAAATAAAATCGGTAGGCAACTTTTATGTTACTAATTAAGTTACCAGTTGCGAAACATTACTAGTTTGATTATGTGAACTGCAGTCAAACTATGTTGTTCGGTCATTTTTTTAGTAGGACTTATGAGGGTGACACATCTATCCATTTTGGATAAACAGATCGCTTTTACCTTGTGATTGATTAAGCTCTACATTGTTAGGAAAACGTTGTTCCTATGTTTCTTTATACATTCTCTAGAAATAAGCGGGCTAGAGCCATCTATGTTATACCAATGTCGCCTCATTGTTATACCAATGTCGCCTCATTGTTGGACTTGGTGTTTATAAGGAAAAGAAAAAGGAAACGCGAAGAAATACTCAAATGTAAATTGTGCCTTTCATACTCGTAGTCATCTCAAGTTAGATGTCAATGTTTATATATTTTGGAAAAGTTCAATCATTGCTAATACATCATGTTTACTCTTAACAACGTTTTAATCTTTCAGAAATGAACATTAAATCACAATATAAAACAAAACCTTTATTATTTGAGAATAGGAAAAAGATACAATTTGCGAGAAAAAAAAAAGTTACAGTTAGTTGGTGTGCAAGTACTTAGTTTGTAAAAAAGGGATAGCATATTTTGTTGGGGATTGAACAATGGACCTTTCAAAAAATACATAACAATGCACTTACTAACATGGCATGCTACCACACTTGCCTTCTTTTCCCGCTGTATATATTTATCAAAAAGATGCATCATTTTTTTTATTATTATTTTTTTTACCAGGATTTTGACTCGATATTGCGAGCCGACTAATTCCAGGGCGACTACCCTTTTGGATAACCAGGAGTCATCACAGGTAAACCTCCATGGCCACATGAGAATTTAATTTTCTCACCAACGATTGAACCTAAATTGAATTACACTATTCATACACATGGGCTTAGCTCAATTAGAACATTACAGGCCCATAACTTTCAGTCAACATGAAGAAGAGGCTAAATTGATTTTAGGACAATCTTAATACTTATTGATCGGTTATCAAACCTTTTAATAATTGATTATTGTTTTCTAATTGGGCAAGGTGATTTAGAGCATTCTTTTGTGGTGTGGGTATGTTGAGGGATGTTTGGGAACATGTTTAAGGTGACTTTGTAACCAAGTAATTTACTACACACACATAATGATTAGCAATTTTCGTATATTGAACACACTAAAAACTTTTGCGACAATTTGGAAACATTTTTAACTAATTATGCATCTTTTCTATCATGTAACGCACTTTGTACGTTTCTAAATAGTTTGTCAAATATTTGTAGAGATGAAACTTGCAAGGGCGCTGTAATGGGGTAAATTAGTATGTTATCTTCCGTTGGTTGAAATCTATGAAACAAACTTAATCATCATTTATAGTCTTTTATATTCGTTATGATTATTTTTAAAAACTAATGCTTGCATGTTAAATAAATAACAATAAATTTGGGCTTTCCTAACCCAACATAGGGGTGTGGTTAATAGGCTTTGTGTTACTACAATTTCTTGTAAGAATATAATTTATTTAATCACAATCAAATATTAATCGGGTATACACTATTTTTAAGATTGTGTTCATTTTTTCGGGATTATCATACAATCAAAATCATTCACATATCTTAATATAATAAAAGTTATTTCCTTAACCATAACACTTAAGTTTGTTCTTAGCGAAACTTAAAAGTTAATATTATATCTTTTTGTCTTTTTCAAAATTATTGTCAACATATCAAAATGACCTATAAATAGTAGCCGGCCAGCACTCTAAAAGCCACATTTCATAACAATTGTAGCCTTTGATCATAACATGACGCAAATCATTTTATTATGTTGCACTAACACTGATACCGAATATGATGTTTCTGAAAGAGAAATGACGGGTAACATGGATATAAAAATAAAAATAAAAAAAATAAAACAATAAAAAAAAAGAAACCTAATTCAAGCAACACAGATGGGAATTGAACCATGGACATTTCAAATATACCATACTCCACTTACCAGCTAATCACCCACACCAGACATGAGTTTCCTCTCACTCCATCTATTTAACGTAACACACATTCACATATATAATAATAACAGTAGGCCCATCACATTCACATACTTTAGTCACATGAATGTCAAAACGGCAATGCTAAGAACTTAACGGACCAATCTCATATGTGCTCAATAGAGACGTTACATGGAGGGCCAAGCCTTAATTCATTTTCGTAACATGTCACAACAGAATCCTTGTGGCTATAGGTAAGTTTATAAGGATAGGTGAAACATTTAGAGGTCGAAATAAACACCAACTCCTAATGGATTTACATAGAAGATTATTAAATTTTTGGTTGCATAAACATATTGACAATCTTTGTAAATAAAAGGTTTAGAGTGTTACGTTTTTAAGTGACAACAAATATTAAAAAAATAAATAATAATAAAAAAAAAAAAAATGTTAAGTTACAAGAGATATTAAAAAAAGTCAAGAGTTGTATATGAGTTTTGAACTACAAGAGTCTAGACGAGTTTATGTTTCGCTAATAAAATAAACTCAAATAGCATCATGTAATCAAAAACATGATAGCGTTCTCAACACAAGTTATGCTCTTACAATCTAGCATATAACCAAATGAGATTTTACTTCTTTCATCTATGTGGGATATTTATAAGGTTGAGCTAGTTTTTATCAAATAACAATAATCTACACCAGTTATATGTTCATTATAGCCAGTGTTTGTAGTTTACATGTACCTATTAATTTTTGTACTAGGTTTTGATTGATTGACATTTCAAGATGACCAAATGACTTTGGATGGGATCCAGTCTTCCAACCTGATTGCTATGATCAAACATAAGCCCATTTTTGTTTCTAATATCCCTGATCCATTCATATTATCGCATATTTGCAATAAAACCAAACTAATTTTATGATTTATGCTGTTATAGTTATGCTGAAGTGCCTAATGAATAAAAGAACAAGATATCTCATCACGGAAGAGCTCTTGTGCTGGCAAAATCCCACATTGCTGAGGCTGGTTGTGTATTGTACACCTAAAATAGAAAATTATCTCTATTGGTACATAATCCTTTAGATTTATATGGTAATTATAAACAAGATATTTATCTAGCTTGTGTTCTCGGATTGTGCAAAAGCCACCTTTATGTGATTGAATGTTTGACCACATTACTCACAAGGGTGGCAAATCTATTCATGTAGGATAATTCTGGTGACTCGAGTTCGTTAGTACCTTGTGATTAATTGCTTTGTACATCACTAGGAGGATTGATGTCATCCGTTGTACTATAGTCGCCCTATTTCTTAGTCACATGGGTGACATTTGGATTAGTTTGAAGGGTACCTTATGTATGATTGACTTGTAGAATGGTAAGAGCTTAAAGGACCAAACTCTTGTGTGCTCAATAGAGACCTTACATGGAGAGCCACACCTTCATTTTCGTAACATGTCACTGCACAATCAATATGGCATTGTATGTACGGTAGGGGTTAGGTAAGTTCAGGTGGATCGGTAAAACATTTAGAGATTGGAATGAACACCAACGGCGAAATGGGTTTCTTAAAATATGGTTACTCTTATTGTTTGAGTTTTCAAGTTAATATTGATTAAATCATCACTTATTCTTAAGAAATTTTCAATAAATAAAAGTTTTTTGTCAAATGAACAATCGTTGTAAATCGATTGTTGAAGACTTGAAGCTCCATTTTCCAAAGTTAAAACATACATTAAAAAGCGTAGAATTTACATTTAATTCTCAGTAACCAATGTTTACGAAGTTTTTTGTTTCATAGTCAACTTCATAAACGACTATGTTACTGAGAACATAACATTATTCTTGCCATGCATGATCTTTACTAACTCTAGTATATAAGCAAGGAATATTTCACTTCTTTAGCCTATGTGGGATAGTGGGATATAACTATATAAGGTTTCCCATCGTATTTTTGTTCTTTTTTGCTTGGTTGTTGTCAATAATGCAACTTGTTTTGTGTTTCTTAAATTACATGCCATGAAGTTGATCAAGTGCACGTGTCGTTGGTAATGTAAAGCAATTTTTGTATGTCTAAATTGGTCGAGAAACTTACTAGATCTACTGTGTGTCATCTGTAGTTTAATTTTGTTGTAGTTTATGATAATATGTTAGTGTATCATTCCTATGCTTCTATGACTATTGTAGTTTTATGCTATGCACAAGTAGCTTAATACAAGCACTATAACTGTTAAATATACTGATCAAGTAGCACCAATAGGTAATTTTTATGTTACTGATCAAACTAAGTAAGTCGTTTGGTGAGTGCGACACATCTATCAATTTTGGATAATTTTTGTGGCGCACCTATGTTAGTACCTTGTGATCGATTGAGTTGTACGTGCTACCTGTACATAATTAGCAGGACAAAGTTGTGACAACCAAGAGAGCCACATGCGACTTAACTCATTTTCATAACATGTCATTGCCGAACCAATATGGCATTGTACGGTAGTACGGTATGTGTTAGGTAAGTAAAGGTGGATCGGTGAAACGTTTAAAGATCGGAATGAACACCAATCACGACATTAAATGATAGAAGGTTTCTTTTTGTGAACAATGGATGTAATTAAAAGCGAAATTTCATAATGCCTTTGGAAAAAATAAAAAGTTAGGACTTTGGAGTACGAACACTTTTTAAGTGAAAAGATATACTACTGCTAATAAATCAAAAATGTATGTTAGATTTTCAACCCGTTTGGTGAAGTTTGAATTTTTTAGCTTTATAATCAACTTTCACCAACACATGTGTGAAAACATAAAACTAATCTCAGCATGCACTATAGTATATAACCAAGAAAGATTTCACTTCTTTCATCTATGTGGGATATAAATATGAAATGGTTCTATCAAACACACATGCTTACATGCCGACTTAATCTATACCATTCATGTGTTCATCATAGAGCGTTAGTACTTGAAGCTACTTGGATTCTAAATGAAAAAGTTTAAATTACGTTATTAAGTGACGACGAGAATTTTGAGACGGAGATCATATACGGAGTACGAATTTTATCACTGATTTCATATGGGTTTACTCTCGTATTTTCGTTCTTTTTTGTTCGGTCGTGGTTGAGGAATATATTGTCAGTAATGCAACTCGTTTTTTGTTTCTTGAATTTTAGCCATGAAGTTAATCAAGTATTCTACGCTGCAAGTTGTTTAGTTAAATATATTTTTCTTAGCATATAATATAAGTTTCGTAAATAAAATCAGTAGGCAGTCATTGTGTGACTGACTAAATTACCCTTTGCGAAACGCCAATACTTTGATTAGGTGAACTTGCCTCAAACTGTCTGATTGATGAAGTTTTTTTGGAGGGACATGTGAGTGTGACACGTCTATCCATTTTAGATAATTCTGGTGACCAGCGTTTGTTAGTACCTTGTGATTGATTGCGTCGTACATTTGGTAGGACAAAGCTGCGACTCTGTCTCATGATACATTCATTAGAAATATAGGCAACAAAAGTGGCTCAAATCAGCAATGGTAAGAGCTTAAAGGACCAAACTCATATGTGCTCAACAGGGACGTTACATGGAGGTCCAAGCCTTAATTCATTTTCGTTACATGACACAACAGAATCCTTATGGTTATAGGTAAGTTCAGAAGGATATGTGAAATGTTTAAAGGTCGAAATAAACACCAACTGCTTATGGATATACATAGAAGATTATTAAATTTTTAGTTGCATAAACATTTGGACAATCTTTGTAAATAAAAGGCTTGGAGTACTACTTTTTTTACGTGACAGCAAATATTAAAAAATTATTTGTTAAGTTACAAGAGATATTAAAAAAATGTCAAGAGTTTTATCAGTTTTCGACAACAAGATACTTGACGAGTTTATGTTTTCGCTAATACTAGTTATAATACCCGTGCACGCACGGGGTTTTTTCTAATATTTTGGTTAGTGTATCTTTATATATATGTTTTTATATATTATTATGTTTAGGTAATGATTTTGGATTGGAAATTATGTTTTGGTACCTCTTGTTAGGTGAGAAGCTCTACAACCAAATAGTTGTGGGTTCTTAACACGCGTGAAGTAGTGTGGTGTGAATATTGTGAGATAAATAGTTGTTGTTCAATAAAACATAACATGGTTGTTGCTTTTTGCATTAAACAAAATAGGTTTCTGATGTTGCTATGGGTAGTTGCTGTTTTCTGTAAATGATGTAGATGATATTTATTTTCTTTTGGTAAGTTCGATCAAGTGACATTCTTTACGTTATTGATCAATTTGGAACAAAAACATGTTGGAATTAAAAGTTGCAACATACTACAACACATAATCTAATATATATTCTAATCTTTAAGAATTTGATCAATTTGGATAGAATAAGTAGTGGAAGCTTGGTTGAGTTCATTATTCCGATCTTAAAAAATTTGAGAAACTTAAAACTAAGATCATTGGCATCTATCAAAATCTTGATTAAAAGAGCGTCTAACTAAGGTTAAATGATGATTAAACAAAGCGCTATCTATGCTTGAAACATTCATCTAAAATTAAGATTGTATATTTTATTTCATAATTGAGTTAATAGGGTCGAACTTATATTACTTTTAAAATTGACCAACCTTGAATCAAGTTCTCTTGCTTTAGAAAGATTTCTCTAATCTACTATGCCCACAAGGATTGTACTTGAGATTGTATTTATCAAACCGGTAAAATGTATTATCTGCAGTAATTCAACATTTAGGTCATAGTTGAGGTAAAGTATTAGTCATGAGAATAACACTTTATGGTAATAAATTCATGTTACACAGTTTATGGTAATTACTTGATTCCCCCGCATCTTCATCCTCATTCTCCGCCGTATGCCACGCCGCTTCATCTTCAATATCCAACATCTTCATCAAAATCCCAAACAACTTCATAATAAACTGCGGCAACTTCCTCATCATCCCAAGCCCGTTCCCTCACCTCTGCCAACATAATCACAAACTCAATCGCCAAATGCCTTGTTCTCTTCCAAAATCTCTGCTTACGCAATCTGCAACATACTCCCAACCACCTCCACCAACTGCCTTCTTAAAAAACCTCGGCTCACTCCCAGCTAACTCAATCAACAACTCCAACGCCTCCTGCCCAGTCGCCTCCTGGCCCCCATTAATAGTGAGATAAAAGAAATCCTTCAAAACGAAATCATAATTATGAGATACACAATGGTGTGATTATTATTCTTGATAAACAATTATTTGTAATCACAATTAGTAACTGAAACACTAATTAGCTGTAAATGGATTTAAATTTGACAGAACGTGCTATGGGAAATATTAATTTACAAAAATTGTGTTTGTGGCAGTCCCATGCTAAAACATGACTTGTTTCAGTTGAAACATGTTTTGACCCATACTTAATTCACCCAAATCACCCAATTGTGTACCGTAAAACTACAAACTGTTTTAAACACACATTATTTAGTAGGAAAGTACTGATTATAAAGAAAAATTATCATTTTACATCACGGCTAGTGACACTTTTCTCATAAATGAACTTCTCAAGAATATCCGAAGCAAACCAACATTATATTCTTAACCCGCTTTGTTATTTTTTACGAAGAGCTTTAACATTGGATACCCATTCATCATACTTGTGAGCACCAATTTTTAATAATAGCACTTCTATTTATTCTTTCTGTTCACAAAACATGAGCCAATCATTCGAAAGATATGAAGACCATATTTATAATTCCCCAAAATAAGGATCACACATTCTTCATCGAGATGATAACTTTATAATTAACAAAAATAAAACACATAAATTTAACTAATTTTTTTGAAAAATATTACACTGCACCTTTATAGTCTATTAATACTAAAAAAATATATATACAGTATATAGTAATTGATTGAAAGTTCAAAAAATAAAATTAAATCCAATAACAGAAAATACTACTGTAAAAGAAAACCTACCCATTGGTTTTAATTGGTTTATGCAGAAATTCAAGCGAATGGCAGATACGTATCTCGTAGTAAAGATTTTGTTTTGCATGATTTCTTTTATCTCACAGTTAGGGTTTTGAAGAAGAAGGTCAAGAGGTGTTTTAATGGCTATCATTCAAAATCGTTTGTAGAGAGGAATTTGGTAGATTTGAACCAGCTTGACAAATGAGTTTGATAGTTGGTTGGAACGCATGAATCATTAATTTTGTTTGGCTTTGTATATGAACAATTAGGTTTCTATCTTTCTTTTTGATATGTTTGAGAGATTTTGAGGTCCGCTTTTTTTATTTAAAATTTGTAATCTAGTCCTTAACTATTAAAAATCAACCATTGAGTACATGTGTTTTTGTTGATTTTCTTTACATCTTTTATAGAAAAACGAATTTTTTAAAGTTTTTGCCAAATTAAGAAATAATAAGCTCTTTTGATTCAAAATTGTAAAAAAAGTAAAATAATAATAAAATAATTATTACTAAATAAGGTATGATTTGATTTAAAAAGTCCCCACTAGGGGTTTTATTTTATTATATAAAAGATAATAAACTCAAATTGCATCATGTAATCGAAAACATGATGGCATTCTCAACACAAATTGTTCTCTTGCAATCGAGTATATAACCACATGAGATTTCACTTCTTTCATCTATGTGGGATATTTATAAGGTTGAACTAGTTTTTATCAAATTACAATAATCTACACCAGTTATATATGTTCATTATAGAGTGTTTCTAATTTGAAGCTACTCTAATAGTTAGTGCCAAAGTTCCAATAAAGTTATTAAGTGACAAGGAAATTGGATTTGGAGATCCTCCATGAGGTAAAAAAATTTATCACGGATTTCAAATGGGTGTACTCATATTTTTCGTTCCTTTTTTAAAAGTGGCGATAATGCAACTCGTTTTGTGTTTCATGAATGTCATGCCATGAAGTTAATTAGAGATTAAACGCTGCAAGTAGTTTAGTTTAAGTGTTTTATATGTTAAAAATACTTTCCATGCCATATACGTAGGAAATCTTTGTGTGAAATGTGAATGATTAAGTTACCAGATCAATAGTTGGATAAGTGAA
This sequence comes from Artemisia argyi, assembly GCA_030686995.1. Lineage (NCBI taxonomy): Eukaryota > Viridiplantae > Streptophyta > Magnoliopsida > Asterales > Asteraceae > Artemisia > Artemisia argyi. Next base: position 14,386,025 of record CM060687.1, read on the forward strand.
CTCAACCTGTGTGAGGTTGAGTGAGCTTTTTAGCAGGATGCATTACTAAACCTAATTTTTTCTAACATATTTAGTGGTAAAAAGTATAGTAAACTCAAAATAAGTCACTTCTTTATCTATTTTGATGCTTCTGAGTATATAATTAGGGAAGAGCAACAAAGCCGAAACTTTATAGGATTTCTTGATTTAGGTTGTGGTGTTCAAAAAGTATCCGTATTCGGATATCCGAAAACTTGATCATAATTTACTAAAAAGTTGGGTTTTATGAAAGGATAGTTTTGAAACTCATATAAAAGTTTTACAAAAATTATAGATATTGGGATATTCCGATATATAAAACTTTCATCTGAAATTTCGGATATCCAAATTAAAATAAGAAATAAAAAATAATAATAAAATAACCTTAGATAAAATATTACGTCTAACATAAACTATCATCGCATTTCATATTTTAAGATAACAACAAAAATATTGTCAAAAATGTCTTATTTAATATTTTCGCTTTAGAAAGGAGATATTTCATGTCGATTGTTTTCTTTTTCTTTCATTATAAAAAAGTCGCTAGTTGAGAGAGGCTCGTGGTATATTAAACGTTAAATTATGGGTTAAACAATAGTATCTTAATGCAATCATTGAGCTTATTGGAGTGGGCTTAGCACCCGCTAGCCACCCCTCTCTCCACCGATAACACTATTCTTACAATGTATGGTTCTCAAATAAGATTTCACTTCTTTGGTCTATGTGGGAATGTGGGATACAAGGTTGACTAGGTTAACTAAATAATACGGAGTACTTTGTAATAATCTATAAGAGTTATTGGTTGATTATAGAGCATTAGTATTTAAGAGGTGAGTTATGTTATAAACTAAGTTTTTGTTACAAACTGAGGGACAAATCCCCACCATCCATCTAGTTTGATATAATGGTGGGATTAACCTAAGACTTAATAAGACAACCTAAGTCCATGTTTTTTTTTTGTCCTTTTTATCTATCTTATTTATTCATTTTTTTCCTTTTTTCTTTTCTTTCTTTTTTTTCTTTTTTTTTTTTCCTTTTTTTTAACTTCACGTTTTTTTCCCTTTAATTCAAGGTTTTTTTTTTTTCTTTTTTTTTTTTTTTCTTTTTTACGTCTTTTTCGTTTTTCATACATATTCGTCGGTTTTTTACGTTTTCGTCAGTT